>JASDDO010000006.1:350742332-351974537 GCA_030015575.1 Agapanthus africanus
ATTCCCGTGCCGCCCAAACGAAGAAAGTGTATGATAATGCATCTTCTTCGGGTGTGTGTTCATTACAGAGAACTATTTCTCAGTTTCCTTTACGTCCTGGGTATGAGATACCGGATCAGGATCCCGCATATGTAATAAGTTACATGGGCTACAGATAGGTAGAGAACTGAGAATGGGTGATAAATTTCAAGAGTTGGAAATGATGCAATTGTTACAGCCAAGTAAGTTGGCAGTTATCACTCTGTATTACGAAATACATTGATTCTGAACGAATGTTATTAGATACCGAACCTGATATATAACATCATATCAGTCTCTTTATTTAGTAAAGAAGGATATAATTTTGTATTGTTGGATAATATTTTGAACATTTCTTATATCAAGAGTTGATCGGTTCAGGCACGTTATCTAAAAGCATATGCGTTCTAAATCAAACCACAGTTCTTAATGTACAAAACACACACAAGAGGAAGAGTTCAGAAATGAACGAATCCTTCTTGAGGCATTGTAGACTAGGTCATATCAATGCGACTCGACTAGTTAAGTTACATTTAGATGCATATTTAAATCAGTTTGAATTTACATCTTGTGAAACTTTCCAGTCATGTCACAAAGATAAGATGACCATAGCTCCGTTCATTGGAAACAGAGAAAGAGTTAGTGAAATCTTGGGATTGATACATGAGGATGTATGTAGGTCCCCTGTCTACACATGCCAGGACCGGTTCTTTGTACTTCATTACATTCACTGATGATCTCTCAAGATTAGGACATATGTTCCTGTTGAAACACAAGTCTGAACCTTTTGAGAAATTCCTAGAATATAAGTTAGAAGTAGAGAACCAAAACGGGTATAAGTATTATGTCCTTTGATATGATCAGGGAGAAGAATACTTGAGCACGGAGTTCCTGGACTATTCTAAAGGAGAATGAGATTCTCTCTCAGCATTACTCCTCCGTATACACCACAGCACGTCGGTATATCAGGGCGGAGCAATCGCACCCTATGTGATATGGTGTGCTCTATGATGAGTACTACTGAGTTGCCTATTTCCTTTTGGTGTTATGGACTTGAGTGGCTGCATACCTATTGAATAGGGTTCCAACCAAATCAAATGCCTACCACTCCATATGTGATATGGTATGGGAAGAGCCCATCTCTTAAGAATGTTAAGATTTGGGGTTTTCCGGCCTATGTGAAAAGCAAAGTCCGGAAAAGCTCGAGGCAAGGTCAGTTCTGTGGAAGTTTGATGGATATCTCAAGCATTCGCAAGGGAATATCTTCTACCACACCGAGAAGCAAAAGGTGTTTTGTTTCTCTGCATTCCACCTTTGGGAAATGATATTTCTTATGAAGAAATTAGTGGTCATGAGGTAGAACTGGAAGGAGTTCCAGCTATACAAACTGCAGCTGATGATTTGGAAGAACCAGAGGATTCAATAGTTCCCAATGAACCTCAGCCTCTCCGCCGATCTGGTTGGGTTCCTCATCCACCTGAGAGATACTTCGGTTTCTCTATGACAGTGGGAGCGAGGATTGCATCATGAGATGATGACCCAACTAGTTTCGAGCAGGCCGTCAAGAGTGGGGACTCTGTGAGAATGGCTGGATGGTAAGCGATCTGAGATGGAATCCATATACACCAACAAAGTATGGACTTTGGTTGCTATATCTAAAGGGTTAAATCTCCATCAGCAGCAAGTATATCTTGAGAAGATTACTTGGTGTACATGGAAAAGTTGAGACTTTCAAAGCTAAGACTTATTGCAAAAGGTTCTCATCATCGACCAGGTATCGATTATGATGAAACCTTTTCTCCTGTAAGCTATGCTTAAGTCCATCCGGATCCTACTTTCCACTGCTACATACCATAACTACGAAATCTGGCGGTTGGGTATCATGACTGCTTTTCTAAATAGTGATTTAGAAGAGAGCATCTATAAGTACACAGCTAGAGGGCTTCGTAGACAGTGGGAGCAGCGGAAACGTGTGCAAATTGATTTATGAGTTAAAGCAGGCATCGCGAAGTTGGAACATCTGTTTTGATGTGGTAGTCAAAGAGTTTGACTTCATTAAACTGGTAGAAGAACCTTGTATATACAAAAAGGTAGTAGGGAGTATAGTGGATGACATACTCTTGATAGGAAAGGAGTTTCCTATGCTACGCTCGGTCAATCTCCTCTTATCACAAGGATTCTCTATATAGAATCAAGGTGATACCTCCTAAATCCTGGCTTTTGGATCTATGAGATAGATCTAATTAGATGTTAGGATTTTCACTAGGTGTAGTGAGATGATATCAATTGATCCTGGGGATAATCACTGGAAAGCTTCCAGGGTGATAAGGTCGACTCAATTTCAGTCACAGGCATTGTTTTTACCCTCAGTGGAGGGACGATATGTTGGAAGAGTTCTAAGCTAGATACCATGACAAACTAGACGATAAAGGCTGGATACATCGCTACTTAGGATGCTACCAAAGAGGCAGTCTGGGTGTACATAAGTTCATGAGATGAACTTCGTTCCTACCATTGTGTGACAATGGAGTTGTGGCTTTGGCCTAGGAACCCCCGTCCCATCAGTAATACAGACATATTCTCAGGCAGTATCATCTGATCATGGAGATGGTTGATCTCCAGGGAAATCGAGGATAGGAGAGTAGACACAGAGGATAACAACGCGGATCCACCCACAAAGGCATATTTCCCAGTAGAGACTTTTATGGGATGGTTAAGTATGAGATACTTCAACCACTGCTGATTGTTGGGTATGAGATACTACAACAAATGGCCCTAGTGCAAGTGGGAGATTGTTAGTTATATGTATACCCTAGAGGGGATTACTATACATACGATGTATATTGTAGTGGATGCTTGGACATATACATGGAGGACTTTCTTGCTCGAGATGATAGTATTCTATATGGTTGCTCTTTATCTTAATGTATTCTGATTGTCTCCATATTACATGTTGATAAAGCCCTTAAGATGAGTACTTGACTACCAGGACTATGATGCAGATCATACTAGTGGGGACAGTGTAGTCGCTAAGTACATCCTTCAAATGTTCCTAGTCGTGGGTGTATCGAGATAGAGCATCGATATACCAATGTAGACTAGTGTATAGCTTCTCGACCCATGTAGATAGGCGATGGATGATCCCATATCCATTGGTGTTTGAAATCAGAGACAGATACGGGTGCTCAGTAGAGACTGGGTACACTGTACGGACTCGTCGAGAACTCCCAGATGGTATTATACCTCACGTCAGATGGCAGTTCTCTTGTGACACTGGTACATGTTAGTCTGTAGACCCGAGATCATCATAGAGTCTTGTGTGATTCCCACTGTGCTTTGATTTCCACCTTACCACGTTCAAGATAACGTACAAAACGGTGGCTTTTTGGTACAGTCCCGAATCACATGGAGGCAATGAGCGATAGGAGGGGTTTCGTCTTTCCCGCTACTGGGAGTTGATGTTGCGCTGTGCTCGATTGGCTATAACAGGAAGTCTCTGGCCAGGGCTACTTCAGAGATATACTGGTAAGTGTTAACAGTAGTTTCTCGACCCGTCATGAGCCTCATATCGGCACGACTTATCGAGTTACTGGGGTCTGACATTTACCACCCCTAGTCGAGATATGCGACATATCAGACGAAGAGACCGGACCGTACGGTAGTGTTACTGATTGGATTCGCAGGAGTGTGAGCATGCTTGCTTGTTGATTTTCTGATCGCTCAATACCCGGGTGGCTGTTACGTTTAGCATACCGCTTGCGGCTTATGCGTGTTTGATATGATCATCACCTACTGCCGGCGTATTGACGAGTCTTTAGAGTCCTACACAGGGGTTTCCTGGCTCAAGCGAAACGTAGTAGGAGCACATACGTGATATGTGCGGGACCGAGATTGATACGAGTATGTGATACCGTATTGTATTCTCGCGATATATGACACTGGTCGGTTGTATGCGATATAACCGGGTTATCAGATCAATTGTTGATTCGATAAGTTTTTACAAATGATATTAGTCGGTTATATGTGATATAGCCGGATTATTAAATCAAGAGTTGATTTGATAATCTAATGTATAATTATATATTAGATATATTACATTACATTAACTAGTATTAGCTCACTTATGATTCTTTTCTCACTTACTTTGTGCACATTGTATTTTTGTGATATATGCAAGTGTACATTATTTTGTATCATGCTTGATGATACATGCAAGATGGGTGTATGAGATTAATACCATGCTAGGGTTAAGTTAGGGTTTTATTTATTTTTTAAGTTATAACAAAAGAGAGAAGACTTGGTCAATATTGTCAAGCTTGAATGAAACTTGTAGAAACATTAACATAGTCCACTCTTTTGTCATTCCTTAGCATATTAGTTAACCCAAACCTTAACCTTAGCTCTTGGTTTATTCTCTACATGAATTAGGCATGAGAGATTAACCCACCCATGGTTTCAATAATTCATTTGGATAACTCATATGATGAGTTCATTCTTCTTCTTCTTCTTCTTCTTCCTCAAAGCTTTCTAATTTCAATGGAGATATGAGAAAAAGTGTGAGAAAATGAAATCTAAAGTGAGCCCACTTCCTAGTTCATCATCCTCTACTACTTGCTATTTAGTATAGGGTGTTTGCTTCACTAATTCCATAATTAGTGAAGAGATAGCTTGGGTTAGTGTCTACTCGACGTAGATCATCTTCGGCCTCGAAGACATCGAAGCAAGCATGTTCGTTTCTTCATGGGAGCCTCTCTAGAGTCCGGAGTTCACGATCACAGCGAAGTGACTACTACACGGAGCTATAGAAGTGAAGGACCGGTCTACAAAGGTTGTATTCCTTGCTCACTAGACTTGCAAAGTGTTTGCATTTATATTTCCGTCGATTTCTAGTTAACGATTCTTAGTTAGGGTTAGCTAAAACGGCAAAAATTTGAATTTGGTATGGACGATGCCTCCCGAAACCTTGCTGCCGTTTTAGGTAACCCTGCAAGTAGCTAAAAACTCCTAGATAGGGAACTGGTTATAGTTTCGTATAAGATCCGGGAGTAAAAGTCGATGTTGCATGCTCAAAAATTATTGTTTGCTACTTCCGCCTCCTCACAAGTGTTGTGATGGTGTGCAATATCTACTAACATGGTATCAGAGCCTCGCTATATCACAGCTAGTATTTTAGACGATGTTTAAAGTTTCGAACACGAAACAACTCCGAAACCGTAAAATCAAAACCTGGTCTCTGGAAATTTTTCAAATGTGTTCTGAATTTTTTTTAAACATGTGCAGAAGACTTTTTATGTGATAACTAGAACACTCTAAAAAAATGAGCCCAAAATGTTTAAATCTCTTCGGCGAAACTCCTCATTTATCCGGCGTTGTCGGTCAAAAGGTTGATTCTGGGCTTGGGTTTTTAGGGTGATCTGTACAGGGTTTTAGATTTTATGGTACTGTTTATTTGTTTCCAGATTGCATGTGATGTAACCTAAGTGTTAGGGGAATTCGGAGTGTCTCAAAATCGAATATTTAACATTGTTATTCCGCTTTTCAGTTTGTTTATGTGTTATGAAACGTCTACTAATTGCTATATATGACGATTAGTAGGGGTTGCACATATGGATATCATGTGATGGTATGCGTATATGAATGTAATTTATAAAAGTGATGTAATATTATTTTGCGGGGCACATCCGGGTTGAGGTTGTAGCCACTGTTGTATTATTTCTTTTTACTGTTTTTGCTACTAGGATAGACCCAAGGTGGGGTGCACAAACTATCGGGTTCTTGAAGTGCTGAGTGGCCTACTCATTTTATTGAGGGAGGTTGCTTCACTTTGAGAATTTGGCAGGTAGTTTGCCGCACCCATATGGGTCTAGGGTGGGGTTTGGCTATTCATCACGACCGTAGAATCCGTCTTTCGATTAGGGCTTAAACGAAATACGGAATTCCCAGTATATCCAATGTATTCATCTGTGATCTGGAATGTTTATAATTGTGTGAGACGAATGGATATTTATATATGAAATATATAATAAACGTTGCTTATGTATTGCACCCGCGCTAGTCCAGCCCTCACTCTGCCGTTAGTTAAGTAACCTAACGGTGTATGATGGGGCCCCGTGGCGAATGCGGATGGCATACGCGTACGTTCTATTTTCGTTTCTTTTCTGTGATATTTAGGAAACGTAAATGATGGGAGAACATTAATGAGATTAATGTTAAGTTAAGAAACCTAAAAATATTGTAGAATCAAACTTTTCAAAAAGGGTAGCTCTAGTTCTTACTTTGCATAGTGGTATTCCTTGATGAATATCCAGCACCTCATTCGATGAGGAAAGAGCCGAGATCCCTTCACCAGGAGTGACCTCTTTAGCGAAACTAGCAAATACTACAACTTACTCTAATTGTTTTGATAGTTGCTCTAATTCTTGCTTTGCGTAGTGGTATTCCTTGATGAATATCCAGCACCTCATTCGATAAGGAAAGTGCCGAGATCCCCTCACCGAGAGTGACCTCTTTAGCAAAACTAGAAATATACTACAAAACTATTCGATTTTTAAAAACCGGAGCTTGAACTACTCCTTTTACTCGATTCTACAACAATATCAAGTTCAAAATTCTAAAGGTTTTCATCAAAACCATCCGTAGCCTTACACCATTTTAGAAAGTAGAGTACTTAGTATTCATGCCACGTTTGTTGACTATGTAAGGCTACACCAGCGTCCCGGCCGTCAATCCGAGGCCAAATGCGGAACAAAAACTTTTCAAAACGGTGCTAACGTAACCGTAAATCCCGGATCGTGCCATTAACCCTATACTAGTAAAATGTAAAGTGGTTTAAGAGATTATACTGATCGATCCGTGTCCTTTGGTCTTCAATCTCTGTCTCAAGCTTAACGCGGCTGCCTCGATGAAGTTCGCTCTCCGGTCTCCCTCGTCGAAAAGGCTCCACGTCGAGGATTCTTTATATGGGCTCCCGCTTCCAAAACGAAGCAACTCGGACATCAAGTTTGCTAGCCGAGATGACCAAGATGAAGTAGAGAGTGTTTGTGAATACTTTGTCTCAATGCACCCTAGGATTCTCAACACATGAAAGGGATAGGGTGGAGGTGAAGAAGAAGCCATATGAAGAAAGAAGTGTGAGCTCAAGACTTGGCACGAGAAAAAAAATAGCAACCCAAGAAAAAGATGGTGGCTGCCCTCTCTTTTATTCCAAGTGTTGTGTGGTGTTTGTGATGAGCAAGTCAAGAAAATTCCTTGCATAAAAAATCTCCCATGCCCTCATAAATATCTCACAACAAACTAATAAACAATAAAGCATGGCACAAGCCATAAATGCACCATGCCAAGACCCGTGCTCACACTTTCCACCTCATCAATAATATTAAACATTCATAAAACAAAACCTTAAATGTTTAATACTAGAAAAAGAAATGGCATCTTCAAATGTAATCTTGTAACGGATTACAAGAATACCCCTCATCTGTATATACATACCTGGATCCGTATTCCGACCGAATACGAATACAACGAGACGAAAATAATCCAACAATATAATACTAGGATCCGGCTTAAACCAAAGCCCACTAGTATTATCCGTCCGATCATGATCCGTGCACAAGTGCACGTATATGATCGAACCCTGCCATAAAACCATACAGCCTCTATAACATTTTTCCCGAACTTGGGAAACTCTCTGTGTGGGACTCTGAAGACTCGTCAATACGCTAGTAGTGGGTTTAACCACAAGCACGTTAGTGGCACTAGCTGTACGTAATGGCTGCCCAGGTATTGAACGAAAGGGAGGCCGACGAGCGAACTCATCCTGAAACCCTACTGATCCTGACAGTGACAATATCCATACAATCTGGTCCATTCGTCTATGAGTATCACATATCGGGTCTAGGGGGTGGATAAAGTCAGACCCCTAATAATACGATATTCAGTGTCGGTATGAAGCCCATCGCCACCTGAGAAACTACTGATCCTAGATCAGTAATTCTCGACTACTTTGGCCAAGGATCTCTGGTGATGGCCACCCGTGCACACCGCGACATCAATCCCTAATACTGGGAGAGACGAATCCCCTGACGTTCCGCTCACTGCCTCCATGTGGCTCGGGACTGTACCCAACTAAAACCTGTTTGCACGACTTCTTTGAGCCGTGGTTGGGTAGTAATCAAAGCACAGTGGGAACTCACATGAGACAAATGACGATCTCAGGTCGATAGACTAACCTGTACACATGTCACCAGGGAACTGCTATCTGACAATAGGTATAATACCAACTAGCATGTTCCCGGTAAGTCCGTCCGGTGTACTCATAACCCAATGAGGACCTGTATATTATTTTAGGTGAACCAACTGACACTAATGGCCTGTGAGACCGTCCATCGTCCCTCGTCGGGGTCTCGATCTATATACACTTGTCTACTCTCGGAGTATCGATGCTCAGTCTCAAAACTCCCACGACTAGGGACACTTTAAGGATGTGCATATAGACTACCCAACTCTCACGTATATGATCGCCATCATACTGCTGGTAGTCAAGCAAGAATCCTATAGGCTCTATCAACATATAATAGTGATCTGTAATGTCACCTGAAGCATGTACACGATGATAAAGACAAACCAGATAGCATACTATCATCTCGAGTAAGACTGTCCTACCGGTATAGGTCCTCCCTCAATCATTACAATCACGTGCCTGCGATCCAATAATTCACTTGAGGGCACTATAGCCAACAGACTATAGTTAAGGTGTGGTGTACGGTAGCTAAGTGATGTCTTCCTACAAAGCATATGATGCGATCAATTAGGACATTCATACGACTTTGTTGACCATAGTTAAGGGTCATACGAATATGTCTAAATCAATCACGAAATGGCAGGTAAGGTCATAAGACACTATGGGTAAAAACCGTATCGGGAATTTCAAGAGTTGAAATTTGCAATGAGATTGCATACTTTTTATTTGATAGTTGGATCCATATCCCACCGTGAGTATTAGTTACTCCCAGGAGAATTTTGCACTTTACAATTAACTAATCCAGTAGGTGTCTAGAAAGGTGTCAACAGGATTATGCCTATAGGAAAACAAGATTTATTTTAATTAGGTCCGTGCGAAAGCACGGGAAACCTCCCTCAGAGTACCGACACTGTCCTGGCTGACTGGTTAGCGAACTTGTAGAATGTAATTAATCCTGGCTAATTTTCTTTTTAAGGTTTGAAGGAAAATTTGATTAAAAGCAGTAGGAGAAATCGATTAGATAAAATTAATAACCAATCTAATCATGCAAAAGTTAATACTGAGTGTCTTATTTTCTCTCTCTCCTAATGGAAGATACCTATGACGGTACTTAAGCTTCTATTAGACAAAAATAAACTCACGGGACCGAATTACAAAGACTGGTTGAGGAACGTAACTATTGCCCTTACCTGTGATAAGGTTGCATACGTCTTTACTGCGGCAGCCCCTTCCCTCCCAGGCCCTGATTCTTCAGTTGCGGATAAGGAAGTCTGCAAGACATGGGACATAGACTGTGCCACGGCCAAATGCCTCACGTTAGCTTCGATGAACAATGAACATCAGAAGCAGCATGAGAAGATGGATGTGCAATCCATCTTTCTCCATACAAAGGAGTTGTATGGGGAGCAATCTCGTACCCTGCGATACGAGACATCTAGAAAGCTGTTTTAGATGAGGATGGCTACTGGTACGTCTGTTGGTGATCATGTGTTGTAGATGATAGGACTCATTGAAGAACTAGAAGACCTGGGATGGTCAATGAAGAATGAACAATATGTTGATATTGTTCAACAGTCACTCCCCTGCCTTTGCTTAGTTTATTATGAACTTCAACATGCACAATATGGAGAAGTCACTTCTTGAACTTCTCAATATGTTGAGGAGTGCAGAGAGCACGCTAAAAGTAGCGAAAACTCCCGCTCTAGTTGTTGGGTCATCTTCCTCTTCCATCCCGAAAGGTAAGTCTAAGGGAAAGAAGAAGAAGAAGAATCCTATCAAACAAAGAGGTGGAGTGAAAAAGGCACCGGGGAAGGACAAGACAGGGGCTACTGCATCAGGAAAATGGGAATACTTCTACTGCCACAAGACTGGGCACTAGAAGAGGAACTGCGTTGGATACCTCGCCGATCTCAAGAAGAAGAAGTATGCTGATGCTTCCGCTTCAGGTGTGTTTGTTATAGAAAACTGTTTTTCAATTAACTCTGCTTCCTGGGTATTAGATACCGGGTTAGGATCTCACATCTGCAATTGTGTGCAAGGGCCGAGAAATAGCAAACTGTTGAACAAAAGTGATCACACTCTCCGAGTTGGAAATGGTTCCTCTGTACATGCTGTATCAGTGGGAGGGTATCACCTTGGTTTGCCGTTTGGATGTATATTAGTTTTGAACCCGTGTTATTTTGTACCTTCCATGTTATGTAATATTATATCAATATCGTTGTTGGACAATGAAGGATATAATTTTGTGTTACAAAGTAATGTTATGAACATTAACCTGAATCAATAGTTGATTGGGTATGGAACATTAAATAACGGGATCTACCTCCTGAATCAACACACAGTTTTCAATATACAACACACAAACAAAAGAAAAATTTCAGAAATAAATGATGCTTTCATTTGGCATTGTAGACTTGGTCATATTAACGAAACAAGACTAACCAAGTTACATAAAGATGGATATTTAAACCCATTTGAATATAAATCTTATGCGACTTGTCAGTCTTGTATCAAGGGTAAAATGACCAAAACTCCGTTTACTGGACACGGAGAAAGAGCTACCGGACTCTTAGGCCTCATACATAGTGATGTATGTGCACCAATGTCTACACATGCTAGAAGCGGTTATTCCTACTTCATAACTTTCACTGATGATTTCTTGAGATTCGGACACGTGTTCTTGTTGAAACATAAATCCGAAACCTTCGAAAAGTTCAAGAAGTATAAATCTAAAGTGCAAAAACAAACAGACTTTAGTATCAAGAAACTTCGATCGGATCGAGGAGGCGAGTATCTAAACACAGAGTTTTTAGATTTCCTGAAAGAGAATGTGATTCTCTCTCAGCTCACTCTTCCGTACACACCACAGCACAACGGTGTGTCAGAATGGAGAAATCGTATCCTATTAGATATATATGCTCTATGATGAGTGATACTGAGTTGCCACTTTCGTTCTGGGGGCATGCATTGGAGACTGCTATATATCTATTAAACAGAGTTCCGACCAAAACCGTGTCTACTACTCCATATAAGATATGGTATGGGAAGAGGCCATCTCTTAAACGAGTTAGGATATGGGGTTGTCCTGCTTTTTTTAAAAAGCAGAATCCAGACAAACTCAAGACACGATCGGTTTTGTGTAAATTTGTGGGATATCCCAAACATTCTTATGGATATCTTTTCTACCACAAGGAGGAACAAAGAGTGCTTGTTTCTCAGTATGCTACATTTTTAGAAAATGAATTTTTTTACAAATGACATTGTTGGCAATGCGGTAGTACTGGAAGAAATTTCAGATCCACAAACAACTACCGATGATTTGGTTGAACCTGAGATTTCAATAGAACCCAACAAGTCTCAGCCACTCCATAGATCTAGTAGAACTTCTCACCCACCTGATAGATACTAAGGTTTTCTAATTGATGGTGACAGAGAAGATTGAATCATAGATGATGATGACCCTACTAGTTTTCAGTAAGCTATCACGAGTAGTGATTCAGTGAAGTGGCTGGATGCTGTCACACCCCGCTTTCCAGAGTGCGCTAAGATCAGCATGTGACAGAGCCAACCATACTACATGTAGCTAGGAAACATCCCTCCACAGTCACATTACGGCTGTCCATAAGATATCAAGAACAGTAAAATAAAATAAACTATCTAGTACATATCCATATGCCAGAATAAACGAGTCAAGAAATAATATGCGGAAGCAATAAATCCAATAAACGATAACATCTGGAAAGTACATCCTAAATACGGGCTCACATAAGGAAATGAAAATACGGAAATAAAACTAAACTAAACTAGAATCTAACAGGATTCTCACTGCTAGGCCTGTCGGCTGAAGTACTCCTGGTCAGCCTGCGACAAAGATAGAGGATCTGGACCATGTAAAACCTAGACGTCAGTGCGTCATAATATCAACAATAATAAATGGAAAGGATACATGAGATATGCAGGCATGAATATAAACGATGACTTGAATATAACCAGTAAACATGGATATGCAACAGTGAAGTGTATACGTGCAGGTGAAGTGCAGTGAGTAATCTAAACTATACTACTGGGGTATCTATTCTAAAGTCTTCAAAATCAATTAATGTAATCCTCATCGTAACCCATCGGTCTATGCCCCGTTCATTCCCCACGGGACCACGGTAACAGGATTATTCCGTAACGCCCGGAAAAATGGCAAGCAATATATTCCGTAATGCCCGGAAAAACGGCGAACAATATATTCCGTAACGTCCGGAAAAATGGCAAACAATATAATAGCCCTTTGAGTTACGTTCGGTTACATTCTTGATTTCCTCCTACCCCCAAGGTTATGTGTTCAAATCAGGTATTACCAATCGATATCTAACGCCAACACAGGATCAAGCAGGTACAGGTTTTGTCTATACAGACAACAGTAACATCCATCTGGACAAAAAGTCAGGGTTGTCGGCATTAGTAACAAGATCAGGTATCAAGTCAAGCAGTGGTGTATCAGGTCATGTAAGGTGGTGCACAGTGTATCAACGGATGCTCATAATAAAACTGTAGCAAGTACGGATGCACGATAAAGTACGGATGCACAGTATAACACGGATGCACAAGTATCTATCAGGGATTACATCTACAACTCCATAACTACGTATGATACATGTTATCAAGCATGGGGTGCTAATATAACAGTAATATGAAATACTATGATATGGCATGCAGCTAGATATGCAATAAATGATACGGATGCGAACGGATATCGGAAAACGGTAAAACTGTAATATGGATGCACAATACATTAAATACACAATATTTTTATTAATTTAGATGTGAGTATAATAATATAGCCTGTATCAAGCTAACTTTCATGCAACCAGATATGTAATTAATGATATGGATGCGTACGGATATCCGAGAATAGTAAAACAATAATATGGATGTACAATGCAGTCAACATGTAATATTTTTATTCATATGGATGCAAAATATGTATCATAGCATGTAGCATGGTAAACTTGGCTGATCGGATCTCACAACGGGGTGTATACGCAGCGTCCGACGTAGGGTAAACGTCGCAATGTACACATGCGCACACGGGACAGGACGAGGCAAAGCAAGAAGGTGACCACGTTGGCTGGGAATGTCCACTGGGTCGCCCGGATTGTCGGCGACGGCACGGCTCCGGCGATGACCGGAAAAAGCATGATCGAGAATAAGAAAGAGAAGAAGAAAGAAGAAGAAGAAGGAGAAGAAGATAGGTTCTCTGGGTTTGCTCTGGCCTTGGGTCAAAGGTGAGGCAGAGGATACGACGATGACGAGTCATGGGTTTTCCGGTGAGGTTTGGCGAGGCAATGGGTTTTCGAGTTCTTGGCCGTCGGGTTCTCAGGGTTCTTGCAGGGAAGAGGCCGGGTGTTGGGGAGAAAAAGAGAGGAGAGAGGAGGAAAAGGTGGTGGTGACGGGTAGAGTCGACGATGGCGAGACAAGCTCCAGTGAGGGTGCAAGCGAGGTCGGGTTAGGTTACGGTGTGCAGGTTCTGTGCAGCGGAGAGAGCTCGGGAAGGAGGAGAGAGGAGAGAAAAGAATATGGAGAAGATGATGGCGAAGCAACGTCGGCGATAGCGACGAGGTGCACGCGAGGCTTGGGCGTCGGGTGTGGGTTAGGTTTAAGGTTCGAGGTACTCGGGTTGGGTTGCAGGTGGAGGTGGTGGTGGTTGTGTTGTTTGGAAGAGATAGGGAGGTGAGGAGACGGAAGGGATGAAGTCGAGGTCACCGACCGTGAGGGAACGACGACGAAGGCGAGACGAGGGCGAGCGTGGGTTGGGTTCTCGGAAAGCGAAGAAAAAATTAGAGAAGGAAGAAAGAGAGAGAGAGGGGACGCAAGTTAGTAAAAAAAATAGGTTAGGCAACGAAATATTATATAATATATATAAATATATAAAAGAGGGGAGAGAGACAGAGAGAGAGAGAGGGATGAGAATCAGAATATAGGATTTAGAATATTAAGTTTGGTTAAAATATAAACGAATATATATTAACAGTTATATATAAAAGAATATAATATTAAATAAATTTGAGTTTTCTGGTTAATACAAAAATACTCCAAAACACGTCTGGATTGGGTCTAAAATTACAGTTTGAAAATACGGTTAATATACATATCAACCAAAACCAAAATAGAATATCCGGATAACGAAAATGCATACCCCCAAGAACAGATGCACGCAGTGTGCACGTAGCTATCCAAATGAGTCCATTTCACTGAACGGGACGAGAACAAGATGTACGGATGCTACCACGGGGTTAAGGGTATGATGCAAGCTATGCTGGGTATTTTTAAAATATATTATTAGATTATATTTGTATTGTTAAAAAAATGCAGATGCCAGATATAATGCAAGTATGCAGTATAAACAATATGAAAGTGCACGGATTCTCATAACTAGCCGGGATAAATCCAAAACAGGAATCAAGACGGGTTTCCAGCATACGGGTCGGGTCGGATGCAAGTACGGATACCAATTACACTATTCGCACCCAAAATACAATAAATCAAGAAACAACCATAAATAAAGAAATACTTAAAAAGGAACTGGTATAAATGAACTAGGGTGTTACAGATACCATGCGATTCGAAATGGAATCCATACACTCCAACAAAGTATGGACTTTGGAGGTTACACCTTCTGAAGTAAAACCCATAGGGTGCAAGTGGATCTTTAAGAAAAATATTGGTGTGGATGGACAGGTAGAGACCTATAAAGCTTGGCTGGTAGCAAAAGGATTCCATCAAAGACCAGGATTGGACTATAACGGGACCTTTTCTCCAGTTGCAATGCTCAAATCCATTCGAATCCTATTTGCTGTTTCTGCCTACTACGACTATGAAATCTGGCAGATGGATGTTAAAACATCATTTCTAAATGGTGATTTAGATGAATGCGTTTTTATGGATCAGCTGTAGGGCTTCATTGACAGTGGGAGCAATGGAAAGGCATGCAGGTTGCTTAAATCTATTTATGAATTAAAGCAGGCATCACGGAGTTGGAACATCTGCTTTGATGATACGATCAAAGAGTTTGATTTTATAAAAAATGTAGATGAATCTTGTATTTATAAAAAGATTATTGCGAGTACAGTCACATTTCTCGTATTGTACGTGGACGACATTCTCCTGATAGAAAATGACGTTTCTATACTACAATCGGTCAAACTATTCTTATCTCAGAGGTTCTCTATGAAGGACCTGGGTGATGCCTCATGTATTCTGGGAATTAAGATCTATAGAGATAGATCTAAGAGATTGTTGGGATTGTCCCAATCGAGATACATAGACACCATACTAAAGGGTTTAGTATGGAAGGTTCCAAGCGAGGTAATTTACCTGCTTGTTATGGGATCACTGTTTATACCAGAATATTGCATTTAATACCACCCATTATTATGCTCGTTTGTTTATAGGCTCGTGCTTTTAATCTGTGTTTGCTATATATTTACAGGCTACAGGTTCCTACTCCAAAATAACGCAAATGATACAAAATCTCCACTGTTATGCCAAAATCCAGAACATCTGTTGCCAATAGATAAAAGCCAGGTTCCGGCCATCCGTATCTGTCCAGTGCCGCTTGCCAGTTCTAGAGACAAAACAAAGGACAGTGGTCATTAGTGTCTCGGACAAGCACAGAGCATGAGAGGGGCAACACAAGATTCAATGGGTGCGCGGAGCTCGAGGGAGATAAGGTCAAATCAATTAAAAGTGAAGCCGTTTTGGATTGTTGCAGATCTAAAGAAATTGTGAAAACAATTTGCAATTTGGAACATGTAGAACAACTGAAAAAAGCAACACAAGAAACCCCAGAAAAAAACAACAACCCAACTCCCTCAAAGCGCCGCGGAACCGCGGCCAAAGTGGTGACTCGACCGCGGATCCGCGGCCGAATTGACTCAGTGTCAACTCAGAATTTTGGGGTAGTTTGGTCATTTCATTTGGGCTCAGAATCTTGCCCTAGGATTTCAGCACTCAACCTATAAATAGCCCGGTTTTGTGCCAAAGTTAAGGATGCTTCTTTTTGTTAGGATTAGTGTAGTTTTAGTTTAGCTTCTTCTTCTTCATGTATTCCTCCATTAAAGTGTAGTGAGAGCTTTTGAGTGGAAAATTAATGAAGATGGTTTTTTTTTATTATTTTGTATCTTTTATTTCTTGTCTTGTAATTTTAATTCTAGTATAACTTTTATTAATTGTTGTTAAATAGTTGTTATTTCTTGCTCTTTTTCTTTTCTTCTTTTCCGTATCTTTCAAGCGATGATACTCGATAGAGTTCCTTGCTTAGGTGAGGACCCAGTAGTTAGCTTGTAAAACTTTACTTTTCCTTTTCTTTCTTTTCTTCCTTCTTGTTTTGTTTTTATTTTCATTTAAAATGTGTGAATAATTCCACACTAGTTAAGGCTAAGGACGATTAGTATGAGGGACGGAAAAATCCATTGTGTTTCTCTTCGCCAAACATCCTAATTTGAACCTAGACCAAACAAACACAACCCCTTCATTTAGGCGCGCTATACGTGACATATAGCCGCGACCTAAGTCGAGAATTCCTTTGCGCGCACTACAACGTGACATATAGTTATGACTTAATTGGATACATGGTTGTGAGTGTTTGGCCGAGAGTTGGAAACAAGCGTATTTAGCGGACGGACAAGAGGGACTAGGAATGGATTTAGCGTTGGAAAGTTTGCTTAAACTCGCAAATCCCATTCGTATGTCCTCCTAATCCCCACTACTTATGATTATCCCAACATCAATTTAAGAATGGTACAAGATAAGCACAAGACTAATCCTAACTCTACTAACCGACCTTAACCTTAACAAGTTTACTTGAACATAAAATATGACACTTAGGATAGAACGGAACAAAACACATATACATTCTTTATTGACTCGTCTAAAATACTTCAAAAGTGTGCAATACATTCTTCAAAAGTGTGCGATCAAATGGCGCCGTCGCCGGGAAGACAGTAACGTATTTTCTTTCTTATTATTCGGATTAATATTCTTTTTTTTTATTATATATAAAATTATAAATATAACAATAAAAAAATCTTTTTGTTATTTTTGATATTTTTTTGTGCACGTGTGCAGGCGATCTGGAGCAATTACAGCAAGTGAATCAATAAACAGAGGTTTTTATTAGGGTGTACAGAGAAAGGGAAGTGCATTGACCAAAGTTTCAAGCGCCAACTCAACAATTTGACCGCGGAACCGCGGTCAAAGAGGGAGTTTCGCGGCGGTTTCGCTGCGGTTCCGCGGTTCTATTGTGGGTTTTTGACCCCAATTTTTTTTCACCCTTTCTCTTTCTTCTGATCTCCTCTGAAAAGTCTACTGAACTGTATTTTGTGCGGCTCTCTTTGCACAAATTGCGCCGCTGCCAACAAAATTTTTGTTGTTTTAGATTTTGTTTGTTTATACGCTTTGCATATAATAATACGGACTTTAAGGGTCTATAATACCAATTCAAATTGGGTGGGGATTTTATCACCCTTCCTAAAACCCCACAAATCACTAATTCCATACGTATTATCTTGAGCTAATAAAAAATATCTAGATCAAACCTTTAAGGACTTGCCGCACTCAATTAGGAAAAGTGAAGGTTGTGGGAAATCGATCATTTATCTAAACTTGACTTTGTGGTGTCTAGGCTAGACAAGTGAGGAGGTAATTCTAAAAGGCCCGACTCACGGTGATTCGTGAGCGGAACCCTCCTTACCTCACTTGTGCTTACCTGACCACAATTGGCAGTGAAGAGGCGATTCGAGGGTTATCTTGCAACTTGTCGCTTGGAAGTCTAGGAGCGGTCTAGTTGGACTTTGAAGACCCTAGCTCTACGTGTGTTTGTGCATATTGTGATTGTGATTGTGATTGTGCTTGTATAAAGTTTAGTCCCATAATTCCGTATTTTTTCTAAAACCAAACAAACAATTTCAAAACTCCAAAAACAAACATTTTTTTTAAAATAATAATAATAAAAAAAACCACTTCCTTCCCTCCCTACCTTTTCACTCTTCTAACATGGGTACCCCACCTCAAAAAACTCTTGCCGAACTTTGGTACCCACAACTAGACATTTCTTCTTACGGTTCTTGCTTTGGCCGAACCTCGAACGATCCATCCATGTCCAAAATTTCATTGAGAGATCGGATAGACACGTCTAGGAAAAACAATTGGACTCTGCAATCCACTTCGTATCAACTGTTTCAAACATTCACCCCTTCTTACGTTGGTATCTCTTTTGAGAGTCCGGTTGTAACTCCGAAACCCATGTCTATTGCTGAACGTATTGAACAATCTCGTAGCCGGTCTTTCAATCCTTTCAACACTTCCAGTTCTTGGGATCAACAATTCCATTCACCTTCTTATCCAAATGTTGATCCTACTTCTGTCCAACCATTCAATTCCTATCCATCCTACCCAACTGTTGCATCTTCCCTAGCATTGCTTCTACACAGCCATTTAGGAGTTTCACATATTGAGATAACTTTGAATCTTTTACTGAAACCCCTTCACAACCCATGTCTAGTCTTGAACAGTCGTTAGAAGACTTTCGGGTAGCGTCGTACCAACAGATGATGGATTTGAATGCGTCCATGGCCGCCTTCATACAACCTAGTGACCCGGTAGCTAGTTTCCAACTAGCTCCAAATTTTCCAATGTATGATGAGGCGGTTGGACAGGTTGAGAATTTGAGTGGAGAGAGTGAGCTGTATACCCTTCCAAATCAAACCTACCCATTTCAACTTGAATTCCACAACTCCGGTTTTGAATGTCTATCAAATGTTCCAAATGATTCACCAGTTGAAGATAGGATGTTTAATGAGTTGTGCGACTTTGTAGTGTTTGATTTACCCGATTGTGAAGGGACCCTGTCAAGTGAAACCAATCCCAACCCTTTTGACTTTTACACCTCCACTCTAGAACCTGAATTGATTGAAATCCATGCTTTTGATGAGGTGTCTGAGAAATTTGACATTCACTAGATTGAGAATATTGACGCTGGGAATATTTTGGATGATGAACCCACAGTTTTGGATGAGTTTGTCTCTCCAATTCATCATGTCCTTTCACTTCCATGTGAATATCATCCCGAGTCATTAACTGTTTTTCCCGAACTCCATATGCGTCTTGATATTGATGATGATAAATGCATGGATGAGCAGATTTTTGAGGAGAATTTTGAGGATAGTATTGAGGATGAACCAGTTTTACTTGATGAGTCGGATTTTCCAATTCATCCTGTCTTTTTCATTGACTGTGTACACCCTCCTGAACCTTTAACTAATACCCTTTTTCGATCACACCCCTCCATCCTTTTCATCGTTCCGACCTTGCAAGACACCGTATCACTTTCACATCCTTTGTCTGGTTTACCAAGTTCGGTCTACCCATGTTTTCTCACGACTCTTGAGGGATTTGATCCAATTTCTCGACATATTGATAGATTAGTACAATCCATCTTTTCACATCGATTATTACATATTATACTAATTTATTCAATCAATTTCCATCCTCAAGTTCTTATTCCACTTCTTTCTCCCTTCCGCCATTCTTCTCCTCCACCGAGACCGTATCCCGCTTCCCTCCACATACGGTCTCGCGTATTCTCCATTTCTTTCCTCTCCGTATTCTTTCACCAACCACACCACTATAATGATAAATTTTTTGAATAGTTGGAGTTAACTTTTGGCCTTTATAAGGCCTTGTATAGCTTGATACTATTCTCTCCCCCTTAACTCTGAACTTTAACGCTTAAACAGTAGAAACACTGTTTCACTTAAGTTTGGGGGTACCTTTTTGTGTATATATATTTTGTTCATAAATAATAATAATAATAATAATAATAATAATAATAATAATAAAACAGGGGAGCGCCGACAATTTTGACCCTCTTGCTGTAGCCTGACAGTGAAGGCACTGTCAAGTTTAAGTTTGGGGTTGTGCTCGGTAAGCTTTCTACCTTCGCATTCATTTGTATATTTTTGCATTTGCATACATATTTAAAAACCCATTGTAATACCCGAGTTCATTTATACCAATTCCAGTTTCCATATTTACCTATCCATGGTATTTCTTTATTTAGCGTGTTTGGGTGCGAATGGTATTTTACATATTACTTTGCATTCGACCCGACCCGCTTGCTTGAACCTGGTTAACTTTTATTTATAGATTACCTTGACTTGTTACATAGACTAGTGCATATCATAATTTAGTATATACTGGAATTTTATCTAGTATCGCATCTGTTGAATATTACAATTTAAATCATGTAAAGCAAATTAAAATTGCATTTCATGGCCTGTCTGATACCCCTAACCCTGTGGTAGCGTCCTTGCATTGTGTTCTCGTCCCGTTCAGTGAAACGGACGTGTTTGGACTGCTACGCGCACGTATGTGCGTCCATTCTTGGGGGTATGCTTTTCTGTTACAAAATCATTCATTTCAAATTTTTGGAACTTGCTAATAATTTTCATATTTCAAATTCAAAATTTTGGAACCGACCCGGACGCGTTTTGGAATATTTTTGTAGCCCGCCAAAATTCAAGTTTATTAAATATTTAAAATTGATTTAACCGTTTAAAATCTTATTAAACAGTTCTTTTAACTAACCAAATATATTTTTTAAATTAAAATCAAAACAGTTTGTTTAACAAACCATTTCCTTCCTCTCTCTCGCTGCCACAGGCCCCACCATCCTCTCTCTCCTATTTTTTTGTTCTTGAGCCAATCAAATTTTTCTTTGGATTGCGTTGGGCTCTACGCTTGTTCTTAATCTCTCTCCCTTTCTTTCCTTTTCTCCTTTCTCTCTCTCCCTTATTTTTCTCTCTCTCACTCGTGCGCTCTCTCTCTCTCCCTCTCTCCCCGCAACAAGCCAAATTTATCTCTCCTCCTGCATTTCTCTCTCTTCTCGCGTCTCCTGTTCACGAGATCCGCTCACCTCCCTCCTCCTTATCATAACCTCCCTCCTTCATCCACTCCTTCTTCTAAAACCCACGAGCACGAGGAAATGGAAAACCCTAGACCCTAACCCTCGTCGCCACACCTCATCACCTTCTCAGCGTCGCTCCACCTCCCACACAGAGCCTTCCTCTCCTCCTCCGCTCCATCTTCTTCTTCTTTCTTCTTCCCCAAGTTCTCTCCCCTGCACAGCACTGCACACACCCAACTCGACCCTAGAACCCACCTTCCCATCGACGTCGTCCATCTCTCGTCGACGTCATCACCTCGTTCCACATCTTCTCTCCCACTCCTCCGTTCTCTGCTCCCTCATCAAACCCTGTGCACAAGCAACGAAACCACCATCAAACCCTAGCCGCCAAGAAACACAGCCACCACCCCTCGCCGGCAGACCCCATGCCGGCAACCCCTCATCGTCACCGCCCCTTGCCGACTCCCCTGGGATCCCAAATCACCTATCCACTGTAAGACTTTTCTTCATCTTTTTATAATTTCCTTTTTAAAAAAAAAGATGTTCACTGTCCTTTGTTTCGCCGGAATCCGGCCGTGCCGTCGATGATCTCGACGACCCAGTGAGGACATCTGACCTGTGTGATCCCACTGTTCGTTATTTGGACTCATTCCTTGTACCGTGCGCGCGTCGCGACTTTTCCCGCCGACGCGAGACGTTCCGTTTACCGTATCGCGATCCGTCGAGGCAAGAGAAACTTGCTACATGCTATTCATACTATTCTTATATTTATTTATCTAATTTCACATTAAATCTATCGATAGAATCTAAAGTTAAGAATTCCAGGTCAACAGTGCGATGTTTCGTTTACATTTAGATTCAAACTTGAAACCTACCCGTTGCATTTACTTTACTAAACCTAATAGCCACATTTATATGTTTTAATCACATTTTAACTATTGACATAGCCTATAGTACTCTTTCTATAGTTTTACTCTATCGGACACCCGTGTGCATTTTAACCTGTTTTAGTTATGATTGCATCCATTGAACATATTATATATATCATTGCATCCCTAAATTACTTAATACTTATTAACATGATTTTAACATCCATAATTGTCATACTGTATGCATGTAATGTTGAAACTATCTCTTAAACTCAAACTGATAACCGTACATCTAATAATTTAATCTGTACCTATTTGCATGTCATATTACATGTGCCAGTGTATTGTTCTGATAATACCCATGCTTGTTTATTTATAACCGTGATTAAGCTAGCTGATCATGAGCACCCACATGATATCTTGTATACCCTGACATAACTTGCTACACATATTACCTGACCCGACATGGTACCGTACGACTCTTGACATGAGATGACACTTATATACACTATCCGGTTTGACCTGACGTACCATGGCTTTACCTGTTACCTGATCTTGCGTCTAATGCCAACAAACCTGTCCTGTAGTCCCCACGGACCGTTCCTGTTGTCTATCTAGACAAACCTGTACCTGCTTGATCATGTGTTGGCATTAGTGCTAGATTATTTTATACTTGACTTGAACATATATAACTTGGGGGTATAAGGAAATCAGTATTGTAACCTAACGTAACTCAAAAGGCCATCCTATTGTTTGCCGTTTTTCCGGGCCTTACGGAATACCCATTGTTTGCCGTTTTTCCGGGCGTTACGGAATACCCATTGTTTGCCATTTTTCCGGGCGTTACGGAATACCTACTGTTTGCTGTTTTTTCCGGGCGTTACGGAATAAACAGCGACGAGTTACGATGAGGATTACATTACTTGGTTTCGAAGACTTAGAATAAGTAACCCCGTAGCACAGTCTAGATATCTCTGCACGTCACTTATACTGACACATTCACTGTTATATATTCTCATTATATTCTTGTTCATATTCATACCTGCATGTCTTACTATCCCTGTTAATATTATTGCTTGATATTATGACGCGCTGACGTCTAGGTTTTGCATGGCCCAGATTTCTTACCTTTGTTGCAGTCCGAGCATGAGTACTTCAGTCAGCAGGTTGAGTAGTGAGGACTCGTTAGTAGTTAGTTCTTTTATTTTCAGTATTTCATTCCTGATGTGAGCCCGCATTATGGGACATACATTCCAGTTATTCTTGTATTGGATCTTCTTCTTCCGCATTATTTATTCTTGACTCATTTTATTTTGGCTTATGGACACGTGCTAGATAGTTTTATTTAGTCCTTGATATCTCTACAGCCGTAATGTGACTGTGGAAGGATAATTCCTATCCACAGGTAGCATGATTGGCTTTGTCACGTGCCTACCTTAGCGTAATCTGGGAAGCGGGGCGTGACATGGTTCTTTTGGTATCAGAGCCATAGGTTAATCGGGTTGATTCTTTTGTAGTTGGGTATTGTACCCAATACATGAATCAGATTACTCGTGATTAGGAAATATGTCCTGCCACCTTGCCGTTTTACCGTTCTTGAATCTTAACCTCCTCCTGATTATACTTTTACGGTATGCAAACTTCCTTTGCATATCGACTCGAAACCTGATTCCTTGTTTATCTCTAGAACTTAGACGACTTGGGTGGAGTTATGTAATTGTGGCTATGATACCGCAGCATAATTACAATGCGGTACTCTATTTAAGTAACTCGGAGTTCTAGCCTTGATCTACAATTTTGAATCCGCTATCATGCTAATCCTTGGGTGTTTTGATTTCAGGAATATGGCAGATAAGAATCTGAAGACGTACCAAAGGCGTGTTGACGAAGCCGCTATGCTTGGAGTAATACGTGGGATGTTGGACAACCAAAAGCGACAGACCGAGCTGATTCAGCAGCAAGCTGAATATTTTCAAGAAGGTTTGCGGACCATTCAGTAGTCCGTAAGTAATGTTGTGGCCAGACCAGTGGATCGTGTGGGTACCGTGGCGGATTTCAGGAGACTGGGTCCGTCTGTCTTTACTGGCCTGGAGGAGCCGTTGCCAGCGGAGCAGTGGCTAGTTGATATGGAAAATTTACTCATTGTGGCACATATCCCAGAGGATAAGAGGGTGGATGTAGTACGTATCCAGTTGGTAGACTAATGGTGGCTTGTGGAAGAGACCCGCTTGCCCAAGCCGATCAGTTGGGCGGATTTCTCGAAGAGTTTCATGGAGAAGTTCTTCCCGCGGACTGCACGGGAGGAAATGGAGGAAAAATTCGTCAGTTTGAAACAGAACGGCGCACCTGTAGATGTATATGCAGCTGAGTGGACGTGGCTCAGTAGATTCGCTGGACCTTTGGTTGCCAGCAATGCTGATAGGGTAAGAAGGTTCATGCGCAGTTTGGATGTGAACATCCAGAGGCAGATTGTCTCCCTGGGTTTGACCACTTTCTCACAAGTACTTACAGCAGCTCGAGAGCAGCAGAGTCTATCTATGAAGACCGGGAGTACACCGCAGCCAGCAGTTACAGCGCGGAAGCCGACAATTGCACCGAACCGAGCACATGGACGCAAAGGTATTCCGGTGGACAGGCGTGGCGTTGTACCAATGAAGAAGCCAGTTTTGCTCGAGCAAAAGGGAAGGGTGTTGTGCGATTACTGCCAACGACCGGGTCATTATCGAAGAGATTGTCGTAAGAGGCTTGGACTGTGTCTTATTTGCAGATCAGCTGATCACATCATTGATACTTGTCCATCAAAGTTACGGTTGAAGGAAGATACTCAGAAGCCACCGCAGAGACAGTTTCAGGAGCAGAAGCTGATAACTCAAGGACCCAATCAAGCTCGAACCTTTACCCTGACGGCTGAAAAGGCTAAAGCTCCAGAGGAAGTCGTTTCAGGTACTCTACTTGTTCATGGTTTTCTCGCATTAGCATTATTCAATTCTGTGCATCCCATTGATTTATGTCGTCCAAGTTTATTACTACACACTCGATTACTTGCACGAGCATGTTTTAGTTATTGGAACATACACACTGGGAATGGAAAAATCATAACTAATAAAGGGTGTAAGGATTGTTCTTGTAAGTCCACGTTGCCATCCCCGGTTCTTGCGGGGAGGCGGAAACGGTATAACAATCAAATTTTGTCGCAAGGAGCAACATGGACTAAACAAGGTCGGGATCGTTACTAAACTAAACTAGCAAACATGCAAAGGAGAGTTAACTACTCGGCAAAGTGGTTATACCTAACTTGAACTCCTTCTTCTTGAAACCTTGTAGAGGTTGATGGTTCTTTCCTCGTAGCCTTCTTCCGTCAAAGATGGATCCACCTGAGGGTTCAACCTTCGGGATCTTTCTCGAACTTAGAGTGAACTAGGATCTCCGGCTTGCTAAACCTTGAACCCTAGAGAGAGTAGAGTGTATCTTTGGGGTGTTTTTCTTTCAAGGAGAGGGATTCTCAACACATGAGAAGGATTCTCCTTGATCTTGAGGAAGAAGAAGATGAAGTGAGGAGAGAGAATCAATATGATAGAATGAGCTATCTTTTTCTTTTTGCAACCATAACAAAAGAAAAAGAATTATCTAATTAATAGTAATAATTCAAATGAAATAGTTGATGGTTGTATTTGGAATGACCACTATCATCACTTCATTAAATGAATGTAAGCTAGAATCAAGGAGTATCCTTGCAAAGCAATGATGATGGTCAAACATTCAACCATGGTCAACAAGTCAACCATGGTCAACAAGTCAACAAAATCAACCATGACACAATTTCATTTAATTACTATTATTAATTGATATTTCATAATTCCATTAGGGTTTGGAAAAAGACGACTGTCAACTGTGCATACGCACCCGTTCCGAAACCCTAATGAAAAATCTCTTCCTCCGCCTCAATCAACTGTGCATACACACCCGCATTCTTGTTCCGAGGAACATGAATACCAAGAGATAAAATCAACCCCAAAACATATACCAGTATCTGGCTCAAACCAGAGCCTACTAGTAATATCTGTCCGGACTCCAAACGTGCACAAGTGCGCGGATGAGAACGAACCCTGTCGCAAGACCATGCGACCTCTACTCAGTTTTTCCCAGAGGCGAATAGCCCTCCGTGTGGGACCCTAAAGACTCGACACTACGCTGGCAG
The DNA here is from genome assembly GCA_030015575.1 of Agapanthus africanus. Classification (NCBI taxonomy): domain Eukaryota; kingdom Viridiplantae; phylum Streptophyta; class Magnoliopsida; order Asparagales; family Amaryllidaceae; genus Agapanthus; species Agapanthus africanus. Next base: position 350,768,612 of record JASDDO010000006.1, read on the forward strand.
TGGGTTTAACCACAGACCGCAAGCGGCACTAGCTGTGCGTAACGGTCCCCAGGTAGATGCCGACAAGAAGACTGACGAGGTAAAACCCATCTGAACTCCTACTGAGTCTGATTGTGACAGTCTCCGTACAGTCCGGTCTGTTCATCTGATACATTGCATGTCGGGCCTAGGGGGCGGTAAACGTCAGTCCCCAAATAGCGGTACAAGTCGTGTCGGAGTGAAGCCCAAAACACCCTGAGATAACACTGGAAGCCTACCAGTATATCTCGCTTGCCCTGGCCAGGGACTACTCGTGTAATGGCTCTCCTAGACACAGCGCGATGTCAACCCCCAATACCGGGAGAGACGAATCCTGTCTAACCGGCACTGCCTCCAAGTGCTTCGGGACTGCACCCAACTACCACCGGTTTGCACGACTCCTTTGAGCCGTGGTAGGGTAGTAGTCAAAATACAGTGGGATTACACTCGAGGCGAAGTGCCAGTGTCAAGTCAGCGGACTAAGCTGTACTCATGTCACCTGGGAACTGATAACTGACGATAGGTATAAAAACCAACTAGTCAGTTCCCGACGAGTCCTGTCCAGTGTACTCGTAACCTAACGAGCACCCGCATACTATCTCAAGTACGACGTACTGACGGCTGTGGGACAGACCGTCTCCCACACTGGGATGAGAAGCGCATGCGCTAGTCTACTCCGGAGTATCGATGCCCTGTCTCGATAGTCCTGCGACTAGGGACCTACATAAGGATGTGCTTATAGATTACCCAGCCCCCACTAGTGTGACTGCCATCACAACGCTGGTAATCAAGCAAAGATCCTAAGGGCTCCACTAATGCGTATAGGTGATATCGCAAAATAAATACATGTACACATTGAAGTAGAAACAAACCAAGTAGCATACTACCATTTTGAGCAAGATTGTATATACAAGGTGAATATCCCAAGCTTCCATTAAGTAATATACAAACCAGTATGATACAGTAATGGCCTCTAGGGCATATACACTAACAATCTCCCACTTACACTAAGGCCATGTATTGGCGTATCGAAGACCTATCATCTCGATCAGCCGCTCGAACTGAGTCTGGGGCAGGGCCTTGGTGAATGGATCTGCAGTGTTTTCTTCTGAAGCAACTCTCCGAACCTCGATCTCCTTGCGATCCACGATCTTTCTGATCAGGTGATACCGCCTCAAGATGTGTCTGGATCTCTGATGGGACCTGGGTTCCTTTGCTAAAGCTATAGCCCCGTTGTTGTCGCAATACAGAGGTATTGGATCAACAATAGACGGAACCACCTGAAGTTCTTTCAAGAACTTCCTCATCCAGACTGCTTCTTTTGCGGCATCAGATGCAGCGATATATTCCGCTTCCATCATCGAGTCTGCAACGGTTTCCTGTTTGGAACTCTTCCAACACACCGCCCCTCCATTGAGGGTAAAGACAAAACCCGACATGGACTTGGAATCATCCTTGTCACTCTGGAAGCTGGAGTCAGCAAAGGCCTCGATCTGGAGGTCTTTTCCGCCATACACCAAGAACATCTCCTTAGTCCTTCTCAGGTACTTGAGAATGTTTTTTTTTACCGCTATCCAGTGCTTCTCCCCAGGGTTTGACTGATACCGGCTTACCACACTCAGTGCATAAGCTACATCCGGTCTGGTACACAACATCGCATACATTATAGAGCCTACCGCAGAAGCGTAGGGTATAATAGACATGCGATCCCTCTCCAAATCAGTCTTGGGAGACATCTCTTTAGAGAGCGTGATCCCGTGACAAGCCGGTAGGTTACCGCGCTTGGAATCTTCCATACTGAATCTTTTCAGTACGGTGTCGATGTACCTGGACTGTGAAAGTCCTAATATCCTCTTGGATCTATCACGATGGATCCGGATCCCCAGGATGTATGAGGCATCACCCAGGTCTTTCATGGAGAACATGTGTGACAAGAATCCCTTGACAGATTGTAGCATAGGAATGTCATTTCCTATTAAGAGAATGTCATCCACGTATAAAACGAGGAATACTACAGTTCTCGCTACAAATCTACAATAGATGCATGGTTCATCTGGATTTTTGATAAAGCCAAATTCCTTGACCGTCTCATCAAAACAGATGTTCCAACTCCGTGATGCCTGCTTTAGTCCATAGATGGACTTAAGCAACTTGCACACCTTTCCGCTGCTCCCACTCTGAATGAAACCCTCTGGCTGATCCATATAGACACACTCCTCTAAATTTCCATTTAGAAAAGCGGTTTTTACATCCATCTGCCAAATCTCATAATCGTGGAAGGCAGCAATTGCAAGAAGGATCCGAATGGATTTCAGCATAGCCACTGGAGAAAAGGTTTCGTCATAGTCCAAACCAGGTCTTTGACGGAAACCCTTTGCTACAAGTCTAGCTTTATAGGTCTCAACCTGTCCATCTACACCAATCTTCCTTTTGAAGATCCACTTGCATCCTACGGGTTTTACCCCGTCTGGAGCAATGTCCAACGTCCATATTGTTGGTGTACATGGACTCCATTTCGGTCCGCATTGCATCCAGCCATTTTACCGAGTCAACGCTCTGAACGGCCTGCTGGAAGCTAGTAGGCTCATCATAATCTATGATGCAATCCTCTCTATCCCCGTCTATGAGAAAACCGTAGTATCTCTCGGACGGATGAGACTGCCTACTACTCCTGCGGAGCGGCGTAGGAATGTCCTGTTCTTTTGAACCTTCTGGTTCCACTAAACTTTCAGTAATAGTCCGTGGTTCTGGAATTTCTTCCAGTTTTACTGTGCTCCCACTAATTCCTTTTCTAAGAACTGGTATTCTAGAAAATGAGCATGACGAGAAACAAGAACTTTTTGTTCCTCATCGCAGTAGAAGAAATATCCCTTGGAGTTCTTTGGATATCCTACAAACTTGCACTGTACTGAGCGTGCCTCGAGCTTGTCCGCATGTTGCTTTTTGACAAAAGCTGGACATCTCCATGCTTTAATGTGATTAAGATGGGGCCTCTTCCCACACCACATCTCATATGGTGTGGTAGGCACAGTCTTAGTGGGAACTCTGTTCAAAAGGTATGCAGCTGATTCTAGCGCATACCCCCAGAATGATCGCGGTAACTCAGCATTACTCATCATGGACCGTACCATATCCAATAGGGTGCGGTTCCGTCTCTCCGATACATCGTTATGTTGCGGAGTGTATGGAGGAGTAAGCTGAGAGAGAATTCCATTCTCTTTTAAGTAATTCAGGAACTCGGCACTTAAGTATTCTCCACCTCGATCCGATCTTAGAATCTTGATACTTTTGCCGGTTTGTTTTTCTACTTCATTCTTATATTCCTGGAACTTTTCAAAAGCTTCGGACTTATGTTTCATTAAGAAGACATAACCGTATCTTGAAAAGTCATCCGTAAAAGTAATGAAGTAAGAATAACCGCTTCGCGCATGTGTAGACATTGGACCGCACACGTCGCTGTGTACTAGTCCCAAGAGCTCGCTTGCTCTTACTCCGTGTCCAGTGAACGGAGTCTTTGTCATCTTTCCTTTGAGACAGGATTGACAAGTGGTATACGATTGATATTCGAACGGATCCAAATATCCTTCTGTATGTAACTTAGTCAACCTTCTCTCATTGATGTGACCCAGTCTACAATGCCATAAGAAAGTCTGATTGATATCTGGAGACTTTCTTTTGTGTGTATTCTGGACATTGAAAATCTGTGGTTGGTTTAATACGTATATACCATTGCTCAGTGTACCTGACCCAATCAGAACTTGATTAAGGTGAATGTTTACAACATTACTTACAAACGCAAATTCATAACCTTCTTTAGAAACCAAAGATACAGAAATGATATTACAAGTTGCGTTGGGTACAAAAAAGCAATTACGCAAAACCAAAACATGTCCATCTGACATTCCCAGGTGATAGTCCCCCACGGCTTTAGCATCCATGCTAGCTCCGTTTGCAACTCTGAGGGTCATGTCACCTGCCTTCAAAACCCTACGATTTCTCAATACCTGCAAAGAATTACAGATATGAGATCCTGATCCGGTATCCAATACCCAGGAAGTAGAGTTTATCGAAAGACAGTTTTCAATAACATACACACCTGAAGCTGAAGCCGCAACCTGCTTCAGTTCCTGTGTCCTGGCTTTTCAAGCCCTGCAATCTTTCTTCCAGTGTCCACTCTTATGACAATAGAAGCATTCTTCCTTTCCCACAAGCTTCCCAGCTATCTTTGTTGCCTTTTCCTTTCCCTTCGTACCCACTTTACTAACACCGCCCCTTGGTTTGGCGGGGGCTTTCTTCCTCTTTCCCTTGGCTTTCGCCTTGGACCTAGAAGAAGAAGATCCTCCTACAAACAAAGCGGGTGTTTCCCTACCTTTCTGTAGGGTGCCCTCTGCGCTCCTCAGCATGTTGAGGAGTTCTGAAAGTTCAACTTCTTTTTCTTGTAAGTTGAAGTTCAGTATAAACTGGGCGTAAGTGGATGGAAGGGACTGGAGAATTAAATCCGTATAGAGTTCACTTTCCAACGTGGTCCCAAGTTCCGCGAGCTCCTCAGTGTAGCCAATCATCTTAAGCACGTGGTCCGCTACCGATGATCCGACGGCCAACTTTGCCGAAAATAACTTTTTCGACACTTCGTATCTTGCGATACGAGACTGCTCTCCATACAGTTCTTTTGTATGAAGAAATATGGATTCCAAGTCCATATTCTCGTGCCTCCTCTGATGTTCGTTGTCCATAGAGGCAAGCACGAGGCACCTGGCCTTCGCGCAATCAATCTCCCAAGTCTTACGGATTTCCTTATCCGCGACGCTGGAGGTGGGACCTGGGACGGGGGGAGCTTTGGTGGTAAGAAGATACCCCAGCTTGTCGTAAGTTATTGCCATTTTGACATTCCTGAGCCAATCTTTGTAGTTTGGCCCTGTCAGTATGTTTTTATCTAGCAGTAACTTAAGTCCAGTCATGTCGATTTGGTCGCTGCAATTAGGAGAGAGAGAAGAAACACTCAGCACGATGCTCTTGCAAGTTTAGAATGGTTTTTAATTTGTCTAAACAGGATGGCTCCCACTGTCTCTCGAATCCCTCCTCAAACCATAAAGGAAGAATTAGCCGGGATCAATCCCACCGCACAATACTTGCTTAACCGTTCAGCCAGGCCAGTGTCGGTACTTCGAGGGAGGTTTTCCAACGCTTTCGCGAAGTTCCTTAATTTAAGAACCTCTTTTCCCTGGGGGCGAAGCCCCGCTAACACCTTTCTGGGCACCTACTAGGTTTATAGCATTGATCGTTTAGTGAGAAATTTCCCGAGGAGTAGCATATACTCACAGTAGGATCGGGATCCAAATATCATCGCGTGACGAAACTGAAGGAATCCTACCAGAATCATCACACTCCAAATGGTATGCAAATCTAGCAAGTTTCAGTACTTATGAAACTCCCGATGTGGATTTTTGCCCCATGCTCTTATGACCTTGACTTTGGCCAAAATATCATAAGTCACATGTCAAGTTCTACCCGTCACTATCCAGGTTAATTTGGATCCACCCGTACCTACCCTTGACTTTGGCCAAAATGGTAGTACGACTGTCCCAAACCAACGCATCTATCTATGCTACACATGAACACCCAATAGCTACCAATCACTATGCCTTGACTTTGGCCAACATACATAGCTTGAATACTATTGCCTATTCATGCGAAACGACGGAGGGCTACGAATGGTTTTGGTAAAACCGTGAACGTAGTGAACTTGATATAATCGATGGAATGAGATAGCTTTTAGAAGTAGTGGCTCAAACTCCGCATTTAAAAGTTAGTTTTGAAAAGAACCGAGTGGTTTTTCGAAAGTGTTCCAACGACTTTAACTTGGTTTATTATCTTGCATTAGTTCTTTTAATGCGTGATATTCTTGCATTAATTCTTTTAATGCGTCCCATCATTTAATCCTACCATTGCAGAAAACAACCAAAATATGACGTACGCTTATGCCATATGCATTCGTCACGGGGCCCCGTCATCACCCGTTAGGTTACTTAACTAACGGCAGAGCGAGGGCTGGGCTAGCGCGGCTGTAAAACATAAGCAACGCCTAAATATAAAGCAATGATAGACATTACAGATTACAGATGAATACATTGGATATACTAGGAATCCGCAATCCTTTCGAGCCTGCAACGAAAAGCGGATTACACGGTCGCGGTGAATAGCCAAAACCCCACCCAAGACCCCTGCGGGTGCGGGAAACTACCCGCCAAGTACCCGGTAGTTTGTGCACCCCTCCATGGGTCTATCCTAGGAGCAAAAACAGTAAAAAGAATTATACAATGACGGCTACAACCCCGACCCGGTTGTGCGGCCATACAAATAATAATATTACATCAATTTACATATTACATGAATGAAAGAAAAACAACACTCATCTCACATCCATCCCGGCTATTCACCCGCGACAATCCAATCCATTCATATACACATACCATCAACAAACACAGATCACAGAGATGTATAACCCCGACTAATCGTCATATAGCGATTAGCCGACGTTCAATACATACAAACATCACAGATATAACCAATTGTAGTCAAAGTGCAGTGAAGTTCGACAAAAATACGGATTTATAGGCCCCCAAAAACAAATTTCTTTTCTGGAAAAACTGGGCACAAATGACATATCTTAAAAATCCCAAAACCCTACCAGAAGAACACTGCACAAAACAGGACCATAAGAGGAGACAAAACGGCGGCGGTTCCGCGGCCAAAGCCACCCTTTGCCGCGGAACCGCGGCGCTTTGAAGGAATCATGCGATCGTATTTTGTGGGTGTTTTCACAAAACCCTGAGCCGATTTTAGAAGTAAAACTTTTTACATTTAGAGCACAAAAAATTTCAACAGAAACTTAGGGTTTTTGTTTTTCCGGTTTTGCGATTTTTCTCGATCGAACTTCCATACACTTTACCACAAAGCTAGTTTAAGTTTAGTTAGGCTCTGATACCACTGTAAGTCCACGTTGCCATCCCCGGTTCTTGCGGGGAGGCGGAAAGGGTATAACAATCAAATTTTGTCGCAAGGAGCAACATGGACTAAACAAGGTCGGGATCGTTACTAAACTAAACTAGCAAACATACAAAGGAGAGTTAACTACTCGGCAAAGTGGTTATACCTAACTTGAACTCCTTCTTCTTGAAACCTTGTAGAGGTTGATGGTTCTTTCCTTGTAGCCTTCTTCCGTCAAAGATGGATCCACCTGAGGGTTCAACCTTCGGGCTCTTTCTCGAACTTAGAGTGAACTAGGATCTCCGGCTTGCTAAACCTTGAACCCTAGAGAGAGTAGAGTGTATCTTTGGGGTGTTTTTCTTTCAAGGAGAGGGATTCTCAACACATGAGAAGGATTCTCCTTGAGCTTGAGGAAGAAGAAGATGAAGTGAGGAGAGAGAATCAATATGATAGAATGAGCTATCTTTTTCTTTTTGCAACCATAACAAAAGAAAAAGAATTATCTAATTAATAATAATAATTTAAATGAAATAGTTGATGGTTGTATTTGGAATGACCGCTATCATCACTTCATTAAATGAATGTAAGCTAGAATCAAGGAGTATCCTTGCAAAGCAATGATGATGGTCAAACATTCAACCATGGTCAACAAGTCAACCATGGTCAACAAGTCAACAAAATCAACCATGACACAATTTCATTTAATTACTATTATTAATTGATATTTCATAATTCCATTAGGGTTTGGAAAAAGACGACTGTCAACTGTGCATACGCACCCGTTCCGAAACCCTAATGAAAAATCTCTTCCTCCGCCTCAATCAACTGTGCATACACACCCGCATTCTTATTCCGAGGAACATGAATACCAAGAGATAAAATCAACCCCAAAACATATACCAGTATCTGGCTCAAACCAGAGCCTACTAGTAATATCTGTCCGGACTCCAAACGTGCACAAGTGCGCGGATGAGAACGAACCCTGTCGCAAGACCATGCGACCTCTACTCAGTTTTTCCCAGAGGCGAATAGCCCTCCGTGTGGGACCCTAAAGACTCGACACTACGCTGGCAGTGGGTTTAACCACAGACCGCAAGCGGCACTAGCTTTGCGTAACGGTCCCCAGGTAGATGCCGACAAGAAGACTGACGAGGTAAAACCCATCTGAACTCCTACTGAGTCTGATTGTGACAGTCTCCGTACAGTCCGGTCTGTTCATCTGATAGATCGCATGTCGGGCCTAGGGGGCAGTAAACGTCAGTCCCCAAATAGCGGTACAAGTCGTGTCGGAGTGAAGCCCAAAACACCCTGAGATAACACTGGAAGCCTACCAGTATATCTCGCTTGCCCTGGCCAGGGACTACTCGTGTAATGGCTCTCCTAGACACAGCGCGATGTCAACCCCCAATACCGGGAGAGACGAATCCTGTCTAACCGGCACTGCCTCCAAGTGCTTCGGGACTGCACCCAACTACCACCGGTTTGCACGACTCCTTTGAGCCGTGGTAGGGTAGTAGTCAAAATACAGTGGGATCACACTCGAGGCGAAGTGCCAGTGTCAAGTCAGCGGACTAAGCTGTACTCATGTCACCTGGGAACTGATAACTGACGATAGGTATACAAACCAACTAGTCAGTTCCCGACAAGTCCTGTCCAGTGTACTCGTAACCTAACGAGCACCCGCATACTATCTCAAGTACGACGTACTGACGGCTGTGGGACAGACCGTCTCCTACACTGGGATGAGAAGCGCATGCGCTAGTCTACTCCGGAGTATCGATGCCCTGTCTCGATAGTCCTGCGACTAGGGACCTACATAAGGATGTGCTTATAGATTACCCAGCCCCCACTAGTGTGACTGCCATCACAACGCTGGTAATCAAGCAAAGATCCTAAGGGCTCCACTAATGCGTATAGGTGATATCGCAAAATAAACACATGTACACATTGAAGTAGAAACAAACCAAGTAGCATACTACCATTTTGAGCAAGATTGTATATACAAGGTGAATATCCCAAGCTTCCATTAAGTAATATACAAACCAGTATGATACAGTAATGGCCTCTAGGGTATATACACTAACAGTTCTGTTGTTGTTGGCGGACGGGAGTTATTTGCAGATTTATTGGTGATTGTTATCTGCAGTTATGAAGTCGTCTTGGGAATGGATTTTTCGGCACTTTCCATGCTCACACGAGTGTAGAGCAAAGAAAGCAAATTTCCAGATTCCCGGACACCCAGAGATTGTCTGGAAGAAGCAGTTCTGTTGGGTCAGCCGAGTTTGAGGCTAGGCCGACAAACAATGTTCTTTCATCGATGGAGGTTGATAAAAGTGAAGCGCCAGCTGTTGTTCGAAATTTCATGGATGTGTTCAAAGATATATCAAGTTTACCGCCGAGGCGATACGTGGAGTTCGCAATCGATCTTGCTACGGGTGCAGCGCCAATCTCAAAGGTGTACTATCCAGTAGTACCAGTGGAGTTGGAAGAAGTCAAGAAGCCGATTACTGAATTACTTGGGAAAGGTTGATTCACAACAGTAACTCGCCTTGGGGAGCTCAAGTTCTTCTAGCAAAAGAGAATGATGGCACAAGGAGGATGTGCATCGATTATCAAGATTTAAATCGGGTGACTATTAAGAACAAGTACCCGATCCCTCGCATTGGTGAATTGTTAGAGCAGCTTGGTGGCACAAGGGTATTCTCGAAGCTGGATTTGCGGTCCGGATATCATCAGGTCCGAGTTAAACCAGAGGATATTTGTAAGACTGTGTTCCGAACTCGGTATGGACATTACGAGTATTAGTGATGCCCTTCGGAGTAAAGAATGCACCGGCGATATTTATGGACTTGATGAGCCGAATCCTTCCACCATTCTTGGACTAAATTTATAGTGGTATTTATTGAAGAGCATGCAGAATATTTGGTGATCGCATTGCGGACAGTGAGGCAAGGAAGATTGTACGCAAAGATGAGCAAGTGCGAGTTTTGGCTTGAAGAAGGGAAGTTTTGGGCATATCGTAGCTGGAGAAGGAATCGCCGTTTATCCAAGGAAGATTGCAGCAGTTCAAGATTGGCCGATTCCGAAGTATGTTGTAGAGATCAGAAGTTTTCTTGGACTTGCCGGGTATTACAGATATTCGTGAAGAACTCATGAAGGAGGCACACAGTTCAGCATGTTCCGTACATCTAGGAGGCACGAAGATTGTACCGAGATTTACGACAGCATTTTGATGGGAAGGCATGAAACGGGAGATTGCCCGCTTTATGGCAAAGTGCTTGGTGTGTCATCAAGTTAAGGCTGAACACCAAAGGGTTACTGGTTTATTGCAACCACTTCCGATTCCTCAGTGGAAGTGGGAAAGTATAACCATGGATTTCGTGACGGCTCTACCGCGGAGTCCAAAAGGCAACAATGCAGTTTGGGTGATTGTTGATCGATTGACCAAGGCCGCTCTTTTCATTCCTTTTCGGGTTGGTCAATCGACATAAACCTTGGCAGAACGGTACATGCAGGAGATGGTAGGATTGCACGGAGTACCGGTGAGCATCGTGTCCGACCGTGACACTCGGTTCTTATCACACTTTTGGAGGAGCTTACAGGAAAATTTAGGGACCCGATTGAAGTTTTAGCACGGCTTATCATCCTCAAACAGATGGCCAGTCGGAGAGAACGATCTAAACTCTTGAAGATATGTTGAGAGCTTGCATGTTGGACTTCAAGGGTTCATGGGAGGATCATCTACATTTAGTGGAGTTTTATTACAACAACAGTTTTTAGGCAACTATTCAGATGGCTCCATTCGAAGCTTGATATAGTCGCAAGTGTCGTTCACCTGTTGTTGGGATGATATCGGTGAACGAAGATTGTTGGGACCAGATTTAGTTGTGCAGACAGTTGAGAAAGTTAACACTATCATAAATCATATGAAAGCGGCACAAGACAGACAGAAGAGTTGGGCAGATACGTCGAGAAGACCTCTAGAGTTCGCCGTGGGTGATTTAGTATTCTCGAAGATATCACCGACTAGAGGGGTGATTCGTTTCGGAAGTCGAGAAAAGCTCAGTCATCGACTCGTCGGACCTTTAGAGACCTGGGAGCGTGTTGGTGAGGTAGCGTGTCGATTGGCGTTACCGTAATCCTTGGCGAATGTTCATGATGTGTTTCATGTATCTCAGCTCCTTAAGTATGTTCGAGATGAAACACATGTGTTGGATCATTCTGAGCTGACTGTACGAGAAGACTTGACTTTTGAGGAGCAACTGATTACGATCGTGGATCGAAGGGAAAAGGTTCTTAAGAATAAGCTTATTCCTCTCATACGTATTTCTTGGAGTAATCGCTCACATGGAGAGTTAACTTGGGAACGAGAAGATGAAATCCGGCAGAAGCTTCCCCATCTTTTCTTGTAGGTTTGTTGGTCGTTTATCCTTTTTGTGTTCTTGGAATTTCGAGGACGAAATTCTTTTGTAGTTGGGTATAATGTAACACCCGACTTCATTTATACCAATTCCAGTTTCCATATTTACCTATCCATGGTATTTCTTGATTTAGCGTGTTTGGGTGCGAATGGTATTTTACATATCATTTTGCATTCGACCCGACCCGCTTGCTTGAACCTGGTTAACTTTTATTTATAGATTACCTTGACTTGTTGCATGGACTAGTGCATATCATAATTTAGTATATACTAGCATTTTATCCAGTATCGCATCTGTTGCATATTACAATTTAAATCATGTAAAATAAATTAAAATTGCATTTCATGGCCTGTCTGATACCCCTAACCCTGTGGTAGCGTCCATACATCGTGTTCTCGTCCCGTTCAGTGAAACAGACGTGTTTGGACGGCTACGCGCGCGTACGTGCGTCCGTTCTTGGGGGTATGCTTTTCTGTTACAAAATCATTCATTTCAAATTTTTGGAACTTGCTAATAATTTTCGTATTTCAAATTCAAAATTTTGGAACCGACCCGGGTGCGTTTTGGAATATTTTTGTAGCCTGCCAAAATTCAAGTTTATTAAATATTTAAAATCCATTTAACCGTTTAAAATCTTTTTAAATAGTTCTTTTAACTAACCAAATATATTTTTTTTAATTAAAATCAAAACAGTTTGTTTAACAAACCATTTCCTTCCTCTCTCTCGCTGCCACAGGCCCCACCATCCTCTCTCTCCCATTTTTTGTTCTTGAGCCAATCAAATTTTTCTTTGGATTGCGCTGGGCCCCACGCTTGTTCTCTATCTCTCTCCCTTTCATTCTTTTTCTCCTTTCTCTCTCCCCCTTCTTTTTCTCTCTCTCACTCGTGCGCGCTCTCCCCCCCGCAACAAGCCAAATTTATCTCTCCTCCTACGTTTCTCTCTCTTCTCGCGTCTCCTGTTCACGAGATCCGCTCACCTCCCTCCTCCTTATCATAACCTCCGTCCTTCATCCTCTCCTTCTTCTAAAACCCACGAGCATGAGGAAAAGGAAAACCCTAGACCCTAACCCTCGTCACCACACCTCATCACCTTCTCAGCGTCGCTCCACCTCCCACACAGAGCCTTCCTCTCCTCTTCCACTCCATCTTCTTCTTCTTTCTTCTTCCCCGAGTTCTCTCCCCTGCACAGCACTGCACACACCCAACTCGACCCTAGAACCCACATTCCCATCGACGTTGACCATCTCTCGTCGACGTCATCACCTCGTTCCACATCTTCTCTCCCTCTCCTCCGTTCTCTGCTCCCTCATCAAACCATGTGCACAAGCAACGAAACCACCATCAAACCCTAGCCGCCAAGAAACGTAGCCACCACCCCTCACCGGCAAACCCCACGCTGGCAACCCCTCGCCAGCAGACCCCACGCCGGCAACCCCTCGTCGTCATCGCCCCTTGCCGACTCCCCTGGGATCCCAAAGCACCTATCCACTGTAAGACTTTTCTTCATCTTTTTATAATTTCCTTTTAAAAAAAAGATGTTCACTGTCCTTTGTTTCGCCGGAATCCGGCCGTGCCGTCGATGATCTCGACGACCCAGTGAGGACATCTGACCCGTGTGATCCCACTATTCGTTATTTGGACTCATTCCGTGTACCGTGCGTGCGTCACGACTTTTCCCGCCGACGCGAGACGTTCCATTTACCGTATCGCGATCCGTCGAGCCAAGTGAAACTTGCTACATGCTATTCATACTATTCTTATATTTATTTATCTAATTTCATATTAAATCTATCGATAGAATCTAAAGTTAAGAATTCCAGGTCAACAGTGCGATGTTTCGTTTACATTTAGCTTCAAACTTGAAACCTACCCGTTGCATTTACTTTACTAAACCTAATAGCTACATTTATATGTTTTAATCACATTTTAACTATTGACATAGCCTATGGTACTCTTTCTATAGTTTTACTCCATTGGACACCCGTGTGCATTTTAACCTGTTTTAGTTATGATTGCATCCATTGAACATATTATATATCATTGCATCCCTAAATTACTTAATACTTATTAACATGATTTTAACATCCATAATTGTCATACTGTATGCATGTAATGTTGAAACTATCTTTTAAACTCAAACTGATAACCGTACATCTAATAATTTAACCTGTACCTATTTGCATGTCATATTACATGTGCCAGTTTATTGTTCTGATAATACACATGCTTGTTTATTTATAACCATGATTATGCTAGCTGATCATGAGTACCCACATGATATCTTGTATACCCTGACATGACTTGCTACACATATTACCTGACCCGACATGGTACCGTACGACTCTTGACATGAGATGACACTTATATACACTACCCGGCTTGACCTGACGTACCATGGCTTTACCTGTTACCTGATCTTGCGTCTAATGCCAACAAACATGTCATGTAGTCCTCACGGACCGTTCCTGTTGTCTATCCAGACAAACCTGTACCTGCCTGATCATGTGTTGGCATTAGTGCTAGATTATTTTATACTTGACTTGAACATATATAACTTGGGGGTATGGGGAAATCAGTATTGTAACCGAACGTAACTCAAAGGTCCATCCTATTGTTTGCCGTTTTTCCAGGCGTTACGGAATACCCATTGTTTGCTGTTTTTCCGGGCATTACGGAATACCCATTGTTTGCCGTTTTTCCGGGCGTTACGGAATATCTACTGTTTGCCGTTTTTTCCGGGCGTTACGGAATAACCACCGACGAGTTACAATGAGGATTACATTACTTGGTTTCAAAGACTTAGAATAGATAACCCCGTAGCACAGTCTAGATATCTCTGCACGTCACTTGTTGATCAGTCGAAAATACTGCATTTTTAACACGACAATTTCCCTATCATTTGCACTCATCTAGAAGTGTTCGGCATTCATATAGCACATATTAGCAAAACAGTCGTAAAATATCGGATTGCAGGTGTTAGACTTTAAAACCGGCACTTTTAGGGAAATTGTGTGTTTATCACAGCATTGCATCATTCCTATATTGCGCAACATGTGTTTCGAAATTTGTGCAGGAAATTCCAGAATAAAGGCCAAAATTGTGAAAATAATGCTGACAAAATTACGCCAACTCAAAGACTTGGATGCTGGTAGCAATCTAGAAGGAATTACACAATTCAACATATCAGATAAATACCCCAAGGTGATCCCAAAGCAACAGAAGGAAATTGGCGCATTGAGCCCCTCATGTGACCGCGGATTCGCGGCGTCTCTGCCACGTCATCATTCCAATTTCAGTGTATAATTCCTATATTGGTGCCTACAGCTCAGAAAGATATGTCAATCTCCAGAAAACTCTCGAAGCTTCTGCCTGATCAGCAAAGATCATTAAGCAAGTTAATCTTGATTAAGCTCCTAACAACCTAGTTCTAGAAGCTCTCTCTAACTAACTACTTCTAGAAGCCTCTCTAGCTAACAAACTTTTGGAGGGAAATTCAAATTTTGAATTCTAGAGCTAGGGTTTTGGAAGTCTATAAAAAGGAGCCTAGATCTAAGGGTTAAGGGTTAATCAATCATTAGTGAATCAATCATTAGTTGGTTCATCATCTCCCCCATTTCTAACACAAGTTGAGTGACACAACTTGTGCCTCAAACCCTAACCCTAACCCTAATCCAATCAAGCAACTCCAAATTCAAGATCCATTGAGTTCAAGCAAAGCAAGTCTTCAACCATCCTTTAGAAGCGAAGCCGGCATTCATCGGAGCACGAGATCCAAGCCGATCCACGACTCAAGGAGCCGATGCAACGCTAGATTCGACAATCTTGTTCCTTCTCAAATTCTTGTAGTCTTGAGCAATGTGTAACAATTTGTGGAATAAATAAAGGTGAAGATTCTTTAAACTTGCTTATATTTCAATTCAAGCATCATGATTCAATTGCGATTCTTGAATGTATTCTTTGTGATGATGTGTGAATAAACTCCGCTCGTGGAGGAATCGAGATGATTGTAGAATGATGATGTTGATGAATCTTTAAACGTTTTCTTAAATCCTATAGCAATTGTAAATTCTTGAAAATTGAATGATCGATGATCTAGATCGATGCGAAATGCATTCTTGATTCTTTTCGCACGATCTAGAGATCAACGATCGATCATTGGATTTTCTAGAAGCTATCTTGTGAATGCGATTCATCAAAAGGACAAAAGGATAGGATGAGGAACCCTAATTCTTCGCAAGATCCTTGATCCTCGATGAATCTACATCGATTTAGCATCAACTTGTTAATGGATAAGAAATCGTATTCTTGAATCTTCTTCACATCTACGATCTAATCGATTCCTACGAGCTTTACTTCAAATCTTGAACCCTAAATAAATTGGAATTCTATCTCTCTTGACTCTTGATGTTTATCGTTTTCTTGATTCTTGATTTGATTTAGTTGATTCTTGAAATGCATCAATATAAATCTTGAATCGTTTTCGCTTTTCTTTTCTATTAAATTTTCGATTCCAACAAAACAAAATACGAACGAATCGCACAATCCCTGTGGACGATCCGCACTTGCTAACGAAATCTATATACGATACCATTATTGATTGCGGTCAAATAATTTTTGGTTGTGATTTCATACAAGTTTCTAAATACCGACACCACGAGAATTCATTCAATCAAATGGCGCCGTTGCCGGGGATCATTTGATTTACTTACACAATCGGAAATCATATCAATCACTTGTACTGACACATTCACTGTTATATATTCTCATTATATTCTTGTTCATACTCATACCTGCATGTCTTACTACCCCTGTTAATATTATTACTTGATATTATGACGCGCTGACGTCTGGGTTTTGCATGGCCCAGATTCCTTACCTTTGCTGCAGTCCGAGCAGGAGTATTTCAGTCAGCAGGTTGAGCAGTGAGGACTCGTTAGTAGTTAGTTCTTTTATTTTCAGTTTTTCATTCCTGATGTGATCCCGCATTATGGGACATACATTCCAATTATTCTTGTATTGGATCTTCTGCTTCCGCATTATTTATTCTTAACTCATTTTATTTTGGCTTATGGACATGTGCAAGATAGTTTTATTTAGTCCTTGATATCTTTACAGCCGTAATGTGACTGCGGAAGGATAATTCCTATCCACAGGTAGCATGGTTGGCTTTGTCACGTGCCTACCTTAGCGTAATCTGGGAAGCGGGGCGTGACACCCATAAAAATCGGAAATTTTACAAAAATATAAAAACTTTTTCGTCAAGTTAGCTAATAGGATAACTTAGATTTTTATTCCGAAAGTTTAGTTGATACGTTAGAAATAACTAAATTCTAGGCTTAGGAATTGAAAACCCTAAAAATAACCCTCATTCTGTTTAATCTTGGTAATTTTACGTCTTTACAGTTTTTTTAGAAGTAGATAATCTTGAGTTCAGTTCTTGAGTTAAGTTGAGATGAAGGGAAAGTATTGAAAGCTTTATTGAAGGATAAGTCTGAAAAATAGTTCATATTCTTAAGTCCAAATTTAGAAAGTATATACCCTACAAATCGCACTTACACGCACCTTGAAACTTGGGATAGTAGAGAATACCTAGAAATACTCTTGCCTGAAAGCCTAGTATGAAAGAAAAAACGGTATTTAAACCTAACCACCAAAAGAGGATCATTGAAAAATATATCCAGTCTTGAAAAAGAAAAATAAAGAAAAAGAAAAAAAGAATAAAGTACAAGACCTGGAAACTGCTATTTACGTTTTAAGCTCACACATCCAGTAATCGGTTGTTAGTGCCTCAAGAAGCATTAATAGTCGCATGAAAGGTGTGTGAGCAAAACCGTCCATTATTAATGAAAAGAAGTAGTATTAGGTATTAAGGTAAAGGTACTATAGCTTGAATTGAATTCTTAAGTGTAGGGGTGAAATTTTACACACACGTAGGGGTATACGATCGATATTTGGAAGAAAGATAGGAATAAAGAATAAGATTTATGTTTTCTGTAAAGATGATAAAAATCCCGGATTGGAGACTGCACTTTAGAAGGAAAACTCAAGTGATACCGAGATCTTTCTAAATTGTCAAAATGTATAGAATCTAAGGTTGAATAAATAGGAGATGTGAAACATAAGGGTTAGATATTTCTAATTTAGGATAATAGAGTTTCTAACTTAGATGCTAAACTGTAGAAGTAGAATCAACGTTAACTTGTGAAACTAGCTTGACGGGATTTTGTAGATAGTATCCATTGAAAACCTTCAGGAGACAACACTCCTCCTACTAAGGACACCTAGAGGTTTAACGGCTTGTTGCACGAGTTCAATGCAATCGCGTTCCTTGTGAAAGTGAGGTTAGGACTTTTTGTGAATAATTGGTTTTGCTCGGGACGAGCAAAAGTTAAGTTTGGGGGTATTTGTTCATACCAGAATATTGCATTTAATACCGCCCATTCTTATGCTCGTTTGTTTATAGGCAGGTGCTTTTAATCTATGTTTGCTACATATTTACAGGCTACAGGTTCCTACTCCAAAATAACGCAAATGATACAAAATCTCCACTGTTACACCAAAATCTAGAACATCTGTTGCCAACAGATAAAAGCCGGGTTTCAGTCATCCGTATCCGTCTAGTGCCGCTTACCAGTTCCAGAGACAAGACAAATGATAGTGGTCATTCTTGTCTTGGACAAGCACAGAGCACGAGAGGGGCAGCACAAGATTCAATGGGTGCGCGAAACTCGAGTGAGATGAGGTCAAATCAATTAAAAGTGAAGCCATTTTGGACTGTTGCAGATCTGAAGAAATTGTGGAAGCAATTTGCAATTTGGAACATGTAGAACAACTGAAGAAAGCAACACAAGAAACCCCAGAAAAAACGACAACCCAACTCCCTCAAAGCACCACGGAACCGCGGCCAAAGTGGCGACTCGGCCGTGGATCCGCGGCCGAGTTGAATCAGTGTCAACTCGGAATTTTGGGGTAGTTTGGTCATTTCATTTTGGCTCAGAATCTTGCCCTAAGATTTCAGCACCCAGCCTATAAATAGCCCAGTTTTGTGCCAAGTTAAGGATGCTTCTTTTTGTTAGGATTTAGTGTAGTTTTAGTTTAGCTTCTTCTTCTTCTTCATGTATTCCTCCATTAAAGTGTAGTGAGAGCTCTTGAGTGGAAAATCAATGAAGATGAGGGTTTTTATTATTTTGTATCTTTTATTTCTTGTCTTGTAATTTTAATTCTAGTATAACTTTTATTAATTGTTGTTAAGTAGCTGTTGTTATTTCTTGCTCTTTTTCTTTTCTTCTTTTCCGTATTTTTCAAGCGATGATACTCGATGGAGTTCCTTGTTTAGGTGAGGACCCAATTAGTTAGCTTGTAAAACCGTATTTTTCCTTTTCTTTCTTTTTTCCTTCTTGTTTTGTTTTTATTTTCATTTAAAATGTGTGAATAATTCTACACTAGTTAAGGCCAAGGAAGGTTAGTATGAGGGACGGAAAAATCCCTTGTGCTTCTCTTCGCCAAACATCCTAATTTGAACCTAGACCAAACAAACACAACCCCCTCACTTAGGCGCGCTATACGTGACATATAGCCACGACCTAAGTCGAGAATTCCTTTGGACGCACTACAACGTGACATGTAGTTGTGACTTAATTGGATATATGGTTGTGAGTGTTTGGCCGAGGGTTGGAAACAAGCGTATTTAGCGGACGGACAAGGGGGACTAGGAATGGATTTAGCGTTGGAAAGCTTACTTAAACTCGCAAATCCCATTCCTATGTCCTCCTAATCCCCGCTACCTACGATTATCCCAACATCAATTTAAGAATGGCAAAAGAAAAGCACAAGACTAATCCTAACTTTACTAACCGACCTTAACCTTAACAAGTTTACTTGAACATAAAATACGACACTTAGGATAGAACGGAACAAAACACATATACATTCTGTCTTAACTCGTCTAAAACACGAACGGACATACTACTATCCCCCTGCGGATCGACCCGTGCTCAAACGACTAGCTGCGAAGCGACACCGTCCTCATCATGGTTAAACTTTAGAACTTAAAACTCGACACGCCAAAAGCGTGCGATCAAATGGCGCCGTCGCCGGGGAGACAGTAACGTATTTTCTTTCTTGTTATTCGGGTTAATATTCTTTATCTTAACATGTGATGTTGTTTATTTCATATCTTGTATACATGTGGATAAAGCCCTTAGGATGTTAACTTGACTGCCAGGATTATGATGCAGATCATACTGGTGGGGTTTATGTATTCTACAAGCACATCCTTTAATAGTTCCTAGTCGAGGGAGTATCGAGACATGGCATCGATATTTCACAGTAGACTAGTGTGTACGTTGCTTGACCCTGGGGGCGATGGTTGATCCTACAACCATTAGTGTTTGACATCAAAGATTGTACGCAGGTGCTCATTTGAGAATGGGTACACCGAACAGGACTCGCTGAGAACTCCAAGATAGTATATATACCTATCGTCAGATAGATGTTCTCTGGTGACACTTGTACAGGTTAGTCTGTAGACCCGAGATCGTCATAATGTCTTGTGTGGTTCTCACTGTGCTTTGATTTCCTTCCTACCATGGCTCTATTGAGTCATGCAAACAAGTGGATTTTGGGTACAATTTTGAATCAAATGGAGGCGGTGAGCGATAGGAGGGGTTTCATCTCTCCAGATATAGGGAGTTGATGTCGCTCTATGCTTGATTGGATATAACAGCAAATCCCTGACCATGGTTGTCGAGATTTACAGATAAGAGTTATCAGTAGTTTCTCGAACCGTTATGAGCCATACATTGGCAAGACTTATCAAATTACTAAGGTCTGACGTTTACTACCCCTAGACTTCATATGCGACGTATCAGACGAAGAGACCGGACTGTACGGTAAGTTTTGCTTACAGGCTCGTTGGGGTTAGGATGAGTTCGCTCGTCGGCCATATTTTCAACATATACCTGGGTAGTCGTTACGCACAGCTAGTGCCGCTGACGGGCTTGTGGTTAAAACCACTGCCAGCGTACTGTCGAGTCTTTAGAGTCTCACACAGAGGGTTCTCTGATTCAGGCGAAACGATGTAGACCGTAAGTTGTTACGGCAGGGTTTTGATCATATACGTGTACTACCTACACGAATAATGATCGGAAGGTTAATACTGACAGGCTTTGGTTTAAACCGGATACCAGTATTATATTATTGGATTATTAGTATCTCATTGTATTCGTATTTTTCGGAATACGAATACGGGTATATTTATACGGTATATGGTGAGGGGCATTCTTGTAATTGTACAAGAATGGCTTCTAAAAGGAGATACCTCATATGTATGGATTTTCTTTTATGGAAAATAAATATATGAGGAGGAATTTAGAGACCTTTTCAAAGCATGGTTGAAAGTATGGCTTAGGATTATTATATTCATTTGGGTTTACTATTAAGGCATGGTTGATTATTTTTGAGAAAAATAATCCATGCTTCAATAATTCAATCCTTAGCCATATCTTTTCTCACCCTCATGCGAGCTCATTCTATCTTCTACATTCTCTCTCCAAATTTTTCCTCCCCTCAAGCTCTAACCTAATCCTTCACATGAGTTGTGAAACATAGGTTTTGAGATCAAATAATCCAATACATATTCTCTACATTATCTAAGTAGTCACTCTTAGAACACTTGACTTCTTTGTTACCTCTTGAGAAGAGGTTGAAACTTGTTCCAAAACTCTCGGGTGGGTCATCTATGTCCTAAAGGTGACCGAAGATCGAGATCATCCCAAGCATCCAAGGAGCTAAGAGTCGCAGTGGAAAGAAGACCCGAAGGACCGGTTTCCGAAGGTATAACCCCTATCATAGTAGCTATAAACTCCTAGATAGGGTACTAGTTATGGTTTAGTATAAGATCCGGGAGTAAAAGTCGATGTTGCATGCTAAAAAATTATTGTTTGCTACTTTCGCCTCCTCATAAGTATTGTGATAGTGTGCAACATCTACAAACAGATTCCATCTCCGATAGCATAGCATCCAGCCAAAGTCTCCACTTGTGAGGGACTGCTCGAAACTAGTTGGGTCATCATCTTCCGTGATGCAATTCTTGCTCCCACCATCTATGAGAAAACCGTAGTATCTCTCAGGTGGATGAGGATCCCTACTAGATCAGTGGAGTGGCTGAGATTCGTTGGGGACTATTGAATCCTCCGGTTCCACCAAATTGTCAGTTATAGTTTGTGTTGTTGGAACTTCTTCCAGTTCTATCTCATTGCCACTAATCTCTTTCACAAAAAATTCCTTTCCAAAAAATGTGGCATGTCGAGAAACAAACACCTTTTGTTCCTCGGTGTGGTAGAAGATATTCCCTCGCGAATGTTTGGGATATCCTGCAAACTTGCACAGAACTGATCTTGCCTTGAGCTTTTCCGGATTTTGCTTATTAACATAGGCCGGACAACCCATATCTTAACTCGTTTAAGAGATGGTCTCTTCCCATTCCATATCTCATATGGAGCGGTAGGCAACGGATTTGTTCGGAACTCTATTCAATAGATATACAGCTATCTCAAGTGTATAACCCTAAAAGGAAATAGTAACTCGGCATTACTTATCATAGAGCGCACTATATCTAATAGAGTGTGATTCCTCCGCTCCGAAACTCCATTGTGCTGTAGTGTATATGGAGGAGTAAGCTGAGAGAGAATCCTATTATCTTTTAAGTAGTCTCTGAATTCCGTGCTCCAGGATTCTCCTCCCCGATCAGATCAAAGGATTTTAATACTTTTACCCGTCTGGTTCTCAACTTTGTACTTATATTCCTTGAATTTCTCAAAAAATTCAGATTTGTGTTTCAAAAAGAACATATGTCCGTATCTTGAGAGATCATCGGTAAATGTAATAAAGTACGAGGAACCATTCCTGGCATGTGTAGACATAGGATCGCATACATCACTATTTATCTGTCCAAGAGTTCAGTAGCTCTTTATCCGTGTCCAGTAAACAGAGATTTGGTCATCTTGCCTTCGAGACATACTGGCAAGTTTCATAAGATGTAAATTCGAACGGATTCAAATATGCATCTTTATGCAACTCAGCTAGTCTTGTCGCATTGATATGACCTAGTTTATAATGCCACAAGAAGACTTCGTTCATTTCTGAACTGTTCCTCTTGTGTATGTTCTGTATACTTAGAACTGTATTGTGATTTAGAACGTATATACCGTTTTAAAACGTACCATACCTAATCAACACTTGATTTAGGAAAACATTCACAATGTTTTGGTACGAAATAACAGTCGCTCAGAATCATTGTATTACCGGTTGGTAACACTAGGTGATATTCGCCAACTAATTTGGTTGCAACAATTGCACCATTCCCTACTATCAGTGACTTATCACCATTTTCCAGTTCTCTACCTCTCTTTAGCCCATGTAACAAATTACATACATGGGATCCTGATCCGGTATCCAATACCCAGGACGTAGAGCAAACTGAGAAACAATTCTCGGTTATGAACACACCCGAAGAAAATGCATCAACATGCTTATTCTTCGTACGGGTGGCGCGGGAATCCGGGTATTCCCTTATTCCTTGCTCAGACTTATAGCAGTAATAAGATAGAGCAGAACCTAGCCCAGTATAATAAGCGGGTTCGGTCAATACATCCATATTATTATCTTGATTAAGGCGTGTCATTGGTCGCTACCAGGAGAGAGAGAAGGATAATCACTTTGCGTGTGCTCAAAGTGCGCTCTTTGTAAGATTAGATTGGTTATTATTTTATCTAATCAGGATGGCTCCTACTGTTTTTATCAAATCTTCCTTCAAACTCTAAAAAGTAAGATTAGCCAGGATTAATTACATAATACAAGTTCGCCAATCGTTCGTCCAGGCAGGTATTGGTACTCCGAGGTTATTTAATTAGAGCAAACTGAGAAACAGTTCTCGGTTACGAATACACCCGAAGACGATGAATCGACATGATTATTCTTCGTACGGGTGGCGTGGGAATCCGGGTATTCCCCTATTCCTTGCTCAAACTTATGACAGTCATAAGATAGAGCAGAACCTGGCCCAGTATAATAAGCGTGTTCGGTCAATACATCCATATTATTATCTTGATTAAGACGTGTCATTAGTCGCTACCAGGAGGGAGAGAAAGAAGGATAATCACTTTGCGTGCGCTCTTTGCAAGATTAGATTGGTTATTATTTTATCTAATCAGGATAGCTCCCACTGTTTTTATCAAATCTTCCTTCAAACCCAAAAAGGTAAGATTAACCGGGATTAATTACACAATACAAGCTCACCAATCGTTCAGCCAGGCAGGTATTGGTACTCCGAGGGAGTCTCCCCATGCTTTCGTATGGAACTAATTAAATAACCTCGTTTCCACAGGGGCATAACCCCGTTAACACCTTTCTTAGACACCTATTTGATCGGCTAATTGTAAAGTGCAAAACTCTCTTAGGAGTAACTCTTACTCGCAGTGGGTATCGAGATCCAACTATCATATAGAAGGTATGCAATCTCATTGTAAATTTTAACACTTGAAATCCCCAATATTTGTTTTTACCCCTAGCATCCTATGACCTTGACACAGGCCAAACAACCCATATGGTGCTAGTCAAGTTCAACCCGTTCATTTCTTGATTGAATTAAACCCACCCGTACGACCCTTGACGCAGGCCAAACAACGCCGTACGATTACCCTAATCCAATCACATCATATACTGTAGATAAGCATTAATCAGCTACCGCACACTATGCATTGACACAGGCTAACAAACGCAACACGAATACTAAATAGTACTTATCTGAAATGACGGAGGGCTACGCCTGGTTTTGAAGAAAACCTTTAATGTAATGAACTTGATATCGTTATAGAATCTAGTGATTTTGAAAAGGAGTGATTTAACCTCCACTTTTAAAATCAAGAAGTTTTCAAAAACAATCTGAATAGCTTTTACTAGCTTTTGCTAAAGAGGTCACTCCTGGTGAAGGGATCTCGGCTCTTTCCTCATCGAATCAGGTGCTGGATATCCATCAAGGAATACCACTATGCAAAGCAAGAACTTCAGAAGCTATGATGATAAACCGAGTGGGTTGTAGCATTTGCTAGTTTTGCTAAAGAGGTCACTCCCGGTGAAGAGATCCCGGCTCTTTCCTCATCGAATGAGGTGCTGGATATTCATCAAGAAATACCACTGTGCAAAGCAAGGCCTAGAGCTACCTTTTTTAAAAAACTTTTGATTCTACAATATCTTTAGGTTTATTTTCTTTTCATTAATCTCATTAATGAAGTCCCATCATTTAATGTTTCCTAAATATCACAGAAAAAGAAACGAAAATAGAACACACGCTTATACTATCTGCATTCGCTACGGGGCCCTGTCTTCACCGTTAGGTTACTTAACTAATGGCAGAGCGGGGATGGACTAGCGCAGGTGCAAAACATAAGCAACATTTATATATATATATATATAGCATTTGTTTCACGCAGTTATATGTTCACATCACAGAACCAAGAAGCAGAAGCAATATATAAAATATTGGATATACTAGGAGGTCTGTGTTTTAAATTCAGCCAGTAATGTAAAACACGGATTCCAAAGTCATGATAAATAGCCAAACCCACATCCCTAGACCTCTATGAGAGCGGCAAGTAACGCTACCAATTCTAGAGTTAGAAGACCCGGTCTCGACTCCTCGAGATGGTCTCCCACTGGACTCTAGAACCCGGTTATTTGTGCTCCCCGCCTTGGGTCTATCCTAATGTGGAAGTGTCCCAATAAAAGAATATTACATACATATTTTACATGAATGAAAATGAAAAACTCTCATCTTACGCAAAACCCCCGGCTATTCAATCACGACAATCCAATAAAACATATTCCAACAACACATAATATCACATATCATCAACGTAAGTAAATACGCGTATCCCAAATTCCATTGACATATAGCAATGAGATTTGGGATACCCCATATATTACATTTACGGTCGCAGAAAAGAAATGAAAACTACAATAATTAGAATCCGTATATCCTTAGACATCATAAATCCGGAATATCTCATATTCCGGATTTCATGCCTAACTTATAAACCTTGCATTTTAGTCTCAAATTAAAAACTCTTTTCAATGAGCTGTCAGATAATTCAACAAGATTCCCGACTAAGTGATCGTGTACTATACACAATTTCGAATTAAACGAGACTAAACGGCAAGATTTACGATATACAAACTAGTTTTCACAAAACTAATTATTTCGGATTCTAACAATTGTATCCCATATCATCAAGATCTATACAATGTTAAACTTTTCGATCGATTTATCGAATACCCACAAATTCCAGAGATCTCAACAACTTGAGAATCATTAATAACATCCAGAAAGTGCCAAATGCCCAAATGGAGCAATACAAGAAAAATAACACCTCAACCCCACTAACTTGCCACAGAACCGCGGCCAAACATGGTGTTTAGCTGCGCTTGCGCGGCCGTTTGTTGGTGTTGGGACTTCAAATTTCTTAAGGCTCCATAAAAAAGCCTGCACGATTTTCTGCATATTTTTAATCGCTAAAATTTCAACTTTTGAAAAATCGACAGAAACTTGAGAAAACCGGATCTTGAAAATTCGATCGAACACTTCAACATTGTAAAGACCTACCCAAATGTTCTAGCTTGGTTCTGATACCATAAAAGTATTTACTAGCACCGCGACGTGGTTAAAACGGGCATCACACATGCAATTTTCAAAATTTCTGGGTGCTAATGACCACTAACCTAGATCTAACTAGAATATTAGGGTTTAACTATGATGAAATCATAAACTAAGCTAAAGGAAAGAGTATACGACCTTTGTATACTAAGTCCTTCTCTTCAAATGCTCTGGGTAATAGTCCACGCGACTCCACTAGGTTTCACTTAAAGAAGGTGCAAGGTTCCTTCGATGACCTTCGTGCCGAAGATGATCCACCCGAAATCCGCCAATACAAGCTACCTCTTCACTAAACTCTTTAGTGAAGGAAACACACTACACTAGAGTGCTAATGAAGTGTATGATGGTAAATTAGGGGTTTTGTTTGTGTAACATTTTAGAAATCGTTTATGCGAATTTTCCGTTAATAGGTAAAATAAACTGTGTTTTTCGTAAAACCTAGAAGTGATCATTTTTCAGTATAGAATTAACTGCACCTAGTTTAACTAGGAAATTGGTAGTTTGCGGTTTTTAGTTGGTCACTTGAAAATTTTAGTTCACTTAAATATTTTTCCTTAATTAAAATATTATTATAAGCTTTTAATAATACACTTAATTAGTGGTAATTACATTTTGGATTGGGTTAATTATGCTAATGTGAATCCATGTCAACTTAATCATAAGATTAAGCATTTTGTCTTGTTTCCAAAATATCTTGGAAATATCTAGATATTTTGATGGTTTAATGAAAATTTTAATTAAAGAATTAAGAGGTGGCATAAAGTAATGTTTATTAATTAAGCTTTAATGGTGTTTTGACCTAGATTTTTCCACACATTTTCATTTTCCTCTAAGTTTGGCCGACCTCCACCCCTGCTGCCCCATTTCTTTTCTCACCCCATTTTCACTTTTAAAAGCTCCAATAATTCATCAAAAATCATCAAATAATCCCACAAACTCAAAAAAAAATCCATACCCATTATTCTTTAGCCTTAACCAAGCTTGGATCTTCATGAAAGTTAGCATTTTGGAGGTTATTTTGGAAGTTTAGTTGCAAGTTTGTGAATCAAATGTCAGGTATAAATTCTAACCCTAAGGTTTAGTTGTTATTTAAATACCTTATTCTAGTTATTAGATGTTTAAATAAAACTTTAATTAGCATGTTTTGGAATTTCTAGAAAGGGTTATGAAGATCAAGTTAGGGTTTTGATTGTTTGAAATGGTTAATTGAGTAGTTTAGATTTGGAAAAACTTAATCTAGTTGTGAGATTGTTAATTGTTATTTTCCTAATTGTCTAATTAAGGTTAATTGCAAACTAACTTTTACTAAATCTTATATGGGTGAGATTAAAATTGTAGTAAAGGTTTGTGTAGCTTAATCAAGTTATTATGTGATGATTGTTGCTACTAGATTTTGTTAAACTTCTAGAATTGAGCTAAAATGATTAAAAGTTGCTTACTAGGTTTTCGGTGATATTAGGCGTGGCTTTCAATTGACGTTGCGATGTTATATATATTATCTTCCATGATATATATTGTGTTGTGAATGCGCGATCGGTACGATCAGGGTCTAGGCTTGGTGGTTATGTCGTTTTGCGTTCCTAACTAAGGTTGTGCCGATATCATACACGTTTTGTGCACTAAGTGCACATTGTGTATATCTTATGGACGTTATTCTTACGTTTCGTTGGCTTTGTGTCGGCGCAGGATATTTAACCTTATGTGTTGTGTTTGTGAAATTTAGGATAGCAAGCGGGGACTTCGGACGCTGCGAAGAAAAGGAAGTAGGTGGTCGGATTTACTTAGCTCGAGATCATCGATGAGTAAATTTAACATCTATAGGGGAATCGCCCGTGTGGCGTTATGCGTCTGGGTTAGATTCAATGACATGATTATTAGTTATAAGTATATAGATATTGATTGTGCATGTGTACCATTGTTGCATACCTCACGTTCCTATTGCATATGGACATAGTATAAATGAAACACAATACTATTACTGACGGTTCATGTTGCACGAGCACTATTTGTATGCTACACCCACACCGTCGGTAATTGCCATGACACGCACAACATATATACATATATGTGATATTGTATCGGTTATTGCCATTGAGACATTGATTCTTATTCCATTGCATATATGAAAGGTAGTATAAATGCTATACCTACATGTATACCTATATACCTTGCTACAGCTATATGTACATCATGCATACATACTTACATGTACACCCACATACCTTGCTATAGCTACATGTACATCATGCATACATACTTACATCATGCATACATACTTACATGTACACCCACATACCTTACTACAGCTACATGTACATCATGCATACATACTTACATGTACACTCACATACCTTGCTATAGCTACATATATCCCTAAGTGGTATTGTATTGTTATTTGATATTGAGACGTTGATTATTGTGCTATTGTGCTTATGAAATGCATCATACATACCTGCTTACATGTAGATACACATATCTTAGTATAGCTACATGTACACCTCATATAATACTGCACTTGATTTCGGAGAAATTGGGAACCGCATGATATATTTTAAAACTGGATTCATTTAAAAGAACGGTTTCCCTTAAAATGCTCATATTGATATTTTATGTTGCATACATCAGATTTCATGGATTTGCGCATTGAGAAATGGATTTCATGTGATTTATGGATTTGAGAACTGTGGGAGTATTTCAAGAATTTATTCATTGTTTTGAAAACACAGTTTCTCTTGATATGATATTTCGATGCGTCCACCATGAGTTTTCTCGATTCTGAGACTTCTGTTAGAAACCTGATTCGAGAAGCGGGAGGCACCATCTGCGGGTCTATGGTGGACCCGGTATTGTTCCCCTGGCCGAGAGGTGATATTCGTGGTGTAGACGATGAGCCTGGTAGAGGGATTAGTACTTACCGGTGATAGTATTTGGACTCGACGGTTATCCGGAGGATACCGACCGGAGTTATGAGATGGATATGGACCGACCCATTCTGTCGGAGCCTGCGGGCCGATCCTGCAGATGGAGTCGAGGTATGAGGATTTACGTGTCGATGCTGGATACAGGTTTCATGATGTTTCAAGTGTCGATGTTGGACACTCAGGTTCCATGAGATTTACAGATTTAGGGCCAATCAGGGTGACAACGTCTGAGGTATTGGGATTTGGGGTGTCGTTGATAGACACCAGGATTTCCCACGATGATGATTCGTTGATGATGTTATGTTTTATCCCATACTCAGCATTTATTTGATATGCATTGCTTCATGTATTTGTAGTACCTGATAGAGTAAATTTCATGACTGTTGCATATACATATTGCCATATTATACTATCAGTTTGCATGTGATAGATTATCGCAGTACGTGTATACCTGCGATTACCTGCATGATGTTATTTACTATTCATGAGTTGGCAACTCACCCCCATTGTGCCACAGTGTTTTGCAGGTTAGACCCTCAGAGTAGTCGCGGCAGGGCTTCATATTATCTCTACTTTTGCGGATACCGCTACGGTTGGCTGCGAGGCCTTTGCTATAGGTGGGTTCGCAGTTATCCGTTTATGTACATCGTATATCTTTTGTTGTATTTAGTACTCTCCATCTACCACCTTCATGTATTTGACTTAGAAACGAGTTGTGAGGATCGATGTTGTATTATTTGTGACTGCTGGGTGTCGTGCTCGTGGGAGCCGGTCTTGTTATGTAGATTTACCTCTTTATAATGTTTTCATTTATATTTCTTCGCTACGGCGTCGTATATATGCTTGTCGTGGTTGTTTCCGCCGTTGGGCGTGATTTGCTCCCGTTTGGGGATGTTTATTTATATTCTATGTTGTACCCATTTCGGGGCTAGTTTTTAAAAAGGAGGGGCTGCCGAAATTTTTATGAAAGAAACTTAAGTTAAAGATTTTTACTTAAGATTCCCAAAAGTTTTTAACAATGTTCTTATCACTTACTACTTTTGATGGTTTAGATTTCTGGGTTTTCGGCTTACTTGAATTGAGTTACGCCTGTAGACGTTACGTGGTTTAAGTGCCGTCACGTGCCAATTTCGGGTCGTGACAAAGTTGGTATCAGAGCGCTAGGTTTTACCTTTTGGAGTGCAGGATGACCTTGGTATGATGGAGTATGTAGTTTAAGTAGAGTGATGTAGCGTGCGTATGTCCGCAGCATACTTACGATACGGTACTCCGTCTAAGTGACCTTAAGACTTATTGCTTGAAATTCCTTCCATGATTTTATATATCCTTGTGATTCAATTTCCGTGTTCTTATCGGGTCCTATTACTATTTCTA
The DNA here is from genome assembly GCA_030015575.1 of Agapanthus africanus. Lineage (NCBI taxonomy): Eukaryota > Viridiplantae > Streptophyta > Magnoliopsida > Asparagales > Amaryllidaceae > Agapanthus > Agapanthus africanus. The sequence goes on from JASDDO010000006.1 coordinate 350,799,043, forward strand.
GCTATTATGCCGCCGAAGACTACGAGGGCACAGGGTGAGGCAGCGAGAGCCGAGGTCAGAGTTGGCTCGTCTGAGACGAGGACTGATCAGGACGGTACGCTCGCTGTACAGGAGAAGATTGATCTGCCTTCGATAGATCGTATCGCTAAGCTAGAGACAGATATGCAGGATTTGCGCCAGATGATGGGATCGTTGGTTGAGGCCAGTCAAGCGCAGCGACAGGAGGTTGCCACTCCTGTTACCCAGTTATTCCTCGCTATCAGCATACAGCATTGTGTCATGTATACATCAGCAGTGGACGCAGCCTTACTAGATGAGGAGCGTCTTTCTGAGACTTTGGAAGTTCTAGGACCGAAGAGGGCTCGTATAGATGTATCAGCCCAGAGATAGATGTTTAGACGCCGCGACAGATTTCGTTCAGGTCGCGGGAGTAGCAGAGGCTTGGGATGAGGTCGGTTGTTTAGCTCTTATCCCCAGGATGGTCAGCAGTCATTGTATGGATGTTTCCAGTGCGGGAGCTTCATCACCTTGTCAGGAATTGTACCGTGGTACGCCAGAGAAGGGCAGCCGCACCATATGTTACCTTACCACCTTCACCTCAGGGAGTGTTGCCTTTTGCGCTTGTTGTTGATCCGCATCAGACTTATGTTCAGAGAGGTCGTGGTCGCGGAGTGTTTGTTCAGAGAGAACAAGATGGCAGAGGAGGAGGACAGCCAGTTGCAGGTAGAGGAAAGGCATGAGCTTTTGCTTTGACTCATCTGTAAGTGCACGGCGGCGCCCCGGCCGTCAATCCGACGGCCAAATGCGGAAACGGTGATAAACTTTAATTTTGCGAACTTAGCAAACCGGCACCACCGCGCACTAAACCCCGGATCGGGCCATTAAACTAGATCTAGCTAACAACAAGACGGGTTAGAGATATACCGAGTGATCCGAGTCCTCCGGTCTTCTCGTCATCGTCTCGATCTCCCGCGGAAACTCCGGTCGTCGCCTCCTTGCCGGAAGGGCACCACATCGTCTGTATCTTTTACGGGCTCCCACCTCAATGCCGAGGCAACTCGGGCACGAAGCTGGCTAGTCGACGTGCCCAAGGTTTGCTGTAGAATGTGTAGTGCTTTGTCTCTTTGGGGTTATGTTGCCTTGATGGAGGAATGAGGTTGTGAAATGAACTTCAAAGTGGAACTAGAATTTTGTAGCATGAAAATGAGATCAACAAATTTTCCCTCATCCAAATGAAATGATCCTCTCTCTCCAAAATAGTGGCCGGCCTCATCTTAAGTGAATGATGGAGGAAAAATCAAGCATGAAGGGAGGTGATGGTAGGAGAAGAAAAAAGGTGACCATATCCAAACATCAACCATACTTAATTCACATCAAAACCATACCCTTTCAAATCTCAATTAATGCACCATCATGGATGAAAGATGCTTAACATATCATAATGAATAAATTTGCAAGAAACCCCCTCCACAAAAGTTATTTGCACAATTGCAAATAACCCCCTCCATCGGAAAAGTCCGGCCGGGAAAGAACAAAGGAAAACCGGCCGGAACGGAATGCAAACTGGCAACTCCAGAAAACTGGTCCCGTAATAAATTACAGGAAAATCCCGATACTGTGCATACACACCCGCATCTGTATTCCGTTCGGATACAAATGCAAAGAGACAAAATCTACACTGTACTATACTAGGATCCGGCTTAAACCAAAGCCGGCTAGTATTACCTGTCCGATCCTGATCCGTGCAATACCGCACGTATCTGATCAAACCCTGCCATATAACCATACGGCCACTAGTACATACCGTCCGATCCTGATCCGTGCAATACCGCACGTATCTGATCGGACCCTGCCATATCTCCATACGGCCTCTACAGCATTTCGCCCGAAAGCTTGAGTAACTGAAAGTGTGGTGGACTCTAAAGACTCGTCAATACTATGGCTGTGGATTTAACCACTAGCACGTCAGAGGTATAAGCCAATACGTAACGGGCCACCAGCTATTGACCAAAAGGGACGTCAATGAGCGAACTCATCCTGACACCCTACTGAGCCTGTCAGTGACAATATCCGTACAGTCCGGTCCGTTCGTCTATGAGCATCGCATGGCGGGCCTAGGGGGTTGGTAAAAGTCAGACCCCCAAAAGCGGTACAAGTCGTATCGGAGTGTAGCCCAGAACACCCTGAGATACTACTGGAATACCTACCAGTAAATCTCCTGCCTTGGCCAAGGACTTCGTGTAATGGCTCTCCTAGACACAGCGCGTCCTCACCCCCAATACCGGGAGAGACGAACCCCCGAAGATCCGCTCACTGCCTCCATGTGGCTCGGGACTGTACCCAACTAAAACCTGTTTGCACGACTCCTTTGAGCCGTGGTAGGGTAGTAATCAAAGTACAGTGGGAACTCACACGAGACAAATGACGATCCCCAGGTCGATGAACTAACCTGTACACATGTCACCAGGGAACTGCTATCTGACGTCAGGTATAAGACCAACTAGCATGTTCCCGGCGAGTCCTGTCCGGTGTACTCATAACCCAATGAGCACCTGTATACATCTTAGGTGAACCAACTGACACCAGTGGCCTGTGAGACCGGTCACCGCCCCTCGTCGGGGTCTCGACTGTATACACTAGTCTACTCTGAAGAATCGATGCCCTGTCTCGAAACTCCCACGACGAGGGACCTTTTAAGGATATGCTTGTAGACCTCAGCTCCCACTTATATGATCGCCCTCATACTGCTGGTGGTCAAGCAAGAATCCTAGGGGCTCTATCAACGTGCAATAGTGACATGTCAGGTCACCTGAAGCAGTACACGATGATAAAGGTAAACCAGATAGCATATTATCATCTCGAGTAAGACTGTCGTACCGGGATAGGTCCTCCCTCAATCATTGCAATCACGTGCCTGTGATCCAATAATTGACTCTGAGGGCACTATCTCCAACAATCTCCAACTTGCACTCAAGGCTAATTATTGCGATGTCGCATACTCACAGCCCGTGTGATACCGAACACCCAACTCCTCTACTAGTCTGTCTCACAAAGCCTGTTTGCGAAACTCTTGCGTTCGAGGAATAGCCTCAGCGAGTGGATCCGCTCTGAAGTTTCTTTCTATGTCTCTCTCTATATCTCAAGTTCGCGGAGAAAGCCATCTCCCGAAATGAGCAATACCTGTCTTAGAATGTCTGGATGTCTGATGGGACCTAGCTCATAAATGAACTCCAAATTCAAACTTCTCAGACTGTATCGTCAACTGAACTTAATCAGTATCCTGCGCCATGCCTATCTCAGTATTGCCTTGGATCACCTGTCCAAAATACTGCCCCTCGTCAGAAGGAAAAACTATAACTCTGACAACCTCCTTGTCGTCCATGTCACCTTGGAAGCCTGGAGTGATAACCGTCTCCTAAAGGAGGCAGCCGTTACCATATCCCTAGAACATCCACTTATGTTCTAAAACTGCTTCCGACTGTTTCTCCAGGATTTGATCAATGTCAACTTATTGCATCTAGTGCAAGAACAACATCTGGTGTGGTACTTGACATCTCATGATTGACTCAATTGCCTAAGCAAGTGATCTGCCAATCATGCACATCCCTCTCTACTTTAGTCTATAAGACACCTTTAGAGAGGGTGACTCCATCACCTGCAGGTACACTACCGTGCCAGGAGTCGTCCATTCTAAATACTCTTAGAATGCTGTCAAAGTACCCTGATTGGGAAACCACCCAAATCTATATCTAAAACCATAGATCTAGTAACCAGTATGTCTGATATAATGTCCAAGTCCCTTGTGGAGAAACCACTGTGTGACGACCAAAGTATAACCGATCGTAGTATAGGAATATCACTTCCTACTTTGTGTATGTCATCCAAAACCCGGATATCACACCCTACTACCTACTCAACAGATCCATCCCCTATTCTGATGAAGTCAAACCTATGACTGTCACATCAGAAATAGATGATCTATCTCCGCTACATCTGCTTTAGTCTATAAATAGACATAAGCCTGATGTCCACCAATGCTTCCGCTGCTCCCACTGACTATGACAACCCTCTGGCAGAGTCATATACACGCACACTTCTGAAGCTAGTTCAAAACGACGCTATACTCATCCTCCTGCCGGGTCTCACAGTCTGGAACAACAGCAATGGCAAGTGTGGGTAAACAAGAACTTCCCTGTCACCGTCCTTGAGGCTACCGGAGTACCTCTCAGGTGCCTGAAGTTACCCACCGTATCTGCAGAGTGGCCAATGGAATGTCAATCCATATTGAATCTTTAGGTTCCTTATCAAATCTTCAGTAATCGTTTGCGGTTCTGGAATCACTTCCAGTTCTACCATACTCCCACTATTGTTTTCTGAAAAAATCCATTTTTATTAAAACTGTGGCGAGTCTAGAACAATATTACTATTGTTCTCCCAGATGGTAGAAAATCAACCCTCGTCATAGCCTGGGTCAACCCACAAACAGCCATTACAGAAACGTGCCTTGAGTCATCCAGAGTCTGGTTTTAATCATAAGCCGGACAACTCCCCGTACCTTAACAATGTTAAGATATGAACTGTACTATATCCAATATAGAACCAGAGGCACTGATTTAATTGAACCATATTCAAATCATGCAGCTATCTCCAGTGCATGTTAACTAAATGGAAAGAGGCCGATCAGCGTTACTCAACTTAGGAATGCTTCCAATTATGAGTAACCTGAAAGAGAAGCAAGTTCTCTTTATCATTACTATCAACTGAATACCATACACAAGTATCTACATCTTCTATCACTTTGAAGAATCCCGATACTTGCTACACCTGGTTCTCTACTCTATTCAAATACCTATAACTCCTCAAAACTTAGACCCTGTGTTTCTACGAAACACATGTCTAAGAACTAGAGAAGTTAAAAGTAAACAGAATATAGTATGAGGACCAACCCCTCTGTCCTAATGGACACTGGACAACATACAATACTCTGTATAAGTCCGCTGAGTCTAACAACTCTTTCACTGTGTGTCGTAGGTTGAAAACTGTACTTATGGTTAAGAAGAATTACACCGCTGTTTAATGCTCCTTACCTAACCATCCACTGATATAGGTAAATGTCATCGACAAAATATCAAAAGGTATATCTCACTCTATGAAAATAGACGTACAGATATATCAATTTGAAATTGGTGCACAACAGCGGATATTCAAAACCAAATATTTGCCGACCGGCAAACAGCCCAGGTGATCTCCTCAAATATCACCGATTACAACGAATCCCGATATAATGAGGATGATCACCCTATTTCCAACAACTTACTCCCACTCATCATCTGTAAAACCATACAGATGTGAGAATCATACCTGGTAAATACATACCCTGGAGCAAGTGTCTAATCGGGAAACCAGTTTTCCTTTAACAATACACAGTGAAATCTTGAAACATTGAAATGTTTCGATGGGGTATCTGGGTATTCCTAGTAATGCCTCTTCCATTATCCAGATTCATAACTATAACCGTATAATTCTTTGTCATCTCTCCAAATCCCTTTATATGTCTTTAGTCATTACCTTCTGCACACCCCTTTAGGCCAATTGGTTTTCTTCCTTCCCTACCGTTCGGCACCAGCCTATGGTTTGGAAGAAGACTATCCAATAAGCATAATGGGTGTACTGTCCTAGTCCTAGGAGCACTCGCAATGCGAGAGAAGGTGAAGATAAAAGACAACTGAATAAACCTTATTCCTATTTCTTCTGGACCAGAATCCATCCCTGAACTGGAACAAGTTCCTTTCGAGTTCGTATATAACCATACGATGGATTATCCAATAAACTGTGGATCTTCGTAGTGATACGGAGTGTCCTGGAGAAATACAAAGGTGATTTAGGATTGGCGAAGAAATACTTGGTTTGGTCGTGAATATCAGTCGCAATTTACTTTGCCGTCTTACTAATCCCTTGCTTTGTCTTAATCTTAATACCTTCTGCACACCTTTTAGGCTAATTGGTTTTCTTCATTCCCTACCGGTCGGCACCAGCCTAAGGTTTGGAAGAAGACTATCCAATTTGCATAATAGGTGTACTATCTCCTAAACCAAGGAGTACTCACAACTTGAGAGAAGGTAAAAGGGAAAAGACAACTGAATAATCCTATCCGTTTTCTCCAGAACCGGAAACCATCCTCGAATTCCTTCGAGTTCGTATCTAACCATACGATGGTTTTGTCCAATGGAAGTGGACGTTCGTAGTAATACGGGGTGTCCTGGAGAAAAGGGTAAAAGTAGGAGTGGCAATGAGGTCTGCAACTCTGACAATCCAAAAGCCAGTGTTAAGAAGGTTCGGTCAACTTGGTCACTGAGTCATAGTCTAGGGTCGGGTCAATGGTCGCTGCCAAAGAGAGAGAGAAAAGAAACACTCAGCGTGCACTCTAACCAAGATCAGAATGGTTACCAATTTATCTAATCTGGAAACCTCCCACTGTACCTCAAATTCTCCTCCAAACCTGAAAGAAGAATTAGTCGGGGTCACCCGAGGAGTAAACCAACTCATCAGTGGGAATCGGGATCCAACTCTCATCGCATGATAACGTGACGCAATCCGCTCACGCTATCACACTCCAGAAGGTATGCGCATATCTGGCAAGTTTCAGTTCTTTTGAAACTCCCGATGTGATTTTTACCCCATGCTCTTATGACCTTGAATTTGGCCAACAAATCATAAGTCACATGTCAAGTTCTACCCGTCATTCTCCAGGTTAATTTGAATCCACCCGTACCTACCCTTGACTTTGGCCAACAAGGCAGTACGACTGTTCCAAACCAACGCATCTATCTATGCTGCATATGAATAACCAACAGCTACCAAACACTGTGCCTTGACTTTGGCCAACAAACACAGCTTGAATACTATTGACTACCCATATGAAATGACGGAGGGCTACGAATGGTTTCTGGCGAAAACCTTTAACGTAATGAACTTGATATCGTTGAAGGAACGGATAGCGTTTTAGAAAATATAGTGACGAAAACCTTTACTAAAGAGGTCACTCCCGGTGAAGGGATCTCGGCTCTTTCCCCGTAGAATGGAGTGCAGGATATTCCAAATGAATATCACGATGCAAAGCAAAAGTAATCGGCTACAGTGAAGTTAATGCCCTGACGCAAACTTCTGTCCAAGGGGTCACTCCCGGTGAAGGGATCTCGGCCCTTGCCTCGTCGACTGAGGAGCAGGATATTCCAAATGAATACCACGATGCAAAACAAAAGTGAACGTCCTTGCAATAACAGCTTTTTGAAAAGTGTTCCAACAACATCAGATTAGGTATGTTTATCTTGCATTGATCCGAATCAACGCAGTCCCATCAATTGATCACACCAAAAAGAACGAAAATATACTGACGTACGTATATGCCATCCGCATTCGCCACTGGGTCCCGTCATCACCCGTTAGGTTAGCTAACTAACGGCAGAGCGGGGACTGGACTAGCGCGGATGAAAAATATATACAACATCTACTAATATATATACCAATATATTATATTTCGCTCAAGGCGTGAATAAAATGCAACATCACAGAAATGTACAGCATCACAGAACAAAACAGATATCTGGGATCCCCGGGTTTCACAGAGCCACTGCTGAAACCCGACGTTCCCCTGGTCGTGTGGATAGCCTGTGCAATGAAATCCTAGACCCCTACGGGCGCGGCAAGTTACCCGCCAAAACCTGAAGCGAGGCAGCCCCCTTCAACACCGTGAATGGACCACCCAGCACTTCACGGAATCCGGTAACTTGGGCACCCCTCCTGGGTCAACCTGTACCCCCTACGAGTGCGGCGAATAGCCCGCCAATTCTAGAGCGAAGCCCCCTCCGTCCCAATGCCATGAGATGCGGGCTTGTTGCCCTCCAGAACCCGGCTATCCGTGCACCCCACCGCGGGGCAATCCTAGTACAGAAAGTAAAATATACATACACCGGGTACATCGACCGCAACCTGGTCGTGCCCCAAAATAATAATACAAACAGGCAGTGACGGCAGTCCACATGTCGGACGCTCGCCCCGCAATATCAAATGTACATAATACAACAACACTGTACTAGCATTGCATCCAGGCTATCCCCCACGACCGATCCGCAACATCACAGCATAAACACAGAACATCAACGTGAAGGTCACGTTCGCAAATCCGTCTAACCGGGCTATAGCAGTTAGACTGGATTTACCGATCAAGTGACATTCACGGTCGCAGATATAATGTAACTGTGAAATAATGTGTTTAAAATATCCGATCAATCAAAAATTAACAAGTGGGCCCCCAAGCAATACTGTAGCACTCACAGAAATTCTGGGCCCAATATTAATATTCCAAAACCCCTAAAATTAGTCTATAAGCCCACTGGAAAAAAATGACGCAGTGACGACACCAATGTGCGGCGGAACCGCGGCCCAAGGGGGGGTTTGGCCGCGGTTCCGCGCTTCAATGGTCGACTGACTGTGTCGAATTTTTCCAGTAGTCTTAGAATTTCCAGTACATTAGCTTTCTACAACCTGAAAAATTTTTGGACTTCAAAAAATTTCGACAGAAAACTGATGTAAGGAAAAACGTGGTTTTTTGGAATTTTGGTCGATCGGAAATGCAAACACATCAAACGAAGCTAGACGAAATTAATGGCGAGGCTCTGATACCACTGTAAGTGCACGGCGGCGCCCCGGCCGTCAATCCGATGGCCAAATGCGGAAACGGTGATAAACTTTAATTTTGCGAACTTAGCAAACCGGCACCACCGCGCACTAAACCCCGGATCGGGCCATTAAACTAGATCTAGCTAACAACAAGACGGGTTAGAGATATACCGAGTGATCCGAGTCCTCCGGTCTTCTCGTCATCGTCTCGATCTCCCGCGGAAACTCCGGTCGTCGCCTCCTTGCCGGAAGGGCACCACATCGTCTATATCTTTTACGGGCTCCCACCTCAATGCCGAGGCAACTCGGGCACGAAGCTGGCTAGTCGACGTGCCCAAGGTTTGCTGTAGAATGTGTAGTGCTTTGTCTCTTTGGGGTTATGTTGCCTTGATGGAGGAATGAGGTTGTGAAATGAACTTCAAAGTGGAACTAGAATTTTGTAGCATGAAAATGAGATCAACAAATTTTCCCTCATCCAAATGAAATGATCCTCTCTCTCCAAAATAGTGGCCGGCCTCATCTTAAGAGAATGGTGGAGGAAAAATCAAGCATGAAGGGAGGTGATGGTAGGAGAAGAAAAAAGGTGACCATATCCAAACATCAACCATACTTAATTCACATCAAAACCATACCCTTTCAAATCTCAATTAATGCACCATCATGGATGAAAGATGCTTAACATATCATAATGAATACATTTGCAAGAAACCCCCTCCACAAAAGTTATTTGCACAATTGCAAATAACCCCCTCCATCGGAAAAGTCCGGCCGGGAAAGAACAAAGGAAAACCGGCCGGAACGGAATGCAAACTGGCAACTCCAGAAAACTGGTCCCGTAATAAATTACAGGAAAATCCCGATACTGTGCATACACACCCGCATCTGTATTCCGTCCGGATACAAATGCAAAGAGACAAAATCTACACTGTACTATACTAGGATCCGGCTTAAACCAAAGCCGGCTAGTATTACCGGTCCGATCCTGATCCGTGCAATACCGCACGTATCTGATCAAACCCTGCCATATAACTATACGGCCACTAGTACATACCGTCCGATCCTGATCCGTGCAATACCGGACGTATCTGATCGGACCCTGCCATATCTCCATACGGCCTCTACAGCATTTCGCCCGAAAGCTTGAGTAACTGAAAGTGTGGTGGACTCTAAAGACTCGTCAATACTATGGCTGTGGATTTAACCACTAGCACGTCAGAGGTATAAGCCAATACGTAACGGGCCACCAGCTATTGACCAAAAGGGACGTCGATGAGTGAACTCATCCTGACACCCTACTGAGCCTGTCAGTGACAATATCCGTACAGTCCGATCCGTTCGTCTATGAGCATCGCATGGCGGGCCTAGGGGGTTGGTAAAAGTCAGACCCCCAAAAGCGGTACAAGTCGTGTCGGAGTGTAGCCCAGAACACCCTGAGATACTACTGGAATACCTACCAGTAAATCTCCTGCCTTGGCCAAGGACTTCGTGTAATGGCTCTCCTAGACACAGCGCGACCTCACCCCCAATACCGGGAGAGACGAACCCCCGAAGATCCGCTCACTGCCTCCATGTGGCTCGGGACTGTACCCAACTAAAACCTGTTTGCACGACTCCTTTGAGCCGTGGTAGGGTAGTAATCAAAGTACAGTGGGAACTCACACGAGACAAATGACGATCCCCAGGTCGATGAACTAACCTGTACACATGTCACCAGGGAACTGCTATCTGACGTCAGGTATAAGACCAACTAGCATGTTCCCGGCGAGTCCTGACCGGTGTACTCATAACCCAATGAGCACCTGTATACATCTTAGGTGAACCAACTGACACCAGTGGCCTGTGAGACCGGCCACCGCCCCTCGTCGGGGTCTCGACTGTATACACTAGTCTACTCTGGAGAATCGATGCCCTGTCTCGAAACTCCCACGACTAGGGACCTTTTAAGGATATGCTTGTAGACCCCAGCTCCCACTTATATGATCGCCCTCATACTGCTGGTGGTCAAGCAAGAATCCTAGGGGCTCTATCAACGTGCAATAGTGACCTGTCAGGTCACCTGAAGCAGTACACGATGATAAAGGTAAACCAGATAGCATACTATCATCTCGAGTAAGACTGTCGTACCGGGATAGGTCCTCCCTCAATCATTGCAATCACGTGCCTGTGATCCAATAATTGACTCTAAGGGCACTATCTCCAACATCATCTGGACGCGCAGGCGTCCAATGCAGAGTTTTCAGGTATTTTTTTTTGTGTGTTCTTTTGATGCACACATTTGGTTACTCCTGTTGGCGATTCTTTTATTGCGCGACACGTGTTTCGGTCGAGTGCCAATCAGATAGGAGATAGAGATTCGTCCGTCGATTTGATCCCTCTAGATATATTGGACTTTGACGTTCTTCTGGGCACGGACCGGTTAGCTACGTGTTATGTGTCTATGGACTATCGCGAGAAGACAGTCAGGTTTTGTTTTCCCGGTGAGTCAGTTCTTGTTGTGCAGGGGGACCGTGGTGCCGCCCTTCACAGCTTAATTTCAGCCTCTTTCGCTAGTCGGCTTTTGAGGAGAGGATGTCGAGAATTCTTAGCTTCCATTTGTGATACCGGAGCCACAGTAGATTCATTGGACCGAGTTCCTATCGGGCGAGAGTTTCCCGACGTTGTTCCAGATGAGCCGGCGGAGCTTAGAGAGCTTTAGGATCAATTGCAAGAGTTGCTTGATAGGGGACTTGTACATCCAAGTGTTTCTCATTGGGGAACTCTTGTGTTGTTCGTCAAGAAGAAGGACGACAATTTGAGGTTGTGCATTGATTTTTGTCAATTGAACCGAGTTACGGTGCAAAATAGGTATCCTTTACCTCACATTGACGATTTGTTTGATCAGCTCTAGGGTAAGGGACATTTTCTAAGTTTGATTTGTGATCAGGTCATCATCAGTTGCGGGTTCGGAATGATGACATTCCGAAGACTGCTTTTCGTACACGCTATGGGCATTATGAGTTTTTGGTAGTGTCGTTTGGACTCACCAATGCCCCAGTAGCGTTCATGGATTTGATGAACCAGATTTTTTAGACCGTTCCTCGACCAGTTTATTATTGTGTTATTGATGACATTCTGGTCTATTCCAAGAGTCGAGAGGAACCTGAGCAGCACTTGAGGATGGCTTTGCAAATATTGAGAGAGCACCAGCGGTTTGCTAAATTCTCGAAGTGTTCCTTCAAGCTTGATTGTGTTGACTTCCTAGGTCATGTGGTTACGGGAGACGGTATTCGTATGGACCCGAGGAAGATCGAGGCCGTACAGTTTTAGTCCAGACCTGTAACTGTGACAGAGGTCCGTAGCTTTTGGGCTTAGCCGGTTTTTACCGCCGTTTCGTGTAGGATTTCTCAAGTATCGTTGCACCGCTGACCGGACTGACTAGGAAAGGGGTTCCTTTTCTTAGACTGATGCATGTGAGCTGAGTTTTCAGCAGTTGAAGACTCGGTTGACGACTGCACCAGTTCTATCTTTGCCTTCTGGATCGGGCGACCTTGTCGTTTACTGTGATGTTTCGCGAGTGGGGCTCAATTGTGTATCGATGCAGCATGATAGAGTTATCGCTTATGCTTCCCGACAGTTGAAGGAGCACAAGCAGAATTATTTCCACTCATGATCTTGAGATGGCCGTGGTGGTCTTGCGCTGAAGATTTGGAGACACTGCTTGTACGGGAAGTCGTATCAGATTTTCACGGACCACCAGAGCTTAAGGTACATCTTCCTACAGCGGGATCTGATTTTGAGACGGCGCCGTTGGATGGAGCTTGTGAAGGATTATGATTGTGAGATCCTTTATCACCCGGGTAAGGCAAATGTGGTAGCTGATGCTTTGAGTCGTAGGCCCGGGGGTAGCTTGTCCCAGTTGAGCGCAGTTCAGAGACAGTCTTCTGCAGATTTGCAGTTCTTGTGCGACAACTGAGTACAGTTAAGTTCACCTCCACTAGGGGACAGCTTGCTCACGCCCGCGCCGTCTACTTCTACTTAATCATTTTCGTGAGGCACAGCCCACCGATGCCCATTTTTCTGAAATTCTTGAGCATGTTCGGCAGGGTAGAGATTCTGAGTTCTCGATTGATGACCGGGGTGTGCTACGTTACGGGACTCGCTTGTGCGTACCCGATACCGATGGGTAGGGACGCGAGATCCTAGAGTAGGCACATCAGTCAGCTTTTAGTGTTCACCCAAGTTCCACCAAGATGTAACGTGACTTGAGAGATAGTTACGGGTGGGCAGGGATAAAGAGTGATGTTTCAGACTTTGTTTCGAGGTGCCTGACTTGTCACCGAGCTAAAGGTAAGCATTTGAGACCGGCAGGAGAGTTGCAACCTTTAACCGTTCCAGAGTGGGAATGGGAGCAAATCTCCATGGATTTCGTTGTGGATCTACCCAGGTCCAGTCAAGAGTATGACTCCATTTGGGTGATTTTGTTGTCCAGTAAACGAAAGCGGCTCACTTCTTTCCAGTGAAGACCCCTTTCGGTTATGCTCAGTATGGTCAATATGCTCATTTGTACGTCGATAAGTTTTTGCGTTTGCATGGAGTTCCTTCATGCACTGTATCCAATAGAGGCACCCAGTTCATTAACTGTCTTTGGCAGAAGCTTCAGGAAGCCTTGGGTACCTGGTTGAGCTTTAGCACCGCTTCCAATCCGTAGACCGATGGTCAGTCAGAGCGGACTATACCAATTCTGGAGGATATGCTTCGTGCGTGCGTGCTTATTTGTGTTGGCAGTTGGGATCGTCACTTACCATTGACGGAGTTCTCCTACAATAACAGTTATCAGGAGACGATTCAGATGGCAACTTTTTAGGATTTGTATGGTAGATTGTGTCGATCTCCAGTCTGTTAGATCGACTCAGCGAGAGCAGGATTTTCGGACCCCAGCTAGTCAAGAGACTACGGAGAAGATCCAGTTGATTCAGGATAGGATGAGAGCAGCCCAGTGCAGAAAGAAATCTTATGCCGACCATCGTCGTCGCAGACTTGAGTTCGCAGTGGGGGATCATGTATTCCTACGGATTTCTCTGATGAAGGGTGTGATGAGTTTTGGGAAGAAAGGGAAACTTAGTCTCAGAATTGTAGGTTCTTTTGAGATTCTTGAGCGAGTCGATACCGTTGCCTATCGTTTGGCACTTCCACCCAGATTTCCGGATGTTCACCCGTATTCATTATGTCGATACTTCACAATTACCTTCATGACCCTTCTCACATGATTCAACACCAGACCATTCAATAGAACGCGATCTTTCGTTCACCAAGCAGCAGATAATTTTATTGGATCGGTAGGTGGAGAAACTTAGGTCAAAAGTCTTGCCGTCTGTGAAGATTTTTTGGCGTAGCCCGTCTAGTGAGGAGATCACTTGGGAGGCTGCGAGCGAGATGCGGAAAAAATTTCCCTCATATTTTCGAAGGTATGCGTAGATAAAATTTTAAATTCGAGGACCGAATTTCTTTAAGGGCGGAAGATTGTAATGTTTTAGAAATCGTTTATGCAAATTTTCCGTTAATAGGTAAAATAAACTGTGTTTTCCGTAAAAACCTAGAAGTGGTCATTTTTCAGTATAGAATTAACTACACCTAGTTTATCTAGGAAATTACTAGTTTGCGGTTTTTAGTTGGTCACTTGAAAATTTTAGTTCACTTAAATATTTTTCCTTAATTAAATTATTATTATAAGCTTTTAATTATGCACTTAATTAGTGGTAATTACATTTTGGATTGGGTTAATTATGCTAATGTGAATTTATGCCAACTTAATTACAAGATTAAGCATTTTGTCTTGTTTCCAAAATATCTTGGAAATATCTAGACATTTTGATGGTTTAATAAAAATTTTAATTAAAGAATTAAGAGGTGGCATAAAGTAATGTTTATTAATTAAGTTTTAATGGTGTTTTGACCAAGATTTTTCCACACAATTCCACACATTTCCATTTTCCTCTAGGTTTGGCCGACCCCCATGCTGCCCCATTTCTTTTCTCACCCCATTTTCACTTTTAAAAGCTCCAATAATTCATCAAAAATCATCAAATAATCCCACAAACTCAAAAACAAATCCATACCCATTATTCTTTAGTCTTAACCAAGCTTGGATCTTTATGAAAGTTAGCATTTTGGAGGCTATTTTGGAAGTTTAGTTGCAAGTTTGTGAATCAAGTGTGAGGTATAAATTCTAACCCTAAACTTTAGTTGTTGTTTAAATACCTTAATCTAGTTATTAGATATTTAAATAAAGCTTTAATTAGCATGTTTTGGAATTTCTAGAAAGGGTTATGAAGATCAAGTTAGGGTTTTGATTATATGAAATGGTTAATTGAGTAGTTTAGACTTGGGAAAACTTAACCTAGTTATGAGCTTGTTAATTGTTATTTTCCTAATTTTCTAATTAAGCTTAATTGCAAATTAGCTTTTACTAAATCTTATATGGGTGAGATTAAAATTGTAGTAAAGGTTTGTGTGGCTTAAAGAAGCTATTATGTGATGATTGTGGTCACTAGATTTTGTTAAACTTTTAGATTTGAGCTAAAATGATTAAAATTTGCTTACTAGGTTTTCAGTTAAATTAGGCGTGGGTTTCAATTGACATTGCGATGTTATATATATTATCTTCCACTATATATATTGTGTTGTGAATACGCTATCGGTACGATCAGGATTTAGGCTTGGTGGTTATGTCGTTTTGCGTTACTAGTTAAGGTTGTGCCGATGTCGTACGCGTTTTATGCACTAAGTGCATAGTATGTATATCTTGTGGACGTTATCCTTGCGTTTCGTTGGTTTTGTGTCGGCGCAGGATATTTAACCTTATGTGTCATGTTTGTGAAATTTAGGATCGCAATCGGGGACTTCGGATGCTGCGAAGAAAGGGAAGCAGGTGGTCGGATTTACTTAGCTCGAGGTCATCGGTGAGTAGATTTAACATCTACAGGGGAATCGCTCGTATGGCATTATGCGTCTGGGCTAGATTCAATGACATGATTATTAGTTATTAGTATATGGACATTGATTGTGCATGTGTACCATTGTTGCATACCTCATGTTCCTATTGCATATGGACATAGTATAAATGAGACACAACACCATTACTGACGGTTCATATTGCACGAGCACTAATTGTATGCTACACCCACACTGTCGGTAATTGCCATGACACGCACAACATAAATACATATGTGATATTGTATCGGTTATTGCCATTGAGACATTGATTCTTATTCCATTGCGTATATGAAAGGTAGTATACATGCTATACCTACATGTACACCCACATACCTTGCTACAGCTACATGTACATCATGCATACATACTTACAGGTACACCCACATACCTTGCTACAGCTACATGTACATCATGCATACATACTTACATGTACACTCACATACCTTGCTATAGCTACATATACCCCTAAGTCGTATTGTATTGTCATTTGACACTGAGACGTTGATTATTGTGCTATTGCACTTATGAAATGCATCATACATACCTGCTTACATGTAGATACACATATCTTGCTATAGTTACATGTACACCTCATATGATGCTGCACTTGATTTCGGAGGAATTGGGAACCGCATGATATATTTTAGAACTGGATTCATTTAAAAGAGCGGTTTTCCCTTAAAATGCTCATATTGCTGTTTTATGTTGCTTACATCAGATTTCATGGATTTACGCATTGAGATATGGATTTCATGTGATTTATGGATTTGAGAACCGTGGGGGTATTTCAAGAATTTTTGTATTGTTTTGAAAACCCGATTTCTCTTGATATGATATTTCGATGCGTCCACCATGAGTTTTCTCGGTTCTGAGACTTGTGTTAGAAACCCGATTTAAGGAGCGGGAGGCACTGTCTGCGAGCACATGGTGGACCCGGTATGGTTCCCCGGGTCAAGAGGTGATTTTCGTGGTGTAGACGATAAGCCTGGCAGAGAGATTAGTACTTACCGGTGATAGTATTTAGACTCGGCGGTTATCCGGAGTTATGTAATGGATATGGACCGACCCATTCTGCCGGAGCCCGCGGGCCGATCCCACAGATGGAGTCGAGGTATGAGGATTTACGTGTCGATGCTGGACACAGGTTTCATGATATTTCGAGTGTCGATGTTAGACACTCAGATTCCATGAGATTTACAGATTTAGGGCCGATCAGGGTGACGACGCTTGAGGTATTGGGATTTGGGGTATCGTTGATAGACACTAGGATTTTCCACGATGATGATTCATTGATGATGTTATGTTTTATCCCATACTCGGCATTTATTTGATATGCATTGCTTCATGTATTTGTAGTACCTGATAGAGTACCTTTCATGACTGTTGCATATACATATTGCTATATTATACCATTAGTTTGCATGTGATAGATTATCGTAGTACGTGTATACCTACGATTACCTGCATGATGTTATTTACTATTCACGAGTTGGCAACTCACCCCCGTTGTGCCACAGTGTTTTGCAGGTTAGACCCTAAGAATAGTCGCGGCAGGGCTTCATATTATCTCTACTATTGCGGATACCGCTACGGTTGGCTGCGAGGCCTTTGCTATAGGTGGGTTCGCAATTATCTGTTTATGTACATCGTATATCTTTTGTTGTATCTAGTACTCACCATCTACCACTTTCATGTATTTGACTTAGAAACGAGTTGTGAGGATCGATGTTGTATTATTTGTGACTGCTGGGTGTCGTGCTCGTGGGAGCCGGTCTTGTTATGTAGTTTTACCTCCTTATGCTGTTTTCATTTCTATATCTTCGCTACAGCGTCGTATATATGATTGTCGTGGTTGTTTCCGCCGTTGGGCGTGATTTGCTCCCTTTTGGGGATACTTTATTTATATTCTATGTTGTACCCGTTTCGGGGCTAGTTTTTACAAAGGAGGTGCTTCCGAAATTTTTATGAAAGAAACTTAAGTTAAAGATTTTTACTTGAGATTCCCAAAAGTTTTTAACAATGTTCTTATCACTTACTACTTTTGACGGTTTTGATTTCTAGGTTTTCGGCTTACTTGAATTGCGTTACGCCTGTAGACGTTACGTGGTTTAATTGCCGTCACGTGCCAATTTCGGGACGTGACAGTTTGCTCACTAGGGTTTCAAGCTCTATGTATCACAATACATGTGATTGTTTAGAGCTTGAAGTATGAAATTGATGAGAAGGTGGAAAATGATGGGAGCTAGAGGAAGAAGGAGCTCATGTCAAGAAATACCACCAAATGATCAAAAAAATATGATAGAATGGCAACCCTTATGTGTTACATTATTGAAGTATAGATATTTCTCAATTATAAAAATTAAGCCATACTTCAATAGTGCACACAAACAAATAAACAATGATAAATGTCATGCTTCTACCCATGCTCTCATTTTCCACCTCATTTCTATTTTTCACAAAAATAGAAAATCAAACCATGTTTAATATATATATATATATATATATATATATATATATATATTAATTAAATAATTAGTGAGCAAATAATATTAGTTAATATATAATTATATCAAATATAATATATATCAAATTATTAAATCAACACTTGATTTAATAATCTGGTTATATCACATATAACCGACTAATATTATTTATCTGTATATCACATTATCAAATCAACACTTGATTCGATAATCCGGTTACATCACATATAACCTAACCGATAACAAATAACTGCCAGATTAGAATACGGTATCACATACACGTATCTAGTCAGGCCCCCGCACATATCAACATATGTGCCCTACTTCGTTTCGCTTGAACCAGGAAACTTCTGTGTGGGATTCTAAAGACTCGTTAATACGCCAGCAGTAGATGATGATCACATCAGTCACCAACACAAGCCGTCAGCAGTACTAGCTGGACGTAACGGCGACCTAGGTATTGAGCGATTAGAAGATCAATAAGCAAGCTTGTCCAAACTCCCATGAAGCCTATAAGTAACATTTACCGTACAGTCCGGTCTCTTCGTCTGATATGTCGCATATCGAGTCTAAGGGTGGTATCGTCAGACCCTAATAACTTGATAAGTCATGCCGATGTAAGGCCTATAACGGTTTGAGAAACTACTGATAACACTTACCAGTAAATCTCATCAACAGCCCTGGCCAGGGACTTACTGTTATAGCCAATCGAGCATAGTGAAACATCAACTCCCAATACCGAGAGAGATGAAACCCTTCCTATCGCTCATTGCCTCAATGTGACTCGGGACTGTACCTAAAATCCACTTGTTTGCACGACTCCTTTGAGCTGTGGAAGGGAGGAAATCAAAGCACAGTAAGAGCCACACAAGACTCTATGACGATCTCGGGTCTATAGACTAACCTGTACCAGTGTCACCAGAGAATTGCTATCTGACGATAGGTATAATACCAATTAAGAGTTCTCGGCAAGTCTTATTCGGTGTACCTATTCTCTAATAAGCACATGTGTACAATCTTTGATGTCAAACACCAATGGATATGGGATCAACCATTGCCCTATACAGGGTCAAGAAACGTACACACTAGTCTACTCTGGTGTATCGATGCCCTATCTTGATATACCCTCGACTAGGAACAATTGAAAGATGTGTTTGTGGACTACCCAGGTCCTATTAGTATGATCCGCATCATAGTCCTGGTAGTCAAGCCAACATCCTAAGGGCTTTATCAACATATATATGAGAGACGGTATAATAATACCAGTGAACATGTTAAGATAAAGGTAACCGGATAGAATACTATCATGTCGAGCAAGAAAGTCCTCTATATAAATTGTAGGGTTCGTAGGCATACCCATGAGGTTCTACAACTGATCAACCATGCCAAAATCAAATTTTCCATGTGCCAAAGAACCCTAATGCTAGATCGTTAACTAGAGGTAAGGCGAAACTAGAAGCTAGTAAACTACTTTACTACTAAGTGAATGGGAATACAACCTTTGTAGATCCGGTCCTCCACTTCTTTAGCTCCGTGATGACGTCCTTCCGCTACGATCATCGGGATCCTGGACTCTAGTGTTGGTTTCATCGGAGAAATGATCGGGCTAGGTCGTTGACTTCGATGCCGAAGATGATCTACGTCGAGGCGACTCAAACTCAAGCTCCATCTTCACTAGGTCATAAAACTTGTGAAGATAACACCCTATACAACATGACAAGTGGTGGAGGATGAAGAAATAGGAAGTGGGTTCACTTTGGATTTGGATTTCTCACTTGATTTTATCACTTGAAATTTTCTAGCAAAGGTTTTCTTCTTCATGAAGAAGAAGAAGAAGAAAGAAAAAGAATGAATAATGAATAATAGAAAATCAAGTGAAGCTTATCATATTGCAACCATGGGTGAGTTAACACATGTAGAGAATAAACTAGGGTTTAGGTTGATGGTTAGGTTAAAGCATAAAACAAAATGGTTAGACTTTTCAAAGATGCTTAAAAAGCTTCATGAAGCTTCAAGCATAAAACAAAGAAAAACCACCATTTTATTTTTTCTAAAAATAAATAAATAAAATAAATAAATAAGTTAAAACCCTAACCATTAACCTAAACATGGTTTAAAGCAAACACACACCCAAATTTGCATGTATCATCAAACATGATACAAACTAGTGCACAAACATATATCATATATACAATGTGCACAATCTAGTGAGAAAAAATAATCTTAAGTGAACCAATACTAGTTAATGTAAAGTAATATATCAAATATATAATTATACATTAAATCATTAAATCAACACTTGATTTAATGATCCGGTCATACTGCATATAACCGACTAATATCAAGTGTATAAATATATCGAATCAACATTTGATTCGGTAACTCGGCTATATCTTATATAACCGTCCGATGATACAAATCGCGAGAATAGAATTCAGTATCACATACTGATATTATTCTCGGTCCCGCACATATCTCATATGCGCTCCTATTTCGTTTCGCTTGAGCCAGGAAACCTCTGTGTAGGACTCTAAAGACTCGTCAATACGCCGGCAGTAGGTGATGATCATATCAAACACCCACAAGCCGTAAGCGGTCTGCTAAACGTAACGGCCACCCGGGTATTGAGCGATCAGAAGATCGACGAGCAAGCCCGCTCACACTCCTGTGAATCCAACCAGTAACACTTACCGTACAGTCCGATCTGTTCATCTGATATGTCGCATATCTCGTCTAGGGGTGGTAAACGTCAGACCCCAGTAGCTTGATAAGTCATGCCGATGTAAGGTTCATAACAAGCGTGAAACAACTGATAAATCTTACCAGTATATCACTGCAACCCTGGCCAGGGATTTCCAGTTATGGCCAGTCGAGCATAGCGCAACATCAACCCCTAATACCGGGAGAGACGAATCCCCTTCTATCGCTCATTGCCTCCATATGAATCGGGACTGTACCGAAAAACCACCTGTTTGCACGACTCAGTAGAGCCGTGGTAGGGTGGAAATCAAAGCACAGTGGGAGACACACAAGACTCTATGACGATCTCGGGTCAACAGACTAAGCTGTACCAGTGTCACCAGAGAACTGCCATCTGACATGAGGTATAATACCATCTGGGAGTTCTCGGCGAGTCCATTCAGTGTACCCGGTCACCACTGAGCACCCGCATATCATCTCTAATGTCAAACACCAATGGATATGGGATCATCCATCGCCCATCACATGGGTCGAGAAGATATACGCTAGTCTACTCTGGAATATCGATGCCCCGTCTCGATATTCCCATGACTAGGAACATTGAAGGATGTACTCATGGACTACCCAGGCCCCACTAGTATGATCTACATCACAGTCCTGGAAGTCGAGCATATATCCTAAGGGCTTTATCAACATGTAACAGAGAGACAGAAAGTATACATGTTAAGATAAAGAGCAACCAGATAGCATACTATCATGTCGAGCAAGAAAGTCATACCTATATATGTCCCAGTATCCACTACAATATACATCTTGTGTACAGTAATGGCCTCTAGAGCATACATATAACTAACAATCTTCCACTTGCACTAGGGCCATCTGTAGCAGTGGTTGCAGTATCTAATACTCAACCATCCAATATAAGTCTCTCTCTGGGAAAAAGCCTTTGTGAGTGGATCCGCCGTGTTGTCCTCTGAGTCTACTCTCCTAACCTCGATCACCCCGGAGATCAACTATCTCCATGATCAGGTTATGCTGCCTCAGAATATGTCTGGGTCACTGATGGGACCAGGGTTCCTTGGCCAAAGCCACACTTCCATTGTCATACAATGGTAGGAACCTAGTTCATCTCATGAACTAATATACACCTAAACTTCCTCTTTGGTAGTATCTTTGATAGCGATGTCACCAGCCTTCATCGTCTAGTCTGCCACGGTATCCAGCTTGGAACTCTTCCAACATACCGTCCCTTCGCTGAGGGTAAAGACAATGCCTGCGACTGACATTCAGTCGTCCTTATCATCCTGGAACTTTTCCAGTAATTCTCCCTAGGATCGATTGATACCATCTCAGTACACTTAGTGAGAATCCTAACATCCATTTAGATCTATCTCATAGATTCAAAACCCAGGATTTAGGAGGTATCACTTTGATCCTATATGGAGAATCCTTGTGATAAGAGGAGATTGACCGTGCGTAGTATAAGAAACTCTTTTCCTATCAAGAGTATGTTATGCATGTACAATACGAGGATGAACACCTTACTCTCTACTACCGTTTTGTATATACAAGGTTCATCTACCATTTTGATGAAGTCAAACATTTTGACTATCACATCAAAACAGACATTCCAACTCCGCGATACCTGCTTTATTCTGTAAAGCAACTTGCACACGTTTCCGCTACTCCCACTGTTTACGAAGCCCTCTGGCTGTGTTCTTATAGACGTTCTCTTCTAAATCATTATTTAGGAAAGTAGTCATGGCACCCAACCACCAGATATCGTAGTCATGGTATATAGCAATGGCAAGTAGGATCCGGATGGGCTTAAGCATAGCCACTGGAAAAGGTTTCATCATTATCCACCCCTGGTCAATGACAAAAACCTTTAACAAGTCTAGCTTTGAAAGTCTCGACTTTTCCATCTACACCAAGTAATCTTCTCAAAATATACTTGCTCCTGATGGGGATTTAACCCTTCAGATATAGCAAACAAAGTCCATACTTTGTTGGTGTACATGGATTCCACCTCAGATCGCTAAGCATCCAGCCATTCTTACAGAGTCCCTACTCTTGATGGCCTGATCGAAAATAGTTGGGTCATCATCTCATGATGCATTCCTCGCTCCCACTGTCATCGAGAAACCAAAGTATCTCTCAGGCAGGTGAGGAACCCTGCTAGATCGGCGGAGAAGCCGAGGTTCGTTGGGGACTATTGAATCCTTTGGTTCTATCAAATCATTAGCTGTAGTTTGTATAGCTGGAACCTTTACAGTTCTATAGAACTGACCTTGCCTTGATCTTGTCCGGATTTTGCTTTTGACATAGTCCGGATAATCCCAAATCTTAACTTACTTAAGAGATAGGTTCTTCCCATACCATATCTTATATGGAGTGGTAGGCACTGATTTGATTAGAATCCAATTCAATAGGTGTGAAGCTTCTCAAGTGCATAACCCCCAAAAGAAATAAGTAACTCAGTAATACTCATCATAGAGCACACCATATCTAATATGGTGCGATTGCTCCGCCCCGATACACCGTTGTGCTGTGGTATATTCAGAGGAGTAACACCGAGAGAGAATCTCATTCTCCTTTAGAATAGTCCAGGAATTCCGTGCACAAGTATTCTCCTCCTTGATTTTCATCAAAGGACATAATACATATACCCTTATTTTGGATCTCTACTTCTAACTTATATTCTGTGAATATCTCAAAAGCTTCGGACTTATGTTTCAACAGGAACATATGACTGAATCTTGAGAGATCATCAGAGAATGTAATGAAGTACAAAGAACCGGTCCTGGCATGTGTAGACAGGGGACCTTATATACATCACTATGTATCAGTCCCAAGAGTTCACTAACTCTTTCTCAGTTTCCAATAAACAGAGCTATGGTCATCTTATCTTTGTGACATGACTGGCAAGTTTCACAAGATGTAAATTCAAACTGATTAAATATGCATCTAAATGTAACTTAAGCTAGTCAGGTCACATTGATATGACCTAGTCTACAATACCTCAAGAAGGAATCGTTCATTTCTGAACTCTTCCTCTCGTGTGTGTTCTGTATACTAGGAACTGTAGTTTGATTTAGAACGTCAATGCTTTTAGATAACGTGCCTGAACCGATCAACTTTTGAAATAGGAAATGTTCAAAACATTATCCAACAATACAAAATTTTATCATTTCTTTACTAAATAAAGAGATTGATATGATTTTGTATATCAGGTTCGATATCTAATAGTATTTGTTCCGAATCAATGTATTGGTAATACAGGGTGACAGTGACCAACAGACTTGGCTGCAACACTTGCACCGTTTTCTGTCTCATGAAACTTATCACCCGTTCTCAGTTCTCTACCTTTCTGTAGCCATATGTAACAGATTACATATCTGGGATCCTGATCCGGTATCAAATACCCAGGACGTAGAGGATACTGAGAAACAGTTCTTTATAATGAACACACCCGAAGGAGATGCATCTCATGCACTTTCTTCGTTTGGGCGGCATGGGAATCTTGGTATTCCCCTATTTCCTGCTCGGTCTTATAACAATTATAAGTTGGAGCGGGACCAACGTTCCCCAGCTTAGTATAACAAGCGGGTTCGGTCAATACATCCATATTATTATCTTGATTAAGGCGTGACATGGTCGCTACCTGGAGAGAGAGAGAATAAAACACTCTGCGTGCGCTCTTGCAAGATTAGATTGGTTATATATTTTATCTAATCAGGATGGCTCCCACTGTTTTTATCAAATCTTCTTTCAAACCTTAAAAGGAAAGACTAGTCGGGATTAATTACACTCTACAAGTTCGCCAATTTTTCAGCCAGGCCAGTGTCGGTACTTTGAGGGAGGTTCCCCGTGCTTTCGCACGGACCTAATTAAAATAAACCTCGTTTTCCCAGAGGCGTAACCCCGTTGACACCTTTCTAGACACCTATTTGATTGGCTAATTGCAAAGTGCAAAACTCTCCCAGGAGTAACAATTACTTGCAGTGGGTATCGGGATCCAACTATCATATAGAAGGTATGCAATCTCATTGCAAATTTCAACACTTGAAACTCCCGATAATGGTTTTTACCCCTAGCACTTATGACCTTAACTATGGTCAACAAATCATAAGTACTAGTCAAGTTCTACCCGTCATTTCGTGATTAATTATACCCACCCACATGACCCTTAACTAAGGTCAACAAAGTCACGTGACTGTCCTAACTAATCGCATCATATGCGGTGTAGGAAGACATCACTTAGCTACCGTACACTGTGCCTTGACTATGGTCAACAAACACAGCACGAATACTAAGTACTCTACTTCCTAAAACGACGGAGGGTTACGGATGGTTTTAAAGAAAACCTTTAACGCTTTGAACTTGATCTCGTTGCAGAATCAAATGGTTTTTAAATGGAGTGTTTTTTAGGCTTTTCTAGTTTTGCTAAAGGGGTCACTCCCGGTGAAGGGATCGTCGGCCCTTTCCTCATCGAATAAGGTGCAGGATATATCATATATACCGCTGTGCAAAGCAAAAACTATAGAAGCAATCAAAAGACAAACCGAGGGTTGTAGCATCTGCCAGTTATTGCTAAAGGGGTCACTCCCGGTGAAGAGATCTTGGCCCTTTCCTCATCGAATAAGGTGCAGGATGTTCTACAAGGAACACCGCGATGCAAAGCAAGAACTGTAGCTACCTGGTTTTTTGAAATTCGATTCTACAACATCTTTTAGGTTTATTTTCTTTCATTAATCTCATTAATGAATGTCACATCATTTATGTCCACCTAAACATTACAGATAAATATAACGTACGCTTATGCCATCCGCATTCGCCTCGATGTCCCGTCTGCACCGTTAGGTTAGGTAACTAACGCCAGAGCGAGGCAGGGCTAGCGCGGGTGTAAAACATAAGCAACGTCTATATAATATATCATATATACTATATACAATATCTATCTGAACAAATCACATGATCACATCACAGATAACGCAGCAGAAAATAACATATGAAATATTGGATATACTAGGACGTCCGTGTTTTATTTTGAGCCTTAATAAAACACGGATTCCACGGTCGTGATGAATAGCCAATCCCACACCCCCTAGACCCCTACGAGAGCGGCAAGCAACCCTACCAATTCTAGGGTTAGGAGACCCGGACTCGACTCCTCGAGATGGTCTCCCACTGGACCCTAGAACCCGGTTACTTGTGCTCCCCTCCTTGGGTCTATCCTAATGCGGAAAAGTAAATAATATACATCAACGGTGACATCTTCCGCAACCTGGAAGTGCCCCAATAAAAGAATATTACATACAAGTTTTTACATGAATGAAAATGAAAAACACTTATCTCACATAAAAAAAACCCGGCCGTTCAAACACGACGATCCAATATAACATATCCAGCAACACATAACATCACATGTCATCAACGTAAGTAAACATGCGTATCCCAATTGTCATTGATATATAGCAACGAAACCGGCGATATCACATATTACACTTACGGTCGCAGAAAAGAAAGTGTAAAACTACAACAGTTGGAATCCGCAACCTCTTTAGACATCGCATTCCTAATCAAATGAATTCCTTAGACATCGCATACCTAACAATTATAAACCCCGCATTTTAGTCTCATTATCGAAAACACTTTTCAATATCAAGTCGGGCAATTCAACAAGATTCCCGGCATCCTGAACGAATGCTCGTCGCAAACTTTAGTAGACGGCCGCACCCCCAGATACCGTCGACGAAGTGCACTAAGGCGGAACACCGCTGCCGCGAACACCCGAACGGGTGCTTTCGGCGACGGAGTTCTCCTACAGTCACTTGGTCGGGGCTATGGGGCGTGGCTATCTATTAAATTTACCGGCGAGTATCCGCGTACGGAACGTGATTGCGACGGACTTTTGATCACATCAAAATCCCATGGCAACCGATCAAGTGAGACTAAACTGCTAGATTTATAACATTCATTCAGTTATCTCATAATTACTTGTGGATTCCAAATATTGTATCACATTCGGGATAAATAGAAAATGTTAAACTTTCCGATCGAACAATCAAACACCCAAGTTTTTCCCGAAATAGCTCAACACTTGAAATAAGTTTAAAAACATCCATTTCATGCCACAGTACCAACGGTCCAGCCGTAGAAGGGTCAAGCCAACGCCTCACATGTGGCACGCCGTACTGCCCCAAACCCTAAGGTTCAAAGGGCAGTTCAAGACGGTCACATAATCGAGTTAAGGTTTGTTGTCTTCTAGAGGGTCCATCGCGTTACTTGCACTACTTAGAACGTTCTTAAACTACGGAAAAAATCCAACACTTGGAAATTTTCCGGCAGGGGAAAAAGTGGGTATTTATATCCGGTCGAACTTTTTAACATGTTCTAAAATTACCCGGAAAAACACATAGACAAAGTTAAATAATCCGATCGAATCATCGAGTCCCCAATACAACCCAGAAAACTCAACTGTTAAGTATAGATTAAAAATTCCCAGGAAATAGAGGAAACAGCTACGGGCATTACTGTGCAAACCGCGACAAATAATTCATCTTTGTGGCCGCGGAACCGCCGCACAAGCCAAGGTGGTGCCGCGGTTCCGCGGCGCATTGATGGAGTTAGGGTCACGTGCTGCACAGTAATTCTTAGAAAACCCTGCTCTATTTTCTGAGCATTTTTAATTCACAAAAATTCACAATTTCAGAAATTGTACAGAGAAGGGTGTAATTTAGGGTTTCGGGGTTCGATCGGGTTTCTAACATCGTCTACACTTCGCCTAAAGCTCTAGCTAGGCTCTGATACCACTGTAGGGTTCCTAGGCACACCCATAAGGTTCTACAACTAATCAACCATGCCAAAATCAAATTTTCCATGTGCCAAAGAACCCTAATGCTAGATCGTTAACTAGAGGTAAGGCGAAACTAGAAGCTAGTAAACTACTTTACTACTAAGTGAATGGGAATACAACCTTTATAGATCCGGTCCTCCACTTCTTTAGCTCCGTGATGACGTCCCTCCGCTGCGATCATCGGGATCCTAGACTCTAGCGTTAGTTTTATCGGAGAAATGATCGGGCTAGGTCGTTGACTTCGATGCCGAAGATGATCTACGTCGAGGCGACTCAAACTCAAGCTCCATCTTCACTAGGTCATAAAACTTATGAAGATAACACCCTATATAACATAGCAAGTGGTAAAGGATGAAGAAATAGGAAGTGGGTTCACTTTGGATTTGGATTTCTCACTTGATTTTATCACTTGAAATTTTCTAGCAAAGGTTTTCTTCTTCATGAAGAAGAAGAAGAAGAAAGAAAAAGAATGAATAATGAATAATAGAAAATCAAGTGAAGCTTATCATATTGCAACCATGGGTGAGTTAACACATGTAGAGAATAAACTAGGGTTTAGGTTGATGGTTAGGTTAAAGCATAAAACAAAATGGTTAGACTTTTCAAAGATACTTAAAAAGCTTCATGAAGCTTCAAGCATAAAACAAAGAAAAACCACCATTTTATTTTTGCTAAAAATAAATAAATAAAATAAATAAATAAGTTAAAACCCTAACCATTAACCTAAACAAGGTTTAAAGCATACACACACCCAAGTTTGCATATATCATCAAACATGATACAAACTAGTGCACAAACATATATCATATATACAATGTGCACAATCTAGTGAGAAAAAATAATCTTAAGTGAACCAATACTAGTTAATGTAAAGTAATATATCAAATATATAATTATACATTAAATCATTAAATCAACACTTGATTTAATGATCCGGTCATACTGCATATAACCGACTAATATCAAATGTATCAATATATCGAATCAACATTTGATTCGGTAACCCGGCTATATCTTATATAACCGTCCGATGATACAAATCGCGGGAATAGAATTCAGTATCACATACTGGTATTATTCTCGGTCCCGCACATATCTCATATGCGCTCCTATTTCGTTTCGCTTGAGCCAGGAAACCTCTGTGTAGGACTCTAAAGACTCGTCAATACGCCGGCAGTAGGTGATGATCATATCAAACACCCACAAGCCGCAAGCGGTCTGCTAAACGTAACGGCCACCCGGGTATTGAGCGATCAGAAGATCAACGAGCAAGCCCGCTCACACTCCTGTGAATCCAACCAGTAACACTTACCGTACAGTCCGGTCTGTTCGTCTGATATGTCGCATATCTCGCCTAGGGATGGTAAACGTCAGACCCCAGTAGCTTGATAAGTCATGCCGATGTAAGGTCCATAACAAGCGTGAAACTACTGATAACTCTTACCAGTATATCACTGCAACCCTGGCCAGGGATTTCCAGTTATGGCCAGTCGAGCATAGCCCAACATCAACCCCCAATACCGGGAGAGACGAATCCCCTCCTATCGCTCATTGCCTCCATGTGAATCGGGACTGTACCCAAAAACCACCTGTTTGCACG
Source organism: Agapanthus africanus (assembly GCA_030015575.1). NCBI lineage: Eukaryota > Viridiplantae > Streptophyta > Magnoliopsida > Asparagales > Amaryllidaceae > Agapanthus > Agapanthus africanus. The sequence goes on from JASDDO010000006.1 coordinate 350,828,336, forward strand.
CCTCAGTAGAGCCGTGGTAGGGTGGAAATCAAAGCACAGTGGGAGACACACAAGACTCTATGACGATCTCGGGTCAACAGACTAAGCTGTACCAGTGTCACCAGAGAACTGCCATCTGACGTAAGGTATAATACCATCTGGGAGTTCTCGGCGAGTCCATTCAGTGTACCCGGTCACCACTGAGCACCCGCATACCATCTCTGATGTCAAACACCAATGGATATGGGATCATCCATCGCCCATCACATGGGTCGAGAAGATATACGCTAGTCTACTCTGGAATATCGATGCCCCGTCTCGATATTCCCACGATTAGGAACATTGAAGGATGTACTCATGGACTACTCTGGCCCCACTAGTATGATCTACATCACAGTCCTAGAAGTCGAGCACATATCCTAAGGGCTTTATCAACATGTAACAGAGAGACAGAAAGTATACTTGTTAAGATAAAGAGCAACCAGATAGCATACTATCATGTCGAGCAAGAAAGTCATACCTATATATGTCCCAGCATCCACTACAATATACATCCTGTGTACAGTAATGGCCTCTAGGGCATACATATAACTAACATATATGTCCAAGCATCCACTATAATATACGTCAATGTACAATAATGGCCTCTAGGATATACATATCCCTAACAGGGTCTAGACCCAAAAGTAGCGGTACATAAACTGGCTATATCGCCAAACATCAAGCCAATCAAACAGGCGCCGAGAAGGATGCGACTAGAACTTGGGATAACGCATTGACTCCGGCTTCATCAACCCTGAAGTCAAGAAACTAATTGACTCCGGCTTCATCCGAGAAGTTCAATATCCTGAATGGATCGCTAATATCGTTCCGGTGATGAAGAAAAATAGGATGGTGCGCATCTGCGTGGACTTTCGGGACCTCAACAAAGCTTGCCCGAATGATGATTTCCCAGTACCTTTTACTGAGCTGATGATCGATAACGCGTCTACCCATGAGGTCTTCTCCTTCATGGATGGATTTTTAGGATACAATCAAATAAAAATGAATCATGAAGACCAAAAACATACCGTTTTCCGGACCACACTGGGTATATTTTGTTATAAGGTGATACCCTTCGATTTAAAGAACGCTGGCGCTACCTACCAAAGGGCCATGACAAAGATCTTCGATGACCTCATCCATGAGAATGTTGAATGCTACATTGATGAACTTGTGGTAAAGACCAGATCTCACGAGGGGCATTGGGAATATCTAAAAATAGTGTTCTAACGTCTTTGGAAGTATAATCTGAAGATGAATCCTCTAAAATGCGCGTTTGGAATCTCCTTGGGCAAATTCCTAGTATTCATCATACGACACCGGGGTATTGAAATCGACCCTTTGAAGATCAAGACGATTATGGAAATGCCCACGCTGAGAACCCTAAAAAAACTACGGTCTCTTCAAGGAAAACTCGCTTATATCCGGTGGTTCATAACCAATCTCTTCGGAAAATGTCGTCCCTACAGTCATTTGATGAAGAAGGGGACCCCGTTCGTCTGGGATCAAAAGTGCCAAAATTCACTAAACGAAATCAAGCAATACCTACAAAATCCGCCGGTATTGGCAGCTTCGGTTAAGAGAAAACCCCTTGTCCTATATACAACGGCCCTTGCGGGTTCTCTAGGCGCGCTATGGGTACAAGAGAACGATCAGGAAAAGGAGAGAGCTCTGTACTATTTGAGTCAAGTTCTCCTGGGGGCAGAAAACAACTACTCCCCCATCGAAAAGTATTGCCTGACTCTGATCTTCGCAATAACGAAGCTCAGACATTACGCCTTGGCACATGAGCTTCATTTCATATCAAAGATGGATCCTCTCAAATATTTGATTTCAAGGGCCGTACTAACAGGAAGGCTTGCCAAATGGGCCCTCCTCCCGATGGAGTTCTCGATAACGTATCGACCCCTCAAAGCAGTGAAAGGCCAGGCCATTGCCGACTTTCTTGCGGAACATTCGATACCAGCAGACCCCCCCCTTAAATTGCGAGTTACCAGATGAACATGCATTCGACACAATTGAAGAAGAGAAGGAAGAAAATGATTCCCAATTGGAACTCTACTTCGATGGAGCATCTTCCATGAAAATGCGAAAACAAAATGCCCCCATAATCAAAGCTAGGCTGGGCCTTATCTTCGTGACTCTGTAAGGAGGGATATTGCGTTACGCCTTTTCTTTAACGGAGCCAAGGACTAACAACGAAACTGAATAGGAAGCTTTGATAGCAGGTCTCGAGATCGCCATCGACATGTGAATCAAAAACCTCCTCATATATGGAGACTCCCAGCTGATCGTTAGCCAAGTGAATGGTGACTATCAGACGTGTAAGTCAGAGCTGATAAAGTATGGCGAAAGAGTGCAGCAACTGCTGACACAAATCCCTTCCTATATCCTGGAGAGTATACCACGTGCAGAAAATAGCAAGGCGGATGCATTGGCCAAATTTGCTAAGGAACTGGCTGATGACAACCTCGATGACGTAAAAATCATTGTGCAAAGCCGCAGGGTTCTTACGCCAACAGATATATCTTTAGAAGATCTGATAGAGTAATCCGAAAGAAAAGAAACGAACAAATAAGCAGCCCTTCAAATAGAGAATGAAGAAAAGGTCAAAGATTGGAGGGAAGTCTTCATAGACTACTTAAAATCCCAACGAATGCCTAAAAATGCGTCGTCTAGACATCAGGTTATGAAACGAGCTCTGTCCTTCGCATTCGTCAATGATAATCTATATAAGAGATCTTTCGACTGACTGTGGCTAAGATTCTTGGGATCAGAAGAAGCGAAGAGAGTCGTTCAAGAAATTCATGACGGATTCTGCGGTTCTCACCAAGCTGGGATAAAGATGAAATTGAAGATCAAAAGACTGGGTTACTATTGGCCCACAATGATTCAGGACTGCCTCGAATATGCGAAGCAGTGTCACTCGTGCCAAATCCACGGGGACTTCATCCACCGACATGCAAATCCACTACACCCAACAGTGGCTAGCTGGCCATTCGAAATGTGGGGAACCGATATAATTGGCCCTATTGAACCGGCGTCGTTCAAAGGACATCGGTTTATATTGGAAACGACTGACTACTTCTCTAAGTGGGCAGAAGCAATACCACTAAGGGAAGTGAAGACGGAGAATATACTTTATTTCTTCAGGACACATGTCATCTATCGGTTTGGCACTCCGCGACGAATTATCTCGGATAATGGGCCAGCTTATAGAAGTCATAAAATCAGTCGCTTCGTACAGCAACATAAAATAGATTGGAGATACTCTTCAGTCTATAATCCTCGAGCCTATGGTCTAGCTGAAGCTTTCAATAAGACCTTGATGAAGATTATAAAGAAAATAGTGTCCAGAAACAAAAAAAGACTGGCACGAAAGGTTGCACGAAGCTCTCTGGGCATACCGAACAACGTTCAAAGTGACTACGAATACAACACCATACATGTTGGTATTCGGCATGGAAGCAGTGCTTCCCTTGGAAATAGAACTCCCTCTTCTACGAGTAGCGGTTCGATACGAGCTGACAGATGAAGAAAATGCTCATCTTCGGCTTGAGGAACTCGATGCCCTTGACGAAACTCGCCTTATAGAACAGCAAAATTTGGAGGCTTATAAGGCAAGGATGACACGGTCATACGAAAGACTGACCAGGTCGAGAACATTCCGCCAAGGCGAACTCGTACTAGTCGTCAAAAGACCAATGATCCCCAATCGTGCAAAATGGGGGAAATTCGGGCCGAACTATGAAGGCCCGTACATCATAGACTAAGCCTACCAAGGTGGAGCCTACCTGCACATAGATATGCATGGAGAAAGACCCTTCCGGCCAATAAACGGTCGATTCCTCAAAAAATACTATGCTTGACGAGTCACGACTTAGGTCTATGATAGATGACGACGCTCGTTTCCGCTCACTATCTTCCTAAGTCAGAACTCTGAGAGTAGTATGCAAAGAAGTTCCGCCGCCTCAAACATGGCGATGAAGGACCGAGATGTCCTTAAACTAGAAATTCACCTCAAACATGGCGACATAGGACCGAAATGTCCTTAAACTAGAAATGCGCCTCAAACATGGCGATAACGGGCCGAGATGTCCCTAAACTAGAACCTCGCCTCAAACATGGCGACATCGGACCGAGAAGTCCTTAAACTAATTATCCGCCTCAAATATGGCGATAAAGGACTGAGAAGTCCCTAAACTAGTTATCTGCCTCAAATATGGAAATATTAGACCGAGAAGTCCCAAAACTAACAATGGACCGAAAAGTTCCTAAACTAACAATGGACCGCCTCAAATATGGTGACATTGGACCGGGATGTACCTAAACTAAAATTTCACCTCAAACATGGCGATAATGGACCGGGATGTCCCTAATCTAAAATTTTGCCTCAAACATGGCGATAATTGACCGGAATGTCCCTAAACCAGCACATCGCCCCCAAATACGGTGACATGCTCCCTTGAGATCTATATTGTAATAGAAGTCCTAACGGTGAAGGTTGCAACTCAAGTCTCACTGGCTACATAGCTACTCCAGCGATGAAGCCACCCCCAAAACCCACCGGAAAACAGGTGGGTCACCTGCGACGAAGCTACTTTCGAGAGTTTCTCCATTAAAAAAACAAAAAAAAGGTATGTCCACAAGTAAAATGGACACGGATGAAAACCCGAAAGGGTGCCATGAGTAAAAACAGCAGGACTGCCAGCGAGTTTGTGAAAACCCAAATAGGGCGCAAACTCATAAAATAAAAAAAATCCACATGCACTTGCAAGGTCCTCTCGATCTTGTGAGAAGAAAATACCTGCGTGAGATCCTTACGACTCACAAAAGAGAAACACACTTAGAAGTCCTCATGATTCCTGAGGAGAAATTACACTTACGGGATCCTTACGACTCATAAGGAGAATTTCCCTTATGAGACCCTCACGACTTATAAGATTCAAAAGACTTAAGCTACAAGGATCTGAACCTGTTCTTGAGCCGCCACATCCCCCAAGTTGCCTTACATGCGGTCTAATATTGACCCTTGTATACAATCCACGGGCACGAATAAATATTCCCTCATCAAGTTCCACCAACGACGAGAAATGTCCCCGTATGGTGAACGACACTTGTAAGTCCTTTCGAATTATAAGGAGAAAATACTCTTGCAAGATCCTTACGACTTACAAGAGAAAATATCACTTAGGAGTCCTCACGGTTCCTAGGGAGAAAATACACTTACGAGATCTTCATGACTCATAGGGAGAAACGCCTTTATGAGATCCTTACGGCTCATAAAGTCAAAAAGCCTTAGTCGACAGGATCCTAACCCCATTTGCTAATCCATCTTTGTTCGAACCAACAAAGTCAAATGATGACTCTCTCCTGACAATATCCCAGTTGCAACGATGTTGATGCCTAAACAGGTGTCAAACTCTAAATCATTTCACGACAAATGATGATTCGCTCCTGGAAATATCCCAGTCGTAGCGATGCTGATGCTAAGGTTGGTTTCAGATTCCAACTCGTGATAAAAACAACAGCGAGTAGCCAAAAAAATGCATATGAAATAGCCGAAATGATGGGGCAACTCACAATAAAAATCAGCGAACAAAAAATATGCATATAAAATAGCCAAAATGATTGGGCACCGCGAAAATAGCCGAAATAATTGGGCAATCGCGACTTTCGCGACATGAAAAGCTGAAAAGATAGAGAATCGCGGAAAAAAATATAAAATGAAATTTCCTCTGCCCTGCAAGTATGTTCATATTAACTCTTGTATACAATCCATGGACACAAATGAAAGAAAGGGAACCATACTTTCCCACCAGGCTCCGTCAAAGGGAGAGCCAGATATCGATGGCAATATCTAAAGCCTAGAGATCAGCTCGACGTTCTTCTCATTCCAACAAGGTGCAGATGTGACGTCAACAAACCTCCAAGAAGCCAAATCAAAATAGAGTAATGGCAAAATCCTAGATCCAACTCGGCGTTCCTTCTTATTCCAGCAGTATGCAGACACAACGTCAACAAAAAGACCCAAGGGTCGAAACAAAATGGAGTAATGGAAAAATCCTAACTCCAAGCTTTGACGGTGCATATACAACCTAGAGACTATCTCGGTGTTCCTTCTCATTCCAGCATAATGCAGATGTAACGTCGACAAAAGACCCAAGGGTCAAAACAAAAAATGGAGTAACGGAAAAATCCTAACTCCAAGTCTCGATAGCGCATATACAACCTAGAGACCATCCCGACGTTCCCCCTCATTTCAGCAGGATGCGAATGTAGCTATCAAATGAAAATGGAGCAATGGCATATTCCTAGCTCCGGACTTCAACTGCGATACATACAGCAAGGAGGTCCTACAGATATCTGCCCTACTTCAGCAAAGAATCGGCACGACATCGTCAAAAAAATGATGAAGCAACGGCATATTCCCAGCTTCGGGTCTTGAAGGAAACTCATATAAAGCCTAAAAGATTATCGGAGATCATCCCACACCAGAGCGGAGTGGTTATGACTCATCTGGGTTCCAAATTGAGCCTAACCTCAAGTAAAAAAGCGTCATGGCAAATTCCTAATGTTTGCTCTTCCGACGGTGATATGACCTATGGAGATTACTAGAAGACGTTTTGTCCAGCCCCCGAAGGGATCAGATACACGACAGTCGCGGGGCAACTCAAACAACAGCTTGAAAACTGTATATTGAGGAATACTTCAGCCAACGGGATAGTACTATGGACTAAAACCCTAGTACCACAAACCTAAAGGATCTCTGTCGTAAAGAATGGGGGTTATCTGCATATAAAGTTAGGACAAGTTGGCCTGTAAATCTAAGGGAGGTAAACTACGGACTCTGAAATGAGTACATAAACTAGAAACTTCAAAACGAGTGAATAAACTACGGAATCCGAAATGACTACATAAACTAGAAACTCCAAAACGAGTGAATAAACTACAAACTCCGAAATGAGTACATAAACTAGAAACTCCAAAACGAGTGAATAAACTAGAAACTCTAAAACGAGTAAATAAAATAATTGGCGCTAAATTAAGACATCAAGAAACAGAAAGGCGCAACTCATAGATCTCAGGGCTCGGAATTACGTTTCTTAAGGATCAAGACCTGAGTTAATCATGGATGATGATGCCTGTGTCCATCCGCTTTCAAAATTCTAAATGACATGCCAGCCCAAAACCTGCCATATATTATACTTCACTCATGGGTATACCACTATGAGCAAGGTGGCAGGGCGAAGAATTTGTTCACATCGGTCCAGTACTCACCTGTGTCTAGATGCATGCATCAGAAACTTCTAAAGTTTAAAATACAAAGTATACATGCAGAGGCAAGATACCCACATGGATATGTGCTGGGAATGAAACGTTCAGAGGTCAATAAATTTTTTAATTATTTATTCCAGAGAAAAAAAATCACCAAATATGGGATCAGAGATACAGAGTTTAGTAAAATAATAAACAAAATTCTCTAACTCCCTCTTCACCTTCTCTACCATGTTGAAGCGGCGATCTTCATGAGGGGTCGCTCCCCATCGGTCAACGCCATGCCCATCAGCGAAGACGGACATGACGGCCCGCCGAGCCCGCATCTGACTAAGATTCTGAACAGAATGACCTTTTAGAGCCTGGGAAATCAAATATGCCTCATAAAAGCACTTGATCTTGTCCTCCGCTGCATCGAGCATCGCCGAATTTATTTCCGCTGGATGAGGGGGTTGTCAGCAAGTACGGACATGAAGATCATCCGGAGCCAAATGGAGCCGATAGGAAGAGGAGAGCCCCTACGAGCCAAAAGCTCGTACATCACTGTGTCACACTGGTCATCAGTGATAACGGGATCCAATAATCGCGTAGCGAAACGGAGAACAATTCTCTCGACAGGTACTTCCCATGGGTGCCGACGAGCATGGGACGATTGCAAGCCATAACTCTTGGTCTGTAAAAAAATGGCTCTCTTTTTGTGAAGAAGAAGAAGATCATCACTCCAGAATTATCACAACCTAAAGTTCAGCCCGTGACCGGCACTTAACCACGTAACGTCTACAGGCGTAACGCGACTAAGTAAGCCGAAACCCAGAAATCAAAAACCATTTAAAGTATTGAGTGTTAAAACATTTAATAGAAACATTGTTAAAACGTTTAGAAAACCATAAGTTGTTTAGTAAAATCCTTTAAAGTTCGAGTTATTATCTTTAAAAATTTTGGCAGCATTTCCTTTGTAAAAACTAGCCCCGACAATCGGGTACAAGGCAATACATGAGTAAAATGATATACAATAAGAATAAAGCATCCCAAACGGGAGCAATCACGCCCAACGGCGGAAACAATCACCACAGAGATAATATACGACGCCGTAGCGAAGAATGAGCAGTATAAGTGAAAACAAATATCATGAAAGATAAAGCTGCATAAATAAAGTCGGCTCATAACGAGCTCGACACCAGAGTACAAATAATATACATCGTCCTCACAACTGGTCTCTAAGTCAATACATAAGTAGTAGATGGAGAGTACTAGATACAATAGTATGTACAACTGGAAATAAACAGATACCGCACAAAAAACCACCTATCAGCAAAAGGGCTAGTACGCCAACTGCAGTGGTATCTGTGTCAAAAGATGCAAGAAAGCAGCCTGCCGCGACTACTCCGAAGGGCAACCTGCAAACACTGTGGCACAACGGGGGTGAGTTGCCAACTCGTGAATAGTAGATAACATATAAAGATAATCGCGAGTATGCACGTGCTGCGATACTCTAACCTATGCCAACAGATAACATCTATATGATGAACTGGATGCTCCAAATCATGCAGCAAGTGCGATCTAATAACATCTCTATGTGATGAGCAAGGTATGCGATAATCATGCATAGCAAATGCAATCTAACAACATCTATATAGGATGAGCAGGGTATGCAAGAATCGTGCATAGTAATTTCAATCTAATGACATCTATATAAGATGAGCAGGGTATGCAAGAATCGTGCATAGCATGTGTACTCTATCAGGTACTACAGATACAGGATGAGATGTAAAATACTGAATGTTGAGCATGGGAAAAAATAACATCTACATCCAATGTCAACGTGGAAAATAACCGGTGTCCAACAATACACCCAAATCCCAGTAAAACTCATGCGCCATCATCCCCATCGGCCCTCAAATCCTGTAAATCTCATAGAATCATGAGTGCCCAACATCCGCACTCGAAATGTCATAAAATAATCGTGTCAAGCATCGACACGCAAATCCTCAAGTATCGGGCTCCGTCCGTCCGAGTCGGCCCACGGCCTTGGCAGTACGCGTCGTCCCGTATCCATCTATCGACTCTGGTCGGTATCCTGCAGATAACCGCCAGGTTCCACCAATCACCGGTAGGTAGTAGTCCCTCCGCCGGGCTCACCGTCTATCAATACGAGTCTTCTTGCCCCGGGTACCATACCGGGTGCACCATGTACCCACAATCGGTGCCTACCACTCCTCGAATCGGGTATACTCACACAAGCTCTCGGGAACTGAGAAAACTTATGGTGGACGCACTGAAATATCATATCAAGAGGAACCGGGTTTTTTAAACAGTGCGTATTTTCTTAAAATAGTACCTCGGTCCTCAAATCCAGAAATCATATGAATCCAAAACTCAATGCGTAAATCCATGCAATGTGTCGTATAACACTAAGAGTAAAAAAGGAAACCGCTCTTTTGAAAAGGATCCAGTTTGAAAATATCTCATGCGGTCCCTATTCTCATGAAATCAAATCAATACCATCCATGTATGTAACATATGTATGTATGTAGGTATGGATGTGCAAATGGATATATACGCGAATATGAGTATAGCACTACTATGAATATACAGTGTGCATGTGCGCAAGCATGAAAATATCAATATATGTGTGTGCACTGGTATGAATATACAGTGTGCATGTATGCAAGTATGAAGATATCAATATATGTGTGCACTGGTATAAATATACTGTAAGTGCACGGCAGCGCCCCGGCCGTCTGAACGAGGCCAAAATGCAGAAACAAAAACTTTTCTTTAAACAGAAACCGGCGCTACCGAGGACTATAAACCCGGATCGGACCATTAACCTACTACTAGCGAACTAAAGAAAGGGTAGAGAGCTATACCGAGCGATCCGTGTCCTTCGGTCTTCGGCCACCATCCCGATCTCCCCGCGGAATCTCCGGTCTCGATCTCCTCGTCGGAAAGGGCACCACATCGAGAAGTCTTTTTACGGGATCCCACCTCTTGACCGAGGCAACTCGGATACGAAGTTGGCAAGCCGACGTGTCCAAGATTGCTGTAGAATAGTGTGGAACTCTTTGTCTCAAGGGGTTGAAGAAGTTGCCATTTTTTTGTGGAGAAGGAGATGAGCTTTTTTATGGAGCTATATGATTTTTGTGCAAGCCAAAGAGATGAGAACTCCTCACACAAAAAAATGGACAGCCCCCCAAAAACTAGTGGCCGACCATGCTTTATGAAGGGGAGAGAGAATAATGCAAGAAAGAGAAAATGGGTGATCATGAGGAATAATGATCACCACCATGTCAAATCCTAATCCCATCATATAAAGCAAGTCATGATGAACAAAAGGAAGTCAAAGTCAATCTAGAAATCATGAAGCAACCACTTACAAAAAACACCCTCCACTTTGCTAATTTGCACATTTGCAAATAAGCCCCACCCATCAAAGGAATTTCAGCCAAGAAGGAACAAAGGAAAAATGGCCGAAAAGGAATGCAAGCTGGAAACTTCAAAAAGTGATCCGGTTATAAAGTACAAGAAACCCCGCGATTGTATATACATACCCGCATTTGTATTGCGACCGAATACAAATGCAATGAAACAAAATCTACACTGTACAATACTAGGATACTGCTTAAACCCAAAACCCGCTAGTATTATCCGTCCGATCATGATCCGTGCAATACCGCACGTATATGATCGAACCCTGCCATATATCCATATGGCCTCTACAGCGTTTCGCCCGAAACTTGAGAAACTGTCTGTGGGGGACTCTAAAGACTCGTCAATACTTTGGCTGTGGATTTAACCACTAGCACGTCAGAGGTATTAGCCGTACGTAACGGGCTACCAGGTATTGACCAAAAGGGAAGTCGATGAGCGAACTCATCCTGACACCCTACTGAGCCTGTCAGTGACAATATCCGTACAGTCCGGTCCGTTCGTCTATGAGCATCGCATGGCGGGCCTAGGGGGTTGGTAAAAGTCAGACCCCCAAAAGCGGTACAAGTCGTGTCGGAGTGTAGCCCAGAACACCCTGAGATACTACTGGAATACCTACCAGTAAATCTCCTGCCTTGGCCAAGGACTTCGTGTAATGGGTCTTCTAGACACAGCGCGACCTCACCCCAAATACCGGGAGAGACGAACCCCTGCCGATCCGCTCACTGCCTCCATGTGGCTCGGGACTGTACCTAACTAAAACCTGTTTGCACGACTCCTTTGAGCCGTGGTAGGGTAGTAATCAAAGTACAGTGGGAACTCACACGAGACAAATGACGATCTCAGGTCGATGAACTAACCTGCAGGTACACTACCGTGTCAGGAGTCGTCCATTCTAAATACCTTTAGAATGATGTCTAAGTACCCTAATTAGGACACTTCCCAAATCTAGATCTAAAACCATAGATCTAGTAACCAGAATGTGTGATATAATATCCAATTCCTATGTGGAGAAACTACTGTGTGACAACCAAAGTATAACCGACCGTAGTATAGGAATTTCACTTCCTACTCTGTGTATGTCATCCAAATACCAAGACATCACACCCTACTACCTTCTTAACTGATCCATCCCCTATTCTGATGAAGTCAAACCTATGACTGTCACATCAGAAATAGATGATCTATCTCTGCTATATCTGCTTTAGTCTATAAATAGACATAAGCCCCTTGTCCACTATGCTTCCGCTGCTCCCACTGACTACGAAAATCCTCTGGCAGAGTCATATACTCGTACGCTTCTAAAGCCAGTTCATAACGACGCTATACTCATCCTCCTGCCGGGTCTCATAGTCTGGAACAACAGTAATGGCAAGTCTGGGTAAACAAGAACCTCCCTGCCACCGTCCTTGAGGCTACCGGAGTACCTCTCGGGTGCCTGAGGTTACCCACCTTATCTGCGGAGTGGCCAATGGAATGTCAAGTCAGATTGAATCTTTGGGTTTTTGTAATACCCAGCCCCTTTTTATACCAATATTTGTATTTCTTTTTCACCTATAAAATTTATTTATAATTATTTATTTATTTAAATCTCATTAAACCCAAAACCCCTTAATTCTTTTTCTTAAAACCCAACCCATTCCTTTATTTCTTCTCAATTTCCCAGCCCGGCCCCTTTCGTTTTCTTTTCCTTTTTATTTTCCAGCCCAGCCGGTTCACTCCTCAGCCCAGACTCCATAATCCTTTTACATATTTTCTAAAACTTAAACCCTCAGCCCATTCCCAAATTTCCCCATTTTAATTCCTTCTGGCCCAGCCCCACTCTCCAAGCCCGTTTCCTCCCAGCCCATTTCTTTTATTTATTAAATTTTAAACCCAACTCTTTCCTAAAACCCAGCCCATTCCCTTTTTAAATAAACTTAATTCCTTTTTCTCCTAAAACACAACCCACTCCAACTCGGCCCGCTCCTTTCAGCCGCTCACCCAAACCCGACCCGCAGCACCCTACCCGACCCGCTTCGCTCTTTCTCCCCCAACGGCTACTTCCCTTTCCCACTCGACCGATCCGCCTTCTTCGCCATAACTCACGCCAACGCCCGTCGCCCACGCCCACGCTCGCGCCGTGCCCCACTCCTCGCGCCCACGATGCACGTGTTTCCCTATGACCCGCTTCCCAACTGTTCGCTTCACCTTCTCCTTCACACCCTCGAACCCACTTCTCTCTCCCTCTCAAACTCTCACCCACCCGAGTCGCTGCACACCCGCTCCCCTCGACGACGACGGCGATGAATCACCTCGTACTCCTCCCTCGCTCACTCCTCCTCCACCATCACCGCTACCCAACCTCTAGCTCCGGCCACCACGAGAACCCGAACTTCCCCAAACAACCGCTCACCTCCATTCTATAGCCACTCGATCCAAACCACCGCCGTCTCCACCCTCATCCTCAGCCCTCGTCGACACCCCTACGTCACCAGCATCATCACCATCAACACAACTCGAACCCCTCTGCAACTTTTCTCTCTCTGTGTCTCCCTCTCTCTCAACCTCTGCTTCTCTCTCTCTATATATCTCTCTCTCTCTCTGTCTCCCCTCTCTCTCTGTTACACTCTCTCTCCCTCTCTCTGTCTAATTCGCTCTCTCTCTCTCTCCCTCTCAGCGCCTCTCTCCTGCTCCGGCCAACCAACGCCGCTCTTCACTGCCCCCAGAACAGACCCGAGCTCACCTGAGCCGCGCGTGTGTCGTTGCCGCTGCCGTGTGCCCAAAACGTCTCCAGGCAAGTATTTTACTTGCTACATGCTAATCGATTTATGTTACAAACTTAATTCGTATAAATTGCAATGTTACAATTCTCGATAACTTATACTATTTACCTGTTCGATGCATGATCCCAATGAAATTATTTATTTAATTTGACGGAACTCAATTGCATGGTCTGGCCCGTAAGGCAGTGAACCTAGTGTGTAAATCTCATGGGAAAATATGACCGTTAATGACTAAAACGATTACCCCAAATATATCTGTAAAACTGGAACTTTCCCCGTATCTGAAAACCGTTAAAATTACCATAAATTATGTATATACTGGAATGATGCGTTCGAGGGCTTAAATCGAAGCCGACTCAACGAACTATAACCCTATGCAAGTTTCTAATGATTTCTATACTTAAATGGTGACAATGTTTGGATCGGAGTGCGACTCTGGACTGCAGTCCAGAGCGACTCTGGTTACTGTTTACTGTTCCATAATGTGTGCCACCTGTTTTCCTGAACTCGTATGTTGCGGAACTTTGCAGTTTATTAAAGGTGAAACTGTTAGCTAGATAACACAAGTGGTTTCATTCTGTTTCATCGTCGTTTGCTATTTAGTCTGTAATTTAAAAGATGGGGACGTATAAAAGTCCCAACATAATCAGAAGTGACAAACTAGTGATGAACAGTGTGTAACTTTCGACGTACTGACGCGATTGAGAATCCGTCTATTGCGTTGAATACCCTACTTAAAACCATAGATATCATTCAACTGTAGCGTCACTAAAATCTGATCCCAACTGGGATTAAAATGCGTTGCGAAACGGACTTCCGATTCTGAAACCGGATTTCCAGCAGTGAACGCTTATCTAGTGATCCCGAAACCCGATTGACGTGAAACCAAATTTGCTGAATAGACAATCAAACATACTACTCATCCTCATTCATCGTTTTGCTAAACTATGCACGTATTATTTATGACAAATTATGCAAGTGGCAGAATACCGATTTATGACATCTTAATCATGCTTTACATACTGTTTTTCTCATCATATCATACATATGTCACTGCATTGATAGCCTAGGAATCATGTGCATTACCCAGTGTTAGGTATTAGTGGTGATTGTGGCAAAGACGTTAGTGTTCGTGCATGAGTGGATAAGTGAAAGTGACACGTACTTGTACACAATCAGTGAACCTTTTTATTCTATTGCATTGTCGATGTCTGTGGGACGCGTGTCAGTGTGACTATAAGTGGTATGGGACACTTATGGAAGCTCTTGTATGGGCGTCACAGATAAAGCACCAAACACTGTCCATTTATCTTGGGTATTAGTCGGGACGTGCTTGATGGAGATCCTGTCTCCAGTTCTCGCGCAGACTTGTCATGGACCGACCGGTATTTGAGGTTATGGTTGACGTTTGATGTAGACCACGGGGTGTGGGGTAGTTTGAGTGTGAGTTCAACAGAATCTCGGGAGTCCCATGCCGGCTTATATATATGAATATATATGGAGATTTACAGGGTACATGATTATTACCGTGAGTTATATTTTGGGCCCGTGGTCCCTTACCCTTGGGTCCTACCCTTGGGTGGAGGACACTCGTGAGTGGTTGACTCTCACTCTTGGACTGACGATAGGCTCAGTGACCTGTACAGTGAGACTTAGAGACTGATAGGGATAATGGCATTGATATGCATTACTTACTGTGTTGACATACCTGGCATATTATATTACTGCTTTACCGTTCACCTGATCTATTGGACATTTCATTGGTTACTGCATGTTCATATTTTTACCGTCTTGATTACTGTTATGTATCTATTATCACTGTCCGATTTGCCACTTGCATCTATATGTTTATATTGCTATTGTGTCGCTCTGACGACCTGAGTATGCATGCTCAGAGTGAGGAGTGGATCTATCCTGGACCAGGACTAGACGTACATCGCGGACATCTTGATCAGCTATCCAGAGTCATACTCTTTTTACCTCCATCAGGTCAGTTTTTTGTATTTGATTTGTTTCAGTTACAGCATTTCTCATTTCCTGCGCATTGTTTACCAATTACCACGTAAAGCTAGAAGCCGAAGTGTGACTACGGCAGGACATTTCCTTGACCGTAGGAGCATGGCTGGCCTTGTCAACCCCTCGTATTCCGTATTTTAGGAAGCGGGGCGTGACATGGTTTTGTTGGTATCAGAGACAGGTTTTGCTTCGTTTGGGATTGCAGTTCCGTATAGAGCTTGAAAATCTAAGACATCCCTCGGTCTAGATTGTAAACTTGTATTCTTAATCCTTATTCACATTGTGTATTCTGTTATCCATCCGCTAAGGTCTCGGGTGACTTGGCAAAGTTACGTGGTTGTAATTGTGAACTATATCATAGTTACACTACCGTACTCTGTTTAAGTGACTTAGAGTCCTACAGTTGATTTCCACTTGTAATGAATTTCATCACACCCGGTATTCTTGATTCCTTGCCCAATCCATATTATATTTTAATTCTTATAGCTTGTGCCTTATATTTGTCCTCAAAATTATTGTTTCAGGATCATGTCTTCCAACGACTCTTCCTCTATCTCCACTCCCCAGAATCAGACCGTTGAGATTCTGAGTGTACTGCAAGGTCTGAAGGAAGCCCAAGAGCGAACGAACGACTTGTTAGCTGAAGGACTGAGAAGGCAGGTGAATCAGGCACCAGCGGGAGCCTCCAATCGTAAAGGGATCCCTGTTAGACGAGGAAAAGAGAAGAAGATGAAGCGCCCATTTGTTTCCCCGAGACAGAAGCAGCAGAAGACCTAATGTTGTGGGTACTGCAAGAGGCCAGGACATCTTCAGAGGGATTGTCGCCGCGCCCAAGGGAAATGTTTGATTTGCGGATCCAGCGATCATCTTATCAACGGTTGCCCAAAAAGGAAGGAACTACAAGGAGGAGACTCGTCCACACTCTCCACTTCCGCCAAGTGATGATTATTGCGTAGTTCGAACTTCGACGATAAGGCGGACCCAGCGCAGGATTCAACTCGCGTGACGAGAATGCAGCGGCCTAGTAATTGAAGAAGAGTTATCACGTTTTCTGCTTTTAATAAAATGTTGTCATCCTCTTGTAAATATTTCTTTCCGTTTGAAATCTTGTATCCGTCGAACTTTTAGTTGAATGCAATAATAACTTTGAATCGTAATATATGTATCATTCTCTTGCTTTTCCCCTTATTTATACTATTCATTACCACAGCATTTTTAATTCTGATTTTTCAGTTCCTGCCCACCGCATATCTTCCTATACTCCGTACCCTTAGCTATTTTCTTGATATGTTCTACTGTCTAATCATGACTCTTTCTTTTCTGGTCATGGCCTACCCTGAAGCAGCGCCGCATCTAGATGAGGATGCACAGTCATGCGTTTCCTTAGACCGCACGCTGATGAGTTCTGACGATGAGATCAACGGTCCCCAGGTCATCTTCGGAATCAGCGATTCCGAGGACGAAGGAGCCGCCGCCCCAGAGGTTGACATGATAGGCGATTCTGACGAGGAGGAAGGAGACCATGAAGAGAACCCGATAGAGGAAGATCTCGAGGAAGACCCGATAGAAGAAAATCCAATGGAGGAAAATCCCATGGTAGAGAAACCAGAAGAAGAGAATCACATGGAAGCAGACCTAGATAAAGAAGCTCCAGCCGAGGAAGCAGAACCAGAAGAACAAGACCCTGCGGTGGAAGGACTACCAATGGTGGTCCCTGCGAGGCGCTATGGAAATGGACGTCCCTATCTGAGCGCGCGAGCCTACCGCATCCTGCTGAACCTCCACAACCGCGACTGACGGGATTTAGCTGTTGTCTTCTCTGGCCAAATAAATTTGTGTATAGTTTAGGGCCATCTGTTACTTTTCGAGAGTGTTTTGTTTCGAATTTTCTAGAATGAAATAAATTTTCTGAGTTCGCAGATCTTTCGATCTTCTTGGTTCACTTCATGCTTGATTATTTCTCATATACATTTATTTTCCTGCTGAGATCCCTGACTGTCCACCCCTACTCCTTGTATTGTTTTAACCCTCGCTTCGATTAAAAAGTACCGCACCCGATCTTTTGAGTGGGCCACCCTTCATCCTTCGTATGTGCCTCGTTTGAGATCCTTCTGGGAAGGAAAATTGATAGTAAAATTTCCGAATTAGCTGACTCTTCGGATTTTTGATTCACATGATGTATTGACCGTTATCCTCCCCACACATTATTTTTCCCCTTGTAATCCCTTGCTGCTCACCCTTACTTCCTGTGCGGACCCGACCCCAATCTCTTTGACCATCAGTCTAAAGCCGTCACACTCTGATCTTTTGAATGAGCCACACTCCATTGTAATCCCTAACCTTGCTAGCCCTATACATTTTTGTGCTTTTCCCTGTTACCCTAACTATATTCAGGGACATCGTTATTCAAATTTAGTTTCCATTATTTTGTATTTATTGAAAAGTGCGTGTTATTGACTACTCCGTTTTATGTATTTTAAGTACACTACTTTCTTTTCATTTTTTCGGTAGCGCGACCATATGTATTACATATATTATTTTGGTGTTATGCTTCTTATTTCACCATGTAGTTTTCTAAGTTATGTTAAAATAGTTTGATTGATACGTTATTTTAAAAATGTTTTAAACCACCGACAAGTCCTTCACTGCTTCATTATGATTATGCCTTATATATATTCTTTCTGCTGTGCTACTTTCGTTATACTTATATGTGCATATATTTGGGTTTCGATTTTATCGAGCACGCCTCGAATATTATTGTTCATTATTGTTATTTATATTCTCGTATACATGTAGTTTGCGCTTATAGTTGTTCCTGCCTTCTACTTATTTAGACCTATCCTTTTTGTAGGTTGTTCTTACATATATAAACCTTCAAATTTCTTCATCTGCCTATTTCAAGTAAATCATTATGTGTTAGTTTGCGATATAGTAGATTTCGCTTATGATTTTATAACTTATCGTTCATTTTAAATTTCGAGGACGAAATTTTTGTAAGGGTGGTATGATGTAATACCCAGCCCCTTTTTATACCAATATTTGTATTTCTTTTTTCACCTATAAAATTTTTTTATAATTATTTATTTATTTAAATCCCATTAAACCCAAAACCCCTTAATTCTTTTTCTTAAAACCCAACCCACTCCTTTATTTCTTCTCAATTTCCCAGCCCGGCCCCTTTCGTTTTCTTTTCCTTTTTATTTTCTAGCCCAGCCGGTTCACTCCTCAGCCCAGACTCCATAATCCTTTTACATATTTTCTAAAACTTAAACCCTCAGCCCATTCCCAAATTTCCCCATTTTAATTCCTTCTGGCCCAGCCCCACTCTCCAAGCCCGTTTCCACCCAGCCCATTTCTTTTATTTATTAAAGTTTAAACCCAACTCTTTCCTAAAACCCAGCCCATTCCCTTTTTAAATAAACTTAATTCCTTTTTCTCCTAAAACCCAGCCCACTCCAACTCGGCCCACGCCCTTCAGCCGCTCACCCAAACCCGACCCGCAGCACCCTACCCGACCCGCTTCGCTCCTTCTCCCCCAACGGCTACTTCCCTTTCCCGCTCGACCGATCCGCCTTCTTTGCCATAACTCACGCCAACGCCCGTCGCCCACGCCCATGCTCGCGCCGTGCCCCACTCCTCGCGCCCACGATGCGCGCGTTTCCCTACGACCCGCTCCCCAACTGTTCGCTTCTCCTTCTCCTTCACACCCTCGAACCCACTTCTCTCTCCCTCTCAAACTCTCACCCACCCGAGTCGCTGCACACCCGCTCCCCTCGACGACGACGGCGACGAATCACCTCGTACTCCTCCCTCGCTCACTCCTCCTCCACCATCACCGCTACCCAACCTCCAGCTCCGGCCACCACGAGAACCCGAGCTTCCCCAAACAACCGCTCACCTCCATTCCATAGCCACTCGATCCAAACCACCGCCGTCTCCACCCTCGTCCTCAGCCCTCGTCGACACCCTACGTCACCAGCATCATCACCATCACCACAACTCGAACCCCTCTGCAACTTGTCCTTCTCTGTGTCTCCCTCTCTCTCAACCTCTGCTTCTCTCTCTCTCTACATCTCTCTCTCTCTGTCTCCCCTCTCTCTCTCTGTTACACACTCTCTCTCTCTCTGTCTAATTCGCTCTCTCTCTCTCTCTCTCAATCTCTCTCTCCCCTTCTCAGCGCCTCTCCCCTGCTTCGGCCAACCAACGCCGCTCTTCGCTGCCCCCAGAACAGACCCGAGCTCACCTGAGCCACGCGTGTGTCGTTGCTACTACCGTGTGCCCAAAACGTCTCCAGGCAAGTATTTTACTTGCTACATGCTAATCGATTTATGTTACAAACTCAATTCGTATAAATTGCAATGTTACAATTCTCGATAACTTATACTATTTACCTGTTCGATGCATGATCCCAATAAAATTATTCATTTAATTTGACTGAACTCAATTGCATGGTCTGGCCCGTAAGGCAGTGAACCTAGTGTGTAAATCTCATGGGAAAATATGACCGTTAATGACTAAAACGATTACCCCAAATATATCTGTAAAACTGGAACTTTCCCCGTATCTGAAAACCGTTAAAATTACCATAAATTATGTATATACTGGAATGATGCGTTCGAGGGCTTAAATCAAAGCCGACTCGACGAACTATAACCCTATGCAAGTTTCTAATAATTTCTATACTTAAATGGTGACAATGTTTAGATCGGAGTGCGACTCTGGACTGCAGTCCAGAGCGACTCTGGTTACTGTTTACTGTTCCATAATGTGTGCCACCTGTTTCCCTGAACTCGTATATTGCGGAACTTTGCAGTTTATTAAAAGTGAAACTGTTTTCTAGATAACACAAGTGGTTTCATTCTGTTTCATCGTCGTTTGCTATTTAATCTGTAATTTAAAAGATGGGGACGTATAACAGTCCCAACAGAATCAGAGGTGACAAACTAGTGATAAAAAGTGTGTAACTTTCGACGTACTGACGCGATTGAGAATCCGTTTATTGCGTTGAATACCCTACTGAAAACCCTAGATATCATTCAACTGTAGCGTCGCTAAAATCTGATCCCAACTAGGATTAAAATGCGTTGCGAAACGGACTTCAGATTCTGAAACCGGATTTCCAGCAGTGAACGCTTAAAATGAAATGGCCATATCTAGTGATCCCGAAACCCGATTGACGTGAAACCAAATTTGCTGAATAGACAATCAAACATACTACTCATCCCCGTTCATCGTTTTGCTACACTGTGAACGTATTATTTATGACAAATTATGCAAGTGGAAGAATACCGATTTATGACATCTTAATCATGCTTTACATACTGTTTTTCTCATCATATCATACATATGTCACTGCATTGATAGCCTAGGGATCATGTGCATTACCCAGTGTTTGGTATTAGTGGTGATTGTGGCAAGTACGTTAGTGTTCGTGCATGAGTGGATAAGTGAAAGTGACACGTACTTGTACACAATCAGTGAACCCTTTTATTCTATTGCATTGTCAACGTCTGTGGGACGCGTGTAAGTATGACTATAAGTGGTATGGGACACTTATGAAAGCTCTTGCATGGGTGTCACAGATAAGGCACCAAACACTGCCCATTTATCTTGGGTATTAGTCGGGACGTGCTTGATGGAGATCCTGTCTCCAGTTCTCGCGCAGACTTGTCATGGACCGACCGGTATTTGAGGTTATGGTTGACGTTTGATGTAAACCACGGGGTGTGGGGTAGTTTGAGTGTGAGTTCAACAGAATCTCGGGAGTCCCATGCCGGCTTATATATATGGAGATATATGGAGATTTACATGGTACATGATTATTATCGTGATTTATATTTTGGGCCCGTGGTCCCTTGCCCTTGGGTCCTACCCTTGGGTGGAGGACACTCGCGAGTGGTTGACTCTCACACTTGGACTGACGATAGGCTCAGTGACCTGTACAGTGAGACTTAGAGACTGATAGGGATAATGGCATTGATATGCATTACTTACTGTGTTGACATACCTGGCATATTATATTACTGCTTTACCGTTCACCTGATCTATTGGACACTTCATTGGTTAATGCATGTTCATATCTTTACCGTCTTGATTACTGTTATGTATCTATTATCACTGTCCGATTTGCCACTTGCATCTATATATTTATATTGCTATTGTGTCGCTCTGACGACCTGAGTATGCATGCTCAGAGTGAGGAGTGGATCTAGCCTGGACCAGGACTAGACGTACATCACGGACATCTTGATCAGCTATCCAGAGTTATACTCTTTTTACCTCCATCAGGTCAGTTCTTTGTATTTGATTTATTTCAGTTACTGCATTTCTCATTACCTGCGCATTGTTTACTGATTACCACGTAAAACTAGAAGCCGAAGTGTGACTATGGCAGGACATTTCCTTGACCGTAGGAGTATGGCTGGCCTTGTCAACCCCTCGTATTCCGTATTATGGGAAGTGGGGTGTGACAGTTTTTATCAAATTTTCAGTAATCGTTTGCGGTTCTGGAATCACTTCCAATTCTACCATACTCCCACTACTATTTTCTGAAAAAATCCATTTTTATCAAAACTGTGGCGAGTCAAGAACAATATCACTATTGATATTCCAGATGGTAGAAAGTTAACCCTCGTCATAGCCCGGGTCAACTCACAAACAGCCATTACAGAAACGTGCCTTGAGTTATCCAGAGTCTGGTTTTAAGCATAAGCCAGACAACTCCCCGTACCTTAACATCGTCAAGATATGAACTGTTCTATATCCAATACAGAAACAGAGGCACTGATTTAATTGGAACCAGATTCAAATCTTGCAACTGTTTCCAGTGCATATCAACTAAATGGAAGGAGGCCTGTAACAACCCTAATTTTCTTATACACTTTTTCCTATACAAATTTTTCAAATATTTTTTCAAAAATCCACAAAGGGGTATTTTAGCCTGAGCACAAGATTTAGGTAATTATTTTTGTTTTTAATTATAAGCTACAAGAATGTAATAACTCTATTTTTAGTGTACAAGAAAATACTTTAAATTTAATGTATACTTGGAGTATTTACTCTTGCTGCTATCATTTTAAGTAATTAAAAAACACAATAATTACAAGAAGGAGCTTGTAGCTCATTGGTAATACCTTGCACTGCTGAACCAAGCCACCAGAGTTCGAATCCCATGCCCCACATTAATTTTAGTTATTTTTCTTTAAAAATTCTTGGAAGCCCAACAACCCACAGGCTATAACTCCCAAATGTTGAACTGAACCCCAAAAACGGAGTATGCCAAAGTCTTAGTCAGAGAACCCCGCACCCGACCGTCGCCGATCCCGGCCGGGATCGGCCAACTCGGCCGGCTGGCCGGCCGAATCGGCCGGCGCCGCCGGCCGGAGTTGGTCGGACGGTCGGGGTCCCAAAATGAAAGATGTGCCTTTTCGTATTCTAAACCCCCCTGTTAACTCCAAATTATTATATCAGTTCCAGAATTTTTATTACACCCTAATTACTACCAAATTTTAATGATTTTCTTTAAATTTTTACAATTTTTTTTAATAAACAAAACCCTTCACCTACCCTACCCTAGCTACCCTATAAATAGACCCCTATCCCCAACCCTCTCATTCCAAAACCTTAGATTTACTCTCTTGAAATTTCCACAAGAAAGTGTGCTTTGAAACTGAGTTCACGGCGAAGCGCTGACGGATTTCCGGCGACGAAACAACACTTCGGCCTTTTCCCTAGTTCCTCTATACTCTTTAGAAGAGTTTGAAATCCGTAAGTCTCATTCTTCTCTCTTTTCTACTTCTCAAAATACGGAATTATGAAACCCGACGGAAATCGGAACAAACCGATTTCCGATTCGGTTTTTCTACAAAATTTCATTTGTCACCAATTCCATAACACCTAAACATATTCATGATGACTATTAATCACTTAAAAATCAATTTGGACAAAATTTCTCACATGAAATGATAGCTTTCTTATAATATCGTATTCTTTTCACAATAATACCATAAAGTTTATTTTTCTTCTTCTAATCAATTCCCTCATTCCTAAACATGTTCATCTTGACCACTAAACTTGTAAAAATCAATTTGAATGAGTTTTCACACATGAAATGATAACTTTTACAAATACCGTATTCTTACACTTAAATACCCTCATGTTTAATTTATCATGTTTAACCCCTAAACTTCACAATACCTTAAAATAAGTCACGAGGTAATGACCTACCTGTACACACACGCAAATACCACCTTAATTTATATCATCAAAATTTAGAATACGGAAATACAAGACTTTTCACTAAAATACCATTTTCTTTATAAACCTTTTCTGAAAGATTTAAATTGTACACAATTCTAAAACAAAATCTTTTAAAAGGAAATACGATATGTCATGGATATAGATCGTTTATCTAAACCTGACTTTGTGGTGTCTAGGCTAGGCAAGTGAGCTTGGGTAACTTTAAAAGGCCAGCCTCACGATTCGTGAGCGGATCCCTCCCTCCTCACTTGTACTTACCTGGCCACAATTGGCGGTGAAGAGGCGATTTGAGACTTCTAATGACTTGTCGTTTAGACCCTTAGAAATAGGCTAGTTGGCTTAGGAAACCCTAGAAACTAAAATACGGAAATTTACATCCTTTACAAATAAATACCTTATCTTTATAAAACCGTTTCCTAAATGAATAGTATTTATAAAATCTTTGCAAAGCGCCACTACAACCCATCTTTGGGGAACCCGTTAGGGATAGTACGGTTCATCGTGCACCCGCGGGCTAGTAGTGCGAGATTCAGACCTCCGCAAGGAGCATTCGGTCTCGAAAGGTTTAAAATACGACATTTAAGAAAAATGAGATTTTTGGAAAAATAAAATATTTATTTTAAATTATTCTTGTATTAACATAGGTATATTTATCATTTAAACACCTATTTTATTATAAGATAAAGTTTCCATTTTTCTAAAAAATTACAAGATTAAAAGTTACATTAAAATAATATGAATTTCAAATAAATCACTTAATACTTTTATTAGGATATATTCACTAGAATAACACAAATAAAATTCACCCTCATTATGACTATAAAGACGAATAATAATACTTGAGGTGTATCTTGAAAACTATACAAAAGTACTTTTTACATAAAACCCCCTCAAGTTTTATAAATTACAATAAGGACCCTAATAATTATAGAACTTCAATTACCTTTCTTTTAGTCTGACTCGGGTTAGAGTCTGACTATTTCTGATTTGAATATGATTCAAGTCAATCTATATTCTTTTATATTCCAACTCAATATGAATACATGAATTCCCGAATCCAGTTAACAATCTATTCAATTTGACTGAATCAAACCACGGATATACATCCATTACCATGTTATTCCATTTACCTGATTATGCAGTTACAACATGTTTACTGATATCATGGTTTTGGTCAGTCATCCAACTTACACAATACAATACAACAATAATGTTAAAACACTACGAGATTTAAGGGGTAGATTGGTACGGAAGGTATTAAAGGTGGCACGAGGTGGTCAGATTAAGACACCTAACCTGAATCCCATTGCTGTTGTACCGTGGCTTAACGGTTCCTTGTACTTTCCATTTGCCCTGGTCTCTAGCATATAGAGACCCCCCTCGTATACACCGGCATCCTTCTGTACCAAGCTACAAACAACAGCGTTAACATAACATTACAACAATAGTTTACACTTTAAAATGTATCTTCTCATTCTGTCTTCTCTACTTCCCTCTTACCTTTGGGACTTACCGAGCGATCTATTCGCTGACGACATTTTGTTTCTCTCTTCTTTGATATCGTCAGGTGACCTGGACCCGGCAAAAGTTGAGCCAACACAAGAAGACTTGGAGCAATTTGCCGAAGACCCTGCAGTATAATTTCATTATACACTTTTCTTTACAGTACTTTCCATTTCCTGTTATGCCACTGTTTAGGCATCTTTATTTCAGTTGTATTTTCCTTTCCATGTATTGTACAAAGAATGTTAATAAATAAAAGTTGCTGTTCTTTTTATACTCTTGTCTCTTGGGTATTTATTTTATATTGCTTAGCTACGCTTAGCGTATGTACTTCTGAGTACATACGTAGCAGACCTCGTTGCGTCCCCTTCGCCGTACACTGGGAAGCGGAGCGTGACAGGTTTTCTTGGTGGCCCATGCAGGTCAAAGCTGTATGAATTCTTGCCATGCAGTTCTGGTCTGCGTGAACAACCTAAGCAATATAACACAAGAACCAACAACTAAAACATTCTTTACAATTCATATTCCTTGAATCTTGCAAATTTCTATTCCTTGAATCTTATCATTTCATGTATTTGAATCTGTCCTAACCCAAATTTTTCTTCAAGGTTATGGATTCCCCGAACAATACCAGCACCAACGTCAACAACACCCCTTCAGCACTACCTCTTACACCAGCTGTTCATGCACCACCCACTGAGCAAACAATGCTATTTGAGGCGATCCGCAGTCTTCTCGAGGGACAGCAACAACTTCTGAACCGTCCTGAGACCGATGCACCGGGAGTAAAGCAATTCAGGGCTTTGCACCCCAAGCAGTTCTCTGGTAAAGGAAGCCTTCTTGAAGCGGAAGAATAGGCACAAAGTATCGAAGACAATCTGGCAGCAGCTCAAGTGCCCGACAACGCTTGGGTCCGTGTAGCAAAGCTACAGCTCACGGATAATGCTCGCAATTGGTGGAAGGCGGAAGAAAGCCGTCTGGTACAGCCGATTGAATGGAAGACATTTCGCGAGAAGTTCGACGCGAAATATTTCCCTGTGACTGCCAGGTTCGCCATGGAGCAGCAGTTTATTCATCTACAGCAAGGATCAACGTGGGACAAATCGGTAGATGAATATGACGCTGAATTCATCATATTGAGCCGGTAAGATATGTAGCAATAGTTCAATTTATAATTATCATATACTACACAGCTAACACAATCTTTAAACAGATTCGCGGCACACTTGATACCGACGGACGAGATCAGAGCACGTCGCTTTCAACAAGGTTTGGACACAGAGATTAAGGCTGCTCTAGCCACGGGAAAATTTCTGACACACGAGGATGCTCTGGAAGCTGCCCGCAGTTATGAGGCAGTGATAAAAGCAAGAGGCAGACCTCAGTCTGCAGGAGTCAAACGCCCTGCCAACCAAATGGAAGGTGGAGCATCTTCCAGGCCATCGTTTGAACACAGGAGAACTGAAGAAATTTACCATTACTGCCATAGGAAGGGACATTCGTGGAAGGACTGTAGGCGCGCAAAAGGTCTGTGTCTAATTTATGGCGCATCCAACCACGGCATTGGAAACTGTCCTTACAACAGTAACTCATCTCACACACACACCAACCAACCGCAGCGGCCAACCATCCAGACTATTGCAACTCGTCCTGCACTACCTGCTCCACCACCTGCACAGCCTGCTCGCAAATTCCAACAGGCAATGAGGGACATGCCTAGAGGGCAGAGAAACAGGCCCCAAAGGCAGAATGTGCCTCCAGCCAGAAGGAATGTACCACGGCGACAGACCTTCACATTAGAAGCCGTAGAAGCCGAGACTGTAGGTCAAGGTAACACCGGTAAGCCTTTTTCACCCTTGTATCTCTTTGTTATTTTTATACACTATCTATACTACAGCCACCAAACTTCTTTGCACTGTTACACCTTCCTATTACAAATTTCTAGGACGAAATTTTTATAAGGAGGGTAGAATGTAACAACCCTAATTTTCTTATACACTTTTTCCTATACAAAATTTTCAAATATTTTTTCAAAAATCCACAAAGGGGTATTTTAGCCTGAGCACAAGATTTAGGTAATTATTTTTGCTTTTAATTACAAGCTACAAGAATGTAATAACTCCATTTTTAGTGTACAAGAAATTACTTTAAATTTAATGTTTACTTGGAGTATTTACTCTTGCTGCTATCATTTTAAGTAATTAAATAACACAATAATTACAAGAAAGAGCTTGTAGCTCATTGGTAATACCTTGCACTGCTGAACCAAGCCACCAGAGTTCAAATCTCATGCCCCACATTAATTTTAGTTATTTTTCTTTAAAAATTCTTCGAAGCCCAACAACCCATAGGCCATAACTCTCAAATGTTGAACTGAACCCCAAAAACGGAGTATGCCAAAGTCTTAGTCAGAGAACACCGCACCCGACCGTCGCCGATCCCGGCCGGGATCGGCCAACTCGGCCGGCTGGCCGGCCGAATCGGCCGGTGCCGCCGGCCGGAGTTAGTCGGACGGTCGGGGTCCCAAAACGAAAGATGTGCCTTTTCGTATTCTAAACCCCCCTGTTAACTCTAAATTATTATATCAGTTCCAGAATTTTTATTACATCCTAATTACTACCAAATTTTAATGATTTTCTTTAAATTTTTACAATTTTTTTAATAAACAAAACCCTTCACCTACCCTACCCTAGCT
Source organism: Agapanthus africanus (assembly GCA_030015575.1). Classification (NCBI taxonomy): domain Eukaryota; kingdom Viridiplantae; phylum Streptophyta; class Magnoliopsida; order Asparagales; family Amaryllidaceae; genus Agapanthus; species Agapanthus africanus. Next base: position 350,856,302 of record JASDDO010000006.1, read on the forward strand.
ACCCTATAAATAGACCCCTACCCCATACCCTCTCATTTCAAAACCTTAGATTTACTCTCTTGAAATTTCCACAAGAAAGTGTGCTTTGAAACCAAGTTCACGGCGGAGCGCTGACGGATTTCCGGCGACGTTCTTTGAAGCAACCGGCGACGAAACAACACCTCGGCCTTTTCCCTAGTTCCTCTATACTCTTTAGAAGAGTTTGAAACCCGTAAGTCCCATTCTTCTCTCTTTTCTACTTCTCAAAATACGGAATTGTGAAACCCGACGGAAATCGGAACAAACCGATTTCCGATTCGGTTTTTCCACAAAATTTCACTTGTCACCAATTCCATAACACCTAAACATATTCATGATGACTATTAATCACATAAAAATCAATTTGGACAAAATTTCTCACATGAAATGATAGCTTTCTTGTAATATCGTATTCTTTTCACAATAATACCATAAAGTTTATTTTTCTTCTTCTAATCAATTCCCTCATTCCTAACCATGTTCATCTTGACCACTAAACTTGTAAAAATCAATTTGAATGAGTTTTCACACATGAAATGATAATTTTTACAAATACCGTATTCTTACACTTAAATACCCTCATATTTAATTTATCATGTTTAACCCCTAAACTTCACAATACCTTAAAATAAGTCACGAGGTAATGACCTACCTCCACACACACGCAAATACAACCTTAATTGGTATCATCAAAATTTAGAATACGAAAATACAAGACTTTTCACGAAAATACCATTTTCTTTATAAACCTTTTCCGAAAGCTTTAAGTTTTACACAATTCTAAAACAAAATCTTTTAAAAGAAAATACGATATGTCATGGACATCGATCGTTTATCTAAACCTGACTTTGTGGTGTCTAGGCTAGGCAAGTGAGCTTGGGTAATTTTAAAAGGCCCGCCTCACGATTCGTGAGCGTATCCCTCCCTCCTCACTTGTACTTACCTGGCCACAATTGGCGGTGAAGAGGCGATTTGCGGCTTCTAATAACTTGTCATTTAGACTCTTAGAAATAGGCTAGTTGGCTTAGGAAACCCTAAAAACTAAAATACGGAAATTTACATTCTTTTACAAATAAATACCTTATCTTTATAAAACCGTTTCCTAAATGAATAGTATTTATAAAATCATTGCAAAGCGCCACTACAACCCACCTTTGGGGAACCCGTTAGGGATAGTACGGTTCATCGTGCACCCACGGGCTAGTAGTGCGAGATTCAGACCTCCGTAAAGAGCATTCGGTCTCGAAAGGTTTAAAATACGAAATTTAAGAAAAATGAGATTTTTGGAAAAATAAAATATTTATTTTAAATTATTCTTGTATTAACATAGGTATATTTATCATTTAAACACCTATTTTATTATAAGATAAAGTTTCCATTTTTCTAAAAAATTACAAGATTAAAAGTTACATTAAAATACCATGAATTTCAAATAAATCAATTAATACTTTTATTAGGATATATTCACTAGAATAACACAAATAAAATTCACCCTCATTATGACTATAAAGACGAATAATAAATACTTGAGGTGTATCTTGAAAACTATACAAAAGTACTTTTTACATAAAACCCCCTCAAGTTTTATAAATTACAATAAGGACCCTAATAATTATAGAACTTCAATTATCTTTCTTTTAGTCTGACTCGGGTTAGAGTTTGACTATTTCTGACTTGAATATGATTCAAGTCAATCTATATTCTTTTATATTCCAACTCAATATGAATACATGAATTCCCGAATCCAGTTAACAATCTATTCAATTTGACTGAATCAAACCATGGATATACATCCATTACCCTGTTATTCTATTTACCTGATTATGCAGTTACAACATGTTTACTGATATCATGGTTTTAGTCAGTCATCCAACTTACATAATACAATACAACAATAATGTTAAAACACTACGGGGTTTAAGGGGTAGATTGGTACGGAAGGTGTTAAAGGTGGCACGAGGTGGTCAGATTAAGACACCTAACCTGAATCCCATTGCTGTTGTATCGTGGCTTAACGGTTCCTTGTACTTTCCATTTGCCCTGGCCTCTAGCATAAAGAGACCCCCCTCGTATACACTGGTATCCTTCTGTACCAAGTTACAAACAACAGCGTTAACATAATATTACAATAATAGTTTACACTTTAAAATGTATCTTCTCATTCTGTCTTCTCTACTTCCCTCTTACCTTTGGGACTTACCGAGCGATCTGTTCGCTGACGACATTCTGTTTCTCTCTTCTTTGAATATCGTCAGGTGACCTGGACTCGGCAGAAGTTAAGCCAACACAAGAAGACTTGGAGCAATTTGCCGAAGACCCTGCAGTATAATTTCATTGTACACTTTTCTTTACAGTACTTTCCATTTCCTATTATGCCATTGTTTAGGCATCTTTATTTCAGTTGTATTTTCCTTTCCATGTATTGTACAAAGAATGTTAATAAATAAAAGTTGTTGTTCTTTTTATACTCTTGTCTCTTGTGTATTTATTTTATATTGCTTAGCTACGCTTAGCGTATGTACTTCTGAGTACATACGTAGCGGACCTCGTCGCGTCCCTTTCGCCGTACACTGGGAAGCGGGGCGTGACAGGTTTTGTTGGTGGCCCATGCAGGTCAGAGCTGTATGAATCCCTGTCATGCAGTTCTGGTCTGCGTGAACAACCTAAGCAATATAACACAAGAACCGGCAACTAAAACATTCTTTACAATTCATGTTCCTTGAATCTTGCAAATTTCTATTCCTTGAATCTTATCATTTCATGTATTTGAATCTGTCCTAACCCAAATTTTTCTTCAAGGTTATAGATTCCCTGAACAACACCAGCACCAACGTCAACAACACCCCTTCAGCACTACCTCTTACACCAGCTGTTCCTGCACCACCCACTGAGCAAACAATGCTATTTGAGGCGATCCGCAGTCTTCTCGAGGGACAGCAACAACTTATGAACCGTCCTGAGACCGATGCACCGGGAGTAAAGCAATTCAGGGCTTTGCACCCCAAGCAGTTCTCTAGTAAAGAAAGCCCTCTTGAAGCGGAAAAATGGGCACAAAGTATCGAAGACGATCTGGCAGCAGCTCAAGTGCCAGACAACGCTTGGGTCCGTGTAGTAAAGCTACTGCTCATGGATAATGCTCGCAATTGGTGGAAGGCGGAAGAAAGCCGTCTGGTACAGCCGATTGAATGGAAGACATTTCGCGAGAAGTTCGACGCGAAATATTTCCCTGTGACTGCCAGGTTCGCCATGGAGCAGCAGTTTATTCATCTACAGCAAGGATCAATGTGGGACAAATCGGTAGATGAATATGACGCTGAATTCACCATGTTGAGCCGGTAAGATATGTAGCAATAGTTCAATTTATAATTATCACATACTACACAGCTAACACAATCTTTAAACAGATTCGCGGCACACTTGATACCGACGGACGAGATCAGAGCCCGTCGCTTTCAACAAGGTTTGGACATAGAGATTAAGGCTGCTCTAGCCACGGGAAAATTTCTGACACACGAGGATGCTCTGGAAGCTGCCCGCAGTTATGAGGCAGTGATAAAAGCAAGAGGCAGACCTCAGTCTGCAGGAGTCAAACGCCCTGCCAACCAAATGGCAGGTGGAGCCTCTTCCAGGCCATCGTTTGAACCCAGGAGAACTGAAGAAATTTGCCATTACTGCCATAGGAAGGGACATTCGTGGAAGGACTGTAGGCGCGCAAAAGGTCTGTATCTAATTTGTGGCGCATCCAACCACGGCATTGGAAATTGTCCTTACAACAGTAACTCATCTCACACACACACCAACCAACCGCAGCGGCCAACCATCCAGACTCCTGCAACTCGTCCTGCACTACCTGCTCCACCACCTGCACAGCCTGCTCGCCAATTCCAACAGGCAATGAGGCACATGCCTAGAAGGCAGAGAAACTGGCCCCAAAGGCAGAATGTGCCTCCAGCCAGAAGGAATGTACCACGGCGACAGACCTTCACATTAGAAGCCGTAGAAGCCGAGACCGTAGGTCAAGGTAACACCGGTAAGCCTTTTTCACCCTTGTATCTCTTTGTTATTTTTATACACTATCTATACTACAGCCACCAAACTTCTTTGCACTGTTACACCTTCCTATTACAAATTTTGAGGACGAAATTTTTATAAGGAGGGTAGAATGTAACAACCCTAATTTTCTTATACACTTTTTCCTATTCAAATTTTTCAAATATTTTTTCAAAAATCCACAAAGGGGTATTTTAGCCTGAGCACAAGATTTAGGTAATTATTTTTGCTTTTAATTACAAGCTACAAGAATGTAATAACTCCATTTTTAGTGTACAAGAAATTACTTTAAATTAAATGTATACTTTGAGTATTTACTCTTGCTGCTATCATTTTAAATAATTAAATAACACAATAATTACAAGAAAGAGCTTGTAGCTCATTGGTAATACCTTGCACTGCTGAACCAAGCCACCAGAGTTCGAATCCCATGCTCCACATTATTTTTAGTTATTTTTCTTTAAAAATTCTTGGAAGCTCAACAACCCACAGGCCATAACTCCCAAATGTTGAACTGAACCCCAAAAACGGAGTATGCCAAAGTCTTAGTCAGAGAACCCCGCACCCGACCGTCGCCGATCCCGGCCGAGATCGGCCAACTCGGCCGGCGTCGCCGGCCGGAGTTGGTCGTACGGCCGGGGTCCCAAAACGAAAGATGTGCCTTTCCATATTCTAAACCCCCATGTTAACTCCAAATTATTATATCAGTTCCAGAATTTTTATTACACCCTAATTACTACCAAATTTTAATGATTTTCTTTAAATTTTTATAATTTTTTTTAATAAACAAAACCCTTCACCTACCCTACCCTAGCTACCCTATAAATAGACCCCTACCCTCTACCCTCTCATTCCAAAACCTTAGATTTACTCTCTTGAAATTTCCACAAGGAAGTGTGCTTTGAAACCGAGTTCACGGCGAAGCGCTGACGGATTTCCGGCGACGTTCTTTGAAGCAACCGGCGACGAAACAACACCTCGGCCTTTTCCCTAATTCCTCTATACTCTTTAGAAGAGTTTGAAACCCGTAAGTCCCATTCTTCTCTCTTTTCTACTTCTCAAAATACGGAATTATGAAACCCGACGGAAATCGGAACAAACCGATTTCCGATTCGGTTTTTCTACAAAATTTTACTTGTCACCAATTCCGTAACAACTAAACATATTCATGATGACTATTAATCACATAAAAATCAATTTTGACAAAGTTTCTCACATGAAATGATAGCTTTCTTGTAATATCGTATTCTTTTCACAATAATATCATAAAGTTTATTTTTCTTTTTCTAATCAATTCCCTCATTCCTAAACATGTTCATCTTGACCACTAAACTTGTAAAAATCAATTTGAATTAGTTTTCACACATGAAATGATAACTTTTACAAATACCGTATTCTTACACTTAAATACCCTCATGTTTAATTTATCATGTTTAACCCCTAACTTCACAATACCTTAAAATAAGTCACGAGGTAATGACCTACCTCCACACACACGTAAATACAACCTTAATTGATATCATCAAAACTTAGAATACGAAAGTACAAGACTTTTCACTAAAATATCATTTTCTTTATAAACCTTTTCTGAAAGCTTTAAATTGTACACAATTCTAAAACAAAATCTTTTAAAAGAAAATACGATATGTCATGGACATCGATCGTTTATCTAAACCTGATTTTGTGGTGTCTAGGCTAGGCAAGTGAGCTTGGGTAACTTTAAAAGGCCCGCCTCACGATTCGTGAGCGGATCCCTCCCTCCTCACTTGTACTTACCTGGCCACAATTGGCGGTGAAGAGGCGATTTGAGACTTCTAATGACTTGTCGTTTAGACCCTTAGAAATAGGCTAGTTGGCTTAGGAAACCCTAGAAACTAAAATACGGAAATTTACATCCTTTTACAAATAAATACCTTATCTTTATAAAACCGTTTCCTAAATGAATAGTATTTATAAAATCTTTGCAAAGCGCCACTACAACCCACCTTTGGGAAACCCGTTAGGGATAGTACGGTTCATCGTGCACCCGCGGGCTAGTAGTGCGTGATTCAGACCTCCGCAAGAAGCATTCGGTCTCGAAAGGTTTAAAATACGACATTAAAGAAAAATGAGATTTTTGGAAAAATAAAATATTTATTTTAAATTATTCTTGTATTAACATATGTATATTTATCATTTAAACACCTATTTTATTATAAGATAAAGTTTCCATTTTTCTAAAAAATTACAAGATTAAAAGTTACATTAAAATACCAAGAATTTCAAATAAATCAATTAATACTTTTATTAGGATATATTCACTAGAATAACACAAATAAAATTCACCCTCATTATGACGATAAAGACGAATAATAAATACTTGAGGTGTATCTTGAAAACTATACAAAAGTACTTTTTACATAAAACCCGCTCATGTTTTATAAATTATAATAAGGACCCTAATAATTATAGAACTTCAATTACCTTTCTTTTAGTCTGACTCGGGTTAGAGTCTGACTATTTCTGATTTGAATATGATTCAAGTCAATCTATATTCTTTTATATTCCTACTCAATATGAATACATGAATTCCCGAATCCAGTTAACAATCTATTCAATTTGACTGAATCAAACTATGGATATACATCCATTACCCTGTTATTCCATTTACCTGATTATGCAGTTACAACATGTTTACTGATATCATGGTTTTGGTCAGTCATCCAACTTACACAATACAATACAACAATAATGTTAAAACACTACGGGGTTTAAGGGGTATGTTTATCCCAATCAGAGCAAAGCTCTGTTTAAATTCCAAAGTGGAAAAAGAAGCAATGCTTCTGTTCTTTCTCCAATCAGAGCAAAGCTCTGCCAAAAAAAAAAAAATTGCGCAGTGCGCGACACGTGTCAGCGCAGCTGCGCAGTGCGCAACTGCGCAGCTGCGCAGTTGCGCGACACGTGTCCAAAATGGAAAAAGAAGCAATGCTTCTGTTCTTTCTCCAATCAGAGCAAAGCTCTGCCAAAAAAAAAAAAATTGCGCAGTGCGCGACACGTGTCAGCGCGCAGCTGCGCAAGCAAAAAAAAAAATCAGTTGCACGACACATGTCTGCGCAGTTGCGCATGCACAGCTGCGCGACACGTGTCACGCGCTGAGGGAGTTGCGCAAAACAGAATAAATCTTTTCTGTTCTTGTTAAAACAAGAAGATTTTCTTCTGTAAAGCAGGGGCCTTTGGATCGAAAATCCAACGGTGGGGAAAATTACCCAAATCACTCAGAAAACGATTTATGTAACAAATTATAACTAATTCATGGGCACTATAAAAAGGACCCTAGACCTCATTTCAAAAGGGGGAAGATCTGGCTAAAAAAAAGAGAAGAGAACTCTTGAGAACTCTTGAAGAATAAAAAAAAAGGGTAAAAACCTTTAAAAGAAGAGAAAATTCTCTTATGAACAAGATCATAGATCTTCAAAGATAAATAAATAAATAAATAAAATAGTGCCTTACACTTGTTTTATGAACCATCGGTTCTTGAACCTAAAAGGTTCTTAAATTAATAGTGCTTTGCACTTTCATGATTGGTTCTCTGAGATAAGAAAAACAAGAAAAACAAGAAAAACTTGTTTTTATATCTAAATCAAATAGTGCCTTGCACTTGTTTTATGAACCATCGGTTCTTGAACCTAAAAGGTTCTTAAATTAATAGTGCTTTGCACTTTTATGAACTTTTGGTTCTCTGAGATAAGAAAAATAAGAAAAAACTTGTTTTTTCTTAGATCTAAATCAAATAGTGCTTTGCACTTCTTTTTTTGAACCATCGGTTCTTGAATCTAAAAGATTCTCAAATTAACAGTGCTTTGCACAAATGCAATGCATTACTAAAAGGGTCAGGCCCAAATCAAAATGACCTGACAAGCCAAAATAAATTGCAAGGCAATAAATGGGCAGAGCCCAAATAAATTGATGCTTTGCATCCTTTATACAAGGGCAGAGCCCAAATAAAATTGATGCCTTGCATCATTCCTAAAAGGGCATAGCCCAAAACAAATTGATGCTCTGCATCCTTTCTGGGCAAGGCCCAAATAAAAATAAAAAAAGAAATGCAATGCAAAAGCAAATAAAATGTTGAACATTTCAACTGGACTTAGCCCAATTTTGGCCATAAGTCCTTAAATTAAATTGACTGAGCAAAATTGCTCTTCTAAATCAATTTACATCCGGTTCGAGGGTACATCTCCGAACTCCTTTGACATCCGTCGTTGTAATTCCTCAACGACGTCAAAGAGGTGACGGGTCCCAACGACCACACATCGATATGGACTGCGGGGTCCTTAAACTCGTGGACCGAAACGTCCTTAAACTAATATTGGACCGAAACGTCCTTAAACTAATATCGGACCGGAACGTCCCTAAACTAATATCGGACCGGAACGTCCCTAAACTAATATCGGACCACCACGTCCCTAAACTGGAATATGGACCACCACGTCCCTAAACTGGCACAATAGAGCCCAAATGCTCTTTTGTCGGATCTAAACGGTCCCGTTAAGTCGATCTTAGTCTCAAACTGGACTAACGTATCCTTAACAAACGTTTGAGTCGATCTTAGCCTCAAAAATGGCTAATGTATCCTCCAAACAGACTTTAGTCCCAAATTGGACTATGAATCTCCCAAACTGGAACAATAGAGCCCAAACACTCTTTTGTCGGATCTAAACGATCCCGTTAAGTTGATCTTAGTCTCAAACTGGACTAACGTATCCTTAACGAACGTTTAAGTTGATCTTAGCCGCAACGCGACTAACGTATCCTTAAACTAAAAACACCAAACCCAAATCTAAGCAAATACGGATTTGGACTAATCCACGTCCTACGGACGACGGCATTACTCAGTCTCCGTATACAATCCACGGGCAACCACAAACAAAACAAACACACACGACACAAAGTGAAATTCTGGAGAAGGAGAAAGTTGTTACCGCGATGCGGTAGCGTAATTAACTGCAGGGGCTTGCGCCTGCAGGGAAGAGCGTCCCCACAATCAAAAACCCCTCTAGCGAGGGGGAATCTGACGAAGTCTGCTACATCGGCCGCATCCGTCTAAACCTCCGATACACGGTGCCATAAATCAACTTGGCATCTTCGGAGAGGTGGACGGATAAAACCAAATATTATCTGCCCCGAATCCCAGTGTCAGGACATCGCGGTCCTGTGCGCCGCCTTTCGGAAGGGAACAGATTCTGGCACGCCCGGTGGGACCTCTTCCTCTTTCCACTCCACACTTCGTGTGTCGTGTTCGCGAACAAATCGCGGTTTGCTGTGATTGCCTGTGGATTCAAGGTACTAAGATTTGGTGTCTTTCTTTATGCAGAAAACAGAAAATCGATGGTTTCGAACTGCACCGCCCGCAGCGATAACTCTCGCTCCGTCATTGCTGGAGGAGTGACTTATGGGCCCCAAGCGGCCTCCCTTTTCAAAATGCCGGTGGAGCAGATGGCTCAAGCCACCACTGGACTATTTTTTAGGACCATGCTCCCACCAATGAGCTTCAACGCCCCAATGACATTGTAAGAAGCTCCAAAGAAGTCGGTCTTCGATCGACTTACCACTGCCGCGACCCCTCTCAACGGGTCGTCCAACTCCACTGCTTCAGTTTTTAACGGACTAGGCCAGAGCTCTAACAGGCTCATGAAGAAGCCTGCCATACCAGAAGGCGTTATCCCGAAGCGGATAGCCATTCCAACTCCCGTTCCTGGCAAAATCATCAAGGTTGCTTCCCATGTTCAGAAGTCCGCTTCTGACAAGTTGGCCGTCCCCGTTCAACGTGTTAGTTGTATGTATGCCCTAGAGGCCAGTATTGTACAGATTGTGTATATTATATTGGATGCTTGGACATATATAGAGATGACTTTCTTGCTCGACATGATAGTATGCTATCTGGTTGCCATTTATCTTAACATGTACACTAGTCTCTTTATACTGTCTTATAGTTACATGTTGGTAAAGCCCTTAGGATTTGTACTTGACTACATGGACTATGATGCAGATCATACTAGTGGGGACATGGTAGTCCATAAGTACATCCTTCAAGGTCCCTAGTCGTGGGTGTATCGAGACGGGGCATCGATATACCAGAGTAGACTAGCGTATACGCTTCTCGACCCATGTGATGGGCGATGGATGATCCCATATCCATTGGTGTTTGACATCAGAGATGGTATACGGGTGCTCAGTGGAAACTGGGTACACTGGACGGACTCGCCGAGAACTCCCAGATGGTATTATACCTCACGTCAGATGGCAGTTCTCAGGTGACACTTGTACAGGTTAGTCTGTAGACCCGAGATCGTCATAGAGTCTTGTGTGATTCCCACTGTGCTTTGATCTCCACCTTACCACGTCCATGAGGGCGTGCAAAATGGTGGTCTTTGGGTACAGTCCCGAGTCACATGGAGGCAATGAGCGATAGGAGGGGTTTCGTCTCTCCCGGTATTGGGGGTTGATGTTGCGCTGTGCTCGATTGGCCGTAACAGGGAAGTCCCTGGCCAGGGCTGATCAGAGATTTGCTGGTAAGTGTTACCAGTAGTTTCTCGACCCGTTACGAGCCTCACATCGGCACGACTTATCGGGTTATTGGGGTCTGACGTTTACCACCCCTAGACTTGATATGCGACGTATCTGACGAAGAGACTGGACTGTATGGTAAGTGTTACTGGTCGGATTCGCAGGAGTGTGAGCGGGCCAGCTCGTCGATCTTCTGATCGCTCAATACCTGGGTGGCCGTTACGTTTAGCAGACCGCTTGCGGCTTGTGGGTGCTTGATATGATCATCATCTGCTACCGGCGTATTGACGAGTCTTTAGAGTCCTACACAGAGGTTTCCTGGCTCAAGCGAAACGAAATAGGAGCGCATATGAGATATGTGCGGGACCGAGAATAATGCGTGTATGTGATACCGCATTTCATTCTCGCGATATATGTTTCGATTGGTTATATTCGATATGACCTAGTTATCGAATCATTGATTCGATAAATCGATACATTACATACTAGTCGGCTGTATGCGATATAACCGGATCATTGAATCAAGTGTTGATTTAATGATTTAATGTATAATTATATATTTGATATATTACTTTGCATTAACTAGTATTGGTTCACTTTAAACGGATTTTTCTCACTTGATGCACATTGTATATGTGATATGCTTTCGTGCACTTTTTTGTATCATGTTTGATGATACTTGATCATTTCGTTAAGTGTATAGAATTAATCCATGGTTAATATGATAATTAGGGTTTTGTATATTCATTTATTTATTTGTTTGTTTATTTATTTATTTGAAATGAATAAGATGAGAATGGTGGCTTTCTTTGTCATTTGTTGAAGCTTCATGAAGCTTTGACTTTAGCAACCATCCTTATCTTCATGCTTAACCCTAACCCATCCAAGTGACCATGGTTAATTCTCTACACTTAACCCTAGTTCAAGTTATGATAAGTATTTGATTTAAATTTATTTTTATCATAAGACTTATCATATTCTTTTCTTGAGCTCATCTTCTTCTTCTTCTTCAAGCTTGCTACATCAATGGCAACTTTAGTTTTAGTGAGAAAATTCCAAATCTAAAGTGAACCCATCTCCTATTTCTTCACCCTCTACCTCTTGCCAAGTTGTTTTGGGTGTTTACTTCACAAGTTTGTGAAGTCGGAGCTTGAGTTTGTGCAACCTCGACGTAGATCGTCTTTGACACGAAGCCGACGACCTATTCCGCACGTTTCTCCGATGAAGCCGTCACGAGAGTCCAAGCTTCAAGATGGACAGCGAGAAGACTTCGTTGCGGAGCCGTGGAGGTGGATATCCGGATCTACAAAGGTTGTAATTTCCGTATCCTAGTAGTTAAGTGTTAACTAGCTTTTCGTTTCGCCTAGAATTCTAGCGACGATCCGTAGTCTAGGGTTTCTCGGCACCAAAAATTTTTAAATGGCATGTTCGATGCCTTGTGAGACCACTCTAGGGTGCCTAGGAACCTTTCACTGGTATCAGAGCCTAGCTAGAGCCTTAGGCGAAGTCCAGACGGAGTTTGAAGTCCGAACGAACCCGAAAACCCATTACAAACATGCTCTCTGTACTTTTTCCAAAAACGTGGATTTTTCCATATTAAAAATTGCCAAAAAATTCAGCAGGGAATATAGTGAGTTACTGTGAAACACGTGCTGATAACTCCCCAACACAAGCGCGGATCCGCGGCCTCCACTATACAAAACGCGGCGCTTCCGCGGCCTGTGTATTGAATTACATCACGTGTCTTGCACAGTAATTCATGTTTTGTAGTGCTGAGTCTTCTGGAAATTTTTAATATATTTTCCAGAGTTGATTTTTTCTGGGTTGTTTTGGGATTTCATGGACTCGATCGGATTATCAAATTTTGTCTATTTGGCTTTCCGGATAAATTTTAGAATATGTTAAAAAGTTCGACCGGATATAAATACCCAATTTTTCCCCTGTCGGGAAATTTCCAAGTGTTGGATTTTTCCGTAGTTTAACGACGTTCTAAGTAGTGCAAGTAACTCGATGGTCCCTCTAGAAGACAACAAACCTTAACTCGATTATGTGACCGTCTTGAACTGCCCTTTGAACCTTCGGGTTTGGGGCAGTACGGCGTGCCACATGTGAGGCGTTGGCTTGACCCTTCTACGGCTGGACCGTTGGTACTGAGGTACGAACTGAATGTTGTTAGACTTATTTCATGTGTTGATCTGTATTGGGAAAACTTGGGTGTTCGATTGTTCGATCGGAAAGTTTAACATTTTCTGTTTATCTGGAATGTGATACAATAATTGGAATTCACAAGTAGTTATGAGATAACTGAATGAATGTTATAAATCTATCAATTTAGTCCCATATGATATTGAAAAGAGTTTTCGATAATGAGACTAAAATGCGGGATTTATATCTGATTAGGCATGTGATGTCTAAAGCCGTTGCGGATTCCAATTGTTGTAGTTTTACACTTTCTTTTCTGTGACCGTAAGTGTAGTATGTTCATATCGCCGGTTTCGTTGCTATACATCAACGACAATTGGGGTATGCATACTTACTTACGTTGATGACATGTGATGTTATGTGTTGCTGGATATGTTATATTGGATCGTCGTGTTCGAATAGCCGGGGGTTTTTATGTGAGATGAGTGTTTTTCATTTTCATTCATGTAAAAACTTGTATGTAATATTCTTTTATTTGGGGCGCTTCCAGGTAGCGGAAGTTGTCACCCGTTGTATATTATTTACTTTTCCGCATTAGGATAGACCCAAGGAGGGGAGCACAAGTAACCGGGTTCTGGGGTCCAGTGGGAGACCAACTCGAGGAGTCGAGTCCGGGTCTCCTAACCCTAGAATTGGCAGGGTTGCTTGCCGCTCTCGTAGGGGTCTAGGGGTGTGGGATTGGCTATTCATCACGACCGTGGAATCCGTGTTTTATACTGGCTCGTATTGAAAACACGGACGTCCTAGTATATCCAATATTTCATATGTTTATTCTGCTGCGATATCTGTGTTGTGATTCTGTGATGGATATAGTATATAGTATATATGATATATTATATAGACGTTACTTATGTTTTACACCCGCGCTAGCCCTGCCCTGCTCTGTCGTTAGTTACCTAACCTAACGGTGCACGAGGGGACATCGAGGCGAATGCGGATGGCATAAGTGTACGTCATATCTATCTGTGATGTTTAGGTATTAAATGATGGGACTTCATTAATGTGATTAATGAAAGATAAGAAACCTAAGATATTGTAGAATCGAATTTTAAAATAAAACAGGTAGCTACAGTTCTTGCTTTGCATAGCGGTATATATGATATACCCCGCGCCTTATTCGATGAGGAAAGGACCGAGATCCCTTCACCGGGAGTGACTCCTTTAGCAATAACTGACAGATGCTACACACTCGGTTTGCTTTTGACTGCTTTTGCGTTTTTGCTTTGCACCGCGATATATATGATATATCCCGCACCTCATTCGACGAGGAAAGGACCGAGATCCCTTCGCCGGGAGTGACTCCTTTAGCAAAACTAGAAAAGCCTCAAAATCACTCCATTTCAAAACTTCATTTGATTCTACAACGATATCAAGTTCATTACGCTCATGGTTTTCAGAAAAACCTGGCGTAGCCCTCCGTCATTTCAGATGAGTAGTAGTTAGTATTCGTGCTACGTTTGTTGGCCTGCGTCAAGGCGTAGTGTGCGGTAGCTAACTAGTATTTATCTGCTTATGCATATGATGCAGATTGGATTAGGGTAGTCGTGCGACTTTGTTGGCCTGCGTCAAGGGTCGTACGGGTGGGTTTAATTCAATCAGGAAATGACGGGTTGAACTTGACTAGCGCACTATGGTTTGTTGGCCTGCGTCAAGGTCATAGCACGCTAGGGGCAAAAGCATTATCGGGAATTTCAAGTGTTGAAATTTGCAATGAGATTGCATACCTTCTATGAGATAGTTGGATCCCGATACCCGCTGCGAGTAAGAGTTACTCCTGGGAGAGTTTTACACATTGCAATTAGCCGATCAAGTAGGTGTCTAGAAAGGTGTCAACGGGGTTACGCCTCTGGAAAAACGAGGTTTACAGTAATTAGGTTCGTGCGAAAGCACGGGGGACCTCCCTCAAAGTACCGACACTGGCCTGGCTGAAAGATTGGCGAACTTGTAGTGTGTAATTAATCCCGGCTAGTCTTTCCTTTTAAGGTTTGGAGGAAGATTTGATAAAAAGCAGTGGGAGCCATCCTGATTAGATAAGATAATAACCAATCTGATCTTGCACGAGCTTACGCTAAAGTGTTTTCTTCTCTCTCTCTCCAGGTAGCGACCATTTCATGCCTTAATCAAGATAATAAAATGGATGTATTGACCGAACCCGCATGTTATACTGTGATGGGGAACGTTGGTTCCGTTCTTTCCTATAAGAGTTATAGGACTGAACAGGATATAGGGGAATACCAGGATTCCCATGCCACCCGAATGAAGAAAGTACATGTTGATGCATTTTCTTCGGGTGTGTTCGTTACAGAGAACTGTTTCTCCATTTGCTCTACGTCCTGGGTATTGGATACCGGGTCAGGATCCCATATATGTAATCAGTTACATGGGCTTAGGAAAGGTAGAGAACTTGGAGAAGGTGATAAAGACATAAGAGTAGGAAATGGTGCAATTGTTGCAGCCAAGACTGTCGGGGAATATCACCTTGTATTACCAACTGGTAATACATTGGTTCTGAACGAATGCTATTACATGCCGAACCTGATATGCAACATTATATCGGTTTCTTTATTAAGTAAAGAGGGATATAATTTTGTATTACAGGACAATGTTATGAACATTTTCCATAACCAAAAGTTGGTTGGATCAGGCACGTTGTGCAATGGCATTTATGTTCTAAATCAATCAACAATTCTGAGCATAACAAACACACACAAGAGGAAGAGTTCTGAACTCAACGAATCCTTCTTGTGGTATTGTAGACTGGGTCACATCAATGCGACACGACTAGCTAAGTTGCATAAGGATAGATATTTAAATCCGTTTGAATTTTCATCTTATGACACTTGCCAGTCATGTCTCAAAGGCAAGATGACCAAGACTCCGTTTACGGGACACGGAGAAAGAGTTACCGAACTCTTAGGACTGATACATAGTGATGTATGCGGTCCCATGTCTACACATGCCAGGGATGGTTCTTCATACTTCATTACATTCACTGACGATCTCTCTAGGTTCGGGTATGTGTTCCTGATGAAACACAAATCAGAAGCTTTTGAGAAATTTAGGGAATATAAGCAAGAAGTTGAGAACCAAACCGGAAAAAGTATTAAAATCCTACGATCTGATCGAGGAGGAGAATACTTAAGCAATGAATTCCTGGACTTCCTAAAAGAGAATGGGATTCTCTCTCAGCTGACTCCTCCATATACACCACAGCACAACGGTGTATCAGAACGAAGGAACCGCACCCTATTAGATATGGTGCGCTCTATGATGAGCACAGCTGAGTTACCTATTTCCTTCTGGGGATATGCACTGGAAACAGCTGCAGACCTATTGAATATGGTTCCCACCAAAACCGTGCCGACCACTCCATATGAGATATGGAAAGGAAAGAGACCATATCTTAATTATGTTAAGATATGGGGTTGTCCGGCCTATGTAAAAACGCAAAATCCGGACAAACTCGCGGCAAGGTCCATTCTGTGTAAGTTTATTGGATATCCCAAACATTCGCGAGGGTATATCTTCTACCACCCTGAGGAACAAAGAGTGTTTGTTTCTCGGAATGCCACCTTTTTAGAAAAGGAATTTCTTGAAAAAGAGATTAGTGGTCATGAGGTAGAACTGGAAGAGGTTCCAGCTGCACAAGCTACAACAGAAGATCTGGTGGAACCAGAGGATTCTATAGTTCCCGATGAACCCCAGCCACTCCGCCGATCTAGTAGGGTTCCTCGCCAACCTGAGAGATACTACGGTTTTCTCATGGACGGTGGGAGCGAGGATTGCATCATGGAGGATGATGACCCAACTAGCTTCGAGCAGGCCATCACGAGTGGGGACTCAGTGAAATGGCTGGATGCTATGCGGTCCGAGATGGATTCCATGTACACCAACAAAGTATGGACTTTGGAAGTTGCTCCTGAAGGGGTAAATCCCATTGGGAGCAAATGGATCTTCAAGAAGAAATTTGGTGTAGATGGGAAAGTGGAGACTTTCAAAGCTAGACTTGTGGCAAAGGGTTTTCGTCAAAGACCAGGTGTGGACTATGACGAAACCTTTTCTCCAGTGGCTATGCTTAAATCCATCCGAATCATGCTTGCCGTTGCTGCCTTTCATGACTACGAAATCTGGCAAATGGATGTTAAGACCGCCTTTCTAAATGGTGATTTAGAAGAGTGCGTGTACATGACTCAGCCAGAGGGCTTCGTAGACAGTGGGAGCAGCGGGAAGGTGTGCAAGCTGCTTAAATCCATTTATGGATTAAAGCAAGCATCGCGGAGTTGGAGCATCTGCTTTGACGTCGTTATCAAAGAGTTTGATTTCGTCAAAAATCCAGATGAACCTTGTATCTACAAGAAGGTGGCAGAGAGTAAGGTTGTCTTCCTCGTATTGTACGTGGACTACATACTCTTGATAGGAAATGATATTCCTATGCTGCAATCGGTCAAGCTCTTCTTATCACAAAGATTCTCAATGAAAGATCTTGGTGATGCCTCCTGCATATTGGGAATCAGGATCTATAGAGATAGATCCAAACGGATTTTGGGATTATCCCAATCCAGGTACATTGACACCATACTAAAAAGGTTTAGTATGGAAGAGTCCAAGCGTGGGAACATGCCCACGATCTCTGGAGTCACTCTCTCCAAAGAGATGTCTCACAAGACTGATTTGGAGAGAGCTCGCATGCAAGGGATACCCTATGCTTCGGCAGTAGGCTCTATCATGTATGCGATGCTATGTACCAGACCCGATGTAGCATACTCACTAAGTGTAGTGAGCAGGTATCAAGCTGATCCTGGAGAGAGTCACTGGACAGCTGTGAAGAGCATTCTCAAGTACTTGCGAAGGACTAGAGATATGTTCTTGGTGTATGGTAACGGAGAACTCCAAGTGGAGTCCTTTACCGATTCCAGCTTCCAGAGTGATAAGGACGACTCTAAGTCGCAGTCGGGTTTTGTCTTTACCCTTTACGGAGGGGCGGTTAGCTGGAAGAGTTCCAAGCAGGAAACCGTGGCAGACTCGACGATGGAGGCTGAATACATCGCTGCCAACGATGCTGCTAAAGAAGCTGTCTGGGTCAAGAAGTTCATTACTGAACTTGGAGTGGTTCCATCCATTGAGCATCCAATACCTTTGTATTGCGATAACAATGGAGCGGTGGCTTTGGCCAAGGAACCCAGGTCCCATCAGCGATCCAGGCATATTCTGAGGCGGTATCACCTGATCCGGGAGATAGTTGATCGCCGGGAGATCGAGGTTAGGAGAGTTGACACGAAGAACAACACGGCGGATCCACTCACGAAGGCCATTCCCCAGATACAGTTTGAGAGACTCTTCGGGATGCTCGGTATGAGATACTACAGCAGCTGGCCCTAGTGCAAGTGGGAGATTGTTAGTTGTATGTATGCCCTAGAGGCCAGTATTGTACAGATTGTGTATATTATATTGGATGCTTGGACATATATAGAGATGACTTTCTTGCTCGACATGATAGTATGCTATCTGGTTGCCATTTATCTTAACATGTACACTAGTCTCTTTATACTGTCTTATAGTTACATGTTGGTAAAGCCCTTAGGATTTGTACTTGACTACATGGACTATGATGCAGATCATACTAGTGGGGACATGGTAGTCCATAAGTACATCCTTCAAGGTCCCTAGTCGTGGGTGTATCGAGACGGGGCATCGATATACCAGAGTAGACTAGCGTATACGCTTCTCGACCCATGTGATGGGCGATGGATGATCCCATATCCATTGGTGTTTGACATCAGAGATGGTATACGGGTGCTCAGTGGAAACTGGGTACACTGGACGGACTCGCCGAGAACTCCCAGATGGTATTATACCTCACGTCAGATGGCAGTTCTCAGGTGACACTTGTACAGGTTAGTCTGTAGACCCGAGATCGTCATAGAGTCTTGTGTGATTCCCACTGTGCTTTGATCTCCACCTTACCACGTCCATGAGGGCGTGCAAAACGGTGGTCTTTGGGTACAGTCCCGAGTCACATGGAGGCAATGAGCGATAGGAGGGGTTTCGTCTCTCCCGGTATTGGGGGTTGATGTTGCGCTGTGCTCGATTGGCCGTAACAGGGAAGTCCCTGGCCAGGGCTGATCAGAGATTTGCTGGTAAGTGTTACCAGTAGTTTCTCGACCCGTTACGAGCCTCACATCGGCACGACTTATCGGGTTATTGGGGTCTGACGTTTACCACCCCTAGACTTGATATGCGACGTATCTGACGAAGAGACTGGACTGTATGGTAAGTGTTACTGGTCGGATTCGCAGGAGTGTGAGCGGGCCAGCTCGTCGATCTTCTGATCGCTCAATACCTGGGTGGCCGTTACGTTTAGCAGACCGCTTGCGGCTTGTGGGTGCTTGATATGATCATCATCTGCTACCGGCGTATTGACGAGTCTTTAGAGTCCTACACAGAGGTTTCCTGGCTCAAGCGAAACGAAATAGGAGCGCATATGAGATATGTGCGGGACCGAGAATAATGCGTGTATGTGATACCGCATTTCATTCTCGCGATATATGTTTCGATTGGTTATATTCGATATGACCTAGTTATCGAATCATTGATTCGATAAATCGATACATTACATACTAGTCGGCTGTATGCGATATAACCGGATCATTGAATCAAGTGTTGATTTAATGATTTAATGTATAATTATATATTTGATATATTACTTTGCATTAACTAGTATTGGTTCACTTTAAACGGATTTTTCTCACTTGATGCACATTGTATATGTGATATGCTTTCGTGCACTTTTTTGTATCATGTTTGATGATACTTGATCATTTCGTTAAGTGTATAGAATTAATCCATGGTTAATATGATAATTAGGGTTTTGTATATTCATTTATTTATTTGTTTGTTTATTTATTTATTTGAAATGAATAAGATGAGAATGGTGGCTTTCTTTGTCATTTGTTGAAGCTTCATGAAGCTTTGACTTTAGCAACCATCCTTATCTTCATGCTTAACCCTAACCCATCCAAGTGACCATGGTTAATTCTCTACACTTAACCCTAGTTTAAGTTATGATAAGTATTTGATTTAAATTTATTTTTATCATAAGACTTATCA
Source organism: Agapanthus africanus (assembly GCA_030015575.1). Classification (NCBI taxonomy): domain Eukaryota; kingdom Viridiplantae; phylum Streptophyta; class Magnoliopsida; order Asparagales; family Amaryllidaceae; genus Agapanthus; species Agapanthus africanus. Next base: position 350,876,225 of record JASDDO010000006.1, read on the forward strand.
TATTCTTTTCTTGAGCTCATCTTCTTCTTCTTCTTCAAGCTTGCTACATCAATGGCAACTTGAGTTTTAGTGAGAAAATTCCAAATCTAAAGTGAACCCATCTCCTATTTCTTCACCCTCTACCTCTTGCCAAGTTGTTTTGGGTGTTTACTTCATAAGTTTGTGAAGTCGGAGCTTGAGTTTGTGCAACCTCGACGTAGATCGTCTTTGACACGAAGTCGACGACCTATTCCGCACGTTTCTCCGATGAAGCCGTTACGAGAGTCCAAGCTTCAAGATGGACAGCGAGAAGACTTCGTTGCGGAGCCGTGGAGGTGGATATCCGGATCTACAAAGGTTGTAATTTCCGTATCCTAGTAGTTAAGTGTTAACTAGCTTTTCGTTTCGCCTAGAATTCTAGCGACGATCCGTAGTCTAGGGTTTCTCGGCACCAAAAATTTTAAAATGGCATGTTCGATGCCTTGTGAGACCACTCTAGGGTGCCTAGGAACCTTTCACAACGGACGTCGATCTTTAAAAAGCTGGTACCAGTATATTCTGACCAACACAGGGGGCATGAGAAGGTCACCCCTATAGCTGAAACAACTCCATCAGCACGACACGCTCGACGTCGCCACTGGCGTCGAGTAAGGAAGGCTGGGGGCAACTCCCCCTCTGGGATAACCCCGTCAGCTCCGATGGTGAGGATCGATGCTGCTGTTCCAACCAAGAACAGTTTTGAACTGCTCAACAAGGTGCGCAGAAACTCTCCTACTGCGATGTTGAAACGAACTCCTTCACCTGTGGAGAATACTCCAGAGAAGAAGTTAGAGCAGCCCCCTCAGCGGCTGTCCTCTAAAATTTACAAAGTCTGGCGACGGGTCCAAGAGTCGGTGATCGATCAAGATTGCCCCCGCCGACAGAAAAAGATGAAAGTTCGGCAGGAGAAGGACTACTCTGTCAAGCCACAAAGAATGACGGCTACTTGGGTGCCCGCCACAACGGCTCCCTTAACTCCAACCACTCAAAAAATGAGGCCGCAAAAAGCCCCTATGTCTTCGGCAAATCGCAAAGACACCGAACACAAACGCCCCAAGTCTGGGGGCATGGTGGTGCACACTGTTTATATGGCTTCTGGAAAGGAGGAAAGCCGCACTTCTACGGGCCACCGACCGCTCACCCGATCCGTGACGAAAGCCCAGGAGCAACAACAAAAGCTTCAGGAAATGATGACTACAATGGCTGCACTCACTGAGCCAAAAGAAAGCTCTGAAACGTCTTCGGATGAGCGTCAAGAACAAGAAACCGACGCTGACTTTTTACGCAGAGTCCTCGAAAAGAGGGACAAAGAAGCTGTAGAGCAAGCGGCTAATATAAAACAGATGGCGCTCCTCTTCCAAGATATGGTAGGGATGATGTTACAGCCGGAACCTCCTGCTGAAGATCCTCCGATCGTCCTTGAAGACGACAGGGGAGAAACGTCAAATCCTCCGTCGGCTCTCTCAACAGCCAAGGAGGAGGCAATCTCCAAAGTTGACCTAGACGAATATATAGCTCAGCAGATCCGGGTTCATCAGGCGAATGAAGCGGCTGGGCAAATTGTTAGAACCGGACGACCGTATCCGAGCTGGTATGACCAAATCAGTTACCCGCCAGGATATACGATCTCTAAATTCCACGTATATAAAGGGACAGGGAATCCGCATCAGCATGTCGCTCAATTCACGGCCTTATGCGGCAATACTGGAGGAGATGACAAATTGTTGCTACGTCAATTCGTCGGCAGCTTAGCAGAAACAGCCTTTGAATAGTATTCGGAGCTACCTAACGACTCTGTCAAAACATTTGCAGAGATGGAACTGCTGTTTACACAAAGATTCGCGAGTGCTAGTGAACGCACCCTGATAACAGCACTAATAAATGCCAGGATAAGGCCAAGCGAAACGTGGGTTCAATACGCAACACGATGGCGGAACCTATGGTCGAAATGCGAACAACGCATAGAAGAGGCACCTGCGGTAGGCATGTTCGTGGGCACTCTCGATCCGCAGGCGACCATCTCACAATTCATGATGTTCTTCAGGCCGACCACCTTCCAGGCCTTGATTGACAAATTAGCCCAAATGAACCAGATGGGCCATAGACCGTCTCCTCCAAAATCAGATTCCCGAGATGAGAAAGGAAAAGGGAAAGGGAAAGCGATCGTCGTCGCCAATGCTCAACAACAGTCGAGCAACTCAAAGCCGGTCGTTCGCCAAAACAACGTGCGCCCACGCCCATCCCTCGAAGAGAGGCTAGGACGTCCTTACTCGTTTCTTCAGAATAAAACGAAAAGACTGTTTGAGCTGGCAGTGCGTAACAGACTCATCAATCTGCCGAGTCCAAAGCGTCTGTCGCAGCCAGGCGATCTTAATAATCCCAATTATTGCCCTTATCACCAAACGGTAAGCCACCCGATTGAGGATTGTTTCGTCTTTAAGGGATGGATCGAGGATCAATACCTGCAAGGCAAGTTCGCGCTGTCGGAAAACTGGAAGGTAAACCCACCACAGCCGCACTCTCTAAAGAAGACGGATACGCCGGGGGCAGCGTGCTCTTTTGTTGAGGACGAAAACGATGGAGAAAATTCTTCAGATGAAGCCAAAGAACACATAGCGACTTGTCATGTGATCTCTCATTCACTAACGGACGATGAGGAGGTTCCTTGCGCTGAGAAACCAATAGCAAATCCTGAGCTGGAGATCCTACAGCCATCAGACGAGTTGATCGATGCCTTCCTAAATGAAATTCGTCTGAAAGCAAAAGCCAATCAAGAGCATGAAATGGCCATACTGGAAAGAGCCAAGGCATTTCCGTCAAATCAAAAGCCATACACTGTGGGTAAAAACAAATTCAAGACGAGGAAAAGGTTCGCCAAAGCTCTGTCAGTAGGAATGAAGCTACCGCCCTCTGAAGAAAATACTCTCGCTGAGGCAGAGATGCACCCTAACTTCTGTTTATATCATCAGAAGATCATACATCCTACCGAAGACTGCGAATCCTTTAACTGTTGGTGGCAAGGGTATGTCGCTCAAAAGCAACACTTCGACGAGACAAAGTGTGAAGCTTGTGGACATCGGAAAAATGCGATATATGAGCGCAAAGGAGCCGACGCCGACTGCCATATAGCCGACTCTAAGGTATCGCAAATTATCACCTTTGGTAGAAACTCTGACGAAGAAGCTATCCCCAACTCTTCCCTCGGGGAATCTATTTCAAAAATAAAGGAATTGAGAAGCTACGAGAACGTTCAGCCATGCAATCGCATGCTACTCGGAAAAAGTCCCGGCCCCGCAAACAACGGAGCGAACAAAAAAGATAAAAGAAAAGGAAAAAAGGCCCTCGTCACCAGCGCTCAACAACAATCAGGTGACCCTAGACCGGTTGCTTGCCAAAGCAACAAGCGGCAATCCCTCCAGGAAAAGTTGAAACGTCCTTACTCGTTTCCGCAAGATAAAACAAGGGGACTGTTCGAGCTGGCAGTGTGCGACAGACTCATCAATCTGCCGAGTCCAAAACGTCCGTTGCGGCCAGGCGATATTGATAATCCTAATTATTGCCCTTACCACCAAACGGTAGGTCATCTGATCGAGGATTGCTACGTCTTCAAGAACTGGGTTGAAGACCAATACCAACAGGGCAAGTTCGCGTTGTCCGAAATTTGGAAGGTGAACCCGCCACAACCGCATGCTCCGAAAAATATGGATACGCCGGGAGCATCATGTTCATTCATGGAGAAGAACTCATGGACCGAAAAGTCCATAAACTAGAAACTCGCCTCAAATATGGCAACGATAGACCGAAATGTCATTAAACTAACGATGGACCACTATGTCTTAAAAGTGGCTGTGGACCGAAACGTCCTTAAACTAATAATGGACCACTATGTCCTAAAACTGGCTGCGGACCGAAACGTCCTTAAACTAACAACGGACCGAGACGTCCTTAAACTAATGATGGACCGCAATGTCCTAAAACTTGCAATGGACCGAAATGTCCTTAAACTAATAGCGGACCGAGACGTCCGTAAACTAATAGCAGACCAAAACGTCTTTAACCTAATACCGCAGCATCCTTAGGCTGACAAGATAAAAAAAAAACAAAAAAAAAGAAGAAGAAAAAAAAGGTATGTCCATAAGCAAAACGGGCATGGAGGAAAACCCGAAAGGGCTCCGTGAGTAAAAACAGCAGGGCTACCGGCGAGTGTTCGTGAAAACCCGAAAGGGCGCGACCTCGTAAAAAAAAGAGAAAGAAAAAAAAAGTAATAAAAAGAATTAAAAAAAAAGGGTAAGTCCATAAGCAAAATGGGCACGGATGAAAACCTGAAAGGGCTCCGTGAGTAAAAACAGCAGGACTACCGGCGAGTGTTTGTGAAAACCCGAAAGGGCGCAACCTCGTTAAGAAACACTTATAGGGTCCTCTCGACCCTGTAAGGAGAAACCACCTGCGTGAGATCCTTACGACTCACAAGGGAACAACACACTTAGGAATCCCCACGATTCCTAAGGAGATAATATACTTGCGAGATCCTCACGACTCGTGAGGAGAAGGCTCTTATGGGACCCTCACGGCTCGTAAGATTTGAAAGCCTTAAGTTACAGAGGCCTAAACCTGTGCTTAAGCAACCCCCACAACTTTCGACATTGCCCTACAAGTGGTCCTATATTGACCCTTGTATACAATCCACGGGCGCGAATAAACATTTCCCTAACTAAGTCCCATCTGAGACTAGGGATGTGTTTGCATGGAAAACAACCCTTGTAAATCCTCTCGACTTACAAAGAGAAAACCCTCCTGTAGGATCCTTACGACTTACAGAGGAACAATACACTTAGGAACCCTCACGATTCCTAAGGAGAAAATACACCTATAAGATCCTCACGACTTGTAGGGAGAAATAGCTTTGTGAGACCCTTACGGCTCATAAAGTCAAAAGCCTTAGTCGACAGGACCTTAACCCTGGTCGTTAAGCCACCTTTGTTCTACATCGACAGAGGCAAATGATGATTCGCTCCTGACAATATCCCAGTGGTAGCGATGCTGATGCCTAAACCGGTATCAAATTCCAAGTCCTTTCACGGCAAATGATGATTCGCTCCTGGCAATATTCCAGTCGCAGCGATGCTGATGCCAAGATTGGTATCAGATCCCAAATCCTCTACTCGCCAAAAAAAAATCAGCAAGCCAAAATAAAAATGCATACGAAATAGCCGAAATGATGGGGCAAGTTGCAAACAAAATCAGCAAGTAAAAATGTATGCATGCAAAATAGCCGAAATGATTGGGCAACTCGCAATAAAAAGCAGCGAGTAAAAAAAATATAATATAGCCGAAACGATTGGGCATCGCGAAAAATAGCCGAAACGATTGGGCAATCGCGACCTTCGCGATATAAAAGCTGAAATGATAGAGCATCGCGGAAAGAATAAAAAAAAATGAAAGAATAAAACTTTTTGCCCTACAGGTGAAATCACATCGATCCCTGTATACAATCCAGGGGCACAGATAAAAAGGGAACAATACCTTCCCAACAGGCTCCACCAGAAAGCGAAGCCAAATCTCGACGGTTCATAGATAACCTAGAGACCATCTCGACATTTGTCGCAATATTACAGACACGATGTCAACAAATGAAGCAAATGAAGGTCCCTAACTTCAGGGTCTCGACGTCAATATCGACAACTTAAAGATCACCAACGGTGTTTCTCCTCACTCCAACCAGATGCAGACATGACGTCAACAACTGACCTCAGAATCGCAACGAAACGGAACCATGACAAAGTCCATAGTTCCAAATCTCAATGGCCACGTCAACAGCCTGGAGACCAACAACGGTGTTCCTCCTCATTCCAACAGGACACAGATGTTACACCATCAAGCGGAGCGATGGCAAAATCCCAGCTTCACCTCAGCATTCGTCTCGATACAGTAAACGCAATGTCAACAACAGCATTCCTCCGCAGTCCAGCTGGAGGCAGATGCAACGTCAACAAAAGACCTCACGGTCGAAACAAAGCGGAGTAACGGCAAAATCCCAACTCCACCTTAGCATTCGTCTCGTTACAACAGACGCAATGTCAACAACGGCGTTCCTTCGCAGCCCAGCGGGGTGTACATGCAAAGTTAACAAAAGACCCTATAGTCGAAACAAAGCGGAGTGATGGCAAAATCCCAGCTCCACCTCAGCATTCGTCTCAATACACCAGACGCAGTGTAAGCAAACGAAGCGAAGGCCACATTCTTAGCTTCAACGTCTTTACGGTAACTCACATAAAACCGGAAAGACAATCGGAGACCATCTCACATGAAGTGGTCACCTCCTTGACGTTCGTCTCGATACAGTAGATGAAATGTCAACCTCAGCGTTCTTCCTCCAGCAAGGATTCAGACATGACAAAGCAAATGAAGCGAAGGCCACATTCCTAGCTTCAACGTCTTTACGGTAACTCACATAAAACCGGAAAGACAATCGGAGATCATCTCGCATCAGCATAGAGTGGTCATCACCTTGACGTTCGTCTCGATACAGCAGACAAAATGTCAACCCCAGCGTTCTTCCTCCAACAGGATTTGGACACACCAAAGCAAACGAAGCGAAGGCCACATTCCTAACTTCGACGTCTTGACGGTAACTCACATAAAACCGGAAAGACAATCGGAGACCATCTCACATGAAGTGGTCACCTCCATGACGTTCGTCTCGATACAGTAGACGAAATGTCAACCTCAGCGTTCTTCCTCCAGCAGGGATTCAGACATGACAAAGCAAATGAAGCGAAGGCTACATTCCTAGCTTCAACGTCTTTACGGTAACTCACATAAAACCGGAAAGACAATCGGAGATCATCTCGCATCAGCACAGAGTGGTCACCACCTTGACGTTCGTCTCGATACAGCAGACGAGATGTCACCCCAACGTTCGTCTCGACACAGCAGACGCAACGTCATCAAACAAACGGAGCCACGGCAAAATCCCTAGTTCCCACCATGACATTCGTCTCGATACAGAGGACGCAATGCCAGCAAACGAAGCAAAGGCCAAATTCCTAACTTCAGGGTCTTAACGGCAAGTCATATAAAGCCTGAAAGACTATCGGAGATCATCCCACACCAGCGCGGAGTGGTTATGACTCATCGGGGCTCTCCAAAATGAGCCTAATCTCAAGTAAAAAGCGGCATGGCAAATTCCTAGCGCTTGCTCTTCCGACGGTCAAACTGCCAAGGAGGATTGCTTGAAGACGTCTTGTCCAGCCCCCGAAGGGATCAGAGACACGGCAGTCGCAGGGCTACTCGAACAGCACGATTGCCTATCGAGGACTATATCAGCTTATGCGACGGTACGATGGCCAAAACCCTAAGTACCACCAACCTTAACGGGCTTCTGTCGTAAAGAGCAGAGGTTAAATGCGACGTTAAGATGTTCTTGCGAGAAACGTTCGATTCGTCTCGACTTGTGAAAAATTGTCGAGGCGGCTCGACTCGTGAGATAAAGCCTTAGGCAGTGGGCATAAAAGAAGCCTGTTTCCTAAGCATTGGGACCCCGTAAGTTGGCCCAAAACGGTCTCTTGCATACCATCCACGGGTCTCACTCTCCAACGTCGAACTTCGACAAGGAGGGAAACAACCGCTTACAAGTCCTCTCGACTCGTAAGAGGGAAAAATTCTCTTGTAGGATCCTTACGACTTACAAGAGAAAACCACACTTAGGAATCCTCACGATTCTTAAGGAAAAAAACCCGCCTACGAGATCCTCTCAATCCGTAGGGAGAAAAGTCTCTATAAGACCCTCACGGCTCATAGAGTTGAAAAGTCTTAAGCAGCAGATCTGAGCCTGCGGCCTAAGCCCTCGCTATCTCATGAAGAAATCAAGAAGCTTACTCTATTACCTGCTAATTGTGACGACATGCTGAGAAAGAGGAAAAGCAACAGAAAGAGCACCCGATTTACGTTTGATCAAGCGTCCAAGACGTATTCATTCATGCATGGGCAAAAAGACTCAGGACAAAGATATATAATAAAGACAAGCTGGGATAAAAAAAAATTTCTATTAATATTGCCCGAAGTTCTTACAGTCATAAAAACAATAAATGAAAGTTACAATGGAATAACCTCAGATCTAGGGCATGGATTGAGGAATTCAAAAGCGAGCTTATCTATGACTTTCCAAGCCTCGCGGACCATCCTAGTGTGCTTTCTTTCGCGAGCACAAGCGTCAGGGTCCCTTCCGATGTCTTCCACCCTCCGATAAGCAGCGAGTATGACAGACTGTTGAAAGACCTTGTGCAAGAGGTCGATAAGACTGTCTCACTGTCTCTTCGAGATAAAATTCAGTAGGTACACAGAGTGCACCTTGTCCTCAGCGGCATCCAACGCCCTAAGCGGCACGCCGGAACAGAATAGGGGAAGCGCTTCCCAGATAGCTCCCACTATAAGTTTAAGAAGAGAGGAACGGCGGGGAAGCAGTGGACCATTGTATGTGTCGAAGCGACTCATTATTTCAGCACACCCCTCTTTTGTGAACTCCCGATTTTGAGAGCGGCCAAGTCGGCGGATGTCCTCATGAGAGATGATCTTGTTAAGAGCGTACATGTGGGTGTTCATTGTTCCTGTGAAAGAGAATCAACAGAATTATCAGAAAGAATGATTAAGCAAAACAATATAATGCACTGAGGAATAAAATGCCATCTTTAAGTTCCAAGATCCATGAAGAATTCTTAAGAGTTCTTCTATATGATTTAGGAGGAGCAAAGCTCCATTAATGAATTAAGAAAATCTAAGGAAAATCTTTCAGAGAGCAGAGCTCTATGGAACCCTAGTAGGGTCTCCTTTAGTTCTCTTTAGATCCCTTTAAGACCTGTAGAGCAAAGCTCTGCTAAGTGAAACCCTAAATAGGTTTCCTTTAGATCAGGGATCTATTGAGAGCGAGGCTCTATCAATGAAAATTAATTTAATTTAACACTAATTAAAATTTTCACATAAAAGTTTTAAGAATTTAACTCTTAAAGTTCTTGAAAATAAAGAGCAGGGCTCTGAGTTCTGAAAGCAAAATTTAGAGATAAGAATCATCTAAGGGACCAAAAGTCCTATTTATAGGCATCAAGTGCCCTTTCAGCTTCCAAGAGATGGCGCGACGGTTCGGAGTCTGCCACCGCTGCGCTCACATTAGGAGGCCACGTAAGCACAACGGTGGGGGGGTATTTGTTTATCCCAATCAGAGCAAAGCTCTGTTTAAATTCCAAAGTGAAAAAAGAAGCAATGCTTCTGTTCTTTCTCCAATCAGAGCAAAGCTCTGCCAAAAAAAAAAAATCAGTTGCGCGACACGTGTCTGCGCAGTTGCGCATGCACAGCTGCGCGACACGTGTCACGCGCTGAGGGAGTTGCGCAAAACAGAATAAATCTTTTCTGTTCTTGTTAAAACAAGAAGATTTTCTTCTGTAAAGCAGGGGCCTTTGGATCGAAAATCCAACGGTGGGGAAAATTACCCAAATCACTCAGAAAACGATTTATGTAACAAATTATAACTAATTCATGGGCACTATAAAAAGGACCCTAGACCTCATTTCAAAAGGGGGAAGATCTGGCTAAAAAAAAAAGAGAAGAGAACTCTTGAGAACTCTTGAAGAATAAAAAAAAAGGGTAAAAACCTTTAAAAGAAGAGAAAATTCTCTTATGAGCAAGATCATAGATCTTCAACGATAAATAAATAAATAAATAAAATAGTGCCTTGCACTTGTTTTATGAACCATCGGTTCTTGAACCTGAAAGGTTCTTAAATTAATAGTGCTTTACACTTTCATGATTGGTTCTATGAGATAAGAAAAACAAGAAAAACTTGTTTTTATATCTAAATCAAATAGTGCCTTGCACTTGTTTTATGAACCATCGGTTCTTGAACCTAAAAGGTTCTTAAATTAATAGTGCTTTGCACTTTTATGAACTTTTGGTTCTCTGAGATAAGAAAAATAAGAAAAAACTTGTTTTTTCTTAGATCTAAATCAAATAGTGCTTTGCACTTCTTTTTTTGAACCATCGGTTCTTGAATCTAAAAGATTCTCAAATTAACAGTGCTTTGCACAAATGCAATGCATTACTAAAAGGGCCAGGCCCAAATCAAAATGACCTGACAGGCCAAAATAAATTGCAAGGCAATAAATGGGCAGAGCCCAAATAAATTGATGCTTTGCATCCTTTATACAAGGGCAGCGCCCAAATAAAATTGATGCCTTGCATCATTCCTAAAAGGGCAGAGCCCAAAACAAATTGATGCTCTGCATCCTTTCTGGGCAAGGCCCAAATAAAAATAAAAAAAGAAATGCAATGCAAAAGCAAATAAAATGTTAAACATTTCAACTGGACTTAGCCCAATTTTGGCCATAAGTCCTTAAATTAAATTGACTGGGCAAAATTGCTCTTCTAAATCAATTTACATCCGGTTCGAGGGTACATCTCCGAACTCCTTTGACATCCGTCGTTGTAATTCCTCAACGACGTCAAAGAGGTGATGGGTCCCAACGACCACACATCGATATGGACTGCGGGGTCCTTAAACTCGTGGACCGAAACGTCCTTAAACTAATATCGGACCGAAACGTCCCTAAACTAATATCGGACCGGAACGTCCCTAAACTAATATCGGACCACCACATCCCTAAACTGGAATATGGACCACCACGTCCCTAAACTGGCACAATAGAGCCCAAATGCTCTTTTGTCGGATCTAAACGGTCCCGTTAAGTTGATCTTAGTCTCAAACTGGACTAACGTATCCTTAACAAACGTTTGAGTCGATCTTAGCCTCAAAAATGGCTAATGTATCCTCCAAACAGACTTTAGTCCCAAATTGGACTATGAATCTCCCAAACTGGAACAATAGAGCCCAAACACTCTTTTGTCGGATCTAAACGATCCCGTTAAGTTGATCTTAGTCTCAAACTGGACTAACGTATCCTTAACGAACGTTTAAGTTGATCTTAGCCGCAACACGACTAACGTATCCTTAAACTAAAAACACCAAACCCAAATCTAAGCAAATACGGATTTGGACTAATCCACGTCCTACGGGCGACGGCATTACTCAGTCTCCGTATACAATCCACGGGCAACCACAAACAAAACAAACACACACAACACGAAGTGAAATTCTGGAGAAGGAGAAAGTTGTTACCGCGATGCGGTAGCGTAATTAACTGCAGGGGCTTGCGCCTGCAGGGAAGAGCGTCCCCACAATCAAAAACCCCTCTAGCGAGGGGGAATCTGACGAAGTCTGCTACATCGGCCGCATCCGTCTAAACCTCCGATACACGGTGCCATAAATCAACTTGGCATCTTCGGAGAGGTGGACGGATAAAACCAAATAGCATCTGCCCCGAATCCCAACGTCAGGACATCGCGGTCCTGTGCGCCGCCTTTCGGAAGGGAACAGGGTAGATTGGTACGGAAGGTGTTAAAGGTGGCACGAGGTGGTCAGATTAAGACACCTAACCTGAATCCCATTGCTGTTGTACCGTGGTTTAACGGTTCCTTGTACTTTCCATTTGCCCTGGTCTCTAGCATATAGAGACCCCCCTCGTATACACCGGCATCCTTCTGTACCAAGCTACAAACAACTGCGTTAACATAACATTACAACAATAGTTTACACTTTAAAATGTATCTTCTCATTCTGTCTTCTCTACTTCTCTCTTACCTTTGGGACTTACCGAGCGATCTGTTCGCTGACGACATTCTGTTTCTCTCTTCTTTGAATGTCGTCAGGTGACCTGGACCCGGCAGAAGTTGAGCCAACATAAGAAGACTTGGAGCAATTTGCCGAAGACCCTGCAGTATAATTTCATTGTACACTTTTCTTTACAGTGTTTTCCATTTCCTGTTATGCCACTGTTTAAGCATCTTTATTTCAGTTGTATTTTCCTTTCCATGTATTGTACAAAGAATGTTAATAAATAAAAGTTGCTGTTCTTTTTATACTCTTGTCTCTTGTGTATTTATTTTATATTGCTTAGCTATGCTTAGCGTATGTACTTCTGAGTACATACGTAACGGACCTCGTCGCATCCCCTTCGCCATATACTGGGAAGCGGGGCGTGACAAGGCCGATCAGCGTTACTCAATTTAGGAATGCATCCAGATATGAATAACCTGAAAGAGAAGCAAGTTCTCTTAATCATTACTATCAACTGAATACCATACACAAGTATCTACATTTTCGATTACCCTGAAGAATCCCGATACTTGCAATATCCAGTTCTCTACTTTACTCTTATACCTATAACTTCTCAAAACTCAGACCTTGTGTTCCTACGAAACACTTGTCTAAGAACTAGAGAAGTCATAAGTAAACAGAATATAGTACGAGGACCAACCCCTCTGCCCTAATGGACACTGGACAACATACAATACTCTGTATAAGTCCCGTGAGTTGAATAACTCAAACCCTATGCGTCGTAGGATGAAAACTGTACTTATGGTTAAGAAGAATTACACCGTTGTTTAATGCTCCTTACCTAACCATCCACTGATATAGGTAAATGTCATAGACATAATTTCAAAAAGTTATATCTCACTCTATAAAAATAGACGTACAGATATGTCAATTTGAAATTGGTGCATAACAACGGATATTCAAAACCAAATATCTGCCGTCCGGCAAACAGCCCAGGCGATTTCCTCAAATATCACCAATTACAACGAATCCCGATATAATGAGGATGATCACCTAATTCCCAATAATTTACTCCCACTCATCATCTGTAAAACCATACAGATGTGAGAATCATACCTGGTAAATACATACCCTGGAGTAAGGACTAATTGGGAAATCAGTTTTCTTTTAACAATACACAGTAAAACTGAAACATTGAAATGTTTCGTAGGGGTATCCGGGTATTCCTAGTAATGCCTCTTCCATTATCCAGATTCACAACTGTAATCGTATATTTCTTTGCCATCTCTCTAAATCGCTTCATATGTCTTTAGTCATTACCTTCTGTACACCCTCTTAGGCTAAATAGTTTTCTTCCTTCCCTACCGTTCGGCACCAGCCTATGGTTTGGAAGAAGACTATCCAATAAGCATTATGGGTGTACTGTCCTAATCTTAGGAGCACTCGCAATCCGAGAGAAGGTAAAGATAAAAGACAATTGAATAAACCTTATTCCTATTTCTCCTGAATCAGAATCCATCCCCGAACTGGAACAAGTTCCTTTCGAGTTCGTATATAACCATACGATGGAGTATCCAAATAACTGTGGATCTTCGTAGTGATACGGAATGTTCTGGAGAAATACAAAGGTGAAGTAAGAGTGGTAATGAAATACTTGGTTTGGTCGTGAATAGCAGTCGCAATTTACTTTGCCCTCCTTCTAATCCCTTTACTTTGTCTTTACTAAATACCTTCTGTACACCACACTTAGGCTAATCGGCTTTCTTCATTCCCTACCGTTCGGCACCAGCCTAAGGTTTGGAAGAAGACTATCCAATAGGCGTAACGGGTGTACTATCTCCTAATCCAAGGAGCACTCGCAACCTGAGAGAAGGTAAAAGGAAAAGACAACTGAATAGTCTTATTCATTTTCTCCAGAACCAGAAACCATCCTCGAATCTGGAACAAGTTCCTTCGAGTTCGTATATAACCATACGATGGTTTTATCCAATGGAAGTGGACGTTCGTAGTAATACGGGGTGTCCTGGAGAAAAGGGTAAAAGTAGGAGTGGCAATGAGGTATGCAACTCTGACAATCCAAAAGCCAGTGCCTTAAGAAGGTTCGGTTAACTTGGTCACTGAGTTATAGTCTAGGGTCGGGCCATGGTCGCTGCCAAAGAGAGAGAAAAGAAACACTCAGCGTGCACTCTAACCTAGATCAGAATGGTTATCACTTTATCTAATTAGGAATCCTCCCACTGTAACGTCAAATTATTCTCCAAACCTGAAAGAAGAATTAGTCGGGATCACTGATTGGTACGAAAAAGTGTTTGTAGAATAACCGCAATCAATAACGGTGTCGCGTGTAGCTAGACCGAGATGAGTACGGGTCGTCCTCTGGGAAACGTGGAACCTTTTACTCTTGCTTTAGGCGTGTTGAGAAAGAAAGGAGGGAGAATAAAGAGGTTATAGAATGGTTGTAGGATCTAGATCTACGTTAAACAAGAATGCAAAATATAGATCTAGATTAACTACGGATGTAAGTTTATATAAGAAGAGGGCTTGTAGGGCTCATTAGGATTTAGTAGTTATGGATGATTAATTAAAAATTACTCTTTCTATTCTTTAATAGATTTAAAACTAGAACGACAGTGATGCGTGTAGATTAGGATTTCTGGAGGGAAAAGGAATCCCACTCTTAACCCCTATATCGACACGGAACTCCGTTCATATCTAGCCTTTACCAAAACAATCATTAATCTAATTTCTAATCGCGGTCGAGGCTAACAATGAATTGGTAGCGTGCCCGATTAGGATGTTAATGATTCTTTTGATAAATTTTATAAACTTTATAGGACGTAAAAAGAGTTTAGATATTTTCATCATCCATTAACCTACCCTAATCCTATGAACCCTAACAAGCGGAGAATTACTCGCGCATGTTGGGAGAAAAAGAGATGGAGAGAAAATGCATAATTAAACTACAAAGAAATAGAATAGAAAAAAGAGCTACCTTTATTAATCAACAATATTCATTACACTTTGATGCCTTAGAAAATGATTACAAATCCTAGTTTTGCTTCTCGATCTCTTCTAAGGAGGTAGATGAACCGTTGATGATCGGCCTGGATGCGTGAGCCGTCTTGGACTTCGTGATCTCGTCGGCTTGATAATTTTTTCAAGAGGCTCTCGGTTCTTATTTATAGTCCCAAAGGCAGAACCCTAGTTTCCTAATATGGAAACTAGTTGTTAGAATCCTAACCACCACAATCCCATATCTCAACTCTTCAAATCCGCGGTGGAACCGCGGCCATTGGATAGGTTTGGCCACGGATCCGCCCCCTTTTTGTGAGATCATGGCCTCTAATTTTTGTAGCTTCATATCTGTAACACTTGGTAATTTTTTGAGTATCTAGACTTTGAAAATCTTTTCTACATTTCTACCAGAATTAGTTTCTTGAATATCTTTGGTAGATTTGATTTGCCAACTTTGATTTCCTTGATTTCAACCCTGAAAATTCTGCACAATAACTCAACAAACAATATTAGTAGAGTTTGTTTTATTGAGATATTAACTTAACCATTAAGAATTGGTCAAAGGTATTAATAAGGTAAGCATATTTAAATGAGCCAAATGTTACATGGATATTATATGCTTACTTTTTCCTACAAAATGTTATTTATAATATATAAACACATGAAAATAGTATTTTTATAGATAAACCCTCATATGTATCATATATTATAATAAACACCTTTTATTATATAGAAATAGTAGGAAAAATGTCATATTAAATATGCAGTTTTATCAACTGAACAAATACCACCAAATTTATCTTTGATCGTCCCGAGCAAACTAGTTTATTCAAGAGAAGGAGAAAAAGATAGGAGAAAGCTAAGCACACTTTCGTAGGCAACACGATTGCACTGAGCACGTGCAACAAGCCGTTAAACCTCTAGGTGTCCCTAGTAGGAGGAGTGTTGTCTCCTGAGGGTTTTCAGCGGATTACACCCACAAAATCCTATAATAAAAGAGAGATGGTGAAATTTACATATAAAGATAAGAACCATAAAAGAAATACTTTGAAAATTTAGAAATTCCAACTACACTAGCTTTTCAGTTGTTATGAGCCCTATCTTAATAGTCATGAAAAAATGTTAGAAATCACATCATCCCTCAATAAAACATCGTCTTTATTTTTCGTTCCTACTTTTCATCCAAACATCGATCAAATACCCTTACGTGTGTGAATAGAACATCTCTACACTCGGAGAATTCAATTCAAGCTATCATACTCTTGTCCATCTGCCGCAGTACTTTTTAATTTGATAAATATTTAGATTTGCTCACGCATTTTCATGCGACCGTCAATACTTCTTGAGGTACTAACCGACCGATTACTAATGTGCATACTGATTAGGTGATAGTATTTTCCTCGTCTTGCACCACCTAAGGCATAGCAGTAACTCCCAGACCAGTTGGTCTAAGGCACTAGGTGATGAAGCACCCTTGCTATATTTTTTTATTGCTGCCTTGGCGATAACAAAACCAGTGTTCATTTTTCTTTTCACCATTTTTATATTTTCTTCATTTATTATTTCCTTCATACTTTGGCTTTTAGACAAGAGCATTTCAAGGTATCCTCTACTATCCCGAGTTTCAAGACGTGTGTAAGTGCATATTGTAGGGTATCAATATTCAAATGTTTGGCTTCCAGAATATAAACTATTTTTCAGACTTATTTTTATCCTCAGATTAGTGACTTCCTTCATCTTACTAACTCTTAGGACAACGGCTCATAACTACTTATTACTGGTTCGTTTAAGAAAACTTCTAATTTTCTTGGTTTTCTTAAACTATTCCTATCTTTCATATATAATTTTTCACTTTCTATTCTTTTATTATCAAAAAAAATTTGTGCATATATATAGTATAATGCAAAGTATCGCATAAATAAGCACAAAGCTCCCCCAAACTTGTTTTCAACAGTGTCCTCACTGTTGCTATCTGCTGGATCACAAAAACCTGTAAGCTTGGGGGGACATTATTAATGGGGGCAAAAATATATGAAAGTGAAAATCCTTCTCCAAACTTATTTTTGGCTCACAAATTTGAGGACAAAAGTTATGTTCAAGAGCCAAAAATATAAACCCCCCCTCAAACATGAGTTAGACAATATGAAGTATTTTAAGAGGGGGTGAGTCATTTGGTCAAAGTAAGACTTTACAAAGACCAAAAGTTAACACCAACCATTCAAAGATTTTATCAGTATAGCGTATAGGTCGGTGGAAGAATGTGTTGTATCGAGTCAAGAAAAAATGGGGAAGGGATAAGAGGTGGTCTGGAAAGGGTTTGAAATTAGAGAAAAGAAAGAATGGGGATGAATGTGAATGATTAGGAAGAAGGAATGGTGGCGGTTCAACCTCTATAGGTGGAGATTGATCAATCACAAAATCCGTATTGTTTAAAAATTCAAGTTCTTCAGCAAAATGTTCTTCAAAACTTTTATCAATGGTGTGATTGAACATTTTGCTGTCAAAGAGTTTTGTGCCAGAATTTATCCTACTTGATTCATAAAAAATCATTGAGGTAGAGGACTCGAAAAACTCATCTACCTCATTTTCAAAAATATCCAAATCAAGTTGAATTTTTGGTATTATTGAACTTGAATTAACAGATTGTGATTCATCAAAACTCACTAAAACTATAGGAACAGAAGAAGAACCGGAGAAAATAGAACGTGAAATGGGTAAACAAATTGGTGTGTCGAGTGTTACTGTACCAGATGTGGAAGATGGAGGCTGTATTTCATCGGGTATACCTTTATCATCAACTTCAAGACATATTTGGGGTTCGGGAAGAATTAAAGGCTCAAGATGATGACCACAAGGAAGTGAAAGGATTTGATGAATTGGTGGGACAAAATCATCCAAAATTTCGGGTTCATCAATCAATATATCCCCAACGTCAATCACTTCATTCAAGTGAAGGTTAAAATTCTCAAACACCACATCAAAAGTATGCTTTTCAATCAGTTTTGGTTCAAGAGTGGAGGTGTAGAGATCACAAGGGTTGGGTATGGTTTCACTTGAAATGGACCCTTCGCAGTCGGGTAAATCAAACACTACAAAGTCACACATCTTATCAGACATTCTATTTGGTGTACTTGATGAATCTATGAAACTGGAGTTGTGGATTTCAGTTTGATATGGGGAGGTTTGATTAGGAAGGGTGTACAGTTCTGTCTCACTACCTAAATTCTTATTTTGTCCTATGCCCGAATCATATACTGAAAATTTTTGGGCAGGTTTGAAATTCTTTGCTTGCATCCACTCTGTTGTTTCCTTCCTAATTTGGTTCGACAATTCCAGAAATTTTTCTAATGTCTGCTCCAGACCAGTCTTGGGTCTATAAGGGGTTTCAGTATAAGATTGAAATTCCTGTGGATAATTAAAACTCCCAAATGACTGATTAGAAGAACTGTCTAGAGAAGGTGGAAAAGCCGGATTGGATTGATAGGAATAGAATGGTTGCGAAAATTGGGTGGGAGTAGAATCAATATTATGATAAGAAGAATATTGATATGGGTTGGTTGGTGGGCTATTTTCAATAGACATCTTATATGCCACAAACCTCCTATCAAACTCTTCTTTGGACAGTGGTGGTGATGGTTGATATTGGTCCGGGTTGAAACTTTGGCCTCTAGCCCTAGCTATATGCTCAGCAATGGACATTCGTCTAGGGGCTTCCTCACTCTGGGTATGAATTGAAACAGGTGTAGGATTAGGATACGATTGATAAGACCTAGACTGAGGTGGCCAACTGTTTCTTCCTGCTTGTTCTATATGGTCTCTTAAGGACATGGAAGAGCCGGACGGTATACCGAAGGGATTACGAAGACAAGAGATATCTGGTTGTGGACAGCAAAGCTCGGCAGGAGATCGTCTGTTTGGGTCACCCATTATAAGAAGAGAAGAAGGGGGAAGGGGTAAAAAGGGGAGAAAATAATTGGTTTGTTTTGAAAAATGACGGATTTAGACAAATCACACAAAAATGCACAAACAACCCTAGAAGTATGGTTACCTAGGTCCAGTCTCTAGACCGCTCCTAGACTTCCAAAGGACAAGCCGTAGGATCAATCCTCTACCGCCTCTTTACTACCCTTGTAGCCAGGTAAGTGCCAGGTGAGTGGGAGGCTCCCCACTAAGAAAGTAGTGGTCCTAATTAAGTAACCACTCGCCTTAGACACACTTACCTAGACACCACAAAAGTAATGCGGATAAGCGATAGTTTACCCATGACCTTCCTCTGTCCTTATTGAGCGCGACAGTCCTTAGAGTCTGGTCTAGATATTTTTTAAATTAATTTAGGGTTGATGCGGATGCTCGGTTTGTGATTTGTGGGGCTTAGGAAGGGTGATGAAATCCCCACCTAATCTGGATTTTGGTCTTGCCCCTTAAAAATCCGTATTAAAATATGCAAAAACAAACCGCAAAACAAAACTTTGCAAAAAGATTTTTGAGCGGCGATATTTTGCAAAGAATCCTGCAGAAAAGATATTTTATTGGATTTCAGAGGAGAGAAAAGGAGGTTAGAATCTTACCAGAAAAGACTGAAGCCCTAGATCTCCTAACTGGCCGCGCTTCCGCCGCCGATGTGCACTTCCGGCCGCGGTTCCGCCATAAGAGGGAGAGATCAATTGATGAATTTTTTTCTGTGGCCTTCACTACTTCTCTGGATCTCAATGAATGTATCTGTCTCCTGTTTTCTCAAGTCTGTGACTCCAGATTCCCTCGCAAAATTCACACAATAATCGTTAAATATACAATTTGCAGTTTTGTTTTATTTATGATACAGATCATATAAGAATTCAACACAAATAGTAAGAATAAGAAATTACGCACGTTTCCCCGGCAACGGCGCCATTTGATTGGTATGAAAAAGTGTTTGTAGAATAACCGCAATCAATAACGGTGTCGTGTGTAGCTAGACCGAGATGAGTACGGGTCGTCCTCTGGGAAACGTGGAACCTTTTACTCTTACTTTAGGCATGTTGAGAAAGAGAGGAGGGAGAATAAAGAGGTTGTAGAATGGTTGTAGGATCTAGATCTACGTTTAACAAGAATGCAAAATATAGATCTAGATTAACTACGGATGTAAGTTTATATAAGAAGAGGGCTTGTAGGACTCATTAGGATTTAGTAGTTATGGATGATTAATTAAAAATTACTCTTTCTATCCTTTAATAGATTTAAAACTAGAACGACAGTAATGCGTGTAGATTAGGGTTTCTGGAGGGAAAAGGAATCCCACTCTTAACCCCTATCTCAACACGGAACTCCGTTCATATCTAGCCTTTACCAAAACAATCATTAATCTAATCTCTAATAGCGGTCGAGGCTAACAATGAATTGGTAGCGTGCCCGATTAGGATGTTAATAATTCTTTTGATAAAGTTTATAAACTTTATAGGACGTAAAAAGAGTTTAGATATTTTCATCATCCATTAAGCTACTCTAATCCTATGAACCCTAATAAGCGGAGAATTACTCGCGCATGTTGGGAGAAAAAGAGATGGAGAGAAAATGCATAATTAAACTACAAAAAAATAGAATAGGAAAAAGAGCTACCTTTATTAATCAACAATATTCATTACACTTTGATTCCTTAGAAAATGATTACAAATCCTAGTTTTGCTTCTCGATCTCTTCTAAGGAGGTAGATGAACCGTTGATGATCAGCCTGGATGCGTGAGCCATCTTGGACTTCGTGATCTCGTCGGCTTGATAATTTTTTCAAGAGGCTCTCGGTTCTTATTTATAGTCCCAAAGGCAGAACCCTAGTTTCCTAATATGGAAACTAATTGTTAGGATCCTAACCACCACAATCCCATATCTCAACTCTTCAAATCCGCGGCGGAACCGCGGCCATTGGATAGGTTTGGCCACGGATCCGCCTCCTTTTTGTGAGATCATGGCCTCTAATTTTTGTAGCTTCATATCTGTAACACTTGGTAATTTTTTGAGTATCTAGACTTTGAAAATCTTTTCTACATTTCTACCAAAATTAGTTTCTTGAATATCTTTGGTAGATTTGATTTTCCAACTTTGATTTCCTTGATTTCAACCCTGAAATTCTGCACAATAACTCAACAAACAATATTAGTAGAGTTTGTTCTATTGAGATATTAACGTAACCATTAAGAATTGGTCAAAGATATTAATAAGGTAAGCATATTTAAATGAGCCAAATGTTACATGGATATTATATGCTTACTTTTTCCTACAAAATGTTATTTATAATATATAAACACATGAAAATAGTATTTTTATAGATAAACCCTCATATGTATCATATATTATAATAAACACCTTTTATTGTATAGAAATAGTGGGGAAAATGTCATATTAAATATGCAGTTTTATCAACTGAACAATCACCCGAGGAGTAAACCAACTCATCAGTGAGAATCGGGATCCAACTATCATCGCATGATAATGTGATGGAATCCACTCACGCTATCACACTCCAGAAGGTATGCGCATGCTTGGCAAGTTTCAGTTTCTTTAGAAACCCCCGATGTGATTTTTACCCCATACTCTTATGACATTGACGAAGGTCAACAAATCATAAGTCACATGTCAAGTTCTACCCGTCATTGTCCAGGTTAATTTGAACCCACCCGTACAAACCCTTGACGAAGGTCAACAAGGCTATACGACTGTCCCAAACCAACGCATCTATCTATGCAGCAAAAAGGTAACAAGCAGCTACCATTCACTATGCCTTGACGAAGGTCAACAAACATAGCATGAATACTACGTGCTACCCGTCTGAAATGACGGAGGGCTACGAATGGTTTTTGGCGAAAAACCTTTAAAATGATGAACTTGATATCGTTGAAGGAACCGGATAGCTTTTTATAAAAATATAGTGACGAAAACCTTTGCTAAAGAGGTCACTCCCGGTGAAGGGATCTCGGCTCTTTCCCTGTAGAATGAGGTGCAGGATATTCCAACTGAATACCACGATGCAAAGCAAAAAGTAATCGGCTATAGTGAAGTTATTGCCCTGACGCAAACCTCTGTCCAAGGGGTCACTCCCGGTGAAGGGATCTCGGCCCTTGCCTCGTCGACTGAGGTGCTGGATATTCATAACCGAATACCACTGTGCAAAACAAAAGAGAACGTCCTTGCAATAACAGCTTTTTGAAAAATGTTCCAACAACATCAGAATAGGTTTGTCTAGCTTTTATTGATCCGAATCAATGCAGTCCCATCAATTGATCACACCAATAAAGAACGAAAATACGATGTACGTATATGTCATCCGCATTCGCCACTGGGTCTCGTCATCACCCGTCAGGTTACTTAACTAACGACAGAGCAGGGACTGGACTAGCGCGGATGTAAAAC
The DNA here is from genome assembly GCA_030015575.1 of Agapanthus africanus. NCBI lineage: Eukaryota > Viridiplantae > Streptophyta > Magnoliopsida > Asparagales > Amaryllidaceae > Agapanthus > Agapanthus africanus. Next base: position 350,898,300 of record JASDDO010000006.1, read on the forward strand.
ATATACAACATCTACTAGTATATATATTAATATATAATGATCGCTCAAGTCGTGATAAAATGCAACATCACAGAAATGTAATAAGTATCACAGAATAATACAGATATCTGGGATCCCCGGGTTTCATAGAGCCGCTACTGAAACCCGACGTTCCCCTGCTCGTGTGGATAGCCTGTGCAATGAAATCCTAGACCCCTACGGGCGCGGCAAGTTACCCGCCAAAACCTGAAGCGAGGCAGCCCCCTTCAACAACATGAATGGGCCACCCACCACTTCACGGAATCCGGTAACTTGGGCACCCCTCCTTGGGTCAACCTATACCCCTACGAGTGCAGCGAATAGCCCGCCAATTCTAGAGTCAAGCCCCCTCCGTCTCAAATCCATGAGATGCGGGCCTGTTGCCCTCTAGAACCCGGCTATCCGTGCATCCCACCGCGGGGTAATCCTAGTACAGAAAGTAAAATATACAACGGGTACATCGACCTCAGCCCGGTCGTGCCCCAAAAGAATAATATACAAACAGGCAGTAACGGCAGTCCACATGTCGGACGCTCTCCCCGCAATATCAAATGTACATATACAACCAAACTGTACTACCATTGCATCCAGGCTATCCACCATGACAAATCCGCAACATCACAGCACAACACAAAACATCAACGTGAATGTCACGTTCGCAAATCCGTCTAAAAGGGTTATAACAGTTAGACAGGATTTACCGATCAAGTTACATTCACGGTCGCAGATATAATGTAAATACTTTAAACTAACATGTTTAAAATTTTCGATCGACAAAAATTCCCGAAGTGGGCCCCAAGCACAACTGTAGCACTCAAAATAAATCTGGGCCCAAACAGAATATACCATAAACCCCAATTCTAAGTCAGAGACCTACTGAAGAAATTTGGTGCACTGTGGCTATAGAACGGCGGCGGATCCGTGGCCAAAACGTGGTTTTGGCCGCGGATCCACCGCACTACAGTAAAATCAGCCAACCAAATTTCTTCAGTTCTCTTGAAAAAGCCTGCACATATTTCTACAATACAACAAATGATTTTTTTGAGCACAGAACAGAATCGACAGAAACTGATGCTTTGAAATTGTGGTTTTTGGAAATTCGTTCGATCGATATTTTAAATACGTTGGAACAAGCTAGAAGAGGTTAATGGCCTGGCTCTGATACCATGTAAGTGCACGGCAGCGCCCCGGCCGTCTGAACAAGGCCAAAATGCAGAAACAAAAACTTTTCTTTAAACAGAAACCGGCGCTACCGCGGACTATAAACCCGGATTGGACCATTAACCTACTACTAGCAAACTAGAGAAAGGGTAGAGAGTTATACCGAGCGATCCGTGTCCTTCGGTCTTCGGCCACCATCCCGATCTCCCCGCGGAATCTCCGGTCTCGATCTCCTCGTCGGAAAGGGAACCACATCGAGAAGTCTTTTTACGGGCTCCCACCTCTTGACCGAGGCAACTCGGACACGAAGTTGGCAAGCCGACGTGTCCAAGATTGCTGTAGAATAGTGTGGAACTCTTTGTCTCAAGGGGTTGAAGAAGTTGCCATTTTTTTGTGGAGAAGGAGATGAGCTTTTTTATGGAGCTATATAATTTTTGTGCAAGCCAAAGAGATGAGAACTCCTCACACAAAAAAATGGACAGCCCCCCAAAAACTAGTGGCCGGCCATGCTTTGTGAAGGGGAGAGAGAATAATGCAAGAAAGAGAAAATGGGTGATCATGAGGAATAATGATCACCACCATGTCAAATCCTAATCCCATCATATAAAGCAAGTCATGATGAACAAAAGGAAGTCAAAGTCAATCTAGAACCATCATGAAGCAACCACTTACAAAAAACACCCTCCACTTTGCTAATTTGCTCATTTGCAAATAAGCCCCTCCCATCAAAGGAATTTCAGCCAAGAAGGAATAAAGGAAAAATGGCCGAAACGGAATGCAAACTGGCAACTTCAAAAAGTGATCCGGTTATAAATTATAGGAAAACCCCGCGATTGTATATACATACCCGCATTTGTATTGCGACCGAATACAAATGCAATGAGACAAAATCTACACTGTACAATACTAGGATCCGGCTTAAACCAAAGCCCGCTAGTATTATCCGTCCGATCATGATCCGTGTAATACCACACGTATATGATCGAATCCTGCCATATATCCATACGGCCTCTACAGCGTTTCGCCCGAAACTTGAGAAACTGTCTGTGGGGGACTCTAAAGACTCGTCAATACTTTGGCTGTGGATTTAACCACTAGCACGTTAGAGGTATTAGCCGTACGTAACGGGCTACCAGGTATTGACCAAAAGAGAAGTCGATGAGCGAACTCATCCTTACACCCTACTGAGCCTGTCAGTGACAATATCCGTACAGTCCGGTCCGTTCGTCTATGAGCATCGCATGGCAGGCCTAGGGGGTTGGTAAAAGTCAGACCCCCAAAAACGGTACAAGTCGTGTCTGAGTGCAGCCCAGAACACCCTGAGATACTACTGGAATACCTACCATTAAATCTCCTGCCTTGGCCAAGGACTTCGTGTAATGGCTCTCCTAAACACAGCGCGACCTCACCCCCAATACCGGGAGAGACGAACCCCTGCCGATCCGCTCACTGCCTCCATGTGGCTCGGGACTGTACCCAACTAAAACCTGTTTGCACGACTCCTTTGAGCCGTGGTAGGGTAGTAATCAAGTACAGTGGGAACTCACACGAGACAAATGACGATCTCAGGTCGATGAACTAACCTGTACACATGTCACCAGGAAACTGCTATCTGACGCTAGGTACAATACCAACTAGCAGGTTCCCGGCGAGTCCTGTCCGGTGTACTCATAACCCAATGAGCACCTGTATACATCTTAGGTGATCCAACTGACACCAGTAGCTTGTGAGACCGGCCACCGCCCCTCGTCGGGGTCTCAACTGTATACACTAGTCTACTCTGGAGTATCGATGCCCTGTCTAGAAAACTCCCACGACTAGGGACCTTTTAAGGATGTGCTTATAGACCCCAGCTCCCACGTATATGATCTCCATCATACTGCTAGCCATCAAGCAAGAATCCTAAAGGCTCTATCAACGCGCAATAGTGACCTGTAAGGTCACCTAAAGCAGTACACGATGATAAAGATAAACCAGATAGCATACTATCATTTTGAGTAAGACTGTCCTACCGGTATAGGTCCTTCCTCAATCATTGCAATCACGTGCCTGTGATCCAATAATTGACTCTGAGAGCACTATATCCAACATATACTGTGTGCATGTGCGCAGGTAAGAAGATATCAATATATGTGTGCACTGGTATGAATATACAGTGTGCATGTGCGCAAGCATGAAAATATCAATATATGTGTGCACTGGTATGAATATACTGTGTGCATGTGCACACGTAGGAAGATATCAATATATGTGTACACTGGTATGAATATACTGTGTGCATGTGCGCAGGTAAGAAGATATCAATATATGTGTCAATATACGACAAGTCATGACAATCATCAATGATGCGGCAATCAAAACGATATGTATAATGCGTAGCAATCCTATAGTGCGAGTGTCATGACAATCACTAACGGTATGAGTATAACATACAAATTGTGCTCGTGCAGCTTGAACCGTTAGTGACAGTGCGGTGTTCTATACTACCATTTCTATATGCAACAAGAAGGTATGCTACTATAATCCAAATGAACATCTACGACTAAAATCCTATCACGCCCTGACGCTTAACGCCATACGGGCGATTTCCCCGTAAATGTTAAATCTGCTCACCTGGTCGCGTGCTAAGTGTAGCCGACCACTTGCTTTCCCTTCTTTGCGGCGTCCGACGTACCCGCCTGCGAACCTGGAATTTACATAAAGAATCCATATAAGCAAATATCTAGCGAAAACACGATATCGAACTCAAACGAGAAACTCGCGTCGCGAACTAAACGCGCGTGTATATGTAACGTGTGTGCATACGCCAAAACCCAACACGACACGCCGTGGCACACAGTGACATGTTGTGATACACAGCAAACCAACTCAACACGCATCGTGCGTGTCGCGCAAGTCCCGCTACGCTAAAAATAGGTAAATGGTCCAAGATTTAATCTGGAAAAAAAATAAGAAAATCAAACAAGACCAAATATCTTATAATACCTACAGACAGCTACCTGCAAAAATCCAATACAATCCCTCAAAATTGGGCCGGCCACCATAGGGGTCATATCCGCTAAAGTTGGGTAAAACTGGTCCAGGTTTTTACACTATCTTCCTAGCACAATTCATAGCCTAGTGTATATATTTGCTCATCAAAAAGATATCCACAGATAAAGCAGATTCTACGTATCCTGTAACTTGGTTTTAAAAACGTTTTAAAAACACTAATTGGTACAAAAGGGTATTTTAGTGCAAACTGAAACAAAAGACTTGGTTTAACAGTACTAATAGCACTTAATCAAGTTAAACAAACCCTAGAAACCCTAATCTTCACTTCAACCACAAGCTTAGCAATAAGACTCACAAAACACTAAACTTAGCTAAACAAACCCAGATTTTCACCACTGTCATTACTACAAAATTTAACAGTACCAAAAACCCCTAAACCATATAAGATAGCTACCCTAAAAAGTTCAAGTCCCCAGCCCTTCCCCAGGCCGAGGTCGCCAGATTCCTCCCCATAGCCGCCGGCCAAAACCACCCAGGTAGGTCCCAAACTCTAGGTGCACACTCAGGGTAGCTAGATCTACACTTCTACATTGTTTGGGTTAAGAAAAAAGTCTCGGGGTCACAGCAGACAACATGTATCCAAAACACGACACAAAAATACAATATCAGAGCAAAACTGAAACTTTAAGGTTCTAACTGGAATTATAAGGCACTACAACATGCTAACTAACTAAATAACAGTAAGAAGAAGACTACCTTCCCAAACTTGCTCAAAACTCCCACTCAAACCACAACTAGCACCAAAAATTACACTAAACACCAACTTAAGCTAACTAACTACAAGCAAGCAAAGAAGGGAATTGAGTTTAAGAAATTATACCCTCACTTGATCCTAGGTGTAAGAAGAAGGAGGAGAAGAAGGAGGAGGAGGTCCTGCTGCAGCTACTGCTTGCTGTTGCTATTGCTGCTTGCTATTGGTGTTGCTGATGTTGTTGTTGTTGATGTTGCTGCTGCTGCTGCCGTGTGCTGCTGCTGCAAGTGTTGCTGCTGCTTCTGCTGCAGCTGCTGCTAATGTGTGTGTGTGTGAGTGAGAGAGAAGTGAGAATGAGTGGGGGAAAAATAATTGATTTGAAAACAAGCAAAAAGAGTCAACCATCTCTCTCTCCTCATTAACTACAAGCATGGCTCATACCATCATGCCCTTTCTCTCTCTCTCTCCATGTCAACCCACAAAGCAAAAATTCCTTTTCTTTTTTGAGAAAAACTAATACACTTAAAGAAATTCAAATTAACTTAATGATATGTGTTAGTCCACCATAGTTACTAAACATGGTTTAACCCTAAACTTAACCCTAGTTTACATGCACAAGTGTGTGCCAGCCTAGGGAAATTCTAATAAAATATTCATTAAATTTAATAAATTATTTGAAAATCGTTTTGGTAAACTTTTTATTAAAAACCATATTAAAATATAATTAGCCACTAAACACATCCTAAGGTGTTACAAGAATATAAAGAGAAGCATTTAAATTTAGGCACAGAAAATATTGTGCATAGTGGAACTCTTTCCAAGGCCTGGCAAAAAGGGCATGGGAAAAGAAAAGGTTGACTCATGGGAATCAGAGCAAGAAGGTGAAACGATTCGCTCAGCGGCGCCCCACGTGCCTGACACGTGAGCATCGGCACTGATTCTTTCTGGGATTAGAGTGGGGCCTCACGTGTATGACATGTGAGCACCGGTACTAGTTCTTTTCGGAATTAAGTCCTGCAATAGCGCCTCACATGCGTGACACGTGGGCATCGGCGTTTTTTATGTATGTAATAATACCTCATACGAGCATTGTCGTAAAGAAAAAGAGAGCTTTGTCATTCATACTTCAAAGAAATTTATACATTGGTGAAAAGGGTGATAGAAAAAAGAGACACCATCAAAATGTTTACAATGGCAAGATGCTGAATTCCGGACACGGATTCATGAACTTAGAGCAAGTTTGAGTAAAGTGCTTCTGGTTTCGTCGACCATTTTATTATGCATTTTCTCACGAATACAAACGTCGGAATCCCCGCTGATGTCATCCATCCTCCGGTACGCGGATATTATCGCCTTCTGTTGGAAGACGAGATGCAAAACAGCGACAAGATCACCTCTCCGCTTCTTTGAAATCAGGCCCATCAGATATACTGAATGCACCTTGTCTTCAGCATCATCAAGTGCTTTGAGCGGTATAGACTCATCAAGCTCAGGAAGTGCTTCCCAAATCGACCCAACGAAAATCTTCAAAAGAGCAAAATGGCGAGGGAGCAATCGACCGTTGCAATCGTCGAAGCGATGCATCACCTCCGCACACTGGGTGTCAGTAAACTCTTGGCCCTGGCAGTGGCCTTGGATGCAAATCTCCTCATAAAAGATAATCTTTTCAAGATCATATAGATAAGAAGCTATAATATCTGAAAAGAAAACCCAGTAAAGGGTTAGCAATCAAAATACCAAAATCATTGTACGAATCCAAAATGATTCTCATTTAATGGAAAATCTCATTGAACTGTGGAGTTAAACTCCCAATATTATTGAAAAACGAGTTCTACAGCAGATTCAAATCTGTAAGAAGAATCCTAAAAAAGAGAATAAGAAAAGTGAATAAAATTCCCAAAAGAAATTTCAAAAGAAATTTTCTCAGAAATCCCGATAAGAAATGGAATTAAATTCCAAACGACCCTCAAAGATCAAAGTCACTAACAGGGTAAAACCCTAAGATCTCTAAGACGCATGGTCTACACAAATAAAAGTTTTTTTCCAAGAGAAGAGCAAAGCTCTGTTAACGGGTTAAAACCCCAAAACGAGAAGAGATTCTTTTAAGTGTTTCTTTAAGAGTTAAATCGTGGTCATAATTCTTACCAAATTTTGACAGAGTTTAACTCTAAGAATGTTCTGGGAACAGAGATTTAAGCTCTAAAAAGATAATTAAATCCTCAAGGAAGAAGAAGACTCAAGAGGATGACGAAACAGCAGTCATCTCAAAGCAAAGGACCTATTTATAAGACATGAAGGGACGGTTCAACTCCCCAGGAGATCGGACGGTGGAAAAGGTGACACCGTTGCACCCACGTGTAAACCACGTGAGAGCAACGGTAGGGGAATTTGTTTCCCCAATATATTTAACCTAATAAAATAGCAAAGCTCTGTTGAATTTAATGAGACAACGCCTCACGTGCTCTCCACGAGATTAAATCCTATGGTGGCACCTCACGTGCTCCTCACGTGGGCGCCAATATGCAAGCACAGAAGAGTTCATTAAATAAGAGTTAAACTCTTAAATGGCGCCGCACGTGCTCCTCACGTGGGCGCCAGTGTGTAAAGCACAGGAATACCCATCTTAGGAATTAAATTCTTAAGTGGCGTCCACGTGCACAACACGTGAGCGCCAGCGTCCAGGTAGAATTAAATTCTATAATATTCTTTGTTAAACAGAGCCGTTGGATCAAAAATCCAATGGAGATAATAAATCATCAAAATAAAGAATTAATTTCTGTTGGGAGAAAACATTTCCCAAATCTTTCTAAAATAAGAAAGATACTTTGGAATATATTCCCTCAATCTTTCTACATAAGAAAGATTGCTCTCTGTAAAACAGAGAACGCTTGAATTAAAAATTCAATGGTGGTTAAAAAAGCACCATTTTACAGAACAAATTCTATATATGGGAAAATATTTCCCCAATCTTGTTAAAGACAAGAGAACATATTCTGTAAAAACAGAAGTTCTTGGATCAAAAATCCAATGGTGGGTAAAATTCCCCAACTCAATTTTGAATCCAATTAAATCAATTGGAATCTTTCAATGAGAGATTTTTTCAGAATTACGCAACAAACTTGCCTCCACTATATAAAAGACCTGAGACTTCAAGTCTCATATATAGAAGAAAAAAAACTCCCATAAGCTTCTGAAAAATACATAAAGCTTCTGAAAAATACATAAAGCTTCCAAAAACAATAGAGAATTCAATCCTCAGAGAGGAAGACTTCCCTTTCAAAAGAAACCTAGGTAAAAGAAATTCAGAGATCAAAATATCTCTTTTTACCTATTTTAAGGGTTTAACCCTTCTCAAAGAACTTAGTTTTTCCTCTGGATCAGAGATCCACAAGACAAGTTTCGCACAATTTGAGAATTTAATTCTCATCGGGAGGATCTTGTTCTTGAGAATCAAAGATTCAGAAAAGAATTAGGTCCGAAAGAAAAACAAAAGGAAAAAGAACCTATAAAACAACTTAGTTCTTAAAGAAAAAACCTGATCCCAGATCTTCAAAAATGAAGATCTTGGTGATCATTAATGGTCAAAATGCCATTAAAAGAGATTTAATCTCTAAAAAAGGAAAAAAGACTAGCGCCTCACGTGGACGCCCCCTTTTAACAGCGGATAGCGCCTCACGTGAAAGACACACGGGCGCCCAAAACAGAAGGCCAGCGCCTCACGTGAAACACACATGGGCGCTGAATAAAAGTGCTCAACACTCCCTATGCAGCTGAAGACAGCTAAGTGCTTATCACTGATTGGGCAGCGCCCAGTGCCGCATGTGCTCCTCACGTGGACGCCATATAAAAAGTGCTGAGCATTTCATATATAACCGAAATGGCTGAGTACTTAGCACTGATTAGGCAGCGCCCAACGCCGCACGTGCACCTCACGTGGATGCTATATAAAAAGTGCTTAGCACATCACATTTAATCAAAATGACTAAAAGTGTTCAACATTTATTGGGCAGCGCTCATGACTGAATGCTTCACATAACATACATGTGAGCGTCAGAGCTCAAATAAGTGCTTAGCACTTTTATATGAAAAGAAAATGGCTGAACAAACAGAGCCCAAATAAGTGCTTAGCACTTTTGAATAAAAAAGAATAAGTAGACTAAGCCCAAATTGGCGAAATCTCTGAAATTTTCTTACAGTTGGGCCCAAATGCTCTTTTGCTGGATCTTAAGCAAAAATGATTCTAGAATGTTGTTAAGTTGATCTTAGTCTCAAATAAGACTAACGTATCCTTAGCAAGAACAAACTGAGCCCAAATGCTCACCCATATGTTTTAAGTCGATCTTAATCTCAAACCAGATTAACGGTCCTTACATAAACCTAAGCCCAAATCTAAAATATACGGATTTGGACTGATCCGCGCCTTATGGGCGACGACATAAACTAGTTTCCGTATACAATCCACGGGCAACCTAAACAAACAAAAACACACACGACATGAAGTGAACTGCCGGAGTAGGAGAAGGTGGTTATCGCAATGCGGAAACATAATTAACTGCAGGGGCTTGTGCCTGCAGGGAAGAGCGTCTCTACAATCAAAAACCTCTCATAAAATGAGGGGGAATCTGATAAAGTCCGCTTCAACAGTCGCGTCTGTCTAAACCTCCGATATATGGTGCCATAAATCAACCTGGTATCTTTAGAGAGGTGGACGGATAAATCCAAATAGTATCTGCCCCCAAATTCAGGCCAGACTTCCCAACATCTCGGTCCAGTCTTTCAGCAGTGAACAGTGGTAAAATTAGTTTAACCTATGTATTAAGGAAAAGAGAGTTCCAAGTTCTAAAAAGAATGTATTGAAGGTAACTCCACTTTACCGATATATTTTTAGGAGATGAATTGAGATGAAATGAAGAAGAGATGAGAGAGACTTACGGCTTGGTAATATTGAGAAAAGAGTAAGGAAGAAAAGAGGGGCTTCGTGGCATCGCGGGAGCTCCGGAAATGGCTTCGATCTTCGATGGAAGGAGCTTGGTTGCTAACTCCACCTGACTCCACTTGCACTTAAGAACTTTTGAGGTGATTTTGCTAGAAATTTTCAGAATAGAAGGGAGGTAGGGTATGGGGTGGTATTTATAGTGAAGAATTAGGGTTTAGGAATTAAAATTTTGGATTAAAAAGTATTAAAAAGGTGTTAAATGGTGAATTGAAGGGTCTGTTTATTTGCAGGAAAATCAAACAGTGCAGGAGAGTTAAGGGGAGCTAAAGGGACAAGTGTGCAAAGCATGGAGGAAAATGGAGCAAGATCGACCGTCGGTGCCGGCCAAAAGGGGGAATGGGTGGTCGGATTTGAATGTCCTGCCTCGAGATTTGTGCCACGTGTCAAGTTGGGTGTGTACATCTCATTACGCCTATTTGATTTTTCTGAAACTTTTCATTTCTCCGTGTAATGCACGTGCAACTCTTGGGCTTCCAAAAATTAAAAAGAATTGAAAAAATAATAGGGTCTGATGGGATTCGAACTCATAGGCTATGTCACAGCAGTGCAGAGGTTTTACCAGTGAGCTATAAGTTGCTTCTTGCTTTTATTGAACAAAAATAACTTATAACTTCACATCAAGCTGAAATACCCCTTTTTGTATAATAAACAAGAAATTTTTGTACAGGGATTTCAGAGTCGTTAAATTCTACCCTCCTTATAAAAAAAATTTCCTCGAAATTTATACAAGGATGTTGTAACAGATTCAAGAAAAATTTGGTTAAAGCAATGGTGAAGGAACTACTAATATCGTACCGAAAGTGCATGAAAATGTTTAGGTAGTTGAAAGAACAAAAGGATGCAATAATTTTAAATGGCTGAAAAAGATGGGAGGAGATTTACCTGTGTTTTCTTAACCTATGGCTTCGGCCTCTATGACCGCCAAAGTGAAAGCCTGACGTGTCTGCACATTTCTTTGTGCACGCTGGTACATCGATGGCTGACGAGGTAAAGGTGGTTTGCGCGGAGGTTGTGCAGTAAGGGCAAAACGAGTAGGTGGAGCTTGAATAGCTGGTCTAGCTTAGGGGGCTAGGCCAGTTCGGTTGTGTGGGCAAGTTCCTACAGTTTGTGAGGGTGATCCACATATCAAACAAAGACCATTTGTTCGACGATAATCCTTGACATAGTGTCCGGTCCTCTTACAATAGATACATAAATTTGGTTCAGTCTCAGAAAATGATCCTCCTAGCCTCATAGTTGGCACTGCGAGAGATGGCCTAGAAGAGGCTCCTTCAGTAATATGGTTGGCGGGACATTTCATACTGACCGACTGTGGCCTTCCCTTCTTCTTAATGACAGCTTCATAGCGACGGGATGACTTCAAAACTGCTTCATGTGTTAGGTATTCTTCCGTTGTTAGGGCAGTCTGCATCTCAGGGTCTAATTCTTGCTGGAAGCGCCTGGCTCTGATTTCTGCAGTAGGAATTAGATGAGCGGCGAATCTGCCGAGCATGGTGAATTCTGCATCATACTTATCCATCGACTTATCCCACATGGATCCTTATTGCAGGTGAATGAACTTCTGTTCCATCTCGAAGTGTACGATTTTCGAAAAATACTTAGCGACAAAGAGATCATAGAAATTATTCCACTCGATCGGCTGCTTAAGACGGCTCTCCTCGGCTTTCCACTAGTTATTGTCAGTAAACTGGAGTTTTGCTACTCTGGCCCAACCCACTTCTGGAACTTAGGCTGCGATTAGGTCATTTTCTATGCTCTGAGCCCATTCCTCGGATTTAAGCGGTTTCTCTTTCCCTGAGAAGTTCTTCGGGTGTAATGCTCGAAATTGTCACTCCCGGTGCTTCTACTTCAGAGTGGATGAAACTCTGTTGAAGAAGAGCAGTCTGCTCTTGCAAAATCGTGCTTTGAGCCTGCTGACCTTACAAGAGGGTTTTGATAGCCTCCAGAAGTATCGTCTGTTTTGTGAGTGGAGCGACTACAGTAGGGGGATGTGGTGGAATGGTAAGGGTAGGTGGTGGTGGTGTACTTCCATGGACGTTAGTGCTAGTGTTGTAGGGAGAATCCATCACCTTAGATAGAGAAGAAAGATTAGAATAGATTCAACAAAAATTGAATTGCAAGGAATGTAAAGTTGTTGAATTTCATATTTCTTGTGATATATTGCTTATGACTTCATGCAGAACAGACCTACATGGGCTACCAACAAAACCTGTCATGTCCGACTTTCCAAAAGACTGAAGCAGGCACGTGACAAGCCCGCAACGTATTTATTTCGAGAAAGTCACTTCCCAGAGTAAATACGCTAAGCTTAAAATAAGCAATATAAAATGACAAGAAATTAGCATGGGATTTAAACTTCAACAACTTTATTTACATTCAACTTGATACATTTACAATGCATAAGTTCAACTGAAAGAAAATACAAGAAGAGAAATGCCTAAACAAGTGGCATACATAGACTGAAAGAGAGGATAACTAGTCTAGGTCTGAGTCGCGATCTGATCGTGCTCCTTCTCGGTGGTGTCCACCTTCTCGGTCTCCATAGTATCTGACGAACATTCCAAGAAACAAAGATGGGTGGAATGCCCGTCAGCGAACTTTCGCTCAGTAACTCCCCAAGAAATGTGTGTGAAGTATAAAAGTTTAATGACAAAGAAAATGTATATCATGAATCAATGGACTAGAAGATATGGTGTTTAAACATGTTATTTAATATAAGCATGGCAATTCTATTTAACATGTAGTTCTATATATATCATGGCAAAATAACATGAGCACAGTATAGCATGGCCGTGTAGTGTAGGTGTAGTGGACATGAAGTGAATATAAGTGTTCTAAAAGGTCTTTACATGGGTAAACTAAAGTAACGTAACTTCAAGGGTGAATGTCAACCAATCTCAAGATTGTTTTTGAACCCAACGGGTTGTAATTTAGGGGTAAGGAATCACGGGCCCGAATCAAGTGTTAGTAATGGTATTTCAACCTAGTATTGAAGTATTCTAAACTTAACAGGCTATAATCTAGGAGTAAGGAAACACGGGCCCTCATGATAGCTTGCTTGTGTTAGTAGATATGGATTCATGATCTAGAGAGACTCCTGAGATTTCGTTGGATTCACACATGAAATATCCCAACACCCCGTGTATTCTAGATTACAGTTAAAATTACTAGCCTTGCTCGAATCCATGAATATATCAAGTTGCAAGATTGAGTTCATATTAATATCAAGTATTCATGTCAAGTGGTCATGTATTCATGTCAAGTTGTATTCATGGTTCGAGTCAAGTCAATTTCAATAGCAGCCATTGTATTCCGATATTCATGTTAAGTTCATGTCAAGTCATAGTATTCTAGTATTCAAGTTTTGGGATATTCATGTTCAAGTGTTCTGGTTCATGATCAAAGGTTCAAGTTTATGTTAAAGTTTGGATCCTGCTTGAGTTTGTATTCAGATTAGAGTAAATATCTTATGAAAAAATTTAGCTCTTGAATATCTTAAGTTCAGGAGTAATCGGCAACTGCTTCACATGGATGGCAGGATTTGTGTCTTTTTCCAAAACAATTGCCATTTAATAACTCCGTTAAGTTGTCTAACCTGAATAGGAAATCACTCACTTTCTCCGGCTCCCTGATGCCCAAAAGAATTGATCCCGTTTAAACCTATATTAATCTAGAGTCCTTAATTATTGTTTGTATATCTCGAGGAGGTTTTATGAAAAAATACTTTAATATAGTTTAAAAATAAACCTCAAAAGTGATTTATAATATTTAGGGTTTTCATGAAACATGTATTTTAATTGTTATAGTATCTTGGTGATAAAACCTAGCCTTTAAAAATTTATGGTATTTTTATGAAAACTAGCTCTTTTGGAAACTTGATGGTATTTTATTAAAAAAAATTAATTTTAAAAAAATATAGTTTTACAATTTGTTTTTATTGAAAATACAGATTATAGATTTATATAATTTTTCCAAAATTTAGTTTTGTTTAGAAAAGTCGTATTTTTTTAAAAATCGTATTTTTATTTCCTTTCGAGACCGAATACTCCGTGAAGAGTTCTGCATCTCGCTCTACTATTCCAAGGATGTGCAATAATCTGCACCATCCATTAGCGAGTCCCCTAACGAGGGTTGTAAAGGCGCAATTGCCAAGCATTTTAAAATACCGATTAAAAAAACCGTTTTGAAATGGTGTGGTACTTTATTGTAAAAGCTATTCTTTGAAACAACCATATATATATACATAGATATTGTACTATGAAACCATAGTGTGCGTGTGGGATAGATTGTTACCCCGTGAAATTTTCTTAAGGTATTGTTTTAACAATTATCGAAAAGAGGGTGATACTAAAATTCAAGGTATTTTGATGAAAAAGTTCCTTTATATTTATTTCACATGAAAATTTTAGTTAAACTCGAAGCTAAAAGTTTGTAATTAAAGTTAGAAGTAGGGTGGTAAAATTAGTTTAACCTATGTATTAAGGAAAAGGGAGTTCCAAGTTCTAAAAATAATGTATCAGAGGTAACTCCACTTTACCGATATATTTTTAGGAGATGAATTGAGATGAAAAGAAGAAGAGATGCGAGGGACGTATGGCTTGGTAATATCGAGAAGAGAGTAAGGAAGAAAATAAAGGTTTCGCGGCGTCGCGGGAGCTCCAGAAATGGCTTCGATCTTCGATGGAAGGAGCTTGGTTGCTGACTCCACTTACACCTATGAACTTTTGAGGTGATTTTGCTAGAAATTTTCAGAATAGAGGGGAGCAAGGGCAAGGGGTGATATTTATAGTGAAAAATTAGGGTTTGGGAATTAAAATTTTGGATTAAAAAGTATTAAAAGTGTTTTAAATAGTGAATTGAAGGGTCTCTATTTGATTACAGAAAAATCAAACAGTGCAAGGAAGTTAAAGGGAGCTGAAGAGACAAGTGTGCAAAGCACGGAGGCAAATGGAGCAAGATCGACCGTCGGTGCCAGCCAAAAGGGGAGAATGGGCGGTCGGATTTGAATGTCCTGCCTCGAGATGTGTGCCACGTGTCAAGTTGATTTTTCTGAAACTTTTCATTTCTCCGTGTATTGCACGTGCAACTCTTGGGCTTCCAAAAATTAAAAAGAAAATCTGAAAAATAATAGGGTCTGATGGGATTCGAACGCACAGGCTATGTTCCAGCAGTACAGAGGCTTTACCAGTGAGTTACAAGTTGTTTCTTCCTTTTATTGAACAAAAATAACTTATAACTTCACATCAGGCTGAAATACCCCTTTTTTGTACAATAAACAAGAAATTTTTGTATAGGGATTTTAGAGTCGTTACAGTTCCTCCAGGATGGGAGGGGCTACAGAGACCTTGGCGGAAGGGGCTTGCAGGGGACCACGCCAGGTGTGGGTCTGGACGAGCCGCCGCCGCCCTTCCTCCCCTGTGGCTTGGCAGCCATGGCAACCATGATTTTTGAACGATCTAATAACTCCGCAGAAGAAAACGGAAGAAAAATGTGGGCAACAGGAACTGCAATATCATGTTAATCTTAAATTAATCGGCAAAATCCTAACTTACCCCTGAAGCGCGCTGGACTGAGTCCCGCCCAGCTCAAAGCCTGCTCGGAAAGCATGACATTGGCCCTCTGGATTGGCTCCTATTGCGACACTACTCCGGCCTCTAGGGCGTTAGACTGCCTGACCTGTGGGCAATCCGCCCTGTGCCATTTGGTGGGCACCGGCCAATCCTCTCCTTCTGGAGGACTGACGAAAACAAACTTCTCCTTCCACTCATGGATGGAAGAAGGGACGATCACCACCACTGACCCGGCCGTCCTACCCTTACGTTTTTTAAAAAAGAGATACACCCAGCTCAGTTCGTCCTTACGAGTGCCGGAGTGATTTTTGTAATGATGAAAGGAAAGAAGAAAACTCAAGTCGAAGGGGATCCGATCATTTTTCAACCGGACCAGAAACCCGAGCAGGATTCTCCACGAGTTCAGCGCTAGCTGGCCTGGGACAAGACGGAAGCAATGAAATACGACACAAATATCGGATGAGAAGGGCAGACGCGTCCCTACTTGGAACGCTTCTAGATACAGGGCACTCTCATTTCTATGTGTCTAGTCTGCCTGCTCTCCTTCCTTGGCCAGACGAAGTGAATAGCCGGAGGGTATGTGAAAGTGAGCCCAGATATCGGAAAGCTCGTCCGGGCGATTCAACATTGAGGGCGCATCATGAGTATTTTCGATGTGCACCTTAGGGGCCTTCTTCGCCACCCGACGACGAAGTACAAGGGTATCGCCACCTCTTGGAGGCGAGCCCGACGCAGAGGAAGAAGACGAAGAGGAAGAAGAACTTCCTCGGCTATGAGAAGCCGAGGAGGAAGAAGATGACCTGTTAGTAATATGTATGCCCTAGAGGCCATTATTGATGATATAGTGGATGCTTAGACATATATATAGAGGACTTTCTTTCTCGACATGATAGTATGCTATCAGGTTACCTTTATCTTAACATGTAGACTGGTATTTATACCATCTGTCTCTTACATGTTGATAAATCCCTTAGGATATGTACTTGACTACCAGGACTATGATGAGATCATACTAGTGGGGCCAGGGTGGTCCATAAGTACATCCTTTAATCAGTTCCTAGTCGTGGGAATATCGAGACTAGGGCATCGATATTCCAGTGTAGACTAATGTGTAGGTTTCTTGTCTCTTAGAGGGCGATGGTTGATCCCACAACCATTGGTGTGTGACATCAAAGATTGTACACAGGTGCTCATTGGAGAATGGATACACCAAATAGGACTCGCCGAGGACTCCTATGTAGTAGTATACCTATCGTCAGACAGCAATCCTCTGGTGACACTGGTACATTTTAGTCTGTAGACCCGATATCATTATAGAGTCTTGTGTGGCTCCCACTGTGATTTGATTTCCTTCCTACCACGGCTCAAAGGAGTCGTGCAAACAGGTGGATTTTTGGTACAGTTCCGAGTCACATGGAGTCAATGAGCGATAGGAGGGGTTTCGTCTCTCCTGGTATTGAGGGTTGATGTTGTTCTATACTCGATTGGCTATAACTGGAAGTCCCTGGCCAGGGCCGCTGCCGAGATTTACTAATAAGTGTTATCAGTAGTTTCTCAAACCGTTATAGGCCAGACATCGGCATGAGTTTTCACGTTACTGGGACCTGACGTTTACCACCCCTAGACATGATATGCGACATATCAGACAAAGAGACCGGACTGTACGGTAGTGTTACTGATAGGCTTCATGGAGAGTATGGACGAGCTTGATTGTTGATCTTCATATCGCTCAATACCCGGGTAGCCATTACGTCCAGCTAGTACCGCTGACGACTTGTTGGTGATTGATATGATTATCACCTACTGCTAGCATATTGACAAGTCTTTAGAGTCCCACACAGAAGTTTCCTGGTTCGAGCGAAACTAAGTAGGGCACATATGTTGATATGTGCGTGGGCCTGATTAAATATGAGTATGTGATACCGTATTGTAATCTGGCAGTTATTTGTTATCGGTTCGGTTATATATGATATAACCGGATTGTCGAATCAAGTGTTGATTTGATAATGGGATATACAGATGAATGATATTAGTCGATCATATGTGATATAACCGGATTATTAAATCAAGTGTTGATTTAATAATATGATATATATTATATGTGATATAACTATATCTTAACTAATATCATTAGCTCACTAATTATTCTTCACTATATATATATATATATATATATATATATATATATATATATATATATATAATAATGAAGCAAGACATGATTTCTATTTTTGAGAAAAATAGAAAAGAGGTGGAAAATGAGAGCATGGTTGCAAGCATGGGCTTTATTCATAGTTTATTCATCTTGACTCACTATTCAAGCACGGTTGTAATTTTATATTGCAAAATTCCATGCTTGAATGAGTGGGGGTCAAGAGTTTCCATTCATTCTAGTCCCATTCTCAACACTTGGCTATTTTCTTGAGTTGCTCACATGGTTGCTCTCTAGCTTCATCTTCTTCCTCAATTGCTATGGTTCAAGCTTCAACCTTCACATGAGATGTGAATCATGAAGCTTGAACACAATCTTGTGAGCTTTTAACATCCCCTACTTCACCATCCAACACCAAACTAGCAATTTGGTGTAGTGTGTTTGCTACACTAAAGGAGTTTAGTGTAGAGTTAGCTTGGGCTAGAGGGACTTCGGGTGGATCGTCTTTGGTGCGAAGATCACGAAGAAGGTTCATTCAACTCGAAGAGGAGCCTAGTAGAGTCGCGTGGACTTCAACCCAGAGCTATAGAAGAGAAGGACTCAAACTACAAAGGTTGTATGCTCTTTTCTTCTCTTGAGTTAATCACATCACAAACGCAAACCCTAATAATCTAGTAATAATCTTGTTAGTCTAACTTAGCACCTAATAAAAATTAAAATTTGGCATGCTTGATTCCTTTAGAACCACATGGTAGTGTTAAGGTCGAATTTCATGGTATCAAAGACAAGCTAGAACATTAGGGTAACTTGTAGCGACGTTAGAAATCCGCCGTTTTTGTCGCGCAAAAACTGCCGATAAAAACGGTTTCGAAATTGATGTTTTGAGTTGTTTGCACACCCCGCGGGCTCACGGTTTGATCCGAGAAGCTGCAGGGTAGAGCATGCGTACCCTGGGGACACCCCGAATGGTTGGGCCCACTCCCCAAGACCACCACAAGGTGGTCTTGGTGGTGGGTCCCGAAACTGCCCCACCTTAGGCAGTTTCGGGTCTGCCTCACCCCCTGGCCACATCGTGGTGGCCTCGGGGGTTGGGAACCCCCTCTAGGCCCCTCATTCAATACATAATCTTGGACCTTCGCCCCCGTGAAGATTCGGACGGGTTTCGAGTTCGTTTCGACTCCCGGATTATCTTAAAACGATCGGTTTTGGAACTTTAGCTCACTGGATTTTTCAAGTGTTGGAAAAATTGGTTTAGTTTACTAATTGCGTGCGGAATTCTAATATCGCGGTTACTTTACAAGTTTTGTGATGTGTGTGATACAATTATTAGAATCCGGATTAATTAGTTTTGTGAAAACTAGTTAGTACATTATAAAGCTAGTCGTTTAGTCTCAATTGATCGATTGCCACGAAGTTTTGATTCGGATTAAAACTCCATCGCAATTGTGTATTGTACACGATCATTAAGTAGGGAATCTTGTTGAATTATCCAACAACCAATTGAAAAGTGTTTTCAATTTGAGACTAAAATGCAAGTTTTATAAGTTAGGCATGAAATCCGAAATATGAGATATTCCGGGTGTATGATGTCTAAGGAAATTGCAGATTCTAATTATTGTAGTTTTCTGTTTCTTTTTCTGCGACCGTAAGTGTAATATGTGGGGTATCAAAATATCGTTGCTATATGTCAACGAGTTTTAGAGATATGCATATTTACTTACGTTGATGATATGTGATATCATGTGTTGTTATTGATATAATTTATTGGATCGTCGTGAAAGAATAGCCGGGGGTTTTTATGTGAGATGAGGGTTTTTATTTTCATTCATGTAAAATCTGTATGTAATATTCTTTTATTGGGGCACTTCCGGGTTGAGGATGATGTCACCACTGTTGTATATTATTTACTTTTCCGCATTAAGATAGACCCAAGGCGGGGAGCACAAGTAATCGGGTTCTAGAGTCCAGTAGGAGACCATCTCAAGGAGTTGAGACCGGGTCTCCTAAATCTAGAATTGGTAGGGTTACTTTCCGCTCTCGTAGGGGTCTAGAGATGTGGGTTTGGCTATTCATCACGACTGTGAAATCCTTGTTTTACATTATTGGCTAAATTTAAAATACGGACATCCTAGTATATCCAATATTTCTTATGTTGCTTCTGCTGCTTGATTCTGTGATGTTGATCATATAACTGTGTGAGACGAATGTAATATTATATATATGATATATAATAAACATTGCTTATGTTTTTCACCCGCGCTAGTCCAGCCTCCGCTCTGCCGGTAGTTAAGTAACCTAACGGTGCATGACGGGGCCCCGTGGCGAATGCGGATGGCATAAGCGTACGTTCTATTTTCTTTTTATTTTTCTGTAATGTTTAGGAAACATTAAATAATGGGACTTCATTAATGAGATTAATGAAAAGAAAGAAACCAAAAGATGTTGTAGAATCAAAATTTCAAAAAGGGCAGCTCTAGTTTTTGCTTTGCATAGTGGTATTCCTTGATGAATATCCAGCACCTCATTCGATGAGGAAAGAGACGAGATCCTTTTACCGGGAGTGACCTCTTTAGCGAAACTAGCAAATGCTACAACTCACTCGGTTTTGTTTTTGATAGCTTCTCTAGTTTCTGTTTTGCATAGTGGTATTGCTGAATATCCTGCAGCTCATTCGATGAGGAAAGAGCCGAGATCTCTTCACCGGGAGTGACCTCTTTAGCGAAACTAGCAAAAGCCTAAAAAACACTCCTTTTCAAAATCACTCGATTCTGCAACGATATCAAGTTCATTACATAAAAGGTTTTCTTAAAAACCTAGCATAACCCTCCGTCATTTCAAATAAATATTATTTAGTATTCGTGCTACGTTTGTTAGCTTTCGTCAAGGCATAGTGTGCGGTAGCTACTTACTGCTTATCTGCTGCATATGATGCGATTAGATTAAGATAGTCATACGACTTTGTTGGCTTTTGTCAAGGGTTGTACGGGTGATTTAATTCAATCATGAAATGTACGGGTTGAACTTGACTAGCGGACTATGGTTTGTTAGCTTTCGTCAAGGTTATAGGACACTAGGGGCAAAATATTATCGGGAATTTCAAGTGTTGAAATTTGCAATGAGATTGCATACCTTCTATGAGATAGTTGGATCCCGATACCCACTGCGAATAAGAGTTACTCCTGAGAGAGTTTTACACATCACAATTAGCCGATCAAGTAGGTGTCTAGAAAGGTGTTAATGGGGTTACGACCCAGGGAAAACGAGATTTATTTTAATTAGGTCTGTGCGAAAGCACGGGGAACCTCCCTCAAAATACCGACACTGACCTGGCTGAAAGATTGGCGAACTTGTAAGGTGTAATTAATCCTGGCTAACCTTACCTTTTAGGGTTTGAAGGAAGATTTGATAAAAACGGTGGGAGCCATCCTGATTAGATAAAAATCCAATCTAATCTTGCAAAGAGCGCAAACAAAGTGATTATCCTTCTCTCTCTCCTGGTAGCGACCAATGAAATGTCTTAATCAAGATAATAATATGGATGTATTGACCAAACCTACTTATCATACTGGGCTAGTTTCCGCTCTACCTTATGATTGTCATAAGTCTGAGCAATGAATAGGGGAATATTCAGATTCCCACGTCACCCAAATGAAGAAAAAGCATGTTGATGCATTGTCTTCGGGTGTGTTCATAACCAAGAATTGTTTCTCAGTTACCTCTATGTCCTGGGTATTGGATACCGGATCAGGATCCCACACATGTAATTTGTTACATGGGCTATAGACGGGTGGAGAACTGGAAAAGGCGATATGTCTATAGTAGTAGAGAATGGTGCAATTATTGCAGCCAAAACAGTTAGTAAATATCACCTGGTATTACCAACTGGTAATACATTGATTCTTAGCAACTGTTATTTCGTACCAACAAATATTGTGAATATTTTCCTAAATCAAGTGTTGATTGGGTAAGGTATGTTGTATAACAGTATACACGTTCTGAATCAACTACAGTTCTAAACGTACAGAACACACACAAGAGGAACAGTTCAGAAATGAACGAACTCTTCTTGTGGCATTATAGACTGGGTCATTTCGATGAAACAAGACTAGCTGAAGTTCCATAAGAACGAATTTTTTAATCCGTTCGAATTTGCATCTTATGAAACTTGCCAGTCATGTCTCAAAGACTAGGTGACCAAATCTCCATTTACTGGAAACGGAAAAAGAGCTACTGAACTCTTAGACAGATACATGGTGATGTATGCAGTCCTATATTTACATATGCCAAGGATGGTTCCGCGTACTTTATTATATTCACCGATATTTGATCGTACGCTTTCGGCGTGTCGGAGTTCAAAGTTCTAAAGTTATAACCGCGATCAGGACGGTGTCGCTTTGCAGCTAGCCGGTTGAGCACGGGTCGATCCGCAGGGAGATGGTTGTATGTCCGTTCGTATTTTAGACAATTCAATAAAGAATCTGTATATGCTGGTCCAAATCTATTTTAAGTGTTCGTATTTATGTTCAAGTAAGCTTGTTAAGGTTAAGGTCGGTTAGTAGAGTTAGGATTAAGCTTGTGCTTTTCTTTTGTCATTCTTAAAACGATGTTGGGATAATCGAAAGTAGCGAGGATTAGGAGGACATAGGAATGGGATTTGCGAGTTTAAGCGAGCTTTCCAACGCTAAATCCATTCCTAGTGCCTCTTGTCCGTCCGCTAAATACGCTTATTTCCAACCCTCGGCCAAACACCCGCAATCATGTATCCAATTAAGTCACAACTATATGTCACGTTGTAGTGCGCTTAAAGGACTTCTCGACTTAGGTCGCGGCTATATGTCACGTATAGCGTGCCTAAGTGAGGGGGTTGCGTTTGTTTGGTCGGGGTTCATTTCAAGATGTTTGGCGAAGAGAAGCACAAGGGATTTTTCCGTCCCTCATACCATCTTTCTTAGCCTTAACAATTGTGGAATTATTCACACATTATAAAAGAAAAGAAAATAAAACAAGAAGGAAGAAAAGAAAGAAAAGGAAAATACGGTTTTACAAGTGAAGCAAGCTAACTCTTGGGTCCTCACCTTAGCAAGGAACTCCGTCAAGTATCATCGCTTGAAAATAATACGGATAAGAAGATAAGGAAAATAAAACAAGCAAAAAAATAACAACAACTAATTAACAACAAGAATTAAAATTACAATACAAGATAATAAAATTATAAGACAAGATAATAAAAACCCTCATCTTCATTGATCTTCCACTCAAAAAGCTCTCACTACAATTTTCATGGAGGAAAGAATGAAGAAGAAGAAGAAGCTAAACTAAAATTAAACTAAATCCTAACAAAAAGAAGCATGAAAAGAAGACCCTTGGTTTGGCACAAAACTGGGCTATTTATAGGCTGGGTGCTAAAACACTAGGGCAAGATTTTGAGCCCATACAAAGTTACCAAACTACCCTAAAAATCCGAGTTGACACTGAGTCAACTCGGCCGCAGATCCGCCGCATAATGGCCATATTGGCTGCGGATCCGCGGTCATTTAGAGGAGTTAACCTGTCGTTTTTTGTGGGGTTTCTTGTGTTGTTCTCTTCTGTTGTGCTACATGTTCTAAATTGCAAATTGCTTCCACAATATCTTCAGACCTGCAACAGTCCAAAATGGTATCAAAAATAATTCTTTTGACCTCATCTCCATCGAGCTCCGTGCACCCATTGAGTTTTGTGCTGCCCCTCTCGTGCTCTGTGCTTGTCCGAGACACGAATGACCACTATCATATGTCTTGTCTCTGGAACTGGTACGCGGCACTGGACGGATACGGATGACCGGAACCCGGCTTTAATCTGTTGACAACAAATGTTCTGTATTTTGGCATAACAGTGGAGATTTTGTATCATTTGCATTATTTTGGACTAGGAACCTGTAGCCTGTAAATATGTAGCAAATACGGATTAAAAGCACCTACCTATAAACAAACGAGCATAAGAATGGACGGTATTAAATGCAATATTCTGGTGTGAACAATATTCTCTCAAGATACGGACATGTGCTCTTGCTGAAACACAAAACTGAATCTTTTGAGAATTTCAAGGAATATAAGTACGGAGAAAAGAACCAGATGGGTAAAGGTATTCAAATCTATCGATATGATCGGGGAGAAGAATACTGGAGCACGGAATTCCGAGATTATTCAAAAGAGAATGAGATTCTCTCTCGGTTTACTCCTCCGTAAACACCATAGCACAACGGTATATTGGGGTGGAGCAATCACACCTTATGAGATATGGTGCGCTCTATGATGAGTACTACTGAGTTGCCTATTTCCTTTTAGGGACATGCACTTGAGAAGCAGCATACCTATTGAATAGAGTTCCGATCAAATCTGTTGCCTACCACTCCATATGAGATATGGAATGGGAAGAGACCATCTCTTAAAAGAGTTAAGATATGGGGTTGTCCGGCCTATGTTGAAAAGCAAAATCCGGACTAGCTCAAGGCAAGGTCAGTTCTATGCAAGTTTGTAGGATATCGCAACCATTCGCGAGGGTTTATCTTCTACCACACCGAGAAACAAAAGATGTTTTGTTTCTCGATATGCCGCCTTTTTAGAAAAGGAATTTCGTGTCAAAGAAATTAGTGGCAATGATTTAGAACTGGAAGTAGTTCCAGCAAACACAAACTATAACTGACGATTTGTTGGAACAAGAGGATTCAATACTCCCCGACGAACCGCAGCCACTTCGCAGATCTAGTAGGGTTCCTCATCCACCTGAGATATACTAAGGTTTTCTCTTAAACGGTGGGAGTGAGGATTGCATCATGGAGATGATGACCTAACTAGTTTCGAGCAGACCATCACAAGTGGAGACTTTATGAAATCGCTGGATGCTATGCGATCTGAGATGGAATCCATGTACACCATCAAAGTGTTGACTTTGCATGTTGCTCCTGAAGGGGTAAAACCCATCAGGAGCAAAGGGATCTTTGAGAAAGATAATTTGGTGTAGATGGAAAAGTTGAGACTTTCAAAGCTAGACTTGTCGCTAAGTTTAAGTCCATCAGGATCCTACTTGCCATTGCTTCTTACCATGACTACGATATCTGGCAGACTGTACGTCAAAACCGCTTTTCTAAATGGTGATTTAGAAGAGAGCGTGTATATGACACTGCCAGAGGGCTTCGTAGACAGTGGGAGCAGCAGAAGCATGTGCAAGCTGCTTAAATCCATCTACGGGTTAAAGCAGGCATCGTGGAGATGGAACATCTATTTTAGTGAAGCTGTCAAAGAGTTTGACTTCATCAAAAAGGTAGATGAACCATGTATAAATAAGAAGGTTGTAGAGAGTATGGTTGTCTTTCCCATATTGTACGCGGATGACATACTCTTGATAGGAAAGGGTGTTCCTATGCTACACTCGGTCACGCACCTCTTATCACAAAGGTTCTCCATGAAAGATCTAACTGATGCCTCCTACATCCTGGGGTTATAGAGATAGATCTAAATGGATTTGGGATTGTCCCAATCCAGATACATAGACACCATGCTAAAAAGGGTTTTAGTATGGATGATTCTAAGCGTAGTAATGTACCCGCTTGTTCAGGAATCACTCTCTCCAAAGAGATGTCTCTCGAGACTGATTTGGAGAGGGCTTGCGTACAAAGGATACCCTATGCTTTGGCAGAAGGGTCAATCATGTATGCGACATTATGTACCAGACCAGATATAGCTTACTCACTAGATGTAGTGAATAAGTATCGAAAAGATCTTTTGGAAAAACCACCGAACAGCTGAAGAACATTCTTAAGTGCTTGAGAAGGACTAAAGAGATGTTCTTGGTGTATGGTAACGGTGAACTCCTATCATGCCCCGCTTCCCAGTGTACGGGCAGAGGGCGCGACGAGGCCGCTACGTATTTATTGTGAAGTAAATACGCTAAGCGTATTTAAGCAATAAAAATATAAATGCACAAGAGACAAGATATAATAAAACAACAATTTTATTTATTCACATTCTTTTTACAATACATGGAAAAGTAAATACAACTGAATGAAAGTAATGCCTAAACAGTGGCATAACAGAAATGAAAAGTACTGAAATAAAAATGTGTACAATGAAACTAGAGCTCTAGATCGTAGGCAAGCTGATCCAAGTCCTCACTAGTAGGCTCGATCTCCTGAGTGTCCAGATCACCTGACAACATTCCAAAGAAGAAAGAGAAGGAATGTCGTCAGCGAACAATCGCTCGGTAAGTCCTAAAGATAAAGGAGAAGGATAATAGACAGAGAGTAAGAGAGAGTATAACTTTTATAGTTGTAATTAGTGTTAACGCTATTGTTTGTAGCTTGGTACAGAAAGATGACAGTGTATATGAGAGGAGTCTCTATATGCTAGAGACTAGGGCAAATGGAAGTACAGGGAACCATTATGCTACGGTACAATAGCAACGGAATATAGCTTAGGTGTTTTAAATCTTGCAGTCTCGTGCCACTTCTAACACCTTCCGTACCAATCTACCCTTTAAACCCCGCGATATCTTATTTGTATTGTTTGTGTTGT
Organism: Agapanthus africanus; assembly: GCA_030015575.1. Lineage (NCBI taxonomy): Eukaryota > Viridiplantae > Streptophyta > Magnoliopsida > Asparagales > Amaryllidaceae > Agapanthus > Agapanthus africanus. The sequence goes on from JASDDO010000006.1 coordinate 350,924,491, forward strand.
ATTGTAACTTGTATTGTCTTGTATAGATGGATGACTTGCCGAAACTATGATATCAGTAAATGGATATAACTAGAGAATCATGTAAATGGAAGTATATCCATGGTTCGGTTCGGTCAATACGGATTGAATAGATTGAATTTATGTATTCAGGGATTCATGTTGAATTATAGATTGTAGATTGTACTTGAATCATATTTAAGTCAAATTATTTATAATGAGACTCGGTCTGAGTCAGAACAATTAGAAAAGAAATTGAAGTCCTGAATTAGGTTTTGACGTTATCGGTAACCGCTGCACATGGACGGCAGGATTTGTGTCTTTTTCAAAGACGATTACCGTGTTGATAACACCGCTGTTAAGTTGTCTACCTTATATAGGAAAGCACCCATATCTCCGGCTCTCTGAGGCTCAAGAGACCGGTCCCGCTTAAACCTATATTTACTAGGGTCCTTAGGATAATTTATCGAACTTGAGGGGGTTTTATGTAAAAATACTTTTGTATAATTTTCAAAATACACCCCAAGTATTTAATTATCATCTTTAGAGTTGCCATAGATGTAAATTTTATATTTGTGATATTTCTAATGCAAATAACCTAATTTCATAATATAGGGTATTTAATTGTAATATTGAACTTGTATGGAATTCATGGTATTTTAATATAAAGTGGTTCTTGTGATTTTAGAAAAAATTGGAATATTTATATTACCACCAAAATAGATATTTTAATGATACATACATACATACATACATACATACATACATACATACATACATATATATATATATATATATATATATATATATATATTATTTCTAGAAATCTTTGCAAAGATCGTCGGAAGATCGCCGAAGTTTCGCCCTTTGCTAACTTCAATTGCACACTAAAATTTCTAGAGGAATTTCTTGAGAGTTTGGACAGAATTATGAGTGAGGGGGTGTGTCTAGGGGTGATATTTATAGGGTAAAGCTAGGGTTAAGGTTAGGTAAAGGGGTGTGTTGAAAATTGTACTGATTTGTAATAAAAATAGGGTTTAATGGGATTTTAAAGAGCTCTGAAACCGATCCAAGAAATTAAAGTATGCAGGAGTGATGGGGAGGTGAAAGGGCACAACTTTCATGTTGGCAACTCGGCGGTCCGGCCGAGTCCGGCCGGCGGCGGCGGCCGAGTCGGCCGAGTCGCCGGCCGATTCGGGCCGAGTCCGGCCGGGGTCGGTCGCCGTGGGTCCGTCGTCGCTTGGTCTTCCCCCTGATCCAGTTTGTTTTACATGTGTAGTGGGGTTTTTATGAGTTATGCACGTGTAGAGTCTTGGAGTTCTAAAAATTCAAAATAAAACAATATTAAAAATAATGTGGGGGATGGGATTTGAACTCTGATGCTTTGGTTCAGCAGTACAAAATCTTACCAGTGAGCTACAAGCTCCTTCTTGCTAGTAAAAAAGCAAAACAATTACCTATAGTAATCACAGTAAATGCAAATACCCCAAGTATATATTAACTTTTAAACAAATTTTTATACACTAAAATTGGAGTTATTACAACTCCAGATGGAGTCCTTTACCGATTCGAGCTTCCAGAGTGATAAGGATGACTGAAAGTTAGTCTCGGGTTTTGTTTTCACCCTCAGTGGAGGGACGGTATGTTGGAAGGGTTCCAAGCTATATACCGTAGCAGACTCGTTGATAGAGGCTAATTACATTGCTACCAACGATACTATCAAAGAGGTTGTCTAGATGAATAGAGTTCATGAGATGAACTAGGTTCCTACCATTGAGCATCCAATACCTATGTATTGTGATGACAATGGAGCTGTGGCTTTGGCCTAGGAACCCCGGTCCCGTCAGCAATCCAGACGTATTCTTAGACAGTATCACCTGATCAGAGAGATAGTTGTATCTCCGGGAGATCGAGATCGGGAGAGTTGACACATAGGATAACACAACATATCCACTCACCGAAGCCATCCCCAAAATGCTATTCGAGAGACTTTTGGGACGTTGGGTATGAGATACTATAACAACTGGCCTTAGTGCAAGTAGGAGATTGTTAGTAATGTGTATGCTCTATAGGCCATTATTGATGATATAGTGGATGCTTGGACATATATATAGAGGAATTTCTTTGACGACATGATAGTATGCTATCAGGTTACCTTTATCTTAACATGTAGACTGGTATTTATACTGTCTGTCTCTTACATATTGATAAAGCCCTTAGGATATGTACTTGACTACCAGGACTATGATGAGATCATACTAGTGGGGCTAGGGTGGTCCACAAGTACATCCTTTAATCAGTTCTTAGTCGTGGGAATATCGAGACCAGGGAATCGATATTCCAGTCTAGATTAGTGTGTACGTTTCTTGTCCCTTAGAGGGCGATGGTTGATCCCACAACCATTGGTGTGTGACATCAAAGATTGTACACAGGTGCTCATTAGAGAATGGATACACCAAACAGGACACGCCGAGAACTCCTATGTGGTAGTATACCCATCATCAGATAGCATTCCTTTGGTGACACTTGTACAGGTTAGTCTGTAAACCTGAGATTGTCATAGAGTCTTGTGCGGCTCCCACTGTTCTTTGATTTCCTCCTTACCACGGCTCAAAGGAATCGTGCAAACAGGTGGATTATGGGTACAGTCCCGAGTCACATGGAGTCAATGAGCAATAGGAAGGGTTTCGTCTCTCCCGGTATTGGGGGTTGATGTTGCGCTATACTCGATTGGCTAAAACTGGAAGTCCCTGGTCAGAGCTGCTGCCGAGATTTATTGATAAATGTTATCAGTAGTTTCTCAAACCGTTATAGGCCAGACATCGGCATGACTTATCACGTTACTGGGGTTTGACGTTTACCACCCCTAGACATGATATGCGACATATTAGACGAAGAGACAGAACTGTACGGTAGTATTACTGATAGGCTTCATGGAGAGTATGGACGAGCTTGCAGGTGATTGATGTGATCATCACCTACTGCTAGCGTATTGACGAGTCTTTAAAGTCTCACACAGAAGTTTCCTGGTTCGAGCGAAACTAAGTAGGGCACATATGTTGATATGTGTGTAAGCCTGATTAAATATAAGTATGTGATACCGTATTGTAATCTGGCAGTTATTTGTTATCGGTTCGGTTATATATGATATAACCAGATTATCGAATTAAGTGTTGATTTAATAATGTGATATACAGATGAATGATATTAGTCGGTCATATTTGATATAACCGGATTATTAAATCAAGTGTTGATTTATAATATGATATATATTATATGTGATATAATTATATCTTAACTAATATCATTAGCTCACTAATTATTCTTCATTATATATATATATATATTAATATATATATATGATATATATATATATATAATAATGAAGCATAACATGATTTCTATTTTTGAGAAAAATAGAAAAGAGGTGGAAAATGAGAGCATGGTTGCAAGTATGGGCTTTATTCATAGTTTATTTATCTTGACTCACTATTCAAGCATGGTTGCAATTTTATATTGCAAAATTCCATGCTTGAATGAGTGGAGGTCAAGAGTTGCCATTCATTCTAGTCCCATTCTCAACACTTGGCCATTTTCTTGAGTTGCTCCCATGGTTGCTCTCTAGCTTCATCTTCTTCCTCAATTGCCATGGTTCAAGCTTCAACCTTCACATGAGATGTGAATCATGAAGCTTGAACACAATCTTGTGAGCTTTTAACATCCCCTACTTCACCATCCAACACCAAACTAGCAATTTGGTGTGGTGTGTTTGCTACACTAAAGGAGTTTAGTGTAGAGTTAGCTTGGGCTAAAGGGACTTCGGGTGGATCATCTTTGGCGCGAAGATCACGAAGGAGGTTCGTTCAACTCGAAGAGGAGCCTAGTAAAGTCGCGTGGACTTTAACCCGGAACTATAGAAAAGAAGGACTCGAACTACAAAGGTTGTATGCTCTTTTCTTCTCTTGAGTTAATCGCATCACAAGGGCAAACCCTAATAATCTAGTAATGATCTTGTTAGTCTAACTTAGAACCTAATAAAAATTAAAATGTGGCATGCTTGATGCCTTTAGAACTTCATGGTGGTGTTAAGGTCGACTTTCACGACCTACTGGACTCGGCTCTAGAAGCTGAAGCCTCATCGCCTGATCCGACCCCAACTACATCAATGGAAACTTCGGAAGAAGATATCTAACCTGATTCGAGGAAATATTGGCCGAAGAAGGGTTTTGGGCTAAGGGTTCGACCTAAATGATAGTGCAACGGGCAAATCTTCAGATGTCAAGAGACAACTAAAGCAAAACGTCTGCCAAGGAATAGTCTCCCCTATTTATATGCTCGGCATAAGTCATCCAACGACCCAGATCCGTTCATGCCGCAATGAAGTGCCACACCCAACGGCCATGAGGACGCCATGTGGCAACCGATCATTGGACGCTTCATCCCTCACGCGGATCCAATCGACAGATACGATGCCTCATGGTCTACCATTCCATTGCGGCCATGTGGCTTGAAGATCAACGGCCTAAGCAAGCAAAGCGACGTCCTATTTATGGCGCTACCGTTTCGTTGATCCCCCGATGTCATCGAGGATACGCGCAGAAATTAAGGCGCTTCATGAACCACCACGTGGATCTAGGAATCAAAGAGGCAAAGCCGCTAAGCATCACGTCGTTCCCAAACAACCCCTACAAAGAATCCCCGGCTCCAAGCTGAACATTGAAGACCGAGCAGACCACTCTCGACCCGCCCCATAAATAAGTCGGAACGAGAGTGCGGAGCTAATGATGATGATCGTAAGTGGAAATTTTGCAGATTACGACACGTAGCGAGTGACGTGTTGTCCATGTAAGCATGCCAGATTCCTGGAGGCTACGGAGATGGAGTAAGTACGATGCATTGGGGACATTCCTTGGCACCTCATCTCTGTGGTATCATCCGGCTTTTGGAAGGCCTCCCATGAATACATTCCCTAGTCGCCTAGAAACCAGCCAATAGCTCTCCTCCAAGCCATCCTACAACCGACGTTCCTCAAACTCATCGCTCGTCTTTGGGCAGTCACCGATCTGAGATTCCTCAACTTCCCTGTCCAGCTGAGTGCATGGAGCCCAAGCGCCCCGGTAACGACTCCATGTATCTTGCCACGACGAGATCTCTGCCGCTCCACGTCCTGCATCCCACGCTAGCGTATCTCGCCATTAATGGGCGTATCCCGCCATCAACGCGAACGTGATGCAGGGGCATAACAAACGACGAGAATATCACATCGGCTTGTTCCAATGCGGCCCCTATATAAACCCCTCCTCCAGACGCTCAGGTACGTCGAACTCATTCCCAAAACCCCGCTACTCTGCCCAATTACTCCTCGGTACTTACTTGATCGTCGGAGGGTCCTACGGTAGTTTCCCACTCCGGAACTTCCCTTACAGGTAGCTCGGTGTCAGCAACAACCGATAACCCATTGAGACCCACACACTCAATCCTCACACCGAATCTCAACCGTTCAGCCCCAATGGCAGCAAAATCAACGGAGGACAATATCTGAGAGAGATTCCGACCTCCATCACATAGATCTACGACCAGGGTGGCCAAGTCACGAGTGCTAGCACCAAGGCAACGAGGGAGATCAGACTCAAGCCTGCCTCCGAACGTTGATTGGCTCGATTATCCGTTGGTGAAGAGGATCGAAGAAGATCAAGGTTTGATCTCCAAAAGGTATGTAATTGAAACCTTTAGACTCTGATACCAACTGTTAGATCTTTATAGTGTTTAATCAACACAACTTATATTTAAAATTACATACCTCCGGTCATTTTCTTCTTCTCCGATCGCTAATCGAAGATCTGAAATTTGGAAGAGAGAAGACATGATTTCTACTCTATTTCTTTTCCGAATGTCGTGTCTTAGATGGAGAGATCATATGCAGCTTAAATAAACTAGAGAATCTCTCACCTTTCGCAACTCTTTCCATCAAGGAATTGCAAACTTTTCACATTTCAATTAACCTAGACAATTTAGTAGTCCACAGTAGTTTTGAAAATCAAATTTGAATTCATTAGCCAAGTTTGAATTTGGCTTCAACCTTTTCTTTTTGACTAACATGGAGAGCATAAGAAACATTGATGGATCCATTTTCTTTACTTTATCATTTCATCTAACTGTGGTTACAAATTGGAATTGCTGCTTTAGGATCCTAAATTTCAAAGGGAAAATTAGGGTGATGTTGGGTTTATTTTTCTCTATTTCTCTAATTTATATCGTGTTTGGTTTAATTTTTACTATTTGCATATGAGGTTGATATTGGGGAGAGGATTTGAGAAGAGGAAATTGTTGTTGCTGCTAAAGGCTGTGCTATTACTACTGCTGTCTGGAAAGAAATGGAAGCTTAGGATTTTAAAGAAAGGATATAACCATTGGAGGGGCAAAGTGGTCATTTTGTCTCCCCTGACGGCTAAATGAAACAAAATTAGCACTCAAATTGACTAGAGGGTTGTATTTAGTTAGGTTAAAGGTTTCGGTTGTTGGTTTTAAAAATACTGTTTTTTATTGTTATTTTTAGAAGTATGAGATTTTTGGTGGTTGCATATTAAAAAAAATCATATTTTTATATGTAGATATATGAGTGATATAGGTTTCTAGTCTTTTCTTTTATGGAAAAAGGTCGAGCCAACAAATCATTAACTTTGTACAAAAAGGGAAAGAAAAGGTAAATAGGAAAAAAAACAACAAGTTGAAAGTCATCTCTCTTTACCGGGAATTCAAAAACCGATTCGAATGAATGAAGTGTTTTCCTATCTTCTAGATTATCTTTATTTTGTTTTCTATATATATCCTCCAATAAAACTTATTAGAATCTTGCACTTGAATTCCACATCTAATTAAATAAGAACACCATTCCTCTTTTCTAATTAAAGAAAAGTGGAGGAATGCATTACACAAAATAAAAATGTGTGGCTCTCTTTGCCCCTAGTATATTTATCATAAGGAATCAAACTGGAGCCAGGTGCATGCACCAACTTGCGCAAATAAGACAAAAGCCCTTTAGAGGGAGCAATTTTTTAACTATGGATCCACAAAGATAGCCGAAAAACATTCAACAGTATCTTAGTGAAAGAAGATTTCTAATTTTGTTATGTGCATAGCTTTGGTTCTCTCTTTTATTGAGTGGAGAATGCAGTGTGACATGCTATTCCATTTGATTTTTGCACTAAACCGCATGTTCATTGACGAATTTGCTTGAGGAGGACACTTGTTTTTGGACCCATATATTTGGGTTTAGATTCCATGAGCATATACAATATTGTAGAAACGGATATGGATAAATATGAAGACGTCAGTTGAACGACAGCTCAAAACGTCTAGAATTATATTTCATTATGATCGAAGCCACCAAGCGTGCTACCATCATATTTCAATATTAAGCTGCTTCAAATACAACCGTGATATCTCTCAAGTAATGAAGCTACTGGTAGTTTAAGTTGTTCCAGATCTTTAATATCTAACCATGAGATCTTTAGGAATATGATTGTAACATGTTGGTACTTATATTCTATTTATGTACATCTGCTAAGGCATAATCTTCAGACATATCTCAACTGTAAGGCGTCATTGAGTTATGTTTGCTCGTTTGAAATCGATCTCAATGTCAGGAAAAATATTAATATAACTGCTAGACAACATACTTATGTCATGCTATTGTGCTCTTGAGACTCTTGCTTTTCCTGGAGGTAGGATCAAGTCTGATTTGGTTCTTTGTTTTGGCTTGTTTGATTGGTTTAATTTCCTTCCTTTAGGGCCTGTTTGGTTTTCCTGGAGGTAGGATCAAGTCTGATTTGATTCTTTGTTTTGGCTTGTTTGATTGGTTTAATTTCCTTTCTTTAGGGCCTGTTTGGTTGCAGGATTATGGAATTTGGATTCCAAAATAGTACGGTTGAAATTTCTGGATTTGGTAATTTGTTGGTTGGTTGGTTTTTGGATTCTTAGTATTGGATTTGTAGATTCTTGTAATCTTTGTTTGGTTGGTGAAAAAAAGTGGGATTTGGATTTGAGGATTTTAGAGAGAGATAGAGAGAGATGATTGTTAAATAAATAAAGTGCATGGGCCCCATCTAAAAGTACAATGAATAATGCCAAACCCGTGAAAATTCTTGAAATTTTTTAGGATTCAAGAATCCTTGTTTTGTGGTGGGCCCTCCCATAAAAAACAAAGAAATTCTAGAAATCCAAATGTATCAACCAAACCCAAAATTATGGAATTCATGGATTCCACGGTCCAAAATTCAAATCCAAATCCATAATACTGGAACTAGGGAGCCTTTCGAGATGGTGTGATGGTGATTTTGATGAGTGTAACTTGTGTTTTATTTTGGACTCATATAATCATAACTAAGCATCGTAAAAGAAGACAACATGATAAGATGCTGTTGTTTTTAAATAATATATTTCAATGCATTAGCATGTGCGACATAACATTACCTAGAAGCAATGACGTATCATCGGGATCTGCGCCGGGCTCGCGCCCAGAGATTGCAACCCCCACGACCCATGCTCTCTCTAGAAAGGCCCTCTTTCATTAGAGTGGGCCCCACGCATCTTCAGGGCCCAGGGACCAATTGTATTGGCCCCTACAAAGCTTTCGTGGGCCCCCCCATGTCGCTTTCACATTGTGTAGCATTGGGTTTTTTAATTGGTGCCCTAGATGATTCTATATATTAAAAAATTAGTTTTTATTGGAACATCCGAGGTCCTCTCTTATTTGGAAAAGAGCAAATGCTTTACCGTGCCTGAAACCTCACCACAATCCACTCAAGAAACAAAATGATGAGACCCACAACACAGAGATACTATTGCCAAACAAATGGGCTCATGGTTTTTGTCTTTTAGATGGATTGTGGTAGATTCAAGCCCGGTAGTTTAAGCATTTTTCTTTGGAAAAACACCCTATTAATTTTCTGATTTCACTTTTCAAACTTTTCTCTGCTATGTGGCTGCCATCGTTCAAGATGGAAGGGTTTACATCATCGCTTGAAAATTGATTTTCTTATCTTAGCAATAAATACATGAATTACAAACTTCATATCCATACAGCTAGAATTCCGCTTGGTAGGAACATCACTAAAATGAAAATGCAACTCTTGTGAAAATAGCTCATTATTAATTTCAAATTTATTGAAGATACTAATTATATATGGTAGGCATTATGTTGCCGTCTGTTTGCAAGGATATGCAAGTACGTTGGAAAGAGCCTAGAAGATGAAACATAAAGCTAAATTGCAGGAACTTGCAGGAACTATCCTAAACTTTTGTCCTGATACCAGGAAACACCTTTATATTTCTAAAACATGTATTATGACACTCTTTATTTTAACTCATTCCAATAACTTTCACTAGCCTCTCCCCCCCCACCCCGCACCCCCCCCCCCCCAACCCCCACACGCACCATGTTTAATTAGCTCATAACTACTTCTTCCTCACTTTCACCGAGTAACCTTTTTTCCCCATTTCTTTCTTCGCAACATTTGTAAACTCGAGAACTCAGCTTTTGAGTTTGATAATGAACCACAACAAGTTTGAGAAGTATATTCCAACATATTACATTCTAAACTTTTATATTCTTCCTCAGCGGTTGATGGAGGTTCTTTTCGGGTCTCCGTCAGATGTTGTCTTCCATCGATCTCCCGGTGAATCTTGGAGGTGATCTCCTGTTGCGTGTGGGTCTCAATGGGTTTTGAGGAGATTAGTGATTTGAGGAGTTTAGCACCGAGTATCTGCAAAGAAGTCCCGGGGGGGTTTGGTACCACCAAGGACCCTCCGACGATCAAGTTAGTACGAGATCCGAGCAGAGTAACGGCTAAGTGGAATAAAAATGGCTTACTTGACCCCTCTGTGATGGGGGTTTATATAGTGGCGGCAACACGCAGCAGCAGGCGCGAAGATCTCGCCGGCAGTTACGCCCCCGACGTCACGCCTGCGTGAAGAGCGGATCGCCTATTAATGGGGATCGTAATGGCGTGGAACGTGGGATGTTGCTGGCGGAGAATCTGCGCATGGAGAGATTCGTGGAGCGGTGGTTACGCCTGCGAGAGGTGGAGTTGGTCGGTCGGAGGGGCCGAGGAAGACAGCCTCGGCCGGGCTTCTCGGAGGTGAGCAAGAGGGCCGAGGAGTCTTAGACCAGTGGCAGCCCGGGGCGAGCTGAGAAGCCGAGGAGGTCAGTCTTAAGGGGGCTCTGAGGAGAGCCAGCTTGTGCTTGTAGTTCGGATACAGGGGTGGCCTGGTCGGCCCTTGTGGACCCTCTCTTCTGAGTTCTGGGGCACGTCATCTGCCACGTGTCCTGATCTGGGAGAACGCCAATATAGAGCATCATCATTAGCCCCCCACTCTTGTCCCGACCAGCTGGCGGGTCGGGTCAAGAGTGGACTGCCGGGCCGCCCGGGGTGCGCTCCCTCCTAAGATTTCGTCGGGCGTGTCCCTGAGCAATCCGTTGTCTTCGTAGGATAGGAAGCTACTCAGCGGCCTCGTGAGGAGGGCTTTGGACCCACCGCGTTGATGGGCAGGAGGATACTTGCTGGGGATGCGCCGAGCAGGAAGGGACTCAGCGGCCTCACGATGAGGGCTTCAGATCCTCAGCGTCTGATGGCAGGAGGCTGCCTGCTGGGGACGACCGAGCAGGGAAGCTGCTCAGTTGATCTTGGCGAGGGCCTTGATCCCTGGCGTTGCGAGTAGGGAAGCTACCGGTCAGGGATAGTCGAGTCTGGAAGGACTTTGATCCTTAGCGTTGGAGGGGCTGTAAGAAGCCTGCCAAGGATAACTAGGCAGTGAGGCTGTGCGGTTGCCTTTTGGCGAGGGCTTCGATCCCTGGCGTTGTGAGTAAGGAAGCTATCGGCCAGGGATAGCCGAGCAGGGAAGCCGCTCGGTTGTCTCTGGGAGGATTTTTGATCATTGTCTTTGTTGGGGAGGAAGCTACCCGCCAGGATGTGCCGAGTAAGAAGGGGCCCGACGACCTCGCGAAGAGGACTTCAGATCCTCAGCGTCTGATGGGCAGGAGGACGCCCACTGGGGATGCGCCGAGCAGGAAGGAACTCGGCGGCCTCGCGATGAGAACTTCAGACCATCAGCGTCTGATGGGCAGGAGGATGCCCACTGGGGATACGCCGAGCAGGAAGGAATTCGGCGGCCTCACGATAAGGGCTTGAGATCCTCAACATCTGATGGGCAGGAGGATGCCCGCTGGGGATGAGCCGAGCAGAAGGAACTCGGCGGGCCTCGCGATGAGGGCTTCAGACCATCAGCGTCTGATGGGCAGAAAGATGCCCGTTGGGGATGCACCGAGCAGGAAGGAACTCGGCGGCCTCACGATGAGGGCTTGAGATCCTCATCATCTGATGGGCAGGAGGATACCCGCTGGGGATGCGCCGAGCAGGAAGAAACTCGGCGGCCTCACGATAAGGGCTTGAGATCCTCAGTGTGTAGGGGGGCCGTGAGAGACCTGCTAAGGATGGCCGAGCAGGGTAGCTGCTCGGTGCCTCTTTTCGAGGGCCTTGACCTTTAGCGCTGGAAGGGCCGTGAGAGGCCTGCTAAGGATGGCCGGGCAGTGAAGCTGCGCAGTTGCCTCTTGGTGAGGGTTTTGATCTCTGGCGTCGTGGATAGTCAACTACCAGCCTGGGATGGCCGAGTAGGGTAGCCACTCGGATGCCTCTTGCAAGGGCTCCGATCCCTGGCGTCATGGGTAGGGAGCTACCAGCCGGATATGACCGAGCAGAGTAGCTGCTCGGTTGCCTCTTGCGAGGGCTTTGATCTCTGGCGTCGTGGATAGGCAGCTACCAGCCTGGGATGATCGAGCGGGGTAGCCACTCGGGTGCCTCTTGCGAGGGCTTCGATCCCTAGCGTCGAGGGTAGGGAGCTACCAGCCGAAGGTGACCGAGCAGGGTAGCTGCTCGGTTACCTCTTGTGAGGGCTTTGATCTCTGGCGTCGTGGGTAGGCAACTACCATCCTGGGATGACCGAACGGGGGGTAGCCGCTCGGGTGCCTCTTGCGAGGGCTTTGATCCCTAGCGTCGAGGGTAGGGAGCTACCAGCCGGAGATGACCGAGCAGGGTAGCTGCTCGGTTGTCTCTTGCGAGGGCTTTGATCCTTCAGGACGGAGACCGAGCAGTGTTACTGCCCAGTGCCTCTTGGCGAGGACTTTGATCCCTGTCGGTTGTGGTAGAAAGCTACCAGCCGGGGATAGCCGAGCAAGGACTCGACTGCCTCTGGGAGGACTTTGGTCCTTAGCGCGAGAGGGACTGTAAGAAGCCTACCAAGGACCCTTGGCCGGGCAGGGTTACTGCCCGGTGCCTCTAGGCGAGGGCTTTTGTCCTGAAGGATAGCCGAGCGAGGGATCCTCGGGCTCTAATGCCTCTGGGAGGGCTTTCTGATCCCTGGCGTTGCGGTAGGGAAGCTACCCGCCAGGGATAGCAGAGCGAGGGTCGGGCTCGACTGCCTCTGGGAGGACTTGCTGATCCCTGGCGTTGCGGTAGGAGAGCTACCCTCCAGGGATAACCGAGCGAGGGTCGGGCTCGACTGCTTCTGGGAGGACTTTCTGATTCCTGGCGTTGCGGTAGGGAAGCTACCTGCCAGGGATAGCCGAGCGGGGGTCGGGCTCGACTGCCTCTGGGAGGACTTTCTGATCCCTGGCGTTGCGGTAGGGAAGCTACCCGCCAGGGATAACCGAGCGAGGGTCGGGCTCGACTGCCTCTAGGAGGACTTTCTGATCCCTGACGTTGTGGTAGGAAAGCTACCCGCCAGGGATAACCGAGCAGGGTAGCTGCTGGGCTGCCTCTTAGTAAGGGCTTAGATCCTTAGCGGTGGAGGGGCCGTAGGAGGCCTGCTAAGGATAACCGGGCAGTGAAGCTGCGCGGTTGCCTCTCGGCGAGGGCTTTGATCCTGGCGTTGCGAGTAGGGAAGCTACCGGCCAGGGATAGCCGAGCAGGGAAGCCGCTCGGCCGCCTCTAAGGAGGACGTTAATCCTTAGCGTTGGAGGGGTCGTAGGAGGCCTGCTAAGGATAACCGGGCAGTGAAGCTGTGCGGTTGCCTCTTGGCGAGGGCTTTGATCCCTGGCGTTGCGGGCAGGGAAGCTACCGGTCAGGGATAGCCGAGCAGGGAAGCCGTTTGGCCACTTTTAAGGAGGTTCATCCGCGCCTCCGTTGAGGGAGAAGCGGCGGCTGGTATCTGGATCTTCAGGGTGGTCGCTTGCCATGTGGATGGAGATCGGAAGGCCAACTTTGTTTTTTGTGGAGTTTCGTTTCCCACAGACGGCGCCAACTGATGGAGGTCCTTTTCGGGTCTCCGTCAGATGTTGTCTTCCGTCGATCTCCTGGTGAATCTTGGAGGTGATCTCCTGTTGCGTGTGGGTCTCAATGGGTTTTGAGGAGATTAGTGATTTGAGGAGTTTAGCGCCGAGTATCTGCAAAGAAGTCCCGGGGTGGTTTGGTACCACCGAGGACCCTCCGACGATCAAGTTAGTACGAGATCCGAGCAGAGTAACGGCTAAGTGGAATAAAAATGGCTTACTTGACCCCTCTGTGATGGGGGTTTATATAGTTGCGGCAGCACGCAGCAGCAGGCGTGAAGATCTCGCTGGCAGTTACACTCCCGACGTCATGCCTGCGTGAAGAGCGGATCGTCTATTAATGGGGATTGTGATGGCGTGGAACGTGGGATGTTGCTGGCGGAGAATCTGCGCATGGCGAGATTTTCGCGGAGCGGTGGTTACGCCTGCGAGAGGTGGAGTTGGTCGGTCGGAGGGACCGAGGAAGACAGCCTCGGCCAGGCTTCTCGGAGGTGAGCAAGAGGGCCGAGGAGTCTTGGACCAGTGGCAGCCCGGGACGAGCTGAGAGGCCGAGGAGGTCAGTCTTAAGGGAGCTCTGAGTAGAGCCAGCTTGTGCTTGTAGGTCGGGTACAGGGGTGGCCTGGTCGACCCCTATGGACCCTCTCTTCTGAGTTCTGGGGCACGTCATCTGCCACGTGTCCTGATCTGGGAGAACGCCAATATAGAGCATCATCAGCAGTGGACCAAGGGCAAATGAAATTGAGCAGAGAAATAAAATTTTGGAAAGAACTTCGACTTTTTTTCTTTTTGGGGAGCGAGTATGAAATAGTTTTGAGATAATTTTATCTAAATTTAATTAGAAAGTTTTAGGTATTTTCTGTTACCTGGATGAAAATTAAGGATATAACCTGCGATTTAATCAAAGTAAAGATCACAGGTTAGAATATAAAATTTACAAGATGATAGTGGTCAACAAAGAAAGTCTTGGGAGGCCATGTGAAGACAGGCGAAAGTTTTTTTGTGCAATAATAAATTAGGAGAAGAGATCACTAGTCCATGTGTATGGGAATTTTTAGAAGTGGAGGATGAGAGAGAAACAATAGAAAAATGAACCGCCCACATCGGTCAATTCAGGGTCGGTAGGAGCTTGGACACTTGGCTTCACATGGTCCGTTGGTTTCTTAGATCTACGGCTCAGAGTTGGTGGCTATAGGCACCAAGGAGGGGGCAAGCACCATCAAGTGGAAAAGGAAACGTCACAAAATGGGAAAGAAAAACCATATATATGTTGAAGATTAGGGAGTCAAGTTATTGCCCTATTGGAAAAGAGAATAACAGAGAAAAGAGTCCATATGAACGGATTTCCTCCTATGGCGTCGCAAAAATACTATCTTCACCATTTTTCCGACGATCGGCATCCATCATCATCATCATCGTTATCATCTAAAATGTGCATACACCAAATTTTATGTGATTCTACCACTTTTTCATCATTGAATTAGCAATATAAAAAGTTCTATTGTCGGTAAACCATTAATTTTGCACCAACTAAATCAACGGTGAAAAAATGGTATAATCACATGAAATTTGGTGTAACCATATCTTAGATGATAAAGATGGTGGTGATGTATGTCGATCATCGAAAAAAATCATGGAGGGTGTATTTTTCCGACGTCATAGGAGAAAATTCAGTCCTATTGCGCCTTGCCTCTTGGAAAAAATGCATTATGCTATGTATTTGTGGTGCTCCTAAAATACCCTTGTGAATGTTTGTGTTCTACATGAGAGGAAAAATTGAGATATGTGATTCTTGAGAAAGAAGGACGTGAGTCGGGCCCTTTCAAATCCCCTGCGAGTAGGAGACTTACTGGCGGGGTCTCATTCCCATACACGTCAACAAGATCTGACCTCCTGTTTTATCTTTCGATTTGCTGGGGGGGTTTGCAGGGGCTACTCGTTGGCCCTCTAACCTCATCTTTATTGTACTGCAAAAAGAAGGGATATCCAATTTTGAAATTGATTTGAAGTTTTGGCTCTTTAATTTACAAGAGAAATTTAATGACAAAATAAAAAAAAATTCAACCTCAAATTATAACCGCAACTAAACTCATACATCTCTTTCAATAACTAACTCCATAAATCTCTCTCAATGACCAACTCCATATAACTTTTTTAAATTACATTTTATACATGCCTGCAAAACACTAGTGATTTTAATGGCGAAAGTTAATTTCATATTGTTCTATTTTCCGGCCGTATATATCTGGACAAGAGAGATAAGAAATAGGGCCTACACGTTGTTCAAGACTGTCCGAAATTCTCTTCCTGCCCGGGTGCATTATTATCACATCCGACACGTGCTTATCATGTTCAGCCACGGGGTGAGTTCCAACTCAGTTAAATTCCCAACCAACTGAGGTTATAGATCACTCTCTTTTATATATATATATATATATATATATAGAGAGAGAGAGAGAGAGAGGGGGGGGGAGGGGGGGTTAATGGAGGAACTTCCTCCTACGGCGTCGGAAAAATGCACTCTCCATGATTTTTTCCGATTATCGGTATTATCACTTCCATCTTTATCATCTAAGATATGGATACACCAAATTTCATACGATTATACCATTTTTTCACCGTTAATTTAGTTGGTGCAAAATTAATGGTTTACCGACAATAGAACTTTTTACATTGCTAATTCAACGGTGAAAAAATTGTGAAATCACATGAAATTTGGTGTATACACATCTTAGATGATAACGATGATGATGATGGATGCTGATCGCCGGAAAAAATGGTGGAGGTTGTAATTTTTCGATGCCATAGGAGGAAATCCCCGCCTATGGTCTCCTTCCTTCATTATTCTATATATAGAGAGAGAGGGGGGGAGGGGGGGGGGGTTAATGGAGGAAATGTACCATAGTAGGGAATTTCCTTCCATGGCGTCGGAAAAATGCACCCTCCATGATTTTTTTTGACGATCGGCATACATCACCTCCATCTTTATCATCTAAGATATAGATACACCAAATTTTATGTGATTATATCATTTTTTCACCGTTGATTTAGTTGGTGCAAAATTAATGGTTTACCGACAATAGAACTTTTTACATTGCTAATTCAACGGTGAAAAAATAGTGGAATCACACGAAATTTGGTGTATACACATCTCAGATGATAACGAGGATGATGATAGATACCGATCGTCGGAAAAAAATGATGGGGGTTGTATTTTTTCGACGCCATAGGAGGAAATCCCCTCCTATGGCCTTTTTCCTCCATTATATATATATATATATAGAGGGGGGTTGGGGGGGTGGGTTGTGTGTTAATGGAGAAAATGTGTCATAGGAGTGAATTTCCTCCTATGACGTCGGAAAAATGCATCCTTCATGATTTTTTTCGACGATCGGAATACATTACCTCCATCTTTATCATCTAAGATGTTGATACACCAAATTTCATGCGATTATACCATTTCTCACCGTTGATTTAGTTGGTGCAAAATTAATGGTTTACCGAAAATAGAACTTTTTACATTGCTAATTCAACGGTAAAAAAGTGGTGGAATCATATGAAATTTGGTGTATGCACATCTTAGATGATAACGGTGATGATGATGGGTGCCGATCGTCGGAAAAATGGTGGAGGTTGTATCTTTTCGACACCATAAGAGGAAATCCCCTCCTATGGCCTCTTTCCTCCATTATATATATAATGGAGGAAAGAGGCCATAGAAGGGGATTTCCTCCAATGGCGTCAAAAAAATACAACCTCCACCATTTTTTCCGACGATCGGCACCCATCATCATCACTTCTAAGTTGTGCATACACCAAATTTTATGCGATTATACTATTTTTTCACCATTGATTTAGTTGTGCAAAAATAATGGTCTACCGACAATAGAATTTTTTACATTGCTAATTCAAAACGGTGAAAAAGTGGTGAGTCACATGAAATTTGTTTATGTGAAAGTGTTTATTAGCACTATGACTTGGTTTTAAACGGGCATCACACATGCGTTTTTAAAATTTTTCTAGGAGCTAATTAATACTAGGCTAGGATTCTAACCAGAAATTAGGATTTAATCTATGATGATATGATAACTAAAGAGAAATGAAGATGGCTATACTCTCGTAGATCGAGTCCTTTACTTCACATGCTCCGTGTAGTAGTCCCGTGACTCCACTAGGTTCCACTTGAGGCTTTGGGACGAGCATCCTCCGATGACCTTTGTATCGAAAATGATCCACGTAAAATCCCTCTAACTCAAACTACCTCTACACTAAACTTTTTGGTGTAGAAAACACACTACACTTGATCGCTAGTCACGTGTAAGATGGTGAAATAGGGGATTTGATCTGCTCGCTAATGTATTAAAAAATCCATGATTCACATTACATATGAGGGGTTGGATTTTTGAAGCCATGAAGAGGAAGAAGATGAGATCAAGAGAGCTACCATGGGAGCAACTAAAGAATGAGCTCTAGTGTTGAATGAATGAGAGTGTGAATGGCAACTCTTGACCCTCACTCATTCAAGCATGGAATTATTGCAATATAAAATTGTAACCATACTTGAATAGTGAGTCAAGATGAATAAACAAATGGAAATGCCATACTTTCAACCATGCTCCCAATTTCCACCCCATTCACTATTTTTCTCAAAAATAGAAATATCATGCCATGCTTCATAAAATACATATATATATCATATATATATTAATATATATTATGAAGAATAATTAGTGAGCTAATAATATTAGTTAAGATATGATTATATCACATATAATATATATCACATTATTAAATCAACACTTGATTTAATAATACGGTTATATCACATATAATCGACTAATATCATTTATCTGTATATATCATTATCAAATAAACACTTGATTCGATAATCTGGTTATATCACATATAACCTAACTTGGTAGCATATAACTACCAGATTACAATACGGTATCACATACACGTATTTAATCAAGCCTACTCACATATCACAGATGTGTCCTACTTCGTTTCGCTTGAACCGGGAAACTTCTGTGTGGGACTCTAAAGACTCGTCAATACGCTAGCAGTAGGTGATGATCACATCAGTCACCTACAAGCCATCAGCGGTACTAACTGGACGCAACGGCTACTCGGGTATTGAGCGATATGAAGATCAACAAGTAAGCTTGTCCATAGTCTCCATGAAGACTATCGGTAACACTACCGTACAGTCCGGTCTCTTCGTCTGATATGTTGCATATCATGTTTAGAGGTGGTAAACTTCAGACCCCAGTAACGTGATAAGTCATGTCGATGTCTGGCCTATAACGGTTCGAGAAACTACTGATAACACTTATCAGTAAATCTCAGCAGCAGCCCTGGCCAGGGACTTCCAGTTATAACCAATCGAGCATGGTGCAACATCAACCCCCAATACCGCGAGAGACGAAACACTTTCTATCGCTCATTGCCTCCATACGACTCGGGACTGTACCCAAAATCCACCTGTTTACACGTCTCCTTTGAGCGTGGTAGGAAGGAAATCAAAGCACAATGGGAGCCATACAAGACTCTATGACGATCTCGGATATACGAACTAACCTGTACCGGTGTCACCAGAGTACTGCTATCTGACGATAGGTATACTACCAATTAGGAGTCCTCATTGAATCCCGTTCAGTGTATCCATTCTCCAATGAGCACCTGTGTACAATCTTTGATATCACACACCAATGGCTGTGGGATCACCATCGCCCTCTAAGGGACAAGAAACGTACACACTAGTCTACACTGGAATATCGATGTCCTAGTCTCGATATTCCTTCGACTAGGAACTGATTAAAGGATGTACTTTTAGACCACCCTGGCCCCACTAGTATGATCTCATCATAGTCCTGGTGGTCAAATACATATCCTAAGGGCTTTACCAACATGTGAGAGACAGACGGTATAATAATACCAGTCTACATGTTAAGATAAAGGTAACTAGATACAATACTGTCATATCGAGCAAGAAAGTCCTCTATATATATGTACAAGCATCCACTATATTAACAATAACGGCCTCTAGGGCATACATATTCCTGACAATCTCCTGCTTGCACTAAGGCCAGTTGTTGTAGTATCTCATACCCAACATCCCAAAAATCTCTCGAATCATATTTGGGGGGTTGGACTTTGTGAGTGAATCCGCTGTGATATCCTCTGTGTCAACTCTCCTGACCTCGATCTCCCAGAGATCAACTATCTCCCTGATCAGGTGATACTGCGTAAGAATATGTCTGGATCACTGATGGGACCAGGGGTTCCTAGGCCAAAACCACAACTCCATTGTTATCTCAATACATAGGTATTGGATGCTCATTGGTAGAAACCTCTCCAAGTTCATCTCATGAACTTATTTATCCAGACAGTCTCTTTGGCAGTATCGTTGGTAGCAATGTATTTAGCCTTCATCGTCGAGTTTGCTATGGTATATTGCTTGGAACCCTTCCAACATACCGTCCCTCCACTGAGGGTAAAGACAAAACCCGAGATTGACTTTCAGTCGTCCTTATTACTCTGAAAGCTCGAATCGGTAAAGGACTCCTCCCGGGAGTTCACTGTTACCATACACCAAGAACAATTCTTTAGTCCTTCTCAAGTCCTTAAGAATGTTCTTCACAGCTCCCAGTGGGTTTCCCAGGATCTGATTGATACCTGCTCACTACACGTAGTGAGTAAGCTACATCTGGTCTGGTTCATAACATCGCATACATGATAGAGCCTACTGCCGAAGCATAGGTTATGCCTTGTATGCGAGCCCTCTCCAAATCAGTCTTGGGAGACATCCTTTTGGAGAGAGCGATTCCTTAACAAGCTGGTACATTACTACGCTTAGAATTTTCCATACTAAACCCCTTTAGTTTGGTGTCTATGTACCTGGATTGGGACAATCCCAAATCCGTTTAGTTCTATCTCTATAGATCTACGTCTCCAGGATGTAAGAGGCATCAGTTAGATCTTTTATGGAGAACATGTGTGATAAGAGGAGCTTGACCGAGTGTAGTATAGGAACACCCTTTCCTATCAAGAGTATGTCATCCACGTACAATACGAGAAAGACAACCTTACTCTTTACAACCTTCTTGTATACACTTGGTTCATCTACATTTTTGATGAAATCAAACTCTTTGATCACATCATCAAAACAGATGTTCCATCCCCGCAATACCTGATTCAATCCGTAGATGGATTTAAACAGCTTGCACACCTTTTCGCTGCTCCCACTGTCTACGAAGCCCTCTGGCTATGTCATGTACACGCTCTCTTCTAAATCACCATTTAGAAAAGCGGTCTTGACGTCCAACTACCAGATTTTCTAGTCATGGTATGCAACAATGGCAAGTAGGATCCTGATGGACTTAAGCATAGCCTCTGGAGAAAAAGTTTCATCATAGCCAACACTTGGTCGTTAACAACAACCTTTTGCTACAAGTCTAGTTTTGAAAGTCTCAACTTTTCCATCTACACCAAGAACTTTTATTTTAGTGGTGTACACAGATTCCATCTCAGATCATATAGCATCCAGCCATTTCACAGAGTCCCCACTCGTGATGGCCTGCTCGAAACTAGTTGGGTCATCATCTTCCATGATGTAATCCTCGCTCCCACTATCTATGAGAAAACCGTAGTATCTCTTAAGTGGATGAGGAACTTTACTAGATATGCGGAGTAGCTGGGGTTCGTTGGGGACTTATTGAATCCTCCGGTTCTACCAAATCGTCAGTTATGGTTTGTGCTGTTGGAACTACTTCCAGTTCTATCTCATTACCACTAATTTCTTCACAAGAAAATTCTTTTCTAAAAAGGTGGCATGTCGAGAAACAAACACCTTTTGTTTCTCAGAGTGGTAAAAGATATACCCTCACGAATGTTTGGGATATCATACAAACTTGCACAGAACTGACCATGCCTCGAGCTTGTCCGGATTTTGCTTTTCAACATAGGCCAGACAACCCCATATCTTAACTTGTTTAAGAGATGGTCTTTTCCCATTCCATATCTCATATGGAGTGGTAGGCAACGAATTTGATCGGAACTCTATTCAATAGGTATGCATCTATCTCAAGTGCATGTCCCCGAAAGGAAATAAGCAACTCAGTAATACTCATCATAGAGCGCACCATATCCAATAGGATGCGATTCCTGCACCCCGATATACCATTGTGCTGTGGTGTATACGGAGGAGTAAGCTGAGAGAGAATCTCATTCTATTTTAAATAATCTCGGAATTCCGTGCTCAAGTATTTCCCTCTTCGATCAAATCGAAAGACTCTAATACTTTTACCCGTCTGGTTCTCTGCTTCGTACTTATATTTCTTGAATTTCTCAAAAAATTCAGACTCGTGTTTCAACAAGGACACATATCTGAACCTTGAGAGATCATCGGTGAATGTAACGTACGTGGAACCATTCCTGACATGTATAGACATAGGACCGCATACATCACCACGTATTTGTACAAGAGTTCAGTAGCTCTTTCTCCGTTTCCGGTAAACGGAGATTTGGTTAACTAGTCTTTGAGACATGACTGACAAATTTCATAAGATGTAAATTCGAACGGATTCAAATATGCATCCTTATGCAACTTAAGCTAGTCTTGTCTCATCGATATGACCCAGTCTGCAATGCCACAAGAAGACTTTGTTCATTTCTGAACTGTTCCTCTTGTGTGTGTTCTGTACGTTTAAGAACTGTACTTTGATTCAAAACGTATATACCGTTACACAACGCATCAAACCCAATTAACACTTAATTTAGGAAAATGTTCACAACATTTTCGGTACGTAATAACAGTTGCTCAGAATCAATGTATTACCAGTTGGTAATACAAGGTGATATTTACCAACCTTTTTGGCTGCAACAATTGCTCCATCCCTCCTCTTAGAGATATATCATCCTTTCCCAGTTCTCTACCTTTCATTAGCCCATGTAACAAATTACATATATGGGATCCTGATCCGGTATCTAATACCCAGGACGTAGAGAAAATTGAGAAACAGTTCTCGGAAATGAACGCACCCAAAGAAGATGCATCAGTATGCTCCTTCTTTGTATGGGTGGCATGGAAATCCGGGTATTCTCCTATTCCTTACTCAGACTTATGACAATCATAAGATAGAGCCGAACCTAGCCTACTATAATAAGTAGGTTCGGTCAAAACATCCATATTATTATCTTGATTAAGGCATGTCATTGGTCGCTACCAGAAGAGAGAGAGAAGAATAATCACTGTGCGTGCGCTTTTGCAAGATTAGATTAGTTATTTTATCTAATCAGGATGGCTCCCACTGTTTTTATTAAATCTTCTCTCAAACCCTAAAAGGTAAGATTAGCCAGGATTAATTACACCCTACAGGTTCACCAATCGTTCGGCCAGGCAGGTATCGGTACTCTGAGGGAGCTTCCCCGTGCTTTCGTACGGACCTAATTAAAATAAACCTCGTTTCCCTAGAGGCATAACCCCGTTGACACCTTTCTAGACACCTACTTGATTAGCTAATTGTAAAGTGCAAAACTCTCTCAGGAGTAACTCTTACTCGCAGTGGGTATTGGGATCCAACAATTATATAGAAGGTATGCAATCTCATTGCAAATTTCAACACTTGAAATTCCCGATAATATTTTTTCCCCTATCCACTTATGACCTTAATAAGGTCAAATCATAAGCACTAGTTAAGTTCTACCCGTCATTTCTTGATTAAATTAAACCCACCCATACGACCCTTAACAAGGTCAATAAAGCCATACGACTACCCTAACTCAATCGCATCACATGCTGGCAGATAAGTACTATTCAACAACCGCACACTACGCCTTAACAAGGTCAACAAACGCAGCACGAATACTAAATAATACTTATCTGAAATGACGGAGGGCTACGAAGGTTTTTAAGAAAACCATGAGCGTAATGAATTTGATATCGTTGTAGAATCTAGTGATTTTGAAAAGGAGTGTTTTTTAAGCTTTTCTAGGTTCGCTAAAGAGGTCACTCCCGGTGAAGAGATTTCGGCTCTTTCCTTATCGAATGAGGTGCAGAATATTCATGAATACCACTATACAAAGCAAGAACCAGAGAAACTATCAAAAACAAAACCGAGTGAGTTGGAGCATTTGCTAGTTTTGCTAAAGAGGTCACTCCCGGTGAAGGGATCTCGGCTCTTTCCTCATCGAATGAGGTACTGGATATTCATCAAGGAATACTACTATGCAAAATAAAAACTAGAGCTACCCTTTTTTTAAAAATTTGATTCTACAATATCTTTAGGTTTCTTTCTTTTCATTAATCTCATTAATGAAGTCCCATCATTTAATATTTCCTAAACATCACAGAAAAAAGAAACGAAAATAGAACTTACGCTTATGCCATCCGCATTCGCCACGGGGCCCCATCATACACCGTTAGGTTATTTAACTACCGGCAGAGCGGGGGCGGGACTAGCGCAGGTGCAAAATATAAGCAATGTTTATTATATATCATATATATAATATAACATGATTACATCACAGAAATAAGCAGCAGAAGTAACATATGAAATATTGGATATAGTAGGATTTCCGTGTTTTAAATTTAACCAGTAATGTAAAATACGGATTTCATGGTCATGATGAATAGCCAATCCCACATCCTTAGACCCCTATGAGAGCGGCAAGTAACCCTACCAATTCGAGAGTTAGGAGACCCGGTCTCAACTCCTTGAGATGGTCTCCCACTAGACTCTAAAACCCGGTTACTTATGCTCCCCATCTTGGGTCTATCCTAATGCGGAAATGTAAATAATATAAAACAGTGGTGACATCATGCTCAACCCGGATGTGCCCCAATAAAAGAATATTATATTGAATTTTACATGAATGAAAATAAAAACTCTCATCTCACATAAAACCCCCCGGCTATTCAATCACGACGATCCAATAAATCATATATAACAGCAACACATAACATCTCATGTCATCAATGTAAGTAAATACGCGTATCCCTAAACTCGTTGACATATAGTAACCAGATCGGGATACCCCACATATTACACTTACGGTCGCAGAAAAGAAATTGAAAAACTACAATAATTAGAATCCGTATATCCTTAGACATCATAAACCCGGAATATCTCATATTCCGGATTTCATGCCTAACTTATAAACCTTGCATTTTAGTCTCAAATTGAAAAATCTTTTCAAAAATTGTCGGGTAATTCAACAAGATTCCCGACTAAGTGATCGCGTACTATACGCAATTGCGACGGAGTTTTGATCCGAATCAAAACCCCGTGGCAATTGATCAAGTGAGACTAAACGGCTAGATTTACAATATTCTAATTAGTTTCGCAAAACGAATTAATCCGGATTCTAACAATTGTATCACATATCATCAAGATCTGTACGACGCTAAACATTTCGATCGGTTTTCCAAATATCCACAAAATCCAAAGAGCCCAACAACTTGAGCTTGATCAAAAACATCCAGAGAGTGCATGAACATAAAATGGAGCAGCACAAGAAAGCCCACATCCAAACTTGACTAAAGTGCAGCGGAACCGTGGCCATTTAAGTGAATTGGATATGAAATTTATTGGGGCTCCATTAAAAAGCCTGCACGATTTTCTGGTTATTTTTAATCACAAAAATTTCAACGTTTGAAAAATTTGACAGAAAGTATAAAAAATTGCAGTTTCGAAATCCGATTGAGAATTTAAACGCAATAAAAACCTACCCAAAAGTTATAGCTTGGCTCTGATACCATGAAAGTGTTTATTAGCACCATGACCTGGTTTAAACGGGCATCACACATGAGTTTTTAAAATTTTCTAGGTGCCAATTAACACTAACCTAGGATCTAACTAGAAATTAGGGTTTAATATATGATGATTTGATAACTAAAGAGAAGTGAAGATGGCTATACCCTCGTAGATCAAGTCCTTCACTTCACATGCTCCGTGTAATAGTCCCGCGACTCCACTAGTCTCCACTTGAGATTTTGGACGAGCTTCCTCCGATAACCTTCGTGCCGAAAATAATCCACGCGAAGTCCCTCTAACTCAAGCTACCTCTACACTAAACTCTTTGGTGTAGAAAACACGCTACACTTGATCGCTAGTTAAGTGTAGAATGGTGAAGTAGGGGATTTGATTTGCTCACTAATGTATTCAAAAATCCATGATTCACATCACATATGAGAGGTTGGATTTTTGAAGCCATGAAGAGGAAGAAGATGAGAGCAAGAGAGCTACCATGGGAACAACTAAAGAATGAGCACTTGTGTTGAATGAGTGAGAGTGTGAATGGCAGCCCTTGATCCTCACTCATTCAAGCATGGAATTATTGCAATATAAAATTGCAACCATGCTTGAATAGTGAGTCAAGATGAATAAACAAATGGAAATGCCATACTTTCAACCATACTTCCAATTTCCACCTCATTTTTTATTTTTCTCAAAAATAGAAATATCATGCCATGCTTCATAAAATACACACACATATATATATATATATATATATATATATATATATATATATATCATATATATATTAATATATATTATGAAGAATAATTAGTGAGCTAATGATATTAGTTAAGATATAATTATATCACACATAATATATATCACATTATTAAATCAACACTTGATTTAATAATCCGTTTATATCATATATAACCGACTAATATTATTTATTTGTATATCTCATTATCAAATCAAAACTTGATTCGATAATCTGGTTATATCACATATAACCTAACTTGATAACAGATAACTGCCAGATTACAATACGGTGTCACTTATATGTATTTAATCAGACCCACACACATATCACATATGTGTTCTGCTTCGTTTTCCTTGAACCAGGGAACTTCTGTGTGGAACTCTAAAGATTCGTCAATACGCCAGCAGTAGGTGATGATCACATCAGTCACCCACAAGCCTTCAGCGGTACTAACTGGACGTAATGGCTATTGGGTATTGAGCGATATGAAGATCAACAAGCAAGTTTGTCCATAGTCTCCATGAAGCCTATCAGTAACACTACCGTACAGTCCGGTCTCTTCATCTGATATATCGCATATCATGTCTAGGGATGGTAAACGTCAGACCCCAGTAACGTGATAAGTTATGCCGATGTATGGCCTATAACGGTTCGAGAAACTACTGATAACACTTATCAGTAAATCTCAGCAGCAGCCCTAGCCAGAGACTTCCCGTTATAGCCAATCGAGTATAGCGCAACATCAACCCCCAATACCGGGAGAGACGAAACCCCTCCTATCGCTCATTGCCTCCATGTGACTCGGGACTGTTGTTCATATCATAATTTTGCATTATTATATTCCCCATTCTTATTCATTTTACAAATAAACAGGTGCTTTTGATTCATGTCTGCTACATAGTTGCAGATTACAGGTTCTTGGAACAAAACAGTGAAAATGATGAAAAGACGATACAAAAGTGAGACTACGACCAACAAATAGAAGAATCTTGATCATGCCTACAGTTTGAGGGACAAATGAAGATCAATGAACAATTCACAAAGTACAAAGGCATCGCAAAGATTCAGGATTTCAACACGAAGCAAACGGTAAAAGTCCAGCACATTCTACACTGTGGAAATGTGAAAGAAACTAGAAGATATTCTGAAGAACCAAGTGAAGAAAAGTCAAGGAAAATGCAACAGGAAGCAGCCCAGGAGAATACAGCCCAAGACCCTACTATATGGCCGCGGATCCACGGCCAAACAGGGCTTTTGGCCGCGATTCCGCGGCCATGGTAAGCACGTGTCGGTGCAATTTTTGACGGCGGCGGCGGTGCGTTGACTAGGCTTCCTAGGGTAATTTTGTAAATGCAGATAGGGATCAGATGTAACTGTAGGGTTTCTATAATCTATAAATAGGAACCCTACAGCTCTTTTTAAAGTATGCCTCTTCCTATGCCTCTTTTTGTTTATCAAATTCAGAAATTTTAATCGCTGTAATGTTTTGAAGAGTGCACCGAATAAATTAAGTAGTTTTTCTTTACCTTGCCCTAGTTAATTTCTTTTCTGCCATAGTTTAGTAATTTTATTTATCTGCCCTAATTAATTAGTTTAGAACTTTTAATTATTTGCCGTAGTTTAGATAATTAGTCTTTTAAAAACAATCATAAAAAAATGTCTCCTTTTATCAATTCCCTAATGAGTGAGTAGTTCCTCACTTGTTAGGGTTAGGAATAGGAAATGTTTGATAGATGAAAATCTCTCACCCCTTTCTTGCCCGTCATATATTTTAATAGGACTCTATGCATACATACACACACCGCTCACTACGGCACCCTATCCCACGAGGTAGCGGTGATACCGTAGTTTAAAAGACCGGTTGTATATGTTTTCCATGGAGATTAGGGTAAGAATTAAGAAAGGGCGGACAAGGACCTAGAGGAAGAAACATAGTTTCTTCCCGATCGTGCTAATCCCCTTTGTTTCCTGATTTAAAATCAGGAAAGCTTACGAAGGAGGCATCACGTGCTAGCACGTGACCAGCAGTCACGTGTTGGCACGTGATATTTGAAAGCAGCGGACTCATTCTCTGATTAAATCAAGAAAAAGGCTCCAGACGAGGGTCACGTGCTCACACGTGACCAGGGGTCACGTGGTGGCACGTGACGGCTAAGCAGCGGCCAGAAGACAGAGCGCAAAAAGAAGAAGAAAGCTCGTTCCACGGGGTCACGTGCTTACACGTGACCAAGGGTCACGTGCCTACACGTGACCATGGGTCACGTGGCCACACGTGACCGGCTTTCAAAGCCTATCTATTTAACAGAATTAAATTCTGAACAGCATTCAAATCTTTCCAAAGGAAAATGATTATTTGGAACCGATTGGACTAAAGATTTAAAGGTGATTAAATATCATCTATTTGTGGAAAAATCCTGAACTTGGAAAGATTTCCCCTTAAAATCTAACTGAAATAACAAAGGAAAATCTCTGGATTTAAAATCCAATGGTGAATAGAATTCACCTAATAATCCAAAGGACCGGATGAATGATGAATGCAAATCAAATCTCTCAATGAAAGATTCACCAAAACTAATTGATTCTGCTCCTTCTCCTATAAATAGGAGTCAAAGGAGAGAGTTTGGGAGACACAGAGGGATAGACAGAAAAAGGGAGATAGAAAAAGAGAAATATAGAGTCTTGAGACTCTGGAAGAATTTGATCTTCTGCAGAAGAAAATCCTAGGTAAGAAAGGGAAGGCCCTTAAAAGAGAATTTAATTCTCAAAAGAGTTTAACTCTTAAAAAGAAGAACATAGTTCTCTGTTTAGTGGAGGATCTGCAAAGTGCACATCTCCCCTTGAATTGAGAATTTAATTCTCATTGGGTTGAGATCCTGCCATGCATATCCAAAGCGTAGAGAGGGAATAGAAGTTTGAGAATTTAATTCTCACAAGTTATAGGAATTTAATTCCTTTAAGATAAAATTAGGGTTTGACCCTATGTTATAGGAATTTAATTCCTTCAGAATGAACAGAATCAGGGTTTAACCCTAGTTAAGAACTTAGTTCTGTCAAAATAACAGGAATTTAATTCCCTTAAAAAAGAAGAAATTAGGGTTTCACCCTATGACAAAATCTCATTCCTCAGAATAATTCTCTAAAAGAGAGTGGGAATTTAATTCCTTTAAAGCTTTTATTAGGGTTTAACCCTATGATAGGATTCAGTTCTTCACATATATGAGGAATTTAATTCCTACAGAAAATTCAGAGTTCAACTCTATCCCAGAATATAAATCATCAGAAGGAAATAGGAATTTAATTCCTCTAAAGTTTATTGTTAGGGTTCAACCCTGCGAAGAATTTAATTCTTAAAGAGATTAACAGATCTTTTAAAAACATACAAAGAGGCAGGGTCACGTGCTACCACGTGACCCCCGAAAAGATCCGCAGAGAAGGGCCTTTGAGGCAATGCCTCACGTGACCCACGTGACCCTTGGCAGAAGGTTTAACATACAAGCATTTAAATGCTCATCACGTGATGGCACGTGATGCTCCAAAATATGCAATATCCTCAGTAAAACAAATGAAGGGGAGGGCGCCCTCACGTGCTACCACGTGACCCCTCTTACCTTAGTGCTTAACGCTAAATTGGACCCTCTGAATCCAGTGTTTAACACTGTTTTGCCTTAGTGTTCAACACTAATCGAAGAGCCTTTCTTGCAATGTTTAACACTGAATTTCTTAGTGTTTAACACTAAATTAAATCTCTGTTAACAGAGTTTAACATTAATTTTCTTAGTGTTCGACACTAAATTAAAATCTCTATCACCAGTGTTTAACACTGATTATCTTAGTGTTTGACACTAATTTGAGATCTCTGTTGCTAGTGTTTAACACCGATTTGTTTTAGTGTTTAACACTAATTTGAACCCCCTGTTGCTGGTGTTTAACACTAACTTTAGCCCAATTGGCTAAGTGTCTAGAGGCAAAGCCTCCTCTAATGGACCAACAGAGGGCCAATATCCTAAATATGATTGGACTTAGCCCAAGCTGGCCATAGGTCCTCAATTCAAATTCAACTGAGCCAATGGGCTCATAATATAATTAATTGGTCTTGGTTCCAAATTGGGTCAAAGATTATTCAATCTACCTCGGTTTAAGGGTACATCTCTTCACTCCTTTGATACTCGGCGTTGTAATTCCTCAACGTCTTCAAAGAGGTAACGGGTCCCGATGACCACATATTGATACGGACTGTGGGGTCCTTAAACTCATGGACTATGAGGTCCTTAACCTTGACCGAGATGTCTTAAAACTAACTTTGGACTGTGGAGTCCTTAAATCCATGGACTATGACGTCCTTAACCTTGACCGAGATGTCTTAAAACTAACTTTGGACTGTGGAGTCCTTAAATCCACGGACTATGAGGTCCTTAACCTTGACCGCAATGTCTTAAAACTAACATTGGACCGCAATGTCCTTAAACTACCTATGGACCGCAACGTCCTTAAACTACCTATTGACCGCAACGTCACTAAACTAAACAACATGGCTCCCTTAATGGCTCTATTGTTGGATCTAAACGATCCCGTTAAGTCGATCTTAGTCTAAAAACTAGACTAACGTGTCCTTAACAAACGTTTAAGTCGATCTTAGTCTCCAATGAGGCTAACGTATCCTTAAACCGAAACCCCCAAACCCAAATCTAAGATAATACGGATTTGGACTAGTCCACGCCCTACGGGCGACGACATAACTCAGTCTCCGTATACAATCCATGGGCAACCAAACACAAAATAAACACACACGACACTAAGTGACCATCTAGAGAAGGAGAAAGTGGTTACCGCGATGCGGTAGCGTAATTAACTGCAGGGGCTTGCGCCTGCAGGGAAGAGCGTCCCCACAATCAAAAACCCCTCAAGCGAGGGGGAATCTGACGAAGTCTGCTACATTGGACGCATCCGTTTAAACCTTCGATATACGGTGCCATAAATCAACTTGGCATCTTCGGAGAGGTAGACGGATAGCACCAATTAGCATCTGCCCCGAACCTCAGGCGAGACGACCACGCGTCACGCCGTCGTTCGGAGGGGAACAGATTCTGGCACGCCTGGTGGGACCTTTTCCTCTTTCCACTCCACACTTCATGTGTCGTCTTCGCGAACGAATCGCTGTTTGTTAATGGTTGCCTTTGGGTTTCAAGTTACTAAGATTTGGACTTTTTCCTGGCGCAGAAATCAAGCATCAATGGCATCCAACTGCTCGAGCTGCTCGAAGTGCAAGTGCAACCGACGCTCCGCCTCACCTGGAGGTGTAGCCTATGGGCCTCAAGCGGCCTTCATCCTTGCC
This sequence comes from Agapanthus africanus, assembly GCA_030015575.1. NCBI lineage: Eukaryota > Viridiplantae > Streptophyta > Magnoliopsida > Asparagales > Amaryllidaceae > Agapanthus > Agapanthus africanus. Next base: position 350,955,642 of record JASDDO010000006.1, read on the forward strand.
ATGCCGGTGAAACAAGTGACTCAAGCCACCACCGGTCTGTTTTTCAGGACAATGCTCCCGCCCACAAGCTTCACCATTCCAGTGCCCGCACCGGAAACGCAAAAGAAGTCGGTCTTCGATCGGCTTACTACTACCACGGCCCCTCTCAATGGGTCGTCCAATACCAAGCCGGAAGCCTCGGTCTTTACCAGGCTGAACCTGAACTCTGATGGGCCTGCCAAGTAGCTTATGACCCCTGACGTGGCCATCGCGAAGAAGACAACCATCTCCATTCCTGAAGCCGTTAAGACGGCTTCCCCTGCTAAAGAGTCTGTCATTTCAAGGTTGACTATTCCGGTTCCCGTTCCTGCTCGAGGGTCTGTCTTTGATAGATTGGACACCGCCACTCAAAAGACGTCAGTCTTCAAGAGGCTGGCACCAGCGGCGTCTCATCCAGACAGGGGGCAAGATGAAACCATCCCTATCACCGGGCCAGCCCCAACAGCTCGACACGCTCGACGTCGCCACTGGCGCCGAGTAAGGAAGGCCGGGGGCAACTCCCCCTCAGGGCTAACTCCACCGGCTCCAACGGTGGAAGTTAATGATGCTGTTCCAACTGGGAACAGTTTTGAACCGTTAAGGAGGGTACGCAAGAACTCTCCGACTACCACGTTGAAAAGATCTCCTCCACCTGCGGAGAGTGTTACAGAAGCGAAGACGGAGCAGCCTCCTCAACGGCTGTCCTCCAAAATTTACAAGGTCTGGCGACGGGTTCAGGACTCGGTAATCATTCAAGATCACTCTCACTGGCAGAAGAAGGTGAAAGTTCAGGAAGAAAAGAACCGTCCTGTCAAATCACAAAGGACGACAACCGCTTGGGTGCCCGCTGCAACGGCCCCCTCCACGTCGACTACTCAAAAGAGAAGAAGGCCGGAGAAAGTCCCCACGCCTGCAGCAAATGTCAAAGACAGTAAGCCTAAAAGCCCTAAGTCTGGGGGCATGGTGGTGCATACCGTTTACATGGCGTCGGGGAAGGAAGACAGCCGTGCATCTACAGGTCATAGACCGCTTACACGGTCAGTAACCAAAGCTCAGGAGCAAAAGCAAAAGCTCCAGGAAATGATGATTGCAATGGCCGCGCTTACTGGGCCGAAAGAAAGCCCCGAGGCGTCCTCGGATCAGCAACAAGAACAGGAAACTGACGCTGAGTTCCTTCGGAGAATATTGGAAAAGAAAGATAAAGAGGCTGCGGAACAAGCGACCAATATAAAGCAGATAGCCCACTTATTCCAGGACATGGTGGGGATGATGATCCAACAAAACCCACCTGCTGAGGATCCTCCGATCGTCCTTGAAGACGACAGGGGAGAAACGTCAAATCCACCACCGGCTCTCTCAACGGCCAAGGAGGAGACAATCTCTAAGGCTGACTTGGACGACTATATAGCCCAGCAAATCCGGGTTCATCATGCGACTGAGGCAGCTGGTCAAGTCGTAAAAACGGGGCGACCATATCCGAGCTGGTACGACCAAATCAAATATCCGCCGGGTTATACAATACCAAAATTCCACGTGTATAAGGAGACCGGCAATCCCCATCAACATGTTGCCCAGTTCAGGGCCCTTTGCGGTAACACCGGCGGTGATGATAAACTATTGCTTCGCCAGTTCGTGGGCAGCTTATCAGAAACAACGTTCGAATGGTATTCGGAACTCCCGAACGATTCTATTAAGACGTTCGCTGAAATGGAGTTGCTTTTCACTTAGCGATTCGCGAGCGCCAGCGAACGCACTCCAATAACGGCATTGATTAATGCCAGGGTAAAATCAGGCAAAACGTGGGTCCAATATGCTATACGCTGGCGAAATTTGTGGTCGAAATGCGAGCAACGCATTGAGGAAGCGCCCGCGGTGGGCATGTTCGTGGGAACCCTAGACCCTCACGCAACTATCTCCCAGTTTATGATGTTCTTTAAGCCAACCACATTCCAGGCTCTAATCGACAAGTTGGCCCAGATGGACCAGATGGATCATAGACCGTCTCCCCCGAAGCCCGAGCTTTGGAGTGACAAGGGTAAAGGAAAGGCAACCTTCGTCGCGAATGCTCAGCTGCAACCTAGTGCCCCAAAGCTGGCGGATCAACTGGAAGAAAGACGCCGGTATTATAATGAGAAGATGAAGCGCCTCTACTCGTTCCCACGGGACAAGACGAAACGGTTATTCGAGCTGGCAGTACGCAACAGACTTATAAACTTGCCAAATCCAAGGCGACCGCCACAACCCACTGAGGCGAATAACCCCAACTATTGCCCTTACCATCAAACGGTAAGCCATCCGATTGAGGATTGCTTCGTTTTCAAAGGATGGATTGAAGATCAATACCTCCAGGGGAAGTTTGCACTATCCGAGAGGTGGAAGGTGAACCCGCCACAGCCGCATACTCCTAAGAAGACGGACGCATCCGGAGCAACTTGCTCCTTTATTAAAGAAGCTCCATGGGAGGTCGTGCTATCAACTAAAACCAAAAGAATGCCGAGGGACCTTGATGCGTGCCCGGTGGTCGAATGGAAGAACCCGCTTGAACCTCAAATCATCGAAGGGATGTTGAAGCCGCGCCCAACTACAAAGATTCGTGGTGATGGCCCAAATACTCACACCCAACCGTCAAAATCTTCCAAGAAAAAGAAGAGGAAATCCAAAAAGCCCGTGAAGCCTGGAGACAAGCGCACGGATTTGCAGAAACAGATTGACGCGCTGGAGGAGTACAATCAAAAGGCGCGGACTCCCGTCACGCTGCAAGAGTTCCTCAACCACATCTTTTAAGAGGAAGATGAGGGGGAGAGTTCGTCGGATGAATCCGAGGGATACGTGGCGAGTTGTAACGTAATCTCCCACTCGTTTACCGACGACGAAAAAACTCCTGGCACTAAGAAACTGGGGGTAGAGCCTGAACCAGAGCTTGGGTGGCCGACAGACGAAATGATCGACGCCTTTCTAGACGAGATTCGTTTGAAAAGTAAAGCCGACCAGGAGCGTGAGATAGCCGCATCAGAGGGAGCCAAACGCAGGCGACTAAACGAAAGAGTTGAAGTACTCCCGCCAGATCGAAAGACATCCGATGCGAATAAAAACGTGTTCAAGACGAGGAAAAGATTTACCAAAGCCATGTCAATGGGAATGAAGCTACCACCCTCAGAAGAAAACACGCTCAATGGAGCGGAAAGGCACCCTAACTATTGCGCATATCATCGGAAGATTTCGCACCCTACGGAGGAGTGCGACGCCTTTGGGATATGGTGGCAAGGATATGTTGCTCACCGGCAACATTTTAAGCGCATGAAACGCAAGACTCGTCGGGAACGAAGAAGTACTACCGACGGGCACAACAGAACTGCTGGCAACTGTTACATGGTGAACGCCGGAGGGTCACAAGTTCTCACCTTTGGGAGCGACTCTGATGAAGAAATGGCTCTGGGCCCTCTCTTTAAAGAATCTGTTTTAGGGAAAGAGGAAGAACCAGAGGCCTGCGAAAATATTCAACTGCGCAATCGCACGCTCCCGGAAAAGAATCTCGGACCCGCGAATAGAAAAGATAAGGGAAAGGAGAAGGTCACTGGGGATATCGCCTTAGATGACCAAGTCATGAAAGAGCTGACTGCCAAGGACCCTCTCAGGAAGGGTAAGGTGGACTACAACATCCTAGCGCACCTAAAGAAGCTACCTTATCAGCTCAGCATTCTCGATGCCCTCCTATTATCAAAAGAAGCGCGAGATTCATTAATCAAGGCGTTACAAGAACCCGAGCAATTCCAAGCCTTCCTCGCCGAAGAAAGGATGAAGAATGAACTGGAAGAAGTGCATACGGCCGACATCACTTTCGGTGACGAAGACCTCCTCCTCGGGACATGCGACCATAACCGTCCCCTATATGTCTCTGGATACTGCCATGATATCAAGATAGGCAAGATCCTGGTGGATAATGGATCCTCCGTCAATCTCCTTAATGTTCGGGTGTTGAAGGAAATCTGCATGAGCGTACAGCACCTCGCTCGTGACAAAATTACCATCTCCGGTTTCGACTCCCAATCATCACGGACTCTCGGATCTGTAATACTAACATTACGCTTCGGACTGCTCGTCACGGACATCAAGTTTCACGTCATTGATGCCAATACCTGCTACAACGCCTTACTCGGTCGTCCTTGGTTACACGAGTACAACATCATCCCTTCTACACAATATCAGTGTATGAAGTACTTTAAGGATGGTTTCGAGTATACCGTAACAGGTGAGCTGAACCCATTCTCCGTGAACGAAGTCCGCAAGTACGAAGATGCAAAATACTTTTTGCCAGACTTCGAGGATACAGAAAAGAGTCGCAAGCCGGAGAACAAAGTCGCCGCCACCATCCCTGTTTTCGGGAGCGATACCGAAGAAGAAGAAGAAGAGATAGTTTATGCTGGGTCGTCTCGACGCAACAACCCGGGAACGTCCACCCCCATGTTGATCTTCGGAAGTGACTCGAAAGATGAGGTTAATGCCGTGTTCTCCAGTCGGCCGTCAATACAAGCATCCCCTAGCGATGATCAGAGTTTTCAAATCACCATGGTGCCGCGGAAACACTACAAGGATCTCGACGCACTTCAAGCTTACAATGTGCGGGACCTGCAGACGTTTTACGTCCCTCCCAGGCGAAAGGGTGAAAAGGTGATCCTATTCTACCAATCCAAAGAAATGAGAGTGGAGAAGGAGATATGGCATGGCGCGGATGCTACACTCGACAGGCTCCAACCCATCCGTTTGCCCAGATATTACACAAATGGACTAAAGAGGCTATTGAAGCGCCAAGGAGTATCCTTAAAACAGACTGTTCGACAAGCTCGGTTCTACAACAGGATTTGGAATGTCCCTGGGACTCAGCGCAAATTGCCCAACGGGAGAATGGAAACGCTTGGGCTTAGATATGTGAGATCCGGGAAACGGGAGCGAGTCCACGGCAGCTACACCATATATAACTTCGATGAGGAGGAGGACACCCTGTCGGGGAATGCTAACCCCTCGTCAAAACTGGATCCCGCGAGTGAAGTGTCGAGTCCGTCATTTGAAGAACAAGTGGACAAGCTTATCAGGAAAGCAGGTCAAAAGGCTCGGGAAAAAGGCTCGGGAAGACCACAACCGCGATATGGCCATCTACGAGAAGGCCAGGACGCAACGTCTGTTTCAACAGGCTGCAAAAGACAAAGATGCTCCTCCCTGTCAACCCGTTGTACAAAAGGCCCGACGCAGAGGCAGAAGTAAATCAAGAAGCGGAAAGAGGAGCCGACAACAACGACGCAGGATTAGAGAGTTATGTGATCGGGTATTGCGTGGCCCGGATTTGTCCCTCATGAAGAAGATGAGTCGAGCGTATTCCTTCCCCCGAGACAAGACGAAGAAGTTACTCGAGCTCGCTATAAAACATCAAATGATCGCACTTCCAGAGTCTAAGCACCTTGAGCAAGCTAACAAAGTTTCTTATCCGGGCTATTGCTCTTATCACCGAGCCATAGGACACCCTATCGAAGACTGCTTCACCTTCAAGAACTGGGTCGAAGACCAGTACCAGCAAGGCAGATTTGCTTTATCCAGCAGCTGGAGGGTAACGCCGCCACAAAAGCACGAACCCAAAACCGCAAGAGCAGAACAAGATCCACATCAATCTTGGAAGCGGATTCGCACCTGTTACATGATTACAATATTAAAAGAAGAGCCCGAGGACATAGATGAGCTCCCTTGGTGCTTCGAAAATAATGACAATGAGGTAATCTCAGAATTTCCACCGGCTCCGAAAGAACTGGAAGATGGCATACATACAACTGCAGATAACCTCAAGAAGATTGAGTTGGGATTGGCAGACGATCCGCGACCGACATTCGTCAGCGAACTGCTATCTGAAGAAAGGGTGGCTGCGTTAAAGGACCTGCTTCTACAGCATAGAGATTGTTTCGCGTGGAACTATTCTGAGATGCCGGGATTAGATCCAGAGATTGCGGTACATAAATTAGCAATATCCCCGGATATCAAGCCAGTCAAGCAGGCGCCGAGAAGGATGCGGCTCGAGCTTGAGATGAGCATCAACGCCGAAGTCAAGAAGTTGATCGATTCTGGATTTATCCAAGAAGTCCAATATCCTGACTGGATCGCCAACATCGTCCCGGTAATGAAAAAAAATGGGACAGTGCGCATATGCGTGGATTTCAGGGATCTCAATAAAGCCTGTCCAAAGGACGATTTCCCAGTACCGGTAACCGAGCTAATGATAGATAATGCGTCCACTCACGAGGTTTTCTCCTTTATGGACTGTTCATCAGGATACAATCAGATAAAGATGCATCCCGAAGACCAGAAGCACACCGCCTTCAGGACTCCTTTGGGTATATTCTGCTACAAGGTGATGCCCTTCGGTTTAAAGAACGCCGGTGCCACCTATCAAAGAGCCATGACAAAGATCTTCGATGATCTCATACATGAAATCGTCGAGTGCTATATCAATGACCTCGTAGTGAAGAGCATGTCATACGAAGAGCATTTAGAGTATCTGAAGACCGTATTTCAGCGCCTTCGGCAATATAATTTGAAGATGAATCCCCTCAAATGCGCGTTCGGAGTCTCCTCGGGTAAATTCCTGGGATTCATCATCCGACACCGAGGTATCGAAATAGATCCATCTAAGATTAAGGCGATCATGGAAATGCCACCTCCGAGGACTCTCAAACAGCTGCGGTCCCTCCAGGGGAAGCTCGCGTACATCCGGCGGTTTATCGCCAACCTGTCAGGCAAGTGCCGTCCTTACAGTCACCTGATGAAGAAGGGAATTCCATTCGTTTGGGATCACAAATGTCAAGGCGCACTGGACGAGATCAAGCAGTACCTGCAGAACCCCCCAGTGTTGGCTGCTCCGGTTAAGGGAAAGCCTCTCATTCTTTATACAACCGCCCTCGAAGGTTCTTTAGGCGTCTTATGGGTGCAAGAGAATGACCAGGGGAAAGAAAGAGCACTCTACTACTTAAGTCGAGTTCTTCTGGGGTCAGAAAGCAATTACTCCCCGATCGAAAAACATTGCCTGGCGCTAATCTTTGCGATAAAAAAACTCCGACACTATGCATTGGCACATGAAGTCCGTCTTATATCAAAGGTGGACCCCCTAAAATATCTAATGTCGAAGGCCATATTGACGGGGAGACTCGCTAAATGGGCCTTACTCCTGATAGAGTTTTCAATAACCTATCAGCCTCTTAAGGCAGTGAAAGGCCAAGCCATTGCCGACTTCCTTGCTGAGCATCCAGTACCTGCCGGTTCTCCTCTAAATTGCGATTTGCCGAACGAACATGCATTTGACGCGGTCGACGGTGGTGACACCCAATGGGAACTTTATTTCGATGGAGCATCTTCCATGAAAAAGCGCAAACAAAGTACCCCTATAGTCAAGTCGGGAGTAGGCCTTATTTTCGTGACCCTACAAGGAGGGATAATGCGCTTTGCTTTCTCCTTAACGGAATCAAGGACAAACAATGAAGCCGAATACGAAGCTTTGATAGCGGGTCTCGAGATTGCCATTGACATGGGAATTGAAGACCTCCTTATATACGGGGATTCTCAAATGGTCGTCAGTCAAGTAAATGGTGACTACCAAACGTGCAAACCGGAGTTGGTGAAGTACGGCGAAAAGGTGCAACAACTGTTGACCCAAATTCCCTCCTATACTTTGGAAAGCATACCACGCGCGGAAAATAGCAAAGCGGACGCGTTAGCTAAGCTCGCTAAAGAATTGGCTGACGAGAACCTCGATGACGTTAAAATCATGGTACAAAGCCGTCGAGTGCTCGCCCCAGCAGAAATATCCCCAGAATCATACGAAGAAAAGGGAGCGACTGAGCAGACGACCCTACAAATAAAAGACCGTGAGAAGGCTGAGGACTGGAGGGAAGTCTTCATAGACTACTTTAAGTCCCACCGAATGCCCGAAGAAGCGTCCTCAAGACATCAGCTCATGAAACGAGCTCTGTCTTTCGTCTTCGTCAATGATACTCTGTACAAGAGGTCATTCGATTCTCTGTGGCTGAGATGCTTAGGACCTGACGAAGTAGAAAGAGTCGTTCAGGAAGTTCATGACGGAATCTATGGATTTCACCAAGCAGGCCCGAAGATGAAGTTAAAAATTAAACGGATGGGTTACTACTGGCCCACGATGATCCAGGACTGCCTCGAATATGCGAAGCAATGCCACTCATGCCAAATCCATGGGGATTTCATCCATCAGCATCCGAATCCACTACATCCAACGGTGGCTAGCTGGCCATTCGAAATGTGGGGAACTGACATAGTCGGCCCCATCGAACCGGCATCGTCCAAGGGACATCGTTTCATCTTGGCGACGACCAATTACTTCTCCAAATGGGCGGAAGCAGTACCGTTGAGGGAAGTGAAGACGGAAAATATCCTCCACTTTTTCAAAACGCACGTCATTTATCGGTTTGGAACTCCACGGCGGATTATCTCCGATAACGGGCCAGCCTACAGAAGCCATAAGATTAGCCGCTTCGCGCAACAGTATAATATAGACTGGAGATACTCCTCAGTTTATAATCCACGAGCTAACGGTCTGGCCGAGGCCTTCAATAAGACCTTGACAAAGATCATTAAAAAGACGGTGTCCCGAAATAAGGACTGGCACGAAAGACTGCAAGAGGCTCTTTGGGCATATCGAACTACGTTCAAGACGGCCACGAACACGACGCCATACGCATTGGTATTCGGTATGGAAGCAGTACTCCCCCTCGAGATAGAGCTACCTTCTCTACGAGTGGCAGTCCACCATGAGTTAACAGACAAAGAAAATGCTCACCTTCGGCTTGAGGAGCTTGATGCCCTCGATGAAACCCGGCTCATAGCGCAACAAAATCTGGAAGCTTATAAAGCAAAGATGACGCGCTCGTATGAAAGATCGACCAGGCCGAGGACATTCCACCAAGGCGAACTCGTATTAGTGGTCAAAAGGCCTATGATCCCCAATCGTGCCAAGCGGGGAAAACTTGAGCCAAACTATGAAGGCCCGTACATCATAGACAAGGTCTACCAGGGTGGAGCCTATCTACTCATGGACATGCACGGTGAAAGGCCTTTCAGGCCAATAAACGGCCGCTTCCTAAAGAAATACTACGCTTAATGAGCCATAGCCTAGGTCAATGATAGATGACGACGACTATGTCCGCTCGCTATCTTCCTAAGCTCAGACTTTATAAGCAGTAGCCGGCCTTCCCCTGAATGGACCGAAACGTCCTTAAACTAATGATGGACCGAAACGTTCTTAAACTAATGACAGACCGAAACGTCCTTAAACTAACGACGGACCGAAACGTCCCTAAACTAACGACGGACCGAAACGTCCTTAAACTACTACCGCAGTATCCTTAGGCTTACGAGATGAAAAAAAAAAAGAGAAAATATATATATATAAATAAAAAAATAAAAAAATAAAAACGGTATGTCCATAAGCAAAATGGGCACGGATGAAAACCCGAAAGGGCTCCGTGAGTAAAAACAGCAGGGCTACCGGCGAGTGTTCGTGAAAACCCGAAAAGGCGCGACCTTGTAAAAAAAAAGAAAAAGAATAAAAAAAAACGGTATGTCCATTAGCAAAATGGGCACAGATGAAAACCCGAAAGGGCTCCGTGAGTAAAAACAGCAGGGCTACCGGCGAGTGTTCGTGAAAACCCGAAAGGGCACGACCTTGTAAAAAAAAAGAAAAAGAATAAAAAAAACGGTATGTCCATAAGCAAAATGGGCACGGATGAAAACCCAAAAGGGCTCCGTGAGTAAAAACAGCAGGACTACCGGCGAGTGTTTGTGAAAACCCGAAAGGGCGCAACCTCGTTAAAAGACACTTACAAGATCCTCTCGACCTTGTAAGGAGAAACCACCCGCGTGGGATCCTTACGACTCACAAGGGAGCGACACACTTAGGGATCCCCATGATTCCTAAGGAGAAAATACACTTGCGAGATCCTCACGACTCGTAAGGAGAACTCTGGGACCCTCACGGCTCATAAGACTTGAAAGTCTTAAGTCACAGAGACCTAAACCTGTGCTTAAGCAAAATCCCCCACAACCCTCGACAATGCCCTACAAGTGGTCCAATATTGGCCCTTGTATACAATCCACGGGCGCGAATCAACATTTCCCCAGCAAAGTCCCACCCGTGACTAGGGGTATGTCCATATGGTGAACAACCCTTATAAGTCCTCTCGGCTTATAAGGAGAAAACCCTCTTGTAGGATCCTTACGACTTACAGAGGAACATACACTTAGGAATCCTCACGACTCCTAGGGAGAAAATACACTTACAAGATCCTCACAAATTGTAGGGAGAAATACCTTTGTGAGACCCTTACGGCTCATGAAGTCAAAAGCCTTAGTCGACAGGACCCTAACCCTGTTTGCTAAGCCACCTTTGTTCAACATCGACAAAGGCAGATGATGATTCGCTCCTGGCCATATCCCAGTTGTAGCGGTGCTGTTGCCGAAAACGGTGTCTAATTTCAGGTTTATGGCGAAAAGCCAGTAGGCCGCACGTGCATACGAAACAGCCGAAATGATGGGGCAACTTGCAATAAAAAAACAGCAAGTAAAAATGTATGCATGAAAAATAGCCGAAATGATGGGGCAACTCGCAATAAAAAGCAACGAGTAAAAATGAAATAAATAGCCGAAATGATTGGACACCGCGAAAAATAGCCGAAATGATAGGGCAGTCACGACCTTCGCGATATAAAAGCTGAAATGATAGAGCATCGCGGAAAAAGAAATAAAAAAAAGTTTTAATTTATGCCCTACAGGTGATGTTCCATCACTCCCTGTATATAATCCAAGGGCGTAAACAAAGAAGTGATCACATATCCCCCAGGTTTCATCAAAGAAAGGAGTCAAATCTCAACGGGCCGCAAGCGACCTAGAGATCATCCCAACACTCGTCGCGTAACAACGGACACAACTTCAAGCAAAGCGGAACAGCGGCAACCCCCCCAGTTCCTTGGCTCGGCGATACACATATCACCAACAGTCAAACCTCCATTCCGTAAAATGCGGATACAATCAGCAAAATTCCTGGTTACGTGGAACGCGGATAACGTCACTCTTTGACCCCGTGGAAAACGTCCAGAGCGGATCCTGGTCCTCGCAGAGCACGGCAGTAAACCCGTGTGAAGCATCCAGAGCGGAGCCTAGTCCTCGCCGAACACGGCAGTGAACCCGTGGGAAGCATCTAGTGCGAAATTCCTGGTTACGTGGAACGCGGATAACGTCACTTTTTGACCCCGTGGAAAGCGTCCAGAGCGGATCCTGGTCCTCGCAGAGCACGGCAGTGAACCCGTGTGAAGCATCCAGAGCGGAGCCCAGTCCTCACCGAACACGGCAGTGAACCCGTGTGAAGCATCTAGCGCAAAATTCCTGATTACGTGGAACACGGATAACGTCACTCTTTGACCCCGTGGAAAGCGTCCAGAGCGGATCCTGGTCCTCGCAGAGCACGGCAGTGAACCCGTGTGAAGCATCCAGAGCGGAGCCTAGTCCTCGCCGAACACGGCAGTGAACCCGTGGGAAGCATCTAGTGCGAAATTCCTGGTTACGTGGAATGCGGATAACGTCACTCTTTGACCCTATGGAAAGCGTCCAGAGCGGATCCTGGTCCTCGCAGAGCACGGCAGTGAACCCGTGTGAAGCATCCAGAGCGGAGCCTAGTCCTCGCCGAACACGGCAGTGAACCCGTGTGAAGCATCTAGTGCAAAATTCTTGGTTACGTGGAACGCGGATAACGTCACTCTTTGACCCCGTGGAAAATGTCCAGAGCGGATCCTGGTCCTCGCAGAGCATGGCAGTAAACCCGTGTGAAGCATCCAGAGCGGAGCCTAGTTCTCGCCGAACACGGCAGTGAACCCGTGTGAAGCATCTAGTGCAAAATTCCTGGTTACGTGGAACGCGGATAACGTCACTCTTTGACCCCGTGGAAAACGTCCAGAGCGGATCCTGGTCCTCGCAGAGCACGGTAGTGAACCCGTGTGAAGCATCCAGAGCGGAGCCTAGTCCTCGCCGAGCACGGCAGTGAACCCGTATGAAGCATCTAGTGCAAAATTCCTGGTTACGTGGAACGCGGATAACGTCACTCTTTGACCCCGCGGAAAACGCCCAGAGCGGAGCCTGGTCCTCGCCAAGCACGGCAGTGAACCCGTGTGAAGCATCCAGAGCAAACACCGGACTGTGGAGTCCTTAAAATCCACGGACTATGATGTCCTTAACCTTGACCGTGATGTCTTAAAATTAACAATCAACCAACCTAATTCTATATTGGTGCCACCTCGATTTAGGGGTACATCTCTTCACTCCTTTGATACCTGGCGTTGTAATTCCTCAACATCTTCAAAGAGGTGACGGGTCCCCGCAACCAAACATCGGACCATGGAGTCCTTAAATCCACGGACTATGAGGTCCTTAACCTTGACCGTGATGTCTTAAAACTAACATCGGACTGTGGAGTCCTTAAATCCACGGACTATGAGGTCCTTAACCTTGACCGTGATGTCTTAAAACTAACATCGGACTGTGGAGTCCTTAAATCCACGGACTATGAGGTCCTTAACCTTGACCGTGATATCTTAAAACTAACATCGGACTGTGGAGTCCTTAAATCCACGGACTATGAGGTCCTTAACCTTGACCGTGATGTCTTAAAACTAACATCGGACTGTGGAGTCCATAAATCCACGGACTATGAGGTCCTTAACCTTGACCGTGATGTCTTAAAACTAATATCGGACAGTGGAGTCCCTAAATCCATGGACTATGACGTCCTTAACCTTGACCGTGATGTCTTAAAACTAACATCGGACTGTGGAGTCCTTAAATCCACGGACTATGATGCCCTTAACCTTGACCGCGACGTCTTTAAACTACGATGGCTTGAGCAACCCCTGACCCCGTGAAACACGAATAAGGGTGACCACATCCAGCACTTGCAAGTCCTCACGACCTGTAAGAAAGAAAAACTTTCTTCTGAGATCCTTACGACTCTCAAGGGAAAGCCCGCTTAAGAATCCTCACGATTCTTAAGAAGGACTCACACCTATGGGATCCTCTCGATCTGTAAGGAGAAAAAACTCTTTATGAGACCCTCGTGGCTCATAAAGTGCAAAAGTCTTAGGAAGCAGATCTTAACCCTGAATCCTAAGCCATCGCTGCCCTGCAAGTAGGCTAAGATAAATTGTCCGCAGAATACATTCAATAAAAGAGACACATCATTGAGAAGAAAAATGTATCTTTTATTCATAAACCAAAATGGATACCAAGTACAATTCATGAAAGAACAAAAGAAAATACTCTCATCTATGAGTATATACAAGAAGGAACGAAAAGATACAAATGTTTCAAGCCGGCGGGCGATTTAGCAGCTTGGTCAGCTCATCCTGCTTTTGTTGGGCCACGGCCTCATGATTTAAGATCGCCAAAAGACGGGCCTCCGCCTGAGCCTGCTGGGCCTGATACGAAGCAAGCCGGCCTTCAAGCTCTTTCTCGGTGGCCTTATGAGCCTCGACCCTCTCACGAGTGAACATAGCAGCTTTATCAAGAGTCACCACCTTCCTGATAGACTCTTGAAGCACCCGCCAGAGTTCATACGCTTTGTTGGCCTTGGCAGTAAGACTCGCCTGAAGCTCGCTCAGCGCTTTAGAAGCCAGCTCTCTCTCCGAGAATTTGTGGACAAGCCTTCTCTCACACAATGTCATGTTCGCCGCGCACTGCGCTATCAGCCCCCGCAAGTCCGCCTTTGCAGCCATGACCTCCGAGGAAAGACGGGAACATTCAAGTGCGTGCAAGCAAGCCTCCACCTGCCGACATAACTCCACCCAGACTCGCACCACCTCTTCGCTATGGTAGGTGGCAAGAAAAGGAAGAGAACCGTTAGCCTCGGCAGCAAATGCTTCAGCTGTGGTTGCACTGCCAGCACGAAGCTCCTCGATCAAAGATGTCAGGGAGACAAAGCTCAATTGGGCCAAGCGTTCTGAAGCTTGCAAAGCATAAGGGCCGGGCGGCATGACGACACGCGATTCCAATGCTATTGGAGCTGGCAAGGCTATTCAGAGTTGAAAAATATTAGTAAGACTCTTAAGCAAAGGAACAAGTGAGGCTATACCGGAATGTCACTTACCTACGGTCATGCAAGTAGGAGCTGAGGGTTCCCCTGGCCCTTCGAGAACCTCAACCTCATCATCGGCCTCCAAAACTGTAGAGAACATCAATGTCAATACGCTAAATAACAATGATGCTATGAGAAGTGATGAACAACACTCACCTTGTCCAGACGAGAGGACGATGCGTTGAGAAGATATCGCCTGCGGAGCGGCCATTTCCAAAAGACGCTGGAAGGACTGCCGAGGAGATAGATCGACAATGGAGGCAGCCAGTCCACGCAATTCTGAAAAGACAAAAGAGTTCAGCTAACAGAAATATTACTAGCTCAAAACGTGCAAGGTTACCTTCGACACTCCTCCCATTCTGAGCCGGGGGGATAGCAGCTTCAGCGGCCTCTGTCGTAACTTCAGGTTCCAACAAAGGGAGGGTAGTCCCGACTACCTCCATCTCAGCCTCTGGGCCGCCTTCGGGAAGAGCCGTTGGAGCGGTAGCCTCCAAAGGAGCCTCCCCCAAAGGGGCAAGCACACCCTGATCAAGAACCGCCGCTGGAGGCTCTACCATAAGAGGAGCAGCCTCATCAGCCCCCTCCACATCGAGCAATGCTTCATCGGGAATTTCGGCAGGCTTCAGCTTCAATGAGCCCGTAGGGAGCTCCCCCAGCGTCGAAGATTCTGAGCAATTCAAATAAGAATAAGGATACGCATATACAGGCGTAAATAATCTGAAAAAAACTGTAAAAAAGAACAACAACGTACCGATGCGCAAAGAAGCCCTCAATATGGCTTCTTCAAGCCGCTGCTCCTTCTCAAGGAGGCGTGCTCGCCGGGGTTCAAGGGTAGACTCATGGCCGCCAGTCCATAAAGAGAGTGCGTCCGCTGCGTCTTCTGAAGTGGCCTGCTTCAGGGCCCTTTCTCCCCATTCCTCCAAAGGACCGATATACCGCCGCCAAATCTATGAAGGGTCTTCGTAAAAGATTACAGCGGGATAGGGCTTCTTCGGAACCCTGGCGTTATGAGACGCGTCTTTGGAACGCCGTATGGCCTCGGCCAACTGTGCGGCTTCCTCATCGGCCGAACTCGGGAAGAGAAGTACAGCGTCTGACTCTTGCAAGGCCAATGGTTCGTCTTCAAGAATAGACCCAGACTCCGCCAAAGAATCGAGCAAATTGGTGGCCGCTTTCCTCCGCCGCTTAGACCCAGAGCCGGTCGCCGAGGATGACCGCTTCCTCCCCTGCGAAGCCTTAGGGCGGCGCCGACCCACATCGCCCTCGACACCCTCATCCCTATTACTCTCGCTCGGTACCACAACTGAGGATGACACCGCCATGGTCGACGCCACGGGGGGCGGTGCTGCCACCAGCGGTGGTGCTACTACTGGGGCCCATCTACCCCGCGATTGGGAACCTAAGGGCATACCAGCTATTGGAGTAAGGTCTACCCCTGACTCCCCCGGAATGAGCACGGTGCCAATCTCCCTCAGAGGGAAGCGGACCGGAGCCCTCGGTCGCAGCTTAGCTCCTGGAACCTGAGGAGGGGCATCATGACCAAGAAGCACCCTTCTTTCCTCAAGAATAATCGGGCTGACTCGATGGAGATACCAACCCGTGAACGATCCCACGCACCGGGGCGTATGCTCAGCTTCAGGGATCATAAAATTGGAGCCGGTATTCAACCTCACGAAATGATGTGCAGCATCGCAAACGGCATCAAGTGAAGGGACCGGCGCAATGATGAAAGCTTCAAAGGGAACGCCCTAGTCGTATCCAAGCTGTCGGGCGAATCGATGCGGGTTGTACCGCATGAAAAGAGCTGCACTGTCCTGGCGAAACACCAAGTAGCCCGGTCTAATTGTATACAAGTGCGCGGCCTCCCGGGGCTTCAAAGAAGGTGCATTGTCTTTTGATCGGTCCCAGAGTTGTTGAACTGGACCTGAGGGAGTAGACAAGACCCGATCATTAAAAACCAGCCCGCTAGCGGCGGCGTGAGGAGAAATCAGCACCCGAATAGCCCTGAACTGAGTCGGGTCAGCGGCAGAAGCATCCACCAATCACATAAGTCGCGGGAAGGGATAGGCGTCGTAAAACGCGGGCCTCTGATGCATAGCGAAAGCCCCTAGCACATGCATTTCGACCGAGGACGTGAAATAATGAAGCGAAAAGTTTACTACATCCATGCCGGGAGTAGAGGTATTAGTTGCGGCGCCCAACCCGTGATAAAGATGCGCCAACGCCGGGATACCGACGGCCAACCGTGTCCCCTCAGCTATACAATGAGCCGGGTAGATAACCGAAGCCCTCATAAAATGACGATGCATGGGGATGACAAACCAACTGAGCCAGACACTGACAAATCCCACGAAGAACGTCTCCTCATCCATGCCGGGAGCTGCAATGGATTCAAAAGACGTCGGCGACATAATAGGGATGTAGTTTTATGGTAGATCCGATTCAGTGGTCGACAGCTTCTTCGGACCAAACCCAATGGGGTCCCTAATGTTGGCGAACTTCGGGGCTGTCTTGGTCAAGACGTCCTCGCGAAGGAAACGAGCAATGAAGCTCTTGAAAGTAACACCCTGCTCTTCGGATTCGGTGAATAATCGGTCGAAGATACCTAGCGCCTTGATCAAACTGGGATGCTTGTGGCGGACGGCATTCTCGGCAGACAGGCCGTCAACCGGGGCGGGCTCGGGCTCAAAGATGTACTCGTCAGAGGGCAGCAACTCCTCATACAAACTACCCCTGATTGGCAACCCCGAGATGTCATTGAATTCTGCCAGAGAGATCGAGACTTCGCGGTCCCCTAAAAGGAAAATGTTAGTGGGAAGGTTCCACTGGTTCAGGAACGCCTTAACCCACCAAACATGCGGGGATTGGTAGTGAAAGAGCGACGCGTAGATCGCCTGGTAAAGCCCGACCTTCTGCAGCCTCGCGCGATGGGCGGACAGGATGTAGCGAGCCCAAAGAAGGTATCCCGTAGGATGTCGAGAGGTGAGCCCTATCTTGTAGATTTGTCCCCATGGTTGGGCCTCACCCTGGCAAATGCGCCGCCCCAGAATGTCTATAGCCGGGATTGGATGGTTCGGAATACCGGTCGTCGAAGGCTCGAGCCTCCCCGTTGGAGTCCAGTTGGGCATCTCCACACCAAAGACCGTCCTCGGAGGGTCCATCGGCAAAAACGGGAAAGTAGGCTCTGTTGGTATTGCGCAGAGGAAACTTCGGCGACCCCGAATAATATGGCTGTACCAAGTTCCCCATAGAAGCAAGTTGGTACAGTTCGGGTCATGAGCCCGGATCATTGCCATCGCTTCCTCATCGAACGGTGATTGAGGAAAAGCGGCCTCCGAATGGGTAAAGGGAAAACACGGAGCAGAAGCCATCGCACCTGAAATCGAATGGAAGAAGACCGTCAAAAGCAAAGTCAGCAATATATATCCATGCATGAACATGAAGACTAGTTGAAGAAAACAACAGTAGACTTTTTTTGGGGGACCATTGGCTACAAAACACATGGGCCCCACAGAATCAAGATGACGGCTCGTTAATAATGAGACTAAGCAGTTGCAATAAGACAGAGGGGATACCCTCATTAAGTAAAAAGTAGGTTTCAAGTGGCCCGGCACATCCCCTAGAAGACAAATCTACCTCGGACTCTACAACAAATCAAACAGGATCAAGGGAATTAAATTCCCACAGAAGATATCATTGCAAACTTCTGTTCCATTAATTGCAGAAGGACAACCTCGGGCCAAGAGACCCTAAGAATCCTCCATGTGAAGAAACCAAGTTCTTCATAGGAATTAAATTCCTTATTAAGAAAAGGGAATTAAATTCCTAAAAGCATTTTTTCTGTGAACGGAGTTAAAACTCCATGGATCATCGTCTAAGCCCTAAGAGATTTACAGTTTGAAGGTTATATGGTTTTCTGTTCTTGTGAAAAAAAAACTTGAAGAAAAAATGGGTTCATAGTAAAAGGGTAAAAACCCTTGTTTTGGATTTAAAATCCAGAAGAATGTGAGAGTTCATCGTTCATTCGAGAGCATTACCTAAAGAGAAAAGTCTTTTCGAACAGAGTTAAACTCTGAAGGTGGGTTCAAGGCAGAGAACTGAGCTCTGGGAAAAGAGAATTAAATTCTCAAAAGAAGAAAGTTTGCAAGGAGGAAGATGAGCAAAGTGGAGGCTCTTCTGAAGGGACATGGGCATTTATAGGATGTGATGGAGATGCTTCATCTCCCCAAATCCCTAGAGGAATCCAACGGTCACAAAAAGTGACAGTGTTGCACTCACGTGCAAACACGTGAGAACAACTCTGTGGGGGCATTTGTTTCCTGATTTAAAATCAGGAAAGCTTACGAAGGAGGCATCACGTGCTAGCACGTGACCAGCAGTCACGTGTTGGCACGTGACATTTGAAAGCAGCGGACTCATTCTCTGATTAAATCAAGAAAAAGGCTCCAGACGAGGGTCACGTGCTCACACGTGACCAGGGGTCACGTGGTGGCACGTGACGGCTAAGCAGCGGCCAGAAGACAGAGCGCAAAAAGAAGAAGAAAGCTCGTTCCAGGGGGTCACGTGCCTACACATGACCAAGGGTCACGTGCCTACACGTGACCATGGGTCACGTGGCCACACATGACCGGTTTTCAAAGCCTATCTATTTAACAGAATTAAATTCTGAACAGCATTCAAATCTTTCCAAAGGAAAATGATTATTTGGAACTGATTGGACTAAAGATTTAAAGGTGATTAAATATCATCTATTTGTGGAAAAATCCTGAACTTGGAAAGATTTCCCCTTAAAATCTAACCGAAATAACAAAAGAAAATCTCTGGATTTAAAATCCAATGGTGAATAGAATTCACCTAATAATCCAAAGGACCGGATGAATGATGAATGCAAATCAAATCTCCCAATGAAAGATTCACCAAAACTAATTGATTCTGCTCCTTCTCCTATAAATAGGAGTCAAAGGAGAGAGTTTGGGAGACACAGAGGGATAGACAGAAAAAGGGAGATAGAAAAAGAGAAATATAGAGCCTTGAGACTCTGGAAGAATTTGATCTTCTGCAGAAGAAAATCCTAGGTAAGAAAGGGAAGGCCCTTAAAAGAGAATTTAATTCTCAAAAGAGTTTAACTCTTAAAAAGAAGAACATAGTTCTCTCTTTAGTGGAGGATCTGCAAAGTGCACATCTCCCCTTGAATTGAGAATTTAATTCTCATTGGGTTGAGATCCTGCCATGCAGATCCAAAGCATAGAGAGGGAATGGAAGTTTGAGAATTTAATTCTCACAAGTTATAGGAATTTAATTCCTTTAAAATAAAATTAGGGTTTGGCCCTATGTTATAGGAATTTAATTCCTTCAGAATAAACAGAATCAGGGTTTAACCCTAGTTAAGAACTTAGTTCTGTCAAAATAACAGGAATTTAATTCCCTTAAGAAAGAAGAAATTAGGGTTTCACCCTATGACAGAATCTCATTCCTCAGAATAATTCTCTAAAAGAGAGTGGGAATTTAATTCCTTTAAAGCTTTTATTAGGGTTTAACCCTATGATAGGATTCAGTTCTTCACATATATGAGGAATTTAATTCCTACAGAAAATTCAGAGTTCAACTCTATCCCAGAATATAAATCTTCAGAAGGAAATAGGAATTTAATTCCTCTAAAGTTTATTGTTAGGCTTCAACCCTGCGAAGAATTTAATTCTTAAAGAGATTAACAGATCTTTTAAAAACATACAAAGAGGCAGGGTCACGTGCTACCACGTGACCCCCGAAAAGATCCGCAGAGAAGGGCCTTTGAGGCAATGCCTCACGTGACCCACGCGACCCTTGGCAGAAGGTTTAACATACAAGCATTTAAATGCTCATCACGTGATGGCACGTGATGCTCCAAAATATGCAATATCCTCAGTAAAACAAATGAAGGGGAGGGCGCCCTCACGTGCTACCACGTGACCCCTCTTACCTTAGTGCTTAACGCTAAATTGGACCCTCTGAATCCAGTGTTTAACACTGTTTTGCCTTAGTGTTCAACACTAATCGAAGAGCCTTTCTTGCAGTGTTTAACACTGAATTTCTTAGTGTTTAACACTAAATTAAATCTCTGTTAACAGAGTTTAACATTAATTTTCTTAGTGTTCGACACTAAATTAAAATCTCTGTCACCAGTGTTTAACACTGATTATCTTAGTGTTTGACACTAATTTGAGATCTCTGTTGCTAGTGTTTAACACCGATTTGTTTTAGTGTTTAACACTAATTTGAACCCCCTGTTGCTGGTGTTTAACACTAATTTTAGCCCAATTGGCTAAGTGTCTAGAGGCAAAGCCTCTCCTCTAATGGACCAACAGAGGGCCAATATCCTAAATATGATTGGACTTAGCCCAAGCTGGCCATAGGTCCTCAATTCAAATTCAACTGAGCCAATGGGCTCATAATATAATTAATTGGTCTTGGTTCCAAATTGGGTCAAAGATTATTCAATCTACCTCGGTTTAAGGGTACATCTCTTCACTCCTTTGATACTCGGCGTTGTAATTCCTCAACGTCTTCAAAGAGGTGACGGGTCCCGATGACCACATATTGATACGGACTGTGGGGTCCTTAAACTCATGGACTATGAGGTCCTTAACCTTGACCGAGATGTCTTAAAACTAACTTTGGACTGTGGAGTCCTTAAATCCATGGACTATGACGTCCTTAACCTTGACCGAGATGTCTTAAAACTAACTTTGGACTGTGGAGTCCTTAAATCCACGGACTATGAGGTCCTTAACCTTGACCGCAATGTATTAAAACTAACATTGGACCGCAATGTCCTTAAACTACCTATGGACCGCAACGTCCTTAAAATACCTATGGACCGCAACGTTACTAAACTAAACAACAGAACTCCCTTAATGGCTCTATTGTTGGATCTAAACGATCCCGTTAAGTCGATCTTAGTCTAAAAACTAGACTAACGTATCCTTAACAAACGTTTAAGTCGATCTTAGTCTCCATTGAGGCTAACGTATCCTTAAACCCAAATCTAAGATAATACGGATTTGGACTAGTCCACACCCTACGGGCGACGACATAACTCAGTCTCCGTATACAATCCACGGGCAACCAAACACAAAATAAACACACACGACACTAAGTGACCATCTGGAGAAGGAGAAAGTGGTTACCGCGATGCGGTAGCGTAATTAACTGCAGGGGCTTGCGCCTGCAGGGAAGAGCATCCCCATAATCAAAAACCCCTCAAGCGAGGGGGAATCTGACGAAGTCTGCTACATCGGACGCATCCGTTTAAACCTTCGATATACGGTGCCATAAATCAACTTGGCATCTTCGGAGAGGTAGACGGATAGCACCAATTAGCATCTGCCCCGAACCTCAGGCGAGACGACCACGTGTCGCGCCGTCGTTCGGAGGGGAACACCCTTTATTAATTATTACCATAACATCTAAATAAATCTTAATTAGGGCATAGAAAGCGGTGAGGAAAATATTGAATTTCCAAATTTAACCTAAACCTAACCCTAGCAAGGTTTTAATTCTAGTCTAAATCAACCTTAGTTTTTAGTGATAATCTAATCACCACAATTGGAATTAACTCGTTAGAACAAATAGAAGATACACAAAATCCCTGTGGACCGACCCGTACTCACCGGCTAGCTACCAAGCGATACCGTTCTTGATTGCGGTAAAACTCTTTGATTCATCTTTTAAAAGCGCATGCATGCAAAACCCCTACAATCAAATGGCGCCGTTGCCGGGGATGGTGTAGTTATTTTCTTTTTGTAATTTCGGGTTAATATAAAAATTGAAAAATCATAAAAACTGAAAAATAAAAAAATGTATAAAAAAATTTATCATCTTGTTATTCTTTGAAGGGTTTTCGTTTGAATTGTGCAGGATCGACGAACAGATTCAGATCTGGAAAAATCCAGTGAGCAAAATAGCAAACCGCAGATCTGAACAAACAGAGGATAACCACAACAGAGCACACCCCCAACAGAAGGAGTTTGGAGGCCCGAGTCAATGAGTCAACCGCGGAACCGCGGTCAAAGGCAACATTTAGCCGCGGAACCGCGGCCTGGTGGTGACATCATCATTTGAAAAAGTCTCTGTAAGCATCTTTTATTCTTCTGAACCCCCTTATCTCCTCTGAAAAATTTTCCTGCAGGGTTCTTTGCGCCAAAAAAAAACTTCTCTCCTTTCTCCAATAACTTGATCTTGTGCAGGATTCTTTGCGCCGCAATAAAAAAAAATTGTTTGCAAGTGTTTTACTGCTTTGCATCTTTAAAACTGACTTTAAGGGGTTTTAACACCAATCCAGATTGGGTGGGGATTTCATTACCCTTCCTAGGACCCCAAAAATCACAAAAAGCATATTGCATTGACCATCGAGTTAATTAAATTAGACTCGGCCTTAAGGACTGTCGCGCTCGATAGGACAAAGGAATAGTTGTAGGTATCGATCGTTTATCTAAACCAGATTTTGTGGTGCGTAGGCTAGAAAAGTGGGGAAAGGTAACTTTAAAAGGCCCGTCTCACGGTGATTCGTGAGCGGATCTCTCCTTTCTCTACTTGGGCTTACCTGGCCACAATTGGCGGTGAAGAGGCGATTTGAGGTCTTCACAACTTGCCCTTTGGAACAGTTAGGAGCAGTCTAGTTGACCTAGGTGACCCTAGATCTAGGCTTGATTGTGCATATTGTGATTGCTTGAACGTGTGTCTAAACTTCTTATTAAAAATCTTTTTGCAAAAAGCTCCTTATAAAAAAAAAACACAAAACAGAAAATTTTTACAAAGACTTGCCAATTTTGTCGCTAGAAATCCATTGCACCCCACTTGCACCCACATTCTTTTTCTTCTCCTTTCTAACATCATGGGTACCCCACCTCGTAAAACTCTTGCCGAACTTTGGTACCCTCATCCAAACATTGCTTTCTACGCGAATTGTTTTGGTCGAATTACGGACGACCCCTCCATGCACAAAATTTCTGTAAAAGATCGAATAGAAGCGTCTAGGAGAAACAGTTGGACTCCGTAATCCACTTTGTATCAACCATTTCAACCTTCACCACCTTCTTACGTTGATACTCCTTTTTCGAGTCCTGTTGTAACTCTGAAACCCATGTCTATTGCTGAACATATTGAACAAACTCGTAACCGATCTTTCACTCCTTTCAACACTTCCAGTTCTTGGGATCAACAAGTCCATTCACCTTTTAATCAAAATGTTGTTACTGCTCCTGTCCAACCATTCAATTCCTACCAGTCCTACCCGACTTTCGCATCTTCCCTAAACATTACTTCTACACAGCCATTTGAGAGTTTTACGTATCCAAACAATTTTGAATTTTTTACTGAAACCCCTTCACAACCCATGTCTAGTCTGGAACAGTCGTTGGAAGCTTATATTGTAGCGGCAAACCAACAGATGAGGAATTTGGATGCGTCCATTGCCGCCCTTAATTCATCAAGACAACATAGTGAACCGGTAGCTAGTTTCCAACTAACTCCAAATTTTCCAATGTATGATGAGGCGGTTGGACATATTGAGAATTTGAGTGAAGAGAGTGAGCTGTGCACCCTTCCAAATCAAGCCTACCCATCACCAATTGAATCCCACAACTTCGGTTTTGAATGTCTATCAAGTGTCCCAAATGATTCACCAGTTGAAAATAAAACTTTTAATGAGTTGTGCGACTTTGTAGTGCTTGATTTGACAGATTGTGAAGGGTTCCTTTCGAGTGAAACCATCACCAATCCTTTTGACCTCTACACCTCCAATCTAGAACCTGAATTGATAAATATCCATGCTTTTGATGAGGTGTCCGAAAAAATTGATTTTCACTTGATTGAGGATATTGACGCAGCGAATATTTTGGATGATAAACCCGTAGATTTGACTGAGTTTTTCTCTCCAATTCATCATCCCGAGTCATTAAATGTTTTTCCCGAACTTCATATGCTTCTTGATTTGATGATAATTGCATGGATGAGATAACTTTTGAGGAGAATTATGAGGAGAGTATTGAGGATAGTATTGAGGATAAACCAGTTTTGTTTGATGAGTCGGATTTTCCAATTCATCCTCCTGAACCTTTAACTGTTATACTTCCTAAATCACCCCCTTTCATCCTTTCCATCGTTCCGACCACGCAAGAGATCACGCAGGAGGACTGTGAGCTTGAAAAATTTCTGTTCGATCACAGCAGTTTTGACGCCACTAGTGCGTTCCTCCTTAAATCTGACACAGTCCTCACAACCGATAACGATTATGAGTGTTTCACTTTTTCGGACGATTTTGAAGACTCACCGCCCGAGTTTGAGTCCTTTGAATTTTCAGATGAGTTAGTTGAACCATCAGACTCGGTTGCTTAAAGTCATTTCGAACCATTGATAGAATCCTTCGAGTTCGAGACAGTTTCACCAATTTCACCTTCAATTGTTTCACCTCTGAAACTCGAACTCAAGCTGTTGCCGTCTCACCTTACATACGCTTACTTAGGTGAGAATGAGACCCTTCCTAAATCACTCCCCTTCGTCCTTTCCATCGTTTCGACCGCGCAAAAATCCATCACGTTTCCATTTTCAATGTCTGGTTTACCAAGTTCAACGTACCAATATTTTCTCACGAATCTTGAGGGATTTGACCCCATTTCTCGATGGGTTGATAGATTAGCATAATCGCTTTTAACACATCGGTCATCACAATTTGTGCTAATTTATTCACTCAATTTACACTCTCAAGTTCGTACTACACTTCTTTCTCTCTTCCGCCATTCTTCTCCTAATATACCGAGATCATATTCCACCTTTCTTCCCATACGGTCTCGTGTGTTTCTCATTTCTTTTTTCTACACTCTATTCTTTCACCACCCACACCATTATAACGATAAAATTTTTGAATGGTTGGTGCTAAATTTTGGCCCGTGTAAAGCCTTGTATAGCTTGATACTGTGTTTTTCTCCTCCCTAACTCGGAACTTTAATATTTAAACAGTGGAAACACTGTTTCACTTAAGTTTGGGAGGACCTTTTTGTATATATTTTATTTTGTTTTTCTGTTAACAATAAAAATAAAAAAATAAAAATAATAATAAACAGGGGAGTGCCGACAATTTTTGACCCTCTTAGTGTAGCCTGGCAGTGAGGACACTGTCAAGTTTAAGTTTGGGGGTGTGCTCGGTAAGGTTTCTTCCTTCGCATTCATGTGTACATTTTTGCATTTGCATACTTATTTTAAAACCCATAAAAACTGAAAAATTTAAAAAACTATAAAAATTAAAAATTCAATTTTGGCCATAATTGACTTGAGTTTGACAAGAAAGTTAACTAGCTAGGAACAACTAGATCCTAGACTTAGTAAATTAAAAACCCTAAAAATAATCTTTCTTAAAATTTAAATAGTAGAAAATATATGTCTTTATAGTTTACTTAGAAATAGGCAAATTTTGAGTTCACTTCTTAGGCTAAGTCAAAATAAGGGAAGAGTATTGATATTTTTATTAAAGTGTAAGTCTGAAAAATAATTCCTAAGCTTAAGTCTAAATTCCAAAAATATATACCCTACAATTTGCACAAACACGAACCTTGAAACTTGGAATAGTAGAGGAGACCTTGAAATGCTCTTATCTAAAATCCTTAGTATGAAGGAAAATACAAGTGTGAATAAAGAGAAAAAAAAATGAACACTGGTTTTGTAATCACTTAAGGCTGCATAAATAGAAAAAAAATATAGCGAGGGTGCTTTATCACCTAGTGCCTTAGACCAACTAGTTTGGGAGTCACTGCTAAAGCCTTTTGTATTACAAGACGAGGAATTACGTCTTAATATGCAAATACATTTTGTAATCGGTCGTTGGTATCTCAAGAAGTATTAATGGTCGCATGAAGAATGTGTGAGCAATTTCATCTAAAAAATTCACCAACTAAAAGTACTTTGGACGATAGATAAGAGTATAAGAGCTTGAATTGAATTTCCAAGTGTAGGGGTGATACATACACACACGTAGGGGTATATGATTGGGGTTTGGATGAGAGATAGGAATGAAAAATAGGACTTATATCTTTAGTAGATATGATAAAAATTCCTAAGTTGAGATGGAACCTTGGAAGGAAAACTCAAAAGATGCTGAAACCTAAATAAAATTACAGAACATATACATTCTTAAGTTAATTGATAAAGAAGCGTGAAAAATATGGGTTGATAATTTCTGAGTTGAAAATAATAGAATTTCTTGCTAGAACACCGAATTGAAAAATGAAAGTCAATAGGCCGAATTGATAGGATTTTGTGGATAGTATCCGCTGAAAACCCTCAGGAGACAGCACTCCTCCTACTAGGGACACCTAGAGGTTTAACGGCTTGTTGCACGAGCTCAGTGCAATCGCGTTTCCCTGCGAAAGTGAGGTTAGGTCTTTTTCGAGAATAAAACTAGTTTTGCTCGAGGACGAACAAAAGATAAGTTTGGGTGTATTTGTTCATTTCATAATTTTGCATTATTATATTCCCCATTCTTATTCATTTTACAAATAAACAGGTGCTTTTGATCCATGTCTGCTACATAATTGCAGGTTACAGGTTCTCGGAACAAAATAGTGAAAATGATGAAAAGACGATACAAAAGTGAGACTACGACCAACAAATAGAAGAATCTTGATCATGCCTACGGTTTGAGGGACAAATGAAGATCAATGAACAATTTCACAAAGTAAAAGGCAGCGCAAAGATTCAGGATTTCAACACGAAGCAAACGGTAAAAGTCCACCACATTCTACACTGTGGAAATCTGAAAGAAACTAGAAGACATTCTGAAGAACCAAGTGAAGAAAAGTCAAGGAAAATGCAACAGGAAGCAGCCCAGGCGAATACAGCCCAAGATCCCACCATATGGCCACGGATCCGCGGCCAAACAGGGCTTTTGGCCGCGGTTCCGTGGCCATGGTAAGCACGTGTCGGTGCAATTTTTGACGGCGGCGGCGGCGCGTTGACTAGGCTCCCTAGGGTAATTTTGTAAATGCAGATAGGGATCAGATGTAACCCTAGCGTTTCTATAATCTATAAATAGGAACCCTACAGCTCTTTTTGGAGCATGACTCTTCCTATACCTCTTTTTGTTTATCAAATTCAGAAATTTTAATCGCTGTAATGTTTTGAAGAGTGCATCGAATAAAGTAAGTAGTTTTTCTTTACCTTGCCCTAGTTAATTTCTTTTCTGCCGTAGTTTAGTAATTTTATTTATCTGCCCTAGTTAATTAGTTTAGCACTTTTAATTATTTGCCGTAGTTTAGATAATTAGTCTTTCAAAAACAATCATAAAAAAATGTCACCTTTAATCAATTCCCTAATGAGTGAGTAGTTCCTCACTTGTTAGGGTTAGGAATAGAAAATGTTTGAGAGATGAAAATCTCTTACCCCTTTCTTGCCCGTCATATATTTTAATAGGACTCTATGCATACATACACACACCGCTCACTACGGCACCCTATCCCACGAGGTAGCGGTGATACCGTAGTTTAAAAGACCGGTTGTATATGTTTTCCATGGAGCTTAGGGTAAGAATTAAGAAATGACGGATAAGAACCTAGAGGAAGAAACATAGTTTCGTCCCGATCGTGCTAATCCCCTTTATTAATTATTACCATAACATCTAAATAGATCTTAATTAGGGCATAGAAAGCGGTGGGGAAAATATTGAATTTCCAAACTTAACCTAAACCTAACCCTAGCAAGGTTTTAATCCTAGTCTAAATCAACCTTAGTTTTTAGTGATAATCCAATCCACCACAATTGGAATTAACTCGTTATAACAAATAGAAAATACACAAAATCCATGTGGACCGACCCGTACTCACCGGCTAGCTACCAAGCGACGCCGTTCTTGATTGCGGTAAAATTCTTTGATTCATCTTTTAAAAGCGCACGCACGCAAAACCCCTACAATCAACTGTACCCAAAATTCACCTGTTTTCATGTCTCCTTTGAGCGTGGTAGAGAGGAAATCAAAGCATAGTGGGAGCCACACAAGACTCTATGACGATCTCGGGTTTACAGACTAACCTGTACCAGTGTCACCAGAAGACTGTTATCTGACGATAGGTATACTACCAACTAGGAGTTCTCGGTGAGTCCTATTCGATGTACCCATTCTCCAATAAGCACCTGTGTACAATCTTTTATGTCACACACGAATGGCTGTGGGATTAACCATCGCCACAAAAAACATACACAATAGTCTACTCTGGAATATCGATGCCCTAGTCTCGATATTCCCAAGACTAGGAATTAATTAAAGGATGTACTTTTGGACCACCCTGGCCCCATTAGTATGATCTCATCATAGTCATGGTGGTCAAGTACATATCCTAAGGGGTTTACCAACATGTGAGAGACAGATAGTATAATAATAGCAGTCTACATGTTAAGATAAAGATAATCAGATAGCATACTATCATATCGAGCAAGAAAGTCCTCTATATATATGTCCAAGCATCCACCATATCAACAATAATGGCCTCTAGGGCATACATATTCCTAACAGTATACACATCTTAGATGATAACGATGATGATGATGGATGCCGATCGTCAGAAAAAATGGTGAAGGTTGTATTTTTTCGACGCCATAGGAGGAAATCCCCTCCGATGGCGTCTTTCCTCCATTATTCTCTCTCTCTCTCTCTCTCTCTCTCTATATATATATATATATATATATATATATATATATATATATATATAGAGAGAGAGAGAGAGAGATAGATAGATAGATAGTCGATTTTATTGAAATTATGTAGCGAACTATAGTACCGTTTTATTGATTAGAGCTCGACTAGGGATTATTGCTGTATTTGGCATCATGTAGGAGTCATATGGTCATTATCTAATTTAGTTTGGCTAAATGAAACGGGAATTACGATCGATAACCAAACATTTACCTAGATGTTCGATAGGTTAATCGAATGAAAATCCTATTTAACATGCCTATGTTTTGGGAACATTGAATTTTGTTACGGTCGCTAACTATTGTGTAGTGATTTAAGTTTAAGATGTTGAGAATATAGTCACGAAATATCGCCCCAAAGAGGTGACGCCAAATCTGGGTTTTACTGTACATGTAGTAGTGTTAAATTGATATTAAGTTAGATACATATAGGAATGTAATGTTCTATGGCTCATATCGAAACTGACTCGATAATATAGAACTCTCTATAATTTATTCTTCGATATTGATAGATCACGGTAACGAGAACAGACTGGAAATGCGGCTCTGGACTGCAGTCCAGAGCAGCATTCCATGATGATGTCTGACATTATATGAATGTGTAGCTCTGTAGGAACATGGAATTATGCGTAACCCTATACCGTTGTAAATATAATTCTGTTATCTAACTATTGGTTTTGGTTTCATTTAATTTTACTAAATTTTGGTATTTTAATTATAATTTAAACTGTCAAAGTGTATTGCAGTCCAAAGCAGGGACAGAACAGATGTTCTGACCTTGAACAGAACGTATCTTCCAGCACACAGTGGATATTGTCAATCCGTCTGATGCGTTGGAAACCTAATTAAAAGATATAAATTTCACTCAACTGTAACTTTGCCTAATTATGATCCCAACAGGGTGAAAAATGTGTCGTGAATTGGACTTTCTGTTCAGGAACTGAAATTTCAGCGATGAAAACTTAAAATAAAACGACCGCATCTCGCAAACCTGAAACCCATTTGATATCGAACCAATTTTGTTAGATCGCTATTTGAGTGTTCATTTTATCTCTTCTGTAACATTTTTTCTAAATACGATCATGTAGATTAATATATTTTTCTGAAATCATAAGGTGCATTGTGTTTTATATGCTATGTTGCATCATTCTTATATTTTACCCGACCGTGATACCTTTAGTGATAGCGAACGTTCATAGTGACTTATAGTGGACCTTACATTGTCGAACGTGAGTGGTATTGGATTAGTTATGTCAAGTACGCCAATGATAAATGATTGATTCATGAAAGTGAACAATTTAGTGAAAATGAATAAGACCGTGGTTTAGTGCGTGCTTGTATTCAATTAGTCCTATACTTATAGTTATTGTAACCTACGGAAATAGGGAAATCAAGGTGAAATTGAACTCGTATTTTGCGAGGTACAGTGACTTAGAGTATGATCATTCGATATTAGTCACACACACACACACGGTCGTGAGCCTAGCGGTACGGCTGCAGGGTTATGTCCCGGGCAACAGTGGACCGTAGTCTCGGGTATGCATGAGACCCTTGTTAAACACGAGCATCTTTTCTACCGATTGATTTCATTTGACTTATCGACTGATAGGTAATGACATATATATTGCGTGGATTGCTGAGATGATACATATACCGCGTTGTTCATATTCACTTGACGTTTTTTATTCTCGTGTTATTGTATTCTGCTGTGCACTTGATGTTTATTAACAATGTACAAAAACTATATATTTATTGCTATACGTGTCGCCTTGACGACCTGAGTGTGCATGCTCAGAGGACGGAATGGACCCAGCTCAAGAGCATGACCTGCCATTTGAGATCGCGGAGGTCTAGACCGCGACATCAGCGCCATCACCTTTTTATTTGCTAAAAGAACGCTGTTACTTCTTTGGTTAGTTATTTCTTTCATGTAAATAAATGTATCCTGAACTCTGTTATTTTAATATAATAAAGTTGTGAAATGTGATTTTCTTTACTCTGGTACTGTATTTACTGATTACCATGCAATACTAGAAATTTAAGTGTGACTACGACAGGGTTATTCCTTGATCGTAGGAGCATGGCTGGCCTAGTCACCCCTCACATTCCGTATTTTTGGGAAGCTGGGCGTGACATGGTTTATTTGGTTTCAGAGCTAGGTTTGGATGAAATTACAGTTCCGTCGAGAGATCCCTAGATTGAGTGACACCCTTGGTTTATGCTTTAGTACATTTCATTTTCACTTTCTAATTCTCATTGAATCATCGTGTAATTCTTGTTTGAATCTGATTTTTTTTCTTGATCATCTTTCAGAGATATGGACTTCTCAAGCAATTCCTCAGGTGTCAGTTCCCACGATCGTACCAAGAAGATCCTCAGCACACTGACGACCCTAGCACAGGCTCAGGAGAGGAAGATCGATATCTTGGCTGAGGGGTTGAAGGTGGTGCAAGAGATCGCAATTATCACTCTGGAGAGATCTACAGCTGTCCCCGCCGCCCCCGAAGGCGCCCTCGTACCGACTACACAGGCTAGGGTTGATACCGTTTTTTAATTTAGGAGGCTTCATCCAGCAGTATTCACGGGATCAGCAAATCCACTCGAGGCCGAGCAATGGCTCATCAACGTGGAGAACCTTTTGACGGCCGCTCGGGTCCCTGACGATGACAGAGTGAGCGTGGCAAAGATTCAGCTAGAGGAAGAGGCTCGCACGTGGTGGTCCGTAGAGAAAAGCCGGCTAGAGAAAGCTATTGGATGAAACACGTTCTTCGCGTGCTTTCTAGATCACTATTTCCCAGTCACTGCCAAGGCCGAGATGGAGGAGAAAGATCTTACATAGAATTTTATTCTATCATATGAATATATTGTTAGTTTAAAAAGATTAGGAAGATATTTTCCTAACATAGAATTTTATTCAATCATATGAATATTTTGTTAATTTAACAAGATTAGGAAGATATTTTCCTAACATAGAATTTTATTCAATTGTATGAATATCTTGTCAGTTTAACAAGATTAGGAAGATATTTTTCTAATATAGAATTTAATTCTGTTTACCAGAGAAGAACTTTCTCATTTTAGAACGATCAGGCAAATATTTCCCACATAGGATTTATTCTATCAGATGGTTTAATTGGTGATATTTTATCACCATTGGATTTTCAATCCAAAGATTCTCTGTTAGAGAAAAATCTTTCTATATTTAGAAAAATTCGGGAAAATATTTCCCAAATAGAATTTAATTCCATCAAATGGTTTAATTGGTGATATTTTATCACCATTGAATTTTAAATTCAAACATTCTTTGTTAGAGAAAGATCTTTCCCTTTCAGAAAGACCAGGAAAGATATTTCCCAAATATAATTTAATTCTATCACATAGAATTTAATTCTATCAGATGGGAGTATTATAAATTGGGGCGCTTACATGCTATCACGTGAGTGCTGCCATATACATATATAGCAGTGGCGCTCACGTGTTTTGCATGTGAGCGCTGCCAAAAGAATGCGGAAAGGGAACTCACGTGGGTACTCACGTGTTTAAAACGTGGGGGCTATCATAGGATTTAATCCTAATTTTGCACATGAGGCGCTGTTATAGGATTTAATTCTATCTGCAGCAGGTATTCGCGTGCTTTGCACATGTGTGCTCACATGCTTTGCAGGTGAGGCGTTTCTCTCTATTTTTATAAAAGGAACAACAAGTTTTGGGTCAAAATTTTTGGCGGGAACAACGTTGTCATCCACATAGACGACCATAAGGATCCTCTTTCCATCGCGATGTCGATAAGAAACAGAGTGATCACTATCAGTCTTTCGTAAACCAAAGGTCCAAACTATTGGTTATACTGCCCTCAAGTCAATTATTGTAATCGCAGGCACGTGATTGAGATGATTGAGGGAGGACCTATACGGATAGAACAGTTTTACTCAAGATGATAGTATGCTATTTGGTTTGTCTTTATCATCATATACATGCATTAGATGGTATTACAGATCGCTATTACATGTTGATAGAGCCCATAGGATTCTTTCTTAACTACCAACATTATGATGGCGATCATATACGTGGGAGCTGGGTGGTCTATAAGCACATCCTTAAATGTCTCTAGTCGAGAGAGTATCGAGACTGGGCATTGATGCTCCAGAATAGACTAGTGTATACTTATTGAGACCCCGATGAGGGGCGGTGGCCGGTCTCACAAGCCATTGGTGTCAGTCAGTCACATAAGATAGTATACAAGTGCTCATTGGGTTATGAGTATACTGGACGGACTCACTAGGAACATGCTAGTTGGTATTATACCTATTTTCAGATAGCAGTTCCCAGGTGACATGAGTACAGATTAGTCTGTCGACCTGAAATCGTCAGTTTTCTCATGTGAGTTTCCACTGTGCTTTGATTACTATCCTACCATGGTTCAAAAGAGTCGTGCAAACATGTTTTAGTTGGGTACAGTCCTGAGCCACATGGAAGCAGTGAGCGGATCGTCGGGAATTCGTCTCTCCCGGTATTGGGGGTTGATGTCGCATTGTGCACGGGTGGCAATCACCAGAAATCCTTGACCAAGGTAGACGAGAATTACTGATTTGGATAAGTAGTTTCTCAGTAGGTGATAGGTTTCATACCGACACGAAATATCGTATTATTATAGGTCTGACTTTATCCACCCCTCTAAACTCGATATGCCATACTATTAGACGAACAGACATGACCGTATGGAGATTATCACGAAAAGGCTCAGTAGGGGTTCGGATGACTTTGCTCGTCGGCCTTTCTTTCGCTCAATACCTGGATAGCCGTTACGTACAGCTAGTGCCGCTGATATGCTTGTGGTTAAACCCACTGCCGCCGTATTGACGAGTCTTTAGAGTCCCACACAGAGGATTTTCCTAGTTCTGGAGAAACAATGCAGTATCCGTTATTGGATACGTGCAGGGTTCCGATCGATTGATTATACTATATATCCGGACTTTCGATCGGACAGTTGATAATACTAGCCGGCTCGGGTTTGAGCCGGATTATTAAATCAGGTATTGATTTAATAATTTACATATATGTATTTCAATATGTATATTCTAGTATTATTTTCTTTGTGTTATTCTACTTCTTTGGGTATTCGTATTTCGGTACGAATACAGGTATGTATTTACAGTAGAATGTAATCCGTACTTATCCGAAAAACATTCTAGAAGGTGGACACCTCATTTTTGATTTGACCATTTATTTTAAATGGATAATGAGATGGATAAATGAGAGAGGGGAGTATGGTGAGAACCATGCTTCTATTTGCACAAATGAATTGTTTATTTATTTGTGCAAACTATTCAAGCATGATGTGAATTTAAAATTAAAAAAATGAGTTTTACAAAACCAAGCTTCATGTTTTCTCTCACTTGTGAAATGGTTCATTCTTAGAGATGGTTTTTTTCTTCTCACAATTATGCTTCACTCTCCTCTCTAGTTTTCTTGAGTTTCCTCCACCTTCATCTTCAACCTCCTCTTTACCCTCTCATGTATTGAGAATCAAGAGAGGAGGTGAGGTAGAGATACACTTAGAACACTCGACTACATCCTAGGCATTCTAGACTAGTCATATAGAATCCCTAGTTGCTTCACTTGATCTTTTATGCGGAGCTAGAGCCATGAGCTACATCCCTCGGGTGGATTATCTTCGACAGATGAAGACCGATGTCCAAGCTCGATCCAAAGGATCTCAAGGAGCTAAGGGAGATGGTGAAAGACCGAAGGACATGATTTGTTCGGTATAACACTTTATCATAGTAGTTAAACTCCTTTTAGATTGCTAGTTTCATATTTGGATTCGATTCTAGATAGTTGTTTCTAGCGCCAAGTGTTCTAAACGCTAAAATTTTTATTCCGCAATCGACCACGGTAGATGGCCAAGGTGCTAGGAACCCCAACATACTATCAGAGCCAACCCATAAACCCTAAACTAGCAGTTTAAACGATGTTTAAAGTAACGAAACCGAAATAACTCCGAAACAATACGGAAAATATTCAAGTTTCTATCGAATTTTATTAGTGTTATAATTTTTTTTTAATTTCTTAAACAAGTGCAGAGACTTAGTCTAGACATGAGAATGATATCGAATGAAAACGAGGCAATTTCATCGAAACTTGGCCGGCCACATCCTTAAAAAAGTCGGCCTCACCGTTACTATTCACCAGTGGGCCCTATTTTCATTTTGTGTCTTTGGTTTTGTAAATTGGTATTTTTGGTCTTGTTTGATTTCCCCATATTTCACTTAGTGTTGTCTTTGCTTTAGGGGGAACTTGGAAAGTTTCAAAAGTTAAAATTTTGCATCGTTGATATCTGTGATATGGTGTATGTATTTTTCAAACTTCATCTATTTGCTATATATCGTTTAGATGGGGTTGCACATACTTGCTTATACTGCTGTGATGTTGATATCGGTGATGGCTTTGTTCGGATTATCGTGTGGGATAGCCTCTTGTGCAATGGTAGTTGTACAGTTTAGATTCATTTATGTATTCAGTATTGCGGGGCAAGCGTCCGAAATGTGGACTTCCGTTTCTGCCAGTTTGTATATTATTTTGTTTGGGGCACGACCGGGTTAAGGTCGATGTCACTATTGTATATATATATTTTCTTTTCTGTACTAGGATTACACCGCAGTGGAGTGTTCGAGTAGCCGGGTTCTACAGGGCAACGGGCTCGCATCTCATGGCGTTGAGAAGGAGGGGGCCTCACTCTAGAATTAGCAGGCTATTCGCCGCACTCGTGGGAGGTATAGAATAACCCACGGAGGGGCGCTCAAGTTGCCGGATTCCGTGAAGTACCGGGTGGCCCATTCACTTTGTTGATTAGGGTTTCCTCACTTCTGGAATTAGCGGGTAACTTGCCGTGCTCGTAGGGTCCAGATTTTTCATTGCACAGGCTATTCACACGACCGGGGAACGTCGGGTTTCATTTGCGGCTCAAAGAAATCCGGGGCTCCTAGATTATCCGTTATTCTGTGATGTTTCTGTGATATTGCTTATATCATGCCTGGAACGAATGTTATATATATATATATATATATATTTATATATACTAGTAGATGTTGTATATGTTTTGCATCCGTGCTAGTCCAGCCTCCGCTCTGTTGTTAGTTAAGTAACCTAACGGTGCATGACGGGGCCCCGTGGCGAATACGGATGGCATATACGTACATTATATTTTCGTTCCTTTTTCTGGGGTGATATGGATTAATTGATGGGACTGCATTAATTTTGATTGATGTAAGAAAAAATAAATCTAAATGATAATGTTGGAACCAAGTTTTTTGAAAACTGACATTACAGACGATTCTTTTGCTTTGCACCACGGTATTCAGTAAGGAATATCCTGCACCTCATTCGACGAGGTAAGAGCCGAGATCTCTTCATCGGGACTGACCTCTTGGGAAAAATTTTGCGTCATCATAATAACTTCACTATAGTCGATTCTTTTGCTTTGCATCGTAGTAATCGGTTCGGAATATCCTGCACCTCATTCGATGAGGAAAGAGCCGAGATCCCTTCATAGGGAGTAACCTCTTTAGCAAAAGTTTACGTCACTGTATATTTGTAAAAACCATCCGGTTCTTTCAACGATATAAAGTTCATTACGTTAAAGGTTTTTCGCCAAAAACCAGCCGTAGCCCTCCGTTATTTTAGATTAGTAATATTTATTATTCGTGCTGCGTTTGTTGACCTAGTCAAGGCGTAGTGTACGGTAGCTAAGTGGTACTTTTCTGTGCATTGTAAATGCGATTGGTTAGGACAGTCTTGCGGCCTTGTTGACCAAGTCTAGGGCACGTGCGGGTGGGTTTGATACAACAAGAAAATGACGGGTTGAACTTG
Organism: Agapanthus africanus; assembly: GCA_030015575.1. Lineage (NCBI taxonomy): Eukaryota > Viridiplantae > Streptophyta > Magnoliopsida > Asparagales > Amaryllidaceae > Agapanthus > Agapanthus africanus. The sequence continues at coordinate 350,992,426 of JASDDO010000006.1, forward strand.
ACTAGCGGTTTATGGTTTGTTGACCCAGTCAAAGTCATAAATCGTTAGGGGCAAAAACCATATCGGGAGTTCAAATATACAGAAAACTTGTCAGGCATGCGCATACCTTATGGAGTGTGGTGACTTGAGTGGCTTCCATCAGGTTATCATGCGATGATAGTTGGATCCTGATTCCCACTGATGAGTAGGTGTTACTCCTCGGATGATTTTCAGATGATCCTGGCTAATTCTCTTTTTAGAATTTGAAGGAGAATTCGAGAAAATAGTGGGAGCCATCCTGATTAGATAAAGTGATTAACCAATCTAATCTAGATTAAAGTGCACACTGAGTGTTTCTTTTCTCTCTCTCTCTTTGGTAGCGATAATGACTTGACCCTAAACTAAAACTCATGAACCAAGATAACTGAACCTTTATAAAACACTTTGGGTTTTGGATTGTCCTAGTCGCGTATATCCTTGTCGCTTCTATTTTTCCTTTGCATTTCTCCGGAACACCCCGTATCACTATGAAAATCCATATTTATTGGATATGCCATCGTATAGTTACATACGAACTTGAAGAAACTTGTTTCAGTTCGAGAATGGTTTTCGGTTCTGGAGAAATTGAATAGGATTATTCGGTTGTCTTTTCTCTTTACCTTCTCTCAGGTTGCGAGGGCTCCTGATATTAAGATAGTACAGCTATTGCGCTTATTAGATAGTCTTCTTCCAAACTATAGGCAGATGTCGAAAGGTAGGGAAGGAAGAAAATCAATTAGCCTAAGTATGGTGTACAGAAAGTAATAAGTAAAGACATATAAAGGGATTAGAATGAGGGCAAAGAAAATTGCGATTGCTATCATTCACGACGAATCCGCGTATATCTCTGCCACTCCTACCTCCCTTTCGCATTTTTCCCGGAACACTCCGTATCACTACGAAGATCCATATTTATTGGGTATGCCATCGTATAGTTACATACGAACTCGAAGAAACTTGTTTCAGTTCGAGAATAGTTTCTGGTTCTGGAGAAATTGAATAGGATTGTTCAGTTGTATTTTTTCTTTATCTTCTCTCAGGTTGCGAGAGCTCCTAATATTAGGAGAGTACACCTATTACGCTTATTGGGTAGTCTTCTTCTAAACCATAGGCAGGTGCCGATAGGTAGGGAAGGAAGAAAACCAATTAGCCTAAGAATGGTGTACAGAAGGTAGAAGTAAAGACATATAAAGGGATTGGAGTGAGGTAAAGTGTAACACCCGAGCCCAATGCTACTAATTTCAGTTACCGTTTGAATGTAGTATGGCACTTATTTCATTTATCTTGCTTGATTGTTACTTATTGTAATTTTACCCCGTCAGTTCATTCCTGCATATTACAATTTAGGGCATCTAAAATAAAATTAAAAATATTCATCATGGCCTGCTTGACACCCCTAGCCTTGTGGTAGCGTCCGTGCATCGTGTTCTCGTCCCGTTCAGTGAAACGGGCGAGTTTGGACGGCTACTCGCACGTACGTGTGTCCGTCTTGGGGGTATGCTTTTTGATCATAAAATACTTCATTTTAAATTTTGGATCCCGCCTAAAATTTTCTTATTTTAATTTCAAATTTTTGGCCCCGACCCGGGCGCGATTTGAAAATGTTTTACTTTGCGCCAAAATCCCAAATTTTAATATTTTAAGTGTCAAAATATAAATATTATAACCCATAATATTTTTCCTATACTTAAAAATCTTTTATTAAATCTTTTTCCCTTAACCAGAATTTTTCCCCAACCAATTAAATCTCCTCCAAAGTTTTCCCAACCAAATTTTTGTAACTCCTCAGCCAATCAGAGATTTCCTTTGAGAGTCTCTCTCCCCGTCTCTCTCTCTATCTCTCTCTCTCTCCCTCCGTCTCTCTCTCTCTCTCTCCCTATCTTTCTCTCTCTCTCTCCTCTATATATTCTCTTCTCCTTTTTTTTTCAGCAGCGAGAACCCAACCCTTACGTAAACCCTAGCCGCCGTGCCCCTCGCCGCCGCAGCCCCAACGCCGACGCCATCACCATCGGACTTCTCGCCTCCTCTCCCTCGACCGACCCACTGCACCTCCTTCCCCCTCTTCCCTCTTTCCCGAGCGCCTGCACACTTCCCTGCACCGGCAACCGCGGCCGCCTGCACCTGATGGGATCGCCGCCGGCGATCTCGATCCGCCTCCCCGGCCTCGCACATCCCCTCTGTAAGCTTCTTCTCCTCTCATTTTCTTTCCTTTCTTCTTTTTCCCTTCTCTGTTGAAGTTTTCTTGAGCTGCGGGTTCTTGTCGCTAGCGTCGTAGGCCACCGCCGGAGCTCCGTCGACGAGGTCGACCATAACCACCCGTCCCACGGATCATCGTGAGCATCCCTTCTCAGATCCTACTTCCTTCTTCTCTATTTTTCTTTCTCTTCTTGTTTGCATGTCTTGATCTTTACTGTTCATTTCTTGGCCGGAATCCGACGATGCCGACGACGTGTCCCAACGTTTCAGCATAGTACCCCGACCCGTGTGGCTTCACCGTTCGTCGTTTGGGTTCGTTCCGTGAATCGTGCGCCCGTCGCGAGTTTTCCCCGCCGACGTTTTACGTTCCGTTTTCCCGATTCGCGAAACGTTGAGGCAAGTACCCCTTGCTACATGCTAAACAATATTTACATACATATTAATGACACCCTAAACCTATAAATTTAACTTTGGTACGATCATTTCCCTTTTCGTATTCAATATTGTTATATAACATTTTATCTTTCAAACTTGGAACCTATATATTTAGATATCATTGCATCCATGAGGTCTTAACTTGTTAACATGATTAAATGGCTATAAATTGTCTTACTGCATTCTTATAATGTTGAAATCATCTCTGTGACACAACTGATAACTGTACTGCAAATTGAGTAAATCTGCCTATTGCTTAATTCATTGCTTATATCATGTTGATGATAACCATGCTTGATTGTATAACTGATTGTGAGCACACCCATGATATTGTTTACATCTTGACCTGACTTGCTACATATATATTGATCTACCCGACATGGTACCGTATACTGCTTGACTTGACCTGATGTACCATGATCTGACCCGTTACCTGATCTTGTGTCTAATGCCAACAAGCCTGACATGTAGTCCTCATGGACCGTTCCTGTTGTCTATCTAGACAAATCTGTTTACCTGATCCTGTGTTGGCATTAAGTTCTTGATTTCGGGATACCTGACTTGACTTACACTTATAACTTGGGGGTATGGGGAAATCAAAGGTGAAACCTGACTTGTAACTCAACAGTTCACTACTTGTACTGATCAGTTTTAGAGGCCAGGCCCGCCTCGTGACGATACTGCTGACATCGTTGGTCTTTATCCTTTCCCTTTTAGTGCCTAGCGGCACGTCTCGGTTTCAGCCCGAGAGTCTTAGACCATGGTCCCGGGCATGCACGGGATACTATTGAGTTACATCGATGATTCATCAATTTGGTTTCAAAGACTTTAGAATAGAAAACCTGATAGAACAGTCCAGTTTACCCACTGTACACTACCCTGCACTGCTCTTATTTACATTATTGTTACCCTTGTTTTATTCATGTTTATATTCGCATTGCCTGTTACCCTGTTTATTATGTTTTACTTGATGACTTGACGCGCTGACATCTGGGTTTTGCATGGCCCAGATTCTGTACCGCTGTCGCAGTCCGAGCAGGAGTACTTCAGCCGACAGGCTGAGCAGTGAGCGTCAGCAGTAGTTAGTTTTCTTTCCTGCATTTATTTCCTGATGTGAGCCCGCATTATGGGACATACATTCCAGTTATTTTGTATTGGATCTTTCGCTTCCATATTTATTTATTCTTGACTCATGTTATCTTTGATTATGGACATGTTTTAGATAGTTTTATTTTATTCTTGATATCTCTACAACCGTAATGTGACTGTGGATGGATACTTCCTACCCACAGGTAGCATGGTTGGCTATGTCACGTGCCCATTTTAGCGTACTCTGGGAAGCGGGGCGTGACATGGTTCTTTTGGTATCAGAGCCATAGGTTAGTTGGGTTGATTCCTTGTAGTTGGGCATTGTACCCAATACACGAATCAGAATACCCGTGTTTAGGAAACATGTCCTGCCACCTTGCCGTTTTACCAATCTTGAATCACATTCTTCCTGATTATATCCTTTACGATGTGCAAACTTCCTTTGCATATCAACTCGAAAACCCGATTCCTTGTTATCTCTAGGACTTAGGCGACTTGGGTGGAGTTATGTAATTGTGGCTATGATACCGCGGCATAGTTACAATGCGGCACTCTATTTAAGTATCTTGGAGTTCTAGCCTTGACCCATATGCTTGATCTATATGTTGAATCTGTCATCATACTAATACTCTCTGGTGTTTGGGTGCAGCATCATGGCAGCCAGGAATCTACACTCGTACCAGAGGTATATGGATGATGCTACCTTGCTTGGAGTAATTCGTGACTTGTTTGAGAACCACAAGCAGCAGACCGAGCTGAAGCTGGCGTTTGCACTAAACCAAACGTCCATACGTAGAAGTGTTTCGGTGAACAGACGCAGCATAGCACCAATGAAGAAAACAATTATGATTGATCGGAAGAGGAGCGTGATTTGTAACTACTGCCATGTACACGGACATGTGCGAAAGGATTGTCGAAGGAGGCTGGGACTCTGTTTTGTTTGTGGAGCGGCAGATCACGCCGTTAGTGCTTGTCCGTCGAAGCTTCGTATGAGGGATGATTTCCAGAAGCCTCCGCAGAGGCCATTCCAGGGACAGAAACAGCTGACTCAAGGACCTAATCAGGCTCGAGCTTTTACCTTGACAGCTGAAGAAGATAAGGCGTCAGGAAAAGTTGTTTCAGATACTCTACTCGTTCATGGTTTTCCCGCATTAGCGTTATTTGATTCTGGTGCATCCCATTGTTTTATGTCATCCAAGTTTTTAACTACACACTCGATTGACTACACGACCCTGTCTAGTTTCTGGGACATACACACTGGGAATGGGAAAATCATAGCTAGTAGGGAATGTAAAAATTGTACAGTTGTTGTGTACGGACGGGAGCTTTTGCAGATTTCTTGGTGATTGATACGGGCAGCTACGAAGTCGTCTTGGGAATGGATTTTCTTGGCACTTTCTACGCTCACATTGATTGTAGGGCAAAGAAAGTAATTTTCCAGATTCCCGGACATCCCGAGTTTACCTTCACTGGAGGAAGCAGTTCTGTCGGGCCAGTCGAGTTTAGGGCTAGGCCGACAAATGATATTCTTGCATCGATGAAGGTTGAGATAAGCGAAGAGCCAGCTGTTGTTCGTGATTTTATGGACGTATTTGAAGATATATCGGGATTACCGCCGAAGCGAGACGTGGAGTTCGCAATTGATCTTATTCCTGGTGCAGCGCCAGTATCCAAAGTGTATTATCCTATGGCACCGGTAGAGTTGGAAGAAGTCAAAAAACAGGTTGCTGAATTGCTTGAGAAGGGTTGGATTCGAAGCAGTAACTCGCCTTAGGGAGCTCCAGTTCTTCTAGTAAAGAAGAAGAATGGCACAAGGAGGATGTGCATCGACTATCGAGAATTAAACCGGGTGACTATTAAGAACAAGTACCCTATCCCTCGCATTGGAGAACTTTTTGAGCAGCTTAGTGGCGCGAGGGTATTCTCGAAGCTGGATTTGCGATCCGGATATCATCAGGTCCGAGTGAAAGCAGAAGATACTTACAAGACGGCGTTCCGAACTCGGTATGGACATTACGAATACTTAGTGATGCCCTTCGGAGTAACGAATGCGCCGGCAGTATTCATGGACTTGATGAACCGAATCTTTTCACCGTTCTTGGACCAGTTCATCATGGTTTTTATTGACGATATTCTGGTTTATTCGAAAAGTTTGGAAGAGCATGCTGGGCATTTGAAGATCGCACTGCGGACGTTGAGACAAGAGAAGTTGTATGCGAAGATGAGTAAGTGCGAGTTTGGGCTGGAGGAAGTAAAGTTTTTGGGGCATGTTGTGTCTGGCGATGGAATCGCTGTCGATCTCGAAAAGATTGCAGCAGTTCGTGATTGGCCGATTCCAAAGAATGTTGCGGAGATAAGAAGTTTTCTTGGACTCGCCGGATATTACAGAAGATTTGTGGAGAACTTTGCTCGTCTGGCGGAGCCGTTAACCAAGCTTACGCGCAAGGAGGTACCTTTTGTATGGACGGACAAATGTGCGTTAGCTTTTGAGACGTTGAAGCAGAAGTTGATAACCTCCCCTATTCTGACCGTGCCAGACAATTCCGGAGGATTGGTGATTCACAGCGACGCATTGGGGAAAGGATTGGGATGTGTTTTGATGCAGCATGGGAAGGTTGTAGCGTACGCATCGAGACAGTTGAAGATCCATGAGAAGAATTACCCAACGCATGACTTGGAGCTTGCGGCTGTGATTTTCGCTTTGAAGATTTGGAGACACTACCTTTTGGGCGAAAGGGTCGAAGTTTTTACTGATCGTAAGAGCTTGAAGTATGTGTTCACACAGAAGGAGCTTAATATGAGGCAGCGTAGATGGTTGGAGCTGATGGCTGACTACGATCTTGATCTTAAGTACCATCCGGGGAAGGTTAGTGTCGTGCCGGATGCGCTTAGTCGGTTACCAGCAATTCAGGTGTTAATTACGCAGAAGGAGCTCGTTGAAGATTTTCGAAGATTTGACTTGGAGGTTGTGCTACCGCATTCTACGGGACAATTGATACAGCTGCAAGTACATTCGTCGTTGATCGAGAATATTAAAGCAGCACAATCACAGGATCCTAGACTGCAAAAGTTTCGAGAACAGGTTGAAGCTGGACTACGAACAGATTTATTGATCCACGAAGATGGTTCGTTGAGGTATGGTAGCCGTTTGTGTGTGCCAAAGGGGGATATTCGTGAAGAGCTTATGAAGGAGGCACACAGTTCAGCTCATTCTGTACATCCAGGAGGCACAAAGATGTACCGAGATATTCGACAGCATTTCTGGTGGGAAGGCATGAAACGGGAGATTGCTCGCTTTGTGGCAAAGTGCTTAGTGTGTCAGCAAGTTAAGGCTGAACATCAAAGGGTTGCTGGTTTATTGCAACCACTTCCGATTCCTCAGTGGAAGTGGGAACATATAACCATGGATTTCGTGACGGCTTTACCGCGGAGTCCAAAAGGCAACAATGCTGTATGGGTGATTGTTGATCGGTTGACCAAGGCAGCTCACTTCTTTCCTTTCCGTGTTGGTCAATCAACAGAGACTTTGGCGGAGCGGTACATGCAAGAGATTGTAAGATTGCATGGAGTACCGGTGAGCATCGTGTCCGATCGATACACTCGGTTCTTATCCCACTTTTGGCGGAGTTTACAGGAAAGTTTGGGAACTCGATTGAAGTTTAGCACAGCTTATCATCCTCAAACTGATGGTCAGTCGGAGAGAACAATCTAAACTCTTGAAGATATGTTGAGAGCATGCATGTTGGACTTCAAGGGTTCTTGGGAGGATCATCTACATTTGGTGGAGTTTTCTTATAACAACAGTTTTCAGGCAACTATCCAGATGGCTCCATTTGAAGCTTGTATGGTCATAAATGCCGTTCACCTGTTTGTTGGGACGATGTCGGTGAACGAAGATTATTGGGACCAGATTTAGTTGTGCAGACAGTTGAGAAGGTTAACACTATCTGAAATCATATGAAGACAGCACAAGACCGACAGAAGAGTTGGGCAGACACGTCAAGAAGACCTCTAAAGTTCGCCGTGGGTGATTTGGTATTCTTGAAGATATCACCGACTAGAGGGGTGATTCGTTTTGGAATTCGAGGAAAGCTTAGTCCTCGATCCGTTGGACCCTTTGAGACCTTGGAGCGAGTTGGTGAGGTAGCGTATCGTTTGGCGTTACCGCAGTCCTTAGCGAATATGCACGATGTGTTTCACGTATCTCAACTCCGTAGGTATGTTCGAGATGAAACGCACGTATTGGATCATTCGGAGCTAACGGTACGAGAAGACTTGACTTTTGAGGAGCGACCGATTGAAATTGTGGATCGAAGAGAAAAGGTTCTTAAGAACAAGGTGATCCCTCTTGTGCTTGTTTCTTGGGGTAATCGCTCGCATGGAGAGTCCAATTGGGAACGAGAAGATGAAATCCGGCAGAAGTTTCCTCACCTTTTCTTGTAGTTATCTTGTTGTCTATCTTTGTATTCTTGGAATTTCGAGTACGAAATTCTTTTTGTAGTTGGGTATAATGTAACACCCGAGCCCAATGCTACTAATTTCAGTTACCGTTTGAATGTAGTATGGCACTTATTTCATTTATCTTGCTTGATTGTTACTTATTGTAATTTTACCCCGTCAGTTCATTCCTGCATATAACAATTTAGGACATCTAAAATAAAATTAAAAATATTCATCATGGCCTGCTTGACACCCCTAGCCCTGTGGTAGTGTCCGTGCATCATGTTCTCGTCCCGTTCAGTGAAACGGGCGAGTTTGGACGGCTACGCGCACGTACGTGTGTCCGTCTTGGGGGTATGCTTTTTGATCATAAAATACTTCATTTTAAATTTTGGACCCCGCCTAAAATTTTCTTATTTCAATTTCAAATTTTTGGACCCGACCCGGGCACGATTTGGAAATGTTTAACTTTGCGCCAAAATCCCAAATTTTAATATTTTAAGTGTCAAAATATTAATATTATAACCCATAATATTTTTCCTATACTTAAAAATCTTTTATTAAATCTTTTTTCCTTAATCAGATTTTTTCCCCAACCAATTAAATCTCCTCCAAAGTTTTCCCAACCAAATTTTTGTAACTCCTCAGCCAATCAGAGATTTTCTTTGAGAGCCCCGGGCCCCACGTCTCTCTCTCTCTCTCCCCGTCTCTCTCTCTCTCTCTATCTCTCTCTCCTTATCTTTCTCTCTCTCTCCTCTATATATTATCTTCTCCCTTTTTTTTCAGCAGCGAGAACCCAACCCCCACGTAAACCCTAGCCGCCGTGTCCCTCGCCGCTGTAGCCCTAACGCCGACGCCATCACCACCGGACTTCTCGCCTCCTCGCCCTTGACCAACCCACTGCACCTCCTTCCCCCTCTTCCCTCTTTCCCGAGCGCCTGCACACTTCCCTGCACCGGCAACCGCGGTCGCCTGCACCTCGTGGGATTGCCGCCGGCGATCTCGATCCGCCTCCCCGGCCTCGCACATCCCCTCTGTAAGCTGCTTCTCCTCTCCTCCTCTTTCCTTTCTTCTTTTTCCCTTCTCTGTTGAAGTTTTCTTGAGATGCAGGTTTTTGTCGCTGTCGTCGTAGGCCACCGCCGGAGCTCCGTCGACGAGGTCGACCGTAACCACCCGTCCCACGGATCATCGTGAGCACCCCTTCTCAGATCCTACTTCCTTCTTCTCTATTTTTCTTTCTCTTCTTGTTTGCATGTCTTGATCTTTACTGTTCATTTCTTGGCCGGAATCCGACGATACCGACGACGTGTCCCAACGTTCCAGCGTAGTACCCTGACCCGTGTGGCTTCACCGTTCGTCGTTTGGGTTCGTTCCGTGAACCGTGCGCCCGTCGCGAGTTTTCCCCGCCGACGTTTTACGTTCCGTTTTCCCGATTCGCGACCTGTCGAGGCAAGTACCCCTTACTAAATGCTAAATAATATTTACATACATATTAATGACACCTTAAACCTATAAATTTAACTTTGGTACGATCATTTCCCTTTTCGTGTTCAATATTGTTATATAACATTTTATCTTTCAAACTTGGAACCTATATATGTAGATATCATTGCATCCATGAGGTCTTAACTTGTTAACATGATTAAATGGCTATAAATTGTCTTACTGCATTCTTATAATGTTGAAATTATCTCTGTGACACAACTGATAACTGTACTGCAAATTGAGTAAATCTGCCTATTGCTTAATTCATTGCTTATATCATGTTGATGATAACCATGCTTGATTGTATAACTGATTGTGAGCACACCCATGATATTGTTTACATCTTGACCTGACTTACTACATATATATTGATCTACCCGACATGGTACCGTATACTGCTTGATTTGACCTGATGTACCATGACCTGACCCGTTACCTGATCTTATGTCTAATGCCAACAAGCCTGACATGTAGTCCTCATGGACCGTTCCTGTTGTTTATCCAGACAAACCTGTTTACCTGATCCTGTGTTGGCATTAGGTTCTTGATTTCGGGATACCTGACTTAACTTACACTTATAACTTGGGGGTATGGGGAAATCAAAGGTGAAACCTGACTTATAACTCAACAGTTCACTACTTGTACTGATCAGTTTTAGAGGCCAGGCCCGCCTCGTGACGATGCTGCTGACATCGTTGGTTTTTATCCTTTCCCTTTTAGTGCCTAGCGGCACGTCTCGGTTTCAGCCCGAGAGTCTTAGACCGTGGTCCCGGGCATGCACGGGATACTATTGAGTTACATCGATGATTCATCAATTTGGTTTCAAAGACTTTAGAATAGAAAACCTGATAGAACAGTCCAGTTTACCCACTGTACACTACCCTGCACTGCTCTTATTTACATTATTGTTACCCTTGCTTTATTCATGTTTATATTCGCATTGCCTGTTACCCTGTTTATTATGTTTTACTTGATGTGACGCGCTGACATCTGGGTTTTGCATGGCCCAGATTCTGTACCGCTGTCGCAGTCCGAGCAGGAGTACTTCAGCCGACAGGCTGAGCAGTGAGCGTCAGCAGTAGTTAGTTTTCTTTCCTGCATTTATTTCCTGATGTGAGCCCGCATTATGGGACATACATTCCAGTTATTTTGTATTGGATCTTTCGCTTCCGCATTTATTTATTCTTGACTCATGTTATCTTTGATTATGGACATGTTTTAGATAGTTTTATTTTGTTCTTGATATCTCTACAACCGTAATGTGACTGTGGATGGATACTTCCTACCCACAGGTAGCATGGTTGGCTATGTCATGTGCCCATTTTAGCGTACTCTGGGAAGCGGGGCGTGACATAAAGGAAATTTACGGTTACGGTCATGAATCTGGATAGTGGAAGAGGCATTACTAGGAATACCCAGATACCCCTTCAAAACATTTTCATGTTTCAGTTTTACTGTGCGGTGTTAATTGAAAACTGTTTTCCCAATTAGATTCTGACTCCAGGGTATGTATTTACTAGACTTAATTCTCACATCTGTATGGCGTTACAAACGCTGAGTCGGAGTAAGATATTGAGAATTGGGTGGTTATATTCTCAATATATCGGAATTCTTTGTAATTGGTGATATTTGAGGAAATTGCCTGGGTTTTGCCTAACGGCAAATGTTTGGTTTTGAATATCCGTTGTTATGCACTGATTTCAAACTAATATATTTGTACGTTTATTTTATAAAGTGAGATATAACTTTTTGAAATTATGTCTATAACATTTACCTATATTAGTTGATGGTTAGGTAAGGTGTATTTAACAGCGATATAATTCTTCTTAATCATAGTACAGTTTTCAACCTACGACGCAAAAGGTTTGAGTTATTGAACTCAGAGGACTTATACAAAGTATTGTATATTGTCCGATATCCATTAGGACAAAGGGGTTGGTACTTATACTATATTCTATTTACTTATGACTTCACTAGTTTTAGACAAGTATTTCGTTGATATACAGAGTCCAAATTTTGATAAGTTATCGGTATAAGAATAAAATAGAGAACCATATGTTGCCAGTATTAGGATTCTTCAAGGTAATTGAAGATATAGATACTTGTGCTGGGTATTCCGTCGTAAGTAATGGTTTTGAGAACTTATTTCTCTTTCAGGTTACTCATACATGGGTACATTCCTTGATGAGTAATGTTGCTTGGCCTTCTTCCATTTGGTCGATATGCACTCAAAATAGCTGCTTGATTTTTGAATCTGGTTCCAATTAAATTAGTGTCTTTGTTTCTATATTGAATATAGAATGGATTTATATTTTAACGATATTAAGGTATATGGAGTTGTCCGGTTTATACTTAAAAGCAGAATCTGGATAAACTCAAGGCACGTTTCAGTAATGGCAGTTTGTGGGTTATCCCAAGTTTTGACGAGGGTTAACATTCTACCATTTGGAAGATTAATAGTTATATTGTTCTTGACTCGCCACCAGTTTAGTAAATGAATTCTTTTCAGAAAACATTAGTGGGAGTATGGTAGAACTGGAAGTGATTCCAGAACCACAAACGATTACTGAAAATTTAGTAGAAGCTAAACATTCAATTGGATTCGACAATCCATTAGCCACTCCGCAGATTTGGTGGGTAATTTCAGTCACCCGAGAGATATTTCGGTCTCCTCAAAGACGGCGATAGAGAGGTTTTTGATTACCCTAACTTGCCACTATTGCTGTTCTAGACTATGAGATCTGGCAGGAGGATGAGAATAACGTCGTTCTAAATTAGCTTTAGAAGTACACATGTATATGACTCTGCTAGAGGGTTGTTGTAGTCAGTGGGAGCAGCGGAAGCAAAGTGGGCAAGTTGCTTATGTCTATTTATACACTAAAACAGGTATAGCGGAGATAGATCATCTATTTTTGAAATGACAGTCATAGAGTTTGACTTCATCAGAATAGCAGATGGACCTGGCTAGAAGGTAGTAGGGAGTGATGTCATGGTATTTGGATGACATACTCTTGATAGGAAATGATCTTCATATACTACGATCGGTTATACTATGGTTGTCATAAGGTGTTTCTCTACATAGGACCTGAATAAAATATCAGGGATTCTGGTTACTAGATCTATGGTTTTAGATCTAGATTTAGGAAGTGTCCTAATTTAGGTATTTTGACACTATTCTAAAGTGTTTTAGAATGGACGACTCCTGGCGTGGTAGTGTACCCGCAGGTAATGGAGTCACACTCTCTAAAGAGATGTCTTCTAAACTGATGAGGAGAGCGATTTGCGTGATTGACATATCACTTGCTTAGGCAATTGAGTCAATCATTAAATGTCAAGCACCACACTAGATATTGCTTTTGCACTGAATGCAATAAGCATATATATTAATCCAATCCTGGAGAAACGTTGGGAAGCAGTCATGAACATAAGTGGATGTTCTTGGTATATGGTAACGGTAACCTATTTCGGGAGGCGGTTATCAGTTCAAGTTTCCAAGATGACTTGGATGATAGAGTGACTGTCAGAGTTATAGGGGGTAGTATGTTGGACGGGTGGTTCAAGTGGATACTGAGGAAGACATGGCGCAGGATATTGATTAAATTCAGTGGAAGACACAGTCTAAGAAATTTGTTGAATTTGGAGTTCATTTGTGAACTGGGTCCCATCAGATATCCAGACAAATTCTAAGATATGTATCGCTCATTTCGGGAGATAGTCTTTCTTCGCGAAGTTAAGATATAGAGAGATAAATATAAAAACTTTGGATCGGATCCACTCACTGAGGTTAGTTCTCGAACACAATAGTTTCGCAAACGGGCTTTGCGAGACTGATTAGTAGAGAAGTTGGGTGTTCGGTATCACACAGGTTGTGAGTATGCGACACTGCAATAATTAGCCTTAAGTGCAAGCGGCAGATTGTTGGCTATAGTATCCTCAAGTCAATTATTGTAATCGTAGACACGCGATTAAGATGATTGAGGGAGGACCTATACGGGTAGAACAGTCTTACTCAAGATGATAGTATGCTATCTGGTTTGTCTTTATCATCATGTACATGCATTATGTGGTATTACAGATCACTATTACATATTGATAGAGCCCATAGGATTCTTGCTTGACTACCAGCATTATGATGGCGATCTTATACGTGGGAGCTGGGTGGTCTATAAGAACATCCTTAAATGTCCCTAGTCGAGAGAGTATCGAGACTGGGTATCGATATTCTGGAGTAGACTAGTGTATACTTATCGATACCCCGACGAAGGGCGTTGGCCGGTCTCACAAGCCATTGGTGTCTGTCAGTCATCTAAGATAGTATACACGTGCTCATTAGGTTATGAGTACACTGGACGGACTCGCCAGGAATATGCTAGTTGGTATTATACCTATTTTCAGATAGCAGTTCCCAGATGACATGAGTACAGGTTAGTCTTTCGACCTGAGATCGTTATTTGTCTCGTGTGAGTTCCCACTGTACTTTGATTACTACCCTACCACGGCTCAAAGATGTCGTGCAAACAGGTTTTAGTTGTGTACAGTCCCGAGCCATATAAAGGCAGTGAGCGGATCATCGAGGATTCGTCTCTTCCGGTATTGGGGGTTAATGTCGCACTGTGCACGGGTGGACATCACCAGAAATCCTTGGCCAAGATAGAAGAGAATCATTGATTTGGATCAGTAATTTCTCAGTGGGTGATGGGCTTCATACCGACACGAAATATCGAGTTTTTAGGGGTCTGACTTTATCCACCCTCTAGACTCGATATGCGATACTCTTAGACGAATAGACCAGACTATATGGAGATTGTCATGGACAGACTCAGTAGGGGTTCGGATGAGTTTGCTCATTGGCCTTCCTTTCGCTCAATACCTGGGTAGCCGTTACGTACAGCTAGTGCCGCTGACGTGCTTGTAGTTAAACCCATTGCCGGCGTATTGACGAGTCTTTAAAGTCCCACACAGAGGGTTTTCCTGGTTCTGGAGAAACAATGTAGTATCCGTATTGGATACGTGCAGGGTTCCGATTGATTGATTGTATTATGTACCCGGACTTTCGATCGGACAGTTGATAATTCAGCTGTCCTAAAGCCCCTGCTTCTTTTTTAGCCGGCTCGGGTTTGAGCCAGATTATTAAATCAGGTATTGATTTAATAATTTACATATATGTATTTCGATATGTATATTCTAGTATTATATTCTTTGTGTTATTCTATCTCTTTGGGTATTCGTATTTCGATACGAATACATGTATGTATATACAGTAGAATGTGATCCGTATTTATCCGGAAAACATTCTAGAAGGTGGACACCTCATTTTGGATTTGTCCATTTATTTTAAATGGATAATGAGGTTGATAAATGAGAGAGGGGAGTATAGTGAGAACCATGCTTCTATAGTTCCACAAATGAATTGTTTATTCATTTGTGCAAACTATTCAAGCATGGTGTGAATTTAAAATTAAAAAAATGAGTTTTACAAAACCAAGATTCATGTTTTCTTTCACTTGTGAGATGGTTCATTCTTGGAGATGGGTTTTTTCTTCTCACCATTATGCTTCACTCTCTTCTCTAGTTTTCTTGAGCTTCCTTCACCTTCATCTTCAACCTCCTCTCTACCCTCTCATGTGTTGAGAATCAAAAGAGGAGGTGAGGTAGAGATACACTTAGAACACTCCACTACATCCTAAACATTTTAGACTATCCATCTAGAATCCTAGTTGCTTCACTTGATCTTTTATGTGTAGCTACATCTCTCGGGTAGATCATCTTCGATGGAGGAAGACCGGCGGCCAAGCTCGATCCAAAAAACCTTAAGGAGCTAAGGGAGATGGTGGAAGACCGAAGGACATGATTCATTCGGTATACCACTCTATCACAGTAGTTAGACTCCTTTTAGATTGTTAGTTTCATGTTTGGATTCGATTCTAGGTAGTTTTTTCTAGCGCCAAGTTTTCTAAACTCTAAAATTTTTGATCCGCAATCGACAACGGTAGATGGCCAGGGCGCTAGGAATCCCAACACTAACAACATTTGTCAGTCTCCCAAACCATGCACGTGGAGACTATTTATGGACATACAACGACCTCTTGAGCTTGCAAACAAGCCCAGATTCCCCCTGAGCAATAAAGTCAGGCGGTTGCTCCATATATACCTCCTCCTATAAGGTGCCATGCAGAAATGCATTCTTCATATCAAGCTGTTGTAAAGGGTAATGATAGGTGGCGACCAATGATAAAAATATGCGAATTGAGGTTGTAAAGGCCCTGAATTTTCTATACAATTTTTTTCTTTTTAAAGTACAGAAAGGAATTCGTTAGCCTGAGTACAAGTTAAAAGTTATTCTTGTTTAGTAACAGCAATAAAGCGCTTGTAGCTCATTGGTAAAGTCTTGCACTGCTGTGACATAGCCCCTATGTTCGAATCCTATCAGCCATATATTATTTTTACGGATTTTTCTTTTAAACTTTTTGGAAATCCAAAAGTTTACACGTGCACTACATATAAGAAATGAAAAGTCAGAAAATCAAATATGTGCTAAATATTGTATAAACCATATGGGACACATGGCGAGAATCCAAGCACCAACCTCATAAGAATGGCCGGCGAGATGGCTCCCCAGATCAGTACCGATGGGCCTCCTGTGGGGAATGCCCCCCGTGCTTTGCCTACTAAACCCTTGGCCTACCCCCACTACCCTGTTCTGTTTATTTTTCCTGCATTTATCCAGAGAGTTTAAATCACCCTTTAATCATATTTTTAATGGAGTTTTAATTCTTTCTTCAATTCCAAAACCCTAATTTTACTCTATAAATACAACCCCATACCCTAACTCTCTTTATTCTGAAATCTCTTATAAAAAATTCTCAAAATTTTCTAAGTCAAAGAAGAGTACAAGTGGAGTTAGCCCTAGTTCAAATTCCGGCGAGAATTCGAGGCGATTCCGGCGATCCCGCGACTCCACGAAACTACCATTTTCTTCCTCTACCTCCCCTTTATTCTTTTAGCAAGTAAGTCACATCTCTCTTCTCTTCTTCCTACATTAAAATGATCTCTTTTCAAAACATGTCGGTAAGTGGAGTTATACTGGTTTTTGTTTCTAAAACTTTGAAAACTACAATTTTTCTTAAGAATCGCACATCAATATCATTATGCCTTGCTTGCTAATTATTAACTTATATTTAAAAACTAATTTTACTTTAAAACTCCATGTAAAACAACTTTATTTAAGTTTTTATATTTAAGTACCATGAAGTTTACACACGACATTTTTTAATACTTTTGCTTAGTATACCTTTAGAAACATCACGAGGTAATGATCTACCTCTCACATACACACATCTTGATATAGCACGATTCTCTTGAACAATATTTTTGTGACAAAATACTTCTTTTCATCAAAATACCTTAAACTATTAAAAACCCAGATTTCTTTAAATTTTGTTACTTAATTTTTTGCGATTGTGTCTCTACAACCCATTTCGGGAAACCAGCTATTGGATGGTGCGGATTATTGCACATCCACGGGCTAGTAGGGCGAGATGCAGACCTCTTCACGGAGCATACGATCTCGATGGAATTTTAATACAATTTTTAAGAAAAACGAGGATTTCTATTTAATAATAAAAATTTATTTTTAATAATTACATAAATATTATCAAACAACATATTTTAAAAATATTATTAAATTCCATGTTTTCTAAACAAAATAAAAGTATTACAAGTTTCATGAAAATACCATCAAGAATCAATACAAGTCAAATTTTACACTAAAGTACGTTGAACTATTCAAGTTTCACTAATATACTTCATTCTTAAAATTTATATCCATGAAAACCCTAAATAACATAAATAATTACTCAGGGATTATTTTGAAAGTATTAAAAATATTTTTCATAAAACCCTCTCGAGTTATATAATTTACATTAAGGACCCTAGTAAATATAGATTTAAGCGGGACCAATTCTCTTGAGTCTCAGCGAGCCGGAGAAAGTAGGTGCTTACCTATTTAAAGTGGAAAACTAAAATGGGGTTATCACTGGTAATTATCTTGAAAAAAGACATAAATCCTGCCGTCCATATGCAGCAGTTACCGATAACTCCCAAATCTAACCCAGGATCCAATTTTGTTAAGTGTCTGACTCAATCTGAGTCTCAGTCTAATCTAAATACAATCCAAATATGAATATAATCCAAACATAACTCCAATTCAACATGAATTCAATATATGCTTGAACCTGAACATGAATACCAGAACAATATCAAATATACAACATGACTCGACTTAACCGAACCATGGCTGTTTCTTGAATTTGATTACATGACTACCGTTTATCTCCTGAATCTGTTTACATGAACAACATGTACCATCGTCTCGGCAAGTCTGATAACCACACATCAATACAATATACATTACGGGATTTTAATAGGGTAGACTGATACGGAATGTGTTAACCGTGGTACGATGATGGATACTAAAAGACATAGTTAAACATCCATTGCTGTTGTCACTTGGGAATGATGAGGCCTTGTACTTTCCGTTTCCCATAGTCCACAGGATAGTTGGACTCCTCTCGTATATACTGATATATTCTGTACCAAATTACAAACAACTATATTAGTATAACAAACATATTCTTATATAATTTACCTATTCTATTCTCTACACTTGTCTATTCCATTCTATCTTTTGGGACTTACCGAGCGCTAGTTCGCTGACGACATTTTTGTCTCTTCTTTCTTTGGAATGTTCGTCGGGAGGACCCGACTCTCAGGAGACCGAGCACAGCCAGGAACACTTGGAGCAAATCATAGAGCAATATGACTTCTAGGCTTTCACTTGTACTTTTTTTCTTTTTAATTCATACGCCATTATTTAGGTATTGCTTTCTATCTTATACTTTTCTTTTCAGTTGTATGTAAAAAATGAATATTAATAAAAAGTTGCTGTTTATTTACATCTCTTGTTATTCTTGTGCTTTTCATTTATATTGCTTAATACGCTTAACATGTGTACTTCTAAGTAAATACGTCGCGTGCATCGTCACGTCTCCTTCCCCATTCGCTGGGAAGCGGGGCTAACATAGGTCATCTTGGTCATATAAGAGGAAGTTTCATTATAATAAATTCCGTAGGTCTGTGAATATCCTTTTGCCACTAAGCGTGCTTTAAGTCGAGCAAGTAACCCATCAGGATTCAAATTCACAGTATATACCCACCGACAACTGACTACGCGCTTTCTAATAGGAAGGCGAGTAAGATCCCACATGCCATTAAGACGTAAAGCTAGATTTTCTCATCCATAGCTCTCTCCCAACCAGGATGAAGCAAGACATAATAAGCTCATGAGCTTGGTCTTACTTCACCGTCGAGAAACGAAAGAAGACTCAGATATTGAACTGGAAAGAGAGTAAGAATCCAATAATGAAATAAATGCACAATAGGAAAGGGTCAATCATGCATAGGTGATATAATCACTGGTAAGATATCGAGAAACAATAGTTCGAGTGCCTTTCCTGAGAGCAATTGGAACATCTAACTCGGTAGGATCTGGATCTGGAACTGGAGACCGGAGGCGTTAAAGCTGGAGGTTGTTGTACCCGTCGGGTGTACACCTGAGTAAGACGAGTGGATCCAACACGTTCCACTTTAGATGTGGAACCATAGGCAACTTTGATAGGACTAATATATGAAGTGAAAGATAATGAAGTGAGTATACCTGACTTCCCAGTTATATGATCTGATACTTCTGAATCTATGATCCAGGATGTGGAAGATGCTACAGAGATAAAACAACTATTACCTTTACCCTTGGCCATAACAGATGCAGCCTGTGACACTGATAATATAGAGCCCCCTGAGAGAAGACTTCGCAGCTTTGATTACTCCTCCTCAGTAAGACTCCTAGATGTGGTCATAGAGGCAGATGCAAAAACCGATAGCACTAAATCGGATGTAGCAATTCTGGCAGTAGGCCGAAACTCCGGGTGGAGAGTATAGCAATACTCTCGAGTGTGGTTAGACATCTCACAGTGAGTACAAAATTTGTCACCTCTCCCCCTGCCGGCCACTCCTCTGCCTTCCTGATTTCCACGACCCTGAAGGCCCCGTTCTCTACCTTCAACAAAAGATACATGAGAGGTAAGAGCTGATTTATCATTAACGGCTTTCATGGAGGCCTCAGAAATTCCATTAGTCATAGTAGAGGGGAATGTAGCCAGAATGACTCTATAGCTATCTGTAAGAGCAGGAACATGCGAACCTCCCAAAATTTATGGACGAATAGTCAAAAATTCTGGGCCAATGGCCCTCAAGAATGTCATCACCATCATTTGCTCATGTTGCCTTCTTCTCTCATTGACATCTACTGCAAGATGGAAAATAGAGAGCAACTCAGTCTCTAGTCGCTTGAGCTCACCATACACAGCAGATATAGACCGGTCTTTACATTGCAACTCATGAAGAGACTCAACGATCTTGAATGCTCGATTAGCGCTCTCCTTCCCTTTGTAGGACCCTTTCAAATATGCCCAAATAGAATAGGTGTTATCATATTTATACACCATCTCGGTGATCTAATCTTCCATCACCTCAGTCATCAATCGATGCAACATTGCATCCTTTGAAATCCACTCATCAGTAGGAGATAAGGGAGGCTCCTCTGTTACGTGCTTCATCAACATTCGCTCCCTCATAAACATTTCAACGGTCTTCTTCCATCAAGGATAGTTCGTTCCATTTAATCGAATAAAGGTGATATGAGTAGGAGCCATATGAGAATTGTAAACTTCCTTCTCATTCAAGGAGGTAGCGGAACTATCGGACTCCGCCATCGAAACAGAAAACAACTACCAGCAATCCCCATAAATTTAGAAACTCCGTGAATCAACAACTACAAACACCTCGAAGGGTGATAGCAACACACGATAAAAAAATCAACAACAACTAGCATCTTAAAGAGAAACTATCGATTTCGAGATCTAGCACGATCACTAGCTTCAACTCATTCACTAACAACCACGACATTGCTATATCCAAGCAAAAATATAATATCGTCCTAGATCTCATCAATCACAAAGAGGTTAGATTTCACCTCAGTCGATTTTCGAGATCGAAAATTCAATAGATCTCAAGAACAAAGAAGTAAGACCTTTGGTTTGAAGGGAGCTTCACCAGATCAGATCCAACGATGATCTTGATGTCGATCTTGTTAAGGAATCGATCTCTGGGCTCCGAGGGAAGTGAGAGGGCTATTTGTGATCGATGAGGGAGGTGAGCGGGAGCTACTTGCGATCGATGCAGGAGCTGATGGCGATCTATGTAGGAGATGCGATGATTGCGAGGGATGCGATTGCGAGGGATCAATGCAATGCAAACTAATGGCGATCGATGCGAGGTAGCGATGATGCAATGATCGGCGAGGGATGATGCGGTGGTGGTGGTCGGGTCGACGATCAGAAAGGGATGCAGTGGTGGTGGTGGTGAGGTGAGGGGGCTATGGCTCTGATACCATATTGTAAATGATTTTGGGGTAAATATGATGGATAAGATTTACCCTATCACATCATCTCTTTTATATAGACAAAATACTTATTACAATTATATCCTCAATCACAACTAATCACAACCATTCATTTATTCTAACAAAAACAAAACAGTATGAATTTTGTAAGGATATGATCATATTCTAGCTGGTTGCAATGCATTCTCCAATCCTTTTCCAATGTTTCACATTTGAACTTCTTCCAACCAACAAATAAATTGAACCTTATACCCTCTACAATTAATGTGAAATGTCTTTTAATTAATTAATTAATACCCAAATTAAGTCAACTATAACCATCCTCTAAGTCCAAGATTATTGTAGACCCTTTTTATCCCCCCCCCCCCTCTTTTTTTGATTTATATGTGAGTTAATTGGTTAATAATACCTCAATATTTCACTTATTTTGCATTTTTATTTCTTATTGATTTTTTCGCTGCACTTATATGTCATAAGGTACAAATTGTTAATACTTTGCTCTCTTCAGATGACTTTCAAATCCATCACTATTTTAAATAAAATCCGTACGGCTTGCGTTTTAGGGTATATAAGCGCAGTGAAAAAATCAATAAGATATATAAATACAAAGTAGGTGAAACATTGAGGTATTGTTTAGCAATTAACCCTTTATATATTAGCTCAACTATATATCTATGAAGAAATTCACACAGAGTGATGTTGAACCCGTGGGATGAGGCTATATGCTAGGGAGGTGAGCTATGTTACATCACAACAAAAATAGTAGAACCTGAGGAGACATATGACTTTGATTTATTTCAATATTTATTAAAATTGAAACCATGGTCTTCAATATTTCACTAAAAAGGAAACATAC
The DNA here is from genome assembly GCA_030015575.1 of Agapanthus africanus. Taxonomy (NCBI): domain Eukaryota; kingdom Viridiplantae; phylum Streptophyta; class Magnoliopsida; order Asparagales; family Amaryllidaceae; genus Agapanthus; species Agapanthus africanus. The sequence goes on from JASDDO010000006.1 coordinate 351,014,463, forward strand.
AGTGAAGCTGACATAATAATATCTAATAGATATATTTTTAAATATAATTATCAGTATGATATATATGGAATAATAAACAAATTAAGATGTTGCGAAGTAACTAAACAAATTCGAGTATCATATCGATTTAAATAGTAATTAAGCAACAACGGGTAATTAGTATGCTGCCAGTTAAGTATAATCGTAGATCATGATTAATCGTATAAAAAATTATCTGCTACCTAATTTTCTAGTTCCTTTTACATGAGAGAGAGAGAGAGAGGGAGTATGTGAGTGCTTTTAATTGTTGATAATTAGATCTTTCGAAACCAAAATAAAAACTCACTGCCAAAAGATATTGATTTTCATGTTGATTCTGTTTGAACTATCCGTGTATCATATAATGAGTACTTCATAAATTTGAAATCAGAGTTGAAATTTATTCACCACAAAAATAGATGCAGTGATCAATATGACATATATATAGCTCATGCAGTAAGAATTCTATCCCAGTGGTGAAAAGCCAGAAATGAATGAATGAATGAATGGTGAATTGCGATAGACTCTCATCTCCTCCTCATATCCTTTTTCCTTTTCCCTTTTTCCAATATCCTTTCTCTCTCTCTCTCCTTCTCTCTCTCAACTCAATCTCAATAAAAGTGACCGAGAGAGAGAGAGAGAAAGAAAGGAGCTACTAAGCTAGAGACTTAGAGAGAGATCTAGCTATATATAACTAGTTAATTATATTTAGTCTCTAGAGGTAAGTATATATAGATAGATATCATGGTTGGAAGAGGAAGAGGCAGCGGCGGAGACCCCGCGGTGGTGGTGGGCTCCGGGCGTTGGAACGAAGAGATGATGAACGGTAACAGCCTCCGTCTCATGGAGGCAGAGTACGTGCGCCGCCACCACCACCATGAGACTAGAGAAAATCAGTGCAGCTCTACGCTCATCAAACACATCAAGTCTTCTGTCCACCTGGTAAATCCTCTTACCAGCTTTCTCTAACTTTTTTTTAATCCGTATTGGATGTTATAAAATAATCACTTAATTGTCAATTATTATTATTATTATTATTATTATTATTATTATTATTATTATTATTATTATAGTTTCGTTTTAAGTTCAAAATAAAATCGGGGTTTGTGTGTATACAACAATACCCATCCTTTAAAACCGAAGATTTACTAGGTATATTTCTGATGTTGGATCAGATTTTTCTGCTTCTTATTTTTTGGATTGTTTTCTTGGTTTTAGTTAAATTTAAAATAAAAAAAATAGACAGAGCTGCAGGTTTTATTCTTAAAGCTCTGTCATCAAACTAGGGCTAGCTAGCTTAAGCTTTTAAATTGCAAGCTACTAATATAGTATCATACTTCTTAGATCGAAACATCCCTGGTTCAATCCAACCCTGAATATTTTTGGAAAAGTTTTTTCTTGTCGTGTGTGTTGTCTTGGAAGACGTTATTTTGAATGAAAAGGTTGACCTATAAATTCTCCTATGGACTGCACATTACTTAGGTATAAACAAATTTTTTTAACCTCCTAACAGGAAAAAAAAGGAAAAGAAAAAGGAAAGAAATAGCACAGAATTAGTTTATTTAAGGTTTTGATGATCTCGTGCAGGTTTGGTCAATTGTTCGGAGTTTCGATCAACCACAGAAGTACAAACCATTTGTGAGCAGATGCGTGGTACAAGGAGATCTTGAGATCGGGAGCGTGAGGGAGGTGAATGTCAAGTCCGGGCTTCCAGCTACCACCAGCACGGAACGCCTTGAGTTTCTTGACGACAACGAACATGTGCTTAGTATCAAGATTGTTGGTGGTGATCACAGACTTAGGGTATACATATTCATTCTTATTCTCAATCATAAGCTAAGATTTTCACTTGGTTGATTTGATTTTTTGAAAAAGAAAAAGATAGAACAATAATTGTATCTTCTTCATAGAGTAATTATAATTGGAGATTTTTTTTTCAAGTATAATAATTTATCTTCTTCGTTGATTTTGTTTTTCCCTTTCGGGGTGTTTTTATTAGTGAAAAGAGATTAATTGTATCCCACTTTTGTTTTCCCAAAAAAGGAAAAAAAGAGAGAGTATGTTTAAGGATAATATTGGCATTATTTTGGATTAAAAATGTGACATCCTGTCGTATATGAAATTAGGGCACTAGAGAGCAACATATATATATATAGCTCATTCCTCATCACAAAGAATCTCAATGATTAATTAATCAAATTAGTATTGTGATAATGTGAACGTCTCTTCAACTGTAAAAATCAAAGCTTTACTGAAAACACAGAGAATTTATTTCATTAATGTTATTTTTTTGACAGAACTATTCATCGGTAATTACTGTGCACCCAGAGATCATCGACGGGAGACCAGGGACACTCGTGATCGAGTCATTTGTTGTCGATGTGCCCGATGGAAACACAAGAGAGGAGACTTGTTACTTCGTTGAGTACCTGATCAAATGCAACCTTAAATCGCTAGCTGATGTATCTGAGCGTTTGGCTGTACAAGACCCAACCGAACCAATTTGCTAAAATATCACTTTAGGGCGTCGAGTTTTTATGAGAGATTGAAGATGGAAATGGATGAAGAAGAAAATCAGAGGTTTTCACATCTTCATTTCTCTCAATTTATTAGCCCAGGCATTCTGAATTAAGGGTAGAGATAATGGGATTCTTTTTTATGCTTAAGCTTCAAAGTCGGAAAATAACCCCATCAAGAAAAATTCATTTTCCCAATGATTGAGATATGAGACTTTGTATAAAGCCCCTCTAGCATTTGATGTGTATAAATAACCATGGCTCCTAAACTAGTGTTAGATGCCATGGTAAGCTTAATTGGATCAAGGGGAGGAGAGAGTTTTTTTCCTTTTCCTTTTCTTTTATTTTGTGGTGTGCTTTGTGGGCATTTTGTGTAAATATTATGAGACTACCTTCTTCTCTCCACTAATCTTTGTCGACCCAGAAACAATTTTTTGATGTGACTTTCTTTGCTGCATTGCATAAAATTCTGTATAAAAATATAACATCATTCTACCTTATTCAACCATTTAATTTACGAAAAAATTCGTTTACTACCTTCATCTTGGTTGTGGGATGCTGATAGAATGCTGGTTGATAGCATGAAAGACCCAACCAATCTGGTAGAGAACCACGGCAAGTTGAAGAAGTTGAATTCAACATTGATTCTCTGTATTATTATTTCTTTATCCAAATTCTTTTATTTTTTCTGAAATTTCTATTTGACTGATATTGTAAATGTGATACTTTTTAAGGATTGGCGTTTTGGGAAAAATAAATTTTAAAAAAAAACTTGCAAATAGGACCAAATTTGTAAAGGGTAAAATGGAAAAATGTGAGAAATGACGGTGAATTGGAATTTGTTGGTTAATTTGTTAGTTGTGGTGGGGATTTTCACCTTTGGGTACACGACATTGGATTGGAGATTGATTGCAATATATTCATAATCCTCACGTGAAACGGCACTGGAGATAGCTCCCTTTCTATTTTTTTCTTTGTTCATCATTATTCTTATTATTAAAGGAGAAGAAGGAGACGACTTTTTTATGTTCACTGATATAAAGATGGGTTGTCCCTACGGATGGAAATATCCATAGAGGCAATTTTATTTTTCCCCTACGGTTCCTACCGTGGGCACTACTACGAAAAGGGAAAGCCTTTACGGTTAAAACCGTAAGGACAAAACTCTGTCTCTACGGCGAATACCATAGGGACAAAAAAATCAGACCGGAGGGACTAAAAGTGTAGGGAAAAATATTTTCCCCTACAGTTTTCACCGTAAGGGAAGCTTTTAATTTTTATTTAATTTAAAAAATTGTTATTTACTCGTACCTATGGTTTACACCATAGAAGATGGTACTTTACCATATGGTGATTTCCAGGGGCAAGTATAAGATTTTTTTTAAAATTCTTTTTAACAATTAAATATAATTTGTATTCCCTAAGGTTTAAACCATCGGGGAAAATACTAGCCCCTACAGTTTAAACCGTAGGAACAAAATATTATATATTTCTAAAATTTTGTCCTTACGGTCTAAGCCGTAGGGGAAAATATTAGCCCATACAGTTTAATCAGTAGGGGAAAAAGATCAGATAATTCTGATATTTTACACCTACAATCAAAACTGCATGGGCCATAGTTTGTTCCTGCGGTTTAAACCGGAGGGGCAAATTTTTTTTAAAATATATTTCCCTCGTATTTTGCTGCCCTGTGCACAACTATATATAGATATATAGATATATAGATATATCCTAAGATACAGAAATATTTATCATAGTATTCCACGCATAATATATAATGAAATAAACAAACACATACAAAATCTACAACAAAATCTAAATCATAACCAACATATAAACCAATCGATGTCCAAGATACACAATATGTATCAAATAAAGTACATACATCCCAAAAAAATCAACAAAAATAAACATAATGTTACTGGCTCGGTCCATCGCCAATAATCTGAGAAATCTGGCGCAACTGCTTCTCGGTGTAGCCCTAGGCCGATAAAATCTAGACCAATGGATTGTCAGAAGCAGGAGTGGGCTGCGTAGCTGGAGTCAGAGCTGAATGAGTAGGAGATGGAGAGGGATGAGTGGGCTATGTAGCTGGGGTCGGAGCTGAATGAGTGGACGGCGGAGCGGAAGGAGTGGGCTGTGTAGTTGGAGTCGGGGCCGAATGAGTAGCTTGCGCAGCCACAGCCGCAACCGAAGTAGTGACGTCCCGCGCAGCTGCAACCGAAGGAGTGCCCTGCCCAAATTGTAAAATTTTTAAGTATGTGTAATTTAGGATTGGGGTTAGGGTTGGATTTGACAAGAATTCAATGCAGAGAAAAATAATGATGAATTAATGTATAGCGTTGTTTGTATGTGTGTATGTGTGTGTAAGTGCGCGCTCGTGTATATATATGTGTTGTGTGTGTGCATGTATGTATGTGTGTGTGTATGCATACACACACATATACATACAGGCACACACAAATACATACGCGCGTGCACACACACGCACCCCCAAGCAATCTATTTCTTTTATTTTACTAAAATACACTAAAATACCCTTAACTATTCTTGGTTTTTAACTAAACCACCTTCAATTAACTAAATTACTATGAATTTCACTAAAATACCCTTAACTATTGTAGTTTTTCACTAAACTACCAACTAAACTATTCATGTTAGTAAATTAACTAAATTACTATAAATTTCACTAAAATATTCTTAACTTTTGTTGTTTTCACTAAATTATCATTAAAATTTTTAATAAAAAAAACCCCCTTGCTCAATGTTACTTATTTACACTAAAATACTTTTACCTATTGTTGATTTTCACTAAAATACCCTTAACTATTGTTGCTTTTGACTAAATTTTGTACAAAAACTCTTAATTATGTATATGTGCGCGCCTACGCGTATGCTTATGTGTTTAAGTTTGTGTAATTTAGGGTTGGGTTAGGGTTGGATTTGAAAAGAGTTCAATTTATATGAAAATGATGATGAATTAATGTATGACATTGTTTGTGTGTGTGTGTGTGTGTGAGTGTATGTGCGCACACACGTATGCACACACAAGCGCGCACCCTCTAAACAACCTATTTCTTCTATTTTACTAGAATACACTAAAATACCCTTAACTATTATTGGTTCTCACTAAACTATATTAAATTAACTAAATCACTATGAATTTCACTAAAACATCCTTAACTATTGTCGTTTTTCACTAAACTGCCTTAAAATTTTTACTAAATGATTTCTCTTAGTAAATTAACTAAATTAGTATAAATTTCACTAAAATATCCTTAAATTTTGTTGTTTTGACTAAACTATCAATAACATTTTTTAATAAAAAACCCCCACTTGCTCAATGTTACTTATTTACACTAAAATACCCTCATCTATTGTTGGTTTTCACTAAAATACCCTTAACTATTGTTGCTTTTCATATGTACCTTCTCCTGAAACGATTAGAATTAGAAGGCCAGTTCGTCTAACCGCTTTTTCAGACGTCACTCGTGGCGGGTGAGAGAAGAAACCGCCGGAGAGGAGTACCCCTTGAGATGGCCCTGCTAGGACCAAGTCCCCGGCCTATCTCCCAACCGCCGTAGTGTCCTCCGTGTACGTGGTCAAGGATGGGGTCAGCACGGCCAGATCGGTTTCTGCGCTGAAATCAATCCCTGATGCATGTGCCTCTTGCACTACCCGCGCCTACACCATATAAAGCATGTAAACGTAAACAAACCATTTAAATTCAAACTTATTAAAACAAAATTTCATTCGAATTAGAACAAATATTAATACTTACGCAATACTCTTCAGTCTGCGCGTCGGGATATACAAGCTCGTCCATGGCCGGATCTGTCGATGAGGCGTGGATAGAAATCCAGTTCTGCAACAAGCTCAGTATACCACCCCAAACCACGGTCTGAGCTCTTTGAAATTCATAAAAAACACATATTAATAACATAACATTAATTCATATTATATGAAACCCCCACTTGCTCAATGTTACTTATTTACACTAAAATACCATTACCTATTGTTGGTTTTCACTAAAATACCCTTAACTATTGTTTCTTTTCATATGTTCCTTCTCCTGAAATGATTAGAATTAGGAAGCCAGTTCGTCCAATCGCTTCTTCAGACGTCACTCGTGGGGGTGGGAGAAGAAACCGGCAGAGAGGAGGACAACTTGAGATGGCCCCTGCTAGGACCAAGTCCCCGGCCTATCTCCCAACCGCCGTGGTGCCTTCTGTGTACGCGGTTAAGGATGGGGGTCAGAATGTCCGGATCGGTCTCTGCGCTGAAATCAATCCCTGATGCATGCGCCTCCTGCACCACCCGCGCCTACATTATGTAAAGCATTCAAATATAAACAAACTATTTAAATTCAAACTTATCAAAACAAAATTTCATTCGAATTAGAAAAAATATTAACACTTACGCAATACTCCTCGGTCTGCGCGTCGGGATATACAAGCTCGCCCGTTGTCGGATCTGTCGATGAGGCATGGATAAAAATCCAGTCCTGTAACAAGCTCGGTGTACCATCCCGAGCCATGGTCTGAGCTCTGTGAAATTCACAAAACACACATATTAATAACATAACATTAATTCATCTTGCATTATATGAAAAGAGATATATTGTAATTTACTTTTGCCGATATAGTACGAGTAATATTTCTCGACCCACCCGTGTAGATAGGTCGACTCCTTTTTGTCGACTTGCTATTCACCATGTTTTGGACGGACTGTTTCTGCTTGCGCTCAGATGCCCAAACTAGTACAATGCAAAGCCAAGTCTCTAAATCGACCCGGCAAAGTCCGGAGACTGTAGGAAAGCCGCTCTGTCCGTCTCGGGGGTCGCTAACCACAAAGAATACCGATCCTTCTTCATCGTATTCATATTGTACCGGACCTTCTTCTGCATGATCATCGTGAATCCCGTGCAAATAGCCTGAAGGTTAAGCCCTCTATCAGGGTCATCGGGATCGACTGTGGCCTGGGAGTCGTAATCGCGCTGCAAATACAAGAAATTAACGTTATTAAATTATAAGTGCCAAATGATAGTAAATTTATTCGATAAATCAAATAAAAATATATAATTATACCTGAGCCTCCTCGAACAACGCGTCAAAGTAGCACTTATGCTGCACGCCCCAATCATAATGTAGCGGATACTTCTTGTAGTAGTGGCTCTCATCCCCCATATACAGGCCGAACTTTTCGGCATGAGGGCATCGGGTCGGCGGTCGGTGGTAAACCAGATGGGGAATGCTCCTTGGCCCTTAGCTGCATTGGGCTTCTGCTTGTGGGATTGAGTCGGCCCTTGAGTCCCACAAGCTGGCCGTGGCGGCCATGTATCTATAAAATTACGGATATACATGCAATATGAATACAATACAAACAATATGTATAATAATCAATAAAAGAAAGATATGATGCCAATATATGATAAAAGAATGTTAGCAACTAATAGCGTAGTTGGAATCTTGTTTCTTTCATATAAATTATCTATCAGAACAATGTATGGAATATTTATCAGAACTATACAAATGTGAAATCAGGTTTTGGAATCAAAATTAAACATGTCTCTAGTTATCTATAATCAGAACTATACAAATGTTGACCATACTATACAAATGGTTAATATTAACATGTTATATCAAGTTAATCTTAAAAACAAATATATGAAATGATATCTCCTATATCTTCGAACGTGTTGCTATATCAGTGATACTATCATATATATAAGTGTCCGCATCAAGTATCGTCGATTATTATATGACCCTGCTTATATTACGGTTCTATCTGTAGGTAGCCGTAGTTGGATGAAATAATGAATTGATGATCTTATGATTTTTCACATATAATGCTAACTTTATCTTAGGAAACAGTACCCCGGTCGTGGAGTCAATACACCCTCCAACTAGACAATAAAAAATGACTATATAAGTAATCTCGAAATGGATTAATATGAGCAATATAAAATATATAAACATATCTAAAGGTGTGATAACGGCCAATGCCACGGATGTGGGGCACTCCCTCCGACTAGATAATAAAAAATGAATATATAAGTATCTTGAAAATGAATATGTGTGTATATCTACAATTTATCGTTTAAAATGAATTAATATGAGTGCAATATATCTGACGGTGTGGTAAGGTCCACACATAATGGGAGATCAGGAAAAGGTAATAGGAGATCTACAGGGGGAAGGCTCATCGGTGCAACATGGGGCCTCTTCCATAGAATATGCTCCCTACGTAGATCACCGGGCATCAGAACCCTATTCCTCTTGCCGCCTCTGGAGCAGCCTCTGTCTCTGCCACTGTTGGATGTAGTGCTCCCGCCCTTCTGTTGTCCGGACATTGTCATCCCTATATAGAAGGAGGATCATTACATATGCATGCAATAAGTGTTAGTTGTATATATGCCATAGAGATCATTATTGTACATGATTGTATATTATAGTGGATGCTTGGACATATATAAGGAGGACTTTCTTGCTCGACATGATAGTATGATGTCTGTTTACTCTTTATCTTAACATGTACACTTGTATCATGATACTGTCTCTCTGTTACATGTTGATAAAGTCCTTAGGATGTGGACTTGACTACCAGGACTATGATGGAGACTATACTAGTGGGGCCAGGGTAGTCCATAAGTACATCCTTTAATTGTTCCTAATCGAGAGAGTATCGAGACGGGGTATCGATATTCCAGAGTAGACTAGTGTGTACGTTTCTTGACCCTGTATGGGGCGATGGTTGATCCCACAGCCATTGGTGTTTGACATCAAAGATTGTACACAGGTGCTCATTGGAGAATGTGTACACCGAATATGACTCATCGAGAACTCCTAAATGGTATTATACATGACGTCAGATAGCAGTTCTCTGACGACACTGGTATAGATTAGTCTGTAAACCCGACATAGTCATAGAGTCTTGTGTGATTCCCACCGTGCTTTGATTTCCTCCCTACCATGCTCAAGAGAGCGTGCAAACAGGTGGTTTTTGGGTACAGTCCCGAGTAACATAGAGGCAATGAGCGATAGGAAGGGTTTCGTCTCTCCCGGTATTGGGGGTTGATGTTGCGCTATGCTCAATTAGCTATAACAGGAAGTCCCTGACCAGGGCTGATGATGAGATTTACTGGTAAGTGTTATCAGTAGTTTCTTGACCCGTTATGAACCTCACATCGACATGACTTATCAATTTATTGGGGTCTGACGTTTACCACCCCCAGAGTAGATATGCGACATATCAGACGAAAAGACCGGACTGTACGGAAGTGTTACTTACTGGATTCATAGGAGTATGGACAAGCTTGCTTGTTGATCTTCTGATCGCTCAATACCTGGGTAGCCGTTACGTCCAGCTAGTACCGCTGACGGCTTGTAGGTTACTTATATAATCATTACCTACTACCGGCGTATTGATGAGTCTTTAGAATCCTACACAGAGCTTTCCTGGCTCAAGCGAAACGAAGTAGGGCATATATGTGATATGTGCGGGACCGAGATTAATACGTGTATGTGATACAGTATTCTAATCTCGCGATATATGATATCGGTCGGTTATATGAGATATAGCCGGGTTATTGAATCAAGTGTTGATTCAATAAGTTGATATAAATGATATTAGTCGGTTATATGTGATGTAGCCAGATTATTAAATCAAGTGATGATTTAATAATTTAATATATAATTATATATTTGATATATTAATATATATTAACTAATATTAGCCCACTTAAGAATTTCTTTTCTACTAATACATTTATATATTATGTGATATATATATTAATGTATTGTTTTTGTGTCATGCTTGATGATACATTGGACATGGGTGTATGAGACTCATATCAAACTAAAGATAATTTGGAGATTTAATTATTAAGAGATAAAATAAAATTAGGTGGAAAATGGCTTGGTTTAGATGCTTGTAGAAGCATGTGGAAACCTTGACTTAGTCCACTAATTTTGTTTTACTTTGCATATTTATTAACCCAACCATTATTTTTAGCCATGGTTAAGTCTCTAGAAATATCATTTATGATATTTTCTCACTCATGGTTGTGAAAGTTCACCGCTTCTTCTTCTTCTTCATCTCATTTGAGCTCTCTAGATTTTCTTGAGTGAAGAAAAGAAAAAGAGAAAAATTATTCTAAAGTGAGCAAAATTCATGCTTCATCAATCTATACCAAACTAGCAATTTAGTATAGGTTGTTTTATTCACTAATTCTCAATTAGTGAAGAGCTAGCTTGAGTTAGAGTTTTCTCGACGTATATCATTTTCGGCCTCGAAGATCTTTAAGCAAGCTTGTTCCTTTTGCCTAGTGGAGCCTAACGAGAGTCCGAGAGACCACTACTTAGAGCTAAGGGACTACTACACGGAGTTTTAGAAGTGAAGGACCGGTCTACAAAGGTTGTATTCCTTATTCACTTAGAGTAAAGTTGTTAACTTGCTTAGAGAACCCTAATTCTCAAGTTCAATTCTAGGTTAGCATTTTTTATCACACTAAAATTTTTAAAATTGCATACTTGATACCTTGTAAAACCTAGTTGTCGTGCTAAGGAATCCTAATATGGTATCAGAGCTAAGCTAAAGCATTAGCAGTCGTCTAAACGAAGTTAAAGTGTTCGATCGAACTTCGAAAACCCGTATTTACCCACTCTCTGGAAATTTTTCCAAATGTTGGAATTTTTGAGATTAAAAATATTCAGAAAATTGTGCAGGGTTTTCTATGGATCCCCAAGAAAAACGAAAGCCTAATTTGACCAAACTGCCGTGCAACCGCGACCAAACCATGGGTTTGGCGGCGGTTCCGCAGTGCCGTTGGTGAGGCAAGGAGCGTGCTTTCTTGTGCTGGTCCGTAGGTACTTGTGGCACTTTCTGGGTATTTTTAAATGTGACTCAAGTGTTAAGGTCTCTGAGAATTGTGGGTGTTTGTTGATTCGATCGAAATGTTTAATATCATCTAGATATCTGTGATATGTGATACAATACTTGGAATCCACAATTAATTAGTTTTGTGAAAACTAGTTAACGTTTTATAAACCTAGCAATTTAGTCTCATTTGATAAGTTGCCACGGGGTTTTGATTTGGATCAAAATTCCGTCGCAATCACGTAGTGTACGCGGATACTCACCGGGTAACATTACTAGACAGTCACGCCCTATAGTCCCGACCAAGTGACTGTAGAAGAACCCTATTGCCAAAAGTATCCTCTCGGATGCTCGCGGCCGTGGTGTTCTGCCTAAGTGCACTTCGTCGACGGCATCGGGGTACGGCCGTCTACTACAGTTTCTGACAAGCATTTGATCAAGTTGTCGGGAATCTTGTTGAATTACCCGACTGATTGTTGAAAAGTGTTTTCAATTTGGGACTGAAATGCGAGGTTTATAACGTTAGGCATGAATTCAGAATATGAGATATTCCGGGTCTATGATGTCTAAGGAATTCATATGGTTAGGCATGAAATCCGAAATATGTGATATTTTGGTTTATGATGTCTAAGGATGTTGCGGATTCCAATTGTTGTAGTTAAACAGAAAAATTCTGGAAAGATCTTTCTAATCTTATTAAAACAATAAGATTCTCTTCTGTAAAACAGGAGACCTTGGATCAAAAATCCAACGGTAGGGAAACATCCCTAAATCAATCAGAGAAAGATCTCTTTAACTGATTTAATAAATCAAGTGGCACTATATAAAGGCCCCTAGACTCCAAGTCTAAAAGACATTGACATCAACATTGACAGATGGACATCAAGATAGAGACAGACATAGAACTCCTCTAAAAAAAATTTTGAGAAGAGCTCAGAGAAAGAAAAGGTAAAAACCTTTAAATAAAAGAAGAATTTCTTCTAAAAGAGATCAATGATCTAAGAACAAGATCAAGATCTTGGATAAAAAAATAATAAAAAAAGAAGAAGAAAAAGTAATTTACTTATGTATAAAGGCATTGCCTTTTGATGAACCACTGGTTCTCTGAAAACAAGAAAAACAAGAAAAACTTGTTTTCTTTGATCTAAATTTGATCAAAATATTAAATAGTGCCTTGCACTTTTGAAATTTGCACTGTTGCGCTCCTTGGATTGGCGCAAGCCACCAGGGAGCGCCACGTGTCAGCCCCAGAACAAACTGCGCTATGCGCTTCTAAAACAGAGCACTACTCTCATAAATTGGCGCAAATCATCAGAGCGCGCCACGTGTCAGCAGCGCGCTAGCGCACGCACTGCGCTAACAGACTTGTGCTCACCAGAGCGCGACACATGTCACCTCCACATGCGCTGGCGCCTTGCGCTCTTTAATTGGCGCAAAGCGCCTGACAAGCCACGTGGCGCACTGTCAGAACAATAAATGCTTTGCATTATTAAAAAGAAGGGACATAGCCCAATTAAAAGGCCTAACAGGCCTAATAAAAATGCAATGCATTATAAAAGGGATAGAGCCCAAACAAAGGTCTGTAAGACCAAAACAGATGCTGTGCATCATTTAAAGAAGGGCAGAGCCCAAATAAAGGTCTAATAGACCAAACAAAAATGCCATGCATTATTAAACAGGGGCAGAGCCCTAGTAAAGGCCTAACATGCCAAATGCGGATAAAACGTTGAACATTTTCAACTGGATTTAGCCCAATTCTGGCCGTAAGTTCTCAAATTAAATTGAACCGAGCACGACTGCTCTCTCAAATCAATTTACACCCGGTTCAAGGGTACATCTATGAACTCCTCTGATATTTGTCGTTGTAATTCTTCAACGTCGTCAGAGAGGTGACGGGTCCCGATAACCACACATCAATATGGACTGTGGGGTCCTTAAACTCATGAACTGACGCGTCCTTAAACTCATGAAATAATGCGTCCTTAAACTAACATTTGTCCCTAAAACGGAAATGATGGACTACTATGTTCCTAAACTGGAACAATAGAGCCCAAACGCTCTTTTGTCGGATCTAAACGATCCTGTTAAGTTGATCTTAGTCTCAAATTGGGCTAACGTATCCTTAACAAACATTTAAGTTGATCTTAGCCTCAAATACGGCTAACGTATCCTTAAACCAAAACCCAAATCCAAATCTAAGAAAATACGGATTTGGACTAATCCACGTCCTACGGGTGACGACATAAATTAGTCTCCGTATACAATCCACGGGCAACCACAAACAAAACAAACACCCACGACACGAAGTGAAATTCTGGAGAAGGAGAAAGTTGTTACCGCGATGCGGTAGCGTAATTAACTGCAGGGGCTTGCGCATGCAGGGAAGAGCGTCCCCACAATCAAAAACCCCTCAAGCGAGGGGGAATCTGACGAAGTCTGCTACATCGGCCGCATCCGTCTAAACCTCCGATACACGGTGCCATAAATCAACTTGGCATCTTCGGAGAGGTGGACGGATAAAACCAAATAGCATCTGCCCCCGAATCTCAGGCAAGACGTCCATGTCTTGGCCGCCATTCGGAGGGGAACAGATTCTGGCACGCCCGGTGGGATCTTTTCCTCTTTCCACTCCACACTTCGTGTGTCGTATTCGCGAACGAATCGCGGTTTGCTGTGGTTGCCTGTGGATTCGAGGTACTTAGATTTGGTGTCTTGCTCCGTGCAGAAAACAGAAGATTAATGGCTTCAAACTGCACTACCTGCAACTACAACTCTCACTCCGTCCTTGCTGGAGGAGTGACTTACGGGCTCCGAGCGGCCTCCCTTTTCAAGATGCCAGTGAAGCAGGTGACTCAAGCCACCACTGGACTATTCTTCGGGACCATGCTCCCCCCAATGAGCTTCAATACCCCAATGACGTCGCAAGAACCTCCAAAGAAGTCGGTCTTTGATCGGCTTACAACTACCGCGGCCCCTCTCAACGGGTCACCCAATTCCACTGCCTCGGTTTTTAACAGACTAGGCTAGAGCTCCAACGGGCCCATGAAGAAGCCTGTAATACCAAAAGACGTTGTCCCGAAGCGGATAACCAACCCTGCTCCCGTTCCAGGTGAAATCACCAAGGTTGCTTCCCCTAGGCTGATACCAGCAAATTCTGACCAACACAGGGGGCATCAGGAGGTCACCCCTGCGGCTGAACCAACACTATCCATGCAACATGCTCGCCGTCGTCACTGGCGCCGAGTACGGAAGGCTGGGGGCAGCTCTCCCTCTGGATTTACTCCACCAGCTTCAACGTTGGGGATCGATGCTGCTGTTCCAACCGAGAACAGCTTTGAACTACTCAACAAGGTGCGCAGAAACTCTCCTACCGCAGTGCTGAAGAGAACTCCTTCACCTGTGGGGAATGATACAGAGAAGAAGCTGGAGCATCCCCCTTAGTGGCTGTCCTCTAAGATTTATAAAGTCTGGCGTCAAGTCTAAGACTCGGTTGTTGATCAAGACTACCTCCGCCGACAGAAAAAGGTGAAGGTTCGGCAGGAGAAGGACTACTCTGTCAAGCTAGAAAAAGCAACAGCTGGCTGGGTGCCCACTGCAACGGCTCCCTCAACGTCAATCACTCGAAAGGAAAGGAGGCCGCAAAAAGCCCCTGTAAACATGGCGAACCGTAAAAGCGCTGAGCACAAACGCCCCAAGTCTGGGGGCATGGTGGTCCATACTGTTTATATGGCTTCCGGAAAGGAGGAAGGCTGTGCTTCGACGGGTCACCGATCGCTCACTAGATCCGTGACCAAAGCCCAGGAGCAACAATAGAAGCTTCAGGAAATGATGACTACCATGGCCGAACTTACCGGGCCAAAAGAAAGCCCGGAGGCATCATCAGAGCAGCGTCACGAACAAGAAACTGACGTTGACTTCCTACGTAGAGTTCTCAAAAAGAAGGACAAAGAAGCCGCAGAGCAAGCGGCTAACATAAAATAAATGACCCTTCTGTTCCAGGACATGGTGGGTATGATGATCCAGCAGGATCCTCCCGCGGAAGATCCTCCGATTGTCCTCGAAGATGACAGAGGAGAAACGTCAAATCCTCCACCGGCTCTGTCAACAGCCAAGGAGGAGACAATTTCTAAAGCTGCCCTAGATGAATATATAGCTCGGCAGATAAGGGTTCACCAGGAAACTGAGGCGGCCGGTCAAGTTGTCAAAACGGGACGACCATATCCGAGCTGGTATGATCAGATCAAATACCCACCGGGCTACACGATCCCTAAATTCCATGTGTACAAGGGGACGGGGAATCCACATCAGCATGTTGCCCAGTTCAGGGCTCTTTGTGGCAACACCGGCGGCGATGATAAGCTCCTGCTTCGCCAATTCGTCGGCAGTTTGTCGGAGACGGCGTTTGAATGGTACTCCGAGTTTCCGAACGACTCCGTCAAAACTTTCACTGAAATGGGGTTGTTGTTTACCTAGCGTTTCGCAAGCGCCAGCAAGCGTACTCCAATAACAGCTTTGATCAATGCAAGAGTAAAGTCGGGCGAAACTTGGGTTCAATACGCAATACGGTGGCAAAACTTATAGTCGAAGTGCGAACAACGCATCGAAGAAGCACCTGCGGTGGGCATGTTCGTGGGCACCGTAGACCCTCATGCAACTATTTCACAGTTCATGATGTTCTTTAAACCGACCACGTTCCAGGCTTTAATTGATAAGCTAGCCCAGATGGATCAAATGGGTCACAGACCGTCTCCTTCGAAGCCGGAACCCCGAAACGACAAGGGTAAAGGGAAGGCGACCTTCGTTGCGAACACCCAACAGCAGCCCAGTGCCCCAAAGCTAGCGGATCAACTGGAAGAGAGACGGCGGTATTATAATGAGAAAATAAAGCGCCCTTACTCATTCCCACGGGATAAAACGAAGAGGCTGTTCGAGCCGGCGAAGCGCAATAGGCTTATCAATCTCCCGAATCCAAGGAGACCACCGCAAC
Organism: Agapanthus africanus; assembly: GCA_030015575.1. NCBI lineage: Eukaryota > Viridiplantae > Streptophyta > Magnoliopsida > Asparagales > Amaryllidaceae > Agapanthus > Agapanthus africanus. The sequence continues at coordinate 351,030,861 of JASDDO010000006.1, forward strand.
CCAGCGAGATGAATAATCCCAATTATTGCCCTTACCACCAAACGGTAAGTCACCCGATCGAGTGGATCGAGGATCAGTACCTACAAGGCAAGTTTGCGCTGTCTGAAAAATGGAAAGTAAACCCACCACAGCCGCACACTCTAAAGAAGACGGGCACGCCGGGGGTAACTTGTTCTTTTATTGAAGAAGCTCCATGGGAGGTCGTGCTTTCCGCCAAAACCAAAAAGATGCTGAATGATCTCCAGTCATGCCCGGCGATCAGGTGGAAGAACCCGTCGGAACCTGAGATCATCGAAGGGATGCTGAAACCGCGTCCAACTCCAAGGATTGGTGGGGATAGCCAAAGTGTTCACACCCAGCCGTCGAAATCTTCGAAAAAGAAGAAGAGATCTAAAAAGCCCGTGAAGCCTGGAGATAAGCGCACGGACCTGCAGAAACAAATCGACGCACTAGAAGAGTACAACCAAAAAGCGCGAACCCCAATCACGCTCCAAGAGTTTCTCAGCCATGTCCTTAAAGACGGAGATGATGGAGAAGACTCATCAGATGGATCTGAGAATTACGTGGCAAATTGTCATGTGATCTCTCACTCGTCGATAGATGATAAAGAAGCTCCTTGCACCGAGAAACTGAAAGGGGTCCTGAAACAGAACTTCTGTGGACGTCAGACGAGATGATCAATGCCTTCCTAAATAAGATTCGTCTGAAAATTAAAGCCAATCAGGAGCGTGAGATGGCCATATTGGAAGGAGCCAAACGCCGGCGACTAGACGAAAGAGTCGAGGCACTCCCGTCAAATCAAGAGACATGCGCTGCGGATAAAAACAAATTCAAGACGAGGAAAAGGTTTGCTAAAGCCATATCAATGGGAATGAAGCTACCACCCTCTGAAGAAAACACTCTCGGTGGAGTAGAGATGCATCCTAATTACTGCCTATATCATCAGAAGATCGCACATCCCACTGAAGACTGCGACTCCTTTAAGTGTTGGTGGCAAGGGTATGTCGCTCACAGGCGACACGTCAACAGAACAAAGCGGGAAGCTCGTAGACAACGAAAAAATACGACAGATGAGCATAAAAGAGTTGCCGGCAATTGTCATAAGGATGATCCCGGGGGATCACGAGTTCTCACCTTCGGGGGTGACTCCGACGAAAAAATAGCTCTCGGCCCTCTCTTCAAGGAATCCATCTTTAAAATGAAAGAATCGAGAAGTTGTGAGAACATTCAGCCGTGCAATCGCACGCTCCCCGGAAAGAATCCTGGACCCGCAAACAAGGGATCGAACAAAAAGGATAAAGGGAAGGGAAGAACAGCCTTCGTCGCCAACGCTCAACAACAATCGAGTGGACCTAGACCGGTTATTCGCCAAAGCAACAAGCGGCAACCCCTCTATGAGAAGTTGAAACGTCCTTACTCATTTCCTCAGGATGAAACAAGGAGGCTGTTCGAACTAGCAGTGCGCAACAGGCTTATCACTCTACCGGAGCCGAAACACCAGCTACAACTGAATGATGTCAACAATTCTAATTACTGCCCTTACCACCAAGTATTGGGCCATCTGATCGATAACTGCTACGTCTTCAAAAACTGGGTTGAAGACCAATACCAACAGGGCAAGTTCGCGCTGTCCGAAAAATGGAAGGTGAACCCACCACAACTACATGCTCCGAAAAAGATGGACATGCCGGGGGCATCGTGCTCTTTCATAGAGAAAGCCCCATCGACCGAAAAGTCAGTAAACTAGAGATTCGCCTCAAATACGACGACATTGGACCACTATGTCCTAAAACTGGCGACGGACCGGAATGTCCTTAAACTAACAATGGACCACTATGTCGTAAAACTGGCGACGGATCGGAATGTCCTTAAGCTAACAATGGACCACTATGTCCTAAAGCTGGCGACGGACCGGAATGTCCTTAAACTAACAATGGACCGCTATGTCCTAAAAACTGGCTGATGACCGAAACGTCGTTAAACTACTCCCAACCCGCAGTATCTTCAGGCTGACAGGGTTAAAAAAAAACGGTACGTCCACAAGCGAGATGGGCACGGATGAAAACCCGAAAGGGCTCCGTGAGTAAAAACAGCAGGGCTACCGGCGAGTCTTGTGAAAACCCGAAAGGGTGCAACCTCGTTCAAATAAAAAAAAGAGAGAAAAAAAAGAAGAGAAAACGGTATGTCCATAAGCAAAGGGGCACGGATGAAAACCCAAAAGGGCTCCGTGAGTAAAAACAGCAGGGCTACCGGCGGGTGTTTGTGAAAACCCGAAAGGGCACAATCTCGTTAAAAGACACTTACAGGGTCCTCTCGACCTTGTGAGGAGAAACCACCTGCGTGAGATCCTTACGACTCACAAGGGAGCAATACACTTAGGAATCCTCACGATTCCTAAGGAGAAATTACACTTGCGAGATCCTCACGACTCGTAAGGAGAACCCTCTTATGGGACCCTTACGGCTCATAAGATTTGAAAGTCTTAAGTTACAGAGACTTGAACCTGTTCTTAAGCAACCCCCACAACCTCCGATATTGCCCTACAAGCGGTTCAATATTGACCCTTGTATACAATCCACGGGCGCGAATAAATATTTCCCTAACAAAGTCCCATCCGTGACTAGGGATGTGTTTACATGGTGAACAGCCCTTGTATGTCCTCTAAACTTATAAGGAGAAAGCACTCTTGTAAGATCCTTACGACTTATAAGAGACCATGCACTTAGGAATCCTCACGACTCCTAAGGAGAAAACGCACCTATGAGATCCTCACGACTTGTAGGGAGAAATACCTTTATGAGACCCTTACGGTTCATGAAGTCAAAAGCCTTTAGTCAACAGGATCTTAACCCTGTCTACTAAGCCACCTTTGTTCGATATCGACAGAGGCAAATGATGATTCGCTCCTGGCAATATCCTAGTTGTAGCGATGCTGATGCCAAAATCGGTGTCTAATTCCAAGCTTGCAGCGAAAAGCCAACGAGACACACATGCATACGAAATAGCCGAAATGATGGGGCAACTTGCAACGAAATCAGCAGGTAAAAATGTATGCATACAAAAACAGCCGAAATGATTGGGCAACTCGCAATAAAAAATAGCGAGTAAAAAGAAAAATAGCCAAAATGATTGGGCACCGCGAAAAATAGCCGAAATGATTGGGCAATCGCGATTTTCGCGATATAAAAAGCTGAAATGATAGAGCATCGCGGAAAGAATAAAAAAAATGATGAAAGAATGAAACTTTATGCCCTACAGGTGAGATCACATCGATCCATGTATACAATCCAGGGGAACAAACAAAGAGGGAACCATACCTTCCCAACAGGCTCCACCAGAAAGCGAAGCCAAATCTCGACGGTTCATAGACAACCTCGACATTTATCGCAATATTGCAGAAACAATGTTAACAAATGAAGCAAAGGAAGATCCCTAGCTTCAGGGTCTCGACGTCAATATCGACAACTTAGAGATCACCAACGGCGTTTCTCCTCACTTCAACCAGATGCAGACGTGACGTCAACAAAAGACCTCACGGTCAAAACAAAGCGGAGTGACGGCAAAATCCAAGCTCCACCTCAGCATTCATCTCGATACAATAGACGCAATATCAGCAACAGTGTCCTTCCTCCAACAGGATTCGGACACGCCAAAGCAAATGAAGCGAAAGCCAAATTCCTAGCTTCAGGGTCTTGAAGGCAACTCATATAAAATCTGAAAGACCATCTGAGATCATCCCATACTAGCGCGGAGTGGTCACCATCTCGACGTTCGTCTCGATACAGCAGACGAGATGTCACCCCAGCGTTCTTCCTCCAGCAGGGTTCAGACGCGACAATCAAACAACGGAGCCACGGCAAAGTCCCTAGTACCAAACCTCGACGGTTCACCAACAACCTAGAGACAACCACGACATTCGTCTCGATATAGAGGACGTAATGCCAGCAAATGAAGCAAAGGCCAAATTCCTAGCTTCAGGGTCTTGACGGTAACTCATATAAAACCGGAAAGACCATCGGAGATCATCTCGTACCAGCGCGGAGTGGTCACCACCTCGACGTTCGTCTCGATACAGCAGACGAGATGTCACCCCAGCATTCTTCCTCCAACAGGATTCAGACGTGACAATCAAACAGCGGAGCCACGGCAAAGTCCCTAGTTCCAAATCTCGACGGTTCACCAACAACCTAGAGATAACTACGACATTCATCTCGATATAGAGGACGTAATGCCAGCAAACGAAGCAAAGGCCAAATTCCCAGCTTCAGGGTCTTGACGGCAAGTCATATAAAGCCTGAAAGACTATCGGAGATCATCCCACACCAGCGTGGAGTGGTTATGACTCATCGGGGCTCTCTAAAATGAGCCTAATCTCAAGTAAAAAGTGACATGGAATATCCCTACGCTTGCTCTTTCGACGGTAATATTACCTGGAAGATTACTTGAAGACGTCTTGTCCAGCCCTCGAAGGGATCAGAGACACGACAATCGCAAGGCTACTCGAACAGCAAGATCGCCTATTGAGGAATACATCAGCCAACGCGACGGTACGACGGACAAAACCCTAAGTACCACAGACCCTAACGGACCTTTGTCGTAAAGAGCAGAGGTTAACTGTGCCATTAGGATATTCTTGCGAGAAATGCTCGATTCGTCTCGACTCGTGAAGAAATTAGTTTCTTTGTGAGAAATTCTCGATTCGTCTCGACTCGTGAGGAAAAACCTTAGGCAGCGGGGATTAAAAAACCTGTTTCCTAAGCATTGGGGCCCTGCAAGTCAGTTCAAAATGGACTCCTGCATACTATTCACGGGCCACACTCTCCAAAGTCGAATCTCGACAAGGAGGGAAACAACCGCTTACGGGTCCTCTCGACTTATAAGAGGGATAATTCTCTAGTGAGATCCTTACGACTCTCAAGAGAAAACACACTCAGGAGTTCTCACGACCCCTAAGGAGAAAATACACCTACGAGATCCTCTCGACTCGTAGAGAGAAAAGTCTTTGTGGGACCCTCACGGCACATAAAGTTGAAAAGTCTTAGGCTACAAGGACCCTAAACTTGTCTCCTAAGCCCTCAGTTCGGTGACCATGCATATCTTTGCACTACTTCACCCACGTACATACTTATGTGGGCAAAGTAGTGGGTGGCATTTGTTCCCGCCAAAATTTTGGCTTAAAACCCGCTCCGTATAAAATAATAACAATAAAAGAAAAATAAATAAATAAATAAATAATAATAAAGGAGAAAATCTCCCTTTCAGGGCAAAGCTCTGTTCAAATCCCAAGGCGGGAAATGAAGCAACGCTTCTGTTTCCCCCAATCAGAGCAAGGCTCTGTTTTAAAAAGATAATAAAATGCAAATTTTAAAATAAAGAAGTAACGCTTCAGCTGACTTGCGCTCTGCGCTGCGCGACACGTGTCAGCGCAGTTGCGCTCTGCGCTGCGTGACACGTGTCAGCACAGTTGCGCTGGCGCAGTTGCGCTGCGCTCTGCGTGTCAGCTCAGTTGCGCTGCGCGACACGTGTCAAGCGCTGGTGCGCTTGCGCCAGCTGTGCCAGCATTTAAACAGAAAAATTCTGGAAAGATTTTTCTAATTTTATTAAAACAATAAGATTCTCTTCTGTAAAACAGGAGCCCTTGGATCAAAGATCCAACGGTAGGGAAACATCCCTAAATCAATCAGAGAAAAATCTCTTTAACTGATTTAACAAATCAAGTGGCACTATATAAAGGCCTCTAGACTCCAAGTCTAAAAGACATTGACATCAACATTGACAGAGATGGACATCAAGATAAAGACAGACACAGAACTCCTCTAAAAAAAATTTTGAGAAGAGCTCAGAGAAAGAAAAGGTAAAAACCTTTAAATAAAAGAAGAATTTCTTCTAAAAGAGATCAATGATTTAAGAACAAGATCAAGATTTTGGATAAAAAAAAAGAAAAAAAAAGAAGTAATTTACTTCTGTATAAAGGCATTGCCTTTTGATGAACCACTGGTTCTCTGAAAACAAGAAAAACAAGAAAAACTTGTTTTCTTTGATCTAAATTTGATCAAAATATTAAACAGTGCCTTGCACTTTTGAAATTTGCACTGTTGCGCTCCTTGGATTGGCGCAAGCCACCAGGGAGCGTCATGTGTCAGCCCCAGAACAAACTGCGCTATGCGCTTCTAAAACAGAGTACTGCTCTCATAAATTGGCGCAAGTCATCAGAGCGCGCCACGTGTCAGCAGCGCGCTAGCGCAGCGCACTACGCTAACAAACTCGCGCTCACCAGAGCGCGACACGTGTCACCTCCACATGCGCTGGCGCCTTGCGCTCTTTAATTGGCGCAAAGCGCCTGACAAGCCAAGTGGCGAATTGTCAGAACAATAAATGCTTTGCATTATTAAAAAGAAAGGACAGAGCCCAATTAAAAGGCCTAACAGGCCTAATAAAAATGCAATGCATTATAAAAGGGATAGAGCCCAAACAAAGGTCTGTCAGACCAAAACAGATGTTGTGCATCATTTAAAGAAGGGCAGAGCCCAAATAAAGGTCTAATAGACCAAACAAAAATGCCATGCATTATTAAACAGGGGCAGAGCCCTAGTAAAGGCCTAACAGGCCAAATGCGGATAAAACGTTGAACATTTTCAACTGGACTTAGCCAAATTCTGGCCGTAAGTCCTCAAATTAAATTGAACCGAGCACGACTGCTCTCTCAAATCAATTTACACCCGGTTCAAGGGTACATCTCTGAACTCCTCTGATATTTGTCGTTGTAATTCTTCAACGTCGTCAGAGAGGTGACGGGTCCCGATAACCACACATCAATATGGACTGTGGGGTCCTTAAACTCATGGACTGACGCGTCTAAACTAACATTTGTCCCCAAAACGGGAATAATGGACCACTATGTCCCTAAACTGGAACAATAGAGCTCAAACGCTCTTTTGTCGGATCTAAACGATCCTGTTAAGTTGATCTTAGTCTCAAATTGGGCTAACGTATCCTTAACAAACGTTTAAGTTGATCTTAGCCTCAAATACGGCTAACGTATCCTTAAACCAAAACCCAAACCCAAATCTAAGAAAATACGGATTTGGACTAATCCACGTCCTACGGGCGACGACATAAATTAGTCTCCATATACAATCCACGGGCAACCACAAACAAAACAAATACCCACGACACGAAGTGAAATTCTGGAGAAGAAGAAAGTTGTTACCGCGATGCGGTAGCGTAATTAACTGCAGGGGATTGCGCCTGCAGGGAAGAGCGTCCCTACAATCAAAAACCCCTCAAGCGAGGGGAAATCTGACGAAGTCTGCTACATCGGCCGCATCCGTCTAAACCTCCGATACATGGTGCTATAAATCAACTTGGCATCTTCGGAGAGGTGGACGGATAAAACCAAATAGGATCTGCCCAGAATCTCAGGCAAGACGTCCATGTCTTGGCCCCCATTCGGAGGGGAACAACAGCTGCATACCTATTGAATATGGTTCCCACCAAATCAGTGCCTACCACTCCATATGCGGTATAGTATGGGAAGAGATCATCTCTTAAACAAGTTAAGATGTGGGGTTGTCCGGCCTATGTTGAGAAGCAAAATCCGGACAAGCTCGAGATATGGTCGGTTCTTTGCAAGTTTGTTGGATATCCAAAATATTCGCGAGGGTATATGTTTTACCACACCGAGGAACAAAAGTGTTTGTTTCTCAGCATGCCACCTTTTTAGAAAAGGAATTTCTTGCTTAAAAAAATTAGTGGTCATGAGGTAGAACTGGAAGAAGTTCTAGCTACATAAACTGCGACTGATGATTTAGTGAAACCGGAAGATTCGATAGTCCCCAACGAACCTCAATCACTTCGCTGATCTAGTAGGGTTTCTCATCCACTTGAGAGATACTACGGTTTTCTCGTAGACGGTGGAAGCGAAGATTGCATCATGGAAGATGATGACCCAACTAGTTTCGAGCAGGCCATCACGAGTGGGGACTCTGTGAAATGGCTGGATGCAATGCGATCTGAGATGGAATCCATATACACCAACAAAGTATGGACTTTGGAAGTTGCTCATGAATGGGTAAAATCCATCGGGAGCAAGTAGATATATTGGTATAGATGGAAAAGTTGAGACTTTCAAAACTAGACTTGTAGCAAAACGTTTTCGTCAACGACCAGGTGTGGATTATGATGAAAACTTTTCTTCAGTAGCTATACTTAAGTCCATCAAGATCCTACTTGCCATCGTTGCATTCCATGACTATGAATCTGGCTGATGGACGTCAAACCGCTTTTCTAAATGGTGATTTAGAAGAGAGCGTATACATGACGCAGGCAGAGGGCTTCATAGACAGTGAGAGCAGCGGAAAGGTGTGCAAGCTGCTTAAATCAATCTATAGGATAAAGCAGGTATCGCGGAGTTGGAACATCTGTTTTGATATGGCAGTCAAAGAGTTTGATTTCGTCAAAAACGTAGATGAACCTTGTATATATAAGAAGGTTGTAGTGAGTAAGATTGCCTTCCTCGTATTGTACATGGATGACATACTCTTGATAGGAAATGATATTCTTATGCTACACTCAGTCAAGCTCTTCTTATCACAATGGTTCTCCATGAAGGATTTGGATGATGCCTATTACATCGTAGGGAGAAACACTGGACAGCTGTGAAGGACATTTTTATGTACTTGAGAAGGACTAAAGAAATGTTCTTGGTATATGGTAACGGTGAACTCCAGCTAGAGTTCTTTACCGATTCGAGATTCCAGAGTGATAAGGATGACAGTAAGTCGGTCTCGGGTTTTGTCTTTACCCTTAGTAGAGAGACGATATGTTGGAAGAGTTCCAAACTAGATACCGTAGCAGATTCGACGATGAAGGCTGAATACATCGCTACCAACGATGCTGCCAAAGAGACTGTCTGGAGGAACAAGTTCATAAGATGAACTTAGTAAGGTTCCTACCATTAAGCGTCCAATACTTAAGTATTGTGATGACAATAGAGTTATGACTTTGGCCTAGAAATCCCGGTCCCATCAGCGATCCAGACAAATTCTTAGGCAGTATCAACTGATCAGGGAGATAGTTGATCTCCGAAAAATTGAGGTCAGGAGAGTTGACATGAAGAATAACACGGCGGATCCACTCACGAAGGCTTTTCCCTAGAGAGACTTTTTGGGATGTTGGGTATGAGATACTACAACAAATGGCCTTAGTGCAAGTGAGAGATTGTTAGTTGCATGTATACCCTAGAGGCCATTATTGTACATGATTGTATATTATAGTGGATGCTTAGACATATATAGGGAGGACTTTCTTACCCGACATGATAGTATGTTATCTGGTTACTTTTTATCTTAAAATGTACACCTGTATTATGATATTGAGATCATACTAGTAGGGCCAGGGTAGTCCATAAGTACATCATTTAATTGTTCCTAGTCGAGAGAGTATCGAGACATGGCATCGATATTCCATAGTAGACTAGTGTGCACGTTTCTTAACCCTGTATAGGGCGATGGTTGATCCCAAAGCCATTGGCGTTTGACATCAAAGATTGTACACATGTGCTCATTGGAGAATGGGTACACCGAACAGGACTCGTCGAGAACTCCTAGATGGTATTATACCTGACGTCAGATAGCAGTTCTCTGGTGACACTGATACATGTTAGTCTGTAGACCTAAGATCATCATAGAGTCGTGTGTGATTTCCACCGTTCTTTGATTTCCTCCCTACCACGCTCAAGAGAGCATGCAAACATGTGGTTTTTGGGTACAGTCCCGAGTCATATAGAGGCAATGAACGATAGGAGGGGTTTCGTCTCTCCCGGTATTGGGGATTGATGTTGCGTTATGATCGATTGACTATAACAGGAAGTCCCTGGCCAGGACTGATGATGAGATTTACTGGTAAGTGTTATCAGTAGTTTCTCAACCCGTTATGAGTCTCACATCGGCATGACTTATCAAGTTATTGGGGTCTGACGTTTACCATCCCTAGACTAGATATGCGACATATCAGACGAAGAGACCGGACTGTACGGTAGTGTTACTTATTGGATTCACGGGAGTATAGACAAACTTGTTTGTTGATCTTCTGATCGCTCAATACCTGGATAGCCATTACGTCTAGCTAGTACCGCTGACAGCTTGTGGGTAACTGATATGATCATTACCTACTGCTGGTGTTTTGACGAGTCTTTAGAGTTCTACACAGAGCTTTCCTGGCTCAAGCGAAACGAAATAAGGCATATATGTGATATGTGCGGGACCGAGATTAATACGTGTATATGATACCGTATTCTAATCTCACGATATATGATATCGGTCGGTTATATGAGATATAGCCGGGTTATTGAATCAAGTGTTGATTCAATAAGTTGATATAAATGATATTAGTCGGTTATATGTGATATAGCCGGATTATTAAATCAAGTGATGATTTAATAATTTAATATATAATTATATATTTGATATATTAATATATATTAACTAATATTAGCTCACTTAAGAATTTCTTTTCTACTAATACATTTATATATATATATATATGTGATAAATATTAATGTATTGTTTTTGTATCATGCTTGATGATACATTGGGGTGTATGAGACTCATACCAAACTAAAGATAATTTGGGGATTTAATTATTAAGGGATAAAATAAAATTGGGTGGAAAATGGCTTGGTTTAGATGCTTGTAGAAGCATGTGGAAACCTTGACTTGGTCCACTAATTTTGTTTTACTCTAGATATTTATTAACCAAACCATTATCTTTAGTCATGGTTAAGTCTCTATAAATATCATTTATGATATTTTCTCACTCATGGTTGTAAGAGTTCACCACCTTTTCTTCTTCTTCATCTCATTTGAGCTCTGTAGGTTTTCTTGAGTGAAGAAAAGAAAAAGAGAAAATTATTCTAAATTGAGCAAAATTCCTACTTCATTAATCTATACCAAACTAGCCATTTAATATAGATTGTTTTATTCACTAATTCTCAATTAGTGAAGAGATAGCTTGAGTTAGAGTTTTCTCGACGTAGATCATTTTCGGCCTCGAAGATCTTTAAGCAAGCTCGTTTCTTTCGCCCAGTGGAGCATAACGAGAGTCCGGGAGTCCACTACTTAGAGCTAAGGAACTACTATACGGAGCTTTAGAAGTGAAAGACCGGTCTACAAAGGTTGTATTTCTTGTTCATTTAGAATAAATTTGTTTGCTTGCTTAGAAAACCCTAATTCTCTAGTTCGATTCTAGGTTAGTATTTCTTAGCACACTAAAAATTTTAAAACTGCATACTTGATGCCTTCTAAAACCTAGTTGTCGTGCTAAGAAATCCCAACAATAGGTGTATGTAAGAGAATATGTAAACTCGTAATATAATATTAATGATAACACTTTTCGTTTCGTAGACGCATTAGACGTCTTATGAATATCTATTTCGATCTCATCATCGATACCATTCTTAACCCACTTAATATCACGATCATCCGAAGACGACCCATCTACGGGGAAAGATGGTTGGAGTACTCTAAGTCTTCTCTCCTCAATACATTCCTCATCACTGTCATCCATGCAATCCTGGAATTCTAGGACATCATAAATATCCCTGGGCATCAATCGGCATACAACACTCTATCCCGGATGCTTCAAGCACTCTGAGTAGTATACGTGAAATGTTTGTTGCGGAAGTATAAATGGATCGTCCGGACTAGTCAAACAATATCCATTTTTCCAAGTCCCGAGCTTGTCTCTTTATTTCTTCGTATCGGTTCGTGTATCGTACCAAATTCACTGAAATATGTAAAACAGTTCTGCTCGTTTGGGATGTTGGATACCAAGTATGCAATCTAAATACCCATAATAAATCACACTATTCGAGCCAACAGTCAAAATCCCACTATTCTGTGTAGTTCGAGATTTTTCTATTTCCTTAACTTTAAATTTGTATTCAAGGACGCCGAATCCTTTGTAGTATTGAACTTCCATACTAGGATACTGAGCTAGGGTTCTTGAGTCTCTCTCTAATGAAACAAACGTGTTCGGATCTTAGATCTGACAAAACAAATTATACGGTAAATACATAATGATATAAGTTTAAGGAAAGACTAAGACTAGTCAGAAAAACATAAGATTCGAACATCTTACATGATGTGCAAACCGGTCGTAAAAATTGTCCTGATAATGTTTTTCCAATCGATCATCAGTCCAATTATGATGCCCGCCACATACTTCATCTTTATGAATATTGTTCTCAACATTAAATTATGACATCAATCTTATATTATTTCATATACATATATATATAAAAAAATTAATGCAAAACAAACTAACTCTTTAATTTCATCAAGACATCCGCTATTGACGAGGATAAACTGATATATCTTGTTGATAAACATGAGTTCTACTCTCTTGTATTCAGCTTTACCATATGGTCCGTCCTGAATTCTCCGAGGCCTGTTAAGTTTCGTCTCAATGTCTTCGTCCAGATAGCGGGAACAAGATATGGTTATTTTATCTAAGAGATAACCTTGCATGATAGAACCCTCTGGTCGATTTCTATTACGTATATAATTTTTCAGAGTATATAGGTACCTAAAAAAACATATGTTAAATAAAGAAATTTAGACGAAAACAATGAGACGAAACTTAACAAAACTCGGAGAATTCAGGACGGACCATACGGTAAAACTGATTATAAGAGAGTAAAACCTATGTTTGTCAACAAAATACATCAGTTTGTCCTTCTCGTTAGCGGATGTCTTGATGAAATTAGAAAGTAAGTCTGTTTTGCATTAATTGTTCTTTATATATGTATATGTATATGAAATAATATACTGTTGATGTCAAAATTTAATATTGATAACAAAATTTATAACAATGAAGTTTGTTCCTAATTAGACTGATGATCGATTAGAAAAATATCATCAGGACAATTTTTGCGACTGGTTTGCAGATCATATAAGATGTTCAAATTTTATGTTTTTGCGACTAGTGTTAATTTAAACTTATATCGTTATGTATTTTCCGCATAATTTGTTTTGTCAGATCCAAAATCCGAATATGTTTGTATCATTAAAGAGAGACTCAAAATGTCTATCTTAGTATCCTAGCATGGAGGTTATATACTATAAAAGATTCGGTGTTCTTAGATACAATTTGAAGTTAAGGACATAGAAAAATTTCGAACCATCCAGAATAGCGAGATTGCGACCGTAGGATCGGACTGTGATTTATTATGGGTACTTAGATTGCATACTTGGTATCCAATCTATATTTCAGTGAATTTGGTACGATATACTAATCGATACGAATTGGTGGAGAGACAATTTCGGGACTTGGAAAATGAATATAAATTGACTAGTGTAAACATACGTCGATTTTGCTGTGAGGACGATCCATTTATCTTTTCGCGACAAGCATTTCAAGTATACTATTCAAAGTGCTTGAAGCATCCAGGATAGGGTATCGTATGCCGATGGAAATCCAGGGATATTTATGATATCCCAAAATTTGAGGATCGCATGGATGACAACGATGAGAAGGAAGAAGAGAGAAGACATAAAGTGCTCTCACTGTATGTCTCCTTAAACAGATTGTCTTCAACCGAGCGTGAAGTTACTTAGGTTAGGAATGATATTAATGATCAAATCTAAGTAGATATTCTTACCGCGTCAATAAAACGAAAAAGGTTGGACGTATAGAAGTTTAACATGTATTGTTGTTACTATTTTTCTTACATACATGTATCGCATACATATGTAATGATTGCACTTCTATCTAGGGTTGATGACAACGTCAGGAGCAGTGAGGAACACCGGAGGCACTAGCAGGGGCGGCGGCAGGGGCACCGACAGAGGGATTCCGCTGCCCGGGGATCTGTGTAAGGAGCAGATCCTACGGCAGAGGGATTCTGTTGCACCCACGTCCGTACTCCTCAAGATCTCCCATTACGTGTGGACTTTGCTATACCTCCAGGTATATTGCATGCATATTAATTCATTTTGAATATTATATTATAGATAAACACGCATATTCATTTTGAAGTTACTTATATAGTCATTTTTTATTATTTAGTTGGAGGGGGTACCTCCACATCCGAGGCAAAGACTGTTCCCACATCCGAGGCACAAGCTGTTCCCACATCCGAAGCACATGTACGTTTATATAATATATATTGTACTCATATTCATTTTGAATGTTATATTATAGATATACACGCATATTCATTTTGAAATTACTTACATAGTCATTTTTCATTGTCTAGTTGGAGGGGGTGCCTCCACATCCGGGACAGAGGCCGCTCTCGCATGATCTATACCCTCCGCGTAGTTTGCGGGTTTATATTCTTTACTATATAATATATCAAATTGATTATGTAGTATTTTATCCAGAAGTTACTTATATCGTCACTGTTTATCATCTAGTTGGAGGGGATGCATCCATGTCCTGGTCACCGCTGCTCCTCATTAGAGGAACTATCGTCATGTTCGTGCTGCTGTCCGGGCTCAAACTCGTGATGATGTCGCCAGAGGTATATACCGCACTACAAAAATTATGATATCATGTAAACGGGACAAATGTATTAAGCTTAATTGTGATATATAAATCAAACAAACACATTATAATCCATAGCTCAGAATTCAAGTAGGCTATCAGTTGAGCCACGAGATAACTGATAAATATAATTAATAATTTCCCTCCATAGAACTTATTTTTGTTCATTTTTTCCGTCCTTGCTAACATTCTTTTATCATATATTGGCGTCCTATCCTTGTTTTATTGATTATTGTACGCATAATTTGTTTTTTCTTAATATTGCATGTATATGTTTATATTTTTTTTATTAAAGCAGGGCAGCCACGACCCATCTGAGGAACTCGAGGGCCGACTCAGTCCCACAAGCTGAAACTCGATGCCGCTAAAAGCCAAGAAGCATTTCCCCTCCTCTTTACCGCCGACTCTCGACCTACTGATGATAATGCTGAGAAGTTCGTCTAGTTTATGGGGGATGAGATCCGTAACTTCAAGAAGTATCCTCCTCATTATGATTGGGGCACGCAGCACAAGCATTCATTTGACCTCTTCTTTGAGCAGGCTCAAATATTATTAAAAAAATTATTTGATTTATCAAATAAATTTACTATCATTCGGCATTTATAATTTAAAGACGTCAATTTCTTGTATTTGCAGATTGATTACGACTTTCAGGTCATAGTCGATCCCAATGACGCTGATAGAGGGCTCAATCTTCAGGCTATTTACCGGGACCTCATGATCAACATACATAATAAGGTCCGGTATAATAGAAATCAGATGAAGAGAGATTGCTATGGCTTGTAGATGGCGACCCTCGAGGTGAAGAGAGAGGCTCTTCTACAGTCTCCGGCCTTTACCGGGGTCGATTTAGAGACATGGTCTCTCTTGTGCTAGATTTAGGCGATTGAGCGCAAGCAGAAACAAGCCGTCCAAAATTAGAAGAATCGGAAGTCTGCGAAGAGACCTACTTACACGGGTGGGTCGAGAAACATTACTCGTGTCATGGAGGCAAAGGTAAATTACATATATTTCTTTTGATATAACGCAATATGAAAGGTTATGTTATATATGTGTGTTTTTGGTGAATTGCAGAGAGCTCGGACCGTGGAGGAGAGTGGTACACCGAGTGTGTTGAAGTATTATCTGGCCGTCCACGCCACATCGATAGATCCTGTCACAGGCGAGCTTCGATATCCTGACGCTGCTACTGAGGAGTATTGCGTAAGTGTTAATAATTGTTCTAATTCAAATGAAATTTTGTTTTGATAAGTTTAAATTTAAATGGTTTATTTACGTTTGAATACTTTACATGGTGTAGGCACGAGTGGTGTAGCAGGAGGAGGTATCATGAATTGATTTCAACGTAGAGACTGATCCGGCTGTGCTGACCGCCATCGTAGACGCCTTACACGGAGAGCACCACGATGGTCGGGAGAGATGCCGGGGACTTGGTCTCAGCAGGAACCAGCTGAAGTTGTCCTCCTCTCCGGCGGTTACTTCTGCTACCCTCATGAACGACATCTGGAGAAGCAGATGGCCATATTGAGCTCCCAAGTCAAGGAGTTGAAGGAGATGATGGTATATATGTTATTTCTGTTCGTGTATACTTATATCTTTATAGTTTTAATTTATACAGCACGGATTCAAATACGAATACGAGTAGGATTCGTAGATTCGCAAGAATCCAATATTTAATACGAATCCGAAAAAAATCCTATAAATCAATAACACATCATTTCAATTCGCAAGACTTAATTTCTAGACTTATAATTTCACGACAAGACATATAGACTGAATCTAGTACACCGTTCCTTATTCTTTTATTATGCAAACTTAAAAACTTTATAGATTTGGCAGGCCACTCCTTCGGCTGCGGCTCAGTAGGCCACTCCTTCGGTTCTGGCTCCACAGGCCACCCATCCAGCTTCTTCTGCGCAGGCCACTCTTTCGGTTTCTGCTCCGCATCCCACCGCTACTCCTGCAGCTTTAGTATTCGAGCTTTTGTCGTCACAGGGCCGCACCGAGCAGCAGATGCGTCATATTTCTTAGATATTTCGAGATGGGACACCTGGACCAAGACAGAAGTGATTTATTTAATTTTTTTATTATTTTTGTACGACGACTGTACTTTATTGGATACATATTGTGTATTTTGGATATCAATTATTGTATATGTAATTATGATCCTGATTTTAGATTGATTTTGTACTATATTTGTTTATTTTGTTATATATTATACGTGGGATGTTATTGATTAATATTTTTATATTCGGGTATATATATATAATTTTGTACAGAACGGGAAAAGAATTTTTATAAAAAAAATTATATTTTAACCCGTACAGTTGTCATCGTAGGGGCAACCATATGCCTCTACGGGTCAACCCATAGGGACATAATGTCTGAAAAATCTGGTATTGTGCCCTTACAGTGGAATCCGTAGAGGCATATACGTGCCCCTACGGTGACAACTGTATGGACAAAAAAAATATTTTTTAAATAAAAAAAAAGAAAGAATGATCTTTGGCCTCTACGGTTTAATTCATAGGAGTATATACTTACCTCTACGGTAAGAACCGTAGAGGCAAGATATTACTATTTTTTAAATAAATTTAAAAAATAACTACTCCTATATGTTGGGCAAAGTTATATCCGTAAGGGAAAATATTTGCCCCTGCACCGTTTCGGCCTACGATTGATATTTTGGCCCTTACAGTGGGCACTGTAGGGGTATTACTTTGCCCCTACGGTCCTAACCGTTGGGGCATTCCTTAATTGCAGTAGTGGTTAGGGAAATTTCATCAAAACCATTCTTGAAATTTTTTCGTGTACACAAACCTTCTAAACTTTTTTTCGTTAAACGCGATCCTCCTCGAGACCTCTTGACGTTAATTTTTTTATGAAATGACCAAATTACTCTTCCATATGGCGGACTCTTAAAAGGAGATGAAAGGGCATTTTCAGGAGAAAAAAGCAAAATTGTAACTTTAAAAGTTTAAATTTTAACGGCAGAGGGTTCGAAGGGAGCAGCGTGTAACGGAGAAAAGTTTAGAAGGTTTTTGTGCAAAAAAAAATCTCTAGGATGGTTTTGAAAACATATGCTATATTAATATGTGGTTTTTATGAAATTTCTCTTTATATTGTTTAGGTCCACTACCGGCAGTGATGCGGATGCTCCTTGAACAAGAGAATCATCCAAAAGATTTTTGGTTGTAGTCTAAAAGCAAATATAATGAGTTTTCAGATACGGGTATCAGAGGCATCTGTTTTCCGATCTAGTCAGGTGCCGGAGGGTAACATGGGTTAAAGATTCTGGTTTTTGCCATGGTAAAAAACTTTATGTGAACTTGTTGCTTTTAGTTAGAAAGACACGTAAATCTAACGAGGAAAAATAGGTTTGGGATCGGCAAACTTGCTGCGGTCGTATGATCCAGCCGTGAAGGTGAGTCCCGTCCAAACTAAACCCAGTGGTCTCAACAGTGCTGTTTTATCCTATTCTGCACTATGACGACCGTAGTAACGCCATTAGCCTCGAAGCTCATTGACTACTATTTGCTAACAAAGTCGGTGGATTGGCCTTTTCTGACACCTTATCTCTGTCTCTCAAAGGATAAGCTCCAAGTTGATATTGGGGAAAGCATTGATGAGTGTCTCCATCCAAGTTGTTGAGGAATATTTGAGGCGCTTAATCCCGTTGGTTCAGATGAGAATTGTCATTTGGGGTAACTGCATGCTAAATGACTGTTCTTTGATCCAACCTCAAACTAATTAATTTGCTGTCACTTAACAACAAATCTTAATTACCTTCTTAGGATACACATATAATAGCAAAGGTGGCACTACATTGAAACCTCATGGTCTAATTTTAACTTAGACATGATTTAAGAGAAATTATAAAGGCTTATTTAATTATAAAAATATATCAAATATATAGTTTGATCCAACGGTAGAAAACTACACATGCATGCCGTACAGTGTATATAAACCTTTTGTCCCTTGTCATAATAAAAAATTATAATTAAATTATGAGTTATTAATAATTGGTATTTATTTTAGGACGTCAAGGACGTACGGGTGGTGGATGCTGGTGGGAGGTGGTGGAGGCCGATGAAGTCGACGGATGAGGAGGAGAAAGGCATGCAGGAGATGGGGACGAACATAGAGGCATGCAGAGGACGGAGGAGAGGGAGGTGAGGGGTGCATGGAGTTGGGTGTGGAGTGAGGTAAGGCAGAGATGGGCCGGAGGTGTGTGAGCCATGCAAGACGGGGGCGGTGATGGGGGCGAGACTGACATGGACTGTGATCGGAGCGAAAATGATAAGGTCGGAGTCGGTGGTACTGTTAGATTAGGGTTACGGATTTTGCAAAGAATAAGGAGTTATGGTTTCATTTAGGAAAGAAGAATAAGGCGAGGGCGACACCTCTTAAGTAATTAGGGTTAGGAAGAATTACAAGGATGAATAAGAGGGGTTTTTATTTTTTATTTTTTATTTTTGGATGACCAGGCAGGCAACTTAAGTGAAAGTGCTGACCATGTGACAATGACATGAGTCATGATAGTTTTTATCTGGATTCCAAATTTTCTGATATTTTTTTGCAGCGGGACCAAACCATCTAGCAGTTTTTTAGGTAACGAAGCCAAATATAAATTGGGTTTTTTACTAAATAGTCCTCAAAACTTGGCTAATTACTTAAAAAACCCAATACTTTGATAATTACTATTTAGTCTTCCAAAACTTTGAATAATTACTAAAAAGTCCCCCGAGTTGCTAAAAATATTGTATTTCTTTCATTCCGTTAGATATCTAACATAGGGATGTCGGGACTAGGGTTTTAAAGCCTCCAAACTACTCTCCTACATCTAAAATCCCTAAATTCGGCCTCAAATCAAAATTAGGCTTTCCGTTAATTGGGGCTGAATTTAAGGATTTTAGATGTAGAAGAGTGGCTTGGAGGCTTTAAAATCCTAGTCTCGACATCTCTCCGTTAGATGTCTAACAGAATGAAAGAAAGACAATCTTTTTCGCATGTCGGGAACCTTTTAATAATTTTTCAAAGTTTTGGGGGAGTAATTAGTAATTATTAAGAATTGGGTTTTTTAGTAAGTAGCCAAGTTTATGTACCATTTAGTAAAAAAACCATATAAATTATACATGCCAATGAGGGAAAAGGAAATTAAATTTCTAAAATCACTTTAAAATTTTCAGCACAAACACCATCTCATACATATATTGGCCCACATTTCATATCTATTTTTGAACCCACACTTATTGGTTTGATAGGTTTTATACACCCAAAAAAGGAAAAGCAAGTAAAGGGAAAAGCCGAAAAAAGAAGATGTAGAGCTGCTACAAAATTAAACCATCATGTTATGAAAGTAATAAACCCAACAAAACTGATGAGAACATTTGATTACAAATTATCTGCTTTCTAATTAAGAAAGCAATTAGGTAGGCTACCTCTCCTACATCCATTGCAAAATTGCCACAAAGAGTAAATTCATCCACCAAAGTAATGTCATAAAGCTATTATCAACACACTAGAGAGACAAAAACACAGAAAAATTCTCCCTTGTGGGTTTTTTTGACACATGGGCCACTTCTTATTCTTATTAAGGAGGTTAGACAACGTATACCCATCCGTATCCAATAGGACAGGTTGAAAATTAGATAAAAAATTTCGGGTTGGATATGAGTTTAATACTAAACCGGCCTATCCAAACTCTAAACCCGGCCCGAACCAAACCCGCTTCGTATATCCCATTCTACTCAATATATTACATAAACATTTAATTCTAAATATTATAAAATACCTATTGTGATTTATTGTAGATATATAGTTAGTGCAATTTTTAAGTGTAGTTTATAAATCTATCACATATAATTTATATAGTTTTATCAAAATATAAATTTTGTGAATATATATTTTGTAGAACATACATCAAGTATTATCTTTAATATTTTTTTTATAAATTATAGCAATAGGCAAAGCCCAAAAAGTCGCAAAACCGACCCACCCGCATAAACCCGAAATCCGTCCAAATCCGTCCGAAACCCGAAGTTGCGGGTTCGGGTTTAGCACGTCGGGTTTGGACGGATTTTGGATTTAGGTTATAATTTTCGATCCATTAAAAAAATGGTCAAAACCGCGCTCAGGCTGGGTTTCACCCCTAATTCTTGTATCTTTGAAAAGATGGGAAATTTACCAATACAATAAGCTTTCTTTTTAATGTAAAATATATAGAATTAATGGGCCAGTGGTTGGCTAGTTAGTTGGGCTACGCTCCACTAAAAAAGGGAGACAGGCCCATCCCAATCTAATTTATGCAGGCCATGTCCCCTGTCTGCCACCTGTTGCCACCCATAGCTTGTCGTAGCTAATTAGTTGTGGTGCATCCGGTAACAACATATGGTTAATGAAAATATGATGTAACAAATGTTTATATATTAGAAGTTGATGCAGACAAGAAATTCGACCAAATTATTCCAAGACTGTAGCAATAAAGTGGCAAAAGCTACAAACTTAAATCTTTATTTCACTATCTCATACAAATGCAATCTTCAGTATTTCTAAAGCAGATTTTATATTTCTCATATTTAGATACAACAATGACCATGAAAATATACGTGATTAGCAATTTCCAAACTTATATAGGTATGAAACCTCAACATATTTACAATTGAGTCATTAAAGCTCTCTCAGTGATGGAGCTCTGGATCTCCTTCAGATGTTATTTTTCGTTGATCTGCTGCGAGCGCTGATGGACGGCTGAGATTGAGTTGGAGGGTTGTCTCTTGGAGCGTGTGGATCTCAATGAGTTTTGTGTGCTTGAGGCCGAGCTACCTGCAAAGAAGTCCCGGGTGGTTGTGCCACCGAGAACCCTCCGACGATCAAGTTAGACAGGGTATTTTGGCAGAGTAACGGCCTAATGGAGTAAAAATGGCTTAACTGGATCGTCTGAGAGAGGGGTTTATATAGCGGAAGCAATGGGCAGGCGGGTGCGAGATTTACGCCGTCCTTTACGCCCCTGGCGTCACACCCGCATGATAGGCGGGATCCCGCATTAATGACGAGACAGGCTCGTTAATGGGGGATCGTGATGGCGTGGAACGCAGGATCATGGGCGGCGGATATCTCGCGCATGGCGAGATTCACGGAGCCGTGGCGGAGACGTCTGTGATAAGCGCTGCAGGTCGGTCGGTGAGACTGAGAAAGAAGAGCTCGGCGGGAGGCTCGGGCACGAGCGAGAGACCGAGGCATCTTAGTTCTATGATAGCTCGGAGGCGAGCCGGGGGTGGTCTGGAAAGCCACCGAAGGTCGGGAACTCCTCGGGCCGGAGGTGTGATCCCAACTGAAGTTCTTAATCCTTTCTTATAGGTTCTAGGACACGTCATCTGCAACGTGTCCGCATCTGGAGAGTCACCGATATCGAGCCTCATCATTAGCCCCCCACTCTCGTCTCGACCCATTCCTGGGTCGGGTCGAGAGTGGTCTGACCGATCACCCGGGATGAGCTCTCACTCGAAGATATCGTCGGCGCGCATTCCCGGGCAAAGAGTAGTATTTTCTTGATGACGTCAGCGGATCAGGGGAGATATCTCGCATTAAAGGGGAAGCGCCGGATCGTGTGTACGTTCGTCGAAGCGACAGCCCACGTGTCTGGCGTTGGCTGGCTGGCAACACGTGTCGTAGACGTTCCCGCGCTCGAAGGGACGCGCCCAATATGAGTGCGACAGGTGGAACGTTGTCGGCCGTGGGTTGCGAAACGTCGTTTTGGCGGGAGACGATCGGAGCCGTAGGATCCGTACGCCGATAGCTATAAATGGAGGTGGGATCCCCATCAGGGCTTATACCTCTTCATAATTTCCTCGTCCCTAGTCGTGTTAGTTCGGCGCTCTTCTCCTCAAGTCGGATTCCTTGCGTTTGATCTCCCGAGGACACCTCCCTTTGATCAGGTTAGATGTCTTCTTCCGAGGAGTCTGTAGATGTAGTCCGGGTAGAGTTTAGGGAGCCTTTTGAAGCTTCCTCTTCTACTTCTTCCTCTTCCTCATCTGAGTCGGAGTCCCCCGGGGAGTTAGGGTTAGTAATGCTCCCCGGGGGCGTGCGACTGGGGCAGTCCTCAGAGTGTAGGTCGCGGGTGTTCTTGGCATGCGGTCCACGCTGAGGCGTGCGGAGGAGCTCACCAACATCAAGGCTTGTTTCGTCATTTCTCCCGGCTATTCGCTTCGTCTGGCCGAGGAGGGGGAAAGGCAGACCAGGTACGGGACAAGGAGATTGCCTTATACCTGGAAGCCTTTTGGGCCGGGATGCGTCTGCCCTTCTCCCCTGAGGTGAGTGCGGCGTTGAATTGTTTTGGGTAAGCCCCGGGCCAGCTAGTGCCAAACTCTTGGAGGATTCTCCTCGGATTCCTGGTCCGGTTGAGATTGAGTCAGATCCCTTTCAGCCTGAGCCTTCTCGTTCTTCTCTTTGCTACAAAAACCACCCTGGCACTTGTAGGGCGAGTCGAGATGGGTATACCTCTCTTTTAGAAAACAACGGGGGGACGCTGCCGGGTCAGAGATCGTCGTAGTACCTTCTTCCATTCACGAATGGAAGAAGAAGTTTTTCTTTATTGCGCCGCCTGAGGGTGAAGATTGGCCCGTGCCCACCCAGTGGCAAGGGGCCAGCTGTCCGCGGGTGAGTCGGTCGAATGATCCCGACACAGTGGCAGTGTCGAAGTGGGAGCCCCTCCCTCGGGCTGATGTGCTGCTGTCTGAGCGGGCCCTCAGTTGGGCCGGGCTCAGCCCCGCCTATTACGCGGATAAGTTAGGAGCTTTTAGGCGACCTGTTTAGACTTGTGCATTCTTTCATTTTTCCTGGTATTGCTGACTCCTTGTATTTTTGTCTTATGTAGGACCCATAGACCTGGGCAAGTTTCAGGCGGCGGCGGTTGACGCAAAGAAGGGGAAGAAGGCCGGAGGCGCCGGCCCTTTTCGCCCGTCATCAAATCTGGCTCCACCGGCGGCCACTCCATCCAGGTGCCCAAGCGCGCCCCGGGACCCCGAATCCAGTCGTGCGCCGAGCAGAAAGCGTGCTCGGGAACAAGAGTCCCGGGCTCCCGAGGTGGGAAGCGAGACTGGTTCTCCCGCGTTGCTCCTCAAGAGATTTCATAAGACGGCGCCCCGCTCCCCGGCTTCTCCGATCCTCATGGACGATAGGGAGCTTCTCTTCGAGGTGCCCTCAGGGTTTTCCATCGCCGACAGCCTGCTCTTAAAGATGGAGAGGTCGGCCGGGGGCAAAATCCGTTGGGGGACCCTCCGGGCCCAAATGGAAGCCATAGCTCAAGAGGTCGTGCAGGTTTGTGTTCGCACCCCACTTGGTTCTTCATTTAGTATTTTTGTTCGCGTGATTGGATGCCTCCCTTTCTTTTTTAATCCTCTTTCTTTTATTCAGGTCCTCCAGCACATCGCCATCGTCGTCAACATGGAGGACGAGGAGATAGCCCCGGCGATGCGGGCCGCGGGCGAGTTCTCTTCGCCAGAGGAGAGCTCAAGGCTGGAGCTGGAGGCAGCGATGGAAAGGGTCGCTGCCCTCGAGGACCGGGTGGCGGCCGGGAATCGGGAGATCGCCAGGTGCCGAGAGGCCGCCCGAGGCGCCGGGGCCCAGTTGGAAGACTCCCAGGTGCTCGTCACCATCTTGAAGAAGACGGCGAACACACTCCGAAGGGAGAATGAGGCGGCGAAGGAGGGGACGACGCATGCCGAGCTTCGGGCGTCGAAGGCTGAGTGTTCAGTTGATAAAACCGCATATTTAATATGAAATTTTTCCTACCAGTTCTATATAATAAAAGGTGTTTATTATGATATATGATACATATGAGGGTTTATGTGTAAAAATACTATTTTCATGTGTTTATATATTATAATTAACATTTGGTAGGAAAAAGTAAGCATATAATATCCATGTAACATTTGGCCCATTTAAATATGCTTACCTTATTAAAATATCTTTGACCAATTCTTAATGGTTAAGTTAATATCTCAATAAAACAAACTCTACTAATATTATTTGTTGAGTTATTGTGCAGAATTTGCAGGGCTGAAATCAAGGAAATCAAAGTTGGTAAAACAAACTTGCCTAATTAAGAAAGTAAACTAAAGAAATCAAGTCTGGCAGTGACGAAGATAAGATTTTCAGTTTCCAGAGATGTTAAAAGATCACCACGTGTCAGATAGATAAAACCCCAGAGAAACAACCCAACAAACTTCCTGTTTGGCCGCGGAACCGCGGCCAAACCTACCTTTTGGCCGCGGTTCCGCCGCGGTTCAGACGATTCGGGAGTTGAGATTTCGCTGTTAGGATCTTAACCTCTGGTTTCCAAATTAGGAAGCTAGGGTTCTGGCTCTGGGACTATAAATAAGGACCGAGAGCCTCTTGGAAAAATTATCAAGCTGAAGAGATCACGAAGTCCACGAAAGGCTCATGCATTCAGGATGATCGTCAACTGTTCATCTACCTCCTTAGAAGAAATCGAGAAGCAAACTAGCATTTGTAATCATTTTCTAAGAGAACAAAGCGTAAATGAATTTTGTTGATTAATAAAAGTAGTAGTTTTCTTACTCTATCTCTTTGTAGTTTTAATATGATTTTTCTCTCCATCTCTTCTTCTCCCAACATGCGCGAGCAATTCTTTGCTTGTTAGGGTTCATGAGATTAGGGTAGATAAATGGATGATGAAGATCCTTAAACTTTTTTTAAGTCCTATAAAGTTTAAAAACTTTATCAAAAGAATAGTTAACATCCTAATTGGGCGCGCTATCAATTCATTGATAATCGCGACCACGATTAGAGATTAGATTAACAATTGTTTTGGTAAAGGCTAGATATGAACGGAGTTCCATGTCGAGATAGGGGTTAAGAGTGGGAATTCTTTTCCCTCCAGAAACCCTAATCTACATGCATCACTGTCGTTCTAGTTTTAAATCTATTAAAGGATAAAAAGAGTAATCTTTAATTAATCATTCATAACTACTAAATCCCAATGAACCCTACAAGCCCCCTTTTAATATTAAACTTACATCCGTAGTTAATCTAGATCAATATTTTGCATCCGTATTTAACGTAGATCTAGATGCTGTAACCATTCTTCACCATTCTTTATTCTCCCTCCTTTCCTAATCAACACGCCTAAAGTAAGACTAAAAGGTTCCACGTTTCCCTGAGGACGACCCGTACTCATCTCGGTCTAGCTACGCGCGACACCGTTCTGATTACGTTTAAACTACAAACACACTTTCTTAGATCAATCACTGAGCTTCTGGCGTCGAAGGCGGTGGAGAGCTACAAGAAGTCGGACCAGTTCTACGCTGACCTTGCTGGAGCTGCCGGCGTTATTTGGCACGACGCCCTCGACGCTGTCAAGGCCCATATGCCGGATTTCCCTGACGACAAGCTCCGGGAGGAGTACCCTCGCGAGGATGATGCGCAGTGGAATGTCCCTGGAAACGATGTGGGGGAAGAGGCTCCCGGTGGGAGCGTTGGGGAGAAGTCGGTTCCCCCGGCTACCGGCGCCGAGGCTCCTGTGGTGAGTGCCGAACCTGAAGATGCTGCCCCGGTGGTCGCAGTGGATGCGCAGCTCATCGGGGTTCTTCCCGGCCCTGAGGCCTGAACTTCCCCGCCTCTTTAGTTTCTTTGCGCTAAAATTTTGTAAGCCTCCGGGCATTTTTATAAGGCTGGGGAGCCAAAATACCTCTGTAAAGACTTCTGATTTTTATGAATAGAAAATCCATTTTGCAGTGTTCTTTGTTTGTGGTAAACATTTTTATTTGCACAGTACTGCTTTCATGTTAGGCTGGTTTTTCGTCTAGCGATTGCACGTCGAGTTGAGAGTTGAAGTCGACCATTTGCCAAGTGTGCAAAGATCGGTGAAAGGTCGGTATCTCCATGGCCCCAAAGTCGAGGTAGAGATCGCTTAGACGTGGATGGACCAAGCTGGGTAGCTGCTTGGCGGCCTCTAGATGAGGGCTTCGGATCCTTGGCGTCGTGGGGTAAGACATTACCAGCCAAGGATGGACCGAGCAGGGTAGCTGCTCGGTGTCCTCTTGGTGAGGGCTTTGACCCCTGGCGTTGGTGGGTAGTGAACTACTAGCCATGGATGGACGGAGCAGGGTAGATGCTCGGTGGCCTCTTAGTGAGGGCTTTGATCCTTAGCGTCGTGGGGTAAGAAATTACCAGCCAAGGATGGACCGAGCAGGGTAGCTGCTCAGTGGCCTCTTGGTGAGGGCTTTGATCCTTGGCGTCGTGAGGTAAGATATACCAGCCAAGGATGGACCGAGCAGGGTAGCTGCTCGGTGGCCTCTTGGTGAGGGCTTTGATCCTTGGCGTCGTGGGGTAAGAAATTACCAGCTAAGGATGGACCGAGCAGGGTTACTGCCCGGTGGCCTCTTGGTGAGGGCTTTGATCCTTGGCGTCGTGGGGTAAGAAATTACCAGCCAAGGATGGATGCAGGGTTACTGCCCGGAGGCCTTTTGATGAGGGCTTTGATCCTTAGCATCGGTGGGTAGTGAACTACCAGCCAAGGATAACCGAGCAGGGTTGCTGCCCGGTTGCCTCTTGGTGAGGGCTTTGATCCTTGGCATCATGGGGTAAGAAATTACCAACCAAGGATGGACCGAGCAGGGTTACTGCTCGGTGGCTTCTTGGTGAGGGCTTTGATCCTTGGCGTCGTGGGGTAAGAAATTACCAGCCAAGGATAGACCGAGCAGGGTTACTGCCCTGTGGCCTCTTGGTGAGGGCTTTGATCCTTAGCGTCGGTGGGTAGTGAACTACCAGCCAAGGATAACCGAGCAGGGTTGCTTTCCGGTTGCCTCTTTGTGAGGGCTTTGATCTTTGGTGTCGTGGGGTAAGGAATTACCAGCCAGGGATAACCGAGCAGGGTCGTTGCACGGTTGCCTTTTGGTGAGGGCTTTGATCCTTAGCGCGGGAGGGCATTGGGAGGCCTGCTAAGGATGGACCGAGCAGGGTATCTGCTCGGTGGCCTCTTGGTGAGGGCTTTGATCCTTGGCGTCGGTGGGTAAAGAATTACCAGTCAGGGATAACCGAGCATGGTCGCTGCCCGGTTGCTTCTTGGTGAGGGCTTTGATCCTTAGCGCGGGAGGGCATTTAGAGGCCTGCTAAGGATGGACCAAGCAGGGTAGCTGCTCGGTGGCCTCTTGATGAGGGCTTTGATCATTGGCGTCGGTGGGTAAGGAATTACCAGCCAAGGATAGACCGAGCAGGGTTGCTGCTCGGTGGCCTCTTGGTGAGGGGTTTGATCCTTGGCGTCGGTGGGTAAGGAATTACCAGCCAAGGATGGACCGAGTAGGGTAGCTGCTCGGTTGATTCGTAAGGTTCTGTCCGATCTTCCCCAGTGTTTGAACATCGGGAAGAGTGACCGTCGCGGTCGACACGTATCATGAACGCGCGGGGGGAGGCGAAGCGTAAAAGCCGCGTCGTTCCGATTTCGCCGAGAAAGGCAGGATGTCCGCCGCTTGGCGGTACAGTTGTGAAAGAAACGAGCGACTGTTGGACTTTTAGGGCGTTGTGGGGCTATAAAACGGAGGGAGCGTTGATCACTCCTTTCTTCACACCCAAAACGTAAGAATGGAGGACTTCCGTTTTACCATCCCCGACATCATAAATTTCGAGGACGTGTACCTATACGATCAGTATTGCACCGAGGATACGGTGCAGGTAGTTATAGGCCGCATTGAGGATCATTTTGGTCGACTGCTTTCCCGGCGCTCACCCCTGCTCCAACTGTTGATGTACTCAATCTGCAGGACGTCGCCGGGGCTACACAACCCCTTGTTCGAGCAGCTGAAGGACGAGTCGCTTGGCAAGCTGAGGTCTTTGTGCCGCTTCGGCCTGATCTCGACGGGTCGGGGGGATCAATCGGTGGCACTCGTCCTCGAGTGCTACCAACTGAGGCATCATGCCGACGTTCGAGGACGGCATCAGAGGCAGAGATCCGAGGCGGCGAGGGCTCGACTGGTGGAAATATCCTCGGAGTACCACGAGCAATGTTTCCTGCACCCCTTCCCCCACTACTGTAGTTTTTTTTCTTTTTCGATGTACGGCTGTAGAGCCTATAATACCTTTTTGAATGAATAAAATTCTTCTTTCTGCGATGCTCTATCGTGTCCTTTTGTTGTCTAAATAAAAAGTGTAGGGTTCCTAGGCACTCATATAAGGGTTAATAAGGCATCAACGATGCCCGAATAAAAATTTAGACGTGCCGAACAACCCAAAGCCGGGATCTTTGCTAGAATATTAGGGTTTAACATGCAAGTAAATATCTTTACAACTAAGTGTGAGGGATTACAACCTTTGTAGTCCGATCCTTTGCTTCATAAGCTCCGAGTAGAAGTCCCTTCGCCGCGATCCATATTCTCCCGGACTCAAGAGAGGCTCCACAACTCGAACGATCCATGCTAGCTTGTAGTCTTCTTTTTCTCCGATGATCTACCTCGAAATTTCTATAACTCAAGCTCGCTCTCTCTAATGAGGTGAACACCATAATCTAATTGGCTAGATTAGATGAGGATGATGGAGTAGTATTTATGCTTTCTTTTTATATCAAATTCTCACACAAAATCATCACATAAAGAAAACCTAGAAAGCTTTCTCAAAGCTCAAGGTTGAAGAAGAAGAAGAATAATGAAATTAATTCCTTTTGTGATGAATAATGAAATGATATATGATTAATAATATAACCATGGTCAACTATGACAAGGCTAACCCATGTAGAGAATTAACTAAGGCTAAGGGTTTGGGTTGGGTTAAAAATGAGTCACTAGAAAATATCAACCATAATATCTTAGCTCATGACAAAAGAAAACCTTCTAGAAGGTTCATGAAAGAACTAACCCAATTCAAACCCTAACCTTATTTAATCTCCACTAAACATGTTGCATTAGTAATCATATCATGTTACAATATTATATATCACATATATAATATATTTTGTAACAAAAGAAAATAATACAATTAACATTTATCGCATATATATCAATGTATTACCCGGTGAGAAAATGAAATAATAAAGCGAGCCAATATTAAATAATGTAGTGCAATATATCATGTATATTATTATACATTAAATTATCGAATCAACACTTGATCCGACAATCCGGCTATATCGAATATAACCGACTAATATATCATGTACCGATTCATCGAATCAACACTTGATCCGATGACCCGGCTCATTTCTAAATATCGCGAGAATATAATACGGTATCTCATATCGCATTATCATCGGTCGTGCACATATCACATATGTGCCCCTACTCCGTTTTGCCTGAGTCAAGAAAGCTCTGTGTAGGACTCTAGAGAATCGTCAATACGCCGGTAACAGGTGATGATCATATCAAACACCCACAAGCTGCAAGCGGTCAGCTAAACGTAACAGCCACCCAGGTATTGAGCGATCAAAAGATCAACAAGCTAGCCTGTACATTCTCCTGTGAATCCAATCAGTAACACTCCCATACAGTCCGGTCTCTTCGTCTGATATGTTGCATATCTAGTCTAGGGGTGGTATACGTCAGACCCCAGTAACCGATAAGTCGTGTCGATGTGAGGCTCATAACAGGTCGAGAAACTACTGGTAACACTTACCAGTAAATCTCTATATCAGCCCTGGCCAGGGACTTCCAGTTATAGCCAATCGAACACAGCACAACATCAACTCCCTATACCGGGAGAGACGAATCCCCTCCTATCGCTCATTGCCTCCATGTGATTCAGGACTGTACCCAAAAGCCACCGTTTTGCACGCCCTCTTGGACGTGGTAAGGTGGAAATCAAAGCACAGTGGGAATCACACAAGACTCTATGACGATCTCGGATCTACAGACTACCTTGTACCAGTGTCACCGGAGAACTGCAATCTGACGTGTGGTATATCACCATCTGGGAGTTCTCGGCGAGTCCGTCCAGTGTACCCAATCTCCACTGAGCACCCGTACACCATCTTTGATGTCAAAACACCGATGGATATGGGATCATCCATCGCCCATCATATGGGTCAAGATGCGTATACGCTAGTCAACTCTGGTGTATCGATGCCCTGTCTCGACACACCCTCGACTAGGAATAGTTATAGGATGTACTCATCGACTACCATGGCCCCACTAGTATGATCTCATCATAGTCCCAGTAGTCGAGTATGATCCTAAGGGCTTTATCGACATGTGAGAGTAAGACAGTAAACTAATATAAGTCAACATGTTAAGATAAAGGAAAACCAAATAGCATACTATCATGACGAGCAAGAAAGTCCTCTCTATATATATCCAAGCATCCATTATAATATGCATCATATGTACAACAATGGCCTCTAGGGCATATACATAACTAACAATCTCCCACTTGCACTAAGGCCAGCTGCTGTAGTATCTCATACCTAGCATCCCGAATAATCTCTCAAACTGTATCTGGGGAATGGCCTTCGTGAGTGGATCCGCAGTGTTGTCCTTCGTATCTACTCTCCTGACCTCGATCTCCCGGCGATCACCTATCTCCCTGATCAGGTGATACCGCCTCAGAATATGTCTGGACTTTTGATAGGACCTGGGTTCCTTGGCTAAAGCCACAGCTCTATTGTTATCGCAATACAGAGGTATTGGATGTTCAATGGATGGAACCACACCAAGTTCGGTAATGAACTTCTTTATGCAGACAGCCTCTTTGGCAGCATCGTTGGCAGCTATGTATTCAGCCTCCATCGTCGAGTCTGCAACGGTATCCTGTTTGGAACTCTTCCAACATACCGCCCCTCCATTGAGGGTAAAGACAAATCCCGAGTGCGACTTAGAGTCGTCCTTATCACTTTGGAAGCTGGAATCGGTAAAGGACTCCACCTGGAGTTCTCCGTTACCATACACCAAGAACATCTCTTTAGTCCTTCGTAAGTACTTAAGAATGTTCTTCACAGCTATCCAGTGACTCTCTCCAGGATCTGCTTGATACCGACTCACTACACTTAGTGAGTATGCTACATCGGGTCTGGTACGTAGCATCGCATACATGATAGAGCCTACTGCCAAAGCATAGGGTATCCCTTGCATGCGAGCTCTTTCCAAATCAGTCTTGGGAGACATCTCTTTGGAAAGAGTGAGTCCAGAGATCGTGGGTAGGTTCCCACGCTTGGATTCTTCCATACTAAACCTCTTTAGTATGGTGTTAATGTACCTGGATTGGGACAATCCCAATATCCGTTTAGATCTATCTCTATAGATCATGATTCCCAATATGCAGGAGGCATCTCCTAGATCTTTCATTGAGAATCTTTGTGATAAGAAGAGCTTGACTGATTGCAACATAGGAACATCATTTCCTATCAAGAGTATGTCATCCACGTACAATACGAGAAATTCAACCTTACTCTCCGCAACCTTCTTATAAATACAAGGTCCATCTATATTTTTGATGAAGTCAAACTCTTTGACTACAACATCAAAATAGATGTTCCAACTCCGCGATGCTTGCTTTAACCCATAAATGGATTTAGGGAGCTTGCACACATTTCCGCTGCTCCCACTATCTACGAAGCCCTCTGGCTGAGTCATGTACACGCACTCTTCTAAATCACCGTTTAGAAAGGCGGTCTTAACATCCATTTGCCAGATTTCGTAGTCATGGTATGCAGCAATGGCAAGTGAGATCCGGATGGACTTAAGTATAGCCACTGGAGAAAAGGTTTCGTCATAATCCACACCTGGTCGTTGACGAAAACCCTTTGCAACAAGTCTAACTTTGAAAGTCTCAACTTTTCCATCTACACCAATTTTCTTTTTAAAGATCCACTTGCTCCCAATGGGTTTTACCCCTTCAGGAGTATTTTCCAAAGTCCATACTTTGTTTGTGTACATGGATTCTATCTCAGACCGCATTGCATCCAGCCATTTCACAGAGTCAC
Organism: Agapanthus africanus; assembly: GCA_030015575.1. Taxonomy (NCBI): domain Eukaryota; kingdom Viridiplantae; phylum Streptophyta; class Magnoliopsida; order Asparagales; family Amaryllidaceae; genus Agapanthus; species Agapanthus africanus. The sequence continues at coordinate 351,063,331 of JASDDO010000006.1, forward strand.
CACTCGTGATGGCCTGCTCGAAACTAGCCGGGTCATCATCTTCCATGATGCAATCCTCGCTCCCACCATCAACGAGAAAACCGTAGTATTTCTCAGGTGGATGAGAAACCCTACTAGATCGGCGGAGAGGCTGGGGTTCGTCAGGAACTACTGAATCCTCTGGTTCCATCAAATCATCTGTCGTAGTTTGTGTTGCTGGAACTTCTTCCAGTTCTACCTCCTCGCCACAAATTTCTTTTTCAAGAAATTCCTTTTCTAAAAAGGTGGCATGTTGAGAAACAAACACTTTTTGTTCCTCAGTGTGGTAGAAGATATACCCTTGTGAGTTCTTGGGATATCCTACAAACTTACAAAGGACAGACCTTGCCTCGAGTTTGTCCGGATTTAGCCTTTTGACATAGGCCGGACAACCCCATATCGTAACATACTTAAGAGATGGTCTCTTCCCTTTCCATATCTCATATGGAGTGGTAGGCACTGATTTGGTAGAAACCATATTCAATAGGTGTATGGCTATCTCAAGCGCATACCCCCAAAAGGAAATAGGTAACTCAGCATCACTCATCATAGAGCATACCATATCTAATAGGGTGCGATTCCTCCGCTCCGATACACCGTTGTGCTGTGGTGTATAAGGAGGAGTAAGCTGAGAAAGAATCCCATTCTCTTTTAGATAATCCAGAAAATCATTGCTCAAGTATTCTCCTCCTCGATCAGATCGAAGGATTTTAATACTTTTGCTCGTTTGGTTCTCTACTTCGTGCTTATGTTCTCTGAATTTCTCAAAAGCTTCAGACCTGTGTTTCATCAGGAACACATGTCCGTATCTTGAGAGATCGTCAGTGAATGTAATGAAGTAGGAAGAACCGTTCCTGGCGTGTGTAGACATGGGACCGCATACATCACTATGTACCAGTCCTAAGAGTTCCGTAACTCTTTCTCCGTGTCCACTAAACGGAGTTTTGATCATTTTACCTTTGAGACATGAATGGCAAGTATCATAAGATGATAATTCGAACGGATTCAAATATCCATCCTTATGTAACTTAGCTATCCGTGTCGCATTGATATGACCAAGTCTACAATGCCACAAGAAGGATTCGTTCATTTCTGAACTCTTCCTCTTGTGTGTGTTTTGTATATTAAGGACTGTATTTGATTGAGAATGAATATGCCATTATGTAACGAGCCTGATGCAATCAACTTTTGATCTAGGAAGATGTTCATAACATTATCCTGTACTACAAAATTATATCCTTCTTTACTTAATAAAGAAACTGATATAATGTTGCACATCATGTTCGGTATATAATAGCACTCATTCAGAATCAGTGTATTACTACTTGGTAATACTAGGTGATATTCTCCAACTGCTTTGGCTGCAATACTTGCACCATTCCCTACTTGAACGGAATGATCACCTTTTCCCAGTTCTCTACCTTTACATAGCCCATGTAACATTTTACATATATGGGATCCCAATCCGGTATCTAATACCCAGGACGTAGGGTGAACTGAGAAACATTTCTTAATAACTAACACACCCGAAGAAGGTACATCAACATGCATGTTCTCTGTTTGGGCGGCATGAGAATCCAGATATTCTCCTGTTTCCTGTTCAGTCTTATAACTCTTATAAAAAAGAACGGGACCAACGATCCCCTGCTCAGTATAATAAGCAGGTTCAGTCAATACATCCATATTATTATCTTGATTATGGCCTGACTTGGTCTCTACCTGGAGAGAGAGAGAGAAGAAAACACTTTAGCTTATGCTCTTGCAAGATTAGATTGGTTATTATCTTATCTAATCAGAATGTCTCCCACTGTTTTCATCAAATCTTCCTTCAAACCCTAAAAGGTAAGATCAGCCGGGATTAATTACACCCTATAATTTCGTCAATCTTTCAGCCAGATCAGTGTCGGTACTTGAGGGAGGTTCCCCATGCTTTCGCACGGACCTAATTAAAATAAACCTCGTTTTCCCAGAGGCATAACCCCATTAACACCTTTCTAGACACCTACTTGATCGGCTAATTATCCTGTGTAAAACTCTCCTAGGAGCAACTCTTACTCGCAGTGGGTATCGGGATCCAACTATCTCATAGGAGGTATGCAATCTCATTGCAAATTTCAACACTTGAAATTCCCGATAATGCTTTTACCCCTAACGTGCTATGACCTTGACGAATGCCAACAAACCATAGTCCGCTAGTCAAGTTCAACCCGTACATTTCTTGATTGAATTAAACCCAGCCATACGTCCCTTGACGAAGCCAACAAAGCCGCACGACTACCCTAACCCAATCTCATCATATGTTACAGATAAGCAATAGTTAGCTACCGCACACTACGCCTTGACGAAAGCCAACAAACGCAGCACGAATACTAAGTATTACCTATCTGAAATGTCGGAGGGCTACACAGGTTTTTCAGAAAACCATGAGCGTAATGAACTTGATATCGTTGTAGAAACAAGTGATTTTGAAAAGGAGTGTTTTTTAGGCTTTTCTAGTTTCGCTAAAGAGGTCACTCCCGGTGAAGGGATCTCGGCTCTTTCCCCATCGAATAAGGTGCAGAATATATCATATATACCGTTGTGCAAAGCAAGAACTATATAAGCTGTCAAAAACTAAACCGTGAGTTTGTAGCATCTGCCAATATCGCTAAAGAGGTCACTCCCGGTGAAGGGATCTCGGCTCTTTCCTCATCGAATAAGGTGCAGGGTATATCATATATACCGCTATGCAAAGCAAAACTGTAGCTACCCTTTTTATAAAGTTTTGATTCTACAACATCTTTTAGGTTTCTTTTCTTTTATTAATCTCATTAATATTTCCCATCAGCTTATGCTTCTTAAGCATCATAGAAGAAACGAAAGCTGTAATATTTATATATCAGCATATATATATATATAGTATAAGCATTCGTCTCAGACAGTAATATGATCTCATCACAGAACATTGCAGCAGAAGAACATATATGAAATATTGGATATACTAGGATGTCCGTGTTTTGATACGAGCCTGTATAAAACACAGATTCCACAGTCGCGATGAATAGCCAAACCCACATCCCTAAACCCCTACGAGAGCGATAAGTAACACCGCCAATTCTAGGGTTAGGAGACCCGGTCTCGACTCCTCGGGATGGCCTCCCACTGGACCCTAGAACCTGGTTACTTGTGCTCCCCTCCTTGGGTCTACCTAATGCGAAAAAGTAAATAATATACACTGGTGACATCAACCTCATCCCGGAAGTGCCTCAATAAAAGAATATTACATACAAATGGATTTTACATGAATGAAAATAAAAACCCTCATCTCACATAAAACCCCCGGCTATTCAGAACACGACGATCCAATATAATATATCACAGCAACACATAATATCTCATATCATCAACATAAGTAAGTATGCATACACTGATCGTCGTTGATGTATAGCAACGAAAACCGGCAATACAACTACATACTACACTTACGGTCACAGAAAAGAAATTGTAAAACTACAACATTTGGAATCCACAATCACTTTAGACATCATAAATCCGAAATATCACATACTTCGCATTTCATGCCTAACTATATGAATTCCACATATTGTATCACATTCCAGATAAATAGACAGTATTAAACTTTCCGATCAGAGAATCAAATACCCAAGATTTCCTAAATAGCTCAACACTTGAGCGGAGTTCAAATAATCCCAGAATATGTCACAGTACCAATGGTCCAGCCGTAGAAGGGTCAAGCCAACGCCTCACATGTGGCACGCCGTACTGCCCCAAACCTTAAGGTTTAGAGGCGGTTCAGACGGTCACATAATCGAGTTAAGGTTTGTTTTCTTCTAGAGGGACCACCGCGTTACTTGCACGTTTTTCCGAAAGATTTAAACTCAAGAAAAATTCAACACTTGAAAGTTTTTCGTGCCGGGAAAAAATGAGTTAATGATATCCGTTCGAACATTTTAACAGTTTCTAAATTATCCGGAAAACATAACGAAATTAAGCTTTTCGATCGAATTAACGAATTCAAAATAATCCCCAGAACACTCAACACTTGAGTCAGATTAAAAATACCCAGAAATATGCAGGATTGGCTACGGATATTACTGTTTAAAAACCTGTCCCTAATTCACTGTTCCTGCCGTGGAACCGCCGCGACAAGTTGGTTCTTGCCGCGGTTCCGCGGCAATATGAGAGCCTTGGGGGCTCGTATTTTATGGTAACCCTTAAAACTCCCTACTGATTTTTTAAAGTATTTTTAATGCAGAAAAAATCACATTTTCACAAAATTTCCAGAAAGGGGTCATTTTCGACGTATCGGGGTTCGATCGGACTTTTAACTTCGTATACACGTCGCCTAATGCTCTAGCTTGTTTCTGATACCACTGTAGGATTCCTAGACACTCATACAAGGGTTAATAAGGCATCAACCATGCCCGAATAAAAATTTAGACGTGCCGAACAACCCAAAGCCGGGATCTTTACTAGAATATTAGGGTTTAACATGCAAGTAAACATCTTTACAACTAAGTATGAGGGATTACAACCTTTGTAGTCCACTCCTTCGCTTCATAAGCTCCGAGTAGAAGTCCCTTCGCCGCGATCCACGATCTCCCGGACTCAAGAGAGGCTTCACAATTCGAACGATCCATACTAGCTTGTAGTCTTCATTTTCTCCGATGATCTACCTCGAAATTTCTATAACTCAAGCTCTCTCTCTCTCTCTAATGAGGTGAACACCCTAATCTAATTGGTTAGATTAGATGAGAATGATGGATTAGTATTTATGCTTTCTTTTTATATCAAATTCTCACACAAAATCATCACATAAAGAAAACCTAGAAAGCTTTCTCAAAGCTCAAGGTTGAAGAAGAAGAAGAAGAATGAAATTAATTCCTTTTGTGATGAATAATGAAATGATATATGATTAATAATGTAACCATGATCAACTATGACAAGGCTAACCCATGTAGAGAATTAACTAAGGCTAAGGGTTTGGGTTGGGTTAAAAATGAGTCACTAGAAAATATCAACCATAATATCTTAGCTCATGACAAAAGAAAACCTTCTAGAAGGTTCATGAAAGAACTAACCCAATTCAAACCCTAACCTTGTTTAATCTCCACTAAACATGTTGCAATAGTAATCATATCATGTTACAATATTATATATCACATATATAATACATTTTGTAACAAAAGAAAATAATACAATTAACATATATCGCATATATATCTGTTAGTTATATGAATGCCCTAGAGGCCAGTATTGTACAGATGATGTATATTATATTGGATGCTTGGACATATATAGAGAGGACTTTCTTGCTCGATATGATAGTATGCTATCTGGTTGCTCTTTATCTTAACATGTATACTTGTCTCTTGATACTGTCTTATAGTTACATGTTGGTAAACCCTTAGGATGTGTACTTGACTATCAGGACTATGATGCAGATCATACTAGAGGGGCCATCGTAGTCCATAAGTACATCTTTTAATGTTCCTAGTCGTAGGTGTATCGAGACAGGGCATCGATATACCAGAGTAGACTAGCGTATACGCTTCTCGACCCATGAGATGGGCGATGGATGATCCCATATCCATTGGTGTTTGACATCAGAGATGGTATACGGGTGCTCAGTGGAGACTGGGTACACTGGACGAACTCGCCGAGAACTCTCAGATGGTATTATACCTCATGTCAGATGGCAGTTCTCTGGTGACACTTGTGCAGGTTAGTCTGTAGACCCGAGATCGTCATAGAGTCTTGTGTGATTCCCACTGTACTTTGATTTCCACCTTACCACGTCCAAGAGGGCGTGCAAAACGGTGGTTTTTGGGTACAGTCCCGAGTCACATGGAGGCAATGAGCGATAGGAGGGGTTTCGTCTCTCCCGGTATTGGGGGTTAATGTTGCGCTGTGCTCAATTGGCCATAACAGGGAAGTCCCTGGCCAGGGCTGATTTAGAGATTTACTGGTAAGTGTTACCAGTAGTTTCTCAACCCGTTATGAGTCTCACATCGGCACGACTTATCGGTTATTGGGGTCTGACGTTTACCACCCCTAGACTTGATATGCGACATATCAGACGAGGAGACTGGATTGTACGGGAAGTGTTACCGTTAGGCTTTTACAGGAGTTGGAGCGGGCTTGCTTGCTGATCTTCTGATCGCTCAATACCCGGATAGCCGTTACGTCCAGCTAGTACCGCTGACGGCTTGTGGGTGCTTGATGTGATCATCATCTACTGCCGGCGTATTGACGAGTCTTTAGAGTCCTACATAGAGGTTTTACTGGATCAGGCAAAACGAAATAGGAGTACGTATGTGATATGTGCGGGACCGAGAATAATGCGTGTATATGATACCGTATTCTATTCTCGCGACTTTTTGTATCGGTCGGTTATATGAGATATATCCGGGTTATCGAATCAAGTGTTGATTCGATAAGTCGATACATTGGATGTTAGTCGGTTATATATGATATGACCGGATTATTAAGTCAAGTGTTGATTTAATAATTTAGTGTATAATTGTATATATGATATACTAATTTACATTAACTAACATTTGTTCACTTAAGGATTTTTCTCACATGTGCATAACTTTAATATATATGTGATATATATTAAAATGTGTATTCATTTTGTATCATGGTTGTTGATACATCATGCATGGGTGTGCAAGACATACACCATTCTATTTTAAATGGTGGTGTATAATTATTTAAAGTAATTACAAATTAGTGGAGCTTTTATCACAAGCATGAAGCTTGTGGAAGCTTGTTGATACTTTGACAAAGTCCACTAACTTTGTTTTACCTTATATTTTTATTAACCTAACCATTTTGGATTAGCCATAGTTATGTCTCTACATGAGTTAGTATATGATACTCACTCACCTATGGTTAGCTCTCTTAACTTGATCATTATCCTCATCTTTTCTTTTGTTCATCTTCTTCTTCTTCTTTGAGCAAAAGAAAAACTTGCTAGGGTTTTAAAAAGAGAGTGAAAGATTGTGAGAAATCAAATTCTAAAGAGAACCCACTTCCTGTTTCTCCATCCTCTACTAGACTAGCACTTTAGTTTAGGGTGTTTGCTTCACTAATTCTCTAGTTAGTGAAGTAGTAGCTTGAGTTGGTATTCTCTCGACGTAGATCATTTTCGGCCTCGAAGACTTCAAGCAAGGACGCTTCTTTCGCCTCGTGAAGCCATGCAAGAGCCCGGGAGAACCATGATCGCAACGAAGGGACTACAACAAGGAGCTTTAGAAGTGAAGGACTGATCTACAAAGGTTGTATTTCGTATTCACTTAGTCGTAAATGATATTTATTTGCATGTGAAACCCTAATTATCTAGCAAAGATCTTGTTTAGGGTTATTCGGCACGGCTAAAATTTTAATCGGGCATGGTTGATACCTTGTAGAACCTTATTAGAATGCCTAGTAACCCTACAGTGGTATCAGAGCCTAACTAGAGCATTAGGCAACGTGTTTACGAAGTTAAAACTCCGATCGAACCCCGTAACGTCAAAACGACCCCCTCTCTGGACAAATTTTAAAAATGCGATTTTTTCTGTATTAAAAATACCTTAAAAATCAGCAGGGAATTTTAAGCATCACTGTGAAAAACGAGGGGCTAAACCGTACGGACCGCCGCGGAACCGCGGCAATACCTTGCTTGAGCCACGGATCCGCGGCCGTACAGTTGGGTTTGACTTTTCTTTTTGCACAGTTATGACCGTATCTACTAGTGTATCTTTCTGGGTATTTTTAATCTGCCTCAAGTATTGAGTGTTCTGGGGATTATTTTGTATACGTTGATTCGATCGGAAAATTTAATTTCTTTCTGTTTTCGGGATAATTTAGAAAATATTAAAATGTTCGAACGGATATCATTGACTCGTTTTTCCCGACACGAAAAACTTTCAAGTGTTGAATTTTTCTTGAGTTTAAATTTTTCGGAAAAACGTGCATGTAACGCGATGGACCCTCTAGAAGAACACAAATCTTAACTCGATTATGTAACCGTCTGAACCGCCTCTAAACTTTAGGGTTTGGGGCAGTACGGCGTTGCCACATGTGAGGCATTGGCTTGACCCTTCTATGGCTGGACCGTTGGCACTGTGACGTATTCTGGAATTTTTTAAACTCCGCTCAAGTGTTGAGCTATTTAGGAAATCTCGGGTATTTGATTATTCGATCGGAAATTTTAATACCGTCTATTTATCTGGAATGTGATACAATATGTGAAATTCATATAGTTAGGCATGAAATGTGAAGTATGTGATATTTCGGATTTACGATGTCTAAAGAGATTGTGGATTCCAAATGTTGTAGTTTTACACTTTCTTTTCTGGGACCGTAAGTGTAATATGTGATATCGCAGGTTTCATTGCTATATGTCAACGACAATTGGGATGTGCATATTTACTTACGTTGATGACATGTGATGTTATGTGTTGCTGGATATGTTATATTGGATCGTCGCGTTTCTGAATAGCCGGGGATTTTATGTGAGATGAGGGTTTTTATTTTCATTCATGTAAAATTAAATGTATGTAATATTCTTTTATTGGGGCACTTCCGGGATGAGGTTGATGTCACCATTTGTATATTATTTACTTTTCCGCACTAGGATAGACCCAAGGAGGAGAGCACAAGTAACCGGGTTCTAGAGTCCAGTGGGAGACCAACTCGAGGAGTCGAGTCCGGGTCTCCTAACTCTAGAATTGGTAGGGTTGCTTGCCGCTCTCGTAGGGGTCTAGGGGTGTGGGTTTGGCTATTCATCGCGACCGTGGAATCCGTGTTTTATAGAGGCTCAAAATAAAACACGGACATCCTAGTATATCCAATGTTTCATATGTTTCTTCTGCTGAGATATCTGTGATGTGACCATTTGATATGTTGTGATAGATACTGTATATAGTATATATGATATATTATATAGACATTACTTATGTTTTACACCTGCGCTAGCCCTATCCCGCTCTGCCGTTAGTTACCTAACCTAACGGTGTACGAGGGGACATCGAGGCGAATGCGGATGGCATAAGTGTACGTCGTATTTATCTGTGATGTTTAGGTGACTTAAATGATGGGACTTCATTAATATGATTAATGAAAGAAAAGAAACCTAAAAGATATTGTAGAATCAAATTTTCAAAAAAAAGGGTAGCTACAGTTTTTGCTTTGCATAGCGATATATATGATATATTTTGCACCTTATTCGATGAGGAAAGAGCCGAGATCCCTTCACCGGGAGTGACCTCTTAAGCAAAACTGGCAGATGCTACAACATTCGGTTTGTTTTTTTATTGCTTTTGGAGTTTTTGCTTTGCATAGTGATATATATGATATATTCTGTACCTTATTCCATAAGGAAAGAGCCGAGATCCCTTCACCGGGAGTGACCTCTTTAGCAAAACTAATAAAAGTCTCAAAATCACTCCATTTCAAAATTCACTCGATTCTACAACGATATCAAGTTTATTATGCAATAGGTTTTCAGAAAAACCTGTCGTAGCCCTCCGTCATTTCAGATAAATCCTACTTAGTATTCGTGCTACGTTTGTTGACCTCCGTCAAGGCGTAGTGTGCGGTAGCTAACTAGTATTTATCTGCTTATGCATGTGATGCAGATTGGATTAGGGTAGTCGTACGACCTTGTTGACCTCCGTCAAGGGTCGTGCGGGTGGGTTTAATTCAATCAAGAAATGATGGGTTAAACTTAACTTGCACCCTGTGGTTTGTTGACCTCCGTCAAGGTCATAGGATGCTTGGGGCAAAATATTATCGGGAATTTCAAGTGTTGAAATTTGTAATGAGATTGCATACCTTCTATGAGATAGTTGGATCCCGATACCCACTGCGAGTAATTGTTACTCCTGGGAGAGTTTTACACAGGACAATTAGCCGATCAAGTAGGTATCTAGAAAGGTGTCAACGGGGTTACGCCTCTAGGAAAACGAGGTTTACTTTAATTAGGTCCGTGCGAAAGCACGGGGAACCTCCCTGAAAGTACCGACACTGGCCTGGCTGAAAGATTGGCGAAATTGTAGGGTGTAATTAATCCCGGCTAGTTTTTCCTTTTAGGGTTTGAAGGAAGATTTGATAAAAACAGTGGGAGCCATCCTGATTAGATAAAATAATAACCAATCTGATCTTGCAAGAGCATACGCTAAAGTGTTTTTCTTCTCTCTCTCTCTCCAGGTAGCGACCATATCATGCCTTAATCAAGATAATAATATGGATGTATTGACCGAACCCGCATGTTATACTGTGCTGGGAAACGTTGGTTCCGTTCTTTCTTATAAAAGTTATAAGACTGAACAAGATATAGGGGAATACCAGGATTCCCATGCCACCCGAATGAAGAAAGTACATGTTGATGCATTTTCTTCGGGTGTGTTCGTTACAGAGAACTGTTTCTCCATTTGCTCTACGTCCTGGGTATTAGATACCGGGTTAGGATCCCATATATGTAATCAGTTACATGGGCTTAGGAAAGGTAGAGAACTTGGAGAAGATGATAAAAACATAAGGGTTGGAAATGGTGCAATTGTTGCAGCTAAAACCGTCGGGGAATATCACCTTGTATTGCCAACTGGTAATACATTGATTCTGAACGAATGCTATTACATACCGAACCTGATATGCAACATTATATCGGTTTCTTTGTTGAGTAAAGAATGATATAATTTTGTATTACAGGATAATGTTATGAACATTTTTCTAAACTAAAAGTTGGTTGGATCAGACACGATGTGCAATGGCATTTATGTTCTAAATCAATCAACAGTTCTGAGCATAACAAACACACACAAGAGAAAGAGTTCAGAACTGAACGAATCCTTCTTTTGGAATTGTAGACTGGGTCACATCAATGCGACACGGCTAGCTAAGTTGCATAAGGATGGATATTTGAATCCTTTTGAATTTTCATCTTATGATACTTGCCAGTCATGTCTCAAAGGAAAGATGACCAAAACTCCATTTACGGGACACGGAGAAAGAGTTACGGAACTCTTAGGACTGGTACATAGTGATGTATGCGGTCCCATGTCTACACATGCCAGGGATGGTTCTTCGTACTTCATTACATTCACTGACGATCTCTCTAGATTCGGGTATGTGTTCCTGATGAAACACAAATCAGAAGCTTTTGAGAAATTTAGAGAATATAAACAAGAAGTCGAGAACCAAACCGGGAAAAGTATTAAAATCTTTCGATCTGATCGAGGAGGTGAATACTTGAGCAATGAATTCCTGGACTTCCTAAAAGAGAATGGGATTCTCTCTCAGCTAACTCCTCCATATACACCACAGCACAACAGTGTATCAGAACGGAGGAATCGCACCCTATTAGATATGGTGCGCTCTATGATGAGCATATCTGAATTACCTATTTCCTTCTAGGGCTATGCACTGGAGACAGCAGCATACCTACTGAATAGGGTTCCTACCAAATCTGTGCCTACCACCCCATATGAGATATGGGAGGGGAAGAGACCATATCTTAATTTTATTAAGATATGGGGTTGCCCGGCCTATGTCAAAAGACAAAAACCGGACAAACTCGAGGCAAGGTCTGTTTTGTGTAAGTTTGTTGGATATCCCAAGCATTCACTAGGGTATATCTTCTACCACAGTGAGGAACAAAGGGTGTTTGTTGCTTAACACGCCACCTTTTTAGAAAAGGAATTTCTTGCAAAAGAGATTAGTAGCTCTGAGGTAGAACTGGAAGAGCTTCCAGCTGTACAAACCACAACAGAAGATTTGGTGGAATCAGAGGATTCAGTAGTTCCCGATGAACAATGGTATAAACTAATATTCATTATATGAACAGGTGAAAAGCCCCAGCCACTCCGCAGATTTAGTAGGGTTCCTCACCCATCTGAGAGATACTACGGTTTTCTCATGGATGGTGGGAGCGAGGATTGCATCATGGAGGATGATTACCCAACTAGCTTCGAGCAGGCCATCACGAGTGGGGACTCAGTGAAATGGCTGGATGCAATGCGGTCCGAGATGGAATCCATGTACACCAACAAAGTATGGACTTTGGAAGATGATCCTGAAGGGGTAAAACCCATTGGGAGCAAGTGGATCTTCAAGAAAAAACTTGGTGTAGATGGGAAAGTGGAGACTTTCAAAACTAGACTTGTTGCAAAGGGTTTTCGTCAAAGACCAGGTGTGGACTATGACGAAACCTTTTCTCCAGTGGCTATGCTTAAATCCATCCGGATCATGCTTTCCATCGCTGCATATCATGACTACGAAATCTGGCAAATGGATGTTAAGACCGTCTTTCTAAACGGTGATTTAGAAGAGAGCGTGTACATGACTCAGCCAGAGGGCTTCGTAGCTAGTGGGAGCAGCGGAAAGTGTGCAAGCTGCTTAAATCCATTTATGGATTAAAGCAAGCATCGTGGAGTTGGAACATCTGCTTTGACGTCGTTATCAAAGAGTTTGATTTCGTCAAAAACGTAGATGAACCTTGTATCTACAAGAAGGTGGCAGAGAGTAAGGTTGTCTTCCTCGTATTGTACGTGGACGACATACTCTTGATAGGAAATGACATTCCTATACTGCAATCGGTCAAGCTCTTCTTATCACAAAGATTCTCAATGAAAGATCTATATGATGCCTCCTGCATACTGGGAATTATGATCTATAGAGATAGATCTAAAAGGATATTGGGATTGTCCCAATCCAGGTACATTGACACCATACTAAAGAGATTTAGTATGGAAGAATCCAAGCGTGGGAACTTACCCACGATCTCTGGACTCACTCTCTCCAAAGAGATGTCTCCCAAGACTGATTTGGAGAGTGCTCGCATGCAAGGGATACCCTATGCTTCGGCTGTAGGCTCTATCATGTAAGCGACGCTATGTACCGGACCCGATGTAGCACACTCACTAAGTGTAGTGAGTAGGTATCAAGCTGATCCTGGAGAGAGTCACTGGACAGCTGTGAAGAGCATTCTCAAGTACTTGCGAAGGAATAAAGAGATGCTCTTGGTGTATGGTAACGAAGAACTCCAAGTGGAGTCCTTTACCGATTCGAGCTTTCAGAGTGATAAGGACGACTCTAAGTCGCACTCGGGATTTGTCTTTACCCTTTACGGAGGGGCGGTTAGCTGGAAGAGTTCCAAGCAGGAAACTGTGGCAGACTCGACGATGGAGGCTGAATACATCGCTGCCAACGATGCTGCCAAAGAGGCTGTCTGGATCAAGAAGTTCATTACTGAACTTGGAGTGGTTCCATCCATTGAGCATCCAATACCTTTGTATTGTGATAACAATGGAGCGGTGGCTTTGGCCAAGGAACCCAGGTCCCATCAGCGATCCAGGCATATTCTGAGGCGGTATCACCTGATCCGGGAGATAGTTGATCGCTGAGAGATCGAGATCAGGAGGGTTGATATGAAGAACAACACTGCAGATCCACTCACGAAGGCCATTCCCCAGATACAGTTTGAGAGACTCTTCGGGATGCTTGGTATGCGATACTACAGTAGCTGGCCCTAGTGCAAGTGGGAGATTGTTAGTTATATATATACCCTAGAGGCCAGTATTGTACATATGATGTATATTATATTGGATGCTTGGACATATATAGAGAGGACTTTCTTGCTCGATATGATAGTATGCTATCTGGTTGTTCTTTATCTTAACATGTATACTTGTCTCTTGATACTGTCTTATAGTTACATGTTGGTAAAGCCCTTAGGATGTGTTCTTGACTACCAGGACTATGATGCAGATCATACTAGTGAGGCCATGGTAGTCCATAAGTACATCCTTTAATGTTCCTAGTCGTAGGTGTATCGAGACAGGGCATCGATATACCAGAGTAGACTAGCGTATACGCTTCTTGACCCATGAGATGGGCGATGGATGATCCCATATCCATTGGTGTTTGACATCAGAGATGGTATACGGGTGCTCAGTGGAGACTGGGTACACTGGACGGACTCGCCGAGAACTCCCAGATGGTATTATACATCACGTCAGATGGCAGTTCTCTGGTGACACTTGTGCAGGTTAGTCTGTAGACCCGAGATCGTCATAGAGTCTTGTGTGATTCCTACTGTGCTTTGATTTCCACCTTACCACGTCCAAGAGGGCGTATAAAACGATGGTTTTTGGGTACAGTCCCGAGTCACATGGAGGCAATGAGTGATAGGAGGGATTTCGTCTCTCCCGGTATTGGGGGTTGATGTTGCGCTGTGCTCGATTGGCCATAACAGGGAAGTCCCTGGCCAGGGCCGATTTATAGATTTACTGGTAAGTGTTACCAGTAGTTTCTCGACCCGTTATGAGCCTCACGTCGGCACGACTTATCGGTTATTGGGGTCTAACGTTTACCACCCCTAGACTTGATATGCGACATATCAGATGAGGAGACCGGACTGTACGGGAAGTGTTACCGTTAGGCTTTTATAGGAGTTGGAGCGGGCTTGCTTGCTGATCTTCTGATCGCTCAATACCCGGGTAGCCGTTACGTCCAGCTAGTACCGCTGACGGCTTGTGGGTGCTTGATGTGATCATCACCTACTGCCGGCGTATTGACGAGTCTTTAGAGTCCTACATAGAGGTTTTACTGGCTCAGGCAAAACTAAATAGGCGCACGTATGTGATATGTGCGGGACCGAGAATAATGCGTGTATGTGATACAGTATTCTATTCTCGCGACTTTTTGTATCGGTCGGTTATATGAGATATAGCCGGGTTATCGAATCAAGTGTTGATTCGATAAGTCGATACATTGGATGTTAGTCGGTTATATATGATATGACCGGATTATTAAGTCAAGTGTTGATTTAATAATTTAGTGTATAATTGTATATATGATATACTAATTTACATTAACTAACATTTGTTCACTTAAGGATTTTTCTCACATGTGCACAACTTTAATATATATATGTGATATATATTAAAATGTGTTTTTATTTTGTATCATGGTTGTTGATACATCATGCATGGGTATGCAAGACATACACCATTCTATTTTAAATGGTGGTGTATAATTATTTAAGGTAATTACAAATTAGTGGAGCTTTTGTCACAAGCATGAAACTTGTGGAAGCTTGTGGATGCTTTGCCAAAGTCTACTAACTTTGTTTTACCTTATATTTTTATTAACCTAACCATTTTGGATTAGCCATAGTTATGTCTCTACATGAGTTAGTATATGATACTCACTCACCTATGGTTGGCTCTCTTGACTTGATCATTATCCTCATCTTTTCTTTTGTTCATCTTCTTCTTCTTCTTTGAGCAAAAGAAAAGCTTGCTAGGGTTTTAAAAAGAGAGTGAAAGATTGTGAGAAATCAAATTCTAAAGAGAACCCACTTCCTATTTCTCCATTCTCTACTAGACTAGCACTTTAGTTTAGGGTGTTTGCTTCACTAATTCTCTAGTTAGTGAAGTAGTAGCTTGAGTTGGTATTCCCTCGACGTAGATCATCTTCGGCCTCGAAGACTTCAAGCAAGGACGCTTCTTTCGCCTCGTGAAGCCATGCAAGAGCTTGGGAGAACCATGATCGCAGCGAAGGGACTACAACAAGGAGCTTTAGAAGTGAAAGACCGATCTACAAAGGTTGTATTTCGTATTCACTTAGTCGTAAATGATATTTACTTGTATGTGAAACCCTAATTATCTAGCAAAGATCTTGTTTAGGGTTATTCGGCATGGCTAAAATTTTAATCGGGTATGGTTGATACCTTGTAGAACCTTATTAGAGTGCCTAGTAACCCTACAATATCAATGTATTACCCGGTGAGAAAATGAAATAATAAAGCGAGCCAATATTAGATAATGTAATGCAATATATCATATATATTATTATACATTAAATTATCGAATCAACACTTGATCCGACAATCCGGCTATATCGAATATAACTGACTAATATATCATGTACCGATTCATCGAATCAACACTTGATCCGATGACCCGGCTCATATCTAAATATCGTGAGAATATAATACGGTATCTCATATCGCATTATCCTCGGTCGTGCACATATCACATATGTGCCCCTACTCCGTTTTGCCTGAGTCAAGAAACCTCTGTGTAGGACTCTAAAGAATCGTCAATACGCCGGTAGCAGGTGATGATCATATCAAACACCCACAAGCTGCAAGTGGTCAGCTAAACGTAACAGCCACCCAGGTATTGAGCAATCAGAAGATCAACAAGCTAGCCTGTACATTCTCCTGTGAATCCAATCAGTAACACTCCCGTAAAGTCCGGTCTCTTCGTCCGATATGTTGCATATCTAGTCTAGGGGTGGTATACGTCAAACCCCAGTAACCGATAAGTCGTGTCGATGTGAGGCTCATAACAGGTCGAGAAACTACTGGTAACACTTACCAGTAAATCTCTATATCAGCCCTGGCCAGGGACTTCCAGTTATAGCCAATCGAACACAACACAACATCAACTCCCTATACCGGGAGAGACGAATCCCCTCCTATTGCTCATTGCCTCCATATGATTCGGGACTGCACCCAAAAGCCACCGTTTTGCACGCCCTCTTGGACGTGGTAAGGTAGAAATCAAAGCACAGTGGGAATCACACAAGACTCTATGACGATCTCGGGTCTACAGACTATCCTGTACCAGTGTCACCGGAGAACTGCCATCTGACGTGTGGTATATCACCATCTGGGAGTTCTCGGCGAGTTCGTCCAGTGTACCCAGTCTCCATTGAGCACCCGTACACCATCTCTGATGTCAAAACACCGATAGATATGGGATCATCCATCGCCCATCATATGGGTCAAGATGCGTATACGCTAGTCTACTCTGGTGTATCGATGCCCTGTCTCGACACACCCTCGACTAGGAACAGTTATAGGATGTACTCATCGACTACCGTGGCCCCACTAGTATAATCTCATCATAGCCCCAGTAGTCGAGTACAGATCCTAAGGGCTTTATCAACATGTGAGAGTAAGACAGTAAACTAATATAAGTCAACATATTAAGATAAAGGAAAACCAAATAGCATACTATCATGACGAGCAAGAAAGTCCTCTCTATATATATCCAAGCATCCATTATAATATACATCATATGTACAACAATGGCATATAGGGCATATACATAACTAACAAAAAGAACTTAGGAGAATTTACATTGCTTTTTTGAAGCAGTATTGGACATGTTCCTACCAAAAATTTCTGCGCAAAAGAGCCCAAGGTATCAAATGGCAGCGATACGCTTAAGAAAATGCGAACCAGTATTTTCCGGGCTGTATTTTGACAAACTCCCGAATGAGAAACAGCTAAATTCTGACGGTATTGAAAGCGTCTCGAAAAACCCTTCGATTTGATATATTATGGGCCTCATAATTCATCCGGGATCAAAAGTTATGAGACATCACGTGCCCACACGTGACCGGGCACCATGTGCCCTCACGTGACCGGGCCTTACGTGCAGACACGTGACCTTTTACAGGCAAAGTCTGTAGACACTGAATAAAATAAATAATTAAATGGGGTCACGTGCCCACACGTGATAGGCCTTTAAGTCCACTGAAGTATAATAAAACAGCAAGAAGTACCCCAATGGGGTATCATGTGCCCACACGTGACCAGAGGTCACGTGCAAACACGTGATGGGTTCCTAAGCTCTATGAATTAATAGAATTAAATTCTAATTAAATAATCAAACGGTGGGGTCACGTGCCAACACATGATAGGCTTTTAAACCTTCTGAACTAATAGAATTAAATTCTAATTAAAGGAAATCAAAAAACCTAATATTTCCTTAGATCTTTCCAAACAAAAAGATTGCACTCTGTGAAAGGGAGCACCGTTGGATTAAAAATCCAATGGTGATTAAAAATCACCAATTTATAGAAAGATTCTATACAAGAAAATATTTTCCTAAAAATTTGCCATGAACAACAAATAAAATATCTTTTGGATTAAAAATCCAATGGTGAATAAAATTCACTGGATGATCTAAAAGATCATGTTGGTTACAAAAACAACCAAAATCTTTCAATGAAAAATTCACTAAACAAATTGATTCTTTTCTTTCTCCTATAAATAGGAGCCAAGAAGAGAAGAGAAGGGGATCTATTTTTTTTGGAGAAGAACAGAAAGAAAAAAGAGAGGAGAATTTAATTCTCAAGAGAGAGAGAAAAAAGAGAGGAGAATTTAATTCTCAAGAGAGAAAAAAAGAGAGGAGAATTTAATTCTCAAGAGAGAAAAGAAAATTTCTTCAGAAGAGAAAAAGAAACCCTAGGTGAGAAAGGGAAAGAGATCTAAGCTCCATAAAACAAAAAAAAGAGAATTTAATTCTCAAATTAAGAGTTTAACTCTTCTGAATAAAGAACTTTGTTCTTCCTTTGGTTGAAGATCTGCAGAAGCAGATCTCCCCACAATTTGAGAATTTAATTCTCATCGGGGAGATTCTGCCATGCAGATCCAAAACTTAAAGGGAGTTTAAGGAATTTAATTCCCCCAAATTCATAGGAATTTAATTCCTCCAAATGAAACTAGGGTTTAACCCTATATGAGAATTTAATTCTCCCAGATTCATAGGAATTCAATTCCTCCAAATAAAATTAGGGTTTAACCCTACATAAGAATTTAATTCTTCCAAATACATAGGAATTTAATTCCTCTAAACAGAACTAGGGTTTAACCCTATAAACGAATTTAATTCTTAAAAACAAGAGACTTAAAGCTCTCCATGCACATAAAGATCAAGTATCTAATATAATCACGTGGTAACACGCGACTCTTCATCCCAACGAATAAAAAAGAACGAACAAGACTAGGTCACGTGCCCCCACGTGACCCTTAAACAGACTCCTCAAGATGAGAAAGAAAAAAGCTTGGAGGCAATGCCTCACGTGCTCACACGTGACCCTCAAAACTAAAGGGAATAAAGCCAAGGGCAGAACAGACTTTGGGTGCCTCACGTGTCCCCATGTGACCCATGACAAACACCTCTTTAAAAAAGAGAAGATAGAAAGAACTGAAGGATTAAAAATCCAATGCATGGGCGCCCTCACGTGTCCCCACGTGATCCCTAACAAATCCCTTTAATATCCAGTGCATAGATACCCATTATGTGCCAACACGTGATGGCCTTGAAGACTAAAAGTGTTCAACACTTATTTGAATATTCTGAGAACAAAATAAAGGAAGTCTGGGCCCCATCTTCATATGCCTCACGTGACCCCACATGACCAATTCAATTTTAGTGTTTAACACTATTTTGAGCGTTTTGTTTCTAGTGTTTAACACTGTTTTAAGCACATCACGTAGGAACACGTGATCGTCAAATATGTGTTAGTGTTTAACACTATTTTCAAACCAAGCTTAACCCAAATTGGCTAAGTTTTTCAGAGGTAAATCTCCCCTTCAACTGAACCTCAAAATTGATCAGTCCATGTGATATGCAAAGTAAAGTCCAGAGCTATAATGAATAGTTAGTGCTAAGCCAAAGACAAAATGTTGTCAGAGTCCCCAAACCCCTGTTTAGCATTGCTAAATAATGGGGGGGCTGAACCCAGATAAATGTTCAACGGTCCAACAAAGGGCCAACATTTCAAACTTAATTGGACTTAGCCCAAGTTGGCCATAAGTCCTCAATTCAGATTTAACTGAGCCAATGTGCTCATAATACAATTAATTGATCTTAGTCCCAAATCGGACTACAGATTTCCCAATCAACTTTGGTTCAAGGGTACATCTCTTCACTCCTCTGATATTTGTCGTTGTAATCCTTCAACGTCTTTAGAGAGGTGACGGGTCCCGATAACCAATCATTCCATGGACTGTGGGGTCCTTAAACTCATGGAATATGATGTCCTTAAACTTTATAGACTATGACGTCTTTAAACTATGGACTGTGGGGTCCCTAAACTCATGGACTATGATGTCCTTAACCTCGGACTGTGGGGTCCTTAAGCCCATGGACTATGATGTCCTTAACCTCGTACTGTGGGGTCCTTAAGCCCATGGACTATGATGTCCTTAACCTTGGACCACCATGTCCCTAAACTGGTAATGGACCACCATGTCCTTAAACTGGTAATCGACCGTAATGTCCCTAAACTAAACAATAGAGCCCAAATGCTCTTTTGTTGGATCTAAATGATCCCGTTGAGTTGATCTTAGTCTAAAATTAGACTAACGTATCCTTAACAAACGTTTAAGTTGATCTTAGTCTCAAATGAGACTAACGTATCCTTAAACCCAACCGCAAACCCAAATCTAAGAAGATACGGATTTGGACTAATCCACGCCCTACGGGCGACAACATAAATTAGTCTACGTATACAATCCACGGGCAACCAAAAAAAACAAAACAAACACACACGACACAGAGTGACCATCTGAAGGAGGAGAAAGTGGTTATCGCGATGCGATAGCGTAATTAACTGCAGGGGCTTACGCCTGCAGGGAAAAGCGTCCCCACAATCAAAAAACCCCTCAACAAGGTGGAATCTGATGAAGTCTACTACATCGGCCGCATCCGTTTAAACCTTCGATACATGGTGCCATAAATCAACTTGGCATCTTCGGGGAGGTGGACGGATAGCACCAATTAGCATCTGCCCTCGAATTTCAGGCTATGACGTCCCAACGTCCGGTCGCGTTTTTCGGCGGAGAACAGGCCCGCTAAGGATGGACCAAACAGGGTAGCTGCTCGGTGGGTCTGTAGGTTCATTCTGACCTTCTTTGGTTCGTGAACATTGGGAAGGGCGACCGTTGCAGGCGGCACATGCCAGGAAAGCTTGGGGGAGGCGTAATGTTTCGGGGAGCCGCGTCACTTTTTCCACGTGGCGGCGCGGTATTGGAATAATCTTGGCGGATCCCAGGATTCACGCGTGAATCTGGGCCTTTAAGAGGGTCCTGTTTGAGGTTGTAAATAGAGAAAGAGATGGCAACCCCTTTGGCATCTTTTCCTTTTGAGATGACTGGACGCATGTATTCGATCGAAGAGATCATCACCTTTGACGACGTCTCTATGTATGATCAATCCCTGGTTAAGGATGGGTACCGGGGAGTGGTCCAGCGCCTCGAAGGTCACGTCGGCCGTCTTCTCCCTCGGCGGTCATCCCTACTTCAGTTGCTGATGTACGCGATTTGGAGGAGGTCCCCGGGGTTGGACAACCCCTTCACCGAGGAGCTTCTGGACGAGGCGCTCGACAAGGTGCGTTCGATCTTCTTGCTCGGCCTCATCTCGAAAGCCAGGCATGATCGATCCTTGGCCCTCATTCTGGAGTGCTTCAAAATGAGGTATATCGTGAGCCAAGGCTCAGAGAGCGGAGCGTCGGGTGCTTCTGTGGCGTCCCGAGTTCGCGTGCAGCATCGTCGGGAGCGGGCTGCAGAGGCTAGAGCCCGGCTGGTGGAAATCTACTCCGAGTACCACCAGGAGTACTTCCTTGATTCCGTTCTACCTCTGTTGTAACCTTTTCCTTTTTCTGTAAGGCTAAGGAGCCCGTAGTACCTTTTGAATGAACAAATTCTTTTTGCAATGTTCTAGTGTTCCCTTCTTATTATTTAAATAGAAAGAACTTTAGAAAGGTTTACATTGTCTATGTGAAAGAAGAAATACACACTCGTAGATATTCTTTTTATTGGTACAGTTTGAGCTTCTCAATGTTGTAAGGTCGTGGAAACTTGCGCCCATCCGCGTTTGCAAGCGGTAGGCTCCGCCGGCCAGGACCTCGGAGACGAGAAAAGGACCGTCCCATTTTGGGGAAAACTTATGCAGCCTGCCTTGGTCGACGAACTCGTTCCGTCTTAGGACTAAATCTCCGGTCTTGAAAAAGCGACGCTTGACTCGCGCGTTCTAGTAGCGGGCGGTTTGCTGTTGATGGGCGGCAACTCTGATCTGAGCCCGGTCTCGTTTCTCTAACAACATGTCCAGGTTAGTTCGTAGGGCTGAGGTGTTCGCTTCGTCGTCGAAATGTTCGACCTGGTGACTGGGGAGCTTGATCTCCGCTGGAACCATTGCCTCTGTACAGTAGCAGAGGCTGAAAAGGGTCTCCCCGGTGGGGTTTTCTTTGACGTGCGCAGGACCCATAGGACCCGGGGTAATTCCTCGACCCAACTGCCTTAGCACCCTTCTAGGCGTGTCCGAAGGGCTCGGAGAATGTCCCGGTTAGTGACCTCGGCCTGCCCGTTACATTGGGGATGTGCGACCGCGGCAAATTTCATGAGGATGTGATATTCGCTGCAAAACTCCTTAACTCTTTCATTTTCAAAAATTGTTCCGTGGTCGGTGATTATGCACCTCGGGATACCGAACCGGAGTATCACGTTGTTCTGCAGGAACTTAATAGTCGTGGTGGCATCCGGTTTCCTGATGGGAATGGCCTCGATCCACTTCTTGAAGTAGTCCACCGCGACAATGACATACTTGTGCCCGCCCGTACCAGTAGGGAACTGGCCTATCATGTCCATTCCATACTGGGCAAACGGCCATGGGGAAGTTAGGGTGGTTAGCTCGGTAGCGGGAAGGCGAGGTATGCTTCCATGGAGTTGCCAGCTCTTGCATCTCCTGACCAGCTTCTGGGCGTCCTGATGAATGGTCGACCAGTAGTCCCCCTGGAGCAATGCCTTCTGGATTAAGGTGCGGGCCCCTTGGTGCGCGCCGCCGACCCCTTCGTGGATCTCTCGGAGGATGTAGTCGGCTTCGTGGAGGTCGACGCACCGGAGCAGGGGCTGAGTGAAGGACTTCTTATAGAGGTTTCTATTGCTCCAGACGAAATGGAGAGCTTTGGCTTGGAGACGGCGGGCTTCTCCCCGATCTTCTGAGAGCGTACCTTCCCTCAGGAATTCCATGAGGGGCTTTCTCCAGTCCCGGTCTTCTTCCCGGGCTGTATACACTTGGAGCATTGTTGCCTCATCTTCCACGCTGGGCCGTGGCAGGACCTCGAAGAGGATGTTCCTTTTGTTGTTGGCCGTGTAAGATGAAGCCAGCTTACTCAAGGCGTCAGCTTGGGCGTTGAGCTATCTGGGGATTTGCTCGATCTGGACTTCGTCGAAGTCCTTCCGCAATCTTCTCACCTTGGCCAAGTACTTCACCATCAGAGGCACCCGTGCTTTGAATCGGCCGGTCACTTGGCCAACGACTAGGGTGAAGTCGCTGCGGACCCGGATTGTTTTCAGTCCCAGTCCAAAGGCTATGCGCAGTCCGGCCAGCAAGGCCTCATAATCCACCGCGTTATTTGAGGCTTGGAACCTGAGCTTCAGAGAATACTCCATTTCTGCCTTGTTCAGGCCCCGAATGATGAGGCCGGCACCACAGCCTTCCTCGGTCGAGGACCCGTCGACGTAAAGGATCCAATCAGGGACTGAGTCGGGCTTCCCGTCGACCGAGGGTTGAGCTGCGGGGGCTGGCGTTGACTCCGGCTCCTTACTGGGGATGGTGCACTCGACGATAAAATCGACCAGGGCTTGTGCTTTGATGGCCTTCCTCGGGCGGTATTTTACGTCGAACTGGGACAACTCCCACCTCCACTTCTCCAAGCTGCCAAAGGACTCGAGTGAGGTGAGGATAGCCCCCAGAGGGCGCTCTGTAAGAATGAGGATGGTGTGCGCCTGGAAATAGTGTCGTAGCTTCGTTGAGGCCACGATGAGTGCCAAGACGATCTTCTATATGGCTGGGTACCTCGTTTCTGCGTCTTTGAAGACGTGGCTCACATAGTATACCGGCTTCTGGACTCTTTCGACCTCTCGGACGAGCACTGAGCCCGCTGCTTGGACGGATACCGCCAGATATAGCGATAGCTCGTCCCCTTCAACCAGTCGGGTGAGCAGCGGTGGAGTCGCAAGGTGCCTCTTCAATTGGTCAAAGACGGTCTGGCACTTCTCCAACCACTCGAACCTTAGAATTTTCCTTAGAGCCTTGAAGAACGGGAGGCACATCTCCCCAGACCTCGACATGAATCGTGACAGAGCGGCTACCCGCCCTGTTAGCCGCATGATCTCGACGTTAGTCTTGGGCGCGGCCATGTTGAGGATGGCGTTGATTTTCTCCGGGTTAACTTCGATCCCGTGGCGAGTGACCATGAAACCGAGGAACTTTCCCCGGTGACTCCGAATGCGCACTTGGCGGGGTTCAGTTTCATCTTGAACTTGCGGAGGACGTCGTAGGCCTCGCCCAGATCCTTGGCATGGTCGACCGATGAGACCGACTTGACGAGCATGTCGTCGACATAAATTTCCATGTTCCTCCCGATCTGTGGTTTGAACATGCGATTGACCAAGCGTTGGCACGTAGCTCCGGTGTTTTTGAGGCCGAAAGGCATCACCTTGTAGCTGTATACCCCTTGGTCCGTGGTGAATGCAGTGAGATCCTCGTCCGCCGGATTCATACGGATCTGATTGTAGCCGGAAAAGGCATCCATGAAGCTAAGTAGCTCGTGGCCTGCCGAGCTGTCGATGAGCTGATCTATCCGAAGGAGGGGATAGTTTTCTTTCGGGCAGGCCTTGTTGAGATCTGTGAAGTCGACGCACATACGCCACTTTCCGCTTGACTTTTTGACCATGACCATGTTTGCCAACCATTCGGAGTATGGCACATTCCGAATGAAGTTGGCGGCAAGGATCCTGTCTACCTCGTCCTCGATCTCCTTCTGTTTGATCGGGGCGAAGCTTCACTTTTTCTGCCTGACGGGTCGGGCCGTAGGATCTACCCCGAGCTTGTGAGATATGATTTTGGGTCGATCCCAGGCATGTTAGCAGGTGCCCAGACGAACACGTCAGAGTTGTTTCTGAGGAAATGAACCAGGTCATCTCGCTGAGTCCTTGTCAGAAGCGACCCGATCTGGACGGTTCGTTCGTCGTCCCCTTCTACGAGGAGGACCTCTGTCAGTGGCTCCACCGGGGTCCCTCAGACCTCTTTTTGCTCGTCTCAGGTGTCCAGAGAACCCCTGATGTCACCCTCGCCCTCAACATCGTTGTTCGGACCGCTCAGACGAAGATGTTGCGGTGAAGCAAACCTTTGCAGTCCGTTAGTTTCCGTAGGCCCGGCCTATCCCGCCTTGGTCGAGCGGGAATTTCATCGCCAGGTGGAAGGTCGATATCTGGGCCCTGAGGGAGTTCGGTGTAGGGCGACCGAGGAGGATGTTGTAGGCCGAAGGGATTCTCGCTATGATGAATTCCACAGGCACGGTGCACGTACGGCCAGACTCCCCAATGTTGAATTAGAGAGTGATTACCCCTTCCGCCGGGATGGAGTGGTTGGTGAACCTTGACAGGACGTGGGTGGTCGGTCTTAGTTCCGACGGGGTGAGCCCCATACGCAGAAAGCAGTCATAAAATAGAATGTCTGCCGAGCTTCCAGAGTCGACCAGTATCCTCTGCACCTCGTAGTTGTGGACCCGAGCTGTGATCACCAACGGATCGTTGTGGGGCGGGGATATACCGTGGAGGTCCTCGTCATTAAAAACGATCGGCTCGGCTGCCCTGTCCTTCTTCCTCGGGTGGCTGTCAGTCCCCTCGATCGGTGAGGGGCCTCGTAGGTATTCGCCATACCCTCTGTTGACATGACCATGATCTGGCCGATTGTTAATTCACCGGGAGGGGGACGTTGCTCTTGCTCACGGTCAGCTTGCCGCTTGTCCTGCAAATACGCTGCCAAGTGGCCCGAGCGGATTAGCTCCTCGATGTAGTCTCAGAGCTGCTTGCAGTTCTCCGTGATGCGGGCCTGCGACCGGTGGAAGCCGCAGTAGGGGCCCCGGGTGCGCTTTGCCACCCTGTTCGAGACTGGGGGGAGCTTGAAGAACCTCTCGCCCTTAGCCTCCTCCAGCAGTACTGTCTGGGAGATGTTGAGCGGGGTGTACTCCTGAAACTTCGGAGAGTAGGTCTTCGGCCGCTCAATCTTCTTTTTCTCTTCTCGGGCCCTTTTCTTGTGATCAGCTTGTTCTGTCCGAGGCAGATTGGCGTTCACCTTGGATTCAAGCTGGATCTCACGTTCAGTCCAAGCCATTACCTCGACCATGGTCTTGGGTTGCGCTAATGCAAAGGAGTGTAACCACTCCTTGTGCCTAAGACCCGACCTAAGTGCCATAATGACCGTCTCGTCCCGGTGTTCTGGGACTTCGAGGAGGGCGTTGTAGAAATGGGTGACATGCCCTTTGAAGGTTTCTTTGTCCCCGCTCTTTATTGTGAAGAGATGGTCGACGGTCCGCTTCTCCCGTCGTTTCCCGATGAAGTGGCCGAGAAATTGGGTGGCTAGCTCATCGAAGGTTGAGATTGAGCGGGACGCGAGTCCTCAAAACCAGTCTCGTCCGGAGCGGATGAGAGTGGCCGGAAAAGCACGGCATTGGGCGGCGTCGAAACAGTCCTGGAAACTCATCCCGGCTGTGAACGCGTCCAAGTGGTCATTCGGGTCGGACTTCACATCGAAGAGCGAGACCTTCGGGGGCTTGTTCCGGAAGGAGACATGGACGGCGAGTAGCTCTTCGGTGAAGGGCTTCGTGAGCGAGTTGGCGGCGTATTTAGCCTCGTCGCTCGAATGACGGCCTTCTCGATGCATACCTTCGATCTTCTTTTCGAGGGCGTCGAGTCGACCGTGGTATCCCGATGAGTCGGCATGCTCCGATTTTTGGCCTCTGCTGCCGGAGACCTCTGCCTGGCCACGGCCCCGATTCCGTTCGATGACGTTCCTCAGGTCTCCTGGCTAGGTCGTTTTCGAGCTGCCGTGGCGAGTCCCGTGCGCGCGACCCCGTCGAGGGAGGGGGTGTCGGTTATGCCTGGGCGCAGGCGAGCTGACCGACACCTCCTTGGGAAGGACTGGGCCGCGATAGGGCTCGGGGCAAGGCGCTCTGGCGTAAGACCTCGGAGTTAAACTGTGTGGCGCCAACCGGGTCATTGAATATATCGGCTCGGGGAATCTGCGGCAGCTGGAGACAGCGAGGCGGTGATCGGTCGTGCCAACGCGGACAGAGTCTTCTCTCCCTCTGTAGGGGTCCCGGTCTCGCGGAGGGGAGCGGCGACCTGGGGAGCTTGTCCGGCCGCTTGGACACGGACGAGCGCATCCACGACGGACGTGAGTCGATCTATCCGAGCGGATAGGACGTAAATGGCGTTTGGTGGAAAGGGGATTCTCCCTCATCTCCACTATGGGGAGGCCGACGGTTGGTGCTTGAATCGTCGCGGTGACAGCTTGCCATGTAGTCAAGATCGGAAGATGAACTTTTGGTTGAGTGAAACTAGGTTCCCACAGACGGCGCCAACTGATGGATCTCTGGATCTCCTTCAGATATTATCTTCCGTTGATCTGCTGCGAGCGCTGATGGACGGCTGAGATTGAATTGGAGGGTTGTCTCCTGGAGCGTGTGGATCTCAATGGGCTTTGTGTGGTTGAGGCCGAGCTACCCGCAAAGAAGTTCCGGATGGTTGTGCCACCGAGAACCCTCCGACGATCAAGTTAGACGGGGTATTTTGGCGAAGTAACGACCTAGTGGAGTAAAAATGGCTTACCTGGATCGTCTGAGAGAGGGGTTTATATAGCGGCAGCAATGGGCAGGCGGGCACGAGATTTACGCCGGCCGTTACGCCCCTGGCGTCACGCCCGCGTGATAGGCGGGATCCCACATTAATGACGAGACATGCTCATTAATGGGGATCGTGATGGCGTGGAACGCGGGATCATGGGCGGCGAATATCTCGCGCATGGCGAGATTCATGGAGCCGTGGCGGAGGCGCCTGTGATAAGCGCTGCGGGTCGGTCGATGAGACCGAGGAAGAAGAGCTCTGCGGGAGGCTCGGGCACGAACGAGAGGCCGAGGCATCTTAGTTCTGTGATGGCTCGGAGGCGGGCCCGGGATGGTCTGGAAAGCCACCAAAGGTCGGGAACTCCTCGGGCCGGAGGTGTGATCCCAACTGAAGTTCTTGATCCTTTCTTTTAGGTTCTGGGACACGCCATCTGCAACGTGTCAGCATCTGGAGAGTCACCTATATCGAGCCTCATCACTCAGATATGAGCATAAGCATAGGTGATCAGCAATGCACATGCAGTTTCACCTAAAAGTAACCAAAAACAAACAAACTAGCGAAAAAACTAATCATGTTAAGAAAGAAAACCTTTTTCGGATATGTTCGACTCGTTCATCAGCTTCTCATAAGAGTTTCATCACCTGTTGATATTGATGACAGCATTGATTCCTGATTGCATCTCGATTCTTAATCCTTCGGCATTCACAGGACGAATTGCATCACTCATGTCACAAGACGAACACCTGATTCAGGCACAAATATTAACAGACAGAAGGTCGCAAAACAGATCAAATGTGTAGAAATATTTTACAAACTTGAAAATTATACCATGAAATTAGAGTAGTCCCCAAGTTAGGCTCCTCGGCAACGATTGTTTCTTGCACATCGACGAGTGGCAATCCGTAAACAGATCCTTGGGGATTTGCAGTTGCACCATCAGTAATCAGCGCGACAATGACAAGTCCACTCTCATGATCAGTTACAAACAAAATTTATTTTTTAAAAAAAAACATTGAACGGAAAAGATAAAAAAACTGAGAACCTTGCTAATTCTTCTTATAGGAAGAAATCATTCACTAACAAATAGTTGTGGGGAGGAGGGGGGGGGGGGGGGGAGGGGATCAGGAAGAAAACTTCTTTCCATACAAACTAATACCCAATCCTGTGTTGGCAGTGATAGATAAAACTATCCAAGACTGATTTTTCTCCTGATATCAAGTAATCCACAAAGTTCAGGTAAGCTACAATTACACGAAAGTAGACAACAAACTGAGAACCCTGATAAGTCAAGGTACTTGGCAGGCCAGAACATAAAAGAAGCAGATTACAACATTACATCACTAACAAATGTTTTTATTATGTAAGACAACGGTAAATGTACATAGCCAATATTTTGTAGAGGTCACCGAAGAAATTATTAGAAACTAACGGCCTGTTTGTTTCCATGGGAGTTCGAAGCCTTGATTTTAAGCCAGAGTTCGAAGTTTTCTGTTTGTTTTGCCAGAGAAGTCGACGACTTCGAACTCATAATTCCCATGTGGCGTGGGTGAAAGAGGGAGTTCGAAGTCGGAGTTTTTTGGATGGGGTTGAACTGGAGTTTGTCACATCAATCCTATTTATTCTTGTTAATTATTTCTTCTCTCTGAACTTCCCCTCCAATTTCATCTATAGACTCCTAATTTGCCAAGTGTTCTACCAAACACAAAGTCACACTCCTATTTTCAAGTTCAAGAAACTGCTTCTAAACAAACATAAGAATTTCAACTCTTCACTCATTTTCATGCAGGAGCTCCAACTATCGATTTTTTACTCCAAAGAAACAAACATGCCCTAAAATTCATTGTGGGGTTGTCGATTCATGTGATTAATATAACTATCATAATATAAATATAATATTGAAGTTATGCAACTACAACTGAAAGAACTTGCTTAGCTTTGACAGAGTTATATATTAGAAGAAAGAATTAGACATTAAAAAAAACATTAGCTGAGAAGGCTGGAACAGATTATATCTCAACGTTTGCAAAGAAAATTGGGACAATACACAAGTAATTGAAGTTATACAACTACAACTCTAGCAAATTATCAACACAGCGCAGTTGTGGAAATTTTCAAAACATAGCCGAAGGTCATACATAATGTATTTAAGAAAGAAGCGAATGCATTCAACTATTTATAAAGCGGCAACAACAATGTAGAAAGATGGTGTAAAGAGGTAGATGTAATGAATTCAAATTCATATAATCAACTGATAAAAATACTATTGCAAATATGAATAACAGTTAATTTTCCTCTTCAGACATCGCTCCCAGCGGTAAAAAAACATTACCAAAGGATGTTATTATAAGCATTATCATCTTTCCCTTGGTCTTCCATCCGGAAACACGGGATCATGAACTTTGTCTGCGTTTTTCGCCGAGCCATTATGAGCCTCATCCAAACTCAAGCTCTCAGCGCCATTGAAATCCGGAGGTGTATCGTCTTCTTCTTCATCACTCCAATCAAATTCCTCATCATTTTGACCACCATCTCCATCATCATCATCATCATCATCTGACAAGAAATTATCTATATCATCGATATCAGACCAATCCTCACTGCCTTCTTCACCATTTGCTTCTTCCAATGTCCCATCATCTTCACCATTCACATCACTTTTTGGTGGAAACCTCCTCGAGAATCTAGGAACCGCAACAAGCGCCCTCATCTTCTCCTTGAGGAGCAACAGCTTATCTTTCTCAAGCAATTGCGCGGAGAAAAACTGAGTCCCTATCCCCTTTCAACGATACATAGAACATATTGGGGTGCCTAATCAACGCTCCCCTAAGCTGCTGCGAAAACCGAAACTCCTCTCTAAAGTGCGTAAGGTGATCAGACTAACGTTCTCTTCTCAAGTGTTAGGCTCAACATCTCATGAACTACAGCACAGGCTTGCTTCTCTTTCTCGGGGTACCCGATTTCAACTCCGAGAAATCCGAATAAGGCGATATAAACGGCATTTCACTGAACATATTTATCCTTCTCATCTCTCCCTTGGAAAGAACCAATCCTTTAGGGAGCTTCACTCTTCTGAATCTAGGAGGCCTATCAACGATCAAATTCCTTTCTTCGACTTCTCTAGTCTTCTTCTCTTCTTCTGCAGCCTCGGCCGCCGAAATTGCCAACCCAGGATCCCAATGAGTGAGCTCCAGCACGGGCCCTCGATCTGTAGACACCACTCTAAAATACTGAGGGTACCTTTCGCAGATCGTGGCCTAGGCAGCCCGAAATCATTCTTTAAATGGGCAATCATTTCAGATGATCCTCATAAGTGGGAATTCCCCAGATCATGACATGTGGTAGGTGACGTGTCCAAAGGCTTATGGGACAGGAGCAAGCACGATGCATTGAAGGCATTCTCTGGGCCTTCGCTCCGATGATTGACCCGATCTTCGATTGCCTCCCAAAACACTTCTATGCTCGCCTTACAAATAACCATCGGCTCGCCTCCGAGCCCTCCTACACGCTGAGCTTTCTCAGCCAGCCCCAGCTCGCCTCCGAGCTATCACAGAACCGAGCTTCCTCAGCCCCCCGCTCGCCTCCGAGCCTCCCGCCGAGCTAAGCCTCCCCGGTTCTACCGAGCAACCAAGAACGCAGAGCCCAAGCGCCTCCGCCACGGCTCCGCGTATCTCCCCAGAAGCGAAATATCCGCCACCCAACATCCCGCGTTCCACGCCGTCATATCCCCCATTAACGAGCGTATCTCGTTATTAATGGAGGGATCCCGTCATTCACGTAGGCGTAACGTCAGGTGCGTAACTAAAGGCGAAGATCTCGCGCGAGCTCGTCCCAAGCGACCACTATAAAAAACCCTTTCCCAGACGACTTAGATAAGGCAATTTCAATCCAACAAGCTGCTACCCTGCTCATTTTTCTCGGCTAACTTGATCGTCAGAGGCTCCTACGGTGGTCACCCATCCCGGGACTTCTTTGCATATAGCTCGTCTTCACCTCAAAATCAACCCATTGAGATCCACACGTCCAAGGAGACAACCTTCAACACCAATCTCAACCCTTCATCAACGCTAGCCACAGATCGACGAAGGACAACATGTGAAGAAGATCAAGGCCTCTATCAGTTGGCGCCGTCTGCGGGAAAAATTCTTTCCACCCATCAAAAGTTGATCTTCCGTTCTCGACTTCATGGCAAGCGAAAACCGTGACGATCCCAGCATAAGCCGCCGCATTCTCCACAACAGCGGCACGGACGGATCTACTCCCCCTCCGAACGCCATCCACGCCATCTCGGCAAGGATCGACAGGCTCGCGTCCATGGTGGACGCCCTTGTCCGTGTCCAAACGGCGAGCCCAGCCCCCCAGGTCGCCGTTCCCCCTTCCAGGGATCACGACCTCCACAGAGGGGCGGATAACACCGCCCACGCTGGCACCACCGAACAACGCCGTGCTCACTCTGGCGACCGCGGCTCCCCCGCGGCGACCGATTCAATGGCTCGCTGGGCGCCACACGGCTCCACGCCGAGGTCTCATGAAAGAGCCAATCGCCCCGAAGCCTGTAGCGTCCCCGTCCCTCCCGAGGAGGTATCGGTCAGCTCGCCTGCTCCAAGGCATGACCGACTCCCTCTCCCTCGACAGGATCGCACGAATGACACTCGCCGCGAGGACTCAAGAAGGACCTCGTCAGGGGACCTAAGGAATTTGATAGAACGGAATCGGGGTAGCAGCCTGGCGCAGACCACAAGCGGGAAGGGCCTCCACTCTGACTGCGCCGAATCCTCGAGGTATCATGACCGCCTCGATGCCCTCGAAAAGAAAATCGAGGGTATACATCGGGATGGTCATCCATCCGGTGAAAGGGCCATGTACGCCACCGACTCACTTACGAAGCCCTTCATCGAGGAGTTACTCGCCGTACACGTCTCGTCCAGGAACAAGCCGCCCAAGGTGGCCCTCTTCGACGGGAAATCCGACCCTAAGGACCATCTGGACGCATTTACGGCGGGCATGAGCTTCCAGGATAACTCCGACGCTGCCCAATGCCAAGCATTTTCCGCCACTCTCATCCAGGCTGGACGGGACTGGTTCCGAGGACTCAGGCGACGCTCCATCTCTACCTTTGATGAGCTGGACGCCCAGTTCCTCGGTCACTTCGTCGGAAACAGACGACAGAAGCGGACTGTCGATTACCTCTTCACCATTAAAGGCGGGGACAAGGAATCCTTTAAGGGATACGTCACTCGCTTCTACAACGCTCTTCTCGAGGTTCCCGAGCACCGGGACGAAACTGTCATCACCGCCCTAAGGTCGGGTCTTAGGCACAAAGAGTGGCTCCGCTCTTTTGCATTAGCGCAACCTAAGACCATGGCCGAGGTAGAAGCTTGGAACGAGCAAGAGATCCAACTCGAGTCTGAGGTGAACGCCAACCTGCCCCGGGGCGACCAAGCCGACCAAAAGAAGAGGGGAAGAGAAGAGAAGAAGAAGGTCGACCGGCCAAAACCATACTCCCGAAATTTCTAGGAGTAAACTCTTCTCAACATCTCCCAGATCGAGCTGTTAGAGGAGGCGAAGGGTGAGCGATTCTTCAAGCTCCCGCCGTCTCCGAGCCAAAGCTCGCCATTTTGTCTGGAGCAATGGAAACCTCTACAAAAAGTCCTTCACTCAGCCCCTGCTCCGGTGCGTCGGCCCACACGAAGCCGACTACGTCCTCCATGAGATCCACAAAGGGGTCGGCGACGCGCACCAAGGGACCCGCACCTTAATCCAGAAGGCATTGCTCCAGGGGTACTACTGGCCGACAATTCATCTGGACGCCCAGAAGCTCGTCCGGAGATGCAAGAGCTGCCAACTCCATGAAAGCATACCTCGCTTTCCTGCTACCGAGCTAACCGCCCTAACCTCCCCGTGGCCGTTTGCCCAGTGGGGAATGGACATGATAGGCCAGTTCCCTATCGGCACGGGCGGACATAAGTACGTCCTCGTCGCCGTGGACTACTTCACGAAGTGGATCGAGGCCATTCCCATCAGGAAACCGGACACCACCATGACTATTAAGTTACTGCAGAACAATGTGATACTCCAGTTCGGCATCCCGAGGTGTATCATCACCGACCATGGGACAAATTTCGAAAATAAAAGAGTTAAGGAATTCTGCAGCGAATATCGTATCCGCATGAAGTTTGCCGCGGTTGCGCATCCCCAATGCAACGGGCAGGCCGAGGTCGCTAACCGGGACGTCCTCCGAGGTCTTCGGACACGCCTAAAAGGACGCCAAGGCAGTTGGGTCGAGGAATTACCATGGATCTTATGGGCCCTGCGCACGTCGAGAAAAACCCCCAACGGGGAGACCCCTTTCAACCTCTGCTACGGTACCGAGGCAATGATCCCAGCGGAGATCGGGCTCCCCAGTCACCGGGTCGAGCATTTCGACGACGAAGGGAGCACCTCAGCCCTCCGAACTAACCTGGACATCTTGTTAGAGAAACAAGACCGGGCTCAGATCAGAACTGCCGCCTATCAGCAGCAAACCGCCCGCTACTACAATGCGCGAGTCAAGCTTCGCTTCTTCAAGACCGGAGATTTAGTCCTAAGGAGGAACGAGTTCGTCGATCAAGGCAAGTTGCATAAGTTTTCCCCAAAATGGGACGGTCCTTTCCTCGTCTCCGAGGTCCTGCCCAGCGGAGCCTACCGCTTACAAGACGCGGATGGTTGCAAATTTCCACGACCTTACAACGCTGAGAAGCTCAAGCTGTACCTCTGAAAAGAATAGCTACGCATGCATATTTCTTCTTTCACAAAGGCGATGTAAAAACCTTTCTAAAGTTCTTTCTATTTAAATAATAAAAAGGGAATAATGGGGCATCGCAAAAAAGAGAATTCTATTTATTCAAAAGGTATTACGGGCTCCTCAGCCTTACAGAAAAAGAAAAAGGAAAAATTTACAGCAGAGGGGGAACGGGATCGAGGAAATACTCCTGGTGACACTCAGAATAGATATCCGCTAACCGGGCCGTAGCCTCTGCAGTCCGCTCCCGCCGATGCAGCACCTGAACCCGGGACGCCACGGAAGCACCCGACGCTCCGCCCTCTGCGCCTTGGCTCACGATGTACCTCTTCTTGAAGCACTCCAGAATGAAGGCCAAGGATCGATCGTGCTTGGCTTTCGAGATGAGGCCGAGCAGGAAGATCGAGCGCACCTTGTCGAGCGCCTCGTCCAACAGCTCCTCGGAGAAGGGATTGTCCAACCCCGGGGACCTCCTCCAGATTGCGTACATCAGCAACTGAAGTAGGGACGACCGCCGAGGGAGAAGCCGGCCGACGTGACCCTCGAGGTGCCGAACCACTCCCCGGTACCCATCCTCAGCGAGGGATTGGTCATACATGGAGACATCGTTGAAGGTGATGATCTTTTCGATCGAATACATGCGCCCAGTCATCTAAAAAAAAAGCGATGCCGAAGGAGTTGCCGTCTCCTTCTCTATTTATGACCTCAAATAGAATCCTAAAAGACCCAGATTCGCGCGCGCATGGGCGCGAATCCTGGGATCTACCAAGATTACTTCAACACCGCACCGCCACGTGGCAGAACTGACGCGGCTTCCCGAAACGTTACGCCTCCCCCAAGCGTCCCTGGCACGTGCCGTCGGCGATGATCGCTCCCTCCAGTGTTCACGAACCAGGGAAGGTCGGACTGAACCTCCGGATCCACCGAGCAGCAACCCTGCTCGGTCCATCCTTAGCAGACCACTACTTGGGTTCTTCAACAAAGCGATGTAAATTCTTCTAAGTTCTTTTTATTTAAACAAACAAGAAGGACAAAGCAGTCGAGTAT
The DNA here is from genome assembly GCA_030015575.1 of Agapanthus africanus. Lineage (NCBI taxonomy): Eukaryota > Viridiplantae > Streptophyta > Magnoliopsida > Asparagales > Amaryllidaceae > Agapanthus > Agapanthus africanus. The sequence continues at coordinate 351,098,658 of JASDDO010000006.1, forward strand.
TGCAGAAAAGAAGAATTTTATTCATTCAAAGGTATTGTAGGCTCCTCAGCCGTACACTGCTAAAAATATAAAAATAAAAAAAAATTACAGCAGCGGGGGAAGGGGGTGCAAGAACCATTTCTCGTGATACTCCAAGGAAATCGCCGTCAGCCGGGCTCTTGCCGCCTCGGACCTCTGCCTCTGATGCTGTCCGCGAACCCTCATGGCTACGAACGGGCCAGAAATCTCCTCGGGCGAGCACCCATCGGCGAGATGCCTCAATTGGTAACACTCGAGAACGAGTGTCACCGAGCGATCCTGCCGACTCTTCGAGATCAGGCCAAGACGACATAGCGACCTCAGCTTGCCAACCGCCTCGTCCTTCAGTTGTTCAGACAAGGGGTTGTGCAGCCCCGGTGATGCCCTCCAGATCAAGTACATGAACAGCTGGAGAAGGGATGATCGCCGGGGGAGCAGGCGGCCGATGTGATCCTCAACCCGCCAGATCACCGCCTGCACCGTCTCTTCGGTGCACAGCTGGTCGTACAGGTATACATCCTCGAAATTTATGATCTCGGGGATGGTGAAATGGAATTAGTCCATTATTACGTTTTGGGGATAGAGAAAGGAGTGATCAACACGCCCTCCGTTTTATAGCCCCACAGCGCCCTCAAGAGTCCAACAGTCGCTCGTTTCTTTCACTACTGTATCGTCACGCGGAAGATATCCCGCCTTTCTCGGCGAAATCGGAACGACGTGGCTCTTACGCTTCGCCTCCCCCCGCGCGTTCATAACACGTGTCGCCCGCGACGGTCACTCTTCCCGATGTTCACACACCAGGGAAGGTCAGACAGAACCACACGAATCCACCGAGCAGCTACCCTGCTCGGTCCATCCTTGGCTGGCAATTTCTTACCCACCGACGCCAAGGATTAAAGCCCTCACCAAGAGGCAACCGGGCAGCAACCCTGCTCGGTCCATCCTTGGCTGGTAATCTCTTACCCACCGACACCAAGGATCAAAAGCCCTCATCAAGAGGCCACCGAGCGGCTACCCTGCTCGGTCCATCCTTAGCAAATCCACCGAGCAGCTACCCTGCTCGGTCCATCCTTGGCTGGTAATTCCATGCCCTCCCGCGCTAAGGATCAAAGCCCTCACCAAGAGGCAACCGGGCAGTAACCCTGCTCAGTCCATCCTTGGCTGGTAGTTCACTACCCACCGACGCCAAGGATCAAAGCCCTCACCAAAAGGAAACCGGGCAGCAACCCTGCTCGGTCCATCCATGGCTGGCAGTTCACTACCCACCGACACCAAGGATCCAAGCCCTCACCAAGAGGCAACCGAGCAGCTACCCTGCTCGGTCCATCCTTGGCCGGTAATCTCTTACCCCACGACGCCAGGGATCAAAGCCCTCATCAAGAGGCAACCGGACAGCAACCCTGCTCGGTCCATCCATGGCTGGTAGTTCACTACCCACCGATGCCAAGGATCCAAGCCCTCACCAAGAGGCAACCGGGCAGCAACCCTGCTCGGTCCATCCATGGCTGGTAGTTCACTACCCACCGACGCCAAGGATCAAAGCCCTCACCAAGAGGAAACCGGGCAGCAACCCTGCTCGGTCCATCCTTAGCAGGCCTCTCCATGCCCTCCCGCGCTAAGGATCAAAGCCCTCACCAAGAGGCAACCGGGCAGCAACCCTGCTCGGTCCATCCTTGGCTGGTAATCTCTTACCCACCGACGCCAAGGATCAAAAGCCCTCATCAAGAGGCCACCGAGTGGCTACCCTGCTCGGTCCATCCTTAGCAAATCCACTGAGCAGCTACCCTGCTCGGTCCATCCTTGGCCGGTAATTCCATGCCCTCCTGCGCTAAGGATCAAAGCTCTCACCAAAAGGCAACCGGGCAGCAACCCCGCTCGGTCTATCCTTGGCTGGTAGTTCACTACCCACCGACGCCAAGTATTAAAGCCCTCACTAAAAGAAAACCGAGCAGCAACTGTCACGCCCCGCTTCCCAAAATACGGAATACGAGGGGTTGACAATGCCAGCCATGCTCCTACGGTCAAGGAAATGTCCTGCCGTAGTCACACTTCGGCTTCTAGCTTTACGTGGTAAACAGTAAACAATGCGCAGGTAATGAGAAATGCAGTAACTGAAACAAAACAATACAAAGAACTGACCTGATGGAAAATCAAAAGGGTATAACTCTGGATAGCTAATCAAGATGTACGCGATGCACGTCTGGTCCTGGTCCCGGCTAGATCCACTCCTCACACTGAGCATGCATACTCAGGTCGTCAGAGCGACACAATAGCAATATAAATATATATATGCAAGTAGTAACTCGAACAGTGATAATATATATATATAACAGTAAATCAAGACGGTAAAGATATGAACATGCAGTAACCAAGGAAGTGTCTAATAGATCAGGTGAACAGTAAAGCAGTAAAATAGTATGACAGGTATGTCAACACGGTACGTAATGTATATCAATACCATTATCCCTATCAGTCTCTAAGTCTCACTGTACAGGTCACTAAGTCTATCGTCGGTCCAAGTGTGAGAGTCAACCACTCGCGAGTATCCTCCACCCAAGGATAGGACCCAAGGGCAAGGGACCACAGGCCCAAAATGTAACTCACGGTAATAATCATGTACCCTGTAAATCTCCATATATCTCCATATATATAAGCCGGCATGGGACTCCCGAGATTCTGTTGAACTCACACTCAAACTACCCCACACCCCGTGGTCTACATCAAACGTTAACCATAATCTTAAATACCGATCGGTCCATAACAAGTCTGCGCGAGAACTGGAGACAGGATCTCCATCAAGCACGTCCCGACTAATACCCAAGATAAATGGGCAGTGTCTGGTGCCTTATCTGTAACACCAATGCAAAAGCTTCCATAAGTGTCTCATACCACTTATAGTCATACTTACACGCGTCCCACAGACGTCGATAATGCAATAGAATAAAAGGGTTCACTGATTGTGTACAAATACGTGTCACTTTCACTTATTCACTCATGCACGAACACTAACGTACTTGCCACAATCATCACTAATACCTAACACTGGGTAATGCATATGATCACTAGGTTATCAATGCAGTGACATATGTATGATATGATGAGGAAACAGTATGTAAAGCATGATTAAGATGTCGTAAATCAGTATTCCACCACTTGCATAATTTATCATAAATCACACGTGTACAGTTTAGCGAAACAATGAATGGAGAATAAATAGTATGTTTGATTATCTATCCAGCGAATTTAGTTTCACGTCAATCGGGTTTCAGGATCACTAGTTATGGCCATTTCATTTTAAGCGTTCACGGCTGGAAATCCGGTTTCAAAATCGGAAGTCCGTTTCGCAACGCATTTTAACCCCAGTAGAGATCAGAATTTAGCGATGCTATCGTTAAATGATATCTAGGGTTTTCAATAAGGTTTTCAATGCAATATACGTATTCTCAATCGCGTCTGTACGTCGGGAGTTATACACTGTTCAATACTAGTATGCCAATTCTGATTCTGTTGGGACTGTTATACGTCCCGATCTTTTAAATTACAGATTAAATAGCAAACGATGACGAAATAGGATGAAACCACTTGTGTTATCTAGCTAACAGATTCACCTTTAATAAACAGTAGAGTTCCGCAACATACGAGTTAAGGAAAACAAGGTGGTACCCATTACGGGACAGTAAGCAATAATCAGAGTCGCTCTGGACTGCAGTCCAGAGTCGCCCTCCGAACCAAATATCGTCACAATTTAAGTATAGAAACCATTATAAACTTGCATAGGATTATAGTTTGTCGAGTCGTATTCGATTTAAGCCCTCGAACGCATCATTCCAGTATGTACATAATTTATGGTAATTTTAATAATTTTCAGATACGGGAAATTTCTAGTTTTACGGGTATATTAGGGGTATTCATTTTAGTCTTTAACAGTCGTATTTTCCAGCGAAATTTATACACAGTATTCATCATTACATGGGCCAACATAAACAATCCAATTCCGTCAAATTAGGTGAGTATTTTCATTAGGATCACACATCGAACAGGTATGGCACATAATCGATCTGAAGTTGTAAATTTGTAATCTATACAATTTAAGTTTGTAACTTGAATATATTAGCATGTAGAAAGTAAAATAAATACTTGCATGGAGACGTTTTGGGCACACGGTAGCGGCAACGACACACGTGCGATACGGCAACGACTAGTACAACGACTTGTACCCGACACGACAGTAAATTGGCTGGATTTGAGCTTTAGTGGAGCTTGGGCTCGAGAGATAGGAGGCTTGACTTGAGCTCTGTGCAATGGCGGCGACGGCTGTGAGCTCAGGCGATGTTGTGGCTCCGTCGAAGGTTGGTTATGGGGTTGTAGAGGGTCGGCTATGGAGCTGTCGGATCTTGGTGAATGGAGGCGAGGAGGTGAAGGGGAAGGAGACGAGGTAATGGTGCGGGCGTCGGTTGGGTTCTGGGTTGGTGATGCAGGTGCCCGGGTGTAGGGAGGAAAGAGGTGATAGAGGTCGGAGCTCCGGCGAGGGTTCAGGCGAGGTGCTTGGGGCTGTGGGTTCGGGGTGGTGCAGTCGGGGTTGGGTCGTCGGGGACAAGGGTGATGATGAGAGGTGAGGTGAGGAGATGAGGGCGGTGACGAGGGGGACCGACGAGGTGGCCGGCGGCGTGGGGTGATGGCGACAGAGGAGGCGGGGTGATGGTGCTGAGGGGTGCAGGTTCTCGGGTTCGTTGCGAGGTCAGCAGCGTAGAGGAGGGAGAGGGAAGTGAGGTGAAGGTGGAAGTGCGCTCGGAGAGGACGTCGGCGGTGGTGGCGATGGCGAGCGCAGGCGTGGAGGAGGGAGAGGGAAGAGGAGGAGGAAGGAGAACGAGGGGAGGAGATGGTGAGTTCGAGGGTGTGAGGGAGAAGGAGGAGCGAAGGGTGCGCGTCGTGGGGTAACGACGCACGAGCGTGGGCATGGGCGTCATGGCCGCGAGCGTTGGCGAAGGAAGCGGAGAAGATAGCGGATCGCGTGGGCGGGAAAGAGGGAAGGAGCCGTTGGAAAAGAAGGGTTAGGGGCGAAACGGGTCGGTTCGGGTTCAGAAAGTGTGGGCATGGGGTATGGGCCGGTGTAGAGGAAAAGAATTCAATTGGGGAAAAGAAAGAAGTGGGCCGGGAATTTTAGAAAATATTAAAAAGGTTAGGGAGTCTGGGCTAGGGCTGAAGGAGCTTGGGCCGCAGGAAAATTAAAATGGGGAATGTGCTGGGTTTTTAAGAAAAAGGATTAAGGGGTTTTAAAATAAATAATTTATAAGTAAAATAAATAAAATTCAAGAGTAACAAAATACAGATATTGGTATAAAAGGGGGCTGGATATTACATCAACCCTGCTCGGTCCATCCATGGCTGGTAGTTCACTGCCCACCGACGCTAAGGATCTAAGCCCTCACCAAGAGGCAACCGAGCAGCTACCCTGCTCGGTCCATCCTTGGCCAGTAATCTCTTACCCCACGACGCCAGGGATCAAAGCCCTCATCAAGAGGCAACCGGACAGCAACCCTGCTCGGTCCATCTATGGCTGGTAGTTCACTACCCACCGACGCCAAGGATCCATGCCCTCACCAAGAGGCAACCGGGCAGCAACCCTGCTCGGTCCATCTATGGCTGCTAGTTTACTACCCACCAACGTCAAGGATCAAAGCCCTCACCAAGAGGCAACCGGGCAGCAACCCTGCTCGGTCCATCCTTGGCTGGTAATCTCTTACCCACCGACGCCAAGGATCAAAAGCCCTCATCAAGAGGCCACCGAGCGGCTACCTTGCTCGGTCCATCCTTAACAAATCCACCGAGCAGCTACCCTGCTCGGTCCATCCTTGGCTGGTAATTCCATGCCCTCCCATGCTAAGGATCAAAGCCCTCACCAAGAGGCAACCGGGCAGCAACCCTGCTCGTTCCATCCTTGGCTGGTAGTTCACTACCCACCAACGCCAAGGATCAAAGCTCTCACCAAAAGGCAACCGGGCAGCAACCCTGCTCGGTCCATCCTTAGTAGGCCTCTCCATGCCTTCCCGCGCTAAGGATCAAAGCCCTCACCAAGAGGCAACCGGACAGCAACCCTGCTCGGTCCATCCTTGGCTGGTAGTTCACTACCCACCGACGCCAAGGATCAAAGCCCTCACCAAGAGGCAACCGGGCAGCAACCATGCTCGGTCAATCCTTAGCAGGCCTCTCCATGCCCTCCCGCGCTAAGGATCAAAGCCCTCACCAAGAGGCAACCGGGAAGCAACCCTGCTCGGTCCATCCTTGGCTGGTAGTTCACTACGTACCGACGCCAAGGATCAATGCCCTCACCAAGAGGCAACCGAGCAGCAACGCTGCTCGGTCCATCCTTGGCTAGTAGTTCACTACCCACCGACGCCAAGGATCAAAGCCCTCACCAAGAGGCAACCGGGCAGCATCCCTGCTCGGTCCATCCTTAGCATGCCTCTCCATGTCCTCCCGCGCTAAGGATCAAAGCCCTCACCAAGAGGCAACCGGGCAGCAACCCTGCTCGGTCCATCCTTAGCAGACCTCTCCATGCCCTCCCGCACTAAGGATCAAAGCCCTCACCAAGAGGCAACCGGGCAGCAACCCTGCTCGGTCCATCCTTGGCTGGTAATCTCTTACCCACCGACGCTAAGGATCAAAAGCCCTCATCAAGAGGCCACCGAGCGGCTACCCTGCTCGGTCCATCCTTGGCAGGTAATTTCTTACCCTCCGACGCCAGGGATTAAAAGCCCTCATCAGGAGACCACCAAGCGGCTACCCTGCTCGGTCCATCCACGTCTAAGCGATCTCCACCTCGACTTCAAGGCCATGGAGATACCGACATTTCACCGGTCTTTGCACACTTGGCAAATGATCGACTTCAACTCTCAACTTGACGTGCGATCGCTAGATAAAAACCGACCTAACGTGAAAGCAATACTGCGCAAATAAAATGTTTACTACAAACAAAGGGAAAACGCGCACGCAAACAACACTGCAAAAAGATTTTTTTATTCATAAAAGTCGGAAGTCTTTACAGAGGTATTATGGGCTCCCCGGCCTTACAAAAACGCCCGGAGGCTTACAAAATTTGAGTGCAAAGAAAATAAGGAGGCGAGAAAGTTCAGGCCTCGGGACCGGGGAGGACATCAATGAACTGCGCTTCCACTGCGACAACTGGGGTGGCATCTTGAAGGTCGGCGCCCACAGCGGGAGCCTCGGCGCCAATGGCCGGGATGACCGACTTATCCCCAACGCTCCCACCAGGGGCCTCTTCCCTTGCAGCACTTCTGGGGGCATCCCCCTGTGCCTCATCCCCGAGGGGGTACTCACCCCGGAGCTCACCGTCAGGGAACTCCGATATCTGGGCCTTGACGGCGTCGAGGGCGTCGTGCCAAACGATGGCAGCGGCTCCAGCGAGGTCGGTGTAGAACTGATCCGACTTCTTGTAGCTCTCCACCGCCTTCGAAGCTCGGAGCTCGGCACGCCTCGTTTCCTCCTTCGCCGCTTCGTTCTCTCTCCGGAAGGTGCTCACCGTCTTCTTCAGGGTGGAGACAAGCACCCTGGAGTCTTCTAACTTGGCCTCGGCGGCTCGGGCGGCCTCTCGGTACTTGGCGATCTCCCGATCCTCGGCCGCCCCTCGGTCTTCGAGAGCAGCGACCCTCTCCGCCTCCGCCTCCAGCTCCAGCCTTAAGCTCTCCTCCCGGGAGGAGAACTCACCCGCGGCCCGCATCGCCGGGGCAATTTCCCCGTCCTCCATGTTGACGACGAGGGCAACGTGCTGGAGGACCTGAAGAAAACAAAGGATGGTTAAAGAGAAAAATGGGGCACCCAATCTCGCGAGCAAAAATACTGGATGAAGACCCGAGTGGGGTGCGAACACTAATCTGCACGGCCTCTTGAGCTATGGCCGCCATTTGGGCCCGGAGGGTCCCCCGAGGGATTCTGCCCCCGGCCAACCTTTCCATCTCCGAGAGCAGGCTGTCGGCGATGGAAAGCCCCAAGGGCACCTCGAAGCGAAGCTCCCCGTCGTCCACGAGGATCGGGGAAGCCGGAGAGCGGGTCGTTCGAAATGTGGGGAACTGACATAATCGTCAATATCCGCTACATCAGCATCCAAATCCGCTACATCCGACGGTGGCTAGCTGGCCGTTCGAAATGTGGGGAACTGACATAATCGGCCCCATCAAACCAGCATCGTCCAGAGGATATCGGTTCATACTGGCAACAACCGATTACTTCTCTAAGTGGGCAGAAGCAGTACCGCTAAGGGAAGTGAAGACGGAGAATATCCTCCATTTCTTCAAAACACACGTCATTTATCGGCTCGGCACTCCGCGATGGATTATCTCCGATAACGGGCCAGCCTATAGAAGCAATAAGATCAGTCGCTTCGCACAACAGCATAACATAGACGGAAGATACTCTTCGGTCTATAATCCCCGAGCTAACGGTCTAGCTGAGGCTTTCAACAAGACCTTGATGAAGATCGTGAAAAAAACGGTGTCTCGAAATAAGAAGGACTAGCACGAGAGACAGCATGAAGCTCTCTGGGCGTATCGAACTACGTTCAAAACAACCACAAACACAACACCGTATGCGTTGGTATTCGGCACAGAAGCAGTACTCCCCCTCGAGATAGAATTACCCTCTCTACGAGTGGCAATTCATTACGAGCTAACGGACGAAGAGAATGCCCATCTTCGGCTTGAGGAGCTTGATGCCCTTGACGAAACCCGGCTCATGGCGCAATAAAATCTGGAGGCTTATAAAGCAAAGATGACGCGCTCATATGAAAGATTGACTAGGTCGAGAACATTCCGCCAAGGAGAACTCGTACTAGTGGTCAAAAGACCTATGATCCCCAATCGTGCCAAACGGGGGAAATTCGAGCCGAACTATGAAGGCCCGTACATCATAGACAAGGTCTACCAAGGTGGAGCCTATCTACTCATGGATATGCATGGCGAAAGACCCTTCAGGCCAATAAACGGTCGCTTCCTAAAAAAATACTACGCCTGACGAGTCACGGCCTAAGTTAACGATAGATGACGCCGCCTATGTCCGCTAGCTATCTTCCAGAGCCCAAACTCTATAAGTAGTAGCCGGTTTTTGGACCGAAACGTCCCTAAACTAACGATGGACCGAAACGTCCCTAAACTAACGACGGACCGAAACGTCCTTAAAGTAACGCTGGACCACTGATTGATCATTCTTTTGCGTATGCGTTTTGAAAAGATAGATTTTGAAATCAAAGAATATTTAACCGCAATCAAGAACAGCGTCGCTTGGTAGCTAGCCGGTGAGTACAGGTCGGTCCACAGGGATGTTGTGTATTTCCTAATTTGGTCTAACGAGTTAATTCCAAACGGTGTGAATGGATTATCGCTAAAAACTAAACTGATTTATACTAAGACTAGAATCTTGCTAGGGTTAGGTTTAGGTTAAGTTTGGAAATTGAAGATTTCCTCACCGCTTTCAATGCCCTAATTTAGATCTCTTTAGGTGTTATGGTAACAATTAATAAAAGGGATTAGTACCATCGGGAAGAAACGATGTTTCTTCCTCTAGGTTTTAGTCCTTCCTTTCTTAATTCTTACCCTAACCTCCATGGAAAACATACGCAACCGGTCGTTTATAATACGGTATCACCGTTACCTCGTAGGGTAAGGAGCCGTAGGGAGCGGTGTGTGTGTGTATGCATGGAGTCCTATTAATTATATGTGATGGGCAAGAAAGGGGTGAGAGATTTTCATCTCTCAAGCCTTCTCCAAATCTAACCCTAACAAGTGAGGAGACTACTCACTCATTAGGGAATTGAAAAACATTTCTAACTATCTAATTAGGGCAGATAATAAAATTATACTAAGGCAGAATAAAAATTAACTAGGGCAATGAAATAAAATTACTTACTTTATTGATGGCTCACTCCAAACATTTACACAGGAATTTAATTCTGAATAGATGAAATAAAAAGAGGCATCAGTTATTTGATGGCTCTCTCCATACATAGAATTCTGAATTTTTGCTTAATGAAAAGAGGCATAACCTAAAACAGGTTTTAGAGTTTCTATTTATAGAACATAGAAACCCTAGGGTTACAATCACGTCATATTTGCAATTACAATTTTACCCCTTAAGAAAAGAACTAGTCAACGCACGCCCATCGTCACAAGAATTTCCACCGACCCGGGTTCAACACGGCCGTGGAACCGCGGCCATAGGCCGGGTTTAGCCGCGGTTCCACGGCCACAAAGTGAGCTTGTTGGTTCAACCTTTCAGGTCTTGGTCTTCTTGCAGTTGTCCTCTGTTTTCTTCAGTTGGTTCTTCAGAATGTCTTCTGCTTTTCTTCCAGTTGTAGGGTTCCTAGGCACACTCAAGAGGTTCAACAAGGTATCAAACATGTCCAATTCAAATTTTATGTGCCGAGAAACCCTAATATAGATCGTTAACTAGAGGATAGGCGAAAACAAATGCAAGCAAACTACTTTGTTACTAAGTGAAAGAGACTACAACCTTTGTAGATCCGGTCCTTCACTTCTCTAGCTCCGTGTTGACGTCCCTCCGCTGCGAACATCAGAATCCCGGACTCTAGCGTCGGTTTCATCGGAGAAATGGGCGGACTAGGTCATTGACTTCGATGCCGAAGATGATCTACGTCGAGGCAACTCAAACTCAAGCTATTCTTTCACTCGGTCAAAAACTTTGTGAAGAGAACACCCTATACTACATGGCAAGTAGTTGATGATGAAAAAATAGGAAGTGGGTTCACTTTAGAATTGGATTTCTCACTCTTTTTCTCATGGCACCATTGGAGCTAGCAAGTTTTCATGAAGCTTGATGAAGATGAAGAAGAAGAAAGAATTAAAAGGATAATGAAATAAGAATGAAACTTATCCTTTTAATTATGGTACCATGGTTAAGTTAAGCCCTCATACTTAACTTGTGTAGAGAATTAACCAAAGACTTGGGTTAAGGATTGGGTTAACTAATATCTTAAACAAAATGACAAAATGGTTGACTTTGTCAATATTTATCAAGCTTCATGAAGCTTGATAACTTTGATCAAAGTCTCACTACTTTTGTTATTTGTTAGGAAATTAGTAAACCCTAACTTAACCTTGATTTGGTTTAAGTCTCATACACACAACTTGTATGTATCATCAAGCATGATACAAACATGTACACCTGCATATATCACATATAAACAATGTGCACATTCAAGTGAGAAAATCAATCTTAAATGAACCAATATTAATTAATGTAAAGTAATATATCAAATATATAATTATACATTAAATCATTAAATCAACACTTGATTTAATGATCCGGTCATACTGCATATAACCGACTAATATCAAGTGTATCAATGTATCGAATCAACACTTGATTCGGTAACCCGGCTATATCACATATAACCGTCCGATGATACAAATCGCGAGAATAGAATACAGTATCACATACTGCTATTATTCTCGGTCCCGCACATATCTCATATGCGCTCCTATTTCGTTTCGCTTGAGCCAGGAAACCTCTGTGTAGGACTCTAAAGACTCGTCAATATGCCGGCAGTAGGTGATGATCATATCAAATACCCACAAGCCGCAAGCGGTCTGCTAAACGTAACGGCCACCCGGGTATTGAGCAATCAGAAGATCAACGAGCAAGCCCACTCACACTCCTGTGAATCCAACCAGTAACACTTACCGTACAGTCCGGTCTTGTCGTCTGATATGTCGCATATCTCGTCTAGGGATGGTAAACATCAGACCCCAATAGCTCGATAAGTCGTGTCGATATGAGGTCTATAACAGTTCGAGAAACTACTGGTAACACTTACCAGTAAATCTCAGCAATCCTGGCCAGGGATTTCCGGTTATAGCCAATCGAACACAGCACAACATCAACTCCCTATACCGGGAGAGACGAATCCCCTCCTATCGCTCATTGCCTCCATGTGATTCGGGAATGTACCCAAAAACCACCGTTTTGCATGCCCTCTTGGACGTGATAAGGTGGAAATCAAAGCACAGTGGGAATCATACAAGACTCTATGACGATCTCGGGTCAACAGACTAACATGTACCGGTATCACCAGAGAACTGCCATCTGACGTAAGGTATAATACCATCTGGGAGTTCTCGGCGAGTCCGTCCAGTGTACCCAGTCTCCACCGAGCACCCGTATATCATCTCTGATGTCAAACACCAATGGATATGGGATCATCCATCGCCCATCTGTATGGGTCGAGAAGGTATACGCTAGTCTACACTGGTATATCGTTACCCTGTCTCGATACACCCACGACTAGGGACCTTGAAGGATGTACTTATGGACTACCATGTCCCCACTAGTATGATCCGCATCATAGTCCAGGTAGTCAAGTAAACATCCTAAGGGCTTTACCAACATGTAACAGAGAGACAGTCAGTGTACACGTTAAGGTAAAGAGCAACCAGATAGCATACTATCATGTCGAGCAAGAAAGTCCTCCCTATATATGTCCAAGCATCCACTACAATATACATCCTATGTATAGTAATGGCCTCTAGGGCATACATATAACTAACAATCTCCCACTTGCACTAGGGCCATCTGATAGCAGTGGTTGTAGTATCTCATACTCAACCATCCCATAGAAGTCTCTCTCTGCGAAAAGGCCTTTGTGAGTGGATCCGCCGTGTTGTCCTCTGAGTCTACTCTCCTAACCTCGATCTTCTTGGAAATCAACCATCTCCATGATCAGGTGATACTGCCTTAGAATATGTCTGGATTACTAATGGGACGGACGTTCCTTGGCATAAGCCACAACTCCATTGTCACACAATGGGAGGAACTAAGTTCATCTCATGAACTAATATACACCCAGACAGCCTCTTTGGTAGCATCTTAAGTAGCGATGTATCCAGCCTTTATCGTCTAATAAGTCACGATATCTAGCTTGGAACTCTTCCAACACACCGTCCCTCCACTGAGGGTAAAGACAATGCCTGCGACTGACATTCAGTCGTCCTTATCACCCTGGAACCTTTCCAGTGATTCTCCCCAGGATCAATTGATACCATCTTACTACATCTAGTGAGTATCCTAACATCCATGTAGATCTATCTCATAGATCCTAAACCAAGGATTTAGGAGGTATCACTTTGATCCTATATGGAGAATTATTGTGATAAGCGGAGATTGACCGAGCATAGCATAGGAAACTCCTTCCCCATCAAGAGTATGGCATCCATGTACTCTACGAGGATCACCACCATACTCCCTACCACCTTTTTGTATATACAAGGTTCATCTACCATTTTGAGATGTCAAACTCTTTGACTAACTCATCAAAACAGATGTTCCAACTCCGCGATGCCTGCTTTAATCTGTAAAGCAACTTGCACACGTTTCCGCTGCTCCCACTGTCTACGAAGCCCTCTGGCTGTGCACTTATAGACGCTCTCTTCTAAAACATCATTTTAGAAAAGCTGTCATGACACCCAACTACCAGATATCGTAGTCATGGTATGTAGCAATGTTAAGTAGGATCCGGATGGACTTAAGCATAGCCACTGGAAAATGTTTCATCATTATTAGCCACAACTGGTCTACGATGCAAACCTTTAACAAGTCTAGGTTTGAAAGTCTCAACTTTTCCATGTACACCAAGTAATCTTCTCAAGATATACTTGCTCCTGATGGGGATTTAACCCTTCAGATAAAGCAACCAAAGTCCATACTTTGTTGGTGTATAAGGATTCCATCTCAGATCTCTAAGCATCCAGCCATTCTTACAGAGTCCCACTCCTGATGGCCAGCTCGAAACTAGTTAGGTCATCATCTCATGATGCAATCCTCGCTCCCACTGTCATAGAGAAACCGAAGTATCTCTCAGGTGGGTGAGGAACCCTACCAGATCGGCGGAGAGGCTGAGGTTTGTTGGATTCTACTGAATCCTTTGGTTCTGCCAAATCATCTGTTGTAGTTAGTATAGCTGGAACCTTTCCAGTTCTACATAACAGACCTTGCCTCGAGCTGGTCCGGATTTTGCTTTTAAACATAGGCCGGACAACCCCAAATCTTAACAAACTTAAGATATGGGCTCTTCCCTTTCCATATCACATATGAAGTGGTAGGCAATTGATTTGTTTTGAACCCTATTCAATTGGTATGCAACTTCACAAGTGCATAACTCCCAAAAGGAAATAGGTAACTCAGTAGTACTCATCATAGAGCACACCTTATCACATAGGGTGCTATTGCTCCGTCCCGATATACCATCATGCTATGGTGTATACGGAGGGCTAATACCGAGAGAGAATCTCATTCTCCTTTAGAATAATCCAGGAATTCCGTGCTCAAGTATTCTCCTCCTTGATCGCATCAAAGGACATAATACTTATACCCGTATTTTGGTTCTCTACTTCTAACTTATATTCTGTGAATATCTCAAAAGTTTCGGACTTGTGTTTCAACAGGAACATATGTCTGAATCTTGAGAGATTATCAGAGAATGTAATGAAGTACAAAGAACCGGTCCTGGCATGTGTAGACAGGGGACCTTACATACATCATCATGTATCAGTCCCAAGAGTTTACTAACTCTTTCTCTGTTTCCAATAAACAGAGCTGTGGTCATCTTATCTCTGTGACATGACTGGCAAGTTTCACAAGATGTAAATTCAAACTAATTTAAATATGCATCTTTATGTAACTTCAGCTAGTCGGGTCGGATTGATATGACCTACTCTACAATACCTCAAGAAGGATTTGTTCATTTCTTAACTCTTTCTCTTGTGTGTGTTCTGTATACTAAGAACTGTAGTTTGATTTAGAACGTCAATCCTTTTAGATAACGTGCCTGAACCGATCAACTTTTGATATAGGAAATGTTCAAAACATTATCCAACAATACAAAATTATATCCTTTCTTTACTAATAAAGAGACTGATATGATTTTGTACATCGGGTTCGGTATCTAATAACATTTGTTCAGAATCAATGTATTCTGGTAATACAGGGTGACAGTGACCAACAGACTTGGCTGCAACACTTGCACCGTTTTCTGTCTCATGAAACTTATCACCCATTCTCAGTTCTCTACCTGTCTGTAGCCCATATAACGGATTACATTTGCGGGATCCTGATCCGGTATCTAATACCTAGGATGTAGAGAACATTGAGAAACAGTTCTTTATAATGAACACACCCGAAGGAGATGCATCATATGCACTTTCTTCATTTGGGCGGCATGCGAATCCTGGTATCCCCCTATTTCCTGCTCTGTCTTATAACAATTATAAGTTGGAGCGGGACCAACGTTCCCCAGCTCAGTATAACAAGCGGGTTCGGTCAATATATCCGTATTATTATCTTGATTAAGGCGTGATATGGTCGCTACCTGGAGAGAGAGAGAAGAAAACATTCAGCGTATGCTCTTGCAAGATCAGATTGGTTATTTATTTTATCTAATCAGGATGGCTCCCACTGTTTTAATCAAATCTTCCTTCAAACCCTAAAAGGAAAGACTAACCGGGATTAATTACACACTACAAGTTCGCCAATCTTTCAGCCAGGCCAGTGTCGGTACTTTGAGGGAGGTCCCCCGTGCTTTCGCATGAACCTAATTAATGTAAACCTCGTTTTCCCAGAGGCGTAACCTCGTTAACACCTTTCTAGACACCTACTTGATCGACTAATTGTAATGTGTAAAACTCTCCCAGGAGTAACTCTTACTCGCAGCGGGTATCGGGATCCAACTATCTCATAGAAGGTATGCAATCTCATTGCAAATTTCAACACTTGAAATTCCCGATAATATTTTGCCCCTAGCACCCTATGACCTTGACGGAGGTCAACAAACCATAGGCTACTAGTCAAGTTCAACCCGTCATTTCTTGATTGAATCAAACCCACCCGCACGACCCTTGACGGAGGTCAACAAGGTCGCACGACTACCCTAATCCAATCTGCATCATATGCATAAGCAGATAAATACTAATTAGCTACCGCACACTACGCCTTGACGGAGATCAACAAATGTAGCACGAATACTAAGTAGGACTTATCTGAAATGACGGAGGGCTACGACAGGTTTTCCTGAAAACCTATTGCGTAATGAACTTGATATCGTTGTAGAATCAAATGATTTTAAAATGGAGTGTTTTTTAGGCTTTTCTAGTTTTGCTAAAGGGGTCACTCCCGGTGAAGGGATCGTCGGCCCTTTTCTCGTCGAATGAGGTGCGGGATATATCATATATATCACTGTGCAAAGCAGAAACTATAGAAGCAATCAAAAGACAAACCGAGTGTGTAGCATCTGCCAGTTACTGCTAAAGGGGTCACTCCCGGTGAAGGGATCTCAGCCCTTTCCTCATCGAATAAGGTGCAGGATGTTCTACAAGGAACACCGCGATGCAAAGCAAGAACTGTAGCTACCTGTTTTTGAAAATTCGACTCCACAACATCTTTTAGGTTTCTTTTTTTTCTTTCATTAATCATATTAATGAAGTCCCATCATTTAAATCCACCTAAACATCACAGATAAACATAACGTACGCTTATGCCATCCGCATTCGTCTCGATGTCCCGTCTGCACCGTTAAGTTAGGTAACTAACGCCAGAACGAGGCAGGGCTAGCGCGGGTGTAAAACATAAGCAACGTCTATATAATATATCATATATATTATATACAATATCTATCTGAACGTATCACATGATCACATCACAGATAACGCAGCAGAAGAATCATATATGAAATATTGGATATATTAGGACGTCCGTGTTTTCAATACGAGCCTGTATAAAACACGGATTCCACGGTCGTGATGAATAGCCAAACCCACACCCCTAGACCCCTACGAGAGCGGCAAGCAACCCTACCAATTCTAGAGTTAGGAGACCCGGACTCGACTCTTCGAGATGGTCTCCCACTGAACCCTAGAACCCGGTTACTTGTGCTCCCCTCCTTGGGTCTATCCTAGTGCGGAAAAGGAAATAATATACATCAACGGTGACATCTTCTGCAACCTGGAAGTGCCCCAATAAAAGAATATTACATACAAGTTTTCATATGAATGAAAATGAAAAACACCCATCTCACATAAAAAAACCCGGCTATTCAAACACGACGATCCAATATAACATATCCAGCAACACATAACATCACATGTCATCAACGTAAGTAAATATGCCCATCCCAATTGTCGTTGACATATAGCAACGAAACCGGCGATATCAC
The DNA here is from genome assembly GCA_030015575.1 of Agapanthus africanus. NCBI lineage: Eukaryota > Viridiplantae > Streptophyta > Magnoliopsida > Asparagales > Amaryllidaceae > Agapanthus > Agapanthus africanus. The sequence goes on from JASDDO010000006.1 coordinate 351,115,906, forward strand.
ATATTACACTTACGGTCACAGAAAAGAAAGTGTAAAACTAAAACAGTTGGAATCCGCAAACTCTTTAGACATCGCATGCCTAACCAAATGAATACCTTAGACATCGCATGCCTAACAATTATAAACCCCGCATTTTAGTCTCATTATCGAAAACTCTTTTCAATATCAAGTCGGGCAATTCAACAGGATTCCCGACATTCTGATCGAACGCTCGTCGCAAACATTAGTAGACGGCCGCACCCCCGATGCCGTCGACGAAGTGCACCAAGGCAGAACACCGCTGCCGCGAGCACCCGAACGGATGCTTTCGGCGACGGGGTTCTCCTACAGTCACTTGGTCGGGGCTATGGGGCGTGGCTATCTATTAAGTTTACCAACGAGTATCCGCGTACGCTACGTGATTGCGACGGACTTTTGATCGCATCAAAATTCCGTGGCAACCGATCAAGTGAGACTAAACTGCTATGTTTATAACATTCATATTAGTTATCTCATAACTACTTGTGAATTCCAAATATTGTATCACATTCCAGATAAATAGAAAATGTTAAACTTTCCGATCGAATAATCAAACACCCAAGTTTTCCCGACACAGCTCAACACATGAAATAAGTTTAAAAACATTCACTTCATGCCTCAGTACCAACGGTCCAGCCATAGAAGGGTCAAGCCAACGCCTCACAAGTGGCACGCCGTACTGTCCCAAACCCTAAGGTTCAAAGGGCAGTTCAAGACGGTCACATAATCGAGTTAAGCTTTGTTGTCTTCTAGAGGGTCCATCGTGTTACTTGCACTATTTCGAACGTTCTTAAACTACGGAAAGATCCAACACTTGGAAATTTCCCGACAGGGGAAAAAGTGGGTATTTATATCCGGTCAAACTTTTTAACATGTTCTAAAATACCCGGAAAAAACATACAGACGAAGTTAAACTTCCCGATCGAAACACCGAGTCCCCAATACAACCCAGAAAACTCAACTCTTGAGTATAGATTAAAAATACCCAGAAAACAGAGGAAACTCAAAAGGACATTACTGTGCAAAATTCAAAAAATAATGTGACTGTATGGCCGCGGAACCGCCGCAAGAGCCATGCTTGTGCCGCGGTTCCGCGGCGCTTTAGTCGACTCAGGCGCACGTGATGCACAGTAATTCCAATAAAGCCCTGCTGATTTTTCTGCATATTTTTAATAAGGAAAAATTCACTGTTTTAAAAATTGTACAGAGAAGGGGTCGGATTAGGGTTTCGTGTTTCGATCGGACGTAAAACTTCGCTCAGACTTCGCCTAAAGCTCTAGCTAGGCTCTGATACCACTGTAGGGTTCCTAGGCACACTCAAGAGGTTCAACAAGGCATCAAACATGTCCAATTCAAATTTTATGTGCCGGGAAACCCTAATATAGATCGTTAACTAAAAGATAGGCGAAAACAAATGCAAGCAAACTACTTTGCTACTAAGTGAAAGAGACTACAACCTTTGTAGATCCGGTCCTCCACTTCTCTAGCTCCGTGTTGACATCCCTCCGCTGCGATCATCGGAATCCCAGACTCTAGCGTCGATTTCATCGGAGAAATTGGCGGGCTAGGTCGTTGACTTCGATGCCGAAGATGATCTACGTCGAGGCAACTCAAACTCAAGCTATTCCTTCACTCGGTCAAAAACTTTGTGAAGAGAACACCCTATACTACATAGCAAGTAGTAGAGGATGAAAAAATACGAAGTGGGTTCACTTTAGAATTGGATTTCTCACTCTTTTTCTCATGGCACCATTGGAGCTAGCAAGCTTTCATGAAGCTTGATGAAGATGAAGAAGAAGAAAGAATTAAAAGGATAATGAAATAAGAATGAAACTTATCCTTTTAATTATGGTACCATGGTTAAGTTAAGCCCTCATGCTTAACTTGTGTAGAGAATTAACCAAAGACTTGGGTTAAGGGTTGGGTTAACTAATATCTTAAACAAAATGACAAAATAGTTGACTTTGTCAATGTTTATCAAGCTTCATGAAGCTTGATAACTTTGACCAAAGTCTTACTACTTTTGTTATTTGTTAGTAAATTAGTAAACCCTAACTTAACCTTGATTTGGTTTAAGTCTCATACACACAACTTGTATGTATCATCAAGCATAATACAAACATGTACACCTGCATATATCACATATAAACAATGTGTACATTCAAGTGAGAAAATCAATCTTAAATGAACCAATATTAGTTAATGTAAAGTAATATATCAAATATATAATTATACATTAAATCATTAAATCAACACTTGATTTAATGATCCAGTCATAATGCATATAACCGACTAATATCAAGTGTATCAATGTATCGAATCAACACTTGATTCGGTAACCCGGCTATATCACATATAACCGTCCGATGATACAAATCGCGAGAATAGAATACAGTATCACATACTGCTATTATTCTCGGCCCCGCACATATCTCATATGCGCTCTTATTTCGTTTCGCTTGAGCCAGGAAACCTCTGTGTAGGACTCTAAAGACTCGTCAATACGCCGGCAGTAGGTGATGATCATATCAAATACCCACAAACCGCAAGCGGTCTGCTAAACGTAACGGCCATCCGGGAATTGAGCGATCAGAAGATCAACGAGCAAGCCCGCTCACACTCCTGTGAATCCAACCAGTAACACTTACCGTACAGTCCGATCTCGTCGTCTGATATGTCGCATATCTCGCCTAGGGGTGGTAAACGTCAGACCCCAATAGCTCGATAAGTCGTGTCGATATGAGGTCTATAACAGTTCGAGAAACTACTGGTAACACTTACCAGTAAATCTCAGCAACCCTGGCCAGGGATTTCCGGTTATAGCCAATCAAACACAGCACAACATCAACTCCCTATACCGGGAGAGACGAATCCCCTCCTATCGCTCATTGCCTCCATGTGATTCGAGACTGTACCCAAAAACCACCGTTTTGCACGCCCTCTTGGACGTGGTAAGGTGGAAATCAAAGCACAATGGGAATCACACAAGACTCTATGACGATCTCGGGTCAACAGACTAACCTGTACCAGTGTCACCAGAGAACTGCCATCTGACGTAAGGTATAATACCATCTGGGAGTTCTCGGCGAGTCTATCCAGTGTACCCAGTTTCCACTGAGCACCCGTATATCATCTCTGATGTCAAACACCAATGGATATGGGATCATCCATCGCCCATCTGAATGGGTCGAGAAGGTATACGCTAGTCTACACTGGTATATCGATGCCCTGTCTCGATACACCCACGACTAGGGACCTTGAAGGATGTACTTATGGACAACCATGTCTCCACTAGTAAGATCCGCATCATAGTCCAGGTAGTCAAGTAAACATCCTAAGGGCTTTACCAACATGTAACAGAGAGACAGTCAGTGCACACGTTAAGCTAAAGAGCAACCAGATAGCATACTATCATGTCGACCAAGAAAGTCCTCCCTATATATGTCCAAGCATCCACTACAATATACATCCTATGTATAGTAATGGCCTCTAGGGCATACATATAACTAACACCAGTTTCTCACGGTGCATAATGTCGTAGACTTTTACCGTTGCTTCGTGTCGAAGTCTTGAACCTTGCGCTGCCTTTGTACTTTGTGAACTTATTCATTAATCTTCATTGTCCCTCAAAATGTAGGCATGATCAAGATTCCACCATTTATCGGTCGTAGTCTCACTTTTGTATCGTCTTTTGTCTTTTTCACTGCTTTTGTTCCGAGAACCTGTAACCTGCAACTATGTAGCAGACATGGGTCAAAAGCACATGTTTATTTGTGAAATGACTAAGAATGGGGAATATAATAATGCAAAATTATAATATGAACAAATACCCCCAAACATATCTTTTGCTCGTCCTCGAGCAAACCTAGTTTTATTCTTGAATAAAACCTAGCCTCACTTTCGCAGGGAAACGCGATTGCACTGAGCTCGTGCAACAAGCCCTTAAACCTCTAGGTGTCCCTAGTAGGAGGAGTGTTGTCTCCTGAGGGTTTTCAGCGGATACTACCCACAAAAACCTATCAATTCGGCCTATTGACTTTTATTCTCCAATTAGGTTTTCTAACAAGAAACTCTATTATCTTCGACTCGTAAATTATCCACCCGTATTTTTCACGCTTCCTTATCATTTAACTTAAGATTATATATATAATTGTGAATGTACTTAGCTTTTGGCATCTTTTAAGTTTTCCTTCTAGGGTTCTATCTCAACTTAGGAATTTTTATCATCTCTATTAAAGATATAAGTCCTATTTTTCATTCCCGTCTCTTATCTAAACCCCAATCACAATCCCCTACGTGTGTGTATATATCACCCCTACACTTAGAAATTCAAATCAAGCTATTATATTCTTGTCCATCGTCCAAAGTACTTTTCAATTGGTGAATTTTTAGATGAAATTGCTCACACATTCTTCATGCGACCGTTAATACTTCGTGAGGTACCAACGACCGATTACAAAATGTGGTTTCATATTAAAGCGTAATTCCTAATCTTGTAACACCTAAGGCTTTTAGCAGTGACTCCCAAACCAGTTGGTCTAAGGCACTAGGTGATAAAACACCCTCGCAAAATATTTTTTTCTATTTATGCAGCCTTAAGTAATTACAAAAACCAGTGTTCATTTTTTATTCACACTTGTATTTTTAATTTATTCCCTTTATACTAAGGACTTTAGACAAGAGCATTTAAAGGTCTCTTCTACTATTCCAAGTTTCAAGGTTCGTGTTTGTGCAATTTGTAGGGTATATAATTTCAGAATTTAGACTTAAGTTTTGGAATTATTTTTCAAACTTATATTTTAAAAAAAATATTAATACTTTTCCCTTGTTTTAACTTAGCCCAAGAAGTCAACTCGAAATTTGCCTATTTCTAAATAAACTACAAAGACATATACTTTCTACCGTTAAATTTTAAGAATGGTTATTTTTAGGGGTTTTAATTTACGAAGTCTAAGGTCTAGTTGTTCCTAACTAGTTGACCTATTTGTCAAACTCAAGCTAATTATGGCCAAAATTGAATTTTTCATTTTTATAATTGTTAAAAATTTTCAATTTTTTTATGGGTTTTAAAATAAGTATGCAAATGCAAAAATATACATATGAATGCGAAGGAAGAAAGCTTACCGAGCATACCCCCAAACTTAAACTTGACAGTGTCCTCACTGTCATGCTACACCAAGAGGGTCAAAATGGCCGGTATTTCCCTGTTTATTTTTTTATATTTTTTTTATTGTTAAAAGAAAAACAAAATATACAAAAAGCCCCCCCCCCCAAACTTAAGTTAAACGATATTACAAGTCAATGCCAAACTTTGCAAAGACCAAAAAGTCAACTCCAACCAGTTGAAAAATTTATCTGTGTAAAGTATCGGTCGGTGGAAAAAACATGTTGTACCAAGCCAAGAAGAATTGGGGAAGAGATAAGTGGTGGTATGGAAAGTGTCTGTATGTACGTGGAAGTGAAGAGATAAGAGGTGATGATGAATCAAAACGAGAATGTGAATGATCAGAAATCAGTGGAATATTGGCATTCTCGTAGCTTATTAAAAGAAAATGGGGTGGTTCAACTTCTAAAGGAGGAGGTTGATTATCCACACAATTCCCGAGATGTTTCAGTGGATCCTTTATTGACTTGGCATCATCCATCATATGCATATGATATTTAATTATGAGGGAACTAATCTCCTCGATATCCGCCATAGTCCAGCCGAAAGCTTGCCGGTTATCTTGTAAGACCATTAAAAGGGATTTCTCTTGCTCGAGAGCTAGAGATGCCGATATGATAATGGGAAAGGTCTCATTCTCATCTAGATAAGCGTATTTAAGGTGAGATGGCAAAGGCTTGAGTTCGAGTTTCGGAAGCGAAACAATTGAAGGTAAAATTGGGGAGGCTATCTCGAACTCAAAGGATTCCAACAATGGTTCGAAATCATTGTAAGCAACCGAATCGGATGGTTTAACTAACTCATCCAAAAATTCAAAGGACTCATTCTCGGGCGGTGAGTCGTCAAAATCATCCGAAAAAGTGAAACATTCGTAATCAATATCGGTTGTGCAAACTGTGTTAGATTCCAGGAGGGACGCACCAGTGGCGTCAAAACTGTTGTCATCAAACAGAAATTTTTCAAGCTCTTAGTCCTCCTGCGTGATTTCGTGAATCGAGCAAACTTCTCGTGTACTAGTTTTAGGCACGGGGGGCAGACTTCCTATCTTGTAAATATTGAACTCACTAGTCATCTTCCCGAAGGATAGAGTCATGGAGCCATTGCGACAATTGATTACGGCATTGGAAGTGGCCAAAATTGGTCCACCGAGGATTACCGAAATTTGGTTCCGTAGGTTAGCAACAGGTTGTGTGTCCATAACAATAAAATCAACGGGAAATATGAAGTCCCCTACTTTGATCAACACATCCTCTAATTCACCCCTAGGATGGGTGATTGATCGATCAGCTATTTGGAGAGTACAACGAGTGGGTTTTAACTCTCCAACACTTAATTACTCGTACACGGAGTAGGGAAGAAGGTTAGCACTAGACCCAAGATCTAAAAGTGCTCGATTGATGTTCTTATCTCTAATTGTTATTGAAATTGTAGGACAGCCAGGGTCCTTTCGTTTTTGGGGTAAGGGTTGACGTTGGTTAATAGCATTGCTCACGGCACTAGCTACTAGCACTTTCTTGGGTATTTGAGATTTTCTCTTCGAGGTGCATAAGCTCTTTAAGATTTTCACGTAAGAAGGGACTTGCTGGATTGCATCCAAGAGAGGTATATTTATGCTAACCTGTTTAAATAACTCCACAATCTTCTCCATTTGTGGAGTTGGTTTATTGGATCTCAACCTGTTTGGAAATGGAACATTTTGAAAATCTGTTGAGTCCAAATTTTGTGGATTAGATTGCGGGGTTGGAACGGACCCCAGTGTGGGTGTGCTCGTGAAGTGAGAAGTGGGTCCGTTCGAAGTAGAAGAAGTAGAGCCCTGTGAAGAATGAAGAATAGGCTCTAACGAAGATGAAGATGAAGAAGAAGAACCGGCTCGGGAGTCATCACTATTACCCACTTTATTATGCAACACTCTTCCAGATCTCAACGTGGTCACAGCATTTACATTATGATTTTGTTGTTCATATGCAACATGTGCGTTGTGTGTGTGACCGGGATTTGGCAATGGTTGAGATGGAAGGTTTCCCTTTTCTCGCTCTCTCAACGCAGCAGTTAGTTGTGCAATTTGGGCTACAATAGATTTGATACTTTGATCATATGAAGTATTGTTGTGCACCAAAAACTGACTGGAAGTCACCAACCTTGCTGCGGATTGTATAGATTGTTTTAGAAACGCATTTAGCCTTCTTTCTACCAAGTAACCTTATCATCATTTGATTGAACAAAAATGTTTTGAGGGCAAAAATTGTTAGGCACAAAATTGTTCGTTTGATTTGGGTAAGGTTGTGGTTTGAATGGTTGCTGGTATTGAGTTTGTTGGGGTGCTTGTTGTTGTGGAGGAGGAGGCCTTTGAAAGTTGTTGTTTCCTTGGAATTGTTGATTTTGATTCCAAGCAAAATTTGGATGACTCCTCCAACCCGGATTATAAGTCGAAGAGTATGGATCATTTCTTTATCGTTGCTGAAAGGCAGCATTGACTTGATCTTGTCCTTGAACAGGAGGATTGTAAGGACACTCTTCGGTAAGATGTGATGGATCCGAACAACAAGCACAAACAGTTCATGGGGGTAAAGCAGGGGCAGTAGAAGGCGATGAGATTTTGGTCTCAATTGCTTCTAACTTTTTCGTAAGTGCGGCCATTTCGGCCTTCATTGTAATCGACATATCTAATTGATGTATGCCTGCCCTAGACTGACCAACAGAAGAAGATGAGGTGGTCTTAGTGCTTTCCCACTGAAGTGTTTGTTCAGCAAGATCCTCGAGAAACTGCCAAGCTTCCTCACTAGATTTGGTTAGAAAGTGACCTTGACAAATGGTTTCCAGCAACTGCTTCGTTGTTGGGTTCAATCTCTCGTATAAACTTTGGCAAAGTTGCCAATTTTCGATACCGTGGTGAGGGCATTGAACAAGTAGGTCTTTGAATCTTTCAAAACACTTCCAAAAGGGTTCGGAAGGAAGTTGGGAAAATTGTATAATCTCATTGCGAATTCTCGCGGTCTTGTGATGTGGATAAAACTTTTTAAGAAAACCTTTAACAAACTCTTCCCAATTTTTAATTGAATGTGATGCATTGCTGTATAACCACTTCTCGGCTAAGTCATATAAGGTGAAAGGAATGACCCTTAGCCTTATAGCATCATCTGATAATTGGGTTGTTTTCATCATTGTGCAAACGTTTTGGAATTTCTTTATGAAGATATAGGCATCTTTGGATTCCTGTCCGTGAAATTTTGGCAACATATTGATGAAGTGGGGTTTGATCTCAAAATTGTCCCCATTTGCCGGTGGGAGTGAAAGACAAGTAGGTAAGGCGGTGCGAATAGGGTAGAAAAGATCCTGGAGCGCGATTCTTTGGGGCGCTTCAACAGGCGGGTGTTGCGGGTTATTCGCACCTAACGGAGGTGGAATCAGTCCCGTGGGTAAGGTGTTGTTAGGATTATATCCCGACATCTCCTCAGAAGACGAAGAAAGTGAAGGTGAAGGTAAGGAAGTGGAAGGAATTTCGACTTCGGAGTCGAAAGCGTCGTTGGTCGGTACCAACGAGACACGGACTAATCGGGCACTAGTGTCTCTAGTCCAACTGGACATACACAAAAGAGGTAGTGTAGTCAAAAAGTGAAAAACAGAATGTGGGGGTAAGAAAACGTCAATGAGAAGAAAGTGGGTGTAAGTGGTGTGCACGGATTTCTTAGCGACAAGATGCAAGTTTTTGTAAAACTTTTTGTGTTTTTTTTATTTTATGTGGGGCTTTTTGCAAAAAAAGATTTTCGATAAAAGGCTTAGACACCGTTCAATCAACCACAAATGCACAATCAGGCCTAGATCTAGGGTCACCTAGGTCAGCTAGACAGCTCCTAACTGTTCCAAAGGGCAAGAAGTAGGACCTCAAACTGCCTCTTCACCGTCAATTGTGGCCAGGTAAGTGCCAGGTAAGTGGGAGTTTCTCCACCACGCAAGTAGTGGGCCTAATTAAGTAACCACTTGTATTAGACACACTTGCCTAGACACCACAAAGTCAGGTTAGAATCAACGGTCGATGCCTACAACTATTCCTATGTCCTATTGAGCGCGAAGTCCTTAGGGCCGAGTCTAGTCTTTTTTAATTAAATGATGGTCAATGCAATATGCCTTATGTGATTTCTGGGGTCCTGAGAAGGGTGATGAAATCCACACCCAATCTGGATTGGTTTCAAGCCCCTTAAAGTCCAATTAAATATGCAAAACAGTAAACAATCACTTGCAAACAAATTTTTTTATTTTTAGCGCGGCGCAAAGAATCATGCACAAGATCAATTATTGGAAGGGGGAGAGATTTTTTAGCGCAAAGAATCCTGCAGGCAAATTTTACAGAGGAAATATTGGGGTTACAGAGAAGGAGAAAAGAAAACTTACAGCGCTTTTTCCACCTGCCGACGTCACCAGGCTGCCGCGGTTTCGCCGCCAAAAGCCCTTCCCGATCGCGGTTCCGCGGTCTATTGAGTGGTTCAGATCCCGAGGAATTTTCTGCTCCTCTGTTTTTATTTTTCTCTGTTGTTCAGATATGCCGTTTTCTGTTTTGCTCTCTATATTTTTCCAGATCCGAACTCGTTCGTCGTTCCTGCAAAAATTCACACGAAAACACCTTCAAACAATAAAAAGATGATAAAATTTTTATATATATTTTTAAATTTTTTGATTTTTATGATTTTTATATTTTATATTAACCCGAAATTGCAAAAAGAAAATACTACGCCATCCCCGAAAACGGCGCCATTTGATTGATCATTCTTTTGCGTATGCGTTTTGAAAAGATAGATTTTGAAATCAAAGAATATTTAACCACAATCAAGAACGGCGTCGCTTGGTAGCTAGCCGGTGAGTATGGGTCGGTCCACAGGGATGTTATGTATTTCCTAATTTGGTCTAACGAGTTAATTCCAAACGGTGTGAATGGATTATCGCTAAAAACTAAACTGATTTATACTAAGACTAGAATCTTGCTAGGTTAAGTTTGGAAATTGAAGATTTCCTCACCGCTTTCAATGCCCTAATTTAGATCTCTTTAGGTGTTATGGTAACAATTAATAAAGGGGATTAGTACCATCGGGAAGAAACGATATTTCTTCCTCTAGGTTCTAATCCTTCCTTTCTTAATTCTTACCCTAACCTCCATGGAAAACATACGCAACCGGTCGTTTATACTACGGTATCACCGTTACCTCGTGGGGTAAGGAGCCGTAGGGAGCGGTGTGTGTATCTATGCATAGAGTCCTATTAATTATATGTGATGGGCAAGAAAGGGATGAGAGATTTTCATCTCTCAAGCCTTCCCCAAATCTAACCCTAACAAGTGAGGAGACTACTCACTCATTAGGGAATTGAAAATCATTTCTAACTATCTAACTAGGGTAGATAATAAAATTATACTAAGGCAGAATAAAAATTAACTAGGGCAATGAAATAAAATTACTTACTTTATTGATGGCTCTCTCCAAACATTTACACAGGAATTCAATTCTGAATAGATGAAATAAAAAGAGGCATCAGTTATTTGATGGCTCTCTCCATACATAGAATTCTGAATTTTTGCTTAATGAAAAGAGGCATAACCTAAAACAGGTTTTAGAGTTTCTATTTATAGAACATAGAAACCCTAGGGTTACAATCGCGTCATATCTGCAATTACAATTTTACCCCCTAAGAAAAGAACTAGTCAACGCACGCCTACCGTCACAGGAATTTCCACCGACCCGGGTTCAACACGGCCGCGGAACCGCGGCCATAGGCCAGGTTTGGCCGCGGTTCCGTGGCCATAAAGTGAGCTTGTTGGCTCAATCTTTCAGGTCTTGGTCTTCTTGCAGTTGTCCTCTGTTTTCTTCAGTTGGTTCTTCAGAATGTCTTCTGCTTTTCTTCCAGTTTCTCACAGTGCATAATGTCGTGGACTTTTACCGTTGCTTCGTGTCGAAGTTCTGAACCTTGCGCTGCCTTTGTACTTTGTGAACTTGTTCATTGATCTTCATTGTCCCTCAAAATGTAGGCATGATCAAGATTTCACCATTTATCGGTCGTAGTCTCACTTTTGTATCGTCTTTTGTCTTTTTCACTGTTTTTGTTCCGAGAACCTGTAACCTGCAATTATGTAGCAGACATGGGTCAAAAGCACATGTTTATTTGTGAAATGACTAAGAATGGGGAATATAATAATGCAAAATTATGATATGAACAAATACCCCCAAACTTATCTTTTGCTCGTCCTCGAGCAAACCTAGTTTTATTCTTGAAAAAAACCTAGCCTCACTTTCGTAGGGAAACGCGATTGCACTGAGCTCGTGCAACAAGCCGTTAAACCTCTAAGTGTCCCTAGTAGGAGGAGTGTTGTCTCCTGAGGGTTTTCAGCGGATACTACCCAAAAAATCCTATCAATTCGGCCTATTGACTTTTATTCTCCAATTAGGTTTTCTAATAAGAAACTCTATTATCTTCGACTCGTAAATTATCCACCCGTATTTTTCACGCTTCCTTATCATTTAACTTAAGATTATATATATAATTGTGAATGTACTTAGCTTTTGGCATCTTTTAAGTTTTTCTTCTAAGGTTTTATCTCAACTTAGGAATTTTTTCATCTCTATTAAAGATATAAGTCCTATTTTTCATTCCCGTCTCTTATCTAAACCCCAATCACATTCCCCTACGTGTGTGTATATATCACCCCTACAGTTGGAAATTCAAATCAAGCTATTATACTCTTGTCCATTGTCCAAAGTACTTTTCAATTGGTGAATTTTTAGATGAAATTGCTCACACATTCTTTATGCGACCGTTAATACTTCTTGAGGTACCAACGGCCGATTACAAAATGTGGTTGCACATTAAAGCTTAATTTCTAGTCTTGTAACATCTAAGGCTTTTAGCAGTGACTCCCAAACCAGTTGGTCTAAGGCACTAGGTGATAAAGCACTCTCACTAAATATTTTTTTCTATTTATGCAGCCTTAAGTAATTACAAAAACCAGTGTTCATTTTTTATTCACACTTGTATTTTTATTTTATTTCCCTTTATATTAAGGACTTTAGACAAGAGCATTTAAAGGTCTCTTCTACTATTCCAAGTTTCAAGGTTCGTGTTTGTGCAATTTGTAGGGTATATATTTTCAGAATTTAGACTTAAGCTTTGGAATTATTTTTCAAACTTATACTTTAATAAAAATATCAATACTTTTCCCTTGTGTTAACTTAGCCCAAGAAGTCAACTCGAAATTTGCCTATTTCTAAATAAACTACAAAGACATATACTTTCTACCGTTAAATTTTAAGAAATATTATTTTTAGGGGTTTTAATTTACTAAGTCTAAGGTCTAATTGTTCCTAACTAGTTAACCTATTTGTCAAATTCAAGCTAATTATGGCCAAAATTGAATTTTTCATTTTTATAATTGTTAAAAAATTTCAATTTTTTTATGTGTTTTAAAATAAGTATGCAAATGCAAAAATATACATATGAATGCGAAGGAAGAAAGCTTACCGAGCATACCCCCAAACTTAAACTTGACAGTGTTCTCACTGGCATGCTACACCAAGAGGGTCAAAATGGCCGGTATTCCCTTGTTTATTTTTTTATATTTTTTTTTATTGTTAAAAGAAAAACAAAATATACAAAAAGGCCCCCCCAAACTTAAGTTAAACGATATTACAAGTCAATGCCAAACTTTGCAAAGACCAAAAAGTCAACACCAACCAGTTGAAAAATTTATCTGTGTAAAGTATCGGTCGGTGGAAAAAACATGTTGTACCAAGCCAAGAAGAATTGGGGAAGAGATAAGTGGTGGTATGGAAAGTGTCTGTATGTACGTGGAAGTGAAGAGATAAGAGGTGATGATGAATCAAAACGAGAATGTGAATGATCAGAAATCAGTGGAATATTGGCATTCTCGTAGCTTATTAAAAGAAAATGGGGTGGTTCAACTTCTAAAGGAGGAGGTTGATTATCCACACAATCCCCGAGATGTTTCAGTGGATCCTTTATTGACTTGGCATCATCCATCATATGCATATGATATTTAATTATGAGGGAACTAATCTCCTCGATGTCCGCCATAGTCCAGCCGAAAGCTTGCCGGTTATCTTGTAAGACCATTAAAAGGGATTTCTCTTGCTCGAGAGCTAGAGATGCCGATATGATAATGGGAAAGGTCTCATTCTCACCTAGATAAGCGTATTTAAGTTGAGACAGCAAAGGCTTGAGTTCAAGTTTCGGAAGCGAAACAATTGAAGGTAAAATTGGGGAGGCTATCTCGAACTCAAAGGATTCCAACAATGGTTTGAAATCACTATAAGCAACCGAATCGGATGGTTCAACTAACTCATCCAAAAATTCAAAGGACTCATACTCGGGCGGTGAGTCGTCAAAATCATCCGAAAAAGTGAAACATTCGAAATCAATATCTGTTGTGCAAACTGTGTTAGATTCCAGGAGGGATGCACCAGTGGCGTCAAAACTGTTGTCATCAAACAGAAATTTTTCAAGCTCGCAGTCCTCCTGCGTGATTTCGTGAATCGAGCAAACTTCTCGTGTACTAGTTTTAGGCACGGGGGGCAGACTTTCTATCTTGTAAATATTGAACTCACTAGTCATCTTCCCGAAGGATAGAGTCATGGAGCCATTGCGACAATTGATTACGGCATTGGAAGTGGCCAAAAATGGTCGACCGAGGATTACCGGAATTTGGTTCGGTGGGTTAGCAATAGGTTGTGTGTCCATAACAATAAAATCAACGGGGAATATGAAGTCTCCTACTTTGATCAACACATCCTCTAACTCACCCCTAGGATAGGTGATTGATCGATCAGCCATTTGGAGAGTACAACGAGTGGGTTTCAACTCTCCAACACCTAATTGCTCGTACACGGAGTAGGGAAGAAGGTTAGCACTAGACCCAAGATCTAAAAGTGCTCGATTGATGTTCTTATCCCTAATTGTTATTGAAATTGTAGGACAGCCAGGGTCCTTTCGTTTTTAGGATAAGGGTTGACGTTGGTTAATAGCATTGCTCACGGCACTAGCTACTAGCACTTTCTTGGGTATTTGAGATTTTCTCTTCGAGGTGCATAAGCTCTTTAAGATTTTCGCGTAAGAAGGGACTTGCTGGATTGCATCCAAGAGAGGTATATTTATGCTAACCTGTTTAAATAACTCCACAATCTTCTCCATTTGTGGAGTTGGTTTATTGGATCTCAACCTGTTTGGAAATGGAACATTTTGAAAATCTGTTGAGTCCAAATTTTATGGATTAGATTGCGGGGTTGGAACGGATCCCAGTGTGGGTGTGCTCGTGAAGTGAGAAGTGGGTCCGTTCGAAGTAGAAGAAGTAGAGCCCTGTGAAGAATGAAGAATAGGCTCTAACGAAGATGAAGAAGAAGAAGTAGAAGAACCACCGGTTCTGGTGTCATCACTATTACCCACGTTATTATGCAACATTCTTCCAGATCTCAACGTGGTCACAACATTTACATTATGATTTTGTTGTTCATATGCAACATGTGCGTTGTGTGTGTGACTGGGATTTGGCAATGGTTGAGATGGAAGCTTTCCCTTTTCTCGTTCTCTCAACGCAGCAGTTAGTTGTGCAATTTGGGCTTCAATAGATTTAATACTTTGATCATGTGAAGTATTGTTGTGCACCAAAGACTGACTGGAAGTCTCCAACCTTGCTGCGGATTGTGTAGATTGTTTTAGAAACGCATCTAGACTTCTTTCTAGCGAGGTAACCTTATCATCATTTGGTTGAACAAAATTGCGTCATATCTGCAATTACAATTTTACCCCCTAAGAAAAGAACTAGTCAACGCACGCCCACCGTCACATAGAATTCTTTCTAGATAGAATTACAAGCTTCTTTCTAGCGAGGTAACCTTTCCATACATAGAATTCTGAATTTTTGCTTAATGAAAAGAGGCATAACCTAAAACAAGTTTTAGGGTTTCTATTTATAGAACATAGAAACCCTAGGGTTACAATCGCGTCATATCTGCAATTACAATTTTACCCCCTAAGAAAAGAACTAGTCAACGCACGCCCACCGTCACAGGAATTTCCACCGACCCGGGTTCAACACGGCCGCGGAATCGCGGCCATAGGCCAGGTTTGGCCGCGGTTCCGCGGCCATAAAGTGAGCTTGTTGGCTCAATCTTTCAGGTCTTGGTCTTCTTGCAGTTGTCCTCTATTTTCTTCAGTTGGTTCTTCAGAATGTCTTCTGCTTTTCTTCCAGTTTCTCACAGTGCATAATGTCGTGGACTTTTACCGTTGCTTCGTGTCGAAGTCCTGAACCTTGCGCTGCCTTTGTACTTTGTGAACTTGTTCATTGATCTTCATTGTCCCTTAAAATGTAGGCATGATCAAGATTTCACCATTTATCGGTCGTAGTCTCACTTTTGTATCGTCTTTTGTCTTTTTCACTGTTTTTGTTCCGAGAACCTGTAACCTGCAATTATGTAGCAGACATGGGTCAAAAGCACATGTTTATTTGTGAAATGACTAAGAATGGAGAATATAATAATGCAAAATTATGATATGAACAACCACTATGTCCTAAAACTGTCTGCGGACCGAAACGTCCTTAAACAAACGATGGACCCCTATGTCCTAAAACTGGCTATTGACCGAGACGTCGATAAACTACTACGGACCGCAGCATCCCAAGGCTGACACACAAAAAAAACGGTATGTCCATAAGCAAAATGGGCACGGATGAAAACCCGGAAGGGCTCCGTGAGTAAAAACAGCTGGGCTACCGGCGAGTTTTGTGAAAACCTGAAAGGGCGCAACCTCGTTAAAAGACACTTGCAAGATCCTCTCGACCTTGTGAGGAGAAACCACCTGCGTGAGATCCTTACGACTCACAAGGGAACAACACACTTAGGGATCCCCACGATTCCTAAGGAGAAATTACACTTGCGAGATCTTCACGACTCGTAAGGAGAACCCTCCTATGAGACCCTCACGGCTCATAGCATTCAAAAGCCTTAAGCTACTGGGATCTGAACCTGTTCTTAAGCAGCCATCACAACCTCCAATGCTACCCTATAAGCGGTTCAGTATTGATCCTTGTATACAATCCACGGGCGCGAATAAACATTTCCCTAACAAAGTCCCGCCCGCGACTAGGGATATGTTTACACGGTGAACAACCCTTGTAAGTCCTCTCGACTTAGAAGGAGAAAATACTATTATAAGATCCTTACGACATATAAGAAGCCATACACTTGGGAATCCTCACGATTCTTAAGGAGAAAATGCACCTATGAGATCCTCACGACTCGTAGGGAGAAATACCTTTATGAGACCCTTACGGCTCATGAAGTCAAAATCCTTAGTCGATAGGATCCTAACCCTGTCTACTAAGCCACCTTTGTTCGACATCGACGAAGGCAAATGATGATTCGCTCCTGGCAATATCCCAATTGCAGCGATGCTGACGCCGAAATCGGTGTCAAATCCCAAAACTCGTGGCAAAAAGCCAGCGAGCCACACATGCATACGAAATAGCCGAAATGATGGGGCAACTTGCAAACAAAATCATCAAGTAAAAGTGGATGCATGAAAAATAGCCGAAATGATTGGGCAACTCGCAATAAAAAGCAGCGAGTAAAAATAAAACAAATAGCCGAAATGATTGGGCACCGCGAAAAATAGCCGAAATGATTGGGCAATCGCGACCTTCGCGATATAAAAGCTGAAATGATAGAGCATCGCGGAAAGAAATATATATAAAATAAAACTTTTGCCGTACAGGTAATATCACATCGATCCCTGTATACAATCCAGGGGCACAAACAAAGAAGGAATCACACCTTCCCTCCCAGGTTCCATCAAAAAAAGAAGCCAAATCTCGACGGTTCACAGACAGCCTGGAGATCATCCCAACATTCGTCTCATTACAACAGACGTAACATCAAGCAAAGTGGAACCGTGGCAACTCCCAGTTCCATGACTCGGCGGTGCACAGATAACCGAGAGTCAAACCCCGACTCCGTGAAATGTGGATAAAGTCAACCCTTCCCGGTCACGTGGAACACAACCTATGTCAATCCTGACCACGTGGGAAACGTCCAGAGCGGAGCCTGGTCCTCGCAGAACACCGCTATGTCAAACCGACCGCGTGGGAAGCATCCAGAGCAAATTCCTGGTCACGTGGAACACGGCCTATGTCAATCCTGACCCCGTGGGAAACGTCCAGAGCGGAACCTGGTCCTCGCAGAACACGGCTATGTCAAACCGACCCCGTGGGAAGCATCCAGAGCAAATTCCTGGTCATGTAGAACACGGCCTATGTCAATCCTGACCCCGTGGGAAACGTCCAGAGCGGATCCTGGTCCTCGCAGAACACAGCCTATGTTAATCCTGACCCCGTGGGAAACGTCCAGAGCGGAGCCTGATCCTCACAGAACACGGCTATATCAAATCGACCCCGTGGGAAGCATCCAGAGCAAATTCCTGGTCACGTGGAACACGGCCTATGTCAATCCTGACCCCGTGGGAAACGTCCAGAGCGGAGCCTGGTCCTCACAGAACACGGCTATGTCAAACCGACCCCGTGGGAAGCATCCAGAGCAAATTCCTGGTCACGTGGAACACGGCCTATGTCAATCCTGACCCCGTGGGAAGCGTCCAGAGCGGAGCCTGGTCCTCGCAAAACACGGCTATGTCAAACCGACCCTATGGGAAGCATCCAGAGCAAATTCCTGGTCACGTGGAATACGGCCTATATCAATCCTGATCCCGTAGGAAACGTCCAGAGCGGATCTTGGTCCTCGCAGAACACGTCCTATGTCAATCCTGACCCCGTGGGAAACGTTCATAGCGGAGTCTGGTCCTCGCAGAACACGGCTATGTCAAACCGACCCCGTGGGAAGCATCCAGAGCAAATTCCTGGTCACGTGGAACACGGCCTATGTCAATCCTGACCCCGTGGGAAACGTCCAGAGCGGAGTCTGGTCCTCGCAAAACACGGCTATGTCAAACCGACCCTGTGGGAAGCATCCAGAGCAAATTCCTGGTCACGTGGAACACAGCCAATGTCAATCCTTACCCCGTGGGAAACGTCCAGAGCGGATCCTGGTCCTCGCAGAACATGACCTATGTCAATCCTGACCTCGTGGGAAACATCCAGAGCGGAGCCTGGTCCTCGCAGAACACAGTTATGTCAAACCGACCCCGTGGGATGCATCCAGAGCAAATTCCTGGTCATGTGGAACACGGCCTATGTCAAATCTGACCCCGTAGAAAACGTCCAGAGCGGAGCCTGGTCCTCGCAGAACACGGCTATGTCAAACCGACCCCGTGGGAAGCATCCAGAGCAAATTCCTGGTCACGTGGAACACGGCCTATGTCAATCCTGACCATGTGGGAAACGTCCAGAGCGGAGCCTGGTCCTCGCAGAACACGGCTGTGTCAAACCGACCCCGTGGGAAGCATCCAGAGAAAATTCCTGGTCATGTGGAACATGGCCTATGTCAATCCTGACCCCGTGGGAAACGTCCAGAGCGGAGCCTGGTCCTCACAGAACACGGCTATGTCAAACCGACCCCGTGGGAAACGTCCAGAGCAAATTCCTGGTCACGTGGAACACGGCCTATGTCAAATCTGACCCCGTGGGAAACGTCCAGAGCAGAGCCTAGTCCTCACAGAACACGGCTATGTCAAACCGACCCCGTGGGAAGCATCCAGAGCAAATTCCTGGTCATGTGGAACACGGCCTATGTCAATCCTAACCCCGTGGGAAACGTCCAGAGCGGATCTTGGTCCTCGCAGAACACGGCCTATGTCAATCCTGACCCCGTGGGAAGCATCCAGAGCAAATTCCTGGTCATGTGGAATACGGCCTATGTCAATCCTGACCCTGTGGGAAACATCCACAGCGAAGCCTGGTCCTCGCAGAACACGGCTATGTTAAACCGACCCCGTGGGAAGCATCCAGAGCAAATTCCTGGTCATGTGGAACACGGCCTATGTCAATCCTGACCCCGTAGGAAACGTCCAGAGCGGAGCCTGGTTCTCGCAGAACATTGCTATGTCAAACCGACCCCGTGGGAAGCATCCAGAGCAAATTCCTGATCACGTGGAACATGGCCTATATCAATCCTGACCCCGTGGGAAACGTCCAGAGCGGATCCTGGTCCTCGCAGAACACGACTATGTCAATCCTGACCCCGTGGGAAGCATCCAGAGCAAATTCCTGGTCACGTGGAACACGGCCTATGTCAATCCTGACCCCGTGGGAAACGTCCAGAGCGGAGCCTGGTCCTCGCAGAACACGGCTATGTCAAACCAACCCCGTGGGAAGCATCCAGAGCAACTCCTGACTCCATGAAATGCGGATAATGGTAACATCACCCATCACTTACGGGTCCTCATGACTCGTAAGGGAGCAAACTCTCTTGTGAGATCCTTACGACTCTCAAGAGAAAACACACTTAAGAATCCTCACGATTCTTAAGGAGAAATTACACCTACGGGATTCTCTCAACCCGTAGGGAGAAATACCTTTGTGAGACCCTCACGGCTCATAAAGTTGAAAAGCCTTAGACGGCAGATCTTAACCTGACTCCTAAGCCATCGCTGTCCTATAAGGAAAGTAAAATAGATTATCCATAAAATGCATTTACTAAAAGGGACACACCATCATGAAGCAAAATATATCTTTTATTCATGAATCAAAATGAATATAAAGTACAATTTATGAAAGAATCAAGAATATATTTTCAGTTAAGAACATGTATAAGAAAGAATAAAAAAATAATATAATACATCTTTCAAGCTGGCGGATGATTCAAAAGGTTCATCAGTTCATCCTTCCTTTCTTGGGTCTCTGCTTCAAAATTGACTATGGCTGCGAGACGGGCCTCCGCTTCCGACTGTTGGGCCTGATGCGAGGCAAGCCGGCCTTCAAGCTCCTGCTTAGTAGCTTTATGAGCATCAACCATCGTCCGGGTAAAGATAACAGCTTTATCAACAGCCACCACGTCCTTGATTGCGGCTTGAAGCTCCTGCCAAAGTTCATATGCGTGGGTGGTCTTAGCTGTAAATTCGGCTTGAAGCTCCCCGAGCGCGGTTGAAGCCGGCTTCCTCTCTGAGAACTTTCGGCGGAGCCTCTTTTCACAGGAAAGTGTATTAGCGGCATACCGCTTAATCAGCCCCTGCAAGCTTGTCTTCACAGCCACCACCTCCGAAGGAAGGCGCGCGCATTCAAGACTATACAAGCAAGCCTCCACTCGACGACAGAATTCGACCCAGACTTGCACCAATGCTTCACTATGATAAGTGGCAAGAAAGGGGAGAGAACCGTTGGCTTTAGCAGCAAATTCTTCGGCCGTGAGCGAGCTACCAACACGAAGGTCTTCGATCAATGCTAACAAAGAGTGAAGGCTTAACTTAGCCATTCGTTCAGATGCACACAGCGCATAAGGGCCAGACGGCATGAGAATGCGAGTCTCCAACGGGGTAAAAGTAGGCAGAGCTGTTAAAGATTGATAAATGATCAGCGAAGGTTGCAAACAGAGGACAGATGCAAAGGCGTCGAAACTTTACTTACCCACGTTTATAAAAGAAGAGTCTGGAAGATCCCCAGGCCCATCGAGGACTTCAACCTCATCATCAGCTTCCAGAACTACAGAAGACATGAACATTGTTATATGAAGAAGTAACAATATCGAGAAAGAAGTGAACAATGCTAACCTTGTCTGGAAGATAGAATGATGCGCTGAGGGGATATCGCCTGTGGAGCAGCCAGTTCCAGCAGACGCTGGAAAGACTTCCTGGGAGACAGGCCAGCGATGGACGCCGCCAATCCCCGTAGCTTTGAAAAGACAGAAAATTTCAAATAATGAAGAAATCGCTAAAATAAAAGATAGAAAAATACCTTCGATGCTCCTCCCACTCTGGGTTGGAGGGATGGCAGCTTCGGCGGCCTCCTCCGTGCCCCCAGGCATATCATCGGGGATGTGGAACGGTATAATAACTTCTGGTGGAGAAGCAGTGACCATCGCTACAGGCTCCAATGAAAGGACAGTGGCCTCGACTACCTGTCCCGCAGTCTCCGGGCCGTCCTCAGAGAGATCCATTGAATCCGCGGCCAATGAAGATGCCTCTTCCGGAGGAGCAAGCACCGGGGGAGCGGGAATCATCGGGGGAAGCTCC
The DNA here is from genome assembly GCA_030015575.1 of Agapanthus africanus. Classification (NCBI taxonomy): domain Eukaryota; kingdom Viridiplantae; phylum Streptophyta; class Magnoliopsida; order Asparagales; family Amaryllidaceae; genus Agapanthus; species Agapanthus africanus. The sequence continues at coordinate 351,137,258 of JASDDO010000006.1, forward strand.
ATCGCAGGAACAGCAGTTGCATCGACCCCCTCCACATTGATTAGTACCTCATCTGGATATTTGTAGAGTCCATAGTCAGGGCGCGACTTGGACTCAGATCCTCTGCCATCAATGAAGTCCCTGCAAAGTTTGCACGAGAATAAGGATATGTATATATATATAAGCAGTGAAAAATACTACAAAAGGCTATATAAGTGTACCAATGCGCAAAGGAGCTTCTAGTATGGCTTGTTCAAGCCGACGCTCCTTCCTCGGGAAGGATGCTCGCCGAGATTCGAAGGTAGACTCGTGGCCACCGGTCCACAACGAAAGCGCATCTTCAGCATCGGCCGAGACAGGCTGTTTAAGAGCTCTCTCGCCTCCCTCTTCCAAAGAACCTATAAATATCCGCCGTATTGATGGAGGATCTTCGTAAAAGATGACGGCAGGATAAGGCCTCTTCGGGATCCTTATATTCTCGGATTCATCCTGTGAGCGTCTTATGGCCTCAGCCAGTTGTGCGGCTTCCTCGGCAGATGAACCAGGAAAAAGAAGACAATCTTCCGGCGGACTAGTAACAGTCTTCTTCCCCCGCTTTGGCCCAGAGCTAGTGACTGTAGAAGATCGCTTCCTTCCCCTTGCCGTCCGCTTTTAAGCTGCTTCTCAGTTTTGACAGGGAGGGAAGACTTCTTCAGGACCTTCGCCATAGGGATATTATCATCAGAGCTAGGTGTTACCTCCGGAACCGTTACGGTATCCGTCATCGGTCGTTCAAGTGAAACCTCTGTTGGTAATGAGGCGCGAAGCCTTTCCTCCTCTCCGAAGGTTTTAAGCGAAGCAGCAATAGCTTCTTCTGTGGAGGCACCTGTTAAAATAGCAGGCGTCGGTCAAAGCATGATAAAAAAAATGAATGAACAGCGGAGAAATAAGGGTGAAGTATACCTGACTGCGCAAGGGCGGCCAGTTCTTTTTCGAGGATGGCTGACTGTTTGGAAGCTTCGATGGCAGCCTCTAAATCGGTATCATCGAGCATCCCGAATAAACCCTCATTGGTCCCATATTCGCTCAAGCCTTCGCTAGACGGAGCAAGGGGCGTCAAGCCTAATATGGTGTCCAAAGAAAGTACTTGTTTCTTTTTCTTCTGAGGACGAGCGCCGGTGGCCGATAACACGCGTTTGCGTTTAATAGGCGCCTTTGGACGACGAGTCCTAATTTCTTTCCTACGTCCGACTCGGCGGACGCGGCAGCCACCTCTTTTTCAAGCGCGCTGGATGGGAGCAACCCGTGCGTAGGGCTTATCACGTGTAGGGGCTCAACCGCAGTGACCTCTCTCAAGGGAGGATGAACAATGTTCCGTCGCTTCAGAGGAACATTTTGATCACGAGCCGGCACTGCACCCTTGCGATCAAGCAGCAATCGCTTTTCCTCCCTAATGACGACACCCATCGAATGTTGGTACCACACCACATACACATTCAGGGCTTGCGGAACACAACTCGGTTCGCTGATGAAGAAGTTAGACCCTGTGTTCAGGCGCATAAAATGATATAGTGCGCTCCGAGTACCCTCTTCAGTGGCAGTCGGTACTGCCAAGAAATCCTCGAGTGGGACGTCCTGATTGTAGCTTAACTGCTGGGCGAAGCGATGCGGGTTATACCTCATAAATAAAGCCGAGTCATTCATCTTGAATACGAGAAAGCCCGGCCGGATAGAGTACAGAGGAAGAATCTCCCGAGCTTTCAAGACGGAGACCCCATCTTTAAATATGTCCTGCAAGATCAGCACCGTCTTCCCCAATTCCTGGCCGACGGTCAAAACTTTATCAGTAAAGGACATGCCGGCTCCAACCGTGCGCGGGCGAAGAAGCAAGCCTCTAGCTTCCCGTTGCGTTGGAGTCACAATAGAGGCGCCAACTAGTCGTATGATCTGAGGGAACCTGCACCTGTCATAAAAACCCGGCCTCTTATGGATGCCAAAGACGCCTAGCACGTGCAACTCGAGCCATGACGTGAAATGATGCATCGGGAAATTTACCGGCTGCACCCCTGGCTCAGTGGTATCAGCTGCCAAGCTGAGGCCGTGATACACATGGGCTAACCCAGCGATCCTACAGCCACTTGTATCCCAGTAACCATCCGATGCGCAGGATAGAAAACGGACGGCCTCATACGACGAGGGTGCATGGGAAGCGCAAACTAACTCAGCCATAACCCAAGAAACCCTAAAATAAATGTTTCTTTGTCAATCCCAGGAGCCGCCAGCTCTGTAAAAGGGATGACCGGGGTATCGGGTAGAAAGAAGCTCTTCTGATCCGCCTCCGTCGCCGGTAGGTTGCCCAAACCTAAATCGAAAGGGTCGTCAAGACTGGCAAATTTCTCAACTTCTTCCTTCAATACTTCTGGGCGAAGAAAATCAGCGATAAAAGCCGTAAAATTAACTCCACGACCTTCGGATGCAAGAGAGAGGTTCTCATACATATTCAACACCTTTATCAAACTCGGAAATTGGTGTTGAATAGCGTTCTCGGGAGTAAGATCCATTCCCACTGATTTGGTGGCGAAAATATACTCATCCTGGGGAAGCAATTCCTCATAATGTTCTCTCCTAACGGGTAAACCCGAGACCTCTGCAAATTCCTCTAAAGAAATGGAGACTTCTCGATCTGATAGGAGGAAGGTGTGGGTTGGAATGTTCCACTGCTCCAGAAATGCCCTGACCCACCATGTAGGAGGTGTGGAATATTGAAACAAAGAAGCATAAACGGCAGGATACAATCCGAGCTTCAGCAACTGTGATTTCTTCGCTGATAAAATATACCGAGCCCACTGCAAGTATCCGGCCGGATGACGGGGAGTTAGTCCGATGTTGTAAGGCTGTCCCCAAGGGCGCGACTCGCCCTGAAATATGCGCCGTCCTAGAATGTCCAAGGCCACCGGCGGCTGCATGGGTACTGCGGCAATAGAAGGCCGAAGGAGACCCTCTGAAGTCCAATTGACTTCCTCCACAGCGTAATTTATCGAAGGTGCATCTGCATAAGCGATCGCCGAATTAGGCTCCGAGGGTGCCGCACATGAAAAGCTCCGTTGGCCCATGATAATTTGATCGTACCATTTACCCCATGGATGAAGACTCTTGTGCTCCGGGTCATGGTCTTTGATCAGCGCAAAAACCTCTCGGTCTACGGGTGCTTCAAGGAATCTGCCTTCTGAGCGAATGAACGGGAAGGAGGTATCGAAAGACATAGTACCTGCGCAGAAAAGAACGAATTTTCATCCTCCAATGCTATAAATTAAATTCTATTACAAGGTACAATAAATCCGTACCGCACTGCAATGCAGTCAAAAGGGACCAAGGGGGACCCACAAAATCTAGATGACAGTTCATCATTAATAAAACAGCCCCACCATTGGATGAGGCTGTCATTAAATGAGGAAATCCTCAAGAGATTCTCATTAAATAAGAAATCCCTCGGGCAGAGGAGTAAAACTCCCATTGAGAGCAGCGTTCTTCACTAGACAGACATCTGTCAAAGTCTAATGATGAAGGAATAAAATTCCTCAAGAAAAGCCTTGCTTTGAGAAGATGGTGGAATAATCCATCAAAAAAAAATTTCAGTTTGATCTTCAAGATCCATGAACAAACTCTTAAGAGTTCTTCTATATGATTTGAAAGGAGCAAAACTCCATTAATGGATTAAGAAACCATAAGTAAGATCCTTTTAGATTTGTGATTCTAAGAGAGCAAAGCTCTGTTAATAAAACCCTAAAAAGAATTTTCTTTAGATCAAAGATCTATGAAGAACAAGGCTCTGTTAATGGGTGAAAGCCTAAAAGATGGTTCAAAAAGATTTAATCTTTTATCTAAAAAAAAAGCTGACAGAGATCTGTCCTTAAGAAAATTCTTAAGAGGAAGAGCTGAGCTCTGAAGGAGAAAATGAGTTTTCAAGAAGGATTGAAGAAGAACAGAAGTCATCTCAAGGGCCAAGGGTTATATTTATAGGCACTAAGCGCCGTTTCAATTCCTCGGTTGATCCAAGAGTCGAGATGCTGCCACCGCTGCACCCACGTGTGGGCCCCGTGAGCGCAACGGTGGGGGGCATTTGTTTCCCCAATTAGAGCAAAGCTCTGTTCAGAATTCAAAATTTGAATTAAAAGCTGCGCTTTTATAAAAGCGATGCGCTACAACTAGCGCACCCCGTGCAAAGCGCATAGGCGCTAGCGCTAGATGCGCTGCGTTCCAAGTAGCGCACCACGTGCAAAGCACGTATGCGCTAGCGCTAAGAGCGCTGCGCTCCAAGTAGCGCACCATGGGCAGAGCGCATAAGCGCTAGCGTTGGGACTAAATGTTCATCACCGTTGGATCAAATATCCAACGGATATGATTAAATCATCAATTAACAAGAATGAAATTATGTTGAATCTTTCCAAACAGAAAAGATTGTGCCCTGAATTTGGAACACCGTTGGATCAATGATTCAATGGTGATTAAAAATCACTAAAATACAGAACAAATTCTGTAAGGGGGAAAGATTTCTCAATCTTGTTAAAACAAGAACATTATCTTCTGTAAACCAGAAGCCCTTGGATCAAAGATCCGACGGTGGGAAAATTCCCAAATCAATTAGAGAATAAATCTCTTTAACCGATTGAACAAATCAGCTTGCCCTATATAAAGGCCCCTAGACTTCAAGAAGAAAAAAAAGGAGGAACCCCCCCCCCCATAAACTTTGAAAAAATCTCAGGAAGAAGAAGAAGCTCTCGGCAAAAGAAGACAATTCTTTTCAAGGTAAAAAAGAATAGAAAGACAAAATCATCTCAATATGAAAAGAAGTATTTACTTCTTTCACAGATCATAGATCTATAAGACAAATTGTCTTTCACAAAAGAGATTATGAACATCTTATTATAAAGGGGGGAGAATTATTCAATTCTCTTAGGATCACAGATCCATAAAGGCAAAGCCTTTCATCAAAAAGAGATTGAAATATCTCCTATAAACTAAGAACTTTGTTCTTAGAATTTTGAGACAAAGTCTCTTATCAAAGAAAAGATAATCTTCAGAGCGCAAAATTAACCTAAGAAGAGCCTTGGCGCTCCTAATCTAAGAAGAGCCTTAGCGCTCCTAATTTAAAAGTGCCTTAGTGCTCTTCATCTAGCGCAAAGCGCTGCAGTGCCATAGCACTTCAAACACAGCGCACTGCACTCATTGGCTAGCGCTCAGCGCTAAGCGCGTCACGTTCTCCTCACGTGTGCGCTACATTACTAAAAGCGCTTTGCGCTCATTATATGGCACCAGCGCCTAACACCTCAACGCTTCAATTATAGTGCATCAGCGCTCTATATCTAGCGCAAAGCGCTAAGCGTATCGGCGCTCTTCATTTAGCGCAAAGCGCTAAGCGCATTAGCGCTTCACATCTGGCACCAGCGCCAAGCGCCTCAACGCTTCAATTATAGCGTATCAGCGCTCTACATCTGGCGCAAAGCGCTAGCCGCATTAGCGCTTTAACCATAGCGCATTGCGCTCATCGACTGGCGCTAGTGCCAAGTGCGCCACATGCTTTTATGTGCGCTTGGACAGAACATAAACTATTCTTTGAATAAGCCTAGAGCTATGATAAATGCACAGCATTCAACTGAAGACAAAACATTGTTAGGGACCAAACCAATGCTTAGCATTTTTAAGGGGATTGGGCTCAAACAAACATCTAACCACTCAAAAACAAATGTTGAACATTGTAATTGAATGGACTTAGCCTAAATTGGCCATAAGTTCTCAATTCAGATTAATTGAGTTTATATGCTCATAAATCACAGATCTTAGTCCCAATTGGACTACAGTCTCTCAACCCACATCGGTTTAAGGGTACATCTCTGAACTCCTCTGATATTTGTCGTTGTAATCCTTCAACGTCTTCAGAGAGGTGACGGGTCCCGACAACCATACATATCATGGACTATGAAGTCCTTAACCTGGACTGTGGGGTCCTTAAACTCACGGACTATTATGTCCTTAATCTTAACTGTGAGGTCTTTAAACTCACGGACTATGATGTCCTTAACCTTGACTGTGAGGTCTTTAAACTCACGGACTATGATATCCTTAACCTGGACTGTGGGGTCCTTAAACTTATGGACTATGATGTCCTTAACCTCGACTGCAATGTCTTTAAACTAACATTGGACCGTAATGTCCTTAAACTAACGTTGGACCACCATGTCCTTAAACTGGTTGTTGGGGTACAAATTTACACCCCAGTTGACCAAGTCAAAATCAAGTCAACCCTAAGCCAAGTGGGCCTAAGCCCAGGTCAAGTGGGCCAATGCCCGGGTCGAGTCCGAACATGGAGCGGCCGGCCTCCCCCATGCCAAGATAAAAATTTTGTAATAAATAATTTTTGCTGTATTTATTTTATTTTATTTTACGAATAAATATAAGGAAAATAGGCATAAAACCAAATTTTTGTAAAGCCCATGGCTTATGTGCAAAAATAAATGGCACATGAGCCATGGGATCGGCAAAATGCCATTTTGAAAATCCCAAGGGGCTATATGTAAAGCGTATAGCCCATAAGGGCAAAGATAATGAAAATATCTCAACAACTTTTTTTCTCTCTCTCAAAAAGAATCCAGATCTGTGATCTTCTCCTTTCTCAAGGTTCTAAAACCTTCTTCACTTTTTGAATTAAATCAAGAGTTTCACTCTTCATTTTCAAAAACTAAATAGTTTTTCACCACAAAACCCACAAAGGAGAACTTAGATCTCCCATCAGATCTTAAAAATAAGAGATTTTTAAAATCTCATACTTCTTGTTTTCAAGATCCAGCCAAAAGAGGAGGAAGAAAAAGACCTATCTCCTAAAAATCCCACTTTGGGAAGATTCAGAGCTCAAGGGAGAAGCCCCTTTCATCATCTCCAAAAACATCTTAGGAGTTTAACTCCACTCAAAATTCTTTTTCGGGAGTTTAAACCCTATTTCTGGGGCTAAAAGCCCCTTTTCCTCGCCGGCGCCCGAGCGCCCAGCGCTCAGCGCCCACGTGCCGGGCACGTGGTGCGCTAGCGCCTAAGCGCACAGCGCTCGCGTGCTAGGCACATAAGGCGCTGGCCCCATGCGTCCTTTGGGTACTTTTCCCCTTTATATATATATATATATGTATGTATACATGTATATATATACACACACACACTCCACGACACTATCCCCCCCTTAGAAAAAATTTCTAATGGGGCGTTGCCCCGCACCCCGCAAGGGGGCTGCTAGCCCCCTTGACCCCCAGCCCGCTATCTGGGTAGCAGGACCCCCGTAAAAACTCTGCGGGGCCCCCGATGTATCCAAAGCCCCCCTTCAAAACACAACACTGTATATTGAGTTCGCATGACTAATTTAACCTGTCAATCGGAGGTTCCCTCGCTCCAAATGCGAGGGGTAATTAACGGCAGCTTAGTCTGCGGCTGCCGGAGATTCGGATCCCCACAATCAATAAACCCCGGCCTACCCTAGGCGGGGGGAATCTGCAATGCGCCTGACAAGCGTGCGCGTATTCCCATCTCAAAGGGGTGACGAAAAACACCCTACAGATTCTGGCGCGCCCAGTGGGACAAATCTCTCCTCCCATATCTCGGGTCAAGCGTTCATGCGAACTCATTTAACATATATGCCGATGTTTGTACTGAAATAATGTTTTTTTTCCGTGCAACAACCAACTTTCAACGACGATGTCTCCTAAGACGAATTCAGCTTCCGACGCGACCCCGATCTCGTACTTGGTCAAGATCAATGCCCGCGTGGTTCTCCCCGCCAGTCTCAGCCAGCAATGGGAGGAGCTACCCCGTCAATTTGGTTCTGTCGTCATCCACCCTGCTGGAAGCTCTCATCTGGCGGAGGCCACGGCAAACCAAGCGGCCAAACCGACCTCAAGGGGCAGGAGGCCGAACATTGTGGTCGCCAGAGCATCCCACCCCAAAAGCAAATCTGTGTTCGAACGACTCTCCACTGTTCCGACTGGGGGCAAGGTCGTCTACACCAATGGGGCTACGAAGCATCTCCAGCAAGCTCAGATGGTGCCCTTGACAATCGCGTGAGCAGGAATCTTCTTTGGGCTCTCTGTCAATCGGCCTACGGCGTCTTCCCGAAGAGCCGAAGCCTGCCAAGTGCTTAAAACAGAAAAGTTAAGGCAGAAACGGCTCAGGTATCGAGCCAACAAGAGGGCCAGGACTCCGGCTGGGTGGAGCCGTGTGAGATTCCAAGAGCAGACTCATCCTGCGACGACGACTGAATCGGCCGTAAGAATCAGCAATTCTTTCAAACCTCTGAAGTGGGTTCAGAAAAATGCCATGACCGTCAGAATCAAGAAGACAGCGGTCCGAACGTCGCTACAAAGAGACGTGACCCGGCCCCAACAGAAAAAGTATGACACTGTCTCTTCAAGAGTCTATCAGGCGCTCTGTGCCGCATGAAAGCAGTGGGGCAAACCCAGAAAAAAAGCGCCAGCACCATTCAAGAATCCGGCCAGGCCAGCCGCCTTCGATCGACTGCTCGTTACCGAAACAGGGAGGTCAAGACAGCAATCCGTGAAATCAACCGTCGATAATAAAAAGACGGCTGGATATGTTATCCATATGGTCTATATTGCGGGCGGGCGCCCCAGCGACAACCTTCGCAGCAAAAGTAAGGATGGGGCCACCACATCCCATGCCCAATCTAACTTGAATGTGGTTGCCGCTTCCCAAGAACAGCTGCCTCCGCTGGATGATGAAAACCCTCTTGATGAGGACGATAGGCAGAAGGACCCTTCGGTCTAGGCAGAGTCAAGCTCGGACAGCGAGGAAGAGCCGACTTTCTGCCCCAGGACCGCAGAGCAAGAGCTGCTTCAAGAGCTTCGGAAATAGCTCAAGAGCAAAGATAAAGAGATGGCCAAGCTCTATTCAAAGATTGACGACTTAACGAACGTTGTGATGCAGCTTACGGCTCAAACTGCTCGAGCGCCTCCCAATCAAGCACAAGTCGTTACTCATGAGCCGGATGATGACAATCCGAAGCGGCTGGTGCCTGTCCCTTTGGGTCCAAGATTCGTCGAGCCGCATGAAATCCGGCCACATTCCGCTTCTGAGGATGCCTTGGCCCCAGATAACACTATCCTGCTGACATAAGATCGGATAATGCATTTGGTCACCAGCAAGGTTAAAGCATTAGTGGCCGAAGCTGAACCTCAGAAAGAAATTGGCAGTAGTGGGTGGCCATATCCCGCACAGTACGATCTGATCGAGTTCCCGAGCGGCTACGTCATTCCTAAGTTCGGAAGATTTGACGGGACGGGAAATGCAAATCAGCACGTCGCCCACTTTAAAGTATCGTGCGGAAATACAGGGGGCAATGATGCGCTCCTTCTTTGTCAGTTTGTCAACAGCCTGACCGGTGTCGCTTTTGACTGATACGCAAGCATACCAGATGGGTCCGTCATTACCTTTGCCCAAATGGAGTCTCTGTTTCGGCAAAGGTTCATGAGTGTCAGTGATAAAATCTCCATTGCTGACCTTTTGAGGACTGATTTAAAGAGATTTTTACGATCAAAAATATATTACCGCAATCAAGAACGGCGTCGCATGTAGCTAGCCGGTGAGTACGGGTCGGTCCACAGGGATGTTGTGAATTTCCTAATCGCTCAAATGAGTTAATTCCGAAGGGTGTTCGGATTGATTATTAAATCTAAAAACTAAATTATTCTATACTAAGATTATCTAGATCTAAATCTTGTTAGGGTTAGGTTTAAGAATGGTTTGAAAATGTAAATAAATCTCAATGCTTTCTTTACCCAAATGAAGATCTATGAGGAGTTATGGTAATTATCAATAAAAGGGATTAGATCCATTCGGGAAGGTGTTCCTTCCTCTAGGTTCTTGTCCTTCCTTTAGAGATCCTTACCCTAACCTCCATGGAAAACACGCGCAACCGGGCCTTTATACTACGGTATCACCGCTACCTCGAGGGATAGGGTGCCGTAGGGCGCGGTGTGTGCGTGTATGCATGGAGTCTTATTGATTATATATGATGGGTAAGAAAGGGATGAGAGATCTCATCTCTCAAAAGCCTTCCCCAAAGCTAACCCTAACAAGCGAGGAGACTACTCGCTCATTAGGGAATTTAAAAATATTTATCTAGGGCAAAGAATGAAAAATTACCTAGGGCAAGAATTTAAATTAACTACTTACTTTACAGATGGCTCTCTCCAAACATCAACACAGGGTTGTCAGATCTGAATTCATGAAATGAAAAGAGGTATCGATACTCTCCAAAAGAAATCTGATTTTTATTCATAAAAAGAGGCATAGGGAGGCATAACCTAATACAAGTTTTAGAATTCCTGTTTATAGAGAATAGGAAAGCCTAGGTTACATTTGATTCGCACGTCTGCATTTACCAAAATACCCCAAGGAAGTCCACTCAACGCAGAAAAAGAATTATGGTAAAATTTCACGACGACAAAAGCTCTGGGTGGCCGCGGAACCGCGGCCCAAGGCCTGGTTTGGCCGCGGTTCCGCGGCCAAATAAGGGAATTCGAATATTGAAATTCCTGGGCTGGCTCATGTCATTTTGGGCTTCCAGTTTATTCAGGTCTTTTCTCAATTTGTCTTCTAAGTCTTCTCCAGATCTTCACAGTGAGTAATTGTATTGAACTTTAACCGTTCGCATTGAAATCTTGGACCTTGCACTGCCTTTGTACTCTGTAAACTGATCTTTATGTAGGCTTGATCAAGATCCTTCTATTTGTTGGTTGTAGTTCCACTTTTGTATCGTCTTTTATCTTTTTCACTGTTTTAGATCTAAGAACCTGTAACCTGTAATATGTAGCAGACATGCGTCAAAAGCACCTGTTTATTTATAAAAGGAATAAGAATGGGGAATATAATAATACAATATTATGGTATGAACAAACACCCCCAAACTTATCTTTTGCTCATCCTCGAGCAAACTTATTTTTTTATTCTCGACAAAAACCTAACCGCACTTTCGCAGGGAAACGCGATTGCACTGAGCTCGTGCAACAAGCCGTTAAACCTCTAGGTGTCCCCAGTAGGAGGAGTGTTGTCTCCTGAGGGTTTTCAGCGGATACTACCCACAAAATCCTATCAATTTGGTTTTTTCGACTTTTGTTTTCCAATTAGGTTTTCTAACAAGGAATTCTATTATCTTCGACTTGCAAATTATCCACCCATATTCTTCACACATCCTCATCATCTAACTTAAGATTATATATGTCTGTAGACTTACTTAGCTTTCGGCATCTCTTAAGTTTTCCTTCTAGGGTTCCATCTCCACTTAGGAATTTTTATCAACTCTATTAAAGATACAAGTTCTATTCTTCATTCCTCTCTCTTATCTAAATCCCAATCACATACCCCTACGTGTGTGTATATATCACCCCTACAGTTGGAAATTCAAATCAAGCAATCATACTCTTGTCCGTTGTCCAAAGTACTTATTAATTGGTGAATTTTTAAATGAATATTGCTTACACATCCTTCATGCGACCGTTAATACTTCTTGAGGTACCAACGACCGATTACAAAATGCGTTTGCACTTTAAAGCGTATTTCCTAGTCTTGTAACACCCAAGGCTTTAGCAGTGACTCCCAAACCAGTTGGTCTAAGGCACTAGGTGATGAAGCACCCTCGCTAAATATTTTTCTATTTTTACAGCCTTAAGTAATCACAAAAACCAGTATTCATTTTTTTCTTCTTTATTCACACTTCTATTTTTCATTTTGTTTTCTTCGTACTAAGGACTTTAGACAAGAGCATTTCAAGGTCTTCTCTACTATTCCAAGTTTCAAGATGCGTGTTTGTGCAATTTGTAGGGTATATATTTTCAGAATCTAGACTTAAGGTAGGAGTTATTTTTCAAACTTATACTCTAATAAAAATATCAATACTTTTCCTTCGTTTCGACTTATCCCAAGAAGTGGACTCAAAATTTGCCTATTTCTAAATAAACTACAAAGACATATACTTTCTACCGTTAAACTTTAAGAAAGGTTATTTTTAGGGTTTTTAATTTACTAAGTTTAAGATCTAGTTGTTCCTAGCTAGTTAACCTTTTTGTCAAACTTAAGTCAAATAAGGCCAAAATTGAATACATTAATTTTTATAATTTTTGAAATTTTCAATTTTTTATGGGTTTTAAAATAAGTATGCAAATGCAAAAAATGTACACATGAATGTGAAGGAAGAAGACTAACCGAGCATACCCCCAAACTTAAACTTGACAGTGTCCTCACTGTCATGCTACACCAAGAGGGTCAAAATGTCGGCACTCCCCTGTTTATTTATTTATAAAAAAAATTATATTTTTTAATGTTTTGAAATTTCTTTTTTTATTTTTTATAGAAAAAGAAAACAAAAATTATATATACATATATACAACAAGGTTCCCCCCAAACTTAAACTTGGCCTTACACAAGCCAATGGTTAGCACCAACCATTCAAAAATCTTATCGTGGTAATGGTCGAGTTGGTGAAAGAATGGAGTGGAAAGAAAAGAGATGAGAAGCACACGAGACCGTGTGGAGATAGAAACGGTATACGGTCCCGGTGGAGGAGAAGAATGGCGGAAGAGAGAAAGAAGTGTGGTACGATCTTGAGGGTGTAAATCGAGTGAATAAATTAGCGCAATTTGTGATGACCGATGTGTTAAAAGCGATTGTGCTAACCTATCAACCCGTTGAGAAATGGGGTCAAATCCCTCAAGATTCGCAAGAAAACATGGGTACGCCGAACTTGGTATTGGAGATGAAAGCGTAACGGTCTCTTGTATGGTCGGAACGATAGGAAGGACGAAAGGGAGTGAATTAGGGATAGTCTCATTCTCACCGTAGTAAACTGTCTCGAACTTGAAAGATTCCATCAATGGTTTGAAACGACTGTAAGCAACCGAGTCTGATAGTTCAACTAACTCATCTGAAAATTCAAAGGACTCAAACTCGGGCGGTGAGTCTTCCACATCGTCCGAAAAAGTGAAACACTCGTAAGTGTTATCGGCTGGGAGAACTGTGTCAGATTCAAAGGGAAATTTTTCAAGCTCACAGTCTTCAAGCGTGATATTAGGCGTGGTCGGAACGATGGAAAGGAGGGAGGGTGGTATAACAGTTAAAGGTTCAGGAGGATGAATTGGAAAATCCGACACATCAAATAAAAATGGTTCAACCTCAATATTATCCTCAATACTCTCCTCAATACTATCCTCATAATTCTCTTCAATATTTAGCTCATCCATGCCATTATCATCAAAATCAAGACGCATATGAAGTTCGGGAGAAATATTTAATAACTCGGGATGATGAATTGGACATAAAATTTCACTCAAATCGACAGATTCATCATCCAAAATTTTCCCGGAGTCTATATCCTCAATCAAGTGAAAATCAATTTTTTCTGACACCTCATCAAAAGCATGGATATTTATCGATTTAGGTTCTAGAGTGGAGGTGTAAAGATCGAAAAGATTAAGTATGGTTTCACTCAAAAGGGATTCTTCACAATTTGGCAAATCAAGCACTACAAAATCACACAACTCGTTTTTATTTGTTCTATTTTCAACTTGTGCATCTTTTGGGACAATCGATGGAAAACAGGAGTTGTGGGTTTCAATTGGATAAGGGTAGGTTTGATTTGGAAATGTGTAGAACTCACTTGCTCCTCTCAAATTCTCACTCTGTCCCATCGCCCCATCATACATTGAAGAATTTGTAGCAAGTTGGAAACTAGCTACCGGTTCACTAGGTTGTATAAGGGCGGCTACGGACGCATCCACGATCCTAATCATTTTGTTTGTTGCTAAGATATAAGCCTCCAACGACTGTTCCAAACTAGACATGGGTGGTGAGGAGGTTTCGGTAAAAGATTCGAAATTGTTTGGATATGTGAAACTCCCAAAAGGCTGTGTAGAAACAGTGTCTAGTGACGGTGGGAAAGTCGGGTAGGACTGGTAGGAATTGGATGGTTGGAAAGGAGTAGGATCAATATGTGGATAAAAAGGTGAATAGTCATGTGGATCCCTAGAACTAGATGTGTAGAGAGGGGTGAAAGATCGGCTACGAGATTGAGCAATGTGCTCAGCAATGGACATCGGTTTAGGAGTTACAACTGGACTCGAAAAAATGGTATCAACATATGAAGGTGGTAAAGGTTGACTTGGTTGACACAAAGTGGGTTGCAAAGTCGAACTGTTTCTCCTAGACGCTTCTATTTGATCTTTCAAAGATATTTTTGGCATGGAGGGATTTTCTTTAAATCGACCGAAACAATTGACGTACGACGCAAAGTTAGCTTCGGGATACCAAAGTTCGGCAAGAGATTTATGATGTGGGGTACACATGTTAGAAGAAAGGGGAAAAGAAAGAAGGTTGGGTGGTGCAAGGATTTATTTGCGGCAAAAATTTGCAAGTTGTTAAAAAAAATTCCTTTTTCCGCTTGCTCTTTATTTGGAAATTTTGTAAAAAGATTTTCGATAGAAGATATGCAAAACAGAAAAATATTACTTGCAATCAATTTCTAGTTTAAGCGAGGCGCAAAAATCCTACATAAGATTTGTTATTTGGAAGGGAAAAGATTTTTTAAGCGCACAGAATTCTGCAGGAATTTTTCAGAAAATATATTGAAATTTGTAGAGGAGAAAGAACAGAGGAGCTTACAGAAAAATTTTCACAAGATGACGGCACATCCCCACCGCGTTTCCACGGCCCAAGAGCCTTCCGGCCGCGTTTTCGCGGTCAACTAGCCGGCACGGTTCCCCAAAATTTTTCTGACGTTCTAAACTGCCAAGGCCACGGCGGATCCGCGGTCTGAGGTGGGTTTGCGCAGCGGTTTAGCGGCGCGGTGGAGGGTTCAATGCTCCAAATTTTTTCTGCTGTTCTGTTTATCAAATCTCCCTCTGTTCTGATCTGTTGTTTTCTGTTTCGCTTTCTGTAGATTTCCAGATCCGAAATTGTGTGTAGATCCTGCAAAATTCTCGCAAAAATACCCTTTCCAAAAATAACAGATGATATATTTTTATATTTTTTTGATTTTTTTTTCAGATTTTTATGATTTTTTAATTTTGATTAACCCGAAATTGCAAAAAGGAAATAACACGCCATCCCCGGCAACGGCGCCATTTGATTTAGAGAGATTTTTACGATCAAAAATATATTACCGCAATCAAGAACGGCATCGCATGTAGCTAGCCGGTGAGTACGGGTCGGTCCACAGGGATGTTGTGAATTTCCTAATCGCTCAAACGAGTTAATTCCGAAGGGTGTTCGGGTTGATTATTAAATCTAAAAACTAAATTATTCTATACTAAGATTATCTAGATCTAAATCTTGTTAGGGTTAGGTTTAAGAATGGTTTGGAAATATAAATAAATCTCAACGCTTTCTTTACCCAAATGAAGATCTATGAGGAGTTATGGTAATTATCAGTAAAAGGGATTAGATCCATTCGGGAAGGTGTTCCTTCCTCTAGGTTCTTGTCCTTCCTTTAGAGATCCTTACCCTAACCTCCATGGAAAACACGCGCAACCGGGCCTTTATACTACGGTATCACCGCTACCTCAAGGGATAGGGTGCCGTAGGGCGCGGTGTTTGCGTGTATGCATGGAGTCCTATTGATTATATGTGATGGGTAAGAAAGGAATGAGAGATCTCATCTCTCAAAAGCCTTCCCCAAAGCTAACCCTAACAAGCGAGGAGACTACTCGCTCATTAGGGAATTTAAAAACATTTATCTAGGGCAAAGAATGAAAAATTACCTAGGGCAAGAATTTAAATTAACTACTTATTTTACAGATGGCTCTCTCCAAATATCAACACAGGGTTGTCAGATCTGAATTCATGAAATGAAAAGAGGTATCGATGCTCTCCAAAAGAAATCTGATTTTTATTCATAAAAAGAGGCATAGGGAGGCATAACCTAATACAAGTTTTAGAATTCCTATTTATAGAGGATAGGAAACCCTAGGTTACATTTGATTCGCACGTCTGCATTTACCAAAATACCCCAAGGAAGTCCACTCAACGCAGAAAAAGAATTATGGTAAAATTTCACGACGACAAAAGCTCTGGGTGGCCGCGGAACCGCGGCCCAAGGCCTGGTTTGGCCGCGGTTCCGCGGCCAAATAAGGGAATTGGAATATTGAAATTCCTGGGCTGGCTCATGTCATTTTGGGCTTCCTGTTTATTCAGGTCTTTTCTCAATTTGTCTTCTAAGTCTTCTCCAGATCTTCACAGTGAGTAATTGTATTGAACTTTAACCGTTCGCTTTGAAATCTTAGACCTTGCGCTGCCTTTGTACTCTGTAAACTGATCTTTATGTAGGCTTGATCAAGATCCTTCTATTTGTTGGTTGTAGTTCCACTTTTGTATCGTCTTTTATCTTTTTCACTGTTTTAGATCCAAGAACCTGTAACCTGTAATATGTAGCAGACATGCATCAAAAGCACCTGTTTATTTATAAAAAGAATAAGAATGGGGAATATAATAATACAATATTATGGTGTGAACAAGGACCAAGCCGGGGAAGAATGAAAACAACACCGACTTTATCACCCGATGGCATAATCTCACGGTCAAGTGTGAACCGCCGCTGAAGCAGGACCAGTCCGTCAGCCTTCTCATTGGGAACCTCAGCAATTGGATGGTCTCATTCTTGTGTACAGCGGGCCTCAAGACATTTCAAGAGCTAACCAAGAAAGTCCAAATGCTGGAACGCTCGAAGCAAGAGTCTACCCCGGACTCTCAGAGAGACAAGACTTAGAAAAGCAAGTTGGATGACAACCGTAGAAGCGGGAGTTCCAGCAGTACCAATGTCTTCAATGCGTCCGACAATGAAGAAAAGCGAAGGGCGGGTGAATCCAAAACCAACCGGTCTCGAAAGCCAGTGCTGGAAGGCGAAGGGCCTTCCCTAGAGGAGAAAAAGAACAAAGTTTACTCTTTCAGGAGAGACAAGGTCCGAAAGATATTTAAAGATTTCTTGAACAACGGTCTACAATTGCCAGAGTCGAAAAGACCTCAAGAAGCAAAAATGACCGACAATCCCCTGTATTGCCCGTACCACCGAGTAGTGAGCCATGCGATCGAGAATTGTTATATCTTCAAAGACTGGGTCGAGAAGCAGTATAAGGCTGGAGAGATCGAGCTGTCCAAAAGTTAGTTGGTGAACAATCAAGTTGCAACCACCAACTTTATACAGACAGAAGCTGAAGCCTTCTGGGAGCAGACAGCCGAACCCGCTGCCCTGAGAAATGGAACGGACTCACCGCAGCCTCCGTGGAGTACGCACATATCTAATAAAACGAAGAAGATGATGAAGCTACTTCAGAAAGATCCCAGAACGGAATGGGAAGGACGAAAGAATCCTACCAGCCCAGCTGCCAATGCGGCTCCATCAGGCTCAAAATCCAAGAAGCTCAAGAAGAAGAAAAGTGCGGCTCGGCGCGAAAAAGAGTCTGCAGGGAGATTGACCATTGAAAAATATATCGATTCCCTTGAAAACTATGAACAGAAGGAAAGAACTCTGATTCAATTGAAGGAGTTCCTCCCTATAAAAGCGGCTGAAATTCTGTAGGAGTTAGAAGAAGACTTCAATGAAGAGATCCCTATAGTGACCTGCTACGCCATCCATCTGGGCAGCGACTCTGAGGGGGAGCTCTGTTTTCCCGAAGAGGACGAGGAGCTCGCCACAAAAGCCAATCAAATCTAGCTCGGAAGCGGCAGGGCTTTACCGCCAAATCAGGGCAACGCCCCAAAAGGGAAAGAAAAACAGGTGGCTAATGATGAAGATGGCAGAGAACCGGCTGATGAAAACTCAAGTCCTTCCTCGGTGGACTATAATGTCTTGGCTCATCTCCGGAAGCTTCCGTCTCTCCTGAGCATCTACGATGCCTTGGTCCTATCTAAAGAGCTTAGAGATATTCTCATTCACGCTCTACAAAACCCCGAGCGGTATCAGGCTCGCTTTGCGGAAATTAATATGAAAGAAGCCCAGTACGCTTTGCATGCCGCCGCAGTCACGTTTAAGGACGAAGACTTGCTACTGGGAACGACTGGGCATAATCGGCCGCTTTACGTGACCGGGTACAACGACGGAGATCGGATTAATCGCATATTGATCGATCCGGGGTCCTCAGTGAACATCATGAACTTACGAACTCTGAAGAGTTTGTCAATGGACGTCTGACACCTGTCGAGGAAAAGGATTGTCATTCAAGGTTTCAACCAAAATTGCCAGCAAGTTCTAGGGTCCATAGCTCTGCCAATCAAATTTGGGGATCTGCAGACCAAAGCTAAGATATACGTGATCGACGCTGACACATCTTATAAAATT
This sequence comes from Agapanthus africanus, assembly GCA_030015575.1. NCBI lineage: Eukaryota > Viridiplantae > Streptophyta > Magnoliopsida > Asparagales > Amaryllidaceae > Agapanthus > Agapanthus africanus. Next base: position 351,155,592 of record JASDDO010000006.1, read on the forward strand.
CTCTTGGGGCGGCCGTGGCTCCACGATTACGGCATCATTCCGTCAACTCTCCATCAATGCATGAAGTATATTAAAAACGGCGAAGAAAGACTCATTGACGGAGACATCCGGCCGTTCGGTGTGCATGAAGTCCGATATGAAGATTCTCGGTACTTTGTGAACCTCCAAAGTACCGAGCCACGGCTGACCAAAGACAGAACAGTCCCGAAACTCAAAAGCAAGTCTGAGCCGGCTGTCACTTTCAAAAGCAAAACGCCCAAGTGCACCCGCGTTTCGGTAGTGACACTGATGAGTCTGACGCTGGAAGTCCGTCCTTCCGTAAAACTCACCCTCGTTTCGGTAGCGATACAGACGAATCTGATACTGAAGGCCCATCTAGCAGCAAAGTTCGCCCTCATCTTGGCAGCGACACTGAAGAGTCGGAGGAAGAAGACCTGCCTTGCAACAGCTGTGCAGGTTGGACCCCCATGCCACAAGCGAAACTACGAGAGACCTTCGAAATTGCAGAAGGGTCCCTAGCCATCACAAGGGTGCCGGAACGGATGTGCAAAGAGCTCGATGCATTGTTAGTCTCTACCGTGGACCAGCTGAAAACTTTCTACGTTCCCGGGAGGAAAAGTGGACAGAAGTGCATTCTGTTTTATGGGTCAAACCCCGTTGTGCACCCGGACGATTTGTCTGTCGCGTGCCTTCCCTATGAGAGAGGCATAAGAGTCGTCCTCAATCCCAAATACTATGCACCCGAGATACGGGAATATTTCAAAAGGTGCGGATGCCGGTTATATCAAACGAAGTCCGAAGCAAAGTTTTATGAAGGGCTATAGCATCCGCCCCAGGTCTGAACACTCATCGATGGACGAATTCCAGATGGACGGGGCATAGGCTTCATTCAACCTGATTCCAAGGCATGCTACATGATCCATGTTGGTGAAGCCAGAGAAAGATCAAATGATAATGACGAGATAGCCGAGCTAGAAGAAGCTCCTCAAGAGCTCGAAGATGGCGGACAAGCAATCTTTGATGAGCTAACCGAGATTGACTTAGAAACGCCCGATAATCCAAGGCCGACCTATATCAGCTCACTCTTGTCAGAGGAAATGAAAGAGCGGATAATTGCCCTGCTGCATGAGTTCGTCGACTGTTTCGCATGGACATACAAAGAAATGCCTGGCCTTTCCCCTGAAGTGGCCATGCATAGGCTGGCTATATCTCCTGGTGCTAAGCCGGTCAAACAAGCTCCTCGAAGAATGAGAAGGGAACTGGAAGAAAAGGTCATCGAGGAAACCAAGAAATTTATCGATGCCAGCTTCATCAGGGAGGAGAAATATGTGGACTGGATCGCATGCATAGTCCCAGTGAAGAAGAAGAATGAGCAGATCTGAGTTTGTGTCGATTTCAGGGACCTCAACAAGGCATGTCCTAAAGACGACTTCCCGCTACCGGTCATGGAAATGATGGTCGATGACATCTCAAATTACGAGCTGTTCACCTTTATGGATGGCTCGTCTGGATATAATCAGATCAAGATGTCGCCTGGGGATGAGAAGCACACAGCATTTCGAACCCCGATCGGAATATATTGCTACAAGGTGATGCCGTTCGGACTGAAGAACGCAGGTGCTACATACCAAAGGGCGATGACCAATATCTTTGATGACCTAATTCATAAAGTCGTCGAATATTATGTTGATGATCTGGTCATCAAGACTAAAGCCAAGGCCGATCACATCCAAGATCTTAGGACCGTTCTCACCAGACTGAGAGAGTACGATCTGAAAATGAATCCTCTGAAGTGCGCTTTTGGCGTGTAATCGGGAAAATTCCTGGGCTTCATAGTCCGACATCGAGGAATTGAAGTTGACCCATCCAAGATAAAGGCCATCATAGAGATGCCCCCTCCGAAGAGTCTGACGCAGCTAAGATCTTTTCAAGGCAAGCTTGCTTATATATGAAGGTTTATCTCAAATTTATCGGGGAGATGTAGGCCCTTCTCAAAGCTCATGAAGAAAGGAGCTCCTTTTATCTGGGATGCCGAATGTCAAGAAGCGTTCGAAATTATCAAACAGTATTTGTTGCACCCTCCAGTGCTAGCCGCTCCCATTCCAAATAAACCGCTGATTCTCTACACTGCCGCGCTAGATGAGTCACTCGGTGCGCTCCTTGCCCAGAACAATGAGGAAGGAAAAGAGAATGCCCTCTACTACCTCAGTCGAACTTTAGTCGGGGCGGAACACAACTATTCCCCGATCGAAAAGAAATGCCTGGCTTTGATGTTCGCTGTGAAGAAGCTGAGGCATTATCTGCTCGCTCATCGGGTTATGCTGATCTCTAAGGTCGACTCGCTCAAACACTTAATAACCAAAGCAAGCCTAGCCGGTAGAATGTCAAGATGGGCCGTCATGCTACTTGAGTTTGACATAGTTTATACTCCTCATAAAGCAGTAAAAGGGCAAGCTCTTACCGACTTTCTCGCCGCTCATCCTATACCAGAAAGGTCGCCGCTAAATTGTGAGTTACCCTATGAACAAGTGCTGCACCTCGAGAAAGATGAGCCATGTTGGGAGCTCTACTTCGATGGAGCCTCATCAATGAAGAGCTCCGGCAAATCAAGCATCCCACAGATAAAAGCAGGGATAGGGTTGATGTTCATCACGCCATCGATGGGAACCCTACGACGTTCTTTTGCTCTCACCGAGCCTCGCACAAACAACGAAGCTGAATATGAAGCTCTAATAGCTGGTCTGGAGCTCGCCATAGAAATGGAAATCCTTCGGCTACGGGTTTACGGTGACTCCCAGTTTGTCGTCAACCAAGTAAGCGGCGACTATAAGATATACAAATCTGAGTTAGCTCGGTACAGAAGCCGAGTGGTGGAACTAATGAAACGGTTCACTCACATTGAACTAATGAGAGTTCCTAGGGCGTTGAATGGAAAGGCTGACATACTCGCTCGCTTAGCCAAGGAGCTGGCTGATCCTGACATGGACGAAATTCTGATCACAGTCAGGAGACGGCAAATTCTGCCCCCAGTCTCTTTGCATGAAGAAGAAAGCATAGAACAAGAGAACAATCCTTCCGAAGAAGCTTCGATCATCCAAGACGAGCCCGATTGGAGAGAACCCTTCATAGAGTACTTCCGATACGACAAGCTGCCCGAAGAAAAATCTGCGAGGATTCAGCTGAAGAAGAGAGCTCTCCGATACATGTTTGTAAATGACACGTTATACCGCAGGTCATATGACCAACTCTGGCTCAGATGTCTGTCATTGGCCGAAACCCAAAAGGTCATGAAAGAAGTTCACTCGGGCGTTTGCGGTGCTCACCAATCTGTCCCCAAGATGCGACTTCAAATCAAACGGCTTGGGTATTACTGGCCCACCATGATACGGGATTGCGGAGAGCATGCAAAGAAATGTCATATTTGCCAAATCCATGGTGATTTCATTCACAAGCATCCCAATCCGTTGCATCTTACGGTGGCGTCGTGGCCCTTCGAAGTCTGGGGCACCGACATTGTTGGCTCAATTGATCCTCCGTCATCCAAAGGCCACCGGTTCATATTGGCTGCAACCGACTACTTCTCCAGATGGGCTGAAGCTGTCCCGCTAAAAGAAGTCAAGACAGAAGATATTCTGACGTTCTTCCAGCATAATATTCTATACCGCTTCGGTACACCAAGAAGAATCATATCTGACAACGGGCCTTCTTTCAAGAGCTTCAAAGTCGCAAGGTTCGCTACTCAACATAAGATAGACTGGAGATATTCCTCCATCTATAATCCAAGAGCCAACGGGCTAGCCGAAGCCTTCAATAAGACTCTATGCAAGCTCCTGAGGAAAAATGCTTCAGCCAACAAGAGAGACTGGAATCTCAAACTTCACGAGGCGTTGTGGGCATATCGTACCACGCACCGTACTCCAACTCAGTCGACTCCATACTCATTGCTCTTCGGAGTGGAGGCGGTCCTCCCCCTCGAAGTCGAAGTTCCAAGCTTAAGAATGGCTGTTCAGCACGAGTTGACAGAGGAGGAAAACGTGCTCCTTCGGCTGGAAGAGCTTGAAGCCCTCGAAGAAAAAAGGCTCGCGGTGCAGCAAAATCTGGAGCTATACCGAGCCCAAATGTCACGGGCCTATAACAAGATAACCCGTCTCCGCGCTTTCAAGAAAGGTGAATTGGTGTTGGTCCTCAAAAGACCGATCATCCCCAATCGACATGCCAAGGGAAAATTCGAGCCAAACTGGAAAGGACCTTACGTCATCGAGAAAGTGTTCGACGGAGGATCCTACTAACTAATAAGTGCCGAGAGAGAAAGGCCCATGCCACCCATCAATGGCCGATATCTCAAGAAATACCACGCGTGAATGCTCCAAGTCGCAGGCGAATTGAGCACACCAGCTCTACAGTGTGGATCATACATCCTGCAAAACCGTATACAATCCACGGGCGTAAACGACCCCTATCTCCAAAAAAAAAGAACGATATGTCCACAAGCAAAACGGGCACGGATGAAAACCCGAAAGGGCTCCGTGAGTAAAAACAGCAGGACTGCCGGCGAGTTTGTGAAAACACGAAAGGGCACAAACTCGTGAAAAGAGATAAAACACACTCGCAAAGTCCTCTCGACCTTGTGAGGAGAAAATCCCTGCGTGAGATCCTTACGACTCACAAAGGAGCAACATACTTAGGAATCCCTACGATTCCTAAGGAGAACATACACCTGCGAGATCCTCTCGACTCGTAGGGAGAAAATGCTTTTTTGAGACCCTTACGGCTCATAAAATTGAAAAGCCTTAGGTGATAGGGACCCAAACCTGTCTCCTAAGCCATCGTTCCCCAACGGGCAACGGCAAATGATGAGTCGCTCCTGGCATTTCGCTTCAGTGTTAGCGGTGCTGATGCCGACCAAAAACCCAAATCCCAAGTCCTCCCGAGACAAATGATGAGTTGCTCCTGGCATTATTCCAGTGTAGCAATACTGATGCCAAATAAGATCTAAATTCCAAGTCCCCAAATGGCAAATGATGAGTCACTCCTGGTACCATATTCCAGTGCAACGATGCATACGCTAACCAAAATCCAATTTCTCGAAATTCTCCCAGCCCTACGGTTAGTCCCCAAATTGACTACCGTATACAATCCACGGGCTCAAATAATTCTCATCATACCCATACCCCACCGCAATCACCAGTCCAGCGGCCGGTCTCTGCCCTTGGACTTATGCTCCATTTGGGAAGACCCACTCATGTGTCCTCACGATACATGAGGAGAACAAACTTACGGGATCCTCACGACTCGTAAGAAAACACCTTCGTGGGATCCTTACGACTCACGAAGGAAAAACACACTTGGGAGTCCCCACGACTCCTAAGAAGAAAGTACACCTACGAGATCCTTTCGACTCGTAGGGAGAAAATGCTTTTATGGGACCCTTACGGCTCATAAAATTGAAAAGCCTTAGGTGATAGGAACCTAAACCTGTCTCCTAAGCCATCGCTCACCAATAGGAAAAGGCAAATGATGAATTGCTCCTAGCACATGTGCTTCAGTGTTAGCAACGCTGATGCCTACCCTAATCCCAAAATTCCAAACTCCAATCCAATAGACCCCTAAGTCTTTAAACTGGGAACAGATAGACCCCTAAGTCTTTAAACTGGGAACAGATGACCTCTAAGTCGTTAAACTGGGAACAGATGACCCCTAAGTCGTTAAACTGGAAACGAGGGAGATCCCCTCATGGCAAATGATGATTCGCTCCTGGTACCATATTCCAGTGTAAGCGGTGCTGATGCCAAACCAAAAACCAACCCCCAAATCCTTTCATGGCAAATGATGATTCGCTCCTGGTGCCATATTCCAGTGTAGCGGTGCTGATGTTAACCTAAATCACATCAAATCAGAAAAAACCACCAATGACCTCCCTGGCAGAATCAAACTCCACCTCGGAAACAAGTCAACTTCATCCCTGACACCGCAAGGAGCGGAGAAAGTCAAATCCAGTACCGACCATCCAAGTCGCAAAAAGGGCAACATCGACCGTCCAAGTCGCAAAAAGGGCAGCACCGACCATCCAAGTCGCTAAAAGGGCAGCATCGACCGTCCAAATCGCAAAAAGGGCGGCATCGACCATCCAAGTCGCAAAAAGGGCAGCATCGACCGTCCAAGTCACAAAAAGGGCAGTACCGACCGTCCAAGTCGCTATAAGGGCAGGTCCAAGTCGCAAAAAGGGCAGCATCGACCGTCCAAGTAGCAAAAAGGGCAGCACCGACCGTCCAAGTCGCAAAAAGGGCAGCACCGACCGTCCAAGTCGCAAAAAGGGCAGCATCGACCGTCCAAGTCGCAAAAAGGGCAGTTCCGATCGTCTAAGTCGCTAAAAGGGCAGCACCGACCGTCCAAATCGCTAAAAGGGCAGAATCGACCGTCCAAGTCGCAAAAAGGCAGCATCGACCGTCCAAGTCGCTAAAAGGGTAGCATCGACCGTCCAAGTCGCAAAAAGGGCAGCATCGACCGTCCAAGTCACTAAAAGGGCAGCATCGACCGTCCAAGTCGCAAAAAGGGCAGCATCGACCGTCCAAGTCGCAAAAAGGGCAGCACCGACCGTCCATGTCGTAAAAAGGGCAGTGCAGGCTTCCTACAAAGTGGGAACCAGATCCCTTCGGGCTAGGGAAACGTCTATCATGGACACTCCGTCTCGGAGACATGTCAAGCAGCGACCGTCAATGTCATAAAAAGGGCAGTGCCAGCTTCCCAAAAAGCGGGAACCAAATCAAGTCGCCTCCAAGTAAAAGAAGATCCATCAATCTCATGCACACGACCCAAATATGTGGTGTGCATTTATTGATGCGGGGAAATTTGTTGGGGTAAAAATTTACACCCCGGTTGACCAAGTCAAAATCAAGTCAACCCCAAGCCAAGTGGGCCCAAACCCAGGTCAAATGGGCCAATGCCCGGGTCGAGCCCGAACATGGAGCGGCCGGCCTCCCCCCATGCCAAGATAAAAATTTTGTAATAAATAATTTTTGCTGTATTTATTTTATTTTATTTTACGAATAAATGTAAGGAAAAAGCCAAATTTTTGTAAAGCCCATGGCTTATGTGCAAAAATTAATGGCACATGAGCCATGGGATAAGCAAAATTCCATTTTGAAAAGCCCAAGGGGCTATATGTAAAGTGTATAGCCCATAAAGGCAAAGATAATGAAAATATCTCAACAACTTTTTTTCTCTCTCTCAAAAAAGAATCCAGATCGGTGATCTTCTCCTTCCTCAAGGTTCTAAAACCTTCTTCACGTTTTGAATTAAATCAAGAGTTTCACTTTTCCTTTTCAAAAACTAAATAGTTTTTCACCACAAAACCACAAAGGATAACTTAGATCTCCCATCAGATCTTAAAAATAAGAGATTTTTAAAATCTCATACTTCTTGTTCTTTAAGATCCAGCCAAAAGAGGAGGAGGAAGGAGACCTATCTCCTAAAAATCCCACTTTGGTAAGATCCAGAGCTCAAGGGAGAAGCCCCTTTCATCATCTCCAAAAACATCTTAGGAGTTTAACTCCACTCTAAATTCTCTTTCGGGAGTTTAAACCCCATATCTGGGGCTAAAAGCCCCTTTTCCTCGCCGGCGCCCGAGCACCTAGCGCCCGAGCGCCCAACGCCCACGTGCCGAGCACGTGGGGTGCCAGCGCTCGAGCGCCGGGGCTCGAGCGCCTGCGCTCAAGCGCCCACGTGCCGGGCACGTGGTGCTCCAGCGCTCGAGCACCTGCTCTCAAGCGCCCAGGGCCCACGTGCCGGGCATGTGGTGCGCCAGCGCTCGAGCGCCTAGCGCTCAACCGCCCAGCGCCCACGTGTCGGGCATGTGATGCGCCAGCGCCCAGCGCTCGCGTGCTAGGCACATGAGGCGCTGGCCCCACGCGTCCTTTGGGCGCTTTTCCCCTTTTTATATATATGTATACATGTGTATATATATAGATACACACACACTCCACGACACTGTCCCTCCCTTAGAAAAAACTCTGTGGGGCCCCCGTAAAAACTCTGCGGGGCCCTCGATGTATCCAAAGCCCCCCTTCAAAACACAACACTGCACATTGAGTTCGCATGACCACTTTAACCCGTCAATCGGAGGTTCTCTAGCTCAAAATGCGAGGGGTAATTAACGGCAGCTTAGTCCGCGGCTGCCGGAGATTCGGATCCCTACAATCAATAAACCCCAGCCTCCTAGGCAGGGGGAATCTGTATTGCGCCTGACAAGCGCGCACGTATTCCCATTTCAAAGGGGTGACGAAAAACACCCTACACTAGTAATCGACCGTAATGTCCCTAAACTAAACAATAGAGCCCAAATGCTCTTTTGTCGGATCTAAACGATCCCGTTAAGTTGATCTTAGTCTAAAATTAGACTAATGTATCCTTAACATACGTTTAAGTTGATCTTAGTCTCAAATGAGACTAACGTATCCTTAAACCCAACCCCAAACCCAAATCTAAGAAGATACGGATTTGGACTAATCCACGTCCTACGGGCGACAACATAAATTAGTCTCCGTATACAATCCACGGGCAACCAAAAACAAAACAAACACACACGACACGAAGTGACCATCTGGAGAAGGAGAAAGTGGTTACCGCGATGCGGTAACGTAATTAACTGCAGGGACTTGCGCCTGCAGGGAAGAGCGTCCCCACAATCAAAAACCCCTCAACGAGGGGGAATCTGACGAAGTCTGCTACATCGGCCGCATCTGTCTAAACCTTCGATACATGGTGTCATAAATCAACTTGGCATCTTCGGAGAGGTGGACGGATAGCACCAATTAACATCTGCCCTCGGAATTCAGGCCCGGACGTCCCAACGTCCCGGTCGCGTCTTTCGGCGGAGAACAGGAGACATCTTGAGGGGTTGCAGTTGAAGAGAAAGGTGATTGCAATATTTATCATGAGTCTAGGCAGTGAAAGAGGCCATACTATGAATATCCGACCATCCCCCTGAAACATTTTTATGTTTCGGATTTCCTGTGTGTCTGTATTTTAGAAAACTGTTTCTCAATAAACTCTAACTCCTGGATATATAGATATCGGATTAAAATCCCACATCTATAGGTCGTTACAGATGCTGAGAAGGAGCAGAGAATTGAGAATAGTTGATTTTATCCTCAATGTCGGTGTTCGGAGCAATTGTTGCTATTGAGGAAAATCACCAGGTTTTGTCTAAACGGCAAACTTTTGGTTTCTTTTAACCAAAAGATTAATTCTTTTCAATTAACAACACACGGAAATTGAGTTGGTGAACTCATGGGACCTATACATATCGATATATGCTTTCCAATGTCCATACGGATGAGGGGATGGTACGAGATATTCCGTATTGAGAATGTGATTCTCCCAAATTGCTCATTCGCAGACGCACTCTATGATGAGTAATGCTGAATAGCCTTTTTCAATTAAGGGGATGCACTGGATACGGATGCATATCAATTGATATTGATTCCATGTAATCTAGTGCTTCTGATTTTATATGTGATATAGAATGGTTATCATCTTAAGATTGTTAAGATGTTGAGTTGGTTGGTTTGTGCTTAAAAATATAATCCGGACAAATTCGAGGCATATTTCGGCAATAGCAGTTTGTGGGTTATCCCAAACTTTCGTAAGGGATAGCTTCTACCATTTTCAAGATCAAAATTGTTTCGTCCTTGACTCACCACCTTCTTGGTAAAGCAATTTATTGCAAAAATAATTAGTGGGAGTATGGTAAAACTGAAAAGGATTCTAGAACCGCAAACAGTTACTGAAAGTTTAGTAGAACCCGAAAATTCAATTGACCCTGACAGACCATAGTTACTCTGCAGATTTAGTAGATGAACTCAGTCATCCGAGAGATACTTTGGTTTTCTCGTAGACGATGACGAGGAGCCTTGCATCATGTGATAATGACCTTACTAGTAATCAGCAGGCCATAGGAAATGGTGACTTCAGACTGATGGCTGAATGCCAAGTTATCCTAGTTGGACTCCATGCACTACAATAAAGTATGGACTTTGTTGTGTGCTCTTGAAAAGGGTAAAACCCATAAGGTGTTGGCTATAGTGCCCTCAAGTCAATTATTGGATCGCAGGCATGTGATTGCAATGATTGAGGGAGGACCTATACCGGTAGAACAGTCTTACTCGAGATGATAGTATGCTATCTGGTTTATCTTTATCATCATGTGCATGCTTCAGGTGACATTACAGATCACTATTACATGTTGATAGAGCCCATAGGATTCTTACTTGACTACCAGCAGTATGATGGCGATCATATACGTAAGAGTTGGGTAGTCTATAAGCACATCCTTAAAGTGTCCCTAGTCGTGAGAGTTTCGAGACTGTGCATCGATACTCCGAGAGTAGACTAGTGTATACGGATTAAGACCCCGACGAGGGGCGATGGTCGGTCTCATAAGCCATTGGTGTCAGTTGGTTCACCTAAGATAGTATACAGGTGCTCATTGGGTTATGAGTACACCGGACGGACTCGCCGGGAACATACTAGTTGGTATTATACCTATCGTCAGATAGCAGTTCCCTGGTGACATGTGTACAGGTTAGTCTATCGACCTGAGATCTTCATTTGTCTCGTGTGAGTTCCCACTGTGCTTTGATTACTACCCTACCATGTCTCAAAAGAGTCGTGCAAACAGGTTTTAGTTGGGTACAATCCCGAGCCACATGGAGGCAGTGAACGGATCGTCAGGGGATTCGTCTCTCCCGGTATTGGGGGTTGATATCGCGCTGTTTTTGGAGAGCCATTACACAAAGTCCTTGGACAAGGCAACTGAGATTTACTGGTAGATATTCCAGTAGTTTCTCAGGGTGTTCTGGGCTATACTCCGACACGACTTATACCGCTATTAGGGGTCTGACGTTTACCATCCCCCAAGGCCCGATATGCGATACTCATAGACGAATGGACCGGACTGTACGGATATTGTCACTGTCAGGCTCAGTAGGGTTTCAGGATAAGTTCACTCGTCAGCCTCCCTTTCGCTCAATACCTGGGCAGCCATTACGTACAGCTAGTGCCACTGACGTGTTTGTGGTTAAACCCACTGCCAGTGTATTGATGAGTCTTTAGAGTCCCACACATAGAGTTTTCCAAGTTCGGGCGAAACGTTGTAGAGGACGTATGGTTTTATGGTAGGGTTCGATCATATACGTGCACTTGTGCACATATCATGATCGGACGGATCATACTAGTGGGCTTTGGTTAAAGCCGGATCCTAGTATTAGATTGTTGGATTATTTTCGTCTCATAGTATTCGTATTCAGTCGGAATACGGATGCGGGTATGTATATACAGATGAGGGGTATTCTTGTAATCCGTTATGAGTTTACTTTAGAAGTTGTCATTCTCTTTTTGATTAAACATTTAGTTTAATGTTTAATTATGTGGAAATTATGAGTGCAAGTTTTGACCTAGGGTATTGAATGTGGCATGCGCATTTTTGGCGACTCATGGTGTGTTTCTTTATGCCGTGTCTATTTCTTTATTGATTTATTGTGTGGGATTAATTTGTGGAGAGAGAGAGGGTAGCCACTTGTGGCTTAGGATTGATCTTGAGTTGTTTTTTAGAGCTCTCACAATATATCTCACACAATAAGCCATGCCATTTTCTTCACTAGCAAAAACTTGAGCTTCACATTTTCCACCATGGGCATCTTCTTCAACCTCCACTCTATCCCTCTCATGTGTTGAGAATTCTAGAGTGTTTTGAGACAAAGTAATCACACACTATCTCTATATCACCTTGGACATCTCGGCTGGCAAAGTTGATATCCGAGTTGCTTCGGTTTTGAAGCGGGAGCCCGTATAAAGAATTCTCGATGTGGAGCCTCTTCAACAAGCGAGACCGGAGAGCGAACTCGTCCGGGGCAGCCGCGAAAAGCTTGGGATGATGGTTAAAGACCGAAGGACACGGATCGATCGGTATAACCATCTCTAAACTCCTCTTTGCATGTTTGCTAGTATAGGATATTTGGTTCGATCTTGTGCGGGTTTTGTTTGCGCCAAAGTTTTTAAAGTTTTTGTTCCGCATTTGGCCACGAAAAGATGGCCGGGGCGCCGGCAAAACCCAACATGGTATCAGAGCCACCCAAACACCTTAAACTAGCTAGTTGCGACATTAGAATTCACGTTTTTTCAGGCATCGAAAACTGTCGAAAAAACAGTCCCGAATTTTTGAGTTTTGAAATGTTTGCACACCCCGCGGGCTCTCGGTTTGAACCGAGAAGCCGCGGGGTGCTGCGTGGGCACCCCGGGGAGACCCCGGGGGGAACCAAACGGCTGGGCCCACTCCCCAAGACCACCACAAGGTGGTCTTGGTGGTGGGGACTCGAAACTGCCCCTGCATGGGCAGTTTCGGGTCTGCCTCACCCTCTGGCCACCTCGTGGTGGCCTCGGGGGTGGGGTACCCCCTCTAGGCCTCCCGACTCGAAGTTAATTTCGTGCTCTAACTCCCCGCGAAGGTTCAGGCGCGTTTAGTTTTGTTTCGGACCTCCGAATTGGCTCAAAACTCAACTTTTTAGATGTTTAGTGCACTTGGTTTTTTATCCTTAGTATATTTGGGATGTGCGCTAATTGTGTTTTGGAATTCTAATGTCGTGACTTAGTTTTCATGCGTGGATGTGTTGGTAACGTTGTCTAATTGCTATATGCTCAATTAGACGGGGTCACACACTTGATTCAGTTACTTGTTTCTGTGGATAAATCTGGTTATGGTTTGTGCAGATTGTCATGATGGATAGCCTTAGGTGCAATGGTAGTGCAGTTTAGTTTCATTTGTACATTTGATATTGCAGGGCGAGTGTCCGACATGTGGACTGCCGTCACTGCCTGTTTGTATATTATTTGTTTGGGGCACGACTGGGTTGAGGTCGATGTCACCGTTGTACATATTTTCTTTTCTGTACTAGAATCACCCTGCGATGGAGTGCACGAATAGCCGGGTTCTGGAGGGCAACGGATCCGCATCTCATGGCGTTGAGAAGGAGGGGGCCTCACTCTAGAATTGGCGGGCTATTCCCCGCACTCGTATGGGGTACAGGTTGACCCAAGGAGGGGTGCTCAAGTTACCGGATTCCGTGAAGTGCCGGGTGGCCCATTCACTTTGTTGAAGGGGCTGCCTCACTTCCGGTTTTGGCGGGTAACTTGCCGCGCTCGTAGGGGTCTAGGTTTTCATTGCACAGGCTATCCATACGACCAGGGGAACGTTGGGTTTCACTTGCGGCTCAAAGGAAACCCGGGGCTCCCAGATTATCTGTATTTTTCTGTGATACTTATTACTTTTCTGTGATGTTGCATTTATCATGCCTGGAGCGATTATTATATATTACTATATATACTAGTAGATGTTGTATATGTTTTACACCCGCTCTAGTCCAGTCCTCGCTCTGTCGTTAGTTAAGTAACCTAACGGGTGATGACAGGACCCAGTGGCGAATACGGATGGCATATACGTACATCATATTTTCGTTCTTTTGTGGTGTGATTAATTGATGGGACTGCGTTGATTCAGGTCAATACAAGGAAAACAGACCTATTCGATGCTGTTGGAACAATTTTCAAAAAGTTGTTATTATAAGGACGTTTTCTTTTGTTTTGCACAGTGGTATTCGGTTATGAATATCCAGCACCTCATTCGACGAGGCAAGGGCCGAAATCCCTTCATCGGGAGTGACCCATTGGGCAGAAGTTTGCGTCGGGGTAATAACTTCACTATAGTCGATTACTTTTTGCTTTGCATCACGGTATTCAGTGAGAATATCCTGCACCTCATTCCACGAGGAAAGAGCCGAGATCCCTTCATCGGGAGTGACCTCTTTAGCAATGGTTTTTGCCACTATATATTTGTAAAAAGCTATCCGGTTCCTTCAACGATATCAAGTTCATTACGTTAAAGGTTTTTCGCCAAAAAACATTCGTAGCCCTCCGTCATTTCAGATGGGTATCACTTAGTATTCATGCTATATGTGTTGGCCTTAATCAAGGCATAGTGTATAGTAGCTGTTTGTTACTTTTCTGTTGCATAGATAGATGCATTGGTTTGGGACAGTCGTACAGCCTTGTTGGCCCTTAGTCAAGGGCGAGTACGGGTGGGTTCAAATTAACCTGGATAATGACGGGTAGAACTTGATATGTGACTTATGATTTGTTGGCCTTAGTCAAAGTCATAAGAGCATGGGGTAGAAATTACATCGGGAGTTTCAAACATATAGGAAACTTGCCAGATATGCGCATACCTTCTGGAGTATGATAACGTGAGTGAATTCCGTCAGGTTATCATACGATGATAGTTGGATCCCGATACCCACTGATGAGTTGGTTTACTCCTCGGGTGATTTTAGATGATCCCGACTAATTCTTCTTTCAGGTTTGAAGAAGAATTTGAGGATACAGTAGGAGACATCCTGATTAGATAAAGTGATTAACCATTCTGATCTAAGTTAGAGTGCACGCAGAGTGTTTCTTTTCTCTCTCTTTGGCAGCGACCATGTCCCGACCCTAGACTATAACTCAGTAACCAAGTTAACCGAACTTTCTTAAAACACTGGCTTTTGGATTGTCTGAGTTGCATACTTCATTTCCACTCCTACTTTTACCCTTTGATTTTCTCCGGAACATTCCGTATCACTACGAAGATCCACATTTATTGGATATGACCATCGTATAGTTACATACGAACTCGAAGAAACTTGTTTCAGATTCGAGAATGGTTTCCAGTTCTGAAGAAAATGAATAGGACTATTCAGTTGTCTTTTCCTTTTACCTTCTCTCAGGTTGTGAGGGCTCCTAAGATTAGGAGAGGGTACACCTATTGCGCTTATTGGATAGTCTTCTTCCAAACCATAGGCAGGTGCCGAAAGGTGGGGAAGGAAGAAAACCAATTAGCCTAAGTGTGGTGTACAGAAGGTAATAAGTAAAGACAAATAAAGGGATTAGAAAGAGGGCAAAGTAAATTGCGACTGCTATGATTCACGACCAAACCGCGTATATCATCGCCACTCCTATTTCACCTTTGAATTTCTCCAGAACACCCCGTATCACTACGAAGATCCACAGTTATTGGATAACCCATCGTATGGTTATATACGAACTCGAAGTAACTTGTTCTAGTTCGAGAATGGATTCTGGTTCAAGAGAAATAGAATAAGGATTATTCAGTTGTCTTTTATCTTTACTTTCTCTCAGGTTGCGAGAGCTCCTAGGATTAGGAGAGTACACCTATTACGCTTATTGGATAGTCTTCTTCCAAACCATAGGCTGGTGCCGAACGGTAGGGAATGAAGAAAACCATTTAGCCTAAGAGTGGTGTACAGAAGGTAGTGAGTAAAGACAAATAAAGGGATTTGGAGAGATGGCAAGGAGATATACGTTTACAATCATGAATCTGGATAATGAAAGAGGCATTACTAGGAATACCCGGATACCCCTACGAAACATTTTCATGTTTCAGTTTCACTATACGTTGTTAATAGAAAACTGATTTCCCAATTAGATCCTTACTCCAGGGTATGTATTTACCAGATATGATTCTCACATCTGTATGGTTTTACAGATGATGAGTGGGAGTAAGTTATTGGGAATTAGGTGATCATTCTCATTATATCGAGATTCGTTGTAATTGGTGATATTTGAGGAAATCGCCTGGGTTTTTGCCGGACGGCAAATATTTGGTTTTGAATATCCGTTGTTATGCACCAATTTCAAACTGATATATCTGTACGTTTATTTTATAAAGTGAGATATAACTTTTTGAAATTATGTCTATGACATTTAGCTATATCAGTTGATGGTTAGGTAAGGAGTATTAAACAGCGGTGTAATTCTTCTTAACCATAAGTACAGTTTTCAACCTACGACGCACAGGGTATGAGTTATTAAACACAGGGGACTTATACAAAGTATTGTATGTTTTCCAGTGTCTATTAGAACAGAGGGGTTGGTCATCGTACTATATTCTGTTTACTTGTGACTTCTCAAGTTTTAGACAAGTGTTTCGTAGAAATACAAGGTCCAAGTTTTGAGAAGTTATAGGTACAAGAATAAAGTAGAGAACCATGTGTTGCGAGTATCAGGATTCTTCGAGGTGATCGAAGAACTAGATACTTGTGTTTGGTATTCAGTTGATAGTAATGGTTTTGAGAACTTGCTTCTTTTACAGGTTACTCATATCTGGATGCACTCCTAAGTTGAGTAATGCTGATCGGCCTCTCTCCATTTAGTTGACATGCACTGGAGACAGCTGCATGATTTGAATCTGGTTCTAATTAAATTAGTGCCTCTGTTTCTATATTATATATAGAATGGTTCATATCTTAACGATGTTAAGGTATATGGAGTTGTCCGGTTTATGCTTAAAACCATACTCTGGATAACTCAAGGCACGTTTCTGTAATGGCAGTTTGTGGGTTATCCTGGGCTATGACGAGGGTTAACATTCTACCATATGGAAGATCAATAGTGATATTATTCTTGACTCGCCACAGTTTTAGTAAAATGGACTTTTTCAGAAAACAGTAGTGGGAGTATGGTAGAACTGGAAATGATTCCAGAACCGCAAACGATTACTGAAAATTTAATAGGACCTAAAAATTCAATCAGGTTTGACATTCCATTAGCCACTCCATAGATATGGTGGGTAACCTCAGGCGCCCAAGAGGTACTTCGGTATCCTCAAAAATGGTGACAGGGAGGTTCTTGTTTACACAGACTTGCCATTACTGCTGTTCTAGACTATGAGACCCGGCAGGAGGATGAGTATAGCGCCGTTCTAAACTAGCTTTAGAAGTGCAAGTGTATATGACTCTGCCAGAGGGTTGTTGTGGTCAGTGGGAGCAGCGAAAGCATAGTGGACAAGTAGCTTATGTCTATTTATAGACTAAAGCAGATATAGCGGAGATAGATCATCTATTTTTAATGTGAGAGTCATAGATTTTGCTTTCCTCAGAATAGGGGATGGATCTGTTAAGAAGGTAGTAGGGTGTGTTATCCTGGTATTTGGACGACATACACATAGTAGGAAGTGAAATTCCTATACTACGATCGGTTATACTGTGGTTGTCACATAGTGGTTTCTCCACATAGGATATGGATATAATATCAGGTATTTTGGTTACTAGATCTATGGTTTTAGATCTAGATTTGGGTAGTTTCCCAATCTGGGTACTTAGACAGTATTCTAAAGGTGTTTTAGAATGGACGACTCCTGGCATGATGGTGTACCTGCAGGTGATGGAGTCACCCTCTCTAAAGGTGTCTTACAGACTAAAGGGGAGAGGGATGTGCATGATTGGCATATCACTTGCTTAGGCAATTGAGTCAATCATGAAATGTCAAGTACCACACCAGATGTTGTTTTTGCACTAGATGCAATAAGTTGATGTATTAATCCAATCCTGGAGAAACGTTTGGAAGCATTTTTAGAACATAAGTGATATGTTCTAGGGATATGATAACGGCAGCCTTCTTCGGGAGACAGTTATCATTCCAGGCTTCCAAGATGACCTGGATGACAGAGTGACTGTCAGAGTTATAGTTTTCCCTCTGATGAGGGGCAGTAGTTTGGACAGATGGTCCAAGCGGATATTGAGGGAGGCGTGGCGCAGGATACTGATTAAATTCAGTTAACGATACAGTCTAAGAAGTTTGCTGGATTTGGAGTTCATTTGTGAACTGAGTCCCATCAAATATCCAGACATATTCTAAGATGGGTATTGCTCATTTCGGGAGATGGTTTTCTCCGCGAACTTGAGATAAAGAGAGATATAGAAAGAAACATCAGAGCGGATCCACTCACTGAGGCTATTTCTCGAACGCAATAGTTTTACAAACGGGCTTTGTAAAGCTGATTAGTAGAGAAGTTGGGTATTCGGTATCACGCGGGCTGTGAGTATGCGACACCGCAATAATTAGCCTTAAGTGCAAGTGGGAGATTGTTGGCTATAGTGCCCTCAAGTCAATTATTGGATCGCAGGCACACGATTGCAATGATTGAAGGAGGACCTATACCGGTAGAACAGTCTTACTCGAGATGATAGTATGCTATTTGGTTTATCTTTATCATCGTGTACATGCTTCAGTTGACATTACATATCACTATTACATGTTGATAGAGCCCATAGGACTCTTGCTTGACTACTAGCAGTATGATGGCGATCATATACGTGAGAGTTGGGTAGTCTATAAGCACATCCTTAAAGTGTCCCTAATCGTGAGAGTTTCGAGACTGGGCATCGATACTCCGAGAGTAGACTAGTGTATACGGATCGAGACCCCGACGAGGGGAGATGGCCGGTCTCACAAGCCATTGGTGTTAGTTGGTTCACCTAAGATAGTATACAGGTGCTCATTGGGTTATGAGTACACCGGACGGACTCGTCGGGAACATGCTAGTTGATATTATACCTATCGTCAGATAGCAGTTCCCTGGTGACATGTGTACAGGTTAGTCTATCGACCTGAGATCATCATTTATCTCGTGTGAGTTCCCACTGTGCTTTGATTACTACCCTACCACGGCTCAAAGGAGTCGTGCAAACAGGTTTTAGTTGGGTACAGTCCCGAGCCACATGGAGGCAGTGAGCAGATCGTCAAGAGATTCGTCTCTCTCGGTATGGGGGTTGATACCGCGCTGTGTTTGGAGAGCCATTACACAAAGTCCTTGGCCAAGGTAAGTGAGATTTACTGGTAGGTATTCCAGTAGTTTCTCAGGGTGTTCTGGGCTACACTCCGACACGACTTATACCGCTATTAGGGGTCTGACGTTTACCATCCCCTAAGCCCGATATGCGATACTCATAGACGAACGGACCGGACT
Source organism: Agapanthus africanus (assembly GCA_030015575.1). NCBI lineage: Eukaryota > Viridiplantae > Streptophyta > Magnoliopsida > Asparagales > Amaryllidaceae > Agapanthus > Agapanthus africanus. Next base: position 351,174,445 of record JASDDO010000006.1, read on the forward strand.
GTACGGATATTGTCACTATCAGGCTCAGTAGGGTTTCAGGATGAGTTCGCTCGCCGGCCTCCCTTTCGCTCAATACCTGGGCAGCCGTTACATACAGCTAGTGCCATTGACGTGCTTGTGGTTAAACCCACTGCCAGCGTATTGACGAGTCTTTAGAGTCCCACACAGAGAGTTTCCCAAGTTCGGGCGAAACGTTGTAGAGGCCGTATGGTTTTATGGCAGGGTTCGATCATATACGTGCACTTGTGCACGTATCATGATCGGATGGATCATACTAGTGGGCTTTGGTTTAAGCCGGATCCTAGTATTAGATTGTTGGATTATTTTCTTCTCGTCGTATTCGTATTCAGTCGGAATACGGATGCAGGTATGTATATACAGATGAGGGGTATTCTTGTGATCCGTTACAAGTTTACTTTAGAAGTTGCCATTCTCTTTTTGATTAAATATTTAGTTTAATGTTTAATTATGTGGAAATTGTGAGTGCAAGTTTTGACCTAGGGTATTGAATGTGGCATGTGCATTTTTGGTGACTCATGGTGTGTTTCTTTATGCCATGTCTATTCCTTTATTGATTTATTGTGTGGGATTAATTTGTGGAGAGAGAGAGGGCAGCCACTTGTGGCTTGGGATTGATCTTGAGTTGTTTTTTAGAGCTCTCACAATATATCTCACACAATAAGCTATGCCATTTTCTTCACTAGCAAAAACTTGAGCTTCACATTTTCCACCATGGGCATCTTCTTCAACCTCCACTCTATCTCTCTCATGTGTTGAGAATACTAGAGTGTTTTGAGACAAAGTAATCACACACTATCTCTACTTCACCTTGGACATCTCGGCTGGCAAACTTGATGTCTGAGTTGCTTCGGTTTTGAAGCGGGAGCCCGTATAAAGAATCCTCGACATGGAGCCTCTTCAACAAGCGAGACCGGAGAGCGAACTCGTCCAGGGCAGCCGCGACAAGCTTGGGATGATGGTTAAAGACCGAAGGACACGGATCGATCGGTATAACCTTCTCTAAACTCCTCTTTGCATGTTTGCTAGTATAGGGTATTTGGTTCGATCTTGTGCGGGTTTTGTTTGCGCCAAAGTTTTTAAAGTTTTTGTTCCTCATTTGGCTATGGAAAGATGGCCGGGGCGCCGGCAAAACCCAACATAAGGAGCAAGCAAATCTTTCGAGATCAGTGCAAATGGAAATGTATTAACCTAATAAGGCTAGACTTGTAGTAAACGGTATTCATCAAATACCCGATGTGGATTATGATGATACTGTTATTTCAGTATCTGTGCTGAAGTCTATACGGATAAAACTTGCTACTGTTGTCTTTCATAACTATGATATCTAACAGGTGGATGCCTATAACGTCTTTTTAAATTGGATATAGAATTGTACGTGTATATAATTTTGCCAGAGGGTTATCTTAGTCTGTGGAAGCAGCGAAAAGTGTGCAAGATACTTAAGTCTATTTGTAGACTAAAATAGGCATAGCGGAGACGGGTCATCTATTTTGATGTTGCAGTCAAATTGTTTGACTTCATCAAAATGAGAGATGAAGCCGGTATTTGTAAGAAGGATTTATGGAGTAATGTTAGATTTCCCATATTAATGTGGATCATATATTCTTGATAGGAAGTGATGTTCCTGTACTTCAATCGGTTAAAATATGGTTGTCACAGATATTCCTCCACATAGGATTTAGACTATAAATCTGGGGACCAGGTCTATAGAGATAGATCTAGATTAACTTTGGGATTGTCCCAATTCAGGTATAATGACACCATTCTAAAAGATTTAGAATGGATAACTCCTAGCGTGATAGTATACCCGTAATAACTGGACTCACCCTCTCTAAAGAGATGTCTTCAAGACTGAATAAGAGAGGGACTCGCGTGAATGATATTCCATCTACTTTGGCAGTTGGGTTAGTCATGAGATGTCATGTACCAGAACAGATATTGCTTTTGCACCTTGTGTAGTAAGCTAATATTATTCCAATCGTGGAGAAACATAGGAAGCACTGAAGGACATTTTAGGATATTCTTGGTGTATGGTAATGACAGCCTCCATAAGGAGGCGATTACCGATTCCGGCTTCCAAGGTGACATGTATGACAGATAGTCTGTCGCAAGTTATTAGTTTACCTTCTTTTTAGGAGCAATATATTGGAAGATTTCCATGAAGGATATTGAGGTAGTCAAGACGCTATGTAAATCCCCGTTACCATCTTAATAAAAGTTTTTCCTATTTTCTAAATCCCTGAGATTTACTTTTTCCTCGTATATTTTGAAGAAGGTGATTGCTTGAATCCCAATATTTATATTTTTTTCCAAACCCTAAAAGTTAAAACCCAAGATTTGAAATCAAAGCTAAATTAAGCAAAAACCAAAATTTTAACAATAAAACCCTAACCCAAAATATTTAAAACCCTCAGCCAATTTGTTTTTTTCAAATCAATAAAATAATCCCCAAGCCCACTTTCTCTTCAGCCCATGGTTTAAATTTTTAGGAAATTTAAACTTAAATTTAATTTGGCCCGGCCCTTCCCTTTCACTCCTCAGCCCACACCCAAAGTTTAATTAAAAACGAATTTTTTTTGTAAAATTCCCCGGCCTGTTTCCTTTCTCAGCCCACGTTTTTTTTATAAGGAATTATTTTTAAAACCCCAAGCCCACTTCTTTGGCCCGTTTCCTCAAGACCCGGCCCGCTCCTGTGCATCTCCCCCAACGGCTCTCCCCCATTCCCGCTCGCGATCGCCTCCTCCGCCGCAGCTCGCGCCCACGCCCACGCCCGTTATTGCGACGTTACACCCACGACTTCAACCCTCGTTCTCTTCCTCACACCCTCACCTCTCTCTTCTCTACCATTTTCAAATTTTCCCCACTCCTCTCCATTCACGAAAACTCACCGAGCGCCATTTTCCCCTCACTTCGCCGCCGGCGACGACCCTCGACAACCCTCGGCGACCCCTCGCTCACTCCTCCTCCACCAACAGAACTCCTCACCACCACAATATATCAACCCGAGCAGCCCCTTACCGAGCACCCCTGCACACCAACCCTGCACTGAGCTCGGCCACCTTGCACCCTCGACGCCGGCGAACTCCCCACCACATCGCTGACAACCCTACGACCTCCTCGTCATCAGCATCAACACCCACACTCCCCCTACACCTATACAACCGAGCCTCTCTCTCTCTCTCTCCCCCTCCAAAACTGCCAAACTTAAATCGATATCCCCACGCTGCGAACTCACTGTTGCTCTCCGCCGGAGCACCGTCGTCGACCCCAGCAAGTCCCAGGCCAACCACAGAGCACCACCTCCGCTTCCAGCAAGCACTTGACGACTCCGGGCATTTCCGACACAATTCCGTATCGCGAGCCAAGCTCGCGCAAATCGTTTAGCGATGTACATCGCGCGCTCGTGACGCCGCTGCTGCCATACGACCCCGAGACATTTCTAGACATGTGTTTTACTTGCTACATGCTAAAATAAGTGTGATACAAACTTAAATCATATAAGTTACAATTTACCGATTCCCGATATATTTTGCGATCTATGTGTTCGATATTAGACCCCAATGAAAATAATTGTTTAATTTGACAGAAATAGATGTTTTCTGTTGGCCCTCATAATGATAAATATCGTGTATAAATTCCACCGGAAAATACGATTGTTAGTGACTAGAATTGATACCCCCAAATATGCCGATAAATCTAGAATTTTACCGTATCTGAAAATGAATAAAATCACTGTAAATTATGTATATACTGGAATGATGCGTTCGAGGGCTTAAATCGAAGCCGACTCGACGAACTTTAACCCTATGTAAACTTCTAATGATTTCTGTCCTGTAACTGTGATGATATTTAGATCGGAGTGCGACTCTGAACTGCAGTCCAGAGCGACTCCGTTTACTGTGTACTGTCCCAAAATGTGTGTCACTGTGTTTCCTGAAGTCGTTTGTTACGGAACTCAGCAGTAGATTAAATATAATTCTGTTACCTAAACAAAACAAGTGGTTCCACTCCGTTTCATTGCCATTTGCTATTTTAAACTGTTAATAAAAGGGCAGAACGTATAACTGTCCAGAACAGATTCAGAAGTGATATACTGATGCTAAACTGTGCATAACTTTCAACGTACAGATGCGATTGAGGATCCGTCTGCTGCGTTGAATACTCTATTGAAATACCTAGATTTCATTCAACGGAAGCATCGCTAAAATCTGAACCCAACTAGGTGCAATTCGTGTCGCGAAACGGACGTTCAGTTCTGAAAACTGAATTTCCAGCCGCGAGCACTTAAAATGAAACAGCTGTATCTTGAAAACCGGAATCCCGATTGAACTGAAACTAATTTTGATGAATTGCTGACTGAATGTTCTATTTATCTTACTTGCATCATTTTGTTGAATTCTAAACGGATGAATTTATGAAATTTATGTAAGTTAATGACATGCATGTTGAATTCATAACATACTTAGCTTATTGATAGCATACATACATATATCATACCCCATTTGCCATATACTTAGTGTTAGTGCGTGTTATACTCAGTGGACATTGCATTATCGTGCATGGTTGATGTTGGTTTAGGAGTGACGAGTATACCAATGGGAAGTGAATATTCGTGACAGTGATTGATACAGTGAGCAGTGATAAAACCGTGCCATTGGTATACTTGTACACGACTGAATCAAGATCACAAATAGTGAAAACCTGAGGATAAAGGGGAAATCGAAGTGGAAAGAGAATCGTATTTAGCGGGACCGTGTTTTAGAGGATGATCATTCGAGCAGTGATATATACATTAGGTAGGATCTAGCGATCCGGCTGACAGGGTTATGTCCCGAGCATGTGGGTCGTTGTCTCGGGTATGTACGAGACTCCTGTTAAACATGATCCTCCTTCCACTATGCGATTTCAAACATGACCTAGAGACTGATAGGGACACAGAACATATTCTGCATCATATAGTGACATAATGATTACTTACATTGTTCTTATACTAGTACTTGCTCTTTTACCTGTTTCATCTTATTATAATAATATTGTTATTGTGTCGCTCTGACGACCTGAGTATGCATACTCAGATTCCGTGGAAGGACCAGCACAGGAGACGGATTTTCCCTTCGAGTTCACGGAGATATAGTCTGGTGTACTTTCTTCATTTACTGCTTTCCATAAAAGTGATCGTGAGATTGAACTTGGTTAGTAATTGTTCTTGTTATCTGTAATTTGTGAACAATGGAATATTAATGTAATAAATTAGTGATGTGATTCCTTTACTACTGTGCTTTATCTACTGATTACCATATAATGCTAGAAGCCGAAGTGTGACTACGGCGGGATGTTTTCCCTGACCGTAGGAGCATGGCTGGCCTAGTCATCCCTCGTTTTCCGTATTTTGGAAAGCGGGGCGTGACATGGTTTAGTTGGTATCAGAGCCTGTGTTTAGTATCAAGGGATAACATTAACTATACTGTATTACGTTATTCTTGTTTCACTACTCCTAATTTCCATCCTTGAATCTGATCTGATCCTTTTGAATCTTCCAGTGATATGACGTCCCCGAACGACCCCTCCTCGAACTCCAGCTCTCAGGACCGCACGGAAAGAATACTTAGTGCACTGACCACTCTCGCGGAAGCTCAGGAGAGGAAGACAGATTTACTCACTGAGCGACTCAGGGCGATTACCGCCGCAGGAGGACCCTCTGCACTCATTACCGCCCCCGAGGGCGCTACTCCACCAGCTTATCATGCTAGGGCTGGTACCGTATCAGACTTCCGACGGTTACACCCAGCTGTATTCACAGGGCTAGCTGAACCCCTTGAGGCTGAGCAATGGCTGGTGAACATGGAGAATTTATTGACAGCCGCCAGGGTTCTAGAGGAAGATAGGGTGGACGTGATAAAGATACAATTGGAAGACGAAGCCCGTACATGGTGGTCGGTGGAAGAAAGCAGACTTGACGGGCCGATTGAATGGAGCAAATTTAAGGAGTGCTTCCTAGATCATTATTTTCCTTCCACAGCCAAGGCAGAAATGGAGGAAATGTTTATTCTTTTGAAGCAGAATGGATGCCCAGTGGACGTATATGCGGCAGAGTTCAACCGTCTGAGCCGCTTTTCTCCATACATGGTCAAATCCGAGGCCACCAGGGCCAGACGCTTCCTTCAGGGGTTAGATTTCGAGTTGCAGCAGTTGATTGCATCGTTGGATTTGCAGACTTTCGCACAGGTACTCAACGCGGCGAGAGTTCAGGAGCAATTGATTAACAAGTTCAGGAGACCCCCAGTCGTTCCAGCACGTACCCACGCGCCTTCTCGAGGAGCCATACCGGTTCACAGAGCAGGAACGACACAAATGAAGCGCCCGTTCGTACCACAGCATCGCCCCCAGAGACAGGGCGTAGTTTGCGGCTATTGCGGTAGAGGTGGGCATACTCAGAAAGACTGTCGCCGTGCCAAGGGAAAGTGCTTGATTTGCGGGTCCAGTCAGCACAAGATTAACAGTTGCCCTGAGCGGGCAGAGATACAGGGAGGTTCTGGACCGCCACAGCAGAGGCCGCAGGAGCAGAGGCAACCCTTTACAGGTCGCGGTCAGGGAAGGGCTTTCACCTTGACCGCCGAGCAGGCAGAGACGTCAGGAGACATGGTTACAGGTACTCTGCTCGTACATTCCTTGCCAGCTAGAGTACTATTTGATTCTGGAGCATCGGATTGTTTCTTGTCTGAGCATTTCACTGATACACACTCAATACCACATGAACCACTAACCAAGGGATGGGAAATTCATACGGGTAATGGCATTATAATATCTAGTCGAGAATGTAGATTATACCCGATTGTAGTGTGTGGCAGGGAATTCTATGCGAATTTCCTTCTGATTGGGACAGGCAGTTACGACGCAATCTCGGGATGGATTGGATGAGCACTTTCTATGCAGTTATCGATTGTCGTGCAAGGAATGTGATCTTCCGCATCCCCAATCACCCGGAGTTTATTTTCGAGGGCGGAAGTGAATCTTTGGAGCCAGCTAAGTATAGAGCCAGGAACTGACAGCTATGGAGATTGATAAGAGCCCAGGCCCAGAAATTGTTCGGGACTTTCTGGACGTATTTCCCGAAGATCTACCAGGTCTGCCACCTCCTCGAATCTTGGAGTTCTCAATCGATTTGACTCCAGGTACAGCCCCAGTATCCAGAGCCCCATACAGAATGGCACCAGTGGAGTTGGCGGAATTGAAGAAGCAGGTTGAAGAACTATTGGAGAAGGGATTTATTCGGCCAAGCGCTTCACCGTGGGGTGCACCAGTTCTGTTAGTAAAGAAGAAGGATGGATCACTGCGAATGTGTATAGATTATCGGGAGCTGAACAAGGTCACAATAAAGAACAAGTACCCAATCTCGCGCATTGACGACCTATTCGATCAGCTAAGTGGAGCCAAGGTGTTCTCGAAGTTGGACCTCCGTTCTGAATATCATCAAATCAGAGTAGCAGCCGAGGATGTATGCAAGACGGCTTTCAGGACCCGATACGGACATTACGAGTTCCTTATGATGCCGTTCGGAGTTACCAATGCCCCAGCAATATTCATGGACTTGATGAACAGGGTGTTCGCAAAGTACTTGGACATGTTTGTCGTTGTGTTTATCGACGACATACTTGTCTACTCGAAGACCCGGGAAGAGCACGCTGGACATTTGTGCACGGTTCTACAAATTCTTCGGGAAGAGAAGCTGTATGCGAAGCTAAGCAAGTGTGAATTCTGGCTCGACAAGGTTCAGTTTTTGGGACATATCGTTTCGGGTGAAGGCATCTCGGTAGACCCGGCAAAGATAGAATCTGTCAGAGATTGGCCAACGCCGAAGTCAGTGGCTGAGATCAGGAGTTTTCTGGGATTGGCAGGTTATTATCGAAGATTCGTCCAAGATTTCTCAAGAATCGTTGAACCATTGACGAGGCTGACACGGAAGGACGTACCGTTTACATGGACAGAGGAGTGCACTCAGGCATTTGATACACTGAAGCAGAAGTTAACCACGGCGCCTATTCTTACAGTACCAGATGATTCCGGTGGTTTGGTGATACACAGTGATGCCTCAGGGAAGGGATTAGGCTGTGTTCTAATGCAGCACGGCCGAGTGGTTGCTTACGCCTCTCGACAACTGAGAAACCACGAGAAGAACTACCCTACCCATGACTTGGAGTTAGCTGCGGTAGTCTTTGCGTTGAAGATTTGGAGGCACTATCTATTGGGTGAGAAAGTGGAGGTGTACACAGATCATAAAAGTTTGAAGTACGTTTTCACTCAGAAGGAACTAAACATGAGGCAGCGCCGATGGCTAGAACTGATGGCAGATTATGACTTGGACCTTCAGTATCACCCGGGGAAGGTGAACGTTGTACCAGATGCGCTCAGTCGCAAGCCAGCGGTCATGATGTTGACCGATCAGAGGAGCATTATTGAGGACTTCCGGAGACTTGAACTTGAAGTCGTTACGCCGAACGCACTCAGTCAACTTTGGCAACTACAGGTGCAATCTTCCCTGGTGGATCGCATCAAGATTGCACAAGCGAATGATCCCCGATTGCAAAAGTTCAGAGAGCAAGTGGAAGCTGGACTGAGAACGGATTTGATTATACATGAAGATGGCTCTCTGAGATTCAGTAGCAGACTCTGCGTACCTAAGGGAGATGTTCGAGAAGAAGTATTGGCTGAAGCACACAGTTCAGCTTATTCTGTGCATCCCGGATGTACAAAAATGTATCAAGACCTAAAGCAGCAATTTTGGTGGAACGGAATGAAGCGGGAAATTGTGAGGTTCGTATCCAGGTGCTTGGTATGTCAGCAGGTGAAGGCGGAACACCAGAGGACAGCAGGATTGTTACAACCACTGCCGATACCTGAATGGAAGTAGGAGCACATTACTATGGATTTTGTGACGGCCTTACCACGGAGCCCTAGGGGCAACAACGCCATTTGGATTATCGTCGATCGCCTCACAAAAGCTGCACACTTCCTACCCTTCCGAGTGGGACAGACGACAGAATCACTAGCAGAAAGATATATGCAAGAGATTGTACGACTTCACGGTGTTCCAGTCAGTATTGTGTCAGACCGGAACACCAGATTCTTGTCACACTTTTGGAAGAGCCTACAGGAGAGTTTGGGAACCCGCCTTAAATTCAGCACAGCGTATCACCCGCAGACGGATGGACAATCCGAGCGTATGATTCAGACGCTCGAGGATATGTTGAGAGCCTGTATGTTGGACTTTCACGGTTCCTGGGAGGACCATCTGCATCTAGTCGAGTTCTCTTACAACAATAGTTATCAGGCCAGTATTCAGATGGCTCCTTTTGAAGCACTATACGGGCGGAAGTGTCGATCCCCAGTATGTTGGGATGATGTGGGAGAACGAAGATTACTGGGCCACGAACTCATTGTTCAGATAGTCGACAAGGTCCAAATGATCAGACAGCGTATTAAGACGGCTCAGGATCGACAGAAGAGTTGGGCAGATACCAGCAGGAGGGCACTAGAATTCGAAGTCGGAGATCATGTGTTCTTGAAGATTTCCCCTACTCGTGGAGTTATCAGGTTCGGAGGTCGGGGAAAGCTCAGTCCCCGTTTTATCGGACCTTTTGAGGTGCTAGAGCGAGTAGGAGAGGTGGCCTATCGACTTGCCTTGCCTCCATCGCTAGCTGGTGTGCACAATACCTTCCACGTGTCACAGTTGCGGCGTTATGTTCGGGATGAAAGCCATGTCCTGGACCATTCGGAGCTAGTTTTGGGTACCGATCTGTCATACGAGGAGCAGCCCACTACCATCCTCGACCGCAGAGAGAAAGTGCTGAAGAATAAGGTCATTCCTTTAGTCCGAGTGTCTTGGAACGGTCGTTCCCCAGGAGAATCCACCTGGGAGCGGGAGGAAGATATCCGTGATCGTTATCCACATCTCTTTGTTTAGTACATTGTATTCTTGTATCCTTATTAAATTTCGAGGACAAAATTTTGTTAAGGGGGGTATGATGTAAATCCCCGTTACCATCTTAATAAAAGTTTTTCCTATTTTCTAAATCCCTGAGATTTACTTTTTCCTCGTATATTTTGAAGAAGGTGGTTGCTTGAATCCCAATATTTATATTTTTTCCAAACCCTAAAAGTTAAAACCCAAGATTTGAAATCAAAGCTAAATTAAGCAAAAACCAAAATTTTAACAATAAAACCCTAACCCAAAATATTTAAAACCCTCAGCCAATTTTTTTTTTCAAATCAATAAAATAATCCCCAAGCCCACTTTCTCTTCAGCCCATGGTTTAAATTTTTAGGAAATTTAAACTTAAATTTAATTTGGCCCGGCCCTTCCCTTTCACTCCTCAACCCACACCCAAAGTTTAATTAAAAACGAATTTTTTTTGTAAAATTCCCCGGCCCGTTTCCTTTCTCAGCCCACGTTTTTTTTTATAAGGAATTATTTTTAAAACCCCAAGCCCACTTCTTTGGCCCGTTTCCTCAAGACCCGGCCCGCTCCTGTGCATCTCCCCCAACGGCTCTCCCCCATTCCCGCTCGCGATTGCCTCCTCCACCGCAGCTCGCGCCCACGCCCATGCCCGTTATTGCGACGTTACACCCACGACTTCAACTCTCGTTCTCTTCCTCACACCCTCACCTCTCTCTTCTCTACCATTTTCAAATTTTCCCCACTCCTCTCCACTCACGAAAACTCACCAAGCGCCATTTTTCCCTCACTTCGCCGCCGGCGACGACCCTCGACAACCCTCGGCGACCCCTCGCTCACTCCTTCTCCACCAACAGAACTCCTCACCACCACAATACATCAACCCGAGCAGCCCCCTGCCGAGCACCCCTGCACACCAACCCTGCACCGAGCTCGGCCACCTTGCACCCTCGACGCCGGCGAACTCCCCACCACATCGCCGACAACCCTACGACCTCCTCGTCATCAGCATCAACACCCACACACCCCCTACACCTACACAACCGAGCCTCTCTCTCTCTCTCTCTCCCTCCAAAACTGCCAAACTTAAATCGATATCCCCACGCTGCGAACTCACTATTGCTCTCCGCCGAAGCACCGTCGTCGACCCCAGCAAGTCCCAGGCCAACCACAGAGCACCACCTCCGCTTCCAGCAAGCACTTGACGGCTCCGAGCATTTCCGACACAATTCCGTATCGCGAGCCAAGCTCGCGCAAATCGTTTCGCGACGTACATCGCGCGCTCGTGACGCCGCTGCTGCCGTACGACCCCGAGACATTTTCAGACATGTGTTTTACTTGCTACATGCTAAAATAAGTGTGATACAAACTTAAATCATATAAGTTACAATTTACCGATTCCCGATATATTTTGCGATCTATGTGTTCGATGTTAGACCCCAATGAAAATAATTGTTTAATTTGACAGAAATAGATGTTTTCTGTTGGCCCTCATAATGATAAATATCGTGTATAAATTCCACCGGAAAATACGATTGTTAGTGACTAGAATTGATACCCCCAAATATGCCGATAAATCTAGAATTTTACCATATCTGAAAATGAATAAAATCACTGTAAATTATGTATATACTGGAATGATGCGTTCGAGGGCTTAAATCGAAACCGACTCGACGAACTTTAACCCTATGTAAACTTCTAATGATTTCTATCCTGTAACTGCGATGATATTTAGATCGGAGTGCGACTCTGGACTGCAGTCCAGAGCGACTCTGTTTACTGTGTACTGTCCCAAAATGTGTGTCACTGTGTTTCCTGAAGTCGTTTGTTACGGAACTCAGCAGTAGATTAAATATAATTCTGTTAGATAAACAAAACAAGTGGTTCCACTCCGTTTCATTTCCATTTGCTATGTTAAACTGTTAATAAAAGGGCAGAACGTATAACTGTCCAGAACAGATTCAGAAGTGATATACTGATGCTAAACTGTGCATAACTTTCAACGTACAGACGCGATTGAGGATCTGTCTACTGCGTTGAATACTCTATTGAAAACCGTAGATTTCATTCAACGGTAGTATCGCTAAAATCTGAACCCAACTGGGTGCAATTCGTGTCGCGAAACGGACGTTCAGTTCTGAAACTGAATTTCCAGCCGCGAGCACTTAAAATGAAACAGCTGTATCTTGAAAACCGGAATCCCGATTGAACTGAAACTAATTTTGATGAATTTCTGACTGAATGTTCTATTTATCTTACTTGCATCATTTTGTTGAATTCTAAACGGATGAATTTATGAAATTTATGTAAGTTAATGACATGCATGTTGAATTCATAACATACTTAGCTTATTGATAGCATACATACATATATCATACCCCATTTGCCATATACTTAGTGTTAGTGCGTGTTATAGTCAATGGACATTGCATTATCGTGCGTGATTGATGTTGGTTTAGGAGTGACGAGTATATCAATGGGAAGTGAATATTCGTGACAGTGATTGATACAGTGAGCAGTGATAAAACCGTACCATTGGTATACTTGTACACGACTGAATCAAGATCACAAATAGTGAATACCTGGGGATAAAGGGGAAATCGAAGTGGAAAGAGAATCGTATTTAGCGGGACCGTGTTTTAGAGGATGATCATTCGAGCAATGATATATATATTAGGTAGGATCTAGCGATCCGGCTGACGGGGTTATGTCCCGAGCATGTGGGCCGTTGTCTCGGGTATATACGAGACTCCTGCTAAACATGATCCTCCTTCCACTATGCGATTTCAAACATGACCTAGAGACCGATAGGGACACAGAACATATTCTGCATCATATAGTGACATAGTGATTACTTACATTGTTCTTACACTAGTACTAGCTCTTTTACCTGTTTCATCTTATTATAATAATATTGTTATTGTGTCGCTCTGACGACCTGAGTATGCATGCTCAGATTCCGTGGAAGGACCAGCACAGGAGACGGATTTGCCCTTCAAGTTCACGGAGATATAGTCTGGTGTACTTTCTTCATTTACTGCTTTCCATAAAAGTGATCGTGAGATTGAACTTGGTTAGTAATTGTTCTTGTTATCTGTAATTTGTGAACAATGGAATATTAATGTAATAAATTAGTGATGTGATTCCTTTACTACTGTGCTTTATCTACTGATTACCATGTAATGCTAGAAGCCGAAGTGTGACTACGGCGGGATGTTTTCCCTGACCGTAGGAGCATGGCTGGCCTAGCCATCTCTCGTTTTCCGTATTTTGGGAAGCGGGGCGTGACACGCTAGATGTTGATTATGACTCGACAAAGAATACATCCTAAGTATTTGTTTGGATAAATATGTTCATTTATGAACATGATCCCATCAACTATCCGAACAATGTTCTAAGGAAGGTATTACTTATTTCGGGAGATAGTTGATCTCCGCGAAGTTGAGATTCAGAAAGATACAGTTAAAAATATTGTAGTGGATCCACTCACTGAGGCTATTTCTCGAACACAGTTTGCAAAACTGTTAGTACAGAGTTAGGTATGCATTACCACATGAGAAGTGTGTATGAGATACCGCGAAAATTGGCCTTAAGTGCAAGTGGGAGATTATAGGATATAGGTACCCTCAAGGAAATTATCGTAATTGTAGAATTGCAATTACTGAATTCAAGAGGGTCTATACAGATAACAATCTTGCTCGTGATGATAGTATGCTATCTGGTTTGTATTTATCTGTCATGTGTATATGTTTTACTCATTACACGTACCGCTAATAAATGAGATAAATCCCATAGGATATTTGCTTGACTACCACGATTAATGATATGGATCATACTAGTGGGGCCTGGTAGTTTATAAGCAAATCCTTAAGTGTCCCTAATCGTAAGAGTATCGAGACTGGGTATCGGTATTCCAGTTTAGACTAGTGTATACGTTTCATGACTCTGTACGGGACGATGGCTGATCCCATAGCCACAGGTGTTTGACACCGATGATTGTATACAGGTGCTTATTGGATGAGTTACACCGGACGGACTCACCGAGAACTCGTAGTTGGTAGTATACCAATGTCAGATAGCAGTTCTCTGATGACATGAGTACAGGGTAGTCTCTAGACCTGAGATCGCCATACTGTCTTGTGTGTGTTCCCACTGTACTTAGATTACTACCCTACCACGGCTCTACTGACGTGCAAACAGGTTTTAGTTGGATACAGTCCCAAACCACATAGAGACAGTGAGCGGTCGAGGGGATTCGTCACTCCCGGTATAAGGAGTCAATATCGCACTGTGCAGGACATGTATATAACTAGAAGTCCGTGGACACGGCATTAGAGATAAACCGGTAAGTGTTATCAATTGTATCTCTTCGGTTATGAGTTCTCTGTCAGCATGACTTATCGGGTTATTGGGGTCTGACGGATTCCAAACCCTAGACCCGGTATGCGATACCCTTAGATGAAGAGACCGGACTGTACGGTGACTGTCGCTTATAGACTTAGTCGATTCCAGATGAGTTCGCTCGTCGACCTGCCTTTATCTTGATCATACCTGGGTAGCCGTTATGTACAACTAGTGCCACCGACGAGCTTGCGGGTTAATCTGTAAGGTGGTTGAATATGAAAATGTTTCGGATTTAATCGGATTTGATCCTATATAACCTACTGCCAGCGTATTGACAGGTCTTTAGAGTCACACAATGAAAGTGTCTGCCCAGGCAAAATGTGAGGTGGCGTGCATATTGGATACGTGCGGGAGTTCGATTAAATGATTGATTTAATCGAACATCAAGAAATACTAGCCGGTTTAAAAGCCGGAATATCAAGTCAAGGGTTGACTTAATAACCGTATTTAGATGCAGTTTCTAGTATAGTGTATATGATACACGCACTCTTTACATTATAGGATACCGAGAAGATATTAACGACTGGTCGTGTATATGATTCATGATGCGTATGTGTATTTGATACATGTATTTCCTCTCATCTTGTGTTGTGTGTGTGTGTGTGTGTGTGTGTGTGTGTGTGTGTGACGATATATCTTGTTTATGTATATCGATATATAAACATACACTTTCTCTCTTTTAATATATGTGTGTGTGTAGTGTGTATATGTATTTATTATCTCATGAGATTCACACATGGATAGTTTTGGATGGATGGGACCACTTGACATAATGATAACATATTATTAAAAGGATAAAAGAAAATGAGAGAAGGACAAGAGAATTCATATTTTAGAAAGCCATCTATTTTCTTCTTCTTCCTCCTCTAAGCTTAAGTATGAGCTCTCTACTCTAATGGCAACTTGAGCATGAGTGAGAGAATTGAAATTCTAGAGAGTACCCATTATCCACATCCACTTCATTAGCATCTAGCAAGTTCTCTAATAGAGTTTCTCTACTTGAGCATGGAGATGAAGCTGCGGGCATGCTACCTTCACCGTGAATCATCTATGGCGAGGCAGTCGGCTTGGGGAAGTGCCCGGGAGCGTGCAAGTCTAGCCAGGGTCTTCCGATGATGATTGGACACGCTACAAAGGTTGTAGCCATTGAACTTGCTCTCTAGGTTTTTCTATTTTTCGCAATTGTTTGCGAATGATGATCTTAGTAGTAATCGGTGCAAGCACTCACTTGAAAATTTAAATTTATCGCTTCCGCTTGATCCGTGAATGTCGCGACCGTAGCACCAACAACTAACAAGAGGGTGGCAAAAAACACTCTACAGAAACCCACGACGTATTTATACCAAGAAGCACTCCTTCCTGATATTAATACGCTATACCTAGGTTTCTGTGTTCCCAACGAGAATTTTCCACAGGAACAAGTATTACACAAGATACAATAGTCTTCCATTAGCCCAATACAAGAACACTCCAAAGCTCTCTCAAAAACCTTTCCTTTCTCCCTCAAACCCTAGGATTTAACGTCCGTCTCGATTTTGGTGGAAAAAAATTAGTTTGGCAAACTCAAGGTAAAATTTGTTGTAAATAGTTTACAAGCAACTTGGTGAACAATTAACTCTATAGGATTCGGATTCAGCTCAAACGAACCCGCAAAACCCGACCCAAACTATACAATTGAGGAAATATTTAAATTGCGCGTACATGGAATAGCGTACATGGAATGAAAGATTACCGGGAATCCTCGTATTTCCGTGAACGGGATGACTGGGCATCTAATTCAAAGGAATCTGGTATTAACATGCTTAGTATATTTTAATCATTCCATGTAATATATGTATGTGTAACCGTCGATCGGCAGCGGGACGACGAACGGCCGGCCGGTGGACGATCGACGATGAACTACAGCCTAAAGGAAGAGGTAGTGAAAAATCTGCATGCCAAAGTTAAAGTCCAGGAGTTGCTAGTAGAAAATAGCCAAGGATTCCCCATATGAGAAAGTCAAAAAGTGCGCCTATGTGACTGATTCTATTACAGTGTCAGTCTTTAGGGGTTCCACTGATAAGGAACTCAGCTAAATTGCTCTTGAGGAGAAGCTGCGCTCGGTATCACGCTAACCCCTTTCTGATTTTGCTCGTGTGATCATTGTGGTAACTCAGAACACCCGGATCGAGCCAGTTGCGACCGATAAAGAGTATTACCCGGCATTCCAACCCGACTTTCAATCCTAATTCGCTTATGCTTTTGGCGGCGAACATCCGATTGGCGGCGGACCGGTCAGTAAACGATCGGCGATGACCAGCAGACGACTGGAGATGAACTACGGCCGGCTGGCGTCGAACATCCGATCAACGGCGGCCCAGCCCGGTGAACTATCGACGATGACCGGCAGCCGACCAGCGGCGAACGACCGATCAGCGGCCGGCGGATGACAGATGATGGGCGGCAGGGCCGGCTGGGCGGTGAGTGGCGAGGGAGGACGGCGGCACATGGTCATGACTTATTTCATGTTAAACGGGAATATCTCGTCGAAATATAGAATAGGCACGTGTTTTGGGAGGAATATGATTACTATGAAATTGAATCATTTGATTACTATGGTATTTCTATATTTCCGGAAATATTTTTTATATTTAAGTAAGTATGGTAAAATTTCATGATAATCAAGAATTAACATGCTGGTGAAGGCTTGGAACAATGTTTCAGACATGAACACTATGAGTTGAGGATTGCCAGCTTGGCGAGGTTTCTTTATCTTTGTCCTTACTCGTTACTCCAAAAGTTTCGAGGGGACAAATAATTGAAGAAAGGGACAATACCAGTTGCAGAAACTGATTATCTGCATAATTAAAAATTAGCTGTTCAGAATCCTGTATTAAACTTTGTGAATTATTCATGTACTGATAGGTTCATATTGGCATCCTGTTATCATTTTTGAGAACACATTCTCTTTTTTATTGTCATTTTGGGCAGACATGATATACATCGATCTTATTTTCTATATTTTCCCCAATTTTTAATTATATTATATGGACAATTCATTCGGATTTTCTAACATTTATCTTTGGATTGTATCAGCTTCTTATTGGATGTGAGGATTTCTAAAGACTTTCTGATTATAAGCAAAAGTTTAGGAGAGAAATATATTTAGCACATCAGTAACTAAAATGTTGTTCTATTTAGGATCCAAGAAATTAATTAAAAATAAATAATTACTTTTGGCAATTTAAAAGTGTATTTATTATCCTCTCTTATATTTTGGTAATCGAAAATAATATATGTTTTTTGGACTCAACTTTTAAACATATTTACACGTGCATCTTACATGCAAACATCCGGTCTCTGTTAAAAGCAAATAAGTTTGCACTCAGTAATTAAATGAATCATAGATTATTATTTATCAGTTATGAGACACGCATAACAAAATGGATGGAAACTTGCTGTAAATTAAGCTTCTCAATTATTATCATAGCATTAATATTTTGGATAAATTGGCAAATCCCCAAGCAGGTTTTCCCACTAACAAATTCTCTTGGTCTTGAAGCGGTTGTAAAATACCCCTTGAACTTTTTTTTATGAACTATCTGAATAGTTACCTGCTATATATATAGAGAGAGAATAATGAAGAAAAGATGCCATAGGAGGGAATTTCCTCCTATGGCGTCGAAGAAATACACCCTCTCTCATTTTTTCCGACGATCGGCACCCACCATCTTCATCGTTATTATCTAAGAAGTGGGCACACCAAATTTCATGTGATTCGACGCTATGGCTTCTTTTCTCCATTATTCTCATATATATATATACAGTAAAACCTCTATACAGTAATATCCTTGGGACCGGGGAAAAATATTACTATAGGGGGGTTATTCTTAAGTAGAGTTTTATATATAAAAATTAGATTTTTTTTTGAAAAAATAGTAGTCAAAATTCTTAGACCTTCAAAATTCACATAGACCTTCAAACTTATTAACAAGTCAAAATTCTTAGACCTTCAAAATTCATATAGACCTTCAAACTTATTAACAAGTCAAAGTACTTTATGTCATCTTAAGTTCAATTGTGTAGTTAAGTAATTTATGTCATCTTAAGTTCAATTGTAATAGCCAAGTAATTTTATGTATTTTTTATATATATAAAAAATTATTTAAAATTTAATGCCAATTTATTACTATATAGAGGTAAATTAGTACAGGCGGGACTTGGAAAAAGTATGGAATATCACACTGTGGAGGTTATTCTTATTTATAACTGGTCCCGAGTCGGGACCGGGACTTTTTATCACTATAGGGAGGTTATTCCTATATAGAGTATTCCTATACGGAGGTTTTACTGTATATATATATATATATATATATCGCAGGTAACTGCATAGATATCTCATAATAACTAGTTATGGTAGGCAACCATATAGATACCGCGTACATGTTTTTTTTTTTTTTTTTTTGACATTTGAAAACTTTTTAATGTGATTTTTTTATGGTGATTCGATGACGGGGATTTTTCTCAGGGGGAAAACTTGGGGGTGGGTTTTTTGACAACTTACCCCAATATTTTTTATGTGTAATGTTTGTTACCATTAAAATTGCTGCTGATCATGATGATTCTGCTGTGCATTCCTTTTAAGCTTCAGAGATGCATGGTACATGCATTTAATGCACTATTAATTTATACATGTGCCGATCGACTGCTGAGGAAACTTCTTCACATGTTGGAAATGAGCTTAGCATGTCAGATTACAGTTGCATGGATCTATACCTCTTGCAATGCTATTGAATTATACACCTCTTAATCTTAAATGATTGAAAAATTAATGGTTCTTGAAAGAGCAGAGGTTAGCCACTAAATAAGGACACGGAGTCTCTTCCTGTTATTTACTCTCCCTTATTACAACTATTGGATCCAAATTGGTGAATATGAGGGTTAAAATCCCACCATAATCCACCAAAGAAACAAAATTGTGGAACCCATAAGACCAAGATAACAGCGCAGAATAGATGGGAATTTTTGGATGTTCCGTGGCAGATTCAATCATGGAAGGTTAAGCATTTTTCATAATCGATGTTCTTGAATTTAATTAACAATAGCCTCGACATTCTGATTCCCACTCGCCTGTTAGAGAGAGTGATGTTAGAGAGAGTGATGGAGCTCAGGATCTCCTTCAAATGTTGTCTTCCGTTGATCCGCAACTAGTGGTGATGAGTGGCAGAGATTGGATCTGAGGGTTGCCTCTTGATCCGTGTGGATCTCAATGGGCTTGATTTGAGGATGAAGCCGAGCTACCTGCAAGGAAGTCCCGGGTGATTGTACCACCGTGGACCCTCCAACGATCAAGTTAGTCGAAGTATTTGGGCAGAGTAACGCCCTATTGGTGTAAAATTGCCTTACCTGAGTCGTTTGGGAGAGGGGTCTATATAGTGGCAGCCATGGGCTGGCAAGCGTGAGATTCACGCCGGCCGTTACACCCCTGACGTTGTGCCTGCGTGAAAGGCGGGATCTCCCATTAATGACGAGATATGCTCGTTAATGGGGGAACGCGGTGGCGCGGAACGCGGGATCCTGGACGGCGGATATCTCTCGTCTGGCGAGATTCGCGGATACGCCTGTGATCTTTACCGTGGATCGGTCGATGAGACCGAGGAATCTAAGCTCGGCGGGAGGCTCGGAGGTGAGCGGGAGGCCGAGCAAGCTCGGTTCCGAGATAGCTCAGAAGCGAACCGGGAGGGCCGAGGAGGCCCATCGTACAGCTAGATGCTGTTCCTCCTCCGCCGCTTTTTTTCACTTTCATGCTCAACAGCTAGATGCTGTTCCTCCTCCGCCGCTTTTTTTCACTTTCATGCTCAACAGCTAGATGCTGTTCCTCCTCCGCCGCTTCTCGTCACCGATGGTGACCTCACCCCTCCTCTTCCTCCTCCTTCTTCTCCACTTCGCAGCCGCCGCTGACCCCACGTGCTTCGGCATCGTTCCGGCGAAGCTCCGCCCGGAGACGATCTCCATCGCCGACTTCGGCGGCGTCGGAGACGGCGAGTACCTCAACACCAAAGCGTTCAAAGAAGCCATCTTTCGAATCGAGCACCTCCATTACAGCGGCGGCGCTACTTTATACATCCCTCGAGGGGTTTGGCTCACCGGCCCCTTCAACCTCACCAGCCACATGACTCTCTTCCTCGCCGACGGCGCCGTCATCAGAGCTAATCAGGTACGTGCAATGCAGTTCAGGGTTTTGAATTTTAATTTTGGGGAGCGATTGATGATTTGTTTTGTGTTGTAGGATGCTGGGAGATGGCCGTTGGTAGAACCGTTGCCGTCGTATGGGAGAGGGAGGGAGCTTCCAGGAGGAAGATATGTGAGCTTCATTCATGGAGACGGGCTTCAGGATGTCATCATTACAGGTAGATCCTTTGATTTTCTAGTCACTTTTTGTTTGGGAAAGTTTAAAAATTGGATTTTTATTTGGTTGGTGTTGGGAGGTTTGTGTTTGTTTGCTTGCTGATGAGGTTTTGTGGTGTAAAGGGGAAATTAGAGGATTTTGTGTGTTGGGTATTTGGTATCCGAGTCTATAGATTTGCTGTTATTTTATTGCAGCTTTTCCATCAAATTGGGATTTGGGTATCAAGCACAACGCAGAATATAGCTTGAATTCCTGGAATGTGATTCAGGGCAATAATTTAAAACAGTTCCATATGAACAAGTTGTTCCACAGTTTGCTATTCGACGCCATTTGGATATTCATTAGGAGCTGGGGCTACTGGTTCCTGTTTTGAATGTAAAATTCTGGACACATGGTTAGGTTAAATGCATGATAATGTACCTGGTAAATCAAGAAAAATCAATTAGTCGTCAAAATGCTTATAATTTGCACCGAATCAAATTGCAGATGGTTTGCTGCTTTGATCTATGTCTAGGGTTACAATCATTTCGAAAATTAATAATTTGGTATGGAAGGTTTTTAACTATTATGTTATTTCGTAGGGGAGAATGGAACAATTGATGGGCAAGGTGATGTATGGTGGAATATGTGGAGGAAAGGAACTCTTCCTTTCACAAGGCCAAATCTCTTGGAGCTTATGCATTCTTCAGATGTCATCATCTCTAATGTGGTTTTCAGAAATTCACCGTTTTGGAACATCCATCCTGTTTATTGCAGGTAATAAGAACGAGAAATTCAAGCCAGTGAATTATTTGGCTTGGCATTATTTCTTTATATCTATAGTCGACATTGTTGTTAATTGACTCTATCCATGTTCGTCTAAGTCTACCCCTATCCGTAGTTGTGCCATTAACTACAATTTTGGCATGCATCGTCTCATCATTGCACACTATTATCTCTACTATTATAATGTGAACTCCCAAGTTGTAGATCATGCCAACAATCGATGGTCTCTTCTTTTTAATAAAATTTTTGAGCAATAATATTTAAGCCATCCCTGCCATATTTCTAGAGACTTCTCAAAGATTTCATTCTGAAATAACAATGTTTAAATTAAACAGAAACCATACAATATTACTATACATTCATGCAAAAAAATAGTTTTGATAACTATATTTTGTTGTATATGGATGAAGAGTTATGCAATTTATCCGTGAAATCACATCTCTATCTCTATGCTATATTCTCTTTTCCTTTACTTTCCTAAGAATCTCCATGTTCGATATTTTAATGTGAAAACAATTTGATCTCTGGTAATCCAATCTCGGAGTTATTATCTTTTCTTTGAATTTTAATGTATTAAAAAAGATATCCAGACATTTTTTCTCTCTCATCATCAGCTTGATTTCTAAACGTTTTATAGATTTCCAAATCCTCCTGCTTCACATCTGATTTCTATTAAGCGAGAACTCATGGTGTGTCCTATTTGCAGTACAACTCTCGAATATGAATAAAATTGTTTCCTCAGAACATCTAATTATTTGCCTGTTTGTCTTTGCAGCAATATGGTAATAAGAAATGTGACTATACTGGCTCCATACGACTCTCCAAACACTGATGGAATTGATCCCGGTAATTTTGTCCTTTTTGGGTGTACTTCGCTTCTTTGATCTTAAAAGTTAGAACCGCAGTCCATTTCTTTTCCGATGAACTGATTCTTCCGCTCATAACGACTACATTTTTCTGCATATATCTAACTACTATTCTAATGCAATATTTTGTGATTCTGAAATTTGTCCAAGGCCTCTCTATGCAAATCTGTCCGATCTTTTTGCATGTTCTACCCAGAAAAGAAAAGAAAAGAAATCTATTAGTTGCATATAAGTTCTATAAGTAATAGAACTCCTTTCCAAAATGAACTCATGAGATTGCGATTTACAAACTCCTTCAAGAACAATAATGCCTGATTCAACCAATTCTTCCAAGAATTATCAAATCATTTCATTTATAATACACAGATTCTAGCTCAAACATCTGTATCGAGGACTCCTACATTTCAACAGGAGATGATCTTGTAGCAATCAAGAGCGGATGGGATGAGTATGGGATCGCCTACAACCGCCCCAGCACCGACATCACCATCCGCAGACTCACTGGCTCCACCCCCTTCGCCGGAATCGCAGTTGGAAGCGAAACCTCCGGTGGCATCCAAAATGTCCTGGTCGAGAATGTAAATATCTCCAACACCGGTTTCGGCATCCACATAAAAACTAACACAGGCAGAGGTGGGTTTATTCGAAACGTAACGATCACAGATGTAAACATGAACAAAGTTCAAAAGGGGTTGAGAATCGCTGGTGATGTGGGGGGACACCCTGATGATAAATATGATATGAATGCAATCCCAGTTGTGAATGGGTTGACGATCAAGAATGTTTGGGGTGTGGATGTTGAACAGCCTGGGTCGATACAGGGGATTAAAAATGCGCCGTTTACTGATATTTGTTTGTATAATGTGAAGTTCTTAAACGATGGGTCGAAACGGAATGTGCCATGGAAATGCACCGATGTGAGCGGTTCGGCCCTTAGGGTGCACCCAGGGTCGTGCTCGGAGTTGGCTGGTACTACCGGGTCCGGTGTGTGCTCGATTCCGATTTGATGTAGATTTGTATGTAGAATTGGATTGCCAATGTTTCTCTTTAAAGATAAATGTTATTGTTATTCAATGGATTAAAATTTGCATTGCAGTATTAATTTTTCCTGGGCTTCTTTTGTAAAACCCTGTAATGGGCTAAGTCTAAAAGAACAGTTGCGCATATGCTGAGTTGGCTTTCACACGACATAATTTGGTAGATTGATATACATTTGAGATTTCAGTAGCACTCCAATTGGTCAGTGTGCCAGAGGAGACACTACCATCGCATTACCAGCCAATTCTCAATACTATACTTGTTGATTTTTCATACACACAAACACACACACACACATACATACGAGGAAACGGGTTATACGAGGAAACGGGTTATCAGCTAACTGATATTAAACCGCTAGTTAGTCAATTACATAACTCAATCCGACCGTCAAATCGACGATCGGTATATATATATATATATATATATATATATATATATATATTGGCTAGCTATCTGATATTAAACAGTCAGCTGGCCAATTCCATATTCCAATCCGACCGTCAAATCAACGATCCGCTCCGGCCACCTTGTTCCACACATGGCGTTATCTATGAGTGTGAAATTTTGATCACTTTTGCACTATCTATGTCTTTGATCAAGTATCCCCTATGACGTTTTTATCGTGTTTAACAACCATCCATTTTTTAAATGTTTGATCCATCACTTGTAATGCAACATATCAATCAAAAATTCACATAATAGTCACTCCATGTGTGGAACAATATGACCAGAGCAGATCGTCGACTTGACAGCCAGATTGGGCTATAGGCTATCCGACGGTTTAATATCAGCCAGCTAGCAGATAACCCGTTTCCTTATATATATATATATATATATATATATAGAGAGAGAGAGAGAGAGAGAGAGAGAGAGCCATAGGAGGAAACCCTCCAATGGCGTCCGAAAAAGTACACCCTCCATCGTTTTTTTTGACGATTGCCACCGTCTATTCTTGATCGTTATCATGATGCAGTCGCACCAAATAAATTTCATATGATCTTAACACTTTCACGCTGATCTGGTGATGTGAAAATTCTAAATATGTTATATTATCGAAAAACCGTTAATTTTGCATCCTCTAAATCAACGGTGAAAAAATGTTAGAATCACGTAAAATTTGGTATATCTACATCTTAGCCAATAAAGATGAGGATGGTGGATACCGACCGTCGAAACAAATTGTGGACGATAGAGTTTTTCGGCGCCGTAGGAGGATATCCCATCTTAGACCTCCATTATTCTCATATATATATCTAGGGGAGTGATCCATTGCAAACCGATACGCATTTTTAAAAAATAAGAACTCCCAATCTGCAACATATTTTAACGATCCAATTTGTTCAAGTTGATCATCCTACCCTCAAATACAGGTGTATGAAAAATCAAAGGATTTAAAGACTTTTAGCCTGTGCATCAGATGACGTTTATGTTGCATTATCGAAAGACGTTCATTTTTGCACCCATCGATGTATAAGCTAGAAGTCTTTAAATCTCTTGATTTTTCATACACATGTATTTGAGGGTAGGATGATTAAGTTGAACGGATTGGATCGTTAAAATATGTCATAGATCGAGAGTTTCCGTTTTAAAAAATGCGGACCGGTTTGCAAAAATCCCAAAATTAATCTAATGCTAAAAAGTGGGAAAGATTTGTTTCTAATTCCTTCAGATAGGATCCTAGTATGTGTGTGTATGAGAATAATGGAGGAAAGAGGGTCTAGGAGGCTTTTTGCGTTAGACGGCGGCACAAAATACGTCCTCCACCATTTTATTCGACGATCGGCACCTTCCAACTTGATCTCCATTCTTGAATTTGTCGATACACCAAATTTCATATGATTACATCACCATTTCACCGTTGATTTAGCAATGTAAAAAGTTCTATTGTCGGTAGACCGTTAATTTCAGTAGACCGTTAATTTTGCACCCACCAAATCAATGATGAAAATGTGTTGACGATGAAGATCAAAATGGCCGGTGCCGATCGTCGAATAAAATGGTGGAGGACGTGATTTTGTGCCGCCTGCCGCCACCTAACGCAAAAAGCCTCGTAAGGCCTCTTTCATCCATTATTCTACACACACACAACTTACACACAAAAACACACACGAGCATTGGCCCATAAGTTCTAAATTATGCATACAATACACAAGCACACAACACACATGCACCCAGGATACCTACAAATTCGTCTCGAAAACGTTAATTTGTGGCAATTTTCTCTCCAAGGATTTGAACCCGCACTGCCCACACTCTCCTCAACTGAGCTATTGATCATCGAGATATCGGAAAAAACAGAAAGAAAGACCATATCCATAGAGCTCTTCAAAACATTAAAAAATCGTTTTTGCAATGGTTTTACCTTATTGTTACACTTGAAAAGAATACATTTAGACAGACCAGGCCTTGTTGTTGTTGGTTAACAGGTTATCAGTTATGATTTCCAAAACTCCGGTTTCATGAGGCCTCGATGATAAAAAAAAAAAATCAGATCCCAAATAAAGCATTCGAAACCACGGTTTCACCGGATAATGGTGTGGCATCAAGAATAGCGGTTCGGCCATTGGGGAATATCAAGCGCTCCATGGTCAATTACGGCAAAAATAACATGATACATCCGCAGTAAACCCAAATCTACCCACAGATGGCAACGAGGCGGCGTGATCGCCGGACGTCGGCTGCGACCGCCGCGAATCCAGACCAGCCGATCCGAAACCCTAGAACCGCTCTCTCGAGCAGGCTCCGCCGCCGCTTCCTCTTCTACTCGATCTTGGTCCTCTCCTTTCTGCTCCTGGCTGCTGCAGCATCGATCTCAGTGTATCGAGTCTCCAACTCTTCGCCTATCTCCTCCGTCTACGATCGCGGCCTCGTCAAGCCCAATCCCAATTATCAAGAAATCATCCGCGTGCGGACCAAACAAGATTTCTCTCTTTCTTCGTTTTCTTAAAGGAATCTTTTATAATAATTTTGTTGTTTGATTTGTGGCTGTGATTTTTTATCTCAGGAGAGTGCAAAGGCATCCGAGAACAGGACTCATCGCCACTTTCCCAATCCAGTACTGGCTTATATCACTCCATGGTGCGTTCGTGATTCTTTACATCTTTCAACAAATTCATCAATTTTTGATTTTTAGGGTTTAGGGATTGGCTTGAATAGTCTAGTCTAGGAATAGAAAACTGAGATTATTATTATTATATTTATGAACTAATTTCTTGGTTTTTCGTATTTACGAATAAAACAATAATCCTATGATGTGTTGGCAATAAAGTTAACATTTTTGATGAGTTGTATGTAGCCATTGTTTGTTATTCCATTATAAATAGATTCATGTTAAAGACGATTTCATTGTTAAAATTGTTGAACAAATTGCAACATGATGCAGGAACTCTAGAGGCTATGATATGGCGAAACTGTTCGGCTCAAAGTTTACTCATCTATCACCTGTGTGGTATGATCTGAAAAGGTACAATTAGTATTGTGAAGAACTGCTAGTATTAAAGTACAATTTCTTCCATTATAATATTTCGCTTGATCTATTTTCTCTCAGCGTGGGAAAGAAGTTGGTTTTGGATGGACGACATAACGCCGACATGGGGTGGATTTCTGAACTCAGGAAGAAAGGACCTTCTAGGGTATATTACTTTTATGCTTGAAACTGTACCCTTTTTTTGCCCAAGTATTTTGGAAAACTATGAGTATTTGATATCTACAATCAAATTTGTGCGCCATGCGATCATTCTTGGTTGCCAACTTGAAGGAATTTGTGCTATAGAGATCTAATTTTAATTAAGATAAATTATACTAAAATGCCATGAATTTCACCATTTTTGAAATAAATACAATGAACTATATAAATTACATATTCACATTAAAATGTCATGAACTACCACTATGTGTTGCATTTAAATAAGATTCATTAGTTTGTTATCTTTTCAAAACCAGCACTGTAGAAGCTCTGTGATGTTTGGGTGATTAATATATTAAATAATAAATGTCAATCCCTCATTTATATTTGTAACTGTTACGACATTTATCATCTATCTTTCTACATATAACCCTATCTTTCCATATTTGTTGATTTTGCTACTTTCTATTTATGAATAATCCTGCTATATTCTTTTCCCCCCCTTCATAATCTGATAATTTCCATGCAATCTCTAGCACTTCAACCCCCTGCTCCACCCCAAAAAAAAAACAAACACAAAAAAACACAAAATTGATGATGATGATAGTAGCAGTGGTAGTAGTAATAATAAAATTAAAGAAAACCCACCCCACCCATAGACACTACCCACCAACCCAAAAACACAGACACAAACAAATACCGAAAGAATAAGTAATGTAGGTTTACGGCTTTGTGCATTGCTCCTATCCTTGTGCCAAATCGTGTTTCGCAAATTGCATATTTTGACATTTGATTCTTCTAACTGATCCTATACAAATAACTAACTACTTGTTTCTGCTCCAGCAATCAACACCTTATACAGTTACTCTACACCATTCGCTGTATTAGTTTGACCTGACTTGAAATAGTGTTTATATGCATATGTTCCATGCAGTTGCTGCCAAGAGTGGTCCTAGAAGCCTTTCCTACAGAGCTGCTTCAAAAGAAGAAGCAGAGGAGTAAAGCAATTGATATTATAGTTACAGAATGCACGTAAGTGCTTGTTCTAGTATAACTTACATATTGCACTTCACAATTACTTCTACATTTAGATTTTTTCGGATTGACATCTGATTGCCAGATGTTAGGGATATGGGATATGATGGGGTTGTTCTCGAGTCCTGGTCGAGGTGGGTGGCATATGGTGTGCTGCATGACCCAGATCTGCGTGCTATGGTAAATATGAATTCTGCTTCAACTTTTTCTTGATTCATTATTAAATATATTGCTCGATTCATTCAGGCCTGCATGTCTCTTTGTTCCCTTTTTTATGTTGTATTTTGTCTGCAGTTTTTCTCTCGTTTCATCAATATATAGAAGATGCTAGCAGCTCTTTTCATGAAAAAATTACTTGCATATCACCAGCTAGTTTATTATATTCTAGGAGTGCTTGATTGGAGAGAGCAATAAAAGAATAGCATTTGGACTTTGACTTACCTTTTCATGATTGTTATAAATTTATAATTGCTTATACGAGTACTGCATGTCTGATATTTATTGTAATTCTTGCATGACCGTAGATGGTTTCCATGGAAGTGTGGCTTTAAACTTGTAGTATACATTGCTTTCCCTTGATGTTTGCTACCCATGGAAGTGTGGCTTATACAGATGTGTTTACATATGCTGGTGTATTTTCAGAGATTACAGGCTATCTGCATCATTGTTTAGAGCTAATATTCATTGCTTTCTTAATATTCATCTCCATTCTGGGCGCTTGACTTCCATGTAGAGAATTTTTGGTCAAACTTTCTTCCCTGTATGTTAAAACACATCAATTATTAGGGGTTTTCTAATGTTTTGGGCACTCACATACTTCGACACTTGGAGGACATTTCAGATCATGAATTCTGCCTGTGTAAATGATGCCACTGAATGTCTGTATTCCATATGACACCATCTACTCAAGCAGTCAGGCTTCTATTATATAAAGGTTTAATTTTATATTTAACCCTGACAATCATTTAAGTGGATTACTCCATCAATACTGTTTCCCCCCAATAATAGAAGAGCAAGGCTCTGTTCAAAATTTGAAAAGAGACAGCGTCTCACGTGCCTTACACGAGAGCGCCAGCGCCGAGAGTTAAAAACTCTGAGGCAACGCCTCACGTGCCTTGCACGAGGACGCCAACGCCGAGAGCTAAAAAACTCTGAGGCAGCGCCTCACGTGCCCTGCACAAGTGCGCCGGCGCCAGAACTAAAAGTTCTCTGCCGTTTGATCAAAAATCCAACGGAGATAATAAATCATCAAAATACAGAATTAAATTCCGTTGAGGAAATATGTCTCAAATCTTCCCGAACGAGAAAAATTACTTTCTGTAAAACAGAGCACCGTTGGATTAAAAATCCAATGGTGATTAAAAAAATCACCAAGCTACAGAATAAACTCTGCAGGAGAAAATATTTTCCCCAATCTTTCTAAACAAGAAAGATTACGCTCTGTAAAACAGAGCACCGTTGGATTAAAGATCCAATGGTGATTAAAAATCACTAAGCTACAGAATAAGCTCTGTATGGAAAATATTTCCCAATCTTGTTAAAAACAAGAAAAATATCTTCTGTAAAACAGAAGTCCTTGGATCAAAGATCCAACGGTGGATAAAATCCCCAAATCAATTAAGCATCTCTCAATGAGAGATTTCCTTAACTAAATCAACAAACTTGCCTCCACTATATAAAGCCCCCAAGACTTCAAGTCTTGTATAGAGGAACCCCCCATAAATTTCAAGTTCAAAAAGAAGAGCAAGCAAAAAAGAGATTTAAGAGAGAAGAAAAAAGAAGAACTTTCTTCAAGGTAAATAGAGATCATAGTATCTTATCTGCATACCCAAGGGTTTAACCCTCATAAAAGAACATAGTTCTTTCCCTGGATCTGAGATCCATGAGACAAATTTCGCACAAATGAGAATTTAATTCTCGTGGGGATGAATTTGTTCTTGGAGATTGAAGATCCACGGGAGAACAAAGAATTGAACTCCTCAGAAAACTACACAAAGAAAAAGACAGCGCCAAGCGCCTCACGTGCCCTTCACGTGGGCGTTGTTCAATAAAGAGTGCCTAGCACTCAGTGGTTGGCGCCCAACGCCAAGCGCCCCACGTGCCCGTTACGTGGACGCTGTCCAAATAAAGAGTGCTTAGCACTCATTGTCTTGCACTTAGCGTCAAGCGCCTCACGTGCCCCTCATGTGGGCGCTGCCCAAATAAAGAGTGCTCTGCACTCAATGGTTGGCGCTCAGCGCCTCACGTGCCCCTCACGTGGGCGCTGTTTAACATAAAGCGCTCTGCAAACAGAGCCCGGCGCCATAGAGAGTGTTTAACACTCCATAAAAAACAAAAAAGGGAAGCAAGCTAAAGTGTGGGCATAAGAACCAATATGAATGCTCGGCATTGTTGGCACAGAAAGGGGTCCAAGCCCAAGCAAGTGTTTAACACTTTATTCAAAAAAAATGAAATGACTGGGTTGAACCCAAGTTGGTCCAACTCCTAATCAACCGAGCTCATGGGCTCTTTATTTTCCAGATTGGTCTTAGTCCTAAACAAGATCATCAAGCTTTGGACGAACATTCATTGGTTCAAGGGTATATCTCCCCACACTTCTGATATATGTCGTTGTAATTCTTCAACGTCTAAAAGAGAGGTGGCGGGTCCCGACAACCAACAATTCTACGGACCGCAACGTCCTAAAACTAGCTGTGGACCGTAATGTCCTAAAACTAGCTGTGGACCGTAACGTCCCTAAACTAAAACGATAGAGTCTAAATGCTCTTTCGTTGGATCAAAAATGATCCTGAACCTCGTTAAGTAGATCTTAGTCCAACATCGGATTAACGTATCCTTAACAAATATTTAAGTCGATCTTAATCTCAAACAAAGTTAACGATCCTTAAATCAAACCAAACCCAAATCTAAGAAAATACGGATTTAGACTAATCTACGCCCTACGGGCGACAACACAAATTAGTATCTGTATACAATCCACGGACGACCAAAAATAAAACAAACACACATGACACGAAGTGAACATCTGGAGCAGGAGAAAGTGGTTATCGTTACGCGGTAACGTAATTAACTGCAGGGGCTTGCGTCTGCAGGGAAGAGCGTCCCCACAATCAGAAACCCCTCACAGCGAGGGGAAATCTGATGAAATCTGCTACAACGGCCGTATCCATCCAGACCTCCGATATACGGTGCCATAAATCAGCTTGGCATCTTCGGAGAGGTGGACGGATAACACCAAATAGCATCTGCTTCCAAATTCAGGCAAGACGAACCATCCCGGTTCCGCCTCCGTTTTCGGCGGTAAACAGATTCTGGCACGCCCGGTAGGACCTTTTTTTCCACTCCACACTTTGTGTGTCGTGTTCGCGAACGAATCGCGGTTTAATATGGTTGCCCTTGGATTCGAGATACTAAGATTTGGTGTCTTGCTCCGTGCAGAAAAGGAGATAACATCGATGGCCTCCAGCTGCACTAACTGCATCAGCAACTCCCACTCTGTCCTCGCCGGAGGAGTGACCTATGGGACCCAAGCGGCCTTCATCTTCGCCATGCCAGTGGAACAGGCGACTCAGGCCACCACTGGACTATTCTTTGGGACCATGATCCCACCAGCAAGCTTCAATGCTCCGGTGCCATCACAGAAGGCTCCGAAGAAGTCGGTCTTCGATCGGCTTGCAACCACCACGACACCTCTCAACGGATCGTCCAATTCCAACGCCTCGGTCTTTAACAAGCTGAGCTTAAGCTCAAGTGGGCCCGGAAAGAAACTTGCGATACCTGAGAAGGCTATCCCAAAAAGGACAGTCCTCCTAACTCCTGCTGCGGGTGAGGTCGTTACAAGTGCTTCTCCTACCAGAAAGTCGGCTTTTGCAAGATTGACCGTTCCCTCTCAGCGGACGTCGGTCTTCGACAGGCCGACACCAACAACACCCCATCAGAAGAGGGGTCATGACGAAACCACTCCAGTAACTGAACCATTCCCATCTGCATGACATGCTCGACGTCGCCACTGGCGCCGAGTAAGGAAGGCCGAGGGCAGTTCTTCCTCGGGACTTACTCAACCAGCTCCAACGGTGGAAATTGACGATGTTGTTCTGATTGGGAACAGTTTCGAGCTACTCAGGAGGGTGTGCAAAAACTCTCCAACCGCCATATTGAAGAAGTCTCCTCCGGTGATGAGAAGCCATAAAGTACCTCAATCGGATCAAAGTTCCTTGCCACCAGCAGGAGCAGAATCAAGATAAGGAAGCAGTTCGCCAAAGCTCTGTCAATAGGAATGAAGCTGCCACCTTTCGAAAGAAATACTTCCGGGAATACATACCCCGACGAACCAGGTGTCCATCCGAAATACTGCTTGTATCATCAGAGGATCACACACCCTACCGAAGAGTGCCATGCCTTCAAGAAGTGGTGGCAGGGATCCGTTGCCCACCGACAACACTTCAAGCGGATAAAGCGCAAAGCCTGTCGGGAGCAGAGAAGCACGACAGACGAGCGTGAAGGAACACCCGGTAACTGTCATATGGTTGATGCCATCCCGACAAGAGCAAAACCTCAAGTTCTTACCTTCGGGAGCGATTCTGACTAAGAAATAGCCCTCGGCCCTCTCTTCAAGGAATACACCTTTGAAAAAGAGGAGGAGATGAGGAACTGCGAGAACATTCAGCTACGTAACCGTACGTTCCCTGAAAAGAATCTCGGACCTTCAAACAAAGGTTCGGGCAAAAGGGACAAAGGAAATGGAAAAGTCCCTGAGGAGATTGCTCTCGATGATAAAGTTGTCGAAGAGCTCACAGCTAAGGACCTGCTCAAGAAGAACAAGGTGGATTACAATGTCTTGGTGCATCTGAGAAAGATACCCTCACAATTGAGTATCTTGGATGCCCTTCTCCTGTCTAAAGAGGCACGAGATTCCCTAATCAAGACGTTACAAGAGCTTGACCAGTTTCAAGCCTTCCTGACGGAAGAAAAGATGAAGGACGAGCTGGAAGAAGTCCACACGACTGATATCACCTTCAGCGATGAAGACCTCCTTCTCGGAACGTGCGAGCACAACCGTCCGCTGTATGTAACCGGGTATTGCCACGACATCAAGATAGGGAAGATCCTGGTTGACAACGGGTCCTTTGTCAACCTTCTCAATGTAAGAGTACTGAAGGAGATTTCCATGAACGTTCAGCACTTGGCTCGGGATAAAATTACCATCTCCGGTTTTGACTTCCAATCATCGTAAACGCTCGGGTCTGTAATACTGACATTACGCTTCGGGCTGCTCGTCACTGACATCAAGTTCCATGTTATTGACGCCAAAACTTGCTACAACGTTTTGCTCGGCAAGGCTTTGTTACATGAGTACAACATCATCCCTTCTACACAACACCAGTGTTTGAAGTACTTCAAGGATGGCCTCGAGTACACAGTTACAGGGGAGCTGAACCCATTCTCCGTAAATGAAGTCCGCAAATATGAAGACGCCAAGTACTTCTTACCAGATTTCGAAGACATGGAATGATGTCGCAAACCGGAGAACAAGCAAAAAGTCATCGCCACTATCCCGATATCTGGGAACGATACCGAAGAGGATAAAGATATGGTCTACTTGGGACAACCCTAAGGCAACAGGCCAGAACCATCCACTCCTATTTTGGTCTTTGGCAGTGACTCTGAGGACAAGGCCAATACAGTGTTCTCCTTCCGTCCGTTAATGCAGACCTTTGCCTGGAGCTGACCAGAGTTTACAAATTACCATGGTTACGCAGCGGCATTACAAAATACTTGATGCACTTGATACGTACAGCGTGCAAGAGCTGCAGACCTTCTACGTCCCTCCTAAGCAAAAAGGTGAAAATTCGATCCTTTTCTACTAATCCACGGAGAGTAAAGTGGAGAAAGAAGTATGGCACGGTGCCGAACCTGCGCTCGACAGGTTTCAACCAATCCGTCTGCCCAGGTACTACGCAGAGGGACTGAAAAGGCTATTGAGATGCCAAGGTGTACCCTTCAAACAGACTGCTCGATAGGCCCAGTTCTATAACAAGATTTGGGACGTTCCCGGAACTCAGCGGAAGATGCCCAACGGGAGAATGGAGATGACTGGCTTGGATACGTTCGGTCCAAGAAAAGGGAGCGGTTCCATGGCTGCCATGTCATAAATAACTCCGGTAGAGAAGCGAATGCATCTCCATATAGCGTCGATGTCGAACCAGAGCCAGATCTCGCCATGAGAATATCAAGTCCGTCATTCGAAGAACAGATTGACAAGCTGATAAGAGAAGCGGGTCAAAAGGTTCGGGATGACCATAGCCGCGAGATGGCTATTTACGAGAAAGCCAGGACGCAGCGTATCATTCAGCAGGCTACGGAAGGAGAAGACGACGATGCCCTTCACTCCCAGCCCGCTGTGCGCTCTTGTGGAAAGAAAAAAGCCCGATGTAGAAGTAAAAGCAAGATGGAGAATGGGGACGGCGTTCAAAAACAACGAAGCGGATCCAAGAAGCCGCGCGAGCGAGAAAAAGTCAGCTGGAACACGTCTTTTATGAAGAAGATGGGTCGGGAGTACTCTTTCCCTCAAGACAAGACAAGGAAAATATTCAACCTTGTCATGAAACATCAAATGATAATGCTCCCGGAGTCTCGATACCCCAAACAGATGAACGAGGTCCATCACCCGGATTATTGCTTCTACCACTGAATAGTAGGACATCATATTGAAGACTGCTTCACCTTCAAAGACTGGATTGAAGATCAGTATCAACAAGGCATGTTTTCTCTATCCGACAGTTGGAGGGTAGACCTGCCACGAAAGCATAAGCCGAGAGCAACCTACATCGCGAGGGAAAGTCTAGGTAAGCATTGAGCTCGGAAACGAGCTCGTATCTGCCATATGATAACATTCTCAAAGGAGGGAGAGCACGAGAATATGGATGTCCTCTCCCAGTGCTTCGCAAATGAAGATAAGAACGAGGTGATCTCGGAATTTCCACCGGCGCCAAAAGAGCTGGAAGATGGGATACACACCACAGCAGACCATCTGAAAAAAATCGACTTGGGGAAGGCAAACGACCCAAGGCCGACGTTCGTCAGTGAGCTGCTGTTTGAGAAACAGGTAGCCACGTTAAAGGACGTGCTTATGCAGTATAAAGACTGCTTCGCATGGAACTATTCCGAGATGCCGGAACTAGATCCAGAGATAGCTGTGCATAAACTGGCGATATCGCCGGACGTCAAGCCAGTCAAACAGGCGCCACGAAGAATGCGGCTCGAGCTTGAGATGAGTATCAATGCCGAAGTCAAGAAGCTAATCGACTTCGGCTTCATCCAAGAAGTTCAATACCCTGACTGGATCGCCAATATCGTTTCGGTAATGAAGAAAAATGGGACAGTACGCATCTGCGTAGATTTTCGGGATCTCAACAAAGCTTGTCCGAATGATGACTTCCCAGTGCCTGTTACCGAGCTGATGATCGATAACACATCCACTCATGAAGTCTTCTCCTTCATGGACAGATCCTCAGGGTACAACCAAATCAAGATGCATCCTGAAGACCAAAAGCACACTGCTTTCCGGACTCCGTTGGGCATATTCTGCTACAAAGCGATGCCATTCGGTTTGAAGAACGCTGGCGCCACCTACCAGAAGGCCATGACAAAGATCTTCGATGACCTTGTACATGAGATTGTCGAATGTTATATCGACGACCTCGTGGTTAAAAGCAAATCGTATGAGGAACACCGGGAGCATTTGAAAATAGTGTTCCAGCGTCTTCGGAAATATAATCTGAAGATGAATTCTCTGAAATGTGCGTTTAGAGTTTCCTCGGGCAAATTTCTAGGATTCATCGTACGACACCGGGGCATCGAAATAGACCCGTCAAAGATCAAGGCTATTATGGAGATACCTCCGTCAAGAACTCTCAAGCAACTGCGATCTCTCCAAGGAAAGCTCGCGTATATCCGACGGTTCATAGCTAACATCTCCGGCAAATGCCGCCCCTACAGTCATCTAATGAAGAAAGGGACCTCGTTCGTGTGGGATCGTAAATGCCAAAACGCACTGGACGAAATCAAACAATATCTGCAGAACCCACCGGTACTGACCGCTCTGGTTAAGGGAAAGCCCCTCATCCTGTACACAACAATCCTTGAAGGTTCTTTAAGCGCATTATGGGCACAAGAGAACGACCAGGGGAATGAAAGCTCTCTACTATTTGAGTCGAGTCCTCCTGGGGGCAGAAAATAACTACCTCCCATCGAAAAGTATTGCCTGACATTGATCTTCGCAGTAACGAAGCTCCGACATTACGCCTTGGCACATGAGGTCCATCTCATATCAAATGTGGATCCTCTCAAGTATTTGATGTCAAGAGCCATGCTAACAGGAAGGCTTGCCAAATGGGCTCTCCTCTTGATGGAGTTCTCGATAGTATATCGACCCCTTAAGGCAATAAAATGCCAGGCCATCGCCGATTTTCTCGCTGAGCATCCGATACCTGCCGACTCTCCCTTGAACCGCGAGTTGCCGGACGAACACGCGTTTGACGCAATTGATAGGGAGAAAGAAGAGAATGATATCCGATGGGAACTCTATTTCGATGGAGCGTCTTCCTTGAAGAAGCGAAAGCAAAACACCCCCATGATTAAAGCCAGGATGGGCCTTATCTTCGTGACTCCACAAGGAGGGATTATGTGTTTTGCTCTTTCCTTAACAGAGCCGAGAACAAACAATGAGGCTGAGTATGAAGCTTTGATAGCAGGTCTTGAGATTGCTGTTGACATGGACGTCGAAAACCTCCTCATATATGGAGACTCCCAGCTGGTCGTTAACCAAGTAAATGGCGACTACCAGACGTGCAAGCCAGAACTGATCAGGTATGGTGAAAGAGTGCAGCAATTGCTGACGCAAATCCCCTCCTACATCCTGGAAAGCATACCGCGTGCGGAAAATAGCAAGGCGGATGCGTTAGCCAAGCTCGCTAAAGAACTGGCCGACGAAAACCTCGATGACGTAAAGATCATTATGCAAAGTCGCCGGATTCTCACACCAGCAGAAATATCTCCGAAGACGTCTAAAGGAGAGGAAGCAACCGAACAAGAGGCCTTCCAATTAGAGGATGAAGAAGGGGCGAAGGATTGGAGAGAAGTCTTCATAGACTACTTCAAATCCCATCGAACGCCCGAAGACGCGTCGGCAAGACATCAATTCATGAAGCGAGCCTTGTCTTTCGCCTTCGTCAATGGTACTCTTTATAAGAGATCGTTCGATTGTCTATAGTTGAGATGCCTGGGACCAGAAGAGGTAAGAAGGGTCGTTCAAGAAACTCATGACGGGCTCTGCGGTTCCCATCAGCGTGGGCCAAAGATGAAGCTGAAGATCAAAAAAATGAGTTACTATTGGCCCACGATGATTCAGGACTGCCTTGAATATGCGAAGCAGTGTCACTCGTGTCAAATGCACGGGGACTTAATCCACCAGCATCCGAATCCGCTACACCCAACATTGGCTAGCTAACCATTCGAAATGTGGGGAACCGATATAATCGGGCCCATCGAGCCAGCATCATCCAAGGGACATCGGTTCATATTAGCAACAACCGATTACTTCTCTAAATGGGCAGAAGCAAATACCGTTGAGGGAAGTGAAGACGGAGAACGTCTTTCATATCTTCAAGACACATGTCATTTACCGGTTCGGCACTCCGCGACGGATCATCTCGGATAATGGGCCGGCCTACAGAAACCATAAGATCAGCCGCTTCGCACAGCAACATAAAATAGATTGGAGATATTCTTCAGTTTATAATCCCCGAGCTAATAGTCTAGCTGAGGCTTTCAACAAGACCTTGATAAAGATCATAAAGAAGACGGTGTCCAGAAACAGAAAAGACTGGCACGAGAGATTACATGAAGCTCTCTGGGCTTATCGGACCACGTTCAAAACGGCCACGAATACATCGCCATTTGCGTTGGTATTTGGACGGATGAAGAAAATGCCCATCTTCGGCTCGAGGAACTTGATGCCCTTGATGAAATTCGTCTCATGGCGCAGCAAAACCTAGAAGCTTACAAAGCAAGGATGACGCGCTCATACGAAAGATCGACTAGGCCGAGGACATTCCGCCAAGGCGAACTTGTGCTAGTCGTCAAAAGACCTATGATCCCCAACCGTGCCAAACGGGAGAAATTCGAGCCAAATTATGAGGGCCCGTACATCATAGATAAGGTCTACCAAGGTGGGGCCTACTTGCTTATGGATATGCATGGCGAAAGATCTTTCCGGCCAATAAATGGCCGGTTCCTTAAGAAATACTACGCTTGACAACTCACGGCTCAGGTTAATGATGGATGACGACGCTCATGTCCGCTCGCTATCTCCCTGAGTCCAAACTCTATAAGTAGTATTCAGCGAAACCTCGCCTCAAAAGTACCACGGACCGCAACGTCCTTAAACTAGCTATAGGCCGAGATGTCTTTAAACTAACATTGGACCGAGATGTCTTTAAACTAACAACGAACCGAGAAGTTCCTAAACTAACAACGTTGCCTCAAACACGGCGATAGTGGAGTGCAAGTCTATAAGTCCCAGCGGTGAGGACTGCGACTCAAATCCCACCGGCAAACAGATCGGCCACATGCGGCGAAACTATTCTCGAGAGTTCCCTCGCCAAAAAAAAGGTACGTCCACAAGCAAAATGGGCACGGATGAAAACTTGAAAGGGCGCCATGAGTAAAAACAGCAGGACTACCGGCGAGTTTGTGAAAACCCGAAAGGGCGCAATCTCGTTAAAATAAAGACACCTGCAAGGTCCTCTCGATCTTGTGAGGAGAAAATACCTGCGTGAGATCCTTACGACTCACAAGGAAGCAACACACTTAGGCATCCCCATGATTCCTAAGGAGAAATTGCACTTACGAGTTCCTCACGACTCGTATGAAGAATTCCCCCTGTGAGACCCTCATGGCTCGCAGGATTCAAAAAGCCTTAAGCTACAGGTATCTGAACCTGTTCTTAAGCCATCACATTCCCCAAGTTGCCCTACAAGATGTTCAATATTGACCCTTGTATACAATCCACGGGCACAAATAAACGTTTCCCCCACCAAATTCCACCAATGGCGTGAAATTCCCCATTTTGTGAACAACACTTGTAAGTCCTCTCGGCTTGCAAAGAGAAAATATTCTTATGAGAGCCTTACGACTTACGAGGGAAAATATCACTTAGGAATTCTCACGACTCCTAAGGAGAAAATACACCTACGAGATCCTCACGACCCGTAGGGAGAAACACCTTTATGAGACCCTTACGGCTCATGAAGACAAAAGCCTTAGTCGACAGGATTCTAACCCTGTTTGCTAAGCTACCTTTGTTCGAATCGACAAAGGCAAATGATGATTCGCTTCTGACAATATCCCAGTTGTGGTGATACTGATGCCTAAATCGGTATCAAATTCCAAGTCCTCTCATGGCAAATGATGATTCGCTCCTAGCAATATTCCAGTCGCA
This sequence comes from Agapanthus africanus, assembly GCA_030015575.1. Taxonomy (NCBI): domain Eukaryota; kingdom Viridiplantae; phylum Streptophyta; class Magnoliopsida; order Asparagales; family Amaryllidaceae; genus Agapanthus; species Agapanthus africanus. Next base: position 351,214,042 of record JASDDO010000006.1, read on the forward strand.
GCGATGCTGATGCCAAGATTGGGATCAGACCTCAGGTTCCATACTCGCGATAAAGATCAGCGAGCCAAAAATGCATATGAAATAGCCGAAATGATAGGGCAACTCGCAACAAAAATCGACGAGTAAAATATATGTATATAAAAATAGCCGAAATGATTGGACAACTCGCAATAAAAAGCAGCGAGTAAAGAAAAGAAAAATAGCCGAAATGATTGGGCACCGCGAAAAATAGCCGAAATAAATGGGCAATCGCGACTTTCGCGGTATAAAAAGCTGAAATGATAGAACATCGCGGAAAGAAATATAAAAATGAAATGAAACTTCTGCCCTGCAGGTGAGATCACATTGACCCCTGTATACAATCCATGGGCACAAACAGAAAGGGAACCATATCGTCCCATCAGGCTTCGTCAAAGGAAAGCCAGATCTCGATGGCTACACCTACAGCCTAGAAATCAATAACGGCGTTCCTTCTCGTTCCAACCAGAAGCCGATACGACGTCAGCAAAACGGAGCCACGGCAAAGTCCTCCAGTTCCAAATCTCGACGGTTCATGGACAACCTAGAGACTACCTCGGAACCATGGTAAAGTCCCTAGTTCCAAGTCTCGACGGTGGCATCCACAGCCTAGAGATCAACCAACAACGTTCTTCCTCCCTCCAGCAGGATACAGACGCGACATCGACAAACGGAGCCATGACAAAGTTCCCTAGTTTCAAATCTCGTTGGTTCGCAGACAACCGAGAGACAACCTCGACATTCGTCGCAATATTGCAGACACAATGTCAACCAACGAAGCAAATGACGATCTCTAGCTTCAGGGTCTTGACGGCAACTCAATTGAGACCTGAAAGACTATCGGAGACCATCCCACTCCAGCACGGAATGGTCATGACTCATCGGGGCTCCCAAACTGAGCCTAACCTCAAGTAAAAAGTGACATTGAATATCCCTAACGCTTGCTCTTTCGACGGTAATATTACCTAGAAAATTACTTGAAGACGTCTTGTCCAGCCCCCGAATGGATCAGAGACACGACAGTCGTGGGGCTACCCGAACTGCAAGATTGCATATCGGGGAATATATCGGCCAACGCGACGGTTCGACAGGTAAAAAACCCTAGTACCACAGACCCTAACGGACTTCTATTAGCAGGAGTTAACCGTGACGTTAGGAAACCCTTGCGAGAACTTCTCGATTCGTCTCGATTCGTGAGGAAATTAATACCTTGCGAGAACTTCTCGACTCGTCTCGACTCGTAGGGAAAAGCTTTAGGCAATGAGGATAAAGACATGTTTCCTAAGCACTGGGGCCCTGCAAGTCGGTCCAAGATGGACTATTGCATATTATTCACGGGCCACGCTCTCCAAAGTCGAATCTCGACAAGGAGGGAAACAACCACTTACGAGTCCTCTTGACTTGTAAGCGGGAAAAATTCTCTTGTGAGATCCTTACGACTCTCAAGAGAAAACGCACTTAGGAGTCCTCACGACTCCTAAGGAGAAAAGACACTCACGGGATCCTCTCGACTCGTAGGGAGAAAAGTCTTTATGAGACCCTCACGGCTCATAAAATTGAAAAGTCTTAGGCGGCAGATCTGAACCTGTCTTCTAAGCCATCGCTGCTCTGCAAGGAGATCATGATAGACTATCTACAAGATGTATTTGCTAAAGAGACACACGACAGTACAACTGCGTATGTGCTTAAATGGAAATGGTATCCGAAACGTGCTGATTTATGTACGACACTACAATAGTGCTCGCACTTAAAAGAAAATTCCTAAGGGTGAAGTATAAAACTCATGTACAGAGGCGGGATACACGTATGAATATATGATGAACAGAAAACATTCAACAGTCAATAATAATGGAAACACATCGATATAAATATACTACTCTACAGGGAAAAAATCACCAAATATGGGATCAGAGATACAAGGGTTAACAAAACAAAATACAAAGTTCTCCAATAGCCTCTCTGCCCTCTCCACCATGTCGAAGCGACGGTCTTCGCCAGGAGTTGCTCCCCACCGATTAGCACGGTGCTCATCAGCGAAAGCGGACATGATGGCTTGCCGGGCTCTTATCTGACTCAGTAAATGCACCGAACGATCCTTTAAAGCCTGGGTAATTAAGTGTGCCCCGTGGAAACACTCAATTTTGTCCTCCGCCGTATCAAGAATCGTCGGAGTCATCTCCGCCGGATGAGGGGGAATATCAGCAAGCACGGATAAGAAAATCATCCTGAGCCAAATGGAACCCATAGGAAGAGGAGAGCCCCTACGGACCAAGAGTTTGTACAGCGCCGCGTCACATTGGTCATCAGTGAAAAGAGGATCCGCTAACCGCGCAGCAAAACGAGGAACAAGCTCCTCGATAGGCACCTCCCAGGGTTGCCGACGAGCGTGGGGACGATTGCAAGCCATAACCTTTGGTTTGTTTCTCAAAATGATCACCCTAAGGTCTAAATGGTTCTTTCTCTGTGAAGAAAGAGGAAGACGCGGCTTCGGGTTATAAAGAGAAGCATTCAAAGCTATGCACAGAAAATGTCATGCATGGTGGAGCTATTCCCGAGGTCAAAAAAGGGGGGCATAGGAAAATGACGTGCCTTTCACGAGGGCGACAGCGCCGAGAGTTAAAAACTCTGAGGCAGCGCCTCACGTGCCTTGCACGAGGGCGACAGCGCCGAGAGTTAAAAACTCTGAGGCAACGCCTCATGTGCCCCGCACGAGGGCGCCGGCGCCAGAACTAAAAGTTCTCTGTCGTTGGATCAAAAGATCCAACGGAGATGATAAATCATCAAAACACAGAATTAAATTCTGTTGAGAAAATATTCCTCAAATCTTCATGAACGAGAAAAATTACTCTGTAAAACAGAGCACCGTTGGATTAAAAATCCAATGGTGATTAAAAAAATCACCAAGCTATAGAATAAGCTCTTTAGGGGAAAATACTTTCCCCAATCTTTCTAAATAAGAAAGATTATGCTCTGTAAAACAGAGCACCGTTGGATTAAAGATCCAATATTGATTAAAAATCACCAAGCTACAGAATAAGCTCTGTATGGAAAATATTTTTCCAATCTTGTTAAAAACAAGAAAAATATCTTCTGTAAAACAGAAGTCCTTGGATCATTTTGAGAAACAAACCAAAGGTTGTAGAGAGGAATTGATTAAAAACAAGAAAAATATCAAAGATCCAACGGTGGATAAAATCCCCAAATCAATTCAGGATCTCTCAATGAGAGATTTCTTTAACTAAATCAACAAACTTGCCTCCACTATATAAAGCCCCCAAGACTTCAAATCTTGTAGAGAGGAACCCCCCATAAATTTCAAGTTCAAAAAGAAGAGCAAGCAAAAAAGAGCTTTAAGAGAGAAGAAAGAAGAAGAACTTTCTTCAAGGTAAATAGAGATCATAGTATCTCATCTGCATACCCAAGGGTTTAACCCTCATAAAAGAACATAGTTCTTTCCGTGGATCTGAGATCCATGAGACAAATCTTCCACAAATGAGAATTTAATTCTCGTGGGGATGAATTTGTTCTTGGAGATTGAAGATCCAGGGGAGAACAAAGAATTGAACTCCTCAGAAAACTACACAAAGAAAGAGACAGTGCTAAGCGCCTCACGTGCCCTTCACGTGGGCGCTGTTCAATAAAGAGTGCCTAGCACTCAGTGGTAGGCACTCGGTGGTTGGCGCCCAGTGTTAAGCGCCCCACGTGCCCCTTACGTGGGCGCTGCCCAAATAAAGAGTGCTTAGCACTCATTGTCTGGCGCTTGGCGTCAAGCGCCTCACGTGGGCGCTGTCCAAATAAAGAGTGCTATGCACTCAATGGTTGGCGTTCAGCGCCAAGCGCCTCGCATGCCCCTCATGTGGACACTGTTTAACATAAAGCGCTCTGCAAACAGAGCCCAGCGCCATAGAGAGTGTTTAACACTCTATAAAAAACAAAAAAGGGAAGCAAGTTAAAGTGTGGGTATCAGAACCCATATGAATGCTCAGCATTGTTGGCACAGAAAGGGGGCGAAGCCCAAGCAAGTGTTTTAACACTTTATTCAAAAAAAATGAAATGACTGGATTGAACCCAAGTTGGTCCAACTCCTAATCAACCGAGCCCATGGGCTTTTTATTTTCCAGATTGGTCTTAGTCCCAAACAAGATCATCAAGCTTCGGACGAACATTCATTGGTTCAAAGGTACATCTCCCTATACCTCTGATATATGTCGTAATTCTTCAACGTCTTCAGAGAGGTGGCGGGTCCCGACAACCAACAATTCTACGGACCGCAACATCCTAAAATTAGCTGTGGACCGTAACGTCCCTAAATTAAAACGATAGTGCCTAAATGCTCTTTCGTTGGATCAAAAATGATCCTGAAATCTCGTTAAGTAGATCTTAGTCTAACATCGGATTAACGTATCCTTACCAAATATTTAAGTCGATCTTAATCTCAAATAAGGTTAACGATCCTTAAATCAAACCAAATCCAAATCTAAGAAAATACGGATTTGGACTAATCCACGCCCTACGGGCGACAACACAAATTAGTCTCCGTATACAATCCACGGGCGACCAAAAATAAAACAAACACACATGACACGAAGTGAACATCTGGAACAGGAGAAATTGGTTTTCGCTACGCGGTAACGTAATTAACTGCAGGGGTTTGCGCCTGCAGAGAAGAGCGTCCCTACAATAAAAAACCCCTCACAATGATGAGGAATCTGTTGTAGTCTGCATTCGTCCAGACCTCCGATACACGGTGTCATAAATCAGCTTGGCATCTTCGGAGAGGTGGACGGATAACACCAAATAGCATCTGCCCCCAAATTCAGGCAAGACGAAACATCCCGGTTCCGTCTCCGTTTTCGGCAGTAAACAAATACATCTCTCGCTCTCTCTCTTTCTGTGTGTACACACAAACAGAGAGATGGGAGGAGGGAATTTCATTGCGTTGAAAAATACACCCTCCAAGATTTATATCTAAGATGTGGATACACCAAATCGTACATGATTCTACCACTTTTTCACCGTTGAATTAGCAATGTAAAAAGATTTTTTTCGACGATCGGCACCCATCATCTTCATTTTTATCATTTATAAGATGTGGATACACCAAGTTTTACATGATTCTACCACTTTTTCACCGTTGATTTAATGGGTGCAAAATTAACGGTTTACCGACAATAGAACTTTTTACATTGACAATTCAACGGCGGAAAAGTGGTGGAATCACATGAATTTTGGTGCATCCAAATCTGAGAAGATAAAAATGATGATGATGTGTGCCGATCGTTGAATAAAATGGTGGAAGATATAGATTTTAGACGCCACCTAACGAAAAAACCTCATAGGGTCTCTTTTCTTCATTATATATATATATGGTTCGCGGGGAGGCGGAATACGCAAAAAACGATTTTTATGGGCTTCGCAACACCGACTTGAACTCCAGGATCGATACTAAACCCTAATTAGCAAAAATGTATGAGGTTAACTACTCGGATAGAAAGTTATACCTTCCAGAACCATGTCTTTCGGGTCTTCTTGCTATTCTCCTCGTCATAGACTCCTCGGATCGTATACGGATCGGGCCTCCTCGTCGGTTCTCTCAAGTCAAAGACGATCCACCCGAGAGTCTATAGTTCGAGCTCCAACCTCAACTCCGAGGTAACTAAGACACCTAGTTCGCTAAACTAGATGTTCTAGATGATGTAGAGAGTGTAGATGAATTACTTTGTCTCTAAATACCTTAGGTTTCTCAACACATGAAACATGTAGGGTTAGAGAAAGAAGGAGAACTTGAGGAAAAGAGAGTGAAGAAAAACATTAGAATGAGATGGCTTGTTTGTGATGAATAATGAAGCATACCAATAATGCATAAGATAAATATCTCACCAAAATATCAAGCATGCTTCATGAGTCACCTAGTGAGTCACCAAAGAGCCATGCCTCAGTTAATGAAATCCTTCACCTCATACCTCCACCTCATTTATCTTTTAATCAAAAGATTAAATACAAAATGGGGTGTCTTCTTCTAGAAGCATACTTGAGCAAATTACAAGAATACCCCTCACCGTATATACATATTCGTATCTGTATTCCGAAAAATACGAATACAAAGAGACGAAAACAATCCATCAATATAATACTAGGATCCGGTTTAAACCAAAGCCCACTAGTATTATCCGCCCGAACATATCATACGTGTACAAGTATACGTATGTGATCGAAGCCCTGCCGTAAAATCATACGGCCTCTACAACTTTTGCCCGATGCAGGGAAACCCTTTGTGTGGGACTCTAAAGACTCGACACTATGCTGGCAACGGGTTTAACCACAAGCTGTTAGCGGTACTAGCTGCACGTAACAGCTATCCAGGTATCTGTCTATAAAAAGACCGATGAGCAAGCTCATCCGAACTCATACTGAGCCTATCTGTGACAATCTCCGTATAGTCCGATCTGTTCGTCTAAGAGTATCGTATATAGGGCCTAGGGCGGTAGGCGTCAGACCCCTAATAGTGCAATAAGTCGTATCGGAGTGTAGCCCAAAACACCCTGAGAAACTACTGAAGTACCTACCAATAAATCTCACTTGTCCTGCCCAGGGACTTTGTGTAACGGCTTTTCGAATACAGCGCGATATCAACCCCAATACCGGGAGAGACGAATTCTATTTAACCGCCACTGCTTTCAAGTGCTTCGGGACTGCATCCAACTACTACCTGTTTGCACGACTCCTTTGAGCCGTGGTAGGGTAGTAATCTAAGAACAGTGGGAACACACTCGAGGCGAAGCAGCAGTGTCAAGTCAACGGACTAAACTGTACTCATGTCATCTGGGAACTGCTACCCGACGATAGGTATAATACCCATCAGCAGCTCCCTACGAGTCCTGTCCAGTGTACTCATAACCCAATGAGCACCTACATACTATCTCCAGTACGACGTATTAATGGCTGTGGGACAGACCATCTCCCATGCTGGGATGAGAGGCGTACACACTAGTCTACTCTGGAGTATCGATGCTCCGTCTCGATAATCCTATGACTAGGGACCTGTATAAGGATGCGCTTATAGACTACCCAGTCCCCACTAGTGTGACTGCCATCACAACGCTGGTAATCAAGCAATCATCCTAAGGGCTCTACCAATATGTATAAGCGATATGCTAAAAGAAACACATGCACATATTGAGATAGAAACAAACCAGGTAACATACTACCATTTCAAGCAAGACTGTTACTATATCCGTGTATATCCTAAGCTTCCAATATGTAATATACAAACCAGCATGATACAATAATGGTCTCTAGGGCATATATCACTAACATATATATATATATATAGAGAGAGAGAGGAAAGAGCCCATATGAGAGAATTGCCTCCTATGGTGTCAAGAAAATATACTCTTCCTCATTTTTTCCAGACGATTGGCACCCATCATCTTCATCGTTATCATCTAAGATGTGGGTGCACCAAATTACACGTGATTCTACAACTTTTTCACCGTTGATTTAGTGGGTTCAAAATTAACGGTTTACCAACAACAAAACTTTTTAAATTGTTAAATCAACGATGAAAAAGTTGTAGAATCATATGAAATTTGGAGTACCCACATCTTAGACGACAACGATGAATATGATGGGTGCCGATCGTCGGAAAAAATGAGGGAGGGTATATTTTTTCGACGCCATTGGAGGAAATCCCTAATTATGGCCATTTTCCTCCATTATTCTCATATATGTATATATATTGAATAATAGTTCATAATCTGATGTAAGCGGGATTTGAACCCCAGACTTCTTGCTTAATTGCAAAGAGGCTTTACCACTAGTCTATAGTGGCACTCACATGTGTATATGTTGATATGTTCACATGAATGTTCTCAATAAATTATTAGGAACTGTAATGCAAAATCCACTATGGAATTTGAATTCGTAGCTTTAAAGCTAGCCGATAGTGAGGCAGAATGGTTAAGAAATCTTCTGCATGATATCCCTTGGTGGACAAAACATGCACCTCCAGTGTCAATCTTATGTGGTATCCAAGTAGATATAGCTAAGGCTAAAAGCAAAATATATAATGGCAAGAGGAGGCATGCTAGGCTGTGGCATATAAGGCAATTGCTAAGTGATAGGGTTATTATTTTAACCTATGTAAAGTCAAAAGGTAATCTTGTTGATCCTTTGACTAAGCCTCTGAGCAAACAACTCATTATCAAGATATTGAGGGGGTGGGGTGGGACTAAAGCCCGTTTAGAAACAACTAAGTGACAACAATCCAATCCATATGAATGGCGATTCCAGGAATTAGGTTCAATGGGGAAAAAAATCATGTATGTTGTCTGCTAAAAGCTATATATATATATAGAGAGAGGTGCCATAGATGGGAATTTCCTCATACAGCATAAAAAAATACGCCCTCCACTATTTTTTCGACGATCGACATCCATCATCTTTATCATGTAAGATGTGGATACACCAAATTTCATGTGATTCCATCATTTTTTCACCGTTGATTTAGTGGGTGCAAAATTAACGATTTGCCGACAACTGAACTTTTTACATTACTAATTCAACGGTGAAAAAGTGGTGTAATGACATGAAATTTGATGTATACACATCTTACATGATAAAGATGATGACTGTCGACCTTCGAAAAAAATTGTGGAGGATATGGATTTTTGACGCCACCAAACGAAAAAGCCTCCCAAGGCCTCTTTCAATGGCGGACTCACGTTGAGAGATATGGGGGCACGTCCCCTACCGACTTCTTAGAGAAACTATATCCCTAGCTAATACTTCAACCCATATATTTCCATGTACCATACTAATGATTCTCTTTTCTTTTTCCCACAGAGATTCCTACTTTTTACCTGACCAAGCCAAGGCCAGGTCCACCATACATCCCCATACCTCTAAGTCCATACTACATCTCTTTTTATTATTGTTTGTCCTAGTTTCTGACTTTTTGAATTTTTAAGTTGCAATTATGTAGCATTGATGTTTGTTATTGTCAACAATATTAATCCACATGTTTCATATTATTTCGTTATAAAGAATAAAAAAAAACAATTATAATATGTATTCCTTTCGTCCCAAATTATAAGTCCTAATAAGAAATAACATAAATTTTAAGAAAATGGTATTAAATCTATTAACTATTCATATTTCTATATTATCTTTCCATTCTTGACCCTCAAGTAGTGCAACATTTAAATAATTAATAAAATTTCATGTAACACCCTCTTCTTTATACTTGCCCCAACATTTAGGAATACCCATCAAAGCATTTAAGACTAAGGATATTATAATAAATCAACAAATGACTAATACTCCAAAATTAGAAAAAGGATATAATTTTGAGACAAACTAAAGAGGAAATTAGGACCTATAATTTGGGATGGAGGGAGTATTATTTTAGTATTTATGATCAAATAATTTTGTTAAAAACCATGTTAATTTGTTAAATTTGTACGAGGGTGATAATTTATCAGTTGGAGTTTTCACGTTCAAATGTCGCTTCCACCACACAAAAGCTGTAAAGTCATAACTAGGATTGAACGTTATTATTTTATATTTTGGTCAGGCTTCTGCAGACTAAAATCTTTTTGGGTCGAGATATGAGTTTTTATGAAGTGATATTTTCTTCTTAACTAATCTGTTTTTTTAGTACGTGTCTAAAGGGATTTTGAACATTAATTTCTTATAAATCATCTTAATGCACATTTCCTTGCACCATAACTCCAAAGTTATGACAGGAGTCGGTGCTTAATATTATTCTACATTTTGAAATATGGAACACTTTTTATGCCCCATGGGCCAAAAATCCTCGGTCCGCCACTGGCATCTTTTCTTCATTATTCTCATATATATATATCCGTTGCAAACCGGTCCGCATTTTTGAAAAACAGGAACTCCCAATCTACGACATATTTTAACGATCTGATCCGTTCAATTTGATCGCCATACCCTCAAATGTATGTGCATGAAAAATCTAGAGATTTAAAGAGCTTTAACTTATGCATCAATGGGTGCAAAAATGAACGTTTTTCGATTATGCAATATAAAGTTCATCCGATGCATAGGTTAAAAATCTTTAAATCCTTTGATTTTTCATGCACATACATTTGAGCCTATGGCGATCAATTTGAACGGATCGGATCGTTAAAATATGTCGTAGATCGAGAGTTCTCGTTTTTAAAAAACGCGGACCGGTTTGCAATAGGTCACACACACACACACATATAGGCTTATCCCTATGATGTAAATAGTGCATAACTGATTGTGAGGTTGACCATAGCCGTTAAGGCGGTGTGTTTATTGCAGCTAACACACTTGAATGGAATCACCCTTAGCTAGTGTAAATGTGAAGTCGCCTTTTGCTGAGAATACAAGATAATTCTCTAGAGCACTCATACAGCTTAGGTGCATGGCCGTATGCCCACCAACCTGAATAGAATTGCCCAGAACTATTTTGTATGTGTGGGTCAGAGAAGTAAACCAGAGCTATGTAGAGAAAAAGCAGTATTTATACCATCTACCCTGTGTATCTCAGTTTGTGAATTCCTAAATGTATGTTCAAGTCCAAAAGACGTCTGCATGATATGCATGTATAGAATTTTGACTGTTTTCATACTCGGAAGAATTCTCTTTGAATTTTGTCGTCGTCATGTGTCTGTCTCACAACTCTGAGATTTGTGGTTGGAACCATTGTATATTTTAATTAAAAATAAAATATATTTAGTCTCAAGTGGTGAGACTTAATGTGTGTTAGTGGGAATGTGAAGGGTTGCCTACTGATGCACACTAAATGAGAATTAGTGAGGTGGTAACGGGTTGATTACCATATGATATGTATGAAGTAGTGAGGAGGTGAAGGGTCATGACATTAAGTCACTATTTAATTGCTCATTAAGTCCCTGCATAATGGCTTGTCTTCCACAATCTTTATAAATAAGGCTTTCCTCTTATCATATAAATATACAAGTTTTAACAAAAAAGTCTAAATTTTAGAGAGATTTCTAAGGGAGTATTCCGAATCGGTTCGAGTGTCTTGATTTTGCTGCACTAACCTAGACGTTGTGAACCGTTGAATGCTGAAGAACAATCGTTCCTAAAGCAGTGAGGATACACATCCGATAAGGGAGCGGAATTTCCTCTTAAGTACAGAGGATTTTGATCTTCGTCTTGGTTTTGATTCAAATCAAGTTTTGTAGCCATTCATTCCGATTGATGAGAGGGCATTTAATTTAAGAAATTTCTATTTTGTTATTGTACTTTGCTATGCACGACTATTATCAAGTTCCTAAATTTATTGAGAATAACAATTACAGCAAAACCAAGACGATCGAACTACTTCGGAATACTAGCACTCTTGGAAATCTCTCTAAAATCTAAGTATCTATACCACAAATTCTACTCCCTTATCGGTTGTGTATCCTCACTGTCTTAGGATCGAACGATTGTTTTCCAGTTTTTAACGGTTCATAACGTCTAGGATAGTGCAGCAAAACCAAGACGATCGAACCACTCCGGAATACTATCTCACTCTTGGTAATCTCCCTAAAATTTAGATCCTTTTTTTGTTAGAACTTGTATATTTGTGTGACAAGAGAAATGCCTTATTTATAGAGATGGTGGCAGACAAGCCATTAAGTATGGACTTAATGAGTCATTAAGCGGCCACTTAATGCCATGACCCTTCCCCCACATATAGTAATCAACTCGTTACTACTTCATTAATTCTCATTTAGTGTGCATTAGTGGCAACCCTTCACTTTCCCACTAACACACACATTAAGTCTCACAACTAGAGACTAAATATTTATTTTATTTTTAATTAAAATATACAACAATGAATATCTATAGAAATAGGCTAGTGGCACTCGCATGTAATATATGTTGATCATGTTCACATGAATATCTATATAATGTCTCCTATTGTAGGAGATTCCCTTGCGCTCCTTTGTTGTTTGGGAAATCTTATGATCCCTTGTTAGACATTTTGTTACATTCAGGTTTCAGGACAAATAACCGTCATCATGTGGCAAGCATCACATTGCACAAATGTATGTCTGCAATTTTATAGCATGTATATAAAACATGTTTTTATCTCATAGAACTTTGACACAATTATATAATATATTTGTAAACGGCATTCCGTTTCTCCCTTTTTCGAGTTTCAAGTTTCATGTGAGGCAGATCTAGTAACAATTGGACACACTGACTGAGATTGGAACAACCCAATATATGAGCACCAGTATGGGTACAATGTTTTTGTGGAAATGGTTAACTGATAATAAACTTGCCAATTCTATAAGAAATTATACTAAAATAATGTCAATTCTATAATGACTACTGCTTTTCTTTCCTTCACAGTAGAATTCCCTGATGTTAATTTACATTTTTTTGGTGTAATAAATAGGCACTGCAGTTCATTAAAGAATTAGGGGAAGCTTTGCATTCAGTGAGCTCAACAAGAATTACAAGTCACCATCCTGAGCTAATTTATGTTATCCCTGCCCCACGTTCGCATAATCTTGCAGAACATGACTTTGGGCCACAGGATCTTAAGCACCTTGGTGATTCTGTCGATGGTTTCTCTCTTATGACCTATGATTTCTCCGGTCCTCAAAGCCCCGGTCCCAATGCTCCCTTGTCCTGGATCAGATCATCTCTGCAACTTCTTCTTGGCGATGGTTCTGGAAGTGAAGCCCATGCTCATGCTCACACGATCTTTGTTGGTATTAATTTTTATGGAAATGACTTCATTCTTTCACAAGGTATGCAGTTCACTAAGCTTGTATGGCCAAAAATATCCATTCCGGCAATCTTAAAAATTGTCGTGGCATTCTCACAAAAGAGGTCCCCAGGGGAAAAAAAAGGTTAAAAAAAACCCTGCAGCAAATGATGTTAGATTCTTGCAGCAAACAAATTTTAGCCCATGCCTATGCTACATCATCATTTTATTTCGAGGGTTTAATCGCACAAAGCCCCATGTACTTTACTCCATATAGCCCGTGTACCCTCTGAAGTTATTTATTAATCAATTTTTTCCCGTCAGTTCACTGGAACTGTACTGTAATCAAGACGAGCAAGTTCTTATGTTGAATTAGACATTCAATTGAGTTGTTTATGGTTGAATTTGAGTGTTTTTTTGGGGTTTTTGATGATGAGCAAAGAGGGTGTTTGTGCTTATAAATAATTTGAGGGGTCATAAATGTTATTCTAGGTAAATTATGATGGGGGTTGTGTGCAATTGTCCTATTCTAATACTGCCCCTAAAAGTTTCTTTGGTTACAAAATGTTGCATGCAACAAAGCGCTGCACAGCCAAAATATCCCCTTGTTGAAAAAGATTTCTAGTTTTTTGTGTCAGTTTCGCCATTAAATAATTTGGATGCCGAACTTTATAATATTTTCTCTGGTCTACTCTTCAATCATAATGTTATATATTGCTAAATTTTGAAGGCATTGGAGGTGGTGCTGTCACGGGAAGAGATTACACGGCATTGCTTGAGAAATACAGACCAGCTTTGCGATGGGAAGAGAAAAGCAACGAGCATTTCTTCGTTTATACGAATAATAATGTGAAGCATGCTGTGTTTTATCCATCGCTGCTGTCGATCTCTCTGAGATTGGACGAAGCTAAGTCGTGGGGAGCAGGTATTTCTGTATGGGAAATTGGACAGGGTTTAGATTATTTCTTTGATCTATTTTAGCTGTGCCTTGATATTTTCAGTTGGATTAAAATTTTCTCGTGGGTTTACACTTTTCAATCGATCATCCTTACCTGTTCAAGTAGTCATTTCTTCACAGCCAAAGACTTCTCTAAAGCCGTCCTTTTAAGAAATGTTGTCAATCTATATTTTTGCTTAGATCTGAAAATGTTTGAAAACAAATATGTAATTTATGTTTTTCTTCTTCTTTCTATCATAACTAGCAAGTGCCTCCTGCGCGTAAGCGCATGGTTCATGGTTCATGAAATTATTGATAGCGGTTATCATGTATTGCAGATTGTGATTTCTATAATATAAATTACTAAGCAATTAAATATAAGGATATCAATTTAATAATTTCGATGAAGGTCAGATATTCATTCATTTTCAGTTTTTATGTACTAATTAACAATAATAATTTAGTATTAATGTATATTTACATATTTTTATAAATAATTTTATATTATTTATCAACTAATTTCTAATTTAATTGGGTCGAGATATTGGCCCAAACAAAAAAGAAGCAGCTTATTGTTCTCTAAATATTACCTAAATTGTTCTGAAAATTGAAAATAGCATGAAATCTTAAACCTGTTAAGTAATGTTACACCCAAAGCATAGAAATTATAAAACTTTTGGTCCTTGAAATTATAACCGTGGAGATTAATTTACATAGATATTATTCTCTGTTGAGTCAAACATTGATCATTTTTGTTGTGATAGAAATGATTTTTCTCATATGAGAATTCTTCCCCGATTTAGGAGTGAAATATATTATATCATTGGAAAATGTATTAATTTGATAATCGCTGCAAAGAACAAACATGCAAGAAAATTAAATTATTTTGATATATACAGTTTTACGTCATGGATATTAAGACAAAAGCTAATCATATTCGAAGTTAAGAATGCTTGAATTTTCCACTGTTGCCCAAAAAAGCTTTGGAGTATGGTACATATTTACAGATCCATACAATCGATATGTCCTCTTTAATCTTAGTCCTTTTTTGGTTAAACTAATAGTTCACTCGTCACCGATGAATGGGGAGGGCCTTCCGGGTAGGATCCCAAGTCATCCCTTGATATAGGGGGATGGTTGAGATATCAGGCACGTTGGGAGATATCAGGCTTTTCATTGATCATATCATCCACACATCTTGCTATGACATCCAAGACATATAGTGTTGTGATTGGTTCAAACTCCTCGTGGACACTTACGCATTTCAGCCTACTCAGACGTGGACTTCCTAGTAAAAACCGTAAGTATTAGAGGCCGTGTATTAGAGACCGTTAATTTTCAAACGGTCTCTAATACAGTATTAGAGACCGTCTAGTTATTCGTGACCGTATAAACGGTCGCTAATACATATGAAATAAATCCGCGGATATCATCGGTTTTCATGAATTTTAAACCCCAGGTATTAGCGACCGTTTAGGTATTAGAGACCGTTTAAAAGACCTCTAATACCTATGTAAATGGTCTCTAATACCTACGAAAATAAACCCGTTGTTGGAATCCTCAAAATTTTCATGAATTTAAACCCTTCAAAACACTTCTTCTCCCTCGAATAGTTTCCAATTCTTTTTTTTCTCTTTCATGCTAATTTGTTCTCTCTCTCTTTCAAATAGTTCTCAACATAGTACAAATTCACGATTCGGGAATTATTTTCGGAGAACTATTCGGAAAAAATCGGCAGGTATTCGGGAAAGATTCAGCAAATATTCGGGAAAAGTTCGGGAAGGATTTCGAGTAAGAAATTAATATATGAGGCGCTGAGTAATACCCAGTTTTTTTATACGCCAATAGCCGTATTTTTATAAAAGGAGTCACTTACAAATTTACCTATTTATACTTATAATTATTTTAAGTATTTAAAAATCCTAATTCCTTTATTCTATTTCCCTTCTGAAATTCTTTTACCTAAAACCAATACTATTCCTTAAATCCTTTATATTTCTTCCTCTTCTAAACCCAAACCCTAACCCGCTTTTTCCTTCATAAACCCCGGCCCATCACACCCTTCACCTTTCCCTTTATTTTCCCTCCTTCTTTTATTTTCCGGCCCATCTCCCTTTCCCAAATTCATTTATTTTCAGCCGGCCCGTGAACAATGGCCCAAAACCCCTCTACTCCCTCGACCAGACCCGACCTGTTTCCTACCCTTCTCCCACCTTCGTTCTTCTTTTCCCGCTCATTCCCTTCCTGCGTTCTTGCGCTCGCCCTCCCCTCCTTCACGTCCCCACGTCGTTGCAACCGCCACGACCCATTCGACCGCGCCCCCATCAATCTCGCCCCTTTCTCCCCACGCCCCCCTCTCTTTCTCTCGTTTCTCACATCCCTCTCTACATCTCCCCCTCTATCACTCTCGTCGCGCCCCCGCAACCCGCCTTCGCCTCCTTCGACACGAGCTCTTCCTTGTCTCCTCCACCTCGCCATCGACCTCTTCATCCCCTCGCCAAGCCCTGCATTCCCTTCCTCCTTTCGTGAGCCCGTCGCCACCGTCCTCTCCTCCCGCGCACCCCCACCAAGCACCGTCTTCGTCGTCACCCCCAGAAGATCACCACCGCCGCCAGCCTCCTCTGTGACAGCAACCTCCTCCTTCGTCCCAGCATCACCACTGCAGCTCCAACCCACGCCGGTCGCTGCACCCACTCCCTGCGCGAGCACCGTCGTTGTCCCCACGTCACCGGAGCTCCGACTATCTCCCCCGAGCACCCCTCACCCACACCCATCGCCCTCACCTGCTCCGGCCAACCAACACTGCTCTCCGCTGCCACAACGACTCCACCTCTCCGCTGCTCCGAGAACAGACCCGGGCTCACCCCTGAGCTCGCCGCCGTTGCCGCTGCTGGTGCCGTGCCGGACCCGTACGTGACCCCTCACCGTCGTTGCTGCTGGGCTAATCATCCTCCCGGCCTTGACCGTCACCTCCGGTTACCGTCGCCTCCAAGCTCCGTCTGCTTCACCAAAGCCTAGCCAAGTTCAAACCTGGCCATTTTACTGCCGTGTCGGGTGCAAGTCGCTGTGCTAACCGTACCGTCGCTGCAGGCTGCCTCCATCATCGCCTTCGTGACCATCGATCATCGTCAGGCAAGTTTAATACTTGCTTCATGCTACTTTTATAGATTACAACTCATGTTACCTATCATTTCCGCATATACTTTCATGTGAATCGTTATAATTCAAGTGTTCGATGCAAAACCCGAACGAAAACCTTCCATTAAATTGACGGAACTTGATCATATAAGCTGGCCCGTGTGGCAACGAACATTGTGTTAAAATTTGACTGGAAAATATAATCGTTACTGACTTGAACGATCACCCCCAATTACACCCGTTAAAACTGAAAATTTCGTGTGTTTGAAACTTGTAAAAATCATAATTAATTGTTGAAAAATTGGAATGATGCGTTCGAGGGCTCAAATCGAAGCCGACTCGACGAACTAGAACTCCATAAAAGTTTTAAGTTGTTTCTATACTGAAAATATGACGAAAACTGGTTCTGAGAGCGGCTCTGGACTGCAGTGCAGAGCAGCTCTGGCTGTTGATTTCTATCTCGTAATGCTTTCCCCTTTGCTGCCTAAACTTGTACACTGCGGAACCCTATACTTTAGTGAAGATGAAACAGTTAGCTAAATAATGAAAGTAGTTTCACCCCTTTTTACTGTCGTTTACTATTTAAACTGTAATTTAAATGAACAGGACATATAGCAGTCCCAAACAGAAACAGAACTGACACCCTATGATTGTACAGTACATAACTTCTGATGTTGAGAATCCGTCTGGTGCGTAGGAGACCCTATTGAAAAACCTAAATTTCATTCAACCATATAGCGTCGCTAAATTATGATCCCAACAGGGAGAAAATTGTGTCGCGAAACGGACGTTCAGTTCAGAAACTGAATTTCCTGCAGCGAGCAATTAAAATGAAATGGCCATATCTAGCGATCCTGAAACCCGATTAACGTGAAACCAATTTTGATGGATAGATAATTAAACATGCTGCTTACCCCCTTTTCATTGTTTCGCTAAATTTTGCATGTATGATTTATGATAAATTATGCAAGTGGTAGAATACCGATTGATGATATCTTAATCATGCCTTAATTATTGTAATCTTATCACGTTATATAGATGTCATTGCATTGGTAACCTAGTGATCATGTGCATTACCCAGTGTTAGGTATTAGTGTTTGATTGTGGCAAGTACGTGAGTGTTTAAGTATGAATGGATAAGTGAAAGTGACACGTACTTGTACACAATCAGCGGACTCTATCGATATATTGCATTGTCGACGTCTATGTGACATGTATAAGTGTAACTATAATTGGTATGAGATAATTATGGAAGCACTTATATGGGTGTCATAGGTAAGGCACCAAACACTGTCCATTTGTCTTGGGTATCAGTCGAGACATGCTTGATGGAGATCCTGTCTCCAGTTCTCGCGTAGACTTGTCATGGACCGACGGGTATTTGAACTTATGGTTGGCGTTTGATCTAGACCACGGGATGTGGGGTAGTTTGAGTGTGAGTTCAACAGAATCTCAGGAGTCCCATGCCGGCACATACAGCGATTCTGGAGATATATGGGGATATTACTGATTATTAGCAAGCGATTCGGGCCCGTGTTCTCTTGCCCTTGGGTCCTACCCTTGGGTGGGGGATACTCATGAGTGGTTGACTCTCACACTTGGACTGATGATAGGCTTAGTGACCTGTACAGTGAGACTTACAGACTGATAGGGTTAGTGACATTGACATGCATTGCTTACTGATTCAACATGCCTGTCATACTGTTTATTGCTTTACTGTTTACCTGCTCTTTTGGTTACCTGCATTGGCTACTTCTTATTCACGTCATTATTTCATGATTACTGTCTCATATTCATTATTATTGCATGGGTTCCCATTTGTATCTCTCTCTCTCTATATATATATATATTGCTATCGTGTCGCTCTGACGACCTGAGTATGCATGCTCAGAGTGAGAAGTGGATCTAGCTTGGACCAGGACCTGACGTACCTCGAGGATATCGCGGACATCTTGATCGGCGACCCAGAGCTATACTCTCTTGATCTCCATCTGGTTAGTTCTTTTGTATTTGTTTTGATTTAGTGACTGCATTTCTCATTACCTGTGCATTGATTACTGAGTACCACGTAGTGCTAGAAGCCGAAGTGTGACTACGGAGGGATATTTTCTCGACCGTAGGAGCATGGCTGGCCTTGTCAACTTCTCGTATTCCGTATTTTGGGAAGCGGGGCGTGACATGGTTTTGTTGGTATCAGAGCCAGGTTTTGCTATGATTGGGATTGCAGTTTCCGAGTAGAGCTTGACAAATTAAGTCGCTCTTTCGGTCCAGATTGTGAACTGTTATCTTTAACTTGAATCTTTATTATTCGCCATGCCATATTTTGCCTCCATCCGTTGGAATTTTGGGTGACTTAGTAGAGTTACGTGATTGTAATTATGAACTGCAGCATAGTTACAATACTGTACTCTATTGGGTGACTTAGAGTTCTACATTTGATTTCCACTCGTTTGAGTTTCACCTCACCCGATGTTCTTGTTTCGTTGCCCATTCTATATCTTGTTCTGATTCTTATTCCTTGTACCTTATATCGTCCTCAAATTTGTTGTTTCAGGACCATGGCTTCCAACGACTCTTCTTCCAACTCTACTCCCCAGAATTAGATCGTCGAAATTTTGAGTGTACTGCAAGGTTTGAAGAAAGCCCAGGAGCAAACGAACGATCTCTTAGTTGAAGGACTAAGCAGGCAAATGGCTCAAGCGCCAGCGGAAGCCTCTTATCCTAAGGGGATCCCTGTTAAACAAGGAAAAGAGATGAAGATGAAGCGCCCACTTGTTCCCCTGCAACGGAAGCAGCGGAAGACTCAATATTTTGGATACTGCAAGAAGCCAGGACACTTTCAGAGAGACTGTCGTAGCGTCAAAGGGCAGTGCCTGATTTGCGGGTCCAGCGAACATCTTGTCAACAGTTGCCCTAAAAGGAAGGAACTATAAGGAGGAGATTCGTCCACACTCTCCACTCTCGCTAAGTGATGGTTGTTTCGTAACTCGAGCGTCGAAGATAGTACGGGCCCAGCGCAAGATTCAACTCGCGTGACGAGAATGCAGCGGTCTAGATATCAAAGAAGAATTATCACTTTTCTGCTTTCAAAAAAAATGTTGTCACTCTTTTGTAAATATTTCCTTTTGTTTGAGATCTTGTATCCGCTGAACTTTTAGTTGAATGCAATAAAATTCTGAGTTGTGATGTATGTATCGTTCCCTTGCCTCTCACTTTACTTATAGTATTTATTGCATCAGTATTCTAATGTTTGATTTTTCAGTCCTTACCTACCGCATATCTTCCTTGTGCTCCGTATCCTTAGTTATTTTCTTGGTGTGTTCCACTGCCCAATACCGACTATTTCTTTTCAGACCATGGCCCACCTTGGAGCAGCGCCGCCTCTAGATGAGAACACACGGTCGTGCATTTTCTTAGACTGCATGCTGGTAAGTTCAGATGACGAGATCAACGGCCCACCGGTTATTTTCGGAAACAACGATTCCGAGGACGTGGAAGTCGTAGCCTCAGGAGTCGACATGATCAGCGACTCTGACAACGAAGAGGAGGACCCCGAAGAGGACCCGATAGAGGAAGATCCCGTGGAGGACCCGATAGAAGAAGATCCAGACGAAGAGAATCACGTGGAAGCAGATCTCGATGAAGAAGCTCCAGCCGAGGAAGGACCAGAAGAAGAAGACCCCATGGCAGAAGAACCTCCAGTGGCAATTCCTGCGAGGCGCTATAGAAATGGACGCCCCTATCTGAGCGCGCGAGCCTACCGTAACCTGCTGAACTTCCGTAACCGCGACTGATGCGATTTAGTTTTTGTCTTCTCTGGCCAAATAAATCTATGTATAGTTTAGGGCAATCTTTTATTTTCGAGAATGCCTTGTTTGGAATTTCTAGAATGAAATAAAATTTCTAAGTTCGCTAATCTTTTTTAGTTCGCATGATGCTTTAACTGTTTCCCCTATACATTTCTTTTCCTCATGAGATTCATTACTGTCCTTCACTCCTGCACCTTGTGCTGATTTGACCCTCGCTTAGATTAAAAGTACCGCACCCCGATCTTTTGAATGGGCCATACTCTATTGTAACCCCTACCTTGACTAGCCCTTATACACCAGTAGTGCTTCCTTTTATTACATTCAGTGACGTTATTCGAAAATTTAGTTTTCATTATTTTGTATTTATCGAAAAATTTCGTGTTATTAACTACTTCCGTTTTACCCGTTTTAAATGCTTTACTACTCTTCACATTTTCAATAGCGCAAACATATATCGCGTATGCTATTTTGTTCTATGTTTCTTATTTTCGCCATGTAGGTTTTCTAAGTTATTTTAAAATTGTTTGATCGATACATCTATTTTAAAACACTTTGGCTTATCGGCAAACACTTCACTATTGATTGTTATTGCAATTTTACCCTCTTGTACATATAGTTTATCCGTATAGATGGTTCTGCCATGTACTTACTTAGACATATCCTTTTAGTTGCGTTATTCTTATACATATAAAGACCTTCGATCTTTATCTAGCTGTTTTTAAGTAAATCACTATATGTTAGTGTTCGATGTTGTAGCTTTTCGCATATTATTTTATATAGCTTATCGTTTATTTTAAATTTCGATGACGAAATTTTTTGTAAGGGTGCTATGATGTAATACCCAGTTCTTTTATACGCCAATAGCCGTATTTTTATAAAAGGGGCCACTTACAAATTTACCTATTTATACTTATAATTATTTTAAGTATTTAAAAATCCTAATTCCTTTATTCTATTTCCCTTCTTAAATTCTTTTACCTAAAACCAATCCTATTCCTTAAATCCTTTATATTTTCCCTCTTCTAAACCCAAACCCTAACCCCCTTTTTCCATCATAAACCCCAGCCCATCACACCCCTCCCCTTTCCCTTTATTTTCCCTCCTTCTTTTATTTTCCGGCCCATCTCCTTTTCCCAAATTCCTTTATTTTCAGCCGGCCCGTGAACCATAACCCAAAACCCTTTTACTCCCCCGACCCGACCCGTTTCCTACCCTTCTCCCTCCTTCGTTCTCCTTTTCCCGCTCATTCCCTTCCTCCATTCTCGCGCTCGCCCCCCCCCCCCACGTCCCCATGTCGTTGCAACCGCCACGACCCATTCGACCGCGCCCCTATCCTTCTCGCCCCTCTCTCCCCACGTCCTCCTCTCTTTCTCTCGTTTCTCACATCCCTCTCTACATCTCCCACTCCATCACTCTCGTCGCGTCCCCGCAACCCGCCTTCGCCTCTTTGGACACGAGCTCTTCCTTGTCTCATCCACCTCGCCACCGACCTCTTCATCCCCTTGCCAAGCCCTGCATTCCCTTCCTCCCGTGAGCCCGTCGCCACCGTCCTCTCCTCCCGCGCACCCCCACCAAGCACCGTCGTCGTCGTCACCCCCACGAGATCACCGCCATCGCCAGCCTCCCATGTGACAGCAACCTCCTCCTTCATCCCAGCACCACCACTGCAGCTCTAACCCACGCCGGCCGCTGCACCCACTCCCTGCACGAGCACCGTCGCTGTCCCTACGTCACCGGAGCTCCGACTATCTCCCCCGAGCACCCCTCGCCCACACCCATCGCCCTCACCTGCTCCGGCCAACCAACACTGCTCTCCGCTGCCACAACGACTCCACCTCTCCGCTGCTCCGAGAACAGACCCGGGCTCACCCTTGAGCTCGCCGCCGTTGCCGCTGCTGGTGCCGTGCCGGACCCGTACGTGACCCCTCACCGTCGTTGCTGCTGGGCTAATCATCGTCGCGGCTTTGACCGTCACCTCCGGTTACCGTCGCCTCCAAGCTCCGTCTGCTTCACCAAAGCCTAGCCAAGCTCAAACCTGGCCATTTTACTGCCGTGTCGGGTGCAAGTCGCTGTGCTAACCGTACCGTCGCTGCAGGCTGCCTCCATCATCGCCTTCGTGACCATCGATCATCGTCAGACAAGTTTAATACTTGCTTCATGCTACTTTTATAGATTACAACTCATGTTACCAATCATTTCTGCAAATACTTTCATGTGAATCGTTATAATTCAAGTGTTCGATGCAAAACCCGAACGAAAACCTTCCATTAAACTGACGGAACTTGATCATATAAGCTGGCCCGTATGGCAACGAACATTGTGTTAAAATTTGACTGGAAAATATAATCGTTACTGACTTGAACGATCACCCCCAATTACACCCGTTAAAACTGAAAATTTCGCGCGTCTGAAACTTGTAAAAATCATAATTAATTGTTGAAAAATTGGAACGATGCATTCGAGGGCTCAAATCGAAGCCGACTTGATGACCCAGAACCCTATAAAAGTTTTAAGTTGTTTCTATACTGAAAATATGACGGAAACTGATTCGGAGAGCGGCTCTGGACTGCAGTCCAGAGCAGCTCTGGCTGTTGATTTCTATCTCGTAATGCTTGTCCCTTTGCTGCCTGAACTTGTACATTGCGGAACCCTATACTTTAGTGAAGATGAAACAGTTAGCTAAATAATGAAAGTGGTTTCACCCCTTTTTACCGTCGTTTATTATTTAAACTGTAATTTAAATGAACATGATGTATAGCAGTCCCAAACAGAAACAGAACTGACACCCTATGATTGTACATTACATAACTTCTGATGTAGAGGCGCGATTGAGAATCCGTGTG
This sequence comes from Agapanthus africanus, assembly GCA_030015575.1. Classification (NCBI taxonomy): domain Eukaryota; kingdom Viridiplantae; phylum Streptophyta; class Magnoliopsida; order Asparagales; family Amaryllidaceae; genus Agapanthus; species Agapanthus africanus. The sequence continues at coordinate 351,237,514 of JASDDO010000006.1, forward strand.
GTGCGTTGGAGACCCTATTGAATAGCGTCGCTAAATTCTGATCCCAACAGGGTGAAAATTGTGTCGCGAAACGGACGTTCAGTTCAGAAACTGAATTTTCTGCAGCGAGCACTTAAATGAAATGGCCATATCTAGCGATCCTGAAACCCGATTAACGTGAAACCAATTTTGATGGATAGATAATTAAACATACTGCTTACCCCCTTTTCATTGTTTCGCTAAATTTTGCATGTCTGATTTATGATAAATTATTGCAAGTGGTAGAACACCGATTGATGATATCTTAATCATGCCTTAATTATTGTATTCATATCACGTTATATAGATGTCATTGCATTGGTAACCTAGTGATCATGTGCATTACCCAGTGTTAGGTATTAGTGTTTGATTATGGCAAGTACATGAGTGTTTAAGCATGAATTGATAAGTGAAAGTGACACGTACTTGTACACAATCAGCGGACCCTATCGATATATTGCATTGTCGACGTCTATGGGACATGTATAAGTGTAACTATAATTGGTATGGGACAATTATGGAAGCACTTATATGGGTGTTATAGGTAAGGCACCAAACACTGTCCATTTGTCTTGGGTATCAGTCGAGACATGCTTGATGGAGATCCTGTCTCCAATTCTCGCGTAGACTTGTCATGGACCGACGGGTATTTGAGCTTATGGTTGGCGTTTGATGTAGACTACGGGGTGTGGGGTAATTTTAGTGTGAGTTCAACAGAATCTCGGGAGTCCCATGCCGGCACATACAGCGATTCTGGAGATATCTGGGGATATTACTAATTATTAGCGCGCGACTCGGGCCCGTGTTCCCTTGCCCTTGGGTCCTACCCTTGGGTGGGGGATACTCACGAGTGGTTGACTCCCACACTTGGACTGACGATAGACTTAGTGACCTGTACAGTGAAACTTAGAGACTGATAGGGTTAGTGACATTGACATGTATTGCTTACTGATTCAACATGCTTGTCATACTGTTTATTGCTTTACTGTTTACCAGCTCTTTTGGTTACCTGTATTGGCTACTTCTTATTCACGTTATTATTCCATGATTACTGTCTCATATTCATTATTATTGCATGAGTTCCCATTTGTGTGTGTGTGTGTGTTGCTATCGTGTCGCTCTGACGACCTGAGTATGCATGCTCAGAGTGAGAAGTGGATCTAGCTTGGACCAGGACCTGACATACCTCGAGGATATCGCGGACATCTTAATCGGCGACCCAGAGATATACTCTCTTGATCTCCATCTGGTTAGTTCTTTTGTATTTGTTTTGATTTAGTGACTGCATTTCTCATTACCTATGCATTGATTACTGAGTACCACGTAGTGCTAGAAGCCGAAGTGTGACTACGGAGGGATATTTCCTCGACCGTAGGAGCATGGCTGGCCTTGTCAACTCCTCGTATTCCGTATTTGGGAAGCGGGGCGTGACATGGTTTTGTTGGTATCAGAGCCAGGTTTTGCTATGATTGGGATTGCAGTTTCCGAGTAGAGCTTGACAAATTAAGTCGCTCTTTCGGTCCAGATTGTGAACTGTTATCTTTAACTTGAATCTTTATTATTCGTCATGCCATATTTTGCCTCCATCGGTTGGAATTTTGGGTGACTTAGTAGAGTTACGTGATTGTAATTATGAACTGCAGCATAGTTACAATACTGTACTCTATTGGGTGACTTGGAGTTCTACATTTGATTTCCACTCGTTTGAGTTTCACCTCACCCGATGTTCTTGTTTCGTTGCCCATTCTATATCTTGTTCTGATTCTTATTCCGAGTACCTTATATCGTCCTCAAATTTGTTATTTCAGGACCATGGCTTCCAACGACTCTTCTTCCAACTCTACTCCCCGGAATCAGACCGTCGAAATTTTGATTGTACTGCAAGGTTTGAAGGAAGCCCAGGAGTAAACGAACAATCTCTTAGTTGAAGGACTAAGAAGGCAAATGGCTCAAGCGCCAGCGGAAGCCTCTTATCCTAAGGGGATCCCTGTTAAACAAGGAAAAGAGATGAAGATAAAGCGCCCACTTATTCCCCAGCAACGGAAGCAGCGGAAGACTCAACGTTATGGATACTGCAAGAAGCCAGGACACTTTCAGAGAGACTGTCGTAGCGTCAAAGGGCAGTGCCTGATTTGCGGGTCCAGCGAACATCTTGTTAACAGTTGCCCTAAAAGGAAGGAACTAGAAGGAGGAGATTCGTCCACAGTCTCCACTCTCGCTAAGTGATGGTTGTTTCGTAACTCGAGCTTCGAGGATATTACGGGCGCAGCGCAGGATTCAACTCGCGTGACGAGAATGCAGCGGTCTAGATATCAAAGAAGAATCATCACCTTTCTGCTTTCAATAAAAATGTTGTCACTCTTTTGTAAATATTTTCTTTCGTTTGAGATCTTGTATCCGCTGAACTTTTAGTTGAATGCAATAAAATTCTGAGTTGTGATGTATGTATCGTTCCCTTGCCTCTCACTTTACTTATAGTATTTATTGCATCAGTATTCTAATGTTTGATTTTTCAGTCCTTACCTACCGCATATCTTCCTTGTGCTCCGTATCCTTAGTTATTTTCTTGGTGTGTTCTACTGCCCAATACCGACTATTTCTTTTCAGGCCATGGCCCACCCTGGAGCAGCGCCGCCTCTAGATGAGGACACACGGTCGTGCATTTCCTTAGACTGCATGCTGGTAAGTTCAGATGACGAGATCAACGGCCCACCGGTTATTTTCGGAAACAACGATTCCGAGGACGTGGGAGTCGTAGCCCCAGGAGTCGACATGATCAGCGACTCTGACAACGAAGAGGGGGACCCCGAAAAGGACCCGATAGAGAAAGATCCCGTAGAGGACCCGATTGAGAAAGATCCCGTGGAGGACCCGATAGAAGAAGATCCAGACGAAGAGAATCACGTGGAAGCAGATCTTGATGAAGAAGCTCCAGCCGAGGAAGAAGGACCAGAAGAAGAAGACCCCATGGCAGAAGAACCTCCAGTGGCAATCCCTGCGAGGCGCTATGGAAATGGACGCCCTTATCTGAACGCGCGAGCCTACCGTAACCTGCTGAACTTCCGTAACCGCGACTGACGCGATTTAGTTTTTATCTCTTCTGGCCAAATAAATCTATGTATAGTTTAAGGCCATCTTTTATTTTCGAGAATGCCTTGTTTGGAATTTCTAGAAGGAAATAAAATTTCTGAGTTCGCTAATCTTTTTTGGTTCGCATGATGCTTTGACTGTTTCCCCTATACATTTCTTTTCCTCCTGAGATTCATTACTGTCCTTCACCCCTGCACCTTGTGCTGATTTGACCCTCGCTTAGATTAAAAGTATGGCACCTCGATCTTTTGAATGGGCCATACTCTATTGTAACCCCTACCCTGACTAGCCCTTATACACCAGTAGTGCTTCCTTTTATTACATTCAGTGACGTCGTTATTCGAAAATTTAGTTTTCATTATTTTGTATTTATCGAAAAATTTCGTGTTATTAACTACTTCCGTTTTACCCGTTTTAAATGCTTTACTACTCTTCACATTTTCAATAGCGCAAACATATATCGCGTATGTTATTTTGTTCTATATTTCTTATTTTCACCATATAGATTTTCTAAGTTATTTTAAAATTGTTAGATCGATACATCTATTTTCAAACACTTTGGCCTATCGGCAAACCCTTCACTATTGATTGTTATTGCTATTTTACCCTCGTGTACATATAGTTTATCCGTATAGATGGTTCTGCCCTGTACTTACTTAGACCTATCCTTTTAGTTGTGTTATTCTTATACATATAAAGACTTTCGATCTTTATCTAGCTGTTTTTAAGTAAATCACTATATGTTAGTGTTCGATATTGTAGCTTTTCGCATATTATTTTATATAGCTTATCGTTTATTTTAAATTTCGAGGATGAAATTTTTTCTAAGGATAGTATGATGTAATACCCAGTTCTTTTATACGCCAATAGCCGTATTTTTATAAAAGGAGTCACTTACAAATTTACCTATTTATACTTATAATTATTTTAAGTATTTAAAAATCCTAATTCCTTTATTCTATTTCCCTTCTTAAATTCTTTTACCCAAAACCAATCCTATTCCTTAAATCCTTTATATTTCTCCCTCTTCTAAACCCAAACCCTAACCCCCTTTTTCCTTCATAAACCCCGACCCATCACACCCCTTCCCTTTCCCTTTATTTTCCCTCCTTCTTTTATTTTCCGGCCCATCCCCCTTTCCCAAATTCCTTTATTTTTAGCTAGCCCGTGAACCATGGTCCAAAACCCCTCTACTCCCCTGACCCGACCCGACCCGTTTCCTACCCTTCTCCCTCCTTCGTTCTCCTTTTCCCGCTCATTCCCTTCCTCCGTTCTTGCCCCCCCCACGTCCCCACGTCGTTGCAACCGCCACGACCCATTCGACCGCGCCCCCATCCATCTCGCCCCTCTCTCCCCACGTCCCCCTCTCTTTCTCTCGTTTCTCACATCCCTCTCTACATCTCCCCCTCCATCACTCTCGTCGCGTCCCCGCAACCCGCCTTCCCCTCCTTCGACACGAGCTCTTCCTTGTCTCCTCCACCTCGCCACCGACCTCTTCATCCCCTCGCCAAGCCCTGCATTCCCTTCCTCCTCCCGTGAGCCTGTCGCCACCGTCCTCTCCTCCCGCACATCCCCACCAAGCACCGTCGTCGTCGTCACCCCCATGAGATCACCGCCAGCCTCCCCTGTGACAGCAACCTCCTCCTTCGTCCCAGCACCACCATTGCAGCTCCAACCCATGCCGGCCGCTGCACCCACTCCCTACGCGAGCACCGTCGCTGTCCCCTTGTCACCGGAGCTCCGATTATCTCCCCCGAGCACCCCTCGCCCACACCCATCGCCATCACCTGCTCCGGCCAACCAACACTGCTCTCCGCTGCCACAACGACTCCACCTCTCCGCTGCTCCGAGAACAGACCCGGGCTCACCCCTAAGCTCGCTGCCGTCGCCGCTGCTGGTGCCGTGCTAGACCCGTACGTGACCCCTCACCGTTGTTGCTGCTGGGCTAATCATCGTCGCGGCCTTGACCGTCACCTCCGGTTACCGTCGCCTCCAAGCTTCGTCTACTTCACCAAAGCCTAGCCAAGCTCAAACCTGGCCATTTTACTGCCGTGTCCGGTGCAAGTCGCCGTGCTAACCGTACCGTCGCTGCAGGCTGCCGCCATCATCGCCTTCGTGACCATTGATCGTCGTCAGGCAAGTTTAATACTTGCTTCATGCTACTTTTATAGATTACAACTCATGTTACCAATCATTTCCGCATATACTTTCATATGAATCGTTATAATTCAAGTGTTCGATGCAAAACCCGAACGAAAACATTCCATTAAACTGACGGAACTTGATCATATAAGCTGGCCCGTCTGGCAACGAACATTGTGTTAAAATTTGACTGGAAAATATAATCGTTACTGACTTGAACGATCACCCCCAATTACACCCGTTAAAACTGAAAATTTCGCGCGTCTGAAACATGTAAAAATCATAATTAATTGTTGAAAAATTGGAATGATGCATTCGGGGGCTCAAATCGAAGCCGACTTGACGACCTAGAACCCTATAAAAGTTTTAAGTTGTTTCTATACTGAAAATATGACGGAAACTGATTCGGAGAGCGGCTCTGGACTGCAGTCCAGAGCAGCTCTGGCTGTTGATTTCTATCTTGTAATGCTTGTCCCTTTGCTGCCTGAACTTATACATTACGGAACCCTATAACTTAGTGAAGATGAAACAGTTAGCTAAATAATAAAAGTGGTTTCACCCCTTTTTACCATCGTTTATTATTTAAACTGTAATTTAAATGAACATGACGTATAGCAGTCCTAAACAGAAACAGAACTGACACCCTATGATTGTACAGTACATAACTTCTGATGTAGAGACGCGATTGAGAATCCTTCTGGTGCGTTGGAGACCCTATTGAAAAACCTAAATTTCATTCAACTATAGCATCGCTAAATTCTGATCCCAACAGGGTGAAAATTGTGTCGCGAAACGGACGTTCAGTTCAGAAACTGAATTTTCTGCAACGGGCACTTAAAATGAAATGGCCATATCTAGCGATCCTGAAACCCGATTAACGTGAAACCAATTTTGATGGATAGATAATTAAACATACTGCTTACCCCCTTTTCATTGTTTTGCTAAAGTTTGCATGTATGATTTATGATAAATTATGCAAGTGGTAGAATACCGATTGATGATATCTTAATCATGCCTTAATTATTGTATTCTTATCACGTTATATAGATGCCATTGCATTGGTAACCTAGTGATCATGTGCATTACCCAGTGTTAGGTATTAGTGTTTGATTGTGGCAAGTACATGAGTGTTTAAGCATGAATGGATAAGTGAAAGTGACACGTACTTGTACACAATCAGCGGACCCTATCGATATATTGCATTGTCGACGTCTATGGGACATGTATAAGTGTAACTATAATTGGTATGTGACAATTATGGAAGCACTTATATGGGTGTCATAGGTAAGGCATCAAATACTGTCCATTTGTCTTGGGTATCAGTCGAGACATGCTTGATGGAGATCCTGTCTCCAGTTCTCGCGTAGACTTGTCATGGACCGACGGGTATTTGAGCTTATGATTGGCGTTTGATGTAGACCACGGGGTGTGGGGTAATTTGAATGTGAGTTCAACAGAATCTCGGGAGTCCCATGCCAGCACATACAGCAATTCTGGAGATATATGGGGATATTACTGATTATTAGCGAACGACTCGGGCCCGTGTTCCCTTGCCCTTGGGTCCTACCCTTGGGTGGGGGATACTCACGAGTGGTTGACTTCCACACTTGGACTGACGATAGGCTTAGTGACCTGTATAGTGAGACTTAGAGACTGATAGGGTTAGTGATATTGACATGCATTGCTTACTGATTCAACATGCCTGTCATACTGTTTATTGCTTTACTGTTTACCTGCTCTTTTGGTTACCTGCATTGGCTACTTCTTATTCATGTCATTATTCCATGATTACTGTCTCATAGTCATTATTATTGCATGAGTTCCCATTTGTGTATGTGTGTGTGTGTGTGTGTGTGTGTGTGTGTGTGTATTGCTATCGTGTCGCACTGACGACTTGGATATGCATGCTCAGAGTGAGTAGTGGATCTAGCTTGGACCAGGACCTAATGTATCTCGAGGATATCGCGGACATCTTGATCGGCGACCCAGAGCTATACTCTCTTGATCTATATCTGTTAGTTCTTTTGTATTTGTTTTGATTTAGTGACTGCATTTCTCATTACCTGTGCATTAATTACTGAGTACCACGTAGTGCCAGAAGCCGAAATGTGACTACGGAGGGATATTTTCTCGACCGTAGGAGCATGGCTGGCCTCGTCAACTCCTCGTATTCCGTATTTTGGGAAGCGGGGCGTGACAGGCTGTGTTTTGATATTGTGAATATTCGTTGTTTTTGTGAATTATTCGTTGTTTATTCGAATAATTCGCGAATTCTTTGAAGCGTTCGCCAACGGAGAGATTTAATCGGCCGATCAAAAATTCACGAATTATTCGTGTATACGCCGAATAATTCGCGAATTATATGACTATGGTTCTCCATCCTCACAATTTTTTCTTCCCACTTTTTTATTCTTGTTTCAGGGACTCCGTTGAGATGGATCTCAACTGCTGCTGGCTATGGTGATGGCCGCCGACGCCGCCGGCAACACCATTGATGAAGGAGGGGATGGTGGAGATGTAGCGGGTGGCGGTGGGGATGAATGGCTGGAATTTCCTCGATTGGGAGATCAGACGGCGGAGGTTCATCTTGTTCGCCAGTTTCCCGTCTCGCTCCATTGCTTGCTTACCCTAACTTTATTTGTTTAATTTTTTTTTTGTTTTAGGGTTAAAAAAGAGAGAGGGAGATACTGGGGTGGTGAGGGACAGAGCTCCCCTCCGTTTTCTCGAGCCTTCACCGATCCACGACGATGAGGTGAAATGTGGTTGTGGCGGCGGCGGCGATGGCGGAAGGGGAAGAGGCTGAGCTCTGCCGCCTTCTGGATCGTTCATCGATCCACGACCAGCGCCGCCACAACCTTGGTGAGATCTCGCTCCTCCCTCCGCCTCCTTGCTTCTCCTCCCTCCGCCACAACCTTGGCCAAATCTGGGCGGAGCGACTTCGAGATTTTCCTTTTTTTAAAAATTATAATGAAAGTATTGGTGACCGTTTGGATGGTGGTGGCCAATACTATTATTTTTACTTTTTTTAAAAAATTTATGCCGGATGTATTAGCGACCGTATAAATGGTCGCTAATACGGTTTAGCGACTATATTTTCTGCGACTGGGTATTAGCCACCGTATAAAACTTGGACGGTTGCTAATACCTATTAGAAACCGTATGCTAAGTATTAGAGACCATTTATTACGGTCTCAAGTATACGCGGTATCTAATAGTGACCGGGCCGGTTCTCCTAATGCCAAACGATCTACTTCCGGCTATTGGACCCTCATTGGAGGGAATCTTGTTATTTTGAAGAATCAGAAGCATTGTTGCAAGTATGGTTTCCGAAAAGTTCGGGACGAAGAGGAGCCATCAGCAAAAAATAGTAATAAATATAATTTATTTAAATATTTAGACCATACAAATTAACTGTCTAAAATAATATAATTTAATATATTAAAAAATATAAGATAGTAGTGCATTCGTCCTTACACATCTGTATATATCAGGACGAAAAAGTATACTGGATATATCTGGAACATCATTCTCTGTTTGATCTAATAAATATATGAGGGAGATCAAGAATTTCGTTTACTCATGTCTTTTTTTTTCCATATACAAATAATATTATATATACAATAGGAGACTTCTAAATCTTGTTATAAATTTTTTTCAGTCAATTCATATGTAAACCACACATTAGCATTTTATAGATGGTAATGAGAAAAGAATTAAAAAAGAGGACAAAATATAATATTTCCATTTTTCTTCTTGTTTTGCCCAAAACATGAAATTCCGGAAAAGGAAAAATGAATCTTGTACTTGCTTTTTCTGTTTCCGAAACAGGAAAAATAAATTTAAGTGATTGCCATTCCGAATTTGAAAAAAACAAAGTAAAAAATTTCCTAAATTGCACCCATCACTACTACAATGAGGGATTGTCCCTACGGATATAGGAATTCGTAGGGGCAACTTTTAATTGTCCCTACGGATTAATCCGTAGGACCATTAGTTTGCCCCTACGGTGTCCACCGTAGGGGCATAAATAAATTTAAAAATATTAAAATGTAATCTTCTATTTGGCCCTACGAAGCTGTAAAAGAAAGCCCTACGGATTAATCCGTGGGGACAACAAAGGGTTGTTTATAAAAAAAATAAAGCTAAGTAATTTCCCACCGTCCCCAAAATTTCCCACCAACTCCCGACCGATCACCCGCGCACGCATCGTCGCCACCACACTCGTCGTCGACTTCCTCATCGCCACCACACCCAATCGTCGTCGACTTCCTCGTCGCCACCACACTCTCGTCGTCGCCACCACACTCTCGTTGTCGCCACCACAGTTTCGCCGCGAGCTCGTCGAGTTCTTTGCCTCCATCACAGTCTTGTCGAGCTCTATCCCCGACCTCCTCCATCCCGTCGAGCTCTTTGTCGCCGGCCGGTGACTACTGAGGTGAGTTAATTTCGATTTTGTGCTTATAATTATGTTTTTTTGTGTTATTGTTGTTGATTTTAGGGTCAGGGTTAGAATTAAGATTATAGCTAAGGCCGAGTTAATTAGGGTTAAGGTAAATGAGGTAGGGTTAGGATTAGGGTTAGTTTAGGTTAATTAGGTAAAATAGGGTTAGTGATGATTAGGGTTAGAGTTAGGCTTAATTAGATTAATTATGGTTAATTTTGGTTTGGGTTAGGGTTAATTTGGGTTGGGTTTGGGTGATGATTAGGGTTGGATTAATTTAGGTTAGGGTTTGGGCTATGGTTGATTTGGGTTAATTAGGTAAAATAGAGCGTATTTGTGTTAAAGTGTTGATTAGGGTTAATTTGGAGTTAATTAGGGATAATTTGAGTTAGGGTGATGATTATGGTTAATTTGGGTTAATTTTGGGTTAATTAGGGATAATTTGAGTTAGGGTGGTGATTAGAGCTAATTTGGGTTAATAGCTTAATTTATGTTAGTTAGGGTTTAGGGTGCACTAGTTCCTTCAATAGCATACTCGATGATAACGTAAACGTTCAATTTTACCGTAAACGTAAGAAAACTTTACCCTAAACTAAAAACTTTGAATCCTTAAAAACGAAAGGTAAACGTAAAACCTATTCAACTTAAATGTTTAAGTTAAAATCAATATATGACACTCGATAATAATATGAAACTTTCATATTCTCATCGGTACTCATATGTGAAAATCAAAGCGCGCATTAGTGCCCGTCTATCGGTTAACATACGTTCAATATTCGTCGTGATATAGAACTATACGAAGGTTGTTAAATATCGGACGGTATAGTTCGGTACTAACAACCGTCGTGTAGTTTATGTGATGAGAAGATTCAATCGTATGATAACCGATAGATTTTTCCAGTGTGGACAAATTAGGAATGTATAAAGCAAACACCTGCATTCACTTGTGTTTTCATTCGTTTCGAGTTATTTCATCGGTACTTTTCCGCTGGTTCTCCGTGTACAAAGATAGATTAGATGTTCATTTCAATATTGTTTCACAGTATTGAAATGAATTTCTATTCTATTATAGTGTACTTGGAGAACAGCAGGGAGGTGCTGCCGAAATTTACTCGAAACAGATAAAAACACAAGCGAATGGGTGTCTGCTCCATACATTCTTAATAGGATAGAAGCCTTACCCCCGACAGCCAAAACATACACATACAACATGAATACACAACAAACGCACACACAAAGCACATACACACTAACAACCCTACACTTAAGCGAAATCATAAATTGAAACACATATACACAGAATACAACTCATATTTAAGTATCTTCAAATCTAATTTTGTTTATCGATAATTTATTCTTTTCAACGACAAACTTTCCTCTACGGATTTTATTCTTTGTCAGTAACCATTCCGTTCTTAAATTTCTCAATATAATGACCATAACTTACAATTTATATGTTATATAGTCTAACATGGCCTATGAATATATCAGAGTTAAGGACTGGATGTACGTGGATTGACAACAACGCATGCAATCTAAGTATGTCGCAGGAGTTGATGCTTTCATTGAATTTGCACGCGCACATAATAAGACCGTGTTAGAGAAAATTCTCTGCCCGTGCGATAGATGTGGAAATAAGTTCTGGCAGAAGGTAGAAATCATAGAGCTTCACATCGTTAAATATAGTTTCACTAGACTTTATACAATTTGGCTATATCATGGGGAAAGATAAGAAGAAAACGGTAATGCGGCAAAAGAAGAAGAAGAAGACGGTAATGCGGTAGAAGAAGAAGAAGGCGATAAGTTCTTTCTAGGAGAAGAAATGGAGGATGTGGTAGAAACTTCCTTAGGTGATAGTATTCCTACCGAAGATGACATTTCTTCCGGTCAAGGACCGCGTGCGGATAAGTATGAAAAGTTCATGAATAATGCTAGGAAACCAATTTATGAGAATGCAAAGTATTCCACCCTATCATGGGTCGTCCAACTTTTCCAGATTAAGTGCTTAAATGGATGAAGCAACAAGTCATTCACGATATTTCTGAAGTTCTTGAAAGATTCTATGCCCCCATGAAATAACGTGCCCGATAGCTGGTACGAAGCCCAGAAGATGATGTCTGATTTGGGTCTGAAGTGTGAGAAGATTCATGCATGTCCTAAAGATTGCGTGTTGTACCAGAAAGAGAATTCAGATTTGAAAGAGTGTCCAACATGCGGAGAAGCCAGGTATAAGCCGAAAGAATCTGATAAGAAGTCCGATATACCTGTCAAGATAGCACGATACTTTCCCATGACACAGAGGTTGCAGAGGCTATTCAGGTGCAAGAAAACAGCTGAGGCAATGATTTGGCATCACCATGCTGCTCCAAGTGAAGATGGAAAAATGAGTCATCCAAGAGATTCACCGACATGGAAGGATTTTGATAGGAAACACGAAATATTTAGTAGTGATCCTCGCAATGTCAGGCTCAGACTCGCTAGTGATGGTTTCTGCCCATTCAACTATATGGCTGGAAGCCACAGCACATGGCCCGTTGTAATGATATTTATTATCTGTCGTCTTGGTTGGTTATGGATCAATCATAGTTTATGACGTCTCTTCTTATTGACGGACCAAACTCACCGGGAAACAATATCGACGTCTATTTCCGACCTCTGATCGATGAGTTAAAATTTTTACTCATTGATGGTGTAGAGACTTACGATGTAAACACAGATACAGCCTTCACACTGCGTGCGGCTTTAATGTGGACAATTAATGACTTTCCTGCGTATGGAATGCTATCAGGTTGGTCCATACATGGTTACAAAGTATGTCCTTATTACCATCAATATACAATATCGAAATGGTTGAATTTTAGCAGGAAGGTTTGTTATTGTGGTTATCGGCGTTTCCTGCCACTAGATCATCCCTACAGGTTAGACGCTGCTCACTTTAATGGTCATCAGGAGCTTCTTGGGCCTCCAGCCTCATTGTCCGGAGAGGACATGACTGCTCAGTGGGATGGTTACAATAATATGACCTTCGGGATAGATCCGGCAAAACAGGTCAAACCACCATACTGGAACAAGTTAAGCATTTTTTACGAGCTTCCGTACTGGTCAACAAATTTAGTGTGTCATTGTCTGTACGATCGGAAAAATATCATCACGATAATTTTTGCGATTGGGTTGCAGATCATGTAAGTTGTTCGAATAACATGTTATTGCTACCAATTTTAATCTAAATTTATGTATTTGTCGTAAAATTTGTTTTGTCAGATTCACGATCCGAACTTGTTTGCATCATTAGAGAGAGATTCAAGATGTTTAGCTCAGTTTCATAGTATGGAGGTTACATATTATAAAGGATTCGGTGTCCTTAGATACAAATTTGAAGTTAAGGACCTAGAAACATCTCGAACCACTCAGAATAGCGGGATTGTGACGGTAGGATCGGATGGTGTGATTTATTATGGATACTTAAATTGCATACTTGGCATCCAATATCCCGGACGATCAGAACCGTTTTATATATTTCAGTGTACTTGGTACGATACACGAACCGATATGGATAAGTGGAGAAACAATCTTGAGAATTGAAAAGATGAAAATGGATTGACTAGTGTGAACACACTTCGATTTTACGATCAGGACGATCCATTTATCTTTCTGAACCAAGCGTTCCAAGTATACCACTCACAGTGCTTGAAGCATCCAGGATGGAGTGTCGTATGCCGTTGGAAACCCAGAGATATTTATGATGTCCCAGAATTCGAGAATCGTATGGAGGACGACGATGAGGATGAAGAAGAAAGAAGACTTAGAGTGCTCCGACCGTTTTTTTCAAAGGACGGGTTGTCTTCGGCTGATCGTGAACTTACGTGGGTTAGAACTGATATCGATAATGAAATCCAAGTATATATATCTAATGTGTCCACGAAACGAAAAAAGTTATCAGTAATGTTATATTATTACTTCACATTTCTACGATCTATACATTTATTGCATGCATATGTAATGATTGTACTTTTATCTAGGTTTGATAACGACGACCGGAGTTGCGAGGGGCGGCAGGAGCACCAGCCGCGGCAGCGGCAGAGGCAGAGAAAGAGGCAGAGCGGTTCTGCCGCCCGGAGAGTTGCGTAGAGAGCTTCATAGAGTCGACCTTACACCTCAATCGGTATCCCTTTCGGATGACTCCTTCCGTGTGGACTTTGCCACACCTCTAGGTGTATTGCACGCATATTCATTTTGAATGTAATATTATAGATATACATGCACACTTATTTATATAGTCAATGTTTAATTGTCTAGCTGTTGGTGACGCATCCAAGTCAGAGGCAGAGGCCACTACCGCACCTGCAGGTATGTTTATATATTGTATAGTGCATGCATATTGATTTAGAATGTTATATCATAAATATACACACATTCTTTTTGCTCTTATGTAGATAATCATTTTTTGATTGTCTAGCTGTAGGTGGTACCTCCACATCTCGGGCAGAGGCCACCACCGCACCTGCATGTATGTTTATATATCCTATATTGTATGCATATTGATTTAGAATGTTATATTATTGATATACACATTCTTTTTGCAATTACTTATATAATCTATTTTTAATTGTTTAATTATATTTGGTGCATCCACATCTGGCACGGAGGCCCCTCCCGCCACTTCCGTACCCTCCGTTCAGTCTGCAGGTTAATATGAATAAATATAAAATATTTATTCATTTTACATATTCTCTAAGAATAAACATGAACTTCATGTAATTTTATCGTCAATATTTATTTTCTAGTTGGTGGGGATGCGTCCACGTCCGGATAACCGGCTGTTCCTCATCGGAGAAACTATCGTCCAGCTCGTGCTGCTGCCCAGGCCCAGGCTCATACTGCTGTCGCCGGAGGTATATATCGCACTTCAATTTTCGTTAATTCTTAATTTCTTAATACCACTTTGTCTTAATATTGCTTGTCTTGATATTTCTTACAGATGCAGGGCAGCCCCATCCCGAAAGGGGGACTCGAGGGCCGAATCAGTCCCACAGGCTGAGGCCCGATAAAGCTAGTGGGGAGGCACCATTCCCCCTCTTCTTTACCCCCGCTTATCGCTATACTGGCGATTATGCCCAGAGCTTCGGCTGGTATATGAGGGATGAGAGCCGCATCCTAAAGAAATATCCACTTCACGTTGAGTGGGGCGATCAGCACCGGCGTTCATTTGCCCTTTTCTGGGATCAGGCTCGGGTATTAATATATATTTTCATTTGACTTATCCAATATATTTATTATTATTTAACACTTGCAATTTAAATACATTATTTTTATTGTATTTGCAGCTGGATTACGACTTTTAGCCTATACCCGACCCTGATCACCCTGAGAGAGTGCTCGATCTTCACGCTCTGTACCAGGGCCTAATGAAGAACATGCAATCAAAGGTCCGATACAATAGGAACGGGCTGAATATCGACTGCTATTCCGTATGGATGGCGATCCCCGAGGCAGAGAGAGCGGCTCTCCTACATACTCCGGCCTTTGCGAGAGTCGACGTAGATACATGGTCTCTCTTGTGCCAATATTTCGACTCTCGGTGCAAATATGTTTGTAATTTAAATGTAATTCATTATTCAGTATATAATTTATTTTTTTGTGTTGCTTAATTAGAAAACTAAATCTGAATGTGTTGTGCAGAAACAAGCCGATCAAAATAAGGAGAATAGGAAGTCGGCGAAGAGGGGTCGCCCAACTTATACAGGTGGCTCGAGGAACATTACTCGTGCCATGGAGGTATCGGTAAATTACAATAGATCTATTTTGATATAATGTAATATTAAGAGTTATTTTATAATATATGTAAATTTTTGGCGAATTGTAGAGAGCTTAGACCCTAGCGCAGGGTGGTATACCGAGCATGCTGACCGCGTATCTTGCCGTCTACGGCACCTGGACAGATCCCGCTACGGGTGAGCTTCGATTCCCCGACACCGCTATCCAGGAGTATTGCATAAGTGTTAATATTTATTCTAATTCGAATGAAATTTTTGTTTTGAAAAGTTCAAATTTAAATGATATACTTATATTTTAATGGTTAATGTGGGTGTAGGAGAGGGTGGTGGAGCAGGCGGAGGCATCGTGGATCGATTTTAGTGGACGGACCGATCCGATGCTACTTTCTCCGGTCCTAGACACCGCACACGGAGGGCACCACAGAGGTTGGGAGAGAGGCCGGGGACTGGGTCCTAGCAGGGCCCATATGAGGTTGGTCTCCACTCTGCTGGTTACTTTCCCTACTCCCGTGAGCGATGTCTGGAGCATGATGTTGCCGCCTTGAAGACCACCGTCGAGGAGTTGAAGAAAATGTTGGTACATATACCACTTAATATTAAAATATTATATCACATTATAGATAGTAACATATGCAATATTAGTTGCCTGAGCTTGTTTACCGCCGAAAACGGGAGACGGAACCGCGTTGGTCGTCTTGCCTGAATTTGGGGGCAGATGCTATTTAGGTTTATCCATCCACCTCTCCGAAGATGCCAAGTTGATTTATGGCACCGTGTATCGGAGGTCTGGACGGATGCGGCCGTTGTAGTAGACTTCGTCAGATTCCCCCTCGTTGTGAGGGGTTTTTGATTGTGGGGACGCTCTTCCCTGCAGGCGCAAGCCCCTGGAGTTAATTATGTTACCGCGTAGCGATAACTACTTTCTCCTGCTCCAGAAGGTCACTTCGTGTCGTGTGTGTTTGTTTTATTTTTGGTTGCCCGTGGATTGTATACAGAGACTAATTTAGGTTGTCATCCGTAGGGCGTGGATTAGTCCAAATCCGTATTTTCTTAGATTTGGGTTTGGTTTGATTTAAGGATCGATAACCTCGTTTGAAATTAAGATCAACTTAAATATTTGTTAAGGATACGTTAGTCCGATTTTGGACTAAGATCTACTTAACTGGGTTTAGGATCATTCTTGATCCAACAAAAGAGCATTAGGGTTCAATCGTTTTAGTTTAGGAACGTTACGGTCCATAGATCAGCATTTTTTTGCGGTGAGGGTTTAGTTTAAAAACGTTGCGGTCCATAGCTAGTTTAAGGACGTTGTGGTCCAGAGCTAGTTTAAGGACATCTCGGTCCCTTGTAGTTTAAGGACGTTGCGGTCCATTGCTAGTTTAAGGACGTCTCGGTCCCTTGTAGTTTAAGGACGTTGCGGTCCATAGAAATGTGCTCATGGGTTTGGGAGTGCACCAAAGAGCTGTTGGTTGTCGGGACCCTTCATCTCTCTGAAAACGTTAAAGAATTACAACGACATGTATCAGAGGTGTGGAGAGATGTACCCTTGATCCGAACTCCAGATTGAAGGGAGAGATAATGGTGGAATGAACATCATTTTAGATGCCATGTGTTAGGAGATCATTAGTCATATTTGGAACTAAGATCGATTTGGGGAAACCTGAGCATATGAGTGCTCGGTTGACTGGTGATCAAAAGGGTTTTGGCCTCGGGAGACTTGGCTAATTTGGGCTGAGGTTGGTCTCTCATAGTGTTAAACACTAATATCTGCTTGGCGCTCACGTGCTTCCACGTGAGACTCTAAAGCAGTGTTAAACACTAAAAACTTGGAGCGCTCACGTGTGGCACGTGAGACACATAAAAGTTGGTGTTGTACCCTTAGGTTCAATCCCCGTCTATATATGCAAGTGTTAAACACTTAAGTCTTATGGCCATCACATGTGGACACGTGAGGCGCCCCAGAGTTGGGCACCGCTTCTCTGGGTTTATTCCCTTTTCCTTTTATAAGTGCTAAGCACTATTAGGGGGGTCACGTGGGATCATGTGAGGCGCTCCAAAAATAGGAACTGTCTTTGATTTACTCCCCTTTCCTTTTACAAGTGCTAAGCACTTGGCTCATAGAATGCTCACGTGCGAACACGTGAGGTGCTCAAAATGTGAGCGATGTCTTTGGAATTTCCCCTTTCTCTTTTATAAATGCTAAGTGCTATTAGGGGGCCACGTGACTGCCCTAGGAGGCACTTCTAGTTCTTCTCTTAAGTGCTCGCATGTGAAACACGTGACTTGGTCTCAACCATTCTTTTTTGTTCATCAGAGGTGCTCACGTGGGAACACGTGAGGTTTCGTTCTAATGTTAAACACTAATGAATCACCAGGTCGTTCTTCTGTGGTTCTGAGGAATCGAGTTCTCCTTTTGTTCTTTGCAGGGATTAAATTCTTTTTAAAGGGTTAAACCCTAGTTTCAGAGGAATTAAATTCGTATATGTTTTGTAAGAGTTAGACTCTTTTGAACTCAGTTTTTTCCCCTAGGTTTTGAATCTGCATGACACAATCTGTCACGCCCCGCTTCCCAGTATATGGGCAGAGAACGCGACGATGCTGCTACGTATTTACTCAGAAGTAAACACGCTGAGCGTATCTAAGCAATATAAGTAAAATGCACAAGAGACAAGAAATAAATGAACAACAACTTTATTTATTAACATTTTTTTACAATACATCTGAAAAGTAAATACATGGAATGGAAATCAATGCCTAAACAGTGGTATAACAGAAATGGAAATTACAGAATGTAAATGTGTACAAGTAACTAGAGCTCTGGGTCGAAAGCTAGCAGATCCAAATCCTCGCTGGCGGGCTCGATCTCTAGTGAGTCCGAATCACCTGACAACATTCCAAAGAAAAAGAAAGAGAATGTCGTCAGCAAACAAATCGCTCGGTAAGTCCCAAAGAGGAAGGAGAAGTAGAATAGACAGAGAGAGTATAACTATTATAATGTTGTTTGTTATGTTAACGTAGTTGTTGGTAGCTTGGTACAGAAGATGCCAGTGTATACGAGAGGAGTCCAATTTGCACCATGGACTTTGGTATCCCGTAGTATAAGGCTCCGTCGATAATACCACGGAACAACGGCATGGATGTAATTACGTCTTAAGTGACCACCCCGTGCCACCTTTAACATGTTCCATACCAGTCTACCCCTTTATAACCCCGCAGTGTTTATTAATTGTATTGATTGTACAGAATGTATTGTGTTGTATTGTCTTGTCTTGTAATTAGAATATAGACGGATGATTTGCCGAAATCATGATATCAGTAAATGGATGTAACTGGAGGATCATGTAGATGGACGTATATCCATGGTTCGGTTCAGTCAATATAGATTGAATAGATTAAACATATTGAATATATAGAATCATAAATTCATGTTGAATTATAGTTTGATACTTGAATCATATTCAAGTCAGATTGATTATATTGAGACTCGGTCTGAGTCAGACAATTAGAAAAGAAATTGAAGTCTTGCATTATGTTTTAGTGTTATCGGTAACTGCTGCACATGGACGGCAGGATTTGTGTCTTTTTCAAAGACAATTACCGTATTGATAATACCGTTTGTTAAGTTGTCTACCTTAAATAGGCAAGCACCCATATCTCCGGCTCCCCAAAGCTCAAGAGACTGGTCCCGCTTAAACCGATGTTTACTAGTGTCCTTATTGTGATTTAGTATAATTTGAGGGGGTTTTATGTAAAATAATTTTGTTATATTTTCAAAATATACCTCAAGTATTTTATTATCGTCTTTAAAGTTTTCATAGATATTTCTTTTATTCAATATGAAATTTCTAGTGAATATGACCTAGTTTTAAAGTATAAGGTATTTATTTGAAATATTTGAATTGTTTGGTATTTTCTTGTAAATGGAATGTTTTTCTTGAATTTTGGAAATGTGGAGTATTATAAATATTAAAAATAGATATTTTGATATATATATATATATATATATTAAAAATATAAGTTTTATTTATAATAGAAATCACATTTTCTAAAGAAAATTGTATTTTAAATCTTTCGATATCGTATCCTCCTTGCGGAGGTCTGCATCTCACTCTACTAGGCCCGAGAATGTGCGATAATCCACACCATACCGAACGGGTTCCCCGAAATGGGTTGTAGAGGCGCATTTGCAAAGATTTGTATAAACACACTTCTTTATAGAAAAAGGTTTTATAAGTTGAAGGTTGTTATATGTAAAGTCGTATTTTTCCCAAATCTATATTCCCAAATTTGATCATGCTATGTGAGATATGTGTGTTGTGAGGAGGTAGGTTATTACCTCGTGAGTTATCTAAAGGTATAAAGGTATTATAGAGTTTATGTCGGAAACTAAAGTTTGTGGTATTTTAATGTAAAATTGCGATAAAAGATGCATATAACTATATTTTGTGATGAAACTTGATAAAAATATTTATTAATGTTTAATGAACAATATGTGATGATATGAAGGTACCTTGATTAAGAAAAATTGTAGTTTTTAAAGAAAACCGAATCGGAAGTCGGACTAACTCTGCTTCCGTCGGGTTTTAGTTTTGAATATTTTTGGAATAAAGAAGAGAAGAAGAAGTAGGGACGTACAGGTTATTAGACTAGAAGAGAGAAGGAGGAAGAGGTGGGAGGTGCCTGTTCCCCTTCGAACGGCGGCCGAGACGCGGGACGTCTCACATGAGGTTCGGGGCAGATGCTAATTGGTGCTATCCGTCCATCTCTCCGAAGATGCCAAGTTGATTTATGGCACCGTGTATCGAAGGTCTGAACGGATGCGTCCGATGTAGCAGAGTTCGTCAGATTCCCCCTCGCTTGAGGGGTTTTTGATTGTGGGGACGCTCTTCCCTGCAGGCACAAGCCCCTGCAGTTAATTACGCTACCGCGTCGTGGTAACAACTTTCTCCTTCTTCAGATGGTCACTTCGTGTCGTGTGTGTTTATTTTATGTTTTGTTGCCCGTGGATTGTTTACGGAGACCGAGTTATGTCGTCGCCCATAGGGCGTGGACTAGTCCAAATCCGTATTATCTTAGATTTAGGTTTGGGGGTTTGGTTTGAGGATACGTTAGCCATATTTAAGGCCAAGATCAACTCAAACGTTTGTTAAGGATACGTTAGTCTAACCTGAGACTAAGATCAACTTAACGGGACAGTTTAAATCCGACAAAAAAGCATTTGGGCTCCATTGTTCCAGTTTAGGGACATAGTGGTCCATTTAATGTATGGCCGTCGGGACCCGTCACCTCTCTGACGACGTTGAAGGATTACAACGACAGATGTCAGAGGAGTTCAGAGATGTACCCTTGAACCAGAGTTAATTGGGGGGATCTATAGTCCAGTTTGGGACTAAAGTCTGTTTGAAAGGTTTAAGGATACATTAGCCATATTTAAGGCTAAGATCAACTTAAACGGGATCGTTTAAATCCAACAAAAGAGCGTTTGGGCTCTATCGTTCCAGTTTAGGGACATAGTGGTCCATCGCTAGTTTAAGGACATTGCGGTCCATGGGTAGTTTAAGGACATTGCGGTCCGTTGTTAGTTTTAAGACATCTCGGTCAAGGTTAAGGACGTCGTAGTCCATGGGTTTAAAGACCCCACAGTCCATTGTTAGTTTTAAGACATCTCGGTCAAGGTTAAGGACGTCGTAGTCCATGGGTTTAAGGACCCCACAGTCCATATCAATATGTGGTCATCGGGACCCGTCACCTCTTTGAAGACGTTGAGGGATTACAACGCCAAGTATCAAAGGAATGAAGAGATGTACCCTGGAACCGGAGTGGA
Organism: Agapanthus africanus; assembly: GCA_030015575.1. Classification (NCBI taxonomy): domain Eukaryota; kingdom Viridiplantae; phylum Streptophyta; class Magnoliopsida; order Asparagales; family Amaryllidaceae; genus Agapanthus; species Agapanthus africanus. The sequence continues at coordinate 351,258,803 of JASDDO010000006.1, forward strand.
TTAAATCGTCTTTGGCCCAATTTGGGATCAAGACCAATTAATTATGTTATGAGCCCATTAGCCCAGTTAATTACGAATTGAGGACTTATGGCCAGCTTGGGCTAAGTCCAATCATGTCTGGGACATCGGCCCTCCTGTTGGTCCCTTGAAGGAGAGGCTTTGCCTCTGGCCATTTAGCCAATTGGGCCAATGCCTAGTGTTAAACACTAAAGACCAATCAGTGTTGAACACTGAGAATGAGGTTGATAAGTCAGTGTTTAACACTAGAAGATAGTTGGTGTCAACACCAGCAACAAGGCCTTCAAATTAGTGTTAAACACTAAAACAGACCAGTGTTAAGCACTGGCAACAGAAATCCCAAATTAGTGTTGAACACTAAGGTAATCAGTGTTGAACACTGCAAATAAAGTTCTTTGCTTAATGTTGAACACTAAGGCCAAATAACGTTTTAACACTGAATTCAGGGGTTCCAATTTAGCGTTAGACGCTGAGGCAAGAGGGGTCACGTGGTAGCACGTGAGGGCGCCCTCCCTTCGTTTGTTCTGCTGAGAAGATCGCATCTTTTGGAGCATCACATGTCATCACGTGACGGGTGTTTGAATGGAGTATGTTAAAGCCTCTGCCAAGGGTCACGTGGGTCACGTGAGGCACTGCCTCAAAGGGCTTTCTGTAGATCTTTTGGGGGGGTCACGTGTCACCACGTGACCCTGCTTTTCTGTAGTTGTTTAGAAGATCTGTTAATCCCTTTCAGGAATTAAATTCCTCGTAGGGTTGAACCCTAACAATAATTTCAGAGGAATTAAATTCCTAATTCCTTTTGAAGAGTTGAACTCTGAATTTTCTGTAGGAATTAAATTCCTCGTATATGTGAAGAACTGAATAGGGTTAAAAGCTTTAAGGAATTAAACCCCCACTCTCTGTTAGAGAATTATTCTGGGGAATTAAATTCTTGTTGTTTTAACAGAACTAAGTTCTTAACTAGAGTTAAACCCTGATTCTTTTCATTCTGAAGGAATTAAATTCCCATAACACAGGGTCAAACCCTAATTTTATTTTGAAGGAATTAAATTCCTATAGTTCTGTGAGAATTAAATTCTCGTGTTTCCATTCCCTCTCTATGCTTTGGATCTGCATGGCAGGATCTCAACCTATTGAGAATTAAATTCTCAACTCAAGGGGAGATGTGCACTTTACAGATCCTCCATTAAAGAGAGAAGAAATATGTCCTTCTGTTTTATATCAGAGTTAAACTTTGTTGAGAATTAAATTCTCTTTTCTTTCAATGAAACCTTCCCTTTCTTACCTAGGGTTTTCTTTTGCAGAAGATCCAAATTCCTCTAAAGTATCAAGGCTCTCTCTCTTTTCTTCCCTCTGCCTATATCCTCCTTTTGTGTGTCTCTTGGCTCCTATTTATAGGAGAAGCAGTCGAGTCAATTAGTTTTTGATGAATCTTTCATTGAGAGATTTGATTTGTATCCATAATTCGTTTTGGACCTTTGGATTATTAGGGGGATTTTATTCACCATTGGATTTTAAATCCAGAGATTCTCCTTTGTTATTTCGGTTAGATTTTACGGGGAAATCTTCCCAAATTCGAGATTTTCCCATAAATAGATGATATTTAATCACCTTTAAATCTTTAATGCAACCGGTTGCTTTTGGAAAGATTTGAGAGGTCTTTTCTCAGAATTTAATTCTGTTAACAAATGGGCTTTGAAGTCGGTCACGTGTGGCCACGTGACCCTTGGTCACGTGTGGGCACGTGACCCCCCTTTGGAACGAGCCCTCTTCTTTCTTTTGCGCTCTGCTTTCTGGTCGCTGCTTAACCGTCACGTGCCACCACGTGACCCCTGTTCACGTGTGAGCACGTGACCCTCGTCTAGAGCCTTTTTCTTGGTTTAACCGGAGAACAAATCTGCTGCTTTTGATTATCACGTGCCAACACGTGACCCTGGTCACGTGGGAGCACGTGACCTCTTCTGAAGCCTTTTCTTTGATTTGATCAGGGAACCAGTTTGCCTTTGAAGCCATTTCTAATTGTCACGTGCCAACACGTGACCCAGGTCACGTGGGAGCACGTGACCCTTTCTGAAGCCCTTTTCTTTGATGTAGTCGGGAAGCTGAATTTTCCTTGCCGATGCTTTTAGATGTCACGTGCCAACACGTGACTGCTGGTCACGTGTAAGCACGTGACCCTTTTCTGAAGCCTCTTCCGTGGGCTTTCCTGATTCTAAATCAGGAAACAAATGCCTCCACAGCGTTGTTCTCACGTGTCCGCACGTGAGTGCAACGCTGTCACCTTTTGCGACCGTTGGATTCCTCTAGGGATTTGGGGAGATGAAACGTTTCCATCACCTCCTATAAATGTTCATGTCCCTTCCGAAGAGCCTTCACTTTGCTCATCTCCTTCCTTTGAGAACTTTTTCTGAGAATTTAATTCTCTTCTTCCAGAGCTTAGTTCTCTGCCTTGAAACATTTTCAGAGTTTAACTCTGTTTAAAAGGACTCTTCCTCCTCGGGTAATGTTCTTGGACAAACAGCGAACTTCCACATTCCTTTGGATTTTAAATCCAAAACAAGGGTTTTTACTCTTTTTCAACAAGGAACCCATTTTTCTTCAAGTTTTTCCATAAGAACAGGAAACCACCTAACCTTCGAACTGTAGATCTCTTAGGGTTTAGATGATCTTTGGGGAGATGATGATGGCGTTTCAACTCCATGGAACTTAATTCCATCCAAAAATGTTTCTGGGAATTTAATTCCCTTCTCTTAATAAGGAATTTAATTCCTATGAAGATCTCAGTTTCTTCACACGGAGGCTTCTTGGGGTCTCTTGACCCGAGGTTGTCCTTCTGTAATTAATGCAACAGGAGCTTTGTAATGATGTCTTCTGTGGGAATTTAATTCCTTTGATCTCGTTAGATCCATTGTAGAGCCCGAGGCAGGTCCTGTTGGGGGGAATGTGTAGGGTTACCATTCTTTATTAAATGAGGATATTCCCTTTGTTTTATTGTAACTATTTGGTCTCATTATTAATGAGCCGTCATCCTGATTCTGTGGGGCCTATGTGTTTTGTAGCCAATGGTCCCAGAAAACTCTGTTGTTGCTTTCTTTAACTAGTCTTCCTGTTCATGCATGGATATATATCGCTGACTTTGCTTTTAACGGTCTCCTTTTATTGGGTTTCAGGTGTGATGGCTTCTGTTCCGTGCTTTCCCTTTTCTCGCTCGGAGGCTGCTTTTCCTCAGTCGCCATCTGATGAGGAAGCGATGGCGATGATCCGGGCCCATGACCCGAACTGTACCAACCTTCTTCAATGGGGATCTTGGTATAATCAGATTATTCAGGGTCGCCGGAGTTTTCTTTGCGCGGTACCGACGGAGCCCACTTTCCCATTCTTACCGATGGATCCTCCGAGGACGGTTTTTGCTGTGGAAATGTCCAACTGGACTCCAACGGGGAGGCTCGAGCCTTCGACGACCGGTATTTCGAACCATCCGATCCCGGCCATAGACATTTTGGGGCGGCGTATCTGCCAGGGTGAGGCCCACCCGTGGGGGCAAATTTATAAGATAGGGCTTACTCCTCAACACCCTACGGGCTACCTTCTCTGGGCTCGCTACATCCTTTCTGCCCATCGTGCGCGGCTGCAGAAAGTCGGGCTTTATCAGGCAATATACGCGTCACTCTTCCATTATAAGTCCCCGCATGCCTGGTGGGTCAAGGCGTTCTTGAATCAATGGAATCTCCCTACTAACACTTTCATTTTAGGAGATCGCGAGGTTTCGATTTCTCTGGCAGAATTTTATGAAATCTCGGGACTGCCAATCAGGGGTGCACTGTATGAGGAGTTGTTGCCTCCTGACGAGTATGTTTTTGAACCCGAGCCCGCCCCAGTTGACGGCCTGTCTGCTGAGAATGCCGTCCGCCACAAGCGTCCCAGTTTAATCAAGGCGCTAGGTATCTTCGATCGATTATTCACCGAATCCGAAGAGCAGGGTGTTACTTTCAAGAGTTTCATTGCCTGCTTCCTTCGCGAAGATGTCGTGTCGAAGACAGCTCCGAAGTTCGCCAACATTAAAGACCCCTTTGGGTTTGGTCCGAAGAAGCTGCCGACCACTGAATCGGATCTACCTCAATATTATATCCCCATCATGTCGCCGATGTCTTTTGAGTCCATTGCAGCACCCGGTATGGATGAGGAGACGTTCTTCGTGGGGTTTGTCAGTGTCTGGCTCAGTTGGTTCGTTATCCCCATGCATCGCCGCTTCATGAGAGCCTCGGTTATTTACCCGGCTCATCGTATTGCTGAGGGGACGCGATTGGCTATCGGCATCCCGGCGTTGGCGCATCTTTATCATGGGTTGGGCACCGCAGCTAATACCTCTACTCCTGACATCTCTCCTGGCGTGGATGTGGTAAACTTTTCGCTTCATTATTTCACGTCCTGGATCGAAATGCACGTGTTGGGGGCTTTTGCCATGCATCAGAGGCCCTCATTTTACGATGCCTACCCCTTTCCACGACTTATGCGATTAGTTGATGCTTCTGCCGCCGACCCGACTCAGTTCGGGGCTATTCGGGTGCTGATTTCTCCTTACGCTGCCGCTGGCGGGATGGTTTTTAATGATCGGGTCTTGTCTACTCCCTCAGGTCCAGTTCAACAACTCTGGGATCTGTCAAAAGACAACGCACCTTCTTTGAAGCCCCGGGAGGCCGCGCACTTGTATACAATTAGACCGGGCTACTTGGTGTTTCGCCAGGACAGTGCAGCTCTTTTCATGCGGTACAATCCGCATCGATTCGCCCGACAACTTGGATACGACCAGGGTGTTCCTTTCGAGGCTTTTATAGTCACCCCAATCCCTTCGCTCGATGCCGTTCACGATGCCGCTCATCATTTCATGAGGCTAAACACCGGCTCCCACTTCATTGTACCTGAAGCTGAATACCTGTCCCGGTGCGTGGGCGCGTTTACGGGTTGGTATCTTCATCGGGTCAGCCCAATCATTCTTGAGGAAAGGAGGGTGCTTCTTGGCCACGATGCCCCTCCTCTGGTTCCAGGAGCTAAGCTGCGACCGAGGGCTCCGGTCCACTTCCCTCTAAGGGATACCGGCACTGCGTTCGTCCCAGGAGAATCGGAGGTAAACCTTACTCCAACGGCTGGTATGCCCCTGGGTTCCCGCTCGCGAGGTGGAAGGGCCCCAGTAGTAGCACCACTGCCTGTGGCAGCACCGCCCCCCGTGGCATTGACAATGACAGTGTCATCCTCGGTCGTGGCACCGGGCGAGGGTAATAGAGATGAGGGCGTCGTAGGCGATGTGGGTCAGCGCCGCCCTAAGGCTTCGCGAAGGAGGAAACGGTCATCCTCGGCGACCGGCTCTGGGTCTAAGCGGCGGAGGAAAGCGGCCACCAATTTGCTCGATTCTTTGGCGGAGTCTGAGCCTACTCTTGAAGATGAACCGTTGGTCCTGCAAGAGTCAGACGCTGGACTTCCTTTCCCGAGTTCGGCCGATGAGGAGGCCGCACAGTTGGCTGAGGCCATACGGCGTTCCAAAGACGTGTCTCATAACGCCAGGGTTCCGAAGAAGTCCTATCCCGCTGTAATCTTTTACGAAGACCCTTCGTGGATTCGGCGGCGATTTATCGGTCCTTTGGAGGAATGGGGGGAAAGGGCTCTGAAGCAGGCCGCTTCAGAGGACGCGGCGGACGCGCTTTCTTTATGGACCGGCGGCCATGAGTCCACTCTCGAACCCCGGCGAGCCCACCTCCTTGAGAAGGAGCAGCGGCTTGAAGAAGCCATATTGAGGGCTTCTTTGCGCATCGGTACGTTGTGGTTCTTTTCGTAGTTCTTCAGATTATTTATGCCCGTGCATATGTATCCTTATTCTTATTTGAATCGTGCAGAATCTTCGATGCTGGGGGAGCTCCCTACGGGCTCATTAAAGCTAAAGCCTGCCGAAATTCTTGATGAAGCCTCGTTTGATGTGGAGGGGACTGATGAGGCTGCTCCTCTCATGGTAGAGCCTCCAGCGGTGGTTCTTGATCAGGGAGTGCTTGCCCCTTTGGGGGAGGCTCCTTTGGAGGTTGCTGCTCCAACGGCTCTTCCCGAAGGCAGCCCAGAGGCTGAGATGGAGGTAGTGGGGACTACCCTCCTTCTGTTGGAGCCCGAGGAGGTTCCGGCAGAGGCTGTCGAAGCCGCTATCCCCCCGACTCAGAACGGGAGAAGTGTTGAAGGTAATCCTCTGCATTTTAAATTAGTAACCCTTCCATGGTCTAAGCTCTTCTATCTTTCCCAGAATTGCGCGGTTTGGCGGCCACTATCGCTGATCTGTCGCCTCGACAGTCATTTCAACGTTTATTGGAGATGGCAGCTCCGCAGGCGATCTCCCCTCAGCGCATTGTCCTTTCCTCTGGGCAGGGTTAGCGTCATTCGCCATTTTTTTTATTATAGCATTGTCGCCATTTTTTTTATTTTGCGAAATGACGTTGATGTCTCTTATATAGTTTTGGATGCTGACGACGAGGTCGAAGTCGTTGAAGGGCCAGGGGAACCTTTAGCTCCTACTTGCATGATTGTCGGTGAGCAACATTTCATCATAATCCTGTTTGTTCTGTGCTTAAGAATTTTATTTACATCTTTCAAATTTGAACAGCCCTGCCAGTCTCCATGGTGTTGGAATCGCGCATCATGATGCCGCCCGGCCCTTATGCTTTGCGAGCTTCAGAACGCTTGGCCCAATTGAGCCTTGTCTCCCCGTCGTCTTTGATCGAGGAGCTTCGTGCTGGCAGTGCAACCACAGCTGAAGCATTTGCTGCCGAGGCTAACGGTTCTCTTCCTTTTCTTGCCACCTACCATAGCGAAGAGGTGGTGCGAGTCTGGGTGGAGTTCTGTCGGCAGGTGGAGGCTTGCTTGCACGCACTTGAATGTTCCCGTCTTTCTTCGGAGGTCGTGGCTGCAAAGGCGGACTTGCGGGGGCTGATAGCGCGGTGCGCGGCAAATATGACATCGTGCGAGAGGAGGCTTAGCCGCAAATTCTCGGAGAGGGAGCTGGCTTCTAAAGCGCTGAGCGAGCTTCGAGCCAATCTTACCGCCAAGGCCAACAAAGCGTATGAACTCTGGCGGGTGCTTCAAGAGTCTATCAGGGAGGTGGTGACTCTTGATAAAACTGCTACGTTCACTCGTGAGAGGGTCGGGGCTCATAAAGTCACCGAGAAAGAGCTCGAAGCTCGGCTTGCTTCGTATCAGGCTCAGCAAGCTCAGGCGGAGGCTTGTCTCCTGGAGATCTTGCGTCATGAAGCCGTGGCTCAGCAACAGAACGATGAGCTGGTAAAATTACTGCATCGCCCGCCGGCTTGAGGACTTGTATCTTTTCCCCCTTTTTGTACATACTCATGGATGAGAGAATCTCTCTTTTTTTGTTTCTTTCATGAAGTGTACTTTGTATCCATTTTGGTTTATAAATAAAAGATACATTTTTCTTCTCAATGGTGTGTCTCCTTTTTATTGAATGTATTCTGCGGATATTCTATCTTGATCTCCTTGCAGGACAGCGATAGCTCAGGATTCAGGGTTAAGATCTGCCTCCTAAGACTTTTGTATTTTATGAGCCACGAGGGTCTCATAAAGAGTTTTTCTCCCTACAGGTCGAGAGGATCCCATAGGTGTAAGTTTTTCTTAAGAATCGTGAGGATTCTTAAGCGGGTTTTCCTTTATTAGTCGTAAAGATCTCACAAGAGAGTTTTCTTCCTTACAGGTCGTGAGGGCCTGCAAGTGCTGGATGTGGTCGCTCTTGTCCGTGTTTTACGGAGTCAGGGGTTTCTCCAGGTATCGTAGTTTAAAGACGTCGCGGTCAAGGTTAAGGACCTCATAGTCCGTGGATTTAAGGACTCCATAGTCCGATGTTAGTTTTAAGACATCACGGTCAAGGTTAAGGACCTCATAGTCCGTGGATTTAGGGACTCCACAGTCCGATGTTTGGTTGCAGGGACCCGTCACCTCTTTGAAGACGTTGAGGAATTACAACGCCAGGTATCAAAGGAGTGAAGAGATGTACCCTTAAACCAAGGCAGAATCCGTAGGGAATCGGGATGGTTGATCGATAGTTTTAAGACATCACGGTCGAGGTTAAGGACATCATAGTCCGTGGATTTTAAGGACTCCACGGTCCGGTATTTGCTCTGGATGCTTCACACGGGTTCACTGCCGTGCTTGGCGAGGACCAGGCTCCGCTCTGGGCGTTTTCCGCGGGGTCAAAGAGTGACATTATCCGCGTTCCACGTAACCAGGAATTTTGCACTAGATGCTTCACACGGGTTCACTACCGTGCTCGGCGAGGACTAGGCTCCGCTCTGGATGCTTCACACGGGTTCACTGCCGTGCTCTGCGAGGACCAGGATCCGCTCTGGACGTTTTCCACGGGGTCAAAGAGTGACGTTATCCGCGTTCCACGTAACCAGGAATTTTGCACTAGATGCTTCACACGGGTTCACTGCCGTGCTCGGCGAGGACTAGGCTCCGCTCTGGATGCTTCACACGGGTTCACTGCCGTGCTCTGCGAGGACCAGGATCCGCTCTGGACGTTTTCCGCGGGGTCAAAGAGTGACGTTATCCGCGTTCCACGTAACCAGGAATTTTGCACTAGATGCTTCACACGGGTTCACTGCCCTGCTCGGCGAGGACTAGGCTCCGCTCTGGATGCTTCACACGGGTTCACTGCCGTGCTCTGCGAGGACCAGGATCCGCTCTGGACGTTTTCCGCGGGGTCAAAGAGTGACGTTATCCACGTTCCACGTAACCAGGAATTTTGCACTAGATGCTTCACACGGGTTCACTGCCGTGCTCGGCGAGGACTAGGCTCCGCTCTGGATGCTTCACACGGGTTCACTGCCGTGCTCTGCGAGGACCAGGATCCGCTCTGGACGTTTTCCACGGGGTCAAAGAGTGACGTTATCCGCGTTCCACGTAACCAGGAATTTTGCACTAGATGCTTCACACGGGTTCACTGCCGTGCTCGGCGAGGACTAGGCTCCGCTCTGGATGCTTCACACGTGTTCACTGCCGTGCTCTGCGAGGACCAGGATCCGCTCTGGACGTTTTCCACGGGGTCAAAGAGTGACGTTATCCGCGTTCCACGTAACCAGGAATTTCGCTGATTGTATCCGCATTTCACGGGATGGAGGTTTGACTGCTGGCGATATGTATACCACCGAGCCATGGAACTGGGAGTTGCCGCTGTTCCGCTTAGCTTGAAGTTGTGTCTGTCGTTACGAGACGAGTGTTGGGATGATCTCTGGGTCGCTTGTGACCCGTCGAGATTTAGCTTCTTTCTTTGGTGAAACCTGAGGGGAGGTATGTTCCCTTTTTTTTTACGCCCTTGGATTGTGTACAGGGTGTGATGGAACATCACCTGTAGGGCATAAATTTTATTTTTATTTTATTTCTTTTTCCGCGATGCTCTATCGTTTCAGCTTTTATATCGCGAAGGTCGCGATTGCCCCATCATTTCGGCTATTTTTCGCGGCGCCCAATCATTTCGGCTATTTATTTATTTTCTACTCGCTGCTTTTTATTGCGAGTTACCCCATCATTTCGGCTATTTTTCATGCATACATTTTTACTTGCTGCTTTTTATTGCAAGTTTCCCCATCATTTCGGCTATTTCGTATGCATGCGTGGCTTGCTAGCTTTCTCGTCGCAAGCTTGGATTTTAGACACCGATTTCAGCATCAGCACCGCTACAACTGGGATGTTGCCAGGAGCGAATCATCATTTGCCTCTGTCGATGTTGAACAAAGGTGGCTTAGCAAACAGAGTTAAGGGTCCTGTCGACCAAGGCTTTTGACTTCATGAGCCGTAAGGGTTTCACCAAGGTATTTCTCCCTACAAGTCGTGAGGATCTCGTAGGTGTATTTTTTCCTTAGGAATCGTGAGGATCCCTAAGTGTATGTTCCTCTGTAAGTCGTAAGGATCCTACAAGAGGGTTTTCTCCTTATGGGTCGAGAGGACCTACAAGGGTTGCTCATTATATGGACATATCCCTAGTCACAGGTGTGACTTTGCTGGGGAAATGTTTATTCGCGCCCGTGGATTGTATACAAGGGTCAGTATTGAGCCACTTGTAGGGCAATGTCGAAGGGTATGGGGGATTTTGCTTAACCACAGGTTTAGGTTTAGGTCTCTGTGACTTAAGACTTTCAAATCTTATGAGCCGTGAGGGTCCCATAAGAGAGTTCTCTTTACGAGTCGTGAGGATCTCGCAAGTGTATTTTCTCCTTAGGAATCGTGGGGACTCCTAAGTGTGTTGCTCCTTTGTGAGTCGTAAGGATCTCACGCGGGTGTTTTCTCCGTACAAGGTCGAGAGAACCCTGTAAGTGTCTTTTAACGAGGTTGGCCCTTTCGGGTTTTCACAAACACTCGCCGGTAGCCCTGCTGTTTTTACTCACGGAGCCCTTTCGGGTTTTCGTCCGTGCCTATTTTGCTTATGGACATACCATTTTTTTATATTCTTTTTCTCTCTTTTTTTTTTTAAAAACAAGGTCGCGCCCTTTCGGGTTTTCACGAACACTCGCCAGTAGCCCTGCTGTTTTTACTCACGGAGCCCTTTCGGGTTTTCATCCGTGCCCATTTTGCTTATGGATATACCGTTTTTTTTCATTTTTTTTTTATTTTTCTTTTTCTCCTTTTTTTTTTGTCAGCCTAAGGATGCTGCGGTAGTAGTTTAGGGACGTTTCGGTCCGTCGTTAGTTTAAGGACATTTCGGTCCGTCGTTAGTTTAAGCACATTTCGGTCCGTCGTTAATTTAAGGACGTCTCGGTCCGTTATTAGTTTAAAGACATTTCGGTCCGTCGTTAGTTTAAGGACATTTCGGTCCGTTATTAGTTTAAGGACATTTCGGTCCGACATGGAGAAGGCCGGCTACCGCTTATAAAGCTCGAGCTTAGGAAGATAACGAGCGGACATAGTCGTCGTCATCTATCATTGACCTAGGCCGTGGCTCATTAAGCGTAGTATCTCTTTAGGAAGCGACCGTTTATTGGCCTGAAAGTCCTTTCACCGTGCATGTCTATGAGTAGATAGGCCCCACCCTGGTAGACCTTTTTTATGATGTACGGGCCTTCATAGTTTGGCTCGAATTTTCCCCGCTTGGCTCGATTGGGGATCATAGGCCTTTTGACCACTAACACGAGTTCGCCTTGGCGGAATGTCCTCGGTCGGGTCAATCTTTCATATGAGCGCGTCATCTTTGCTTTATAAGCTTCCAGATTTTGTTGCGCTATGAGCCGGGTTTCGTCGAGGGCATCGAGCTCCTCAAGCCGAATGTGAGCATTTTCTTCGTCCGTCAGCTCGTAGTGGACTGCCACTCGTAGAGAGGGTAACTCTATCTCGAGGGGGAGCACTGCTTCCGTCCCAAATACCAACGCGTACGGCGTTGTGTTCGTGGCCGTCTTGAATGTGGTTCGATAGGCCCAAAGGACCTCTTGCAGCCTCTCGTGCCAGTCTTTCTTATTTCGGGACACCGTCTTTTTTATGATCTTCGTCAAGGTCATATTGAAGGCCTCGGCCAGACCGTTAGCTCGTGGATTGTAAACTGAAGAATATCTCCAGTCTATATTGTGCTGCTGCGCGAAGCGGCTAATCTTATGGCTTCTGTAGGCTGGCCCATTATCGGAGATAATCCGCCGTGGGGTTCCAAACCGATAGATGACGTGCGTCTTGAAGAAGTGGAGGATATTCTCCGTCTTCACTTCCCTCAGCGGTACTGCTTCTGCCCATTTCGAGAAGTAATCAGTTGTCGCCAGGATGAAACGATGTCCCCAGGACGATGCTGGCTCGATGGGGCCGACTATGTCAGTCCGTCACATTTCGAATGGCCAGCTAGCCACCGTTGGGTGTAGTGGATTCGGATGTTGGTGGATAAAGTCTCCATGAATCTGGCACGAGTGGCATTGCTTCGCATACTCGAGGCAGTCTTGGACCATCGTGGGCCAATAATAACCCATCCGTTTGATCTTCAGTTTCATTTTCGGGCCTGCCTGGTGAGAACCGCAGAGTCCGTCGTGAACTTCCTGAACGACTCTTTCTGCTTCGTCAGGTCCTAAGCATCTCAGCCACAGAGAATCAAACGACCTCTTATACAGAGTATCATTGACGAAAGCGAAAGATAGAGCTCGTTTCATGAGCTGATGTCTTGAGGACGCTCCTTCGGGCATTCGGTGGGACTTAAAGTAGTCTATGAAAACTTCCCTCCAGTCCTCAGCCTTCTTACGGTCTTTTATTTGTAGGATTGTCTGCTCAGTCGCCCTCTTTTCTTCGTATAATTCCGGAGATATTTCTGCTGGGGCGAGCACTCGAGGGCTTTGTACCACGATTCTGACGTCATCGAGGTTCTCGTCAGCCAGTTCTTTAGCGAGCTTAGCTAACGCGTCTGCTTTGCTATTTTCCGTGCGTGGTATACTTTCCAAAGTGTAGGAGGGAATTTGGGTCAATAGTTGTTGCACCTTTTCGCCGTATTTCACCAACTCCGGTTTGCACGTTTGGTAGTCACCATTTACTTGACTAACAACCAATTGAGAATCCCCGTATATAGAGAGGTCTTCAATTCCCATGTTAATGGCGATCTCGAGACCCGCTATCAAAGCTTCGTATTCGGCTTCATTGTTCGTCCTCGATTCCGTTAAGGAGAAAGCAAAGAGCATTATCCTTCCTTATGGGGTTACGAAGATGAGGCCTACTCCCGATTTGATTATGGGGGTACATTGTTCGTGCTTCTTCATGGAAGATGCCCCGTCAAAATAGAGTTCCCATCGGGTATCACCGCCGCCGATCGCGTCGAATGCATGTTCGTCCGGCAAATTGCAGTTCAGAGGAGAACCGGCAGGTACTGGATGCTCAGCGAGGAAGTCGGCAATGGCGTGGCCTTTCACTGCCTTAAGAGGTCGATACGTTATTGAGAACTCCATCAGGAGTAGAGCCCATTTAGCGAGTCGACCCGTCAGTATAGCCTTCGACATCAAATATTTAAGAGGGTCCACCTTCGAGATGAGACGGACTTCGTGCGCCAACGCATAGTGTCTGAGTTTTGTTATCGCGAAGATTAACGCCAAGCAGTGTTTTTCAATGGGCGAGTAGTTGTTTTCTGCCGCCAGCAGAACTCGACTTAAGTAGTAGAGTGCTCTCTCTTTCCCTTGATCGTTCTCTTGTGCCCATAATGCGCCTAAGGAACCTTCGAGGGCGGTTGTATAAAGAATGAGGGGTTTTCCCTTGACCGGCGCAGCCAACACCGGAGGGTTCTGCAGGTACTGCTTGATCTCGTCTAGTGCACCTTGGCATTTGTGATCCCAAACGAATGGAGTTCCCTTCTTCATCAGGTGGCTGTAAGGACAGCATTTGCCTGAAAGATTAGCGATAAATCGCCGGATGTATGCGAGCTTCCCTTGGAGAGACCGCAACTGTTTGAGGGTTCTTGGCGGAGGCATTTCCATGATCGCCTTGATCTTAGATGGATCTATTTCGATACCTCGATGTCGGATGATGAATCCCAGGAATTTACCCGAGGAGACTCCAAACGCGCATTTGAGGGGATTCATCTTCAAATTATATTGCCGAAAGCGTTGAAATACAGTCTCCAGATGCTTTAAATGCTCTTCGTATGACATGCTCTTTACTACAAGGTCATCGATATAGCACTCGACGATGTCATGTATGAGATCGTCGAAGATTTTTGTCATGGCCCTTTGATAGGTAGCGCCGGCGTTCTTTAGACCAAAGGGCATAACCCTGTAGCAGAATATACCCAAAGGGGTCCGGAAAGCGGTATGCTTCTGGTCTTGGGGATGCATCTTTATCTGATTGTATCCTGACGAACCGTCCATAAAGGAGAAAACCTCGTGAGTGGACATGTTATCTATCATTAGCTCGGTTACTGGTACTGGGAAATCGTCCTTTGGACAGGCTTTATTTAGATCCCTGAAATCCACGCATATGCGTACCGTCCCATTCTTCTTCATTACCGGGACGATATTGGCGATCCAGTCGGGATACTGGACTTCTTGGATAAATCCAGAATCGATCAGCTTCTTGACTTCGGCGTTGATGCTCATTTCAAGCTCGAGTCGCATCCTTCTTGGCTCCTTCTTGACTGGCTTGATATCTGGGGATATCGCTAATTTATGCACAGCAATCTCCGGATCTAATCCTGGTATCTCGGAATAGTTCCACGCGAAGCAGTCTTTATGCTGTAGAAGCACGTTCTTTAATGCGTCCACCCTTTCTTCAGATAGCAGCTCGCTGACGAATGTCGGTCGCGGATCATCTGCCGATCCCAGCTCAATCTTCTTGAGGTTATCTGCAGTAGTATGTATGCCATCTTCCAGTTCTTTCGGAGCTGGCGGAAATTCTGAGATCACCTCATCATTGCTGTTCTCAAAGCACCAGGGAAGGTCATCCATGTCCTTGGGCTCTTCCTTTAATATCGTAATCATGTAACAGGTGCGAATCCGCTTCCAGGACTGAGGTGGATCCGGTTCTGCTCTTGCGGCTTTGGGTTCGTGCTTTTGTGGCGGCGTTACCCTCCAGCCGTTGGATAAAGCGAATCTGCCCTGTTGGTACTGGTCCTCGACCCAGTTCTTGAAGGTGAAGCAGTCTTCGGTAGGATGTCCTATGGCTCGGTGATAAGAGCAATAGCTCAGATGAGAAGCCTTGTTAGCTTGCACAGGGTGTCTAGACTCTGGAAGCGCAATCATTTGATGTTTTATAGTGAGCTCGAGTAACTTCTCCGTCTTGTCTCGAGAGAAGGAATACGCTCGACTCATCTTCTTCGCGAGGGACAAATCCGGACCGCGCAATGCCCGCTTACGTGACTCTCTAATCCTGCGTCGTTGTTGTCGGCTCCTCTCTCCGCTTCTTGATTTATTTCCGTCTCTGCGTCGGGCCTTTCGTACAACCGGTTGACAAGGATGAGCATCTTTGTCTTTTGCAGCCCGTTGAAATAGACGTTGCGTCCTGGCCTTCTCGTAGATGGCCATCTCGCGGTTGTGGTCTTCCCGAGCTTTTTGACCCACTTTCCTGATAGGCTTGTCCATGTTCCCGCCAAAAATTTCTGCGCAAAAGAGTCCAAGGTATCAAATGGCAGCGATACGCTTAAGGAAATACGAACCAGTATCTTCCGGGCTGTTTTTTTGACAAACTCCCGAAGGAGAAATGGATAAATTCTGATTGTATTGAAAGCGTCTCGAAAAACCCTTCGATTTGATATATTATGGGCCTCATAATTCATCCGGGATCAAAAGTTATGAGCAAATGTCTATGCACATGTGATTTAAGGAAGAAGATGCGAACCAGTATTTTCCGAGCTGTATTTTGACAAACTCCGGAACGAAAAACAGCTAAATTCTGATGATATTGAAAGCATCTCGAAAAGACCTTCGATTTGATATATTATGGGCCTCATAATTCATCCGAGATCAAAAGTTATGAGCAAATGTGTTATACACGTGTAATCTAAAGTAATGCTCTACTACATGGGGAATGCATTTTTTAGTCCCACATCGGGAAAAGGAGAGGTGGCTTCTCTACCACTCCAATATAAATAAGAGGGGATACCTCTTAGAAAGGTAGAGTTAAATCCTTAAAGGATTCAATACTCAAAGGAGCTTAGTTCTCCAAAGGAGCTTAGTTCTCTAAGATAGGAGCATGCTCCTCCATAATGCGCATATGCGCAAGCGCCATGTGCGCTACGTGCAACGCATGTGTGCCTGCCATGCGGCACTACGTGCAACGCACGTGCGCACCACATGAGAATATTTAATAATATTAAAAGGAGCTTGTTCTCCATATATAGAAGCTTTGCTTCTCCTCATAATGCGCATGTGCGCCACGTGCAACGCACGTATGCCCGCCATGCGGCACCACGTGCAACGCACGTGCGCACAACAGATAGTGCCTTGCACCTGCTATGAACCTCTGGTTCTCAGATAAATAAATAAATAAAAATAGTGTCTTGCACTTGCTATGAACCTCTGGTTCTCAGATAAATAAATAAATAAAAATAGTGCCTTGCACTTGCTATGAACCTCTGGTTCTCAGATAAATAAATAAATAAAAATAGTGCCTTGCACTTGCTATGAACCTCTGGTTCTCTGAGACAGAAAGAAAGAAAAGATTTTCTTTTCTCTTCTTTGATCTAAATTTAGATCATTAAAAAGTGCCCTGCACTCATTTTCTTGAATCCAAAAGATTCTTGGTGCTTTGCACTATTTGAAGGGCCAGGCCCAAATCAAAATGACCTGACAGGCCAAAATAAATTGCAAGGCAATAAATGGGCAGAGCCCAAATAAATTGATGCTTTGCATCCTTTATATAAGGGCAGAGCCCAAATAAAATTAATACCTTGCATCATTCCTAAAAGGGTAGAGCCCAAAACAAATTGATACTCTGCATCCTTTCTGGGCAAGGCCCAAATAAAAATTAAAAAAAAGAAATGCAATGCAAAAGCAAATAAAACGTTGAACATTTCAACTGGACTTAGCCCAATTTTGGCCATAAGTCCTTAAATTAAATTGACTGAGCAAAATTGCTCTTCTAAATCAATTTACATCCGGTTCGAGGGTACATCTCCGAACTCCTTTGACATCCGTCGTTGTAATTCCTCAACGGCGTCAAAGAGGTGACGGGTCCCAACGACCACACATCGATATGGACTGCGGGGTCCTTAAACTCGTGGACCGAGACGTCCTTAAACTAATATTGGACCGAGACGTCCTTAAACTAATATTGGACCGAAACGTCCTTAAACTAATATTGGACCGAAATGTCCATAAACTAATATCGGACCGAAATGTCCATAAACTAACATCGGACCGAAACGTCCCTAAACTAATATTGGACCGAGATGTCCCTAAACTAATATTGGACCGAGACGTCCTTAAACTAATATCGGACCGAAACGTCCTTAAACTAATGACGGACCGAAACGTCCCTAAACTAATATCGGACCGAAACGTCCTTAAACTAATATTGGACCGAGACGTCCTTAAACTAATGTTGGACCGAGACGTCCTTAAACTAATAATGGACCACCACGTCTTTAAACTGGAACATAGACCACCACGTCCTTAAACTGGAATTGATACAGACCACCACGTCTCTAAACTGGAACATAGACCACCACGTCCCTAAACTGGCGACGGACCACTACGTCCTTAAACTGGCGACGGACCGAAACGTCCCTAAACTAATATCGGACCGAAACGTCCCTAAACTAATGATGGACCACCACGTCCCTAAACTGGCGATGGACCACTATGTCCTTAAACTGGCGATGGACCACCACGTCTCTAAACTGGAACACGGACCACCACGTCTCTAAACTGGAACATAGACCACCACGTCCCTAAACTGGCGACGGACCACTACGTCCTTAAACTGGCGACGGACTGAAACGTCCCTAAACTAATATCGGACCGAAACGTCCCTAAACTAATGATGGACCACCACGTCCCTAAACTGGAATGTGGACCACCACGTCCCTAAACTGGCGACGGACCACCACGTCCCTAAACTGGCGATGGACCGAAATGTCCTTAAACTAATAATGGACCACTACGTCCCTAAACTGGCATCGGACCGAAACGTCCCTAAACTAATAATGGACCACTACGTCCTTAAACTGGTATTGGACCGAAACGTCCCTAAACTAACATCGGACCGAAACGTCCCTAAACTAATGATGGACCGAAACGTCCTTAAACTAATATCGGACCGGAACGTCCCTAAACTAACATCGGACCGGAACGTCCTTAAACTAATATCGGACCGAAACGTCCCTAAACTAATATTGGACCACCACGTCCCTAAACTGGCGATGGACCACCACGTCCCTAAACTGGAAAGTGGACCACTACGTCCCTAAACTGGAACAATAGAGCCTCCAAATGCTCTTTTGCCGGATCTGAACGGTCCCGTTTAAGTTGATCTTAGCCCCAAACACGGCTAGCGCATCCTTAGACATTTAAATGAATGATAAAACCCTCAATCAGCTTTGGTTCAAGGGTACATCTCTGAGCTCCTCTGACACCTATCGTTGTAATCCTTCAACGATGTTAGAGAGGTGATGAGTCCCGATGGCCATAAATTAAATGAATCACCACGTCAGGTTGATCTTAGTCCAAAGCAAGACTAACGTATCCTTGACGAATGTTTAAGTTGATCTTAGTCGCAACGCGACTAATGCATCCTTAAACTAAAAACACCAAACCCAAATCTAAGTAAATACGGATTTGGACTAATCCACGCCCTATGGGCGACGGCATTACTCAGTCTCCGTATACAATCCACGGGCAGCCACAAACAAAACAAACACACACGACACGAAGTGAAATTCTGGAGAAGGAGAAAGTTGTTACCGCAAAGCGGTAGCGTAATTAACTGCAGGGGCTTGCGCCTGCAGGGAAGAGCGTCCCCACAATCAAAAACCCCTCAAGCGAGGGGGAATCTGACAAAGTCTGCTACATCGGCCGCATCCGTCTAAACCTTCGATACACGGTGCCATAAATCAACTTGGCATCTTCGGAGAGGTGGACAGATAAAACCAAATAGCATCTGCCCCGAACCTCAGGCACGTGACGTCCTAATGTCGCAGGCCGCCGTTCGGAGGGGAACAGATTCTGGCACGCCCGGTGGGACCTTTTCCTCTTTCCACTCCACACTTCGTGTGTCGTGTTCGCGAACGAATCGCGATTTGCTGTGGTTGCCTGTGGATTCGAGGTACTAAGATTTGGTATCTTGCTTCGTGCAGGAAACAGAAGATCAATGGCTTCAGACTGCACTACCTGCAACTGCATCTCTCGCTCCATCCCGTCCGGAGGAGTGACTTATGGGCCCCAAGCGGCCTCCCTTTTCAAGATGCCAGTGGAGCAAGTAACTCAGGCCACCGCTGGATTGTTCTTCGGGACTATGCTCCCATTGATAAGCTTCAATGCCCCAATAACATCGCAAGAAGCTCCAAAGAAGTTGGTCTTCGACCGACTTGCCACTGCCGCGACCCCTCTCAACGGGTCATCCAACTCCACTGCTTCAGGTTTTAATGGATTAGGCCAGAGCTCCATCGGGCCCATGAAGAAGCCTGCCATACCAGAAGGCGTTATCCCGAAACGGATAGCCATCCTAACTCCCGTTCCTGGCAAAATCACCAAGGTTGCTTCCCATGTTCAGAAGTCCGCTTCTGACAAGTTGGCCGTCCCCGCTCAACGGACGTCGATCTTTAAAAAGCTGGTACCGGTATATTCTGACCAACACAGGGGGCATGAGGAGGTCACCCCTATAGCTGAAACAACTCCATCAGCACGACATGCCCGACGTCGCTACTGGCGCCGAGTGAAGAAGGCTGGGGGCAACTCCCCCTCTGGACTTACTCCTCCAACTCTAATGGTGGAGATCGATACTGCTGTTCCAACCAAGAACAGCTTTGAGTTGCTGAACTCGGTGCGCAGAAACTCTCCTACTGCGGTGCTAAAGAGAACTCATTCATCTGTGAAGAATATTCCAGAGAAGAAGCTAGAGCAGCCCCTTCAACGGCTGTCCTCTAAAATTTATAAAGTCTGGCGGAGAGTTCAAGACTCCGTGATTGACTCAGACCACTTCCGTCGCCAGAAAAGGGCGAAGGTGGAAAAAGACAAGAACCCCCCCATTAAACGGCAGGGGGCAACAAATGCTAGGATGCCCACTTCAGCGGCTCCTTCAACCTCAAAGGTCCATAAAAGGAAAAGACCAGAGAAAGCTCTCGCGACGATGACAAAATCTAAAAGCGGCGAACCTAAACGCCCCAAATCAGGGGGCATAACAGTTCATACGGTCTATATGGCTTCAGGAAAGGAAGAAAGTCGTACTTCTATGGGCCACCGACCGCTTACCCGGTCAGTGACCAAGTCTCAGGAGCAGCAACAAAAGCTCCAGGAGATGATGACTACAATGGCTGCACTTACTGAACCGAAAGAAAATTCGGCAGTATCATCAGAACAGCGTCACGAACAGGAAACTGACGCCGACTTTTTACGCAGAGTCCTCGAAAAAAGGGACAAAGAAGCTGCAGAGCAAGCGGCTAATATAAAACAGATGGCGCTCCTCTTCCAAGATATGGTAGGGATGATGTTACAGCCGGACCCTCCTGCTGAAGATCCTCCGATCGTCCTTGAAGACGACAGGGGAGAAACGTCAAATCCTCCGCCGGCTCTATCAACAGCCAAGGAGGAGGCAATCTCCAAAGTCGACCTAGACGAATATATAGCTCAGCAGATCCGGGTTCATCAGGCGAATGAAGCGGCTGGGCAAATTATTAGAGTGGGGCGGCCATATCCGGGTTGGTATGACCAAATCAAGTACCCGCCGGGTTACACGATTCCCAAGTTTCATGTTTACAAAGGGACCGGCAATCCCCATCAACATGTTGCCCAGTTCAGGGCGCTTTGTGGTAATACAGGCGGCGACGACAAGTTGTTACTGCGCCAATTTGTTGGAAGCTTATCAGATACGGCTTTCGAGTGGTATTCCGAGCTCCCCAACGACTCTATTAAAACCTTTGCGGAGATGGAGCTGCTCTTCACCCAACGTTTTGCAAGTGCCAGCGAGCGTACCCCAATGACGGCACTGATTAACGCCAGGGTAAAACCCGGCGAGACGTGGGTTCAGTACGCTATACGGTGGCGTAATCTATGGTCTAAATGTGAACAGCGCATAGAAGAATCCCCTGCGGTGGGAATGTTTGTTGGAACACTCGATCCACAAGCAACCATTTCACAATTTATGATGTTCTTCAAGCCGACTTCCTTCCAGGCTTTGATCGACAAATTGGCGCAGATGGACCAGATGGGCCATAAACCCCCTCTCCCGAAGCCGGATTCCCGAAACGACAAAGGAAAGGGAAAAGCGATCGTCGTCGCTAATGCCCAACAACAACCGAACGATTCGAAGCCGGTTGCTCGTCCAAATAATACACGCCCGTACGTACCCCTTGAGGACAGGATGGGACGGGCTTACTCCTTCCCCCGTGATAAAACAAGGAGGTTATTCGAGCTGGCATTGCGCAACAGGCTCATAAATCTGCCAGATCCAAAACGTCCGTCGCAACCAAGTGACGTTAACGATCCTAATTACTGCCCTTATCATAGAGTGTTGGGACATCCAATCGAAGACTGTTACGTCTTCAAAAATTGGCTGGAGAATCAGTACCGTCAGGGCAAATTTGCGCTATCTGACAAATGGAAGGTGAACCCTCCGCAGCCTCACACCTATAAGGGAACGAATGCACCGGGGGCAACATGCTCCGTCATTGAAGAGGCTCCCTGGGAGGTTGTATTATCGGCCAAAACGAGGAGAATGCTAAATGATCTTCAAACCTGCCCAGCGGTCAAGTGGAAGAACCCCTTGGAACCGCAGGTTATTGAGGGGATGTTGAAGCCACGACCGACTCCGAAGACCGATGGTGGCAGTTCAAGCGTTCATAGCCAGCCGTCAAAATCTTCGAAAAAGAAGTAGAAGAAATCTAAGAAGCCCGTGAAGCCTGGTGACAAGCGCATGGACTTACAAAAGCAAATCGATGCGCTGGATGAATATAACCAAAAGGTGCGAACTCCCATCACGCTCCAAGATTTCCTTGATCACGTCTTCCAAAAAGAAGATGAAGGAGAAAGTTCATCGGATGAATCTGACGAATATGTAGCAAGCTGTCATATGATCTCCCATTCGATCACGAACGATGAAGGAACTTCTGGCACTGAAACGCTGGGGGCAAATGCCGAATCAAGAACCCCAGGGTTACCAGTTGAAATGATTAGCGCGTTTCTTAATGAAGCACGGTTGAAAAGCAAGGCTGATCGAGAACGCGAGACGGCTATATTCGAAAGGGCCAAGCGTCAGCGACTTGAGGAAGGAGCCGAAATGATCCCGCTGGAGCAAAATGCCTTCAACGCTGACAAAAGCCAATTCAAGATAAAAAAGAAGTTTGCTAAGGCCATATCGATGGGCATGAAGCCACCACCCTCTGAAGAAAAAGTTACTGGCGTGGTAGGAATGCACCCCTCTTATTGCTTATATCATCAGAAGGTCTCGCATTCCACCCAAGATTGCAAAGCTTTCAATGGATGGTGGCAAGAATACGTCGCCAATCGACAACGCTTTAAACGGGAAAAGCGTAAAATTCGTAGGGAGCAAAGAAACACGACCAAAAAGCTTGAAAGAACTGCCGGCAATTGTCACATGGTTAACACTACCGGGTCACAAGTGCCTACATTCGGGAGCGACTCTGATGAGGAGCTGGAGCTCGGCCCCCTCTTCGAAGAATCCATTTCGGGAAAAGAAAAAGAACTGAAGGCCTGCGAGAATATACAGCTGCGCAATCGAACATTACCCGAAAAGAACCTCGGACCCTTGAATAAGAAAAACAAAGGGAAAGAGAAGGTCTCTGAAGACATCGCTTTGGATGACCAAGTTGCGGAAGAATTAACCGCCAAGAATCCCCCAAAAATGAATAAAGTAGATTACAATGTCTTGGCGCATCTGAGAAAGCTACCCTCACAACTCAGCATTCTCGATGCCCTATTGCTATCAAAAGAGGCGAGGGATTCTTTGATTAAGGCCCTACAAGATCCGGACCAGTTCCAAGCCTTCCTAGCCGAACAAAAGATGAAGGATGAATTGGAAGAGGTGCACACAGCCGACGTTGCTTTTGGTGATGAAGACCTTCTCCTCGGGACGTGTGAACACAATCGCCCCCTTTATGTCTCCGGATACTGCCATGACATAAAGATAGAAAAAATCTTGGTCGATAACGGATCGTCTGTCAATTTACTCAATATGCGAGTGTTAAAGGAGATTTGCATGAGTGTCCAACACCTCGCCCGGGACAAAATCACCATCTCCGGTTTCGACTCTCAATCCTCAAAGACTCTTGGATCTGTGATTTTGACGCTACGCTTCGGGGTGCTCGTCACAGACATCAAATTCCATGTTATAGACGCCAAGACGTGCTACAATGCTCTGCTCGGCCGACCATGGCTACACGAATACAATATCATCCCTTCTACACAGCATCAGTGCATGAAGTATTCTAGGGACGGCCTCGAGTACACAGTGGCAGGAGAGTTGAATCCATTTTCCGTGAACGAAGTTCGCAAGTATGAAGATGCCAAATACTTCCTACCGAGTTTCGAAGACACGGAAAGGTGTCACAAACCGGAGAACAAAACTAACGCAACCATCCCTGTCTTCGGCAGTGACACCGAGGAGGAGGAGGATATAATTTATTCAGGTCCGTCCCAGTCCACCAGGCCAGGACCATCCGTTCCTTCATTAATCTTCGGTAGTGATTCAGAGGATGAAGTTCATGTTGTATTCCCTGCTCGGCCTTCAATACAGATTTCCGCTGATGAAGAGCGAAGTCTGCAGGTAACCATGGTGCCGCTTGAACATTACAAAGAACTGGATGCACTCGACACCAACAGCATAGAGGAATTGCAGACATTCTATATCCCTCCCGGACGAAAAGGCGAGAAGGCAATCCTATTCTACCGTTCTGAAGAAAACAAAGTGGAAAGAGAAATTTGGCATGGCGCAGATCCCACGCTCGACGGGCTTCAGCCTATCCGTCTTCCCAGATATTATACCCAAGGTTTAAAGAAACTGCTGAAACGCCAAGGGATGTCCTTCACACAGACCACTAGAAAAGCCAAATTCTATGACAAGGTCTGGAACGTTCCCGGGACTCAGTGCAAACTGCCTAACGGGAGAACAGAGACGAAAGGACTCGGGTATATTCGCTCAAAGAAACGTGAGCTAATAAACAGCTGTTATGCCATGTATGACTTTGATGAAGAAGCAGACGCTCACTGGGAAGATGCTAATCCTGGATCAGTAAAAGTTCCCGATGCGAGACCTCCTAACCCATCGTCTGAAGGCCAAATGAGCAAACCTACAAGGGATGCCAGTCGAGAAGCCCGAGATGAGCACGATCGTGAAATGGCAATCTATGAGAAAGCCAAGACACAGCGTCTCCTTCAACAGGCAGTAAAGAACGAAGATGTTGCCCCACGTCAGCCTGCTACAAAAAGGGTTCGACGCGAAAGCAAAAACAAGTCGAGGGGCCGAAAAGGTGCTCGACAACCACAAGACAGAGCTAAGAAGCCACGCATCCGAGAGTCGAGCGTTATTGACCTAGCCCTTATGAAGAAAATGGGTCGAGCATACTCATTTCCTCGGAACAAAACAAGGAAAATACTTGATCTTGCTCTAAAACATCAAATGCTTACTCTGCCAGAGTCTAAACACCCTGAGCAAGCAGGCGAAGTCTCCACCCCAAATTATTGCTCTTACCATCGAGTAGTAGGGCATCCGCTTGAAGATTGTTTCACCTTTAAGAACTGGGTTGAGGACCAATATCAGCTTGGCAAATTCGCATTGTCTGACAGTTGGAAGGTAGCGCCGCCGCAAAAGCACGAACCCAAAAACACAAGAATAAAACCAACCCCGCATTGGGATTGGCAGAAAACTCGCACCTGTCATGTGATAACAACATTAAAAGAAGGGTCCGAGGACATGAACAACCTCCCTTGGTGCTTTGAAAACGACCGCGATGAGGTAATCTCAGAATTTCCCCCAGCTCCGAAAGAACTGGAGGATGGAATCCACACTACTGCAGATAACCTCAAGAAAATCGAGTTGGGGACGGAAAATGACCCGCGACCGACATTCATCAGCAAGCTGCTATCTGAAGAAAGGATGGCCGCGTTGAAGGATGTGCTTCTACAGCACAAAGATTGCTTCGCGTGGAACTATTCCGAAATGCCGGGACTAGATCCAGAAATTGCTGTACACAAATTGGCAATATCCCCGGACATCAAGCCAGTCAAACAGGCGCCAAGAAGAATGCGACTCGAGCTTGAGATGAGCATCAACGCCGAAGTCAAAAAGCTGATAGACTCTGGCTTCATCCAGGAAGTTCAATACCCTGAATGGATCGCTAACATCGTCCCAGTGATGAAGAAAAATGGGACAGTGCGCATATGCGTAGACTTTCGGGATCTTAATAAAGCCTGCCCAAAAGATGATTTCCCAGTGCCAGTTACTGAATTTATGATAGGCAATACATCCACTCATGAGGTTTTCTCCTTCATGGACGGCTCGTCGGGGTATAATCAAATAAAAATGCATCCTGAAGATCAGAAAAACACAGCTTTCAGGACCCCTCTCGAGATATTTTGTTATAAGGTGATGCCCTTCGGTTTGAAGAACGCTGGTGCTACTTATCAGAGGGCCATGACGAAGATCTTCGACGACCTTATACACGAAATCGTTGAATGCTATATCGACGATCTCGTGGTTAAAAGCAAATCATACGAGGAACATCTCGAGCATTTGAAGATCGTGTTTCAACGCCTTCGGCAATACAACTTGAAGATGAATCCTCTTAAATGTGCGTTCGGGGTTTCCTCGGGCAAATTCCTAGGATTCGTCGTTCGACACCGAGGTATTGAAATAGATCCGTCAAAGATCAAAGCGATCATGGAAATGCCTCCGCCGAGGACTCTCAAACAGTTGCGGTCTCTCCAAGGGAAACTCGCATACATACGGCGATTTATAGCCAACCTTTCAGGAAAGTGCCGCCCTTATAGTCACCTGATGAAGAAGGGAACCCCATTCGTTTGGGATCAAAAATGCCAAGGCGCACTGGATGAGATCAAGCAATACCTGCAGAACCCGCCGGTGTTGGCTGCTCCGGTTAAGGGGAAGCCTCTTATTCTTTATACAACCGCCCTCGAAGGTTCCTTAGGCGCATTATGGGCACAAGAGAACGATCAAGGGAAAGAAAGGGCGCTCTACTACTTAAGTCGAGTGCTGCTGGGGGCAGAAAGCAACTATTCTCCCATTGAAAAACACTGCCTGGCATTGATCTTCGCAATAACAAAGCTTAGGCACTACGCGTTGGCCCACGAGGTCCGTCTGATTTCAAAAGTGGACCCTCTCAAATATTTAATGTCAAAAGCCATATTGACAGGACGACTCGCTAAATGGGCCCTGCTCTTGATGGAATTTTCCATAACATATCAACCTCTCAAGGCAGTAAAAGGCCAGGCCATCGCTGACTTCCTTGCTGAGCATCCCATACCTGCCGACTCTCCTTTAAACTGCGATTTGCCAGACAGACATGCATTTGACGCAATCGACAGTGGTGATACCCGTTGGGAGCTTTACTTCGATGGAGCGTCCTCTATGAAAAAGCACAAACAAAGTATGCCAACGATCAAATCGGGGGTGGGACTCATCTTTGTGACTCCCCAAGGAGGAATAATACGCTTCGCCTTCTCCTTAACGGAGCCGAGAACGAATAATGAAGCTGAATATGAAGCTTTGATAGCAGGCCTCGAGATCGCCATCGATATGGGAATTGAGAGCCTCCTCATATACGGGGACTCCCAACTGGTCGTCAGTCAAGTGAACGGCGATTACCAAACATGCAAACCGGAATTGGTAAAATACGGTGAAAAAGTGCAACAACTGCTAACCCAAATTCCCTCCTACACGTTGGAAAGCATACCGCGCGCGGAAAACAGCAAAGCAGACGCACTAGCCAAACTTGCTAAAGAACTGGCTGACGAGAACCTCGACGACGTTAGAATCGTAGTACAAAGCCGTCGAGTGCTCGCCCCAACAGAAATATCTCCGGAATCGTCCGAAGAAAAAGGAACGACTGAGCAGTCGACCTTACAAATAAAAGACCATGAGAAGGTTGAGGATTGGAGGGAAGTCTTTATAGACTACTTCAAGTCCCACCGAATGCCTGAAGAAGCGTCCACAAGACATCAGCTCACGAAACGAGCTCTGTCTTTCGCCTTCGTCAATGATACTCTGTACAAGAGGTCATTCGATTCTCTGTGGTTGAGATGCTTAGGACCTGACGAAGCGAGAAGGGTCGTCCAAGAAGTTCACGACGGACTCTGCGGTTCCCACCAAGCAGGCCCTAAGATGAAGTTAAAGATAAAGCGGATGGGCTACTACTGGCCCACGATGATGCAAGATTGCCTAGAATACGCGAGGCAATGTCATTCATGTCAAATTCATGAGGACTTCATCCATCAGCATCCCAATCCACTGCATCCAACAGTGGCTAGTTGGCCGTTCGAAATGTGGGGAACTGACATAGTCGGTCCCATCGAACCAGCATCGTCAAAGGGACATCGTTTCATATTGGCGACGACTGATTACTTCTCCAAATGGGCAGAGGCGGTACCGTTGAAGGAAGTAAAAACGGAGAACATCCTCTATTTCTTCAAAACGCATGTCATATACCGGTTTGGAACCCCAAGAAGGATCATCTCTGACAATGGGCCAGCCTACCGAAGTCATAAGATTAGCCGCTTCGCACAGCAGCACAATATAGACTGGTGATATTCCTCAGTTTATAACCCGCGAGCTAACGGTCTAGCTGAGGCCTTCAACAAGACCTTGACGAAGATCATGAAGAAAACAGTGTCACGAAATAAGAGAGATTGGCACGAAAGATTGCAAGAGGCTCTTTGGGCGTATCGAACTACATTTAAAACGGCCACAAACACAACGCCATACGCGTTGGTATTTGGGACGGAGGCAGTACTCCCCCTCGAGATAGAATTACCCTCTCTACGAGTGGCAGTCCATTACGAGTTGACGGACGAAGAAAATGCTCACCTTCGGTTTGAAGAGCTTGACGCCCTTGACGAAACCCGGCTTCTGGCACAGCAAAATCTGGAAGCTTATAAAGCGAAGATGACGCGCTCATACGAAAGATTGACCCGACCGAGGACATTCCACCAAGGCGAACTCGTGCTAGTCGTCAAAAGGCCCATGATCCCCAATCGCGCCAAGCGGGGAAAGTTTGAGCCAAACTATGAAGGACCGTACATCATTGATAAGGTCTACCAGGGCGGGGCCTATCTACTCATGGACATGCACGGTGAAAGGCCTTTCAGGCCAATAAACGGTCGCTTCCTAAAGAAATACTACGCTTAACGAGCCTTAGCTTAGGTCAATGATAGATGACGACGACTATGTCCGCTCGCTATCTTCCTAAGCTCAGGCTTTATAAGCAGTAACCAGCCCTCTCAACGGCGGACCGAAATGTCCTTAAACTAATAGCAGACCGAAACGTTTTTAAACTACTACCGCAGCATCTTTAGGCTGACGAGATAAAAAAAAAAAAACATATAAAAATAAAATAAAATAAAATAAAAAAACGGTATGTCCATAAGCAAAAAAGGGCACGGATGAAAACCCGAAAGGGCTCCATGAGTAAAAACAGCAGGACTACCGGCGAGTGTTCGTGAGAACCCGAAAGGGCGCGACCTCTTAAAAAAAAATATATATATATATATATATATATATACATACATATATATATATATATATATACATACATATATATATATATATATATATACATACATATATATATATATATATATATATACATACATATATATATATATACATACATACATATATATATATATATATATACATACATACATATATATATATATATACATACATACATATATATATATATATAATAAATAAAAACGGTATGTCCATAAGCAAAATGGGCACGGATGAAAACCCGAAAGGGCTCCGTGAGTAAAAACAGCAGGACTACCGACGAATGTTTGTGAAAACCCGAAAGGGCGCAACTTCGTTAAAAAACCCTTACAGAGTCCTCTCGACCCTGTAAGGAGAAACCACCCGCGTGAGATCCTTACGACTCATAAGGGAACAACACACTTAGGAATCCCCACGATTCCTAAGGAGAAAATACACTTGCGAGATCCTCACGACTCGTAAGGAGAACTCTCGTATGGGACCCTCACGGCTCATGAGATTTGAAAGTCTTAAGTTACAGAAACCTAAACCTGTGCTTAAGCAAGCCCCCACAAACTTCCAATATTGCCCTACAAGTGGCTCAATATTGACCCTTGTATATAATCCACGGGCGCGAATAAACATTTCCCTCGCCAAATTTCATCCATAACTGGGAATACGTTCGCATGGTAAACAACCCTTATAAATCCCCTCGATTTATGAGGAGAAAACCCTCCTGTAGGATCCTTACGACTTACAGAAGAACAAAACACTTAGGAACCCTCACGGTTCCTAAGGAGAAAATACACCTACAAGATCCTCACGACTTGTAGGGAGAAATACCTTTATGAGACCCTTACGGCTCATGAAATCGAAAGCCTTAGTCGACAGGTCCCTAACCCTGATCGCTAAGCCCCCTTTATTCGACAATAACGGAGGCAAATGATGATTCGCTCCTGGCAATATTCCAGTTGCAGCGGTGCTGATGCCGAAATCGGTGTCCAATTTCAGGTTTATGGCGAAATCCAGTAGGCCGCTCATGCATACAAAATAGCCGAAATGATAAGGCAACTTGCAATAAAAAGCAGCAAGTAAAGTGTATGCATGCAAAATAGCCGAAATGATCGGGCAACTCGTAATAAAAAGCAACGAGTAAAGATAAAATAAAAAAGCCGAAATGATTGGGCACCGCGAAAAATAGCCGAAATGATTGGGCAATCGCGACCTTCGCGATATAAAAGCTGAAATGATAGAGCATCGCGGAAATAAAATAAAACAAAAATAAGAAATGATGAAACTTCGGCCCTACAGTTAAGATCACATCGATCCCTGTATACAATCCAAGGGCGCAAACAAAGAGGAAACCATACTTCCCCAGCGGATTCCGTCGAATGACGAAGCCAAACCTCAACGGTTCATTTCAACCGAAGAAGCCAGCAAATTCCTCGACTCACGGATACAAACACTCCTTGACGAGAGCTTCCTGATCCGCGTCGACCCGCAGAGCCACCAGTGCCTCCGTAGGAACCATCGACTCGTTTCAAACCCCAGGGACACAAATAATCCTTGGCGCTTGGGAAACAAATAATCCCTCGCAAAACTTCTCAACTCACGGATACAAACACTCCTTGACGAGAGCCTCCTGATCCGCGTCGACTCGCAGAGCCACCAACGCCCTTGTGGGAGCCATCGACTCGTTTCAAACCCCAGGGACACAAATAATCCTTGGCGCTTGGGAAACAAATAATCCCTCGCAAAACTTCTCAACTCACGGATACAAACACTCCTTGACGAGAGCCTCCTGATCCGCGTCGACTCGCAGAGCCACCAGCGCCCTTGTGGGAGCCATCGACTCGTTTCAAACCCCAGGGACACAAATAATCCTTGGCGCTTGGGAAACAAATAATCCCTCGCAAAACTTCTCAACTCACGGATACAAACACTCCTTGACGAGAGCCTCCTGATCCGCGTCGACTCGCAGAGCCACCAGCGCCCTTGTGGGAACCATCGACTCGTTTCAAACCCCAGGGACACAAATAATCCTTGGCGCTTGGGAAACAAATAATCCCTCGCAAAACTTCTCAACTCACGGATACAAACACTCCTTGACGAGAGCCTTCTGATCCGCGTCGACTAGCAGAGCCACCAGCGCCTCCGTGGGAACCATCGACTCGTTTCAAACCCCAAGGACACAAATAATCCTTGGCGCTTGGGAAACAAATAATCCCTCGCAAAACTTCTCAACTCACGGATACAAACACTCCTTGACGAGAGCCTTCTGATCCGCGTCGACTCGCAGAGCCACCAGCGCCTCCGTGGGAACCATCGACTCGTTTCAAACCCCAAGGACACAAATAGTCCTTGGCGCTTGGGAAACAAATAATCCCTCGCAAAACTTCTCAACTCACTGATACAAACACTCCTTGACGAGAGCCTTCTGATCCGCGTCGACTCGCAGAGCCACCAGCGCCTCCGTGGGAATCATCGACTCGTTTCAAACCCCAAGGACACAAATAATCCTTGGCGCTTGGGAAACAAATAATCCCTCGCAAAACTTCTCAACTCACGGATACAAACACTCCTTGACGAGAGCCTTCTGATCCGCGTCGACTCGCAGAGCCGCCAGCGCCTCCGTGGGAACCATCGACTCGTTTCAAACCCCAAGGACACAAATAATCCTTGGCGCTTGGGAAACAAATAATCCCTCGCAAAACTTCTCAACTCACGGATACAAACACTCCTTGACGAGAGCCTTCTGATCCGCGTCGACTCGCAGAGCCGCCAGCGCCTCCGTGGGAACCATCGACTCGTTTCAAACCCCAAGGACACAAATAATCCTTGGCGCTTGGGAAACAAATAATCCCTCGCAAAACTTCTCAACTCACGGATACAAACACTCCTTGACGAGAGCCTTCTGATCCGCGTCGACTCGCAGAGCCACCAGCGCCTCCGTGGGAACCATCGACTCGTTTCAAACCCCAAGGACACAAATAATCCTTGGCGCTTGGGAAACAAATAATCCCTCGCAAAACTTCTCAACTCACGGATACAAACACTCCGTGACGAGAGCTTCTTTGACTCACATCTCGGGCAGTAAGGATTCAAAAACTCACTTCCTGAACAATGGGACCCTGCAAGTCAATCCTAAATGGTCTCTTGCATACTATTCACGGGTCTCACTCTCTGAAGTCGATTGTCGACAAAGAGGGAAACAACCGCTTACGGGTCCTCTCGACTCGTAAGAGGGAAAACTCTCTTATAGGATCCTTACGACTTATAAGAGAAAACACACTTAGGAATCCTCACGATTCCCAAGGAGAAAATACACCTACGAGATCCTCACGACTCGTAGGGAGAAAGTCTTTATAAGACCCTCACGGCTCGTAAAGTTGAAAAGCCTTAGGTGGCAGATCCTACCCCTGTCTCCTAAGCCATCACTGCCCTACAAAGAAGTCAAGATGGGCCGACCATCTATGGGCCACACTTGCCAAAGCTACATGCCACTGAAATGGAGAACTTACTCATAAGCGTATGAACTACTCCACGCCAGAGTGAGACAAAAAAAAAAGAAATAGAAGGATGCGGCTCATGGAGTTAAGGGTTGGAACTATATCCCTTAAGAGTTGAGATTTGAGTCAATGATAAATGACGACGCTTGTGTCCGCTCGTTATCTTCTCAGATCAAGATTCTGAAAGTGATACATCAACCCAAAATTGGTCATACGCCATGCATAACTCTGTATAACTCTGCACTACTTCACCCACGTACATACTTACGTGGGCAAAGTAGTGGGGGGCATTTGTTCCCGCCAAAAATTTCTGCGCAAAAGAGTCCAAGGTATCAAATGGCAGCGATACGCTTAAGGAAATACGAACCAGTATCTTCCGGGCTTTTTTTTGACAAACTCCCGAAGGAGAAATGGATAAATTCTGATTGTATTGAAAGCGTCTCGAAAAACCCTTCGATTTGATATATTATGGGCCTCATAATTCATCCGGGATCAAAAGTTATGAGCAAATGTCTATGCACATGTGATTTAAGGAAGAAGATGCGAACCAGTATTTTCCGAGCTGTATTTTGACAAACTCCGGAACGAAAAACAGCTAAATTCTGATGATATTGAAAGCATCGCGAAAAGACCTTCGATTTGATATATTATGGGCCTCATAATTCATCCGAGATCAAAAGTTATGAGCAAATGTGTTATACACGTGTAATCTAAAGTAATGCTCTACTACATGGGGAATGCATTTTTTAGTCCCACATCGGGAAAAGGAGAGGTGGCTTCTCTACCACTCCAATATAAATAAGAGGGGATACCTCTTAGAAAGGTAGAGTTAAATCCTTAAAGGATTCAATACTCAAAGGAGCTTAGTTCTCCAAAGGAGCTTAGTTCTCTAAGATAGGAGCATGCTCCTCCATAATGCGCATATGCG
Source organism: Agapanthus africanus (assembly GCA_030015575.1). Lineage (NCBI taxonomy): Eukaryota > Viridiplantae > Streptophyta > Magnoliopsida > Asparagales > Amaryllidaceae > Agapanthus > Agapanthus africanus. The sequence goes on from JASDDO010000006.1 coordinate 351,291,620, forward strand.
CAAGCGCCATGTGCGCTACGTGCAACGCACGTGTGCCTGCCATGCGGCACTACGTGCAACGCACGTGCGCACCACATGAGAATATTTAATAATATTAAAAGGAGCTTGTTCTCCATATATAGAAGCTTTGCTTCTCCTCATAATGCGCATGTGCGCCACGTGCAACGCACGTATGCCCGCCATGCGGCACCACGTGCAACGCACGTGCGCACAACAGATAGTGCCTTGCACCTGCTATGAACCTCTGGTTCTCAGATAAATAAATAAATAAAAATAGTGTCTTGCACTTGCTATGAACCTCTGGTTCTCAGATAAATAAATAAATAAAAATAGTGCCTTGCACTTGCTATGAACCTCTGGTTCTCAGATAAATAAATAAATAAAAATAGTGCCTTGCACTTGCTATGAACCTCTGGTTCTCAGATAAATAAATAAATAAAAATAGTGCCTTGCACTTGCTATGAACCTCTGGTTCTCTGAGATAGAAAGAAAGAAAAGATTTTCTTTTCTCTTCTTTGATCTAAATTTAGATCATTAAAAAGTGCCCTGCACTCATTTTCTTGAATCCAAAAGATTCTTGGTGCTTTGCACTATTTGAAGGGCCAGGCCCAAATCAAAATGACCTGACAGGCCAAAATAAATTGCAAGGCAATAAATGGGCAGAGCCCAAATAAATTGATGCTTTGCATCCTTTATATAAGGGCAGAGCCCAAATAAAATTAATACCTTGCATCATTCCTAAAAGGGTAGAGCCCAAAACAAATTGATATCTGCATCCTTTCTGGGCAAGGCCCAAATAAAAATTAAAAAAAAGAAATGCAATGCAAAAGCAAATAAAACGTTGAACATTTCAACTGGACTTAGCCCAATTTTGGCCATAAGTCCTTAAATTAAATTGACTGAGCAAAATTGCTCTTCTAAATCAATTTACATCCGGTTCGAGGGTACATCTCCGAACTCCTTTGACATCCGTCGTTGTAATTCCTCAACGGCGTCAAAGAGGTGACGGGTCCCAACGACCACACATCGATATGGACTGCGGGGTCCTTAAACTCGTGGACCGAGATGTCCCTAAACTAATATTGGACCGAGACGTCCTTAAACTAATATTGGACCGAAACGTCCTTAAACTAATATTGGACCGAAATGTCCATAAACTAATATCGGACCGAAATGTCCATAAACTAACATCGGACCGAAACGTCCCTAAACTAATATTGGACCGAGATGTCCCTAAACTAATATTGGACCGAGACGTCCTTAAACTAATATTGGACCGAAACGTCCTTAAACTAATGACGGACCGAAACGTCCCTAAACTAATATCGGACCGAAACGTCCTTAAACTAATATTGGACCGAGACGTCCTTAAACTAATGTTGGACCGAGACGTCCTTAAACTAATAATGGACCACCACGTCTTTAAACTGGAACATAGACCACCACGTCCTTAAACTGGAATTGATACAGACCACCACGTCTCTAAACTGGAACATAGACCACCACGTCCCTAAACTGGCGACGGACCACTACGTCCTTAAACTGGCGACGGACCGAAACGTCCCTAAACTAATATCGGACCGAAACGTCCCTAAACTAATGATGGACCACCACGTCCCTAAACTGGCGATGGACCACTACGTCCTTAAACTGGCGATGGACCACCACGTCTCTAAACTGGAACACGGACCACCACGTCTCTAAACTGGAACATAGACCACCACGTCCCTAAACTGGCGACGGACCACTACGTCCTTAAACTGGCGACGGACTGAAACGTCCCTAAACTAATATCGGACCGAAACGTCCCTAAACTAATGATGGACCACCACGTCCCTAAACTGGAATGTGGACCACCACGTCCCTAAACTGGCGACGGACCACCACGTCCCTAAACTGGCGATGGACCGAAATGTCCTTAAACTAATAATGGACCACTACGTCCCTAAACTGGCATCGGACCGAAACGTCCCTAAACTAATAATGGACCACTACGTCCTTAAACTGGTATTGGACCGAAACGTCCCTAAACTAACATCGGACCGAAACGTCCCTAAACTAATGATGGACCGAAACGTCCTTAAACTAATATCGGACCGGAACGTCCCTAAACTAACATCGGACCGGAACGTCCCTAAACTAATATCGGACCGAAACGTCCCTAAACTAATATTGGACCACCACGTCCCTAAACTGGCGATGGACCACCACGTCCCTAAACTGGAAAGTGGACCACTACGTCCCTAAACTGGAACAATAGAGCCTCCAAATGCTCTTTTGCCGGATCTGAACGGTCCCGTTTAAGTTGATCTTAGCCCCAAACACGGCTAGCGCATCCTTAGACATTTAAATGAATGATAAAACCCTCAATCAGCTTTGGTTCAAGGGTACATCTCTGAGCTCCTCTGACACCTATCGTTGTAATCCTTCAACGATGTTAGAGAGGTGATGAGTTCCGATGGCCATAAATTAAATGAATCACCACGTCAGGTTGATCTTAGTCCAAAGCAAGACTAACGTATCCTTGACGAATGTTTAAGTTGATCTTAGTCGCAACGCGACTAATGCATCCTTAAACTAAAAACACCAAACCCAAATCTAAGTAAATACGGATTTGGACTAATCCACGCCCTATGGGCGACGGCATTACTCAGTCTCCGTATACAATCCACGGGCAGCCACAAACAAAACAAACACACACGACACGAAGTGAAATTCTGGAGAAGGAGAAAGTTGTTACCGCAAAGCGGTAGCGTAATTAACTGCAGGGGCTTGCGCCTGCAGGGAAGAGCGTCCCCACAATCAAAAACCCCTCAAGCGAGGGGGAATCTGACAAAGTCTGCTACATCGGCCGCATCCGTCTAAACCTTCGATACACGGTGCCATAAATCAACTTGGCATCTTCGGAGAGGTGGACAGATAAAACCAAATAGCATCTGCCCCGAACCTCAGGCACGTGACGTCCTAATGTCGCAGGCCGCCGTTCGGAGGGGAACAGTCCATTCGTTCTTCAAACGACGGACTCGGCATTTCAATCACGGGATCTAGTTTTGATGAGGGGTTGGCATTTCCTGATGGGGCGTCCTCTTCTTCATCAAAAGTATATATGGCGTAGCTACTGTGGGCCCGTTCCCGTTTTCCGGTTCTCGCATATCCAAGCCCAAGTGTTTCTATTTTCCCGTTGGGCAATTTGCGTTGGGTCCCAGGGACATCCCAAATCCTGTTGTAGAACCGAGCTTGTCGAACAGTCTGTTTTAAGGGTACTCCTTGGCGCTTCAATAGCCTCTTTAGTCCATTTGTGTAGTATCTGGGCAAACGGATAGGTTGGAGCCTGTCGAGTGTAACATCCGTGCCATGCCAGATCTCTTTCTCTATTTTCGACTCTGAGGATCGGTAGAATAGGATTAACTTCTCACCCCTTTGCCTGGGAGGGACGTAAAATGTTTGCAGGTCCTGCACATTGTGAGCTTGAAGTGTGTCGAGATCCTTGTAGTGTTCCCGCGGCACCATGGTGATTTGCAAACTCTGATCATCGCTAGGGGTGCTTGTATTGACAGCCGATTGGAGAACACGGCATTAACCTTATCTTCCGAGTCACTTCCGAAGACCAACATGGGGGCGGACGTCCCCGGGTTGTTGCGTTGAGATGGCCCGGCATAAACTATCTCTTCTTCTTCTTCGGTATCGCTCCCGAAAACAGGGATGGTGGCGGCGGCTTTGTTCTCCGGGTTGCGACACCTTTCTGTATCCTCGAAATCTGGCAAAAAGTACTTCGCATCTTCGTATTTGCGGACTTCGTTCACGGAAAATGGGTTCAACTCACCTGTTACGGTATACTCGAAACCATCCTTAAAGTACTTCATACACTGATGTTGTATAGAAGGGATGATGTTGTACTCGTGTAGCCAAGGACGACCGAGCAAGGCGTTGTAGCAGGTCTTGGCGTCAATGACATGGAATTTGATGTTTGTGACGAGGAGTCAAAAGCGTAATGTTAGTATCACGGATCCGAGAGTCCGTGACGATTGTGAATCGAAACCGGAGATAGTAATTTTGTCACGAGCGAGGTGTTGCACACTCATGCAGATTTCCTTCAACACCCGAACATTAAGGAAATTGACGGAGGATCCATTATCCACCAGGATCTTGCCTATCTTGATATCATGGCAGTATCCGGAGACATATAGGGGACGGTTGTGGTCGCACGTCCCGAGAAGGAGGTCTTCGTCACCGAAAGCGATGTTGGCCGTATGCACTTCCTCCAATTCATCCTTCATCCTTTCAGTGGCGAGGAAGGCTTGGAATTGCTCAGGTTCTTGTAACGCCTTAATTAGTGAGTCTCGCGCTTCTTTTGATAATAGGAGGGTATCGAGAATACTAAGCTGAGAAGGTAGCTTCCTTAGGTGCGCTAGGATGTTATAGTCCACCTTATCCTTCCTAGGAGGGTCTTTGGCAGCCAGCTCTTTCATGGCTTGGTCATCTAAAGTGATATCTTCAGTGACATTTTCCTTTCCCTTATCTTTTCTACTCGCGGGCCCGAGATTCTTTTCTGGGAGTGTGCGATTGCGCAGCTGAATGTTCTCGCAGGCCTCCGATTTCTCCGCTTTCCCTAAAACGGATTCTTTAAAGAGAGGGCCCAGAGCCATTTCTTCATCGGAGTCGCTCCCAAAGGTGAGAACTTGTGACCCTCCGGCGTTAACCATGTAACAGTTGCCAGTGGTCCTGTTGTGCTCGTCGGCCGTACTTCTTTGTTCTCGACGAGTCTTGCGTTTCATGCGCTTAAAATGTTGCCGATGAGCAACATATCCTTGCCACCATATCTTAAAGGTGTCGCACTCCTCCGTGGGGTATGAAATTTTTCGATGATATGCGCAATAATCAGGGTGCCTCTCCACCCCATTGAGCATGTTTCCTTCCGAGGGTAGTAACTTCATTCCCATTGACATGGCTTTGGCAAACCTTTTTCTCGTCTTGAATATCTTCTTGTCTGCCTCGGATGCCTTTCGATCTGGCGGGGGTACTTCAATTCTTTCATTTAGTCGCCTGCGTTCGGCTCCTTCCGATGCGGCCATCTCACGCTCCTGATCTGCTTTACTCTTTAGACGAATCTCGTCCAGAAAGGCGTCGATCATTTCATCTGTTGGCCACACAAGTCCTGGCTCAGGGTGTGCCCCCAGTTTCTCGATACCAGAAGTTTTCTCATCTTTCGAGCGGGAAATCACATGACAACTCGCCACATATCCCTCGGATTCATCCGATGAGCTCTCTTCCTCATCTTCCTTCTGAAAGACGTAGTTGAGGAACTCTTGCAGTGTGACGGGAGTCCGTGCCTTTTGATTGTACTCCTCTAGCGCGTCAATCTGTTTCTGCAAATCCGTGCGCTTGTTTCCAGGCTTCACGGGCCTTTTGGATCTCCTCTTCTTTTTCTTCGAAGATTTTGACGGTTGGGTGTGAGTACTTGGGCCATCACCACGAATCTTTGTAGTTGGGCGCGGCTTCAACATCCCTTCGATGATTTGAGGTTTAAGCGGGTTCTTCCATTCAACCGCTGGGCACGCATGAAGGTCACTCAGCATCCTTTTGGTTTTAGCTGATAGCACGATTTCCCATGGAGCTTCTTCAATAAAGGAACAAGTCGCCCCCGGTGCGTCCGTCTTCTTAGGAGTATGCGGCTGTGGCGGGTTCACCTTCCATTTTTCGGACAGCGCAAACTTTCCCTGGAGGTATTGATCTTCAATCCATCCTTTGAAGGCGAAGCAATCCTCAATCGGATGGCTTACCGTTTGATGGTAAGGGCAATAGTTGGGGTTGTTCACCTCAGTGGGTTGTGGCGGTCGCCTTGGATTTGGCAGGTTTATAAGTCTGTTGCGTACTGCCAGCTCGAATAGCCGTTTCGTCTTGTCCCGTGGGAACGAGTAGGGACGCTTCATCTTCTCATTATAATACCGGCGTCTTTCTTCCAGTTGATCAGTCAGCTTTGGGGCATTGGGTTGCTGCTGGGCATTCGCGACGAAGGTTGCTTTTCCTTTACCCTTGTCACTCCGAAGCTCGGGCTTCGGGGGAGACGGTCTATGACCCATTTGGTCCATCTGGGCCAGCTTGTCGATTAGAGCCTGGAATGTGGTTGGCTTAAAGAACATCATGAACTGGGAGATAGTTGCGTGAGGGTCTAGGGTTCCTACGAACATGCCCACCGCGGGCGCTTCCTCAATGCGCTGCTCGCATTTCGACCACAAATTCCGCCAGCGTATAGCATACTGGACCCAAGTTTCGCCTGGTTTTACCCTGGCGTTAATCAATGCCGTTATTGGAGTGCGTTCGCTGGCGCTCGCGAATCGCTGAGTGAATAGCAACTCCATTTCAGCGAACGTCTTGATAGAATCGTTCGGGAGTTCTGAATACCATTCGAACGCTGTTTCTGATAAGCTACCCACGAATTGGCGAAGCAACAGTTTATCATCACCGCCGGTGTTACCGCAAAGGGCCCTGAACTGGGCGACATGTTGGTGGGGATTGCCGGTCCCTTTATACACGTGAAATTTTGGTATTGTATAACCCGACGGATATTTGATTTGGTCGTACCAGCTTGGATACGGCCGCCCCGTTTTTACGACTTGACTAGCTGCCTCAGTCGCATGATGAACCCGGATTTGCTGGGCTATATAGTCGACCAAATCAGCCTTAGAGATTGTCTCCTCCTTGGCCATTGAGAGGGCCGGCGGTGGATTTGACGTTTCTCCCCGGTCGTCTTCAAGAACGATTGGGGGATCCTCAGCGGGTGGGTCCTGTTGGATCATCATTCCTATCATATCTTGGAAGAGAAGGCCCATACGCTGTATGTTGGCTGCTTGTTCAGCAGCCTCTTTGTCCTTCTTCTCCAATATTCGGCGAAGGAACTCAGCGTCGTTTTCTTCCTCCTGGCGTTCGTCCGAGGATGTTTCTGGGTTTTCTTTTGGCCCGGTAAGTGCGGCCATAGCATTCATCATTTCCTGGAGCTTTTGCTATTGCTCCTGAGCTTTGGTCACTGACCGTATAAGCGGTCTATGACCTGTAGGCGCACGGCCGTCTTCCTTTCCTGACGCCATGTATACGGTATGGACCATCATGCCCCCAGACTTAGGGCGTCTGGGCTTAGTGCCTTTAGCTGTCATTGCAGGCTGGGGGATCTTCTCTGGCTTCCTCCATTTATGAGCAGTGGAAGTTGAGGGAGCCGTTGAAGTGGGCACCCAAACAGCCTTTCGTGGTTTAGCCTAGTGACTGGCTTCTTGTTGGATTTTCAGCTTCTTGTGCTGGCGGGAGAAGTTTGGATCGATCATCGAGTCTCAGGCCTGCCGCCAAACCTTATAGATCTTGGAAGACAGCCGTTGAGGGGATCGGGGCTGTTCTGGCTTTATTTTCGCAACTTTTTTTAGTGGAGGAGGAGACCTCTTTAGCACCGCAGTAGGAGAATTCCTTCGCACCTTATTTAGCATCTCGAAGCTGTTCCCAGTTGGAACGGCAGCATTAACTTCCACCGTTGAGGCTGATGGAGTTAGCCCAGAGGGGGAGTTGCCCCCAGCCTTCCTTACTCGGCGCCAGTGGCGACGTCGAGCGTGTCGAGCGGACGGCGCTGGTTCAGCGATGAGGATGGCTTCGTCTTGCCCCCTGTGTAGGTGGGGGGTCGTTGCTGGTGTTAGCCTGTTAAAGACCGATGTCCTTTGGGTAGCAGGAGCAGGAGCTGAAGCCGTCAATCTTGTAAAGACCGACTTTTTGGCCGGGGAAGCCGCCTTGGCGACTTCAGGAGCAGGACCGGTCACTTTCTTAGAAGCAGCCTTCTCTGGGATTGTAGGCCGCATTGTGGGTCCACAGGAGTCTTGGCCCAATCTAGAGAAGACCGAGGCGCTGGTGTTGGGCGACCCGTTGAGAGGGGCCGCGGCAGGGGTAAGACGATCAAAGACCGACTTCTTAGGAGCTTCTTTTGTCAGCACCGGAGCGGTGAAGCTTGTTGGCGGGAGCATGGTCCCAAAAAACAATCCCGTGGTGGCTCGAGTGACCTGTTCCACGGGCATTGTGAATAACGAAGCAGCTTGGGGTCCGTAGGCTATACCTCCTGGCGAGGCAGAGCGTTGGATGCAATTGCAGTCCGAGCAGTTGGAGCATTTCGCAGAAGTAGAAGCCATCGATTCTTTGCTTTCTGCAATAAGCAAGACGCCAAGTCTTAGTATCTTGAAACCCAAGGGCAACCATTAGCGAACCGCGATTGGTTCGCGAATCACGACACACGAAGTGTGGAGTGGAAAGAGGAAAAGGTCCCACCGGGCATGCCGGAATCTGTTCCCCTCCGAACGGCGGCCGAGACGCGGGACGTCTCACCTGAGGTTCGGGGCAGATGCTAATTGGTGCTATCCGTCCATCTCTCCGAAGATGCCAAGTTGATTTATGGCACCGTGTATCGAAGGTCTGAACGGATGCGTCCGATATAGCAGACTTCGTCAGATTCCCCCTCGCTTGAGGGATTTTGATTGTGGGGACGCTCTTCCCTGCAGGCGCAAGCCCCTGCAGTTAATTACGCTACCGCGTCGCGGTAACAACTTTCTCCTTCTCCAGATGGTCACTTCGTGTCGTGTGTGTTTATTTTATGTTTTGTTGCCCGTGGATTGTTTACGGAGACCGAGTTATGTCGTCGTCCGTAGGGCGTGGACTAGTCCAAATCCGTATTATCTTAGATTTGGGTTTGGGGGTTTGGTTCGAGGATACGTTAGCCATATTTAAGGCCAAGATCAACTCAAACGTTTGTTAAGGATACGTTAGTCTAACCTGAGACTAAGATCAACTTAACGGGACCGTTTAAATCCGACAAAAGAGCATTTGGGCTCCATTGTTCCAGTTTAGGGACATAGTGGTCCATTTAATGTATGGCCGTCGGGACCCGTCACCTCTCTGACGACGTTGAAGGATTACAACGACAGATGTCAGAGGAGTTCAGAGATGTACCCTTGAACCAAAGTTAATTGGGGGGATCTATAGTCCAGTTTGGGACTAAAGTCTGTTTGAAAGGTTTAAAGATACGTTAGCCATATTTAAGGCTAAGATCAACTTAAACGGGATCGTTTAAATCCAACAAAAGAGCGTTTGAGCTCTATCGTTCCAGTTTAGGGACATAGTGGTCCATCGCTAGTTTAAGGACATTGCGGTCCATGGGTAGTTTAAGGACATTGCGGTCCGTTGTTAGTTTTAAGACATCTCGGTCAAGGTTAAGGACGTCGTAGTCCATGGGTTTAAGGACCCCACAGTCCATTGTTAGTTTTAAGACATCTCGGTCAAGGTTAAGGACGTCGTAGTCCATGGGTTTAAGGACCCCACAGTCCATATCAATGTGTGGTCATCGGGACCCGTCACCTCTTTGAAGACGTTAAGGGATTACAACGCCAAGTATCAAAGGAATGAAGAGATGTACCCTGGAACCGGAGTGGATTAAATAGTCTTTGGCCCAATTTGGGATCAAGACCAATTAATTATGTTATGAGCCCATTAGCCCAGTTAATTACGAATTGAGGACTTATGGCCAGCTTGGGCTAAGTCCAATCATGTCTGGGACATCGGCCCTCCTGTTGGTCCCTTGAAGGAGAGGCTTTGCCTCTGGCCATTTAGCCAATTGGGCCAATGCCTAGTGTTAAACACTAAAGACCAATCAGTGTTGAACACTGAGAATGAGGTTGATAAGTCAGTGTTTAACACTAGAAGATAGTTGGTGTCAACACCAGCAACAAGGCCTTCAAATTAGTGTTAAACACTAAAACAGCCAGTGTTAAGCACTGGCAACAGAAATCCCAAATTAGTGTTGAACACTAAGGTAATCAGTGTTGAACACTGCAAATAAAGTTCTTTGCTTAGTGTTGAACACTAAGGCCAAACAACGTTTTAACACTGAATTCAGGGGTTCCAATTTAGCGTTAGACGCTGAGGCAAGAAGGGTCACGTGGTAGCACGTGAGGGCGCCCTCCCTTCGTTTGTTCTGCTGAGAAGATCGCATCTTTTGGAGCATCACGTGTCATCACGTGACGGGTGTTTGAATGGAGTATGTTAAAGCCTCTGCCAAGGGTCACGTGGGTCACGTGAGGCACTGCCTCAAAGGGCTTTCTGTAGATCTTTTGGGGGGGTCACGTGGTGACACGTGACCCTGCTTTTCTGTAGTTGTTTAGAAGATCTGTTAATCCCTTTCAGGAATTAAATTCCTCGTAGGGTTGAACCCTAACAATAATTTCAGAGGAATTAAATTCCTAATTCCTTTTGAAGAGTTGAACTCTGAATTTTCTGTAGGAATTAAATTCCTCATATATGTGAAGAACTGAATAGGGTTAAAAACTTTAAGGATTTAAACCCCCACTCTCTGTTAGAGAATTATTCTGGGGAATAAGATTAAGGGAATTAAATTCTTGTTGTTTTAACAGAACTAAGTTCTTAACTAGGGTTAAACCCTGATTCTTTTCATTCTGAAGGAATTAAATTCCCATAACACAGGGTCAAACCCTAATTTTATTTTGAAGGAATTAAATTCCTATAGTTCTGTGAGAATTAAATTCTCGTGTTTCCATTCCCTCTCTATGCTTTGGATCTGCATGGCAGGATCTCAACCCATTGAGAATTAAATTCTCAACTCAAGGGGAGATGTGCACTTTACAGATCCTCCATCAAAGAGAGAAGAAATATGTCCTTCTGTTTTATATCAGAGTTAAACTCTGTTGAGAATTAAATTCTCTTTTCTTTCAATGAAACCTTCCCTTTCTTACCTAGGGTTTTCTTTTGCAGAAATCCAAATTCCTCTAAAGTATCAAGGCTCTCTCTCTTTTCTTCCCTCTGCCTATATCCTCCTTTTGTGCGTCTCTTGGCTCCTATTTATAGGAGAAGCAGCCGAGTCAATTAGTTTTTGATGAATCTTTCATTGAGAGATTTGATTTGTATCCATAATTCGTTTTGGACCTTTGGATTATTAGGTGGATTTTATTCACCATTGGATTTTAAATCCAGAGATTCTCCTTTGTTATTTCGGTTAGATTTTACGGGGAAATCTTCCTAAATTCGAGATTTTCCCATAGATAGATGATATTTAATCACCTTTAAATCTTTAATGCAACCGGTTGCTTTTGGAAAGATTTGAGAGGTCTTTTCTCAGAATTTAATTCTGTTAACAAATGGACTTTGAAGTCGGTCACGTGTGGCCACGTGACCCTTGGTCACGTGTGGGCACGTGACCCCCTTTTGGAACGAGCCCTCTTCTTTCTTTTGCGCTCTGCTTTCTGGTCGCTGCTTAACCGTCACGTGCGACCACGTGACCCCTGGTCACGTGTGAGCACGTGACCCTCGTCTGGAGCCTTTTTCTTGGTTTAACCGGAGAACAAATCTACTACTTTTGATTATCACGTGCCAACACGTGACCCTGGTCACGTGGGAGCACGTGACCTCTTCTGAAGCCTTTTCTTTGATTTGATCAGGGAACCGGTTTGCCTTTGAAGCCATTTCTAATTGTCACGTGCCAACACGTGACCCAGGTCACGTGGAAGCACGTGACCCTTTCTGAAGCCCTTTTCTTTGATGTAGTCGGGAAGCTGAATTTGCCTTGCCGATACTTTTAGATGTCGCGTGCCAACACGTGACTGCAGGTCACGTGTAAGCACGTGACCCTTTTCTGAAGCCTCTTCCGTGGGCTTTCCTGATTCTAAATCAGGAAACAGTGCTGGTGCGTCGTTTTGTCCTCGGAATCTTCTCGGATTGCCGTCGGAAGTTCGTCGGAGCTTCGCCCTTTTGCTAACTCCACTTGCACACAAAAGACTTGGGAATTTTCTTGAGAGTTTGGGCAGGGATTTGGGAGTGAGGAGGGGTGATTTGAGGATGGTATTTATAGGAAAAATTATGGTTTTATGGTAGTGAAAGAGTGTATTAAAAATTTGTATTAAAATGGATTAAATGGGGGTATTTTAATTCTCTGGTTAATTGCAGAGTATTTAAACAGTGCAGGGGGATGGGGTAGGCTAAAGGGTGCTTGGGGTTAAAGAAAAATTGGGATCGGACCGAGTTGGACCGGCGGCGCCGGCCGAGTCAACCGTTTCGCCGGCCCGAGTTGGGCGAGTCGGGGCCCATCTTGGCGCCACGTGTCCCTGACGCTTGGTCTACTGCAGTGAACTCGTTTGTTTTTTGTGTGACTCTTGGTTTTACGTGTTGGGCACATGTAGACCTTTGGGCTTCTAAAAGATTAAATGAATTTAATTTAAAAAACAGTGGGGCTGATGGGATTTGAACTCTGGTGCTTTGGTTCAGCAGTGCAAGGTCTTACCAATGAGCTACAAGCTCCTTCTTACTGTTCAAAAGCAAATCAAACTTATAACTTGTGCTCAGGCTCAAGTACCCCTTTCTGTATTTTTGAAAAAAATTACACAAAAACTTTAGGGTTGTTACAAAATCTCCCCGATGAGAATTAAATTCTCAACTTGTGGAGAGATCTGCTTCTGCAGATCTCAACCAGAGAAAGAACTTAGTTCTTTGAGAAGTGTTAAACTCTTAATTTGAGAATTAAATTCTCTTTTGTTTTGTGGGAACTTTTGGGAGGCTTCTGTATATTTTTTAGAAGCTTATGGGTGATCTCCTCCTTTTTTCTAGAGAATTAAATTCTCTCTCTTTTTCTTTTCTCCTCTCCTTACTTCTATTTATATGAGAAGAAAAAGAATCAATTTGTTAAGAAAATCCCTCATTGAGAGATCATGATTGATTCCATGATCTTTTTAGATCAATCGGTGAATTTTATTCACCGTTGGATTTTTAATCCAAAGGCTCTCTGTTTCACAGAGAAGATTTCTTATTTGTTTAGCAAGATTATGAATATCTTGTTAGTTTTAACAAGATCAGAATTTTATTCTATCATATCTTTTAGTTTAACAAGATCAGAAATATATTTTCTTAATATAGAATTTAATTCTATCATATGGATATCTCGTTAGTTTAACATAGAATTTTATTCTTATCATATGAATATCTTGTTAGTTTAATAAGATTAGGAAAATATTTTCCTATGATAGAACTTTATTCTACCAGATGATCACCGTTGGATCTTTGATCCAAAGGTCCTCTGTTTAACAGAGAAGATCTTTCTAGTTTGAGGAAGATCGGGAAAATATTTTCCAAATAGAATTTAATTCTAGAATTTGACAGGAGCATTTTAATTTGGGGCGCTCACATGCTTTGCATGTAAGTAGCAAGAGAACTCACGTGTTTAACACGTGACCCCTGGTGTGGGTTTTAGCCTGTTTATGTTCAGAGCGCTCACGTGTTTAACATGTGATGCCCGTTTGGCCATTTAGATTTATTTATGTTCAGCGTTCATATGCTTTGTATATGAGCGCTCACGTGTTTTATACGTGAGGCATGTTTGGCCATTGGTGATTTATGTTCAGCGCTTATATGCTTTGCATATGAGCGTTCACGTGTTTTACACGTGAGGCATGTTTGGCCCTTAGTTATTTTCTTTTAGCGCTCATATGCTTTGCATATGAGCGCCCACGTGTTTAACACGTGAGGCCAAATTTTGAGGACTCTCCCCCCTTTTTTTATATGGGAACAAGTAGCTCTTGGCCGAAAATTTTAGCGGGAACAAATGCCCCCCACTAGTTTGCCCATGTAAGTTTGTACGTGGGTGAAGTAGTGCAAAATAATACGTGGCCATAGAATTGAGGGCTTAGTAAACAAGTTTAAGGTCCTTATAACCTAAGACTTTTTTCATCTTCATGAACCATAAGGGTCTCAAGAAGGTTTTTTCCTCCCTACAAGTCGAGAGGGTCTCGTAGATGTATATTCTCCCTAGAAATCGTGAGGATTTCTAAGTGTTCATTGTCTCCGTGAGTCGTAAGGATCTCACTCAGGTATTTTTCCTTACGAATCGTGAGGATCCATAAGTAGCCCCTTTTTTTATTGGCGGATGTGGCTTTGGCAAATGTGGCCCGTAGATAGTCCATCTTGGCCTCTTGATTGGGCAGCGATGGCTTAGGAAACAGGTTTGGATCTGCTGCCTAAGAATTTTCAACTTTATGAGCCGTGAGGGTCTCATAAAGACCTTTCTCCCTACGAGCCGAGAGGATCCCGTAGGTGTATTTTCTTCTTAGGAGTCATGAGGACTCCTAAGTGCGTTTTCTCTAGAGAGTCGTAAGGACTCACAAGAGAATTTTCTCCCTTACAAGTCGAGAGGACTCGTAAGTGGTTTTTTTTCCCTCCTTATCGATATTCGACTTTGGAGAATATGGCCCGTGGATAGTATACAAGAGTCAGTTTGGACCTGCTTATAGGGCAGCGATGGCTTAGGAAACAGGTTTGGATCTGCCGCCAAAGACTTTTCAACTTTATGAGCCGTGAGGGTCTCATAAAGACTTTTCTCCCTACGAGTCGAGAGGATCCCATAGGTGTATTTTCTCCTTAGGAGTCTGTTCCCCTCCGAAAGGCGGTGCACAGGACCATGATGTCCTGTGGCTGAGATTCGGGGCAGATGCTATTTGGTTTTATCCGTTCACCTCTCCGAAGATACCAAGTTGATTTATGGCACCATGTATCGGAGGTTTAGACGGATGCGGCCGATGTAGCAGACTTCGTCAGATTCCCCCTCGCTTGAGAGGTTTTTGATTGTGGGGACGCTCTTCCCTGCAGGCGCAAGCCCCTGCAGTTAATTACGCTACCGCATAGCGGTAACAACTTTCTCCTTCTCCAGAGTTTCACTCTGTGTCGTGTGTGTTTGTTTTGTTTGTGGTTGCCCATGGATTGTATACGGAGACTGAGTAATGCCGTCGCCCGTAGGACGTGAATTAGTCCAAATCCGTATTTACTTAGATTTGGGTTTGGTGTTTTTAGTTTAAGGAGACGTTAGTCGCGTTGCGGCTAAGATCAACTTAAACGTTCGCCAAGGATATGTTAGTCCTATTTTGGACTAAGATCGACCTGAACGGGATCGTTTAGATCCGAAAGAAGAGCAATTGGCTCTATTGTTCCAGTTTAGAGACGTGGTGGTCCATGTTCCAGTTTAGGGACGTGGTGGTCCGTCGTTAGTTTAGGGACATTTCGGTCCGATATTAGTTTAGGGACGTTTCGGTCCACTATTAGTTTAGGGACGTCTCGGTCCACTATTAGTTTAGGGACGTCTCGGTCCACGAGTTTAAGGACCCCGCAGTCCATATTCAAGTGTGGTCGTTGGGACCCGTCGCCTCTCTGACGTCGTTGAAGGATTACAACGAGAAGTGTCAGAGGAGTTCGGGGATGTACCCTCGAACCGGTAGTAAATTGATTTAAGAGAGCATTTGTGTTCAGTTCAATTTAATTTAAGGACTTACGGCCAGAATTGGGCTAAGTCCAGTTGAAAATGTTCCACATTTTTATGCATTGCATTTCTTCCATTTTTTTTGTTTGGGCTTTGCCCGTAAAAATGCAGAGCATCAAGTTATCCTGGGCTCTGCTCATTTATAAATGATGCAAGGCATCTGTTTTGTCTGGGCTTTGCCCCCCTTTATAAATGCATAGTATTTTTATTATTTCGTTTGGGCTCTGCCCATTTATAAATGATGCAGAGCATCAATTTAATTAGGCCTGTTTAGTCTTTTAATTGGGCTTGGCCCTTCAGGAAAGATATGCATTGCATTTGTCAGGCGCTTTACGCCAATTACTGAGCGCAAGCACTTATGATGAGGACACGTGTCATGTTCTGGTGAGCGCAAGCGCAACAGCGCAGTGCGCTGCGCTAGTGCGCTGCGCTGTTGCGCTGCTGACACGTGGCGCGCTCTCAGCGAGTTGCGCCAATTCCAGAGAGCAAAGCTCTATCTTAAGAGCGCGTAGCGCAAGTTGTTCTACAGCTAACACGTGGCGCTCTCTCAAGAGCGCAACAGCGCAGTTTGGAAGTGCAAAGCACTATTATTATTTTTTTTTTTTATCTTTGATCAAATTAGAATCAAAGAAAATAAATTTTTCTTTCATTTCAAGAACCAGAGGTTCATAAAAGTGCAAAGCACTATTTATTTATTTATTTATTTTTTCTGTTTTAAAGAACCAGTGGTTCATAAGAAGTGCAAAGCACTATTTATTATATGAAGATCATTGATCTTGTTTTTAGATTAATGATCTATTAGAGGGAATTTCTTCTCCCTTATAAAGGTTTTTTACCTCTTCTTGAAATTTTTCTCAGAGTTCTCTCTGTTTGAAGCTCTTGATTTTTTCAAGAAAAAAAAATGTTCATGCCTTTGAATTGAGGCCTAAGGTCCTTTTTATAGTGCCCATAAGTTTGTTGAATTTGTTAAAGAGATCTTTCTCTGAGTGATTTGGGGAATTTTCTCCACCGTTGGATCTTTGATCCAAGGGCTTCTGCTTTGCAGAAGAAAATCTTCTTGTTTTAACAAGAATAGAGAAGATTTCTTGGAAATTTAATTCTGTTTGGCGCAGATGCCCCAGCACGTGACACGCGCTGACACGTGTCGCGCAGCGCAGAGCGCAGCGCAACTGCGCTAGCGCATCTGCGCTGACACGTGTCGCGCAGCGCAGAGCGCAGCGCAACTGAAGCGTTGCTTCATTTAAACAGAGCTTTGCTCTGATTGGGCGCGCCTTCTTGGACGCTGCGCTGACGTATTAGCGCCTGACATGTGGCGCGTTGCGCCCGAGACTTGAAGCGTTGCTTCAAAATTTTGAATTTTTGAATTTGAACAGAGCTTTGCTCTGATTGGGCGAAACAAATGCCCCCCCACCGTTGCGCTCACGTGGCGCACACGTGAGTGCAGCGGTGGCAAGCCCTTGACCGTTGGATCAAGAGGCGAGCTGAAGAGGCGCAGGCGCCTTATAAATAGGAACTTTGGTTCTTAGAAAATCTTACCGTTTCTAAGATTTTTATTTTCCAAAGCTTTGCTCTCACTCAAGAACTTCAGAGCTTTGCTCATTTCTCAAGTCAGAAACTTTAGGTAAAAATTAATTTAAATCAAATTAATTTAACTTAATCTTAACCAAAGAGCTTTGCTCTCACAGATCTTTCGATCCAAAGGGATCCCCATTGGGGTTTCATAAACAGAGCTTTGCTCTCAAAACTTATAGATCTACAGGGATCTCATTCATGGGTTTTAACCCATGAACAGAGCTTTGCTCATAGATCAAGTGTGGATTTTTTAGATCTGCCAAGTGAAGAACTTATTATAAGTTTTCATGGGTTTTTCAAGGCCCCAAATTTTTTTTTTAAGTATTAAGATTTTCTGATGGATCTTTTCCATTATTATCACAGAGCTATGCTCTTTTTAAGTAATTTTATTCCTTTGAGACCAGAATTTGACAAGTGTCATTCTGTGACAGAGCTTTGCTCTGAAAGAGGAGATTTTCTCCTTGTCTCTAGGGATTCTTCCCCCCCCCCTTTTTTAAAATGGGAATGTTTCCCTGGGGCCAACTGACAATCTCATCCAATGATGAGATTGTCTTATTAACTGACGTATTGTCATTTAGATTTTGTGGGTCCCTCTTTGGTCTCCTACTCACTGCACTGTAGTGCGGTGTAATTAATTAATTTAATTAATGCATTTTCTTTTTTTTTTTAGACGCCAAACGTTGGAATTACAATACTAATGGCTAAATTGTTCTTTTTGCAGCGATCATGTCTCTAGACACTTCATTCCCGTTCGTCCGCTCGGAGGGGGGATTTCCTGAGGCACCCTTGGACCGTGAAGTCCTGACCATGATCAGAGAATATGACCCGGAGTACAAGAAACTCCACCTTTGGGGGTCTTGGTATAACCAAATTATCATGGGTCGACGCAGCTTCACATGCGCAGTGCCGTCTGAGCCCATCACGGCGATTCACTATGCTATCCCACCCTCGGTGCAGTATGCCGTGGAGTTGGTGGATTGGACATCGAAGGGTTTTCTACATCCCGCTATAGATGCGATACCGGTTCAGCGTCCTATGGTTTTGGACATCCTAGGACGCCGTATCTGTCAGGGTGAAGCACGACCTTGGGGGCAATTTTATAACCTTGGTCTGATCCCCCGCCACCCGATTGGCTATCTGCCGTGGGCCCGGTACATCCTGTCGACGAAGAAGTCGCAGTTGATAAGATTAGGACTGTGCACCGCGGTCTACGTCTCTCTTTTCCAGTATCCCACGCTCCCCACCTGGTGGTTCAAAGCTTTCTTGGAGCAATGGAATATTCCTACCCACACTTTCCTTGCCATGGATCGGGAAGTGTCAATCTCCTTGGAGGAGTTTACGGAGGTATCTGGCTTACCAGTGATGGGGGAACATTATGAGGAGCTACTCCCGACAGATGTGTACATCTTTGGTGCTAGGCCGATGGTAAGGGGGTCACACCAGAGAATGCCGTTCAACATCAATTCCCAAGCTTGATTAAAGTGTTGAACATATATGAGTCCCTCTTCGTCGAACATGGGGGTCGGGGAGTTAACTTTGAGGACTTCATTGCTCGTTTCCTTCGTCCAAGCGTCATTTCATCGGAGGCTGCCAAGTTCGCCACCCTGGATGACCCCTTCGGTCTAGGTGTGGACAACCTACCGGAGAAGGATATAGATCAAAAGGGTTTTTTTTCTTCCGGACTTCCCTACTATGTCATTTGCAGAAATTGCGGCCCCTGGAATGGATGAGGAGGCCTTTTTCTTGGGATTTCTTGGATTGTGGCTGAGCTGATTTGCAATCCCAATGCACTCTCATCGGATGCGACCCTCTGTCTTTTACCCAGCCCACCGGATGGTCATCGGGGTAAAGGTAGCTGTTGGGATTGCTGGCTTGGCGCACTTATACCATGGCCTCAGTCGAGCAGCGGATGCTAATGAGCCCGGGGTACTGCATGTGGTCTTCCCGATGCATTACTTTACATCGTGGCTCGAGCTACACACAGCGGGTGTCTTTGGCATGCATAAAAGGCCCTCGTTCTTTGACAAGTGCGGTTTTCCCCGCATTATACAGCTGATTGGCGTATCAATTGTAACCCCATCACCGCGGAACGCCAGGGGCTTACTCGTTCGCCCTCACACCGTTGGAGCCGGTATGTCCTTTGTCGATAAGGTATTGACCATTGGGAAGGTGTCTACCACTGTGACGCGGCCATTACAAGATGTCTTTAAAGATGGAGCCTCAGTTTTGACGGCTCGGGAGACCCTTCACTTATATTCCATTAGACCGGGTTTCTTAGTCTTTAGGCAGAATGGTGTGGCAATTTTTATGAGGTATAACCCGCATCGTTTTGCCCAACAACTGGGCTACGATCAAGGGGTCCCTTTGGAAGCCTTCTTGCCGGAACCCACTGCCACTGAAGAAGGGATAGAGAACGCACTGCACCATTTCATGCGCCTGAATACGAGCTCTCATTTTTTTATCAATGCGCCGGCTTATGCTCCGAGAATCCTCAATTTGTACAAAGACTGGTACAATCATGCAACAGGAGCAGTTATAAAGGAGGAAAGGCGACTGTTGGTCGATCGTAAGGGTGTGCCTCCAGGTACCGATCGCAACGCTCCTTTGGTCCCAAGGACCCCAGTAGTTGCCCCTTTAAAAGAGGTCAGAACCGGACCATCGCGTGCGTGAAGCCCTCAACGTGACTCGTCGCTCCCTGATGTCGCAGATGCACCTGCAGCGCCCCGTGCTCTGGCGGAGACAGTGGTTGTACCCTCGCCGGAGTCTGGCGTGGGTGCGGACATCGGGACCCGTCGTCCCAAAGTGGCTGCTAAACGGAAGTCGATCCCCCGTGAGCCTAGGGTTGGAGGGCAAAAGAAAAAGAAGTCGCTCTTCGCTGCGGACGTCGTGTTCGGTCAGGAACCCCATGCTCCCTATGCCGAGGGCCTGATCGAATACGGGACGAACGAAGGACTAGGGATGCCGCCGCCGGACGATACAGACTTGGAAGCCGCTCTCGAAACTTCGGCGTGGTTGGCAAAGCGTGACGCGTGGCTGGCCAAGCTTGCGCAATCAGGTAACTATTAGTCGCCTTTTCTTTATTGCAACATATCCTCTTCATTGCAATTGACTGACGCTTTTCTTTCTTTCCTTTCGACAGGCATCACTGATGAAGAAGCCATCGCCGCTTCTTTGAAGACTTTCCAGGAGGAGGAACGTCTTAGAGCGTCTATGGGCCTTAGTAAGTTTTAATCCATCAAGTTTCCATCTCCCTTGTGTTATGGTTGATCTAACCTTTCTCTTTTTATTGCAGAAACCTCAATGCCGTTCCCACCAAGCGACGAGATGTTTTACCAGCTGCCGATGTTCCCGCTTCCTCTGGGCCACCGCAGGAGGTTCGTCTTGAAGAGCCGATGAAGGATGCCTTAAAGGCTCTTGAGGCATCCCTGAACGAGGATGACGACGCCTTGAAGAAGGCGTCACTAAGGTCCATCGCGACAGCTCGGGAAGAGAGGAAGCGGCAAAGGCGTGAGGCGAAGGCGCGCCGGGCTGCCTTGGCTGCGAGAGCGGGCCCCAGCACCGTCCCTCGCGCTGATACTCCATCCGAAGGGGCCCCTGTCGCCCTATCTACTGCCCGCAGAGAGGTGGTGCGCGCAGTTCAAAGCGCAAACGGTAAATCCGCTTCAGGTAATATTTCTCTCAGAGTTTTTATTATAAGGGTTTTTAATGTCATTGGTCCTTATATCCCTCATCTTGCAGGGCCGAGTCCGATCGTGGGGGAGGCGGAAACCGTTGATCCCAAAGAAGCAGAGGAGGCGGTACCTGCCGAACTCGAGCCGACGGTGGGCAACGTCGTTGTGGCTTTGGAGCCTGAGGCGGAGGTCGAGGGGCCTGCCGCCGAGAAGGTCATTGATGCTGAACCTGAAGTGGTGGCAGATGATATGATCATTATAAATGAGTCCAGGGTGGCGGCGAATGAAGCGCTCGAGGCTGGCGATCCCCCGGCGATGGTGGACGATACAACCGCCACTACTGAACCTGAGAGAGTGGTGGGTGAGGCGGCCATGATTCCCGAGGACGAGCCAACTGCTCCCTCTCTGGAATCTGGCAATACTCCAGTCATAGCCCTCTCCATCTATGGTCCTCCGCCGTCTCCAGGTCTCGCGAGCACCGCAACGGTCCCCATCGAGTCGGGCGATGAGGTCACGGGCGGTGGTCTCATGTCGATAGAGGAGGGAGTCGCCTCTGTTTCAGCCGGGAGCTCCTCAGGTAAACCCCAAGTTGCTGCTTTTCTTTACTTTACTATCTTTTCTAACAAGTTCACCTTTTCGTAACGTAGGTGCAGCCAGTGCCGATGCCCCACTGCTCGAGGGAACGCCTTCAACGACTGCCTTGGCAGTGGTCACCTCTCAACCCTCTCTCATACCCTCGAAGATGTTGGAAGGTATGTGTTTGCGATTTATTAATCTTATCTTCCAGATGTACAATTTGTGTACTAAAGTCACACTGTTGTATCTTCCAGGAGTGCTTTTTGATCATCTCTATCAAGTGTTGCTCCCACACTTCTCCTTCCCATCTGAATTCGCCTCTCCCTCTGGTGGCGCTGGTGAGTACTGTTCCCGATTGGTAGCTTTGTCTTTTCAGTGGTAGAATTATTTCTAACTCTCTCTCGTTCTGACTGCAGTGCTGCAAATCGAAGTGGGAGCAGAAAGATCGGCTGCACCACCAGCCCTTCCGGCCTTGCCACCTGTCTCCATCGGTACAGTAAACTATCTTATCAATGACTTCCTTCATATCTATTGAATCATCATCTAATCGCATTTCGTCTTTTTCCAGCTGTCGTTCCAGTCTCGGTGCCTTTCGAGTCTCGCATTACAATACCGGGCGGCCCTTCCCAGCGACGTCCGTCCTCAAAAGGTGCCGCGAATAGTTTACGCATGTTGAGCGACTACATCGAGGAACTCGACATCGAGGCTCCTGTATCTGCTGAGGACTTCGCCACGACGGTTAACCCGATGTTGGCGATATTTGCCACCTTCCATGACGAGGGCATTGTCACCTCTTGGGTTAACTATTGTCGGGAGATCGAGGCTCGCCTTCATCAGCTGGAGTCAATGCGCCTGTCCCCCGAGACTTTGGCCTTGAGCACTCAACGGGGAGCATGGCTCGAGCAAAGCGCTTCTCATTTCCGTCATCTGGAACAAGAAGTGGCTTTGAGGCTGAAGGAGTGCCAAGATTCTTCAAGCAGAACTGCTCGCTTGCGTGCCGAAGTTGAGGCGAACGCTGCTGAGGTAAAGACCGTCTTCGAGGGTCTTCTGGAGTGCATATCGAATGGGCTGAGACTAAAGTGGGCACTTGATGTCGCCGAGCATGACACTCCCGGCCGTGAAGCTGCTCATCAAGCCGTCAGGGATCAACTTGCATCCGTCGCACAGCAACGGGCCCAGGTGGAGGCGGAGTTGGCAGTGGTATCCAATCGGGAAAAGGCATGGAAGGAAGTGTACGAACAACTGATAAAGCTACTTAAGACGCTTCCTTCCCGATAGCTGCCTTTGTATCAATGTATTTGTAAAATTTTCTTTTCTGAGTAACATGTATCCGTTCTTTGCTCTTTTGTATGATTCACCATGTATTTGATTGAGGTCAATGAATAAAGATACACACTTTCTTTTGCAATATCTTGTATGCTCTTTTGTTTTCTGCCTTTACATCATGATGTTGTCGATGAACCTGATTGGCAGACAACTTAATTTCTCCAAGAGATAGCGATGGCTTAGGCCGCAGGTTCAGATCTGCCGTCTAAGACTTTTCAATTCTATGAGCCGTGAGGGTCTCATAGAGATTTTTCTCCCTACGGATCGAGAGGATCTCATAGGTGGATTTTCTCCTTAGGAATCGTGAGGATTCCTAAGTGTGGTTTTCTCTTATAAGTCGTAAGGATCCTATAAGAGAATTTTCCCTCGTACGAGTCGAGAGGATTCGTAAGCGGTTGTTTCCCTCCTCGTCGAAATTCGACTTCGGAGAGTGAGACCCGTGAATAGTATGCAAGAGACCAGTTTGGATTGACTTGCAGGGCCCCATTGCTCAAAAAGCAAGCTTTTCAATCCTTACTGCCTGAGACTTCATCTTGCAAATTAAGAAGTAAGTTCAATTTGTTGAAGAAATCCCTTTTCTGAAAGATTTGGCGGGATTTCCCCCACCGTCGGATCTTTGATCCAAGGGCTTATGTTTTACAGAAGATAATCTTCTTGTTTTAACAATAACAGAAAAGATTTCTTCAGAACCTTAATTTTTGTTTAGCGCAAATGCTCCAGGGTATGACACGTGTCGCACAACGCACAGTGCAGCGCAACTGCGCTAGCGCATCTGCGCCGACACGTGTCACGCAGCGCACGGCGCATACGCCGCTGAAGCGTTGCTTCTTTTAGTTTTGCTTGAAATAGAGCTTTGCTTTGATTGGGTGCGCTGTTTTGGGCGTTGCGCTGCTGCGTCTGCGTCAGACACGTGGCGTATTGTGCAGCGCAAATAATCTGAAGCGTCGCTTCATTAAATTAATTTTCAAGACAGAGCTTTGCTCTGATTGGGGGAAGACGAAGCGTTGCTTCATCTCCCGCCTCGGAATTTGAACAGAAGTTCGCTCCGATTAAGGTAAACTGCCGTGACAACCCTTGGAAGTCGAAGAGGCACTTGATGCCTATAAATATGACCTTTGGTCCCCCCTAGATACTTATCATCTTTCCGATTTCTATTTTCGAAGACTTCAGAGCTTCGTTCTTGCCTCCAAGAACTCCGGTGCCTTGCTCCTCCTTTTTTTTTCAAAGTTTTTAGGAAAACTTTAGGTAAAATCGATTCTTAGATTAATCTTAACCAGCAGAGCTTTCATCCAGGGGACTTTATCCTTGAGCATAGTTTTGCTCTCTAGGAATTTAGTCCTCAACGTATATTATTGCTTTTCTATTGCTGATCTTCCTGTAATATTTCCTCCAGGCATAATGGCGGCGGTGCATCTATACAGTTTGCACGAGTTTATTACCTACGACGATATCCGCGCTCAGGGTCGTCAACAAAACCAGGAGTTTACAGACGCTGAATGTGCAGAAGTCATGGGTCGTCTGAACGCAAGCGGTGGTTGGTTGTTGCCTCGTCGTTCGGCCCCTTTTGAAAGTCGTGTTGGGAGCCATATGGAGAGCACTTCCGGGTCTTCATGAGGCCTTACCGCTCAACGCGCTGGATGATGCCGAAGACAAGGTGCATTCAGTGTACCTGACAGGGCTGATTTCCAAGAAACGACGGAACAGCCTTATTGACATCCTACACCAAGTCTTCCAGCAGACGACGATAGTTGCTGCTTATCAAAGGCCAGGAGGGCTCGCCGATGATCTCGATACAGAGGAGCGAGAAAGACTGCGCATAAGAATAATAAGAAAGGCCAGAAGAACTCTGGATGGCCTTACTTTTGATTTCCTCGATCCGTGCCCCGGATCTGAGGTTATACCGTTGTAATAACTTGAATAATGTTTCTTATGCTTGTAAAAGAAATTTTTTTTTTTTAGCAGTATGAATGGAAACCCTTCCCTTTTCTATTTCATCTTGTCTTATTTCTCGTCCTGAGTCTTCTGCCCATGCATAAATGAATGTGTCACGCACGCCAGATCAAATATAGACCGGATATTCTTTCTGTCATCTTCTCTTTTTTTTTGTCAGCAGGCTGTCTTAATAACCATGGTTGATGGATGTCCAAAATGAGTATCCCGACTTCCTTAGGAAATAGCGATGGCTTAGGCCGCAGGTTCTGGTCTGCTGCCTAAGATTTTTCAACTCTATGAGCTGTGAGGGTCTCATAGAGGCTTTTCTTCCTACGGATCGAGAGGATCTCATAGGCGGATTTTCTCCTTAGGAAATCATGAGGATTCCTAAGTGTGGTTTTCTCTTATAAGTCGTAAGGATCCTATAAGAGAATTTTCCCTCTTACGAGTCGAGAGGATTCGTAAGCGGTTGTTTCCCTCCTCGTCGAAATTCGACTTCGGAGAGTGAGACCCGTGAATAGTATGCAAGAGACCAGTTTGGATTGACTTGCAGGGCCCCATTGCTCAAAAAGCAAGCTTTTCAATCCTTGCTGTCTGAGACCTCTTCTTACAAATTGAGACGAATCGGGGATTTGTTTGCAGTTGTAGCGGAACAGTTGACATGAGTTAAGAAGCTCTCGTCACGGAGTGTTTGTATCCGTGAGTCGAGGAGTTTGCTAGGGATTATTTGTTTCCCAAGCGCCAAGGATTATTTGTTTCCTTGGGGTTTGAAACGAGTCGAGGGTTCCCACGGGGGCTCTGGTGGCTCTGCGGGTCGACGCGGATCAGGAGGCTCTCGTCAAGGAGTGTTTGTATCCGTGAGTCGAGGAATTTGCTAGGGATTATTTGTTTCCCAAGCGCCAAGGATTATTTGTTTCCTTGGGGTTTGAAACGAGTCGAGGGTTCCCACGGGGGCTCTGGTGGCTGTGCGGGTCGACGCGGATCAGGAGGCTCTCGTCAAGGAGTGTTTGTATCCGTGAGTCGAGGAATTTGCTAGGGATTATTTGTTTCCCAAGCGCCAAGGATTATTTGTTTCCTTGGGGTTTGAAACGAGTCGAGGGTTCCCACGGGGGCTCTGGTGGCTCTGCAGGTCGACGCGGATCGGGAGGCTCTCGTCAAGGAGTGTTTGTATCCGTGAGTCGAGGAATTTGCTAGGGATTATTTGTTTCCCAAGCGCCAAGGATTATTTGTTTCCTTGGGGTTTGAAACGAGTCGAGGGTTCCCACGGGGGCTCTGGTGGCTCTGCAGGTCGACGCGGATCAGGAGGCTCTCGTCAAGGAGTGTTTGTATCCGTGAGTCGAGGAATTTGCTAGGGATTATTTGTTTCCCAAGCGCCAAGGATTATTTGTTTCCTTGGGGTTTGAAACGAGTCGAGGGTTCCCACGAGGGCTCTGGTGACTCTGCAGGTCGACGCGGATCAGGAGGCTCTCGTCAAGGAGTGTTTGTATCCGTGAGTCGAGGAATTTGCTAGGGATTATTTGTTTCCCAAGCGCCAAGGATTATTTGTTTTCTTGGGGTTTGAAACGAGTTGAGGGTTCCCACGGGGGCTCTGGTGGCTCTGCGGGTCGACGCGGATCAGGAGGCTCTCGTCAAGGAGTGTTTGTATCCGTGAGTCGAGGAATTTGCTAGGGATTATTTGTTTTCCAAGAGCCAAGGATTATTTGTTTCCTTGGGGTTTGAAACGAGTCGAGGGTTCCCACGGGGGCTCTGGTGGCTCTGCGGGTCGACGCGGATCAGGAGGCTCTCGTCAAGGAGTGTTTGTATCCGTGAGTCGAGGAATTTGCTAGGGATTATTTGTTTCCCAAGCGCCAAGGATTATTTGTTTCCTTGGGGTTTGAAACGAGTCGAGGGTTCCCACGGGGGCTCTGGTGGCTCTGCAGGTCGACGCGGATCAGGAGGCTCTCGTCAAGGAGTGTTTGTATCCGTGAGTCGAGGAATTTGCTGGGAGGGTATGGTTCCCACGGGGGCTCTGGTGGCTCTGCAGGTCGACGCGGATCAGGAGGCTCTCGTCAAGGAGTGTTTGTATCCGTGAGTCGAGGAATTTGCTAGGGATTATTTGTTTCCCAAGCGCCAAGGATTATTTGTTTCCTTGGGGTTTGAAACGAGTCGAGGGTTCCCACGGGGGCTCTGGTGGCTCTGCGGGTCGACGCGGATCAGGAGGCTCTCGTCAAGGAGTGTTTGTATCCGTGAGTCGAGAAATTTGCTAGGGATTATTTGTTTCCCAAGCGCCAAGGATTATTTGTTTCCTTGGGGTTTGAAACGAGTCGAGGGTTCCCACGGGGGCTCTGGTGGCTCTGCAGGTCGACGCGGATCAGGAGGCTCTCGTCAAGGAGTGTTTGTATCCGTGAGTCGAGGAATTTGCTGGGAGGGTATGGTTCCCTCTTTGTTTATGCCCTTGGATTGTATACAGGGATCGATGTGATCTTAACTGTAGGGTAAAAAGTTTCATTCTTTCATTTTTTTTTATTCTTTCCGCGATGCTCTATCATTTCAGCTTTTATATCGCGAAGGTCGCGATTGCCCAATCATTTCGGCTATTTTTCGCGGTGCCTAATCATTTCGGCTGTTTATTTTATTTCCACTCGCTGCTTTTTATTGCGAGTTGCCCAATCATTTCGGCTATTTCGCATGCATACATTTTACTTGCTGCTTTTTATTATTGCAAGTTGCCCCATCATTTCGGCTATTTCGTATGCATGTTTGGCCTACCGGCTTTTCGCCATAGACCTGAAATTGGACACCGATTTCGGCATCAGCACCGCTACAACTGGGATATCGTCAGGAGCGAATCATCATTTGCCTCTGTCGTTGTCGAACAAAGGAGGCTTAGCGACCAGGATTAGGGTCCTGTCGACTAAGGCTTTTGACTTTATGAGCCGTAAGGGTCTCATAAAGGTATTTCTCCCTACAAGTCGTGAGGATCTTATAGGTGTATTTTCTCCTTAGGAATCGTGAGGATTCCTAAGTGTATTGTTCCGCTGTAAGTCGTAAGGATCCTACAGGAGGGTTTTCTCCTTGTAAGTCGAGAGGATTTACAAAGGTTGTTTACCATGCAAACATATCCTTAGTCTCGGATGGGACTTAGTTAGGGAAATGTTTATTCGCGCCCGTGGATCGTATACAAGGGTCAGTATTGAGCCACTTGTAGGGCAATATCGAAAGTTGTGGGGGTTGCTTAAGCACAGGTTTAGATCTCTGTAACTTAAGACTTTCAAATCTTACGAGCCGTGAGGGTCCCATAAGAGCGTTCTCCTTACGAGTCGTGAGGATCTCGCAAGTGTATTTTCTCCTTAGGAATCGTGGGGATTCCTAAGTGTGTTGTTCCCTTGTGAATCGTAAGGATCTCACGCGGGCGGTTTCTCTTTATAGGGTCGAGAGGACCCTACAAGTGTTTCTTAACGAGGTTGCGCCCTTTCGGGTTTTCACAAACACTCGCCGGTAGTCCTGCTGTTTTTACTCACGGAGCCCTTTCGGGTTTTCATCAGTGCCCATTTTGCTTATGGACGTACCGCTTTTATTTTCTTTCTTTTTTTTCTTTCTTTTTTTCTTTTTTTTTACGAGGGCGCTCCTTTTCGGGTTTTCACGAACACTCGCCGGTAGCCCTGCTGTTTTTACTCACGGAGCCCTTTCGGGTTTTCATCCGTGCCCCTTTTTGCTTATGGACATACCGTTTTTATTTTATTTTATTTTTACATGTTTTTTTTTATCTCGTCAGCCTAAAGATGCTGCGGTAGTAGTTTAAAGACGTTTCGGTCTGCTATTAGTTTAAGGACATTTCGGTCCGGTATTGAGAGGTTGGCTACTGCTTATAAAACTTGAGCTTAGGAAGATAGCGAGCGGACATGGTCACCGTCATCTATCATTGACCTAGGCTGTGGCTCATTAAGCGTAGTATTTCTTCAGGAAGCGACCGTTTATCGGCCTGAAAGGCCTTTCACCATGCATGTCTATGAGTAGATAGGCCCCACCCTGGTAAACTTTATCTATGATGTACGGGCCTTCATAATTTGGCTCGAATTTTCCCCGCTTGGCGCGATTGGGAATCATAGGCCTTTTGACCACTAGCACGAGCTCGCCTTGGTGGAATGTCCTCGGTCGGGTCAATCTTTCGTATGAGCGCGTCATCTTTGCTTTATAAGCTTCCAGATTTTGTTGCGCTATGAGCCTAGTTTCATCAAGGGCGTCAAGCTCTTCAAGCCGAAGGTGAGCATTTTCTTCGTCCGTTAGCTCGTGATGAACTGCCACTCGTAGAGAGGGTAACTCTATCTCGAGAGGGAGTATTGCTTCCGTACCGAACACCAACGCGTACGGCGTTGTGTTCGTGGCCGTCTTGAATGTAGTTCGATATGCCCAAAAAGCTTCTTGCAGTCTTTCGTGCCAATCTTTCTTATTTCGAGACACTGTTTTCTTTATAATTTTCGTCAAGGGCTTGTTGAAGGCCTCGGCGAGACCGTTAGCTCGTGGATTATAGACTGAGGAATATCTCCAGTCTATGTTATGCTGCTGTGCGAAGCGGCTGATTTTATGACTTCGGTAAGCTGGCCCGTTATCGGAGATGATCCGCCTCGGAGTTCCAAACCGATATATGACGTGCGTTTTGAAGAAATGGAGGATATTCTCCGTCTTCACTTCTCTCAATGGTACTGCTTCTGCCCACTTAGAGAAGTAGTCAGTCGTCGCTAAGATGAAACGATGTCCTTTAGATGATGCTGGTTCGATGGGGCCGACTATATCAGTCCCCCACATTTCGAATGGCCAGCTAGCTACCGTTGGATGCAATGGATTTGGGTGCTGGTGGATGAAGTCTCCATGAATCTGGCATGAGTGACATTGCTTCGCATATTCGATGCAGTCTTGAATCATCGTGGGCCAGTAATAGCCCATCCGTTTGATTTTCAACTTCATCTTTGGACCTGCTTGGTGAGAACCGCAGATTCCGTCATGAACCTCCTGAACGACTTTTTCCGATTCGTCCGGTCCTAAGCATCTCAGCCACAGAGAATCGAATGACCTCTTGTATAGAGTATCATTGACGAAGGCGAAAGACAGAGCTCGTTTTATGAGTTGATGTCTTGCGGACGCATCTTCGGGCATTTGGTGGGACTTGAAGTAGTCTATAAAGACTTCCCTCCAATCCTCAACCTTCTCATGATCTTTTATTTGCAAGGTCGCTTGTTCAGTCACTCCCTTTTCTTCGGGCGATCCCGGAGGTATTTCTGCGGGGGCGAGCACCCGACGACTTTGTACCATGATTCTAACGTCATCGAGGTTCTCGTCGGCCATTTCTTTAGCAAGTTTGGCCAACGCGTCCGCTTTGCTGTTATCCGCGCGTGGTATGCTCTCCAAAGTATAGAAGGGAATTTGGGCTAGCAGTTGTTGCACCTTTTCACCGTATTTTACCAATTCCGGTTTGCATGTTTGGTAATCGCCGTTTACTTGACTAACGACCAGTTGCGAATCTCCGTATATGAGGAGGTTTTCAATTCCCATGTCAATGGCGATCTCGAGGCCTGCTATCAGAGCTTCGTATTCGGCTTCGTTGTTTGTCCTCGGTTCCGTCAGGGAGAACGCGTAGCGCATTATCCCCCCTTGTGGAGTTATAAAGATGAGTCCTACCCCCAATTTGATTATAGGGGTACTTTGTTTGCGCTTCTTCACGGAAGATGCTCCGTCAAAATAAAGCTCCCATAGGGTATTATCACCATCGATCGCATCAAACGCATGTTCGTCTGGAAGATCACAGTCTAAAGGAGAGTCGGCCGGTATCGGGTGCTCAGCAAGGAAGTCGGCGATGGCCTGGCCTTTTACTGCTTTGAGTGGTCGATATGCTATCGAGAACTCCATTAAGAGCAGGGCCCATTTAGCGAGTCGTCCCGTCAATATGGCCTTTGACATTAGATATTTGAGAGGGTCCACCTTTGAAATGAGATGGACTTCATGCGCTAATGCGTAATGTCTAAGCTTTGTTATTGCGAAGATCAACGCCAGGCAGTGTTTTTCAATGGGGGAGTAATTGCTTTCCGTCCCCAGCAGCACTCGACTTAAGTAGTAAAGTGCTCTTTTTTTTCCCTGGTCATTCTCTTGTGCCCATAATGCGCCCAAAGAACCTTCAAGGGCGGCCGTGTAAAGAATGAGAGGCTTTCCCTTCACTGGGGCAGCCAACACTGGAGGGTTTTGCAAATACTGCTTGATCTCATCCAGTGCGCCTTGGCATTTGTGATCCCAAACGAATGGGGTTCCCTTCTTCATCAAGTGACTGTAAGGACGGCACTTTCCTGAAAGATTGGCTATAAATCGCCGTATGTATGCGAGCTTCCCTTGGAGAGACCGCAACTGTTTGAGAGTCCTTGGCGGAGGCATTCCCATGATTGCCTTAATCTTGGACGGATCTATCTCGATACCTCGGTGTCGAACGATGAATCCCAGGAATTTGCCCGAGGAAACCCCGAATGCACACTTCAGAGGGTTCATCTTCAAGTTGTATTGTCGAAGACGTTGAAATACGGTCTTCAGATGCTCGAGATGTTCCTCATATGATTTGCTTTTAACAACGAGGTCGTCGATATAGCATTCAACGATTTCGTGTATAAGGTCATCGAAAATCTTCGTCATGGCCCTTTGGTAGGTTGCACCGGCGTTCTTTAAACCGAAGGGTATCACCTTGTAACAGAATATTCCCAAAGGAGTCCAAAAAGCCGTATGTTTCTGGTCTTCAGGATGCATTTTTATTTGATTAAATCTTGATAAGCCGTCCATGAATGAGAAAATCTCATGTGTGGACGTATTGTCTATCATCAGTTC
The DNA here is from genome assembly GCA_030015575.1 of Agapanthus africanus. NCBI lineage: Eukaryota > Viridiplantae > Streptophyta > Magnoliopsida > Asparagales > Amaryllidaceae > Agapanthus > Agapanthus africanus. The sequence goes on from JASDDO010000006.1 coordinate 351,322,865, forward strand.
GGTGACTGGTACTGGGAAATCATCCTTCGGGCAGGCTTTGTTGAGATCCCGAAAGTCCACGCATATGCGCACCGTTCCATTTTTCTTCATCACCGGGACGATATTAGCAATCCATTCAGGGTATTGAACCTCCTGGATAAAGCCGGAGTCTATCAGCTTTTTGACTTCGGCGTTGATGCTCATCTCGAGCTCAAGCCGCATTCTTCTCGGTGCTTGTTTGACTGGCTTGACACTCGGGGATATTGCCAGTCTATGTACAGCAACTTCTGGATCAAGTCCCGGCATCTCGGAATAGTTCCATGTGAAGCAATCTTTATGCTGTACAAGGACGTCCTTTAACGCAGCCACCTTTTCTTCAGACAGCAGCTCGCTGACGAATGTCGGTCGCGGATCGTCTATCGTCCCCAACTCAATTTTCTTGAGGTTATCTGCAGTGGTATGTATTCCGTCCTCCAGTTCTTTCGGAGCTGGGGGAAATTCTGAGATCACCTCATCATTGCTGTTTTCGAGGCACCAGGGAAGGCTGTCCATGTTCTCGGATTCTTCTTGTAGTATTGTTATCATGTGACAGGTACGAATTCGCTTCCAATCCCAACGTGGAACTGTTTTTTCTTTCGTGGCCTTAGGCTCATGCTTTTGTGGTGGTGATACCCTCCAGTTGTTTGACAGAGCGAATTTACCAAGCTGATATTGATCTTCGACCCAATTCTTGAAGGTGAAGCAATCTTCAAGAGGATGACCTACTACTCGATGGTAAGAGCAATAGTCCGGGTGTGAGGCTTCACCTGCTTGTTCAGGGTGTTTAGACTCCGGCAGCGCGAGCATCTGATGTTTTAGAGCAAGCTTAAATATCCTCCTTGTCTTATCCCGAGGAAAAGAGTATGCTCGACTCATTTTCTTCATGAGGGATAGGTCAATAACGCTCAATTCCCGTTTGCATGGCTTCTTAGCCCTGCTTTGCTGTTGTTGAGCGCTTTTTTGGCCTTTCGGCTTATTTCTGCTTTTGCGTCGAGCCTTCTTTACATCAGGTTGACAAGGAGCGGTATTTTCATCCTTTACGGCCTGTTGGAGAAGGCGTTGCGTCTTGGCTTTCTCGTAGATGGCCGTCTCACGGTTGTGATCATCTCGGACTTTTTGACCAGCTTTCTTTATAAGTCTGTCCATTTGTTCCTCGAACGACGGACTGGGCTCTCTTGCATCTGGAACCTTCACTGGCTTAGGATTAGCGTCCTCCCATTGAGCATCCGCTTCTTCATCAAGGTCATACACGATGTAGCAGCCGGGTAGTAACTCTCGTTTCTCTGACCGGATGTATCCAAGCCCTCTCGTTTCCATTCTCCCATTAGGCAGTTTGCGTTGAGTCCCGGGAACATTCCAGACCCTGTCATAGAATTTGGCCTCTCTAACGGTCTGTTTGAAGGATATCCCCTGGCGTTTCAGCAGCTTCTTCAAACCCTCTGTATAATATCTGGGAAGACGGATAGGCTGAAGCCTGTCGAGCGCAAGATCCGCGCCATGCCAGATTTCTTTTTCCACCTTGGTTTCTTCAGAGCGGTAGAACAAAATTGCTTTCTCGGTTTCTCGCCTGGGAGGGATGTAGAATGTCCGCAACTCTTCTATACTGTAGATATTAAGTGCGTCCAGTTCTTTATGATGTTTAGGCGGCACTATGGCGACTTGCAGACTTTGCTCTTCGTCAGCGGAAGCTTGTATTGAAGGTCGAGCAGAGAATACGACATGGACCTCATCCTCCGAGTCACTACCAAAGACCAATGTAGGAGTGGACGGTCCTGGCTTATTATGTTGGGGTGGACCTGAATAAAAGATCTTCTCTTCTTCCTCGGTATCACTGCCGAAGACAGGGATGGTGGCGTTAGTTTTATTTTCCGGCTTGTGACACTTCTCCGTGTCTTCGAAATCCGGCAAGAAGTATTTGGCATCTTCGTATTTGCGGACCTCGTTCACAGAGAACGGGTTCAGTTCTCCCGTCATGGTATACTCGAAACCATCCTTAAAATACTTCATACACTGATGTTGTGTAGAAGGGATGATGTTGTACTCGTGTAACCATGGTCGGCCGAGCAAAGCGTTGTAGCATGTCTTGGCGTCTATGACGTGGAACTTAATGTCCGTGACGAGTAGCCCGAAGCGTAGCGTCAGTATCACAGATCCAAGAGTTTTTGACGATTGGGAGTCGAACCCGGAGATGGTGATCTTGTCCCGAGCAAGGTGCTGGACGCTCATGCAGATTTCCTTCAACACCCGCACGTTGAGTAGGTTAACAGACGACCCGTTATCGATCAGGATTTTGCCTATCTTTATATCATGGCAGTATCCCGAGACATAGAGAGGGCGATTGTGTTCGCAAGTCCCAAGTAGAAGGTCTTCATCGCCAAAAGTAACATCAGCTGTGTGTACTTCCTCTAATTCATCCTTCATCTTTTCCTCGGCCAGGCATACTTGGAATTGTTCCGGGTCTTGGAGTGCCTTAATCAACGCATCTCTCGCCTCTTTTGATAGCAAAAGGGCGTCAAGAATGCTGAGCTGTGAGGGCAGCTTCCTCAGATGTGCCAAGACGTTGTAATCCACCTTATTCTTCTTTGGTGGGTTCTTAGCGGTTAACTCTTCCGCAGCTTGGTCATCGAGAGTAATATCCTCAGAGACCTTTTCTTTCCCTTTATCTTTTCTGTTCAAGGGTCCAAGGTTCTTTTCAGGCAGTGTCCGATTCCGCAGCCGGATATTTTCGCAGACCTTCGGTTCTTCTTTTTTTTTGAAGCGGACTCTTTAAAGAGAGGGGCAAGTTCTAGCTCTTCATCAGAATCACTCCCGAATGTAGGCACTTGTGATCCACCGGTGTTAACCATGCGACAATCGCCAGCAGTTCTTTTAAGCCCTTCGGTCGTATTTCTCTGCTCCCGACGAGTTTTACGTTTTTCCCGCTTAAAGCGTTGTCGATGAGCAACGTATCCTTGCCACCATCTATCGAAAGCTTTGCACTCTTCAGTGGGGTGTGAAATCTTCCGATGATATAAGCAATACGAGGGGTGCGTTTCCACTTTACCGGCGATGTTTCCTTCAGAGGATGGTAGCTTCATGCCCATTGATATGGCCTTAGCAAACTTTTTCCTCATCTTGAATTGGCTTTTGTCGGTAGCGGAGGTGTTTTGCTCCAGCGGGATCGTCTCAGCTCCTTCATCAAATCGCTGGCGCTTGGCCCTTTCAAATATAGCCACCCCGCGCTCCCGATCAGCTTTACTTTTCAACCGAGCTTCATTAAGGAATGCGTCGATTATTTCCTCTGGTGGTCCCAGAACTTTTGGTTCAGGATCTGCCCCCAGCTTTTCGGTGCAAGGAGTCTCCTCATCGTTCGTGATCGAATGGGAAATCATATGACAGCTCGCGACGCATTCTTCAGCTTCATCTGACGAACTTTCTCCCTCTCCTTCCTCTTGAAAGACGTGTTGAGGAACTCTTGGAGCGTAATGGGAGTCCGTGTCTTTTGGTTGTATTCTTCCAACGCGTCAATTTGCTTTTGTAAGTCCGTGCGCTTGTCACCAGGCTTCACGGGCTTCTAAGATTTCTTCTTCTTCTTTTTCGAAGATTTTGACGGCTGGCTGCAAGTGTTTGAGCCACCACCATCGGTCTTTGGAGTTGGGCATGGCTTCAACATCCCTTCAATGACCTGCGGTTCCAACGGGTTCTTCCACTTGATTGCTGGATATGTCTGAAGATCGTTTAGCATCCTCTTTGTCTTGGCTGATAATACAACCTCCCAAGGGGCTTCTTCAATGACGGAGCATGTTGCCCCCGGCGTATTCGTCCCTTTAGAGGTGTGGGGCTGCGGGGGATTCACCTTCCATTTGTCAGATAACGCGAACTTGCCCTGTCGGTATTGGTTTTCAAGCCAATTCTTGAAAACGTAGCAATCTTCGATCGGGTGGCCCAGTACTCGATGATAAGGACAGTAGTTGGGCTCGTTGACGTCACTTGGTTGCAATGGACGTTTTGGATCCGGCAGATTTATGAGTCTGTTGCACAACGCCAGCTCGAATAACCTCCTCGTTTTATCGCGGGGGAAGGAATAAGGACGTCCCATCCTATCCTCAAGGGGTACGTACGGGCGCGTATTGTTTGGACGAGCAACCGGCTTCGAATCGTTCGGTTGTTGTTGAGCATTAGCGACAACGATCGCTTTTCCCTTTTCTTTGTCATTTCGGGAATCTGGCTTTGGGAGAGGGGGTTTATGGCCCATCTGGTCCATCTGCGCTAGTTTGTCAATCAAAGCCTGGAAGGTAGTCGGCTTGAAGAACATCATAAACTGTGAGATGGTTGCTTGTGGATCAAGGGTTCTAACAAACATTCCCACCGCAGGGGCTTCTTCTATGCGCTGCTCACACTTCGACCATAGATTACGCCACCGTATAGCGTACTGAACCCATGTCTCGCCGGGTTTTACCCTAGCGTTAATCAGTGCCGTCATCGGGGTACGTTCACTGGCACTTGCAAAGCGTTGGGTAAACAGCAGCTCCATTTCCGCGAAGGTTTTAATAGAATCATTAGGGAGTTCAGAGTACCACTCGAACGCCGTATCTGATAGACTTCCAACGAATTGGCGGAGTAAAAGCTTGTCATCGCCGCCGGTGTTACCGCAAAGCGCCCTGAACTGGGCAACATGCTGATGGGGATTGCCGGTCCCCTTGTAAACATGGAACTTGGGAATTGTATAACCCGGCGGGTACTTGATTTGGTCATACCAGCCTGGATATGGCCTCCCCGTTTTTACGACGTGGTCGGCTGCTTCGGCCGCATGATGAACCCTTATTTGCTGGGCTATGTATTCGTCCAGATCAGTTTTAGAGATTGTATCCTCTTTAGCCGTTGATAGAATGGGCTGAGGATTCGATGTCTCTCCCCTATCGTCTCCAAGGACAATCGGAGGTTCTTCATTCGGGGGATCTTGTTGTATCATCATCCCTATCATGTCCTGAAAGAGGAGGCCCATACGCTGTATGTTGGCCGCCTGTTCAGCAGCCTCTTTGTCCTTCTTTTCCAATATTCGGCGAAGGAACTCGGCGTCGGTCTCTTCGTCTCGGTGCTCATTTAAGGACGCTTCAGGGTTTTCTTTTGGCTCTGTAAGCACGGCCATAGCATTCATCATCTCCTGGAGCTTTTGTTGCTGCTCCTGAGCCTTGGTCACTGATCGGGTGAGCGGTCGGTGACCCGTAGAAGTGCGGCTTTCCTCCTTTCCAGAAGCCATATAAACCATATGAACTGTTATGCCCCCTGACTTGGGGCGTTTAGGTTCACCGCTTTTAGACTTTGCCATTGTCACGGGAGCTTTCTCTGGCCTCCTTCTTTTGTGGACCGTTGAAGTGGGCATCCTAGTAGTTGTTGCCCCCTGTTGTTTAATGGGGCGGTTTTTGTCTTTTTCCACTTTTGCCTTTTTCTGGCGATGAGAGTGGTCCGGGTCAATCACGGAGTCTTGAACTCTACGCCAAACCTTGTATATTTTTGAGGACAGCCGTTGAGGGGGATGTTCTTGCTTCGTTTCTGGAGCTCTCTCCGCAGGTGGAGGAGATCTCTTCAATGTAGCGGTTGGAGAGTTCTTCCGTACCCTTCTCAGCAGCTCAAAGCTGTTCCCAATTGGAACAGCAGCGTTGACTTCCACCATCGGAGCAGTTGGAGTTAGCCCCGAGGGAGTGTTGCCTCCTGCCTTCCTCACTCGTTGCCAATGGCGACGTCGAGCACGACGAGCCATCGGGATTGGTTCGGAATTTGAGATAGTTTCTTTTTGCCCCCTGTTTGAGTGTGGGGTGACTGCTGATGTCAGCCTATCGAAGACTGATGCCTTTTGACCAGCAAGGGCAGGAATGGGAATCGTCAATCTTGCGAAGACCGACTCTCTGATGGGAGAAGCCGCTTTAACAACTTCCTGAGCAGCGGCCGTTGCCCTCTTTGGGACGGCCACTCTACGATTCTGATCCAGTCTGGCGGAAACGGAGGCTGTTGGTTTGGTAACGGGCGACCCGTTGACAGGGGCCGTCGTAGCAGTGAGCCGGTCGAAGACCGACTTCTTGTTCGCCTCCGGTGCAGGTATCGGCATAGGGAAGCTTGTAGGTGGGATCATGGTCCCAAAGAACAGACCAGTGGTGGCTTGGGTCACCTGATCTACCGGCAGGGTGAGGAAGGAAGCCGCTTGGGGCCCATATGCTACACCTCCCGGTGAGGTGGAGCGTCCGTTGCAGTGGCACTTCAAGCAGTTGATGCAGTTAGAGGCCATTGAATCTTGAGTTTCTGCGCCAGGCACAAGACCAAATCTTAGTAACTTGAAATCCGAAGGCAACCATTTAACAAACCGCGATTGGTTCGCGAGGACGACACACGAAGTGTGGAGTGGAAAGAGGAAGAGGTCCCACCGGGCGTGCCAGAATCTGTTCCCCTCTGAAAGGCGGCGCACAGGACCATGATGTCCTGGGGCTGAGATTCGGGGCAGATGCTATTTGGTTTTATCCGTCCACCTCTCCGAAGATGCCAAGTTGATTTATGGCACCATGTATCGGAGGTTTAGACGGATGCGGCCGATGTAGCAGACTTCGTCAGATTCCCCCTCGCTTGAGGGGTTTTTGATTGTGGGGACGCTCTTCCCTGCAGGCGCAAGCCCCTGCAGTTAATTACGCTACCGCATAGCGGTAACAACTTTCTCCTTCTCCAGAGTTTCACTCTGTGTCGTATGTGTTTGTTTTGTTTGTGGTTGCCCGTGGATTGTATACGGAGACTGAGTAATGCCGTCGCCCGTAGGACGTGGATTAGTCCAAATCCGTATTTACTTAGATTTGGGTTTGGTGTTTTTAGTTTAAGGATACGTTAGTCGCGTTGCGGCTAAAATCAACTTAAACGTTCGCCAAGGATACGTTAGTCCTATTTTGGACTAAGATCGACTTGAACGGGATCGTTTAGATCCGAAAGAAGAGCAATTGGCTCTATTGTTCCAGTTTAGAGACGTGGTGGTCCATGTTCCAGTTTAGGGACATGGTGGTCCGTCGTTAGTTTAGGGACATTTCGGTCCGATATTAGTTTAGGGACGTCTCGGTCCACTATTAGTTTAGGGACGTCTCGGTCCACGAGTTTAAGGACCCCGCAGTCCATATTCAAGTGTGGTCGTTGGGACCCGTCGCCTCTCTGACGTCGTTGAAGGATTACAACGAGAAGTGTCAGAGGAGTTCGGGGATGTACCCTCGAACCGGTAGTAAATTGATTTAAGAGAGCATTTGTGTTCAGTTCAATTTAATTTAAGGACTTACGGCCAGAATTGGGCTAAGTCCAGTTGAAAATGTTCCACAGTTTTATGCATTGCATTTCTTCCATTTTTTTTGTTTGGGCTTTGCCCGTAAAAATGCAGAGCATCAAGTTATCCTGGGCTCTGCTCATTTATAAATGATGCAAGGCATCTGTTTTGTCTGGGCTTTGCCCCCCTTTATAAATGCATAGCATTTTTATTATTTCGTTTGGGCTCTGCCCATTTATAAATGATGCAGAGCATCAATTTAATTAGGCCTGTTTAGTCTTTTAATTGGGCTTGGCCCTTCAGGAAAGATATGCATTGCATTTGTCAGGCGCTTTACGCGAATTACTGAGCGCAAGCGCTTATGGTGAGGACACGTGTCATGCTCTGGTGAGCGCAAGCGCAACAGCGCAGTGCGCTGCGCTAGTGCGCTGCGCTGTTGCGCTGCTGACATGTAGCGCGCTCTCAGCGAGTTGCGCCAATTCCAGAGAGCAAAGCTCTATCTTAAGAGCGCGTAGCGCAAGTTGTTCTACAGCTAACACGTGGCGCTCTCTCAAGAGCGCAACAGCGCAGTTTGGAAGTGCAAAGCACTATTATTTTTTTTTTTTATCTTTGATCAAATTAGAATCAAAGAAAAATAAATTTTTCTTTCATTTCAAGAACCAGAGGTTCATAAAAGTGCAAAGCACTATTTTTTTTTATTTTTTTTATTTTTTCTGTTTTAAAGAACCAGTGGTTCATAAGAAGTGCAAAGCACTATTTATTATATGAAGATCATTGATCTTGTTTTTAGATTAATGATCTATTAGAGGGAATTTCTTCTCCCTTATAAAGGTTTTTTACCTCTTCTTGAAATTTTTCTCAGAGTTCTCTTTGTTTGAAGCTCTTGATTTTTTCAAGAAAAAAAAATGTTCATGCCTTTGAATTGAGGCCTAGGGTCCTTTTTATAGTGCCTATAAGTTTGTTGAATTTGTTAAAGAGACCTTTCTCTGAGTGATTTGGGGAATTTTCTCCACCGTTGGATCTTTGATCCAAGGGCTTCTGCTTTGCAGAAGAAAATCTTCTTGTTTTAACAAGAATAGAGAAGATTTCTTGGAAATTTAATTCTGTTTGGCGCAGATGCCCCAGCGCGTGACACGTGTCACGCAGCGCAGAGCGCAGCGCAACTGCGCTAGCGCATCTGCGCTGACACGTGTCGCGCAGCGCAGAGCGCAGCGCAACTGCGCTAGCGCATCTGCGCTGACACGTGTCGCGCAGCGCAGAGCGCAGCGCAACTGAAGCGTTGCTTCATTTAAACAGAGCTTTGCTCTGATTGGGCGCGCCTTCTTGGGCACTGCGCTGACGTATTAGCGCCTGACACGTGGCGCGTTGCACCCGAGACTTGAAGCGTTGCTTCAAAATTTTGAATTTTTGAATTTGAACAGAGCTTTGCTCTGATTGGGCGAAACAGAGTCGTGAGGACTCCAAAGTGCGTTTTATCTTGAGAGTCGTAAGGATCTCATAAGTGAATTGTCCCCCTTACCAGTCGAGAGGACTCGTAAGTGGTTTTTTCCCTCCTGGTCGATATTTGACTTTGGAGAGTGTGGCCCGTGGATAGTATACAGTAGTCCATCTTGGACCGACTTGCAGGGCCACGGTGCTTAGAAAATAGGTCCTTATCCCCATTGCCTAAGGCTTTTCCTTACGAGTCGAGAAGTTCTCGCAGGAACATTATTTTCCCCACGAGTCGAGACGAATCGAGAATTTCTTGCAAGGATGTCCTAACGCCACAGTTAATGTTAGTTGTATGTATGCCCTAGAGGCCAGTATTGTACAGATGATGTATATTATATTGGATGCTTGGACATATATATAGAGATGACTTTCTTGCTCGATATGATAGTATGCTATCTGGTTGCACTTTATCTTAACATGTATACTAGTCTCTTTAAACTGTCTTATAGTTACATGTTGGTAAAGCCCTTAGGATGTGTACTTGACTACCTGGACTATGATGCAGATCATACTAGTGGGGACATGGTAGTCCATAAGTACATCCTTTAAGGTTCCTAGTCGTAGGTGTATCGAGACGGGGCATCGATATACCAGTGTAGACTAGCGTATACGCTTCTCGACCCATGAGATGGGCGATGGATGATCCCATATCCATTGGTGTTTGACATCAGAGATGGTATACGGGTGCTTAGTGGAGACTGGGTACACTGGACGGACTCGCCGAGAACTCCCAGATGGTATTATACCTCACGTCAGATGGCAGTTCTCAGGTGACACTTGTACAGGTTAGTCTGTAGACCCGAGATCGTCATAGAGTCTTGTATGATTCCCACTGTGCTTTGATCTCCACCTTACCACGTCTATGAGGGCATGCAAAACGGTGGTTTTTGGGTACAGCCCCGAGTCACATGGAGGCAATGAGCGATAGGAGGGGTTTCGTCTCTCCCGGTATTGGGGGTTGATGTTGTACTGTGCTCGATTGGCCGTAACAGGGAAGTCCCTGGCCAGGGCTGATTCAGAGATTTGCTGGTAAGTGTTACCAGTAGTTTCTCGACCCGTTATGAGCCTCACATCGGCACGACTTATCGGTTATTGGGGTCTGACGTTTACCACCCCTAGACTTGATATGCGACATATCAGACGAGGAGACCGGACTGTACGGGAAGTGTTGCCGATCGGCTCGACGGGAGTTGTAGCAGGTTCGCTTGTTCTCTTCTGATCGCTCAATACCCGGGTGGCCGTTACGTTTAGCTGACCGCTTGCGACTTGGGGGTGGTTGATATGATCATCACCCACTGCCGGCGTATTGACGAGTCTCAGAGTCCCACAATGGAGTTTCCTAGTCCAGGCGAAACGTTGTGGTGCGCGTATGCGATATGCGCATGGTCCCGATTAAAATGCGCGTATAGGATACCGTATATTGGTCGGGCGGCTTGCTTTTGGTAGGGGTCATATGTGATATGGCCGGATTGATAAATCAAGTGTTGATTTATCATTTAACCATTAGCTTCTCACTTGAAATCCTTTCTTGAGTTCGTTGGATGTATGCATGCATGTATGCCTTCTTTTTTATTCATGCACATATGGAGACATACATACATACATACATCTTTCATGGTTGATTATACAAGGAAATGGTGGCAATATAAGACTCACACCATGGGTATTTTTATTTAGAATATTATTGTATTTAAGCTAAAAACAAAAGGAAAATGATAAGGGTTAGCTTTGGATTGTTTCTACACTCTTCTTGACCTAACCTTTCTCACCCACCATTTAACCATGGTTTACTCTTCCTTTTAGTTTTTAACTCAAGTACAATAATGATTCAACCATGGTTTGAGATGATAGATAAAAATATATATTGATATATTTTCTATTTTCTTTCTTAGAGAAAAACTTATCATCTTCTAAAATTGCCATCATCTTCTTCTTCCTCTCACATTTTGCTCTCTAGTTCTTTGTAGTGAGCAAGATACTCATCAAGATTGGATTTTGAAGTGAGAAAGAGAACCACAACACCATTCTACACAAGTCTAGCCCACTTGTTTAGAGTGTTAGCTTGATTTCGTTCACTTGATCGGATAAAGTTGCAACCTTGGACAAAGCAGACTCCAGGTGGATCATCGGTGACCTCGAGGAGTTCAAGCGGAGCTTTTTCAAACCCCAAGTAGCCGAGAAGTCTAGCGTAGGGAGCTACAAAGGTTGTACTCTCTAAACCCTAGCTTTTCTTTTCATATGTTGATGTGAAATTTTTGAAACCCTAATTTTTCTAGGACGATCCTTTGTTTGTTAACTTAGCACCCTAAAATTCAATTTTTGGCACATGTGATGCTTCCAAACCCCTCATAGGGTGCTAGGCTAACCTTTCATTGGTATCAGAGCCGATCTAGAATATTAGGCGACTCTTTTACGAAGTTAAAACTCCGATCGAACCGAAAATACGGATTTTTGGGTGCTCTCTGGACTGTTTTCAAAATCTGGTTATTTTCAGAATTAAAAATATGAAAAAAATTCAGCAGGTAAATATAAGAGTTAATGTAAAAAACGAGAGCATGAACAGTTAAAACGACCGCGGAACCGCGGCAATAGCCTGCTTAGGCCGCGGTTCCGCGGCCATTCTGTTGAGTCATGGTCTGGTTTTTCTTCAGTAATTCATGACTCTGCTTATTTATATTTTTGGAGTATTTTTAATCTGAATTTGGTACAATAAATTCTGGAGATGTTTTTGGACTCGTCGGTTCGATCGGAATTTTGATTTCGTGGTTTTTCCGGGTAAATCCAGAAAGTATTGAAGTGTTCGAACGACTATCATTTGCTCACTTTTCATGGGGTTTAAAATCTTTCGGAAATACGTGCAAGTTTGTTTGTGGTGGACCCTCTAGAAGACAACAAACCTTAACTCGATTATGTGACCGTCTTGAACTGCCTTTTGAACCTTAGGGTTTGGGGCAGTACGGCGTGCCACATGTGAGGCGTTGGCTTAACCCTTCTACGGCTGAACCGCTACCACTGTGTCACACTCCGGGATTTTGAACTCCGCTCAAGTGTTGAGCTTTAGCGAATCTTGGGTATTTGATCGATCGTTCGAAAACTTTAATACCGTCTATTTATCTGGAATGTGATGCAATGTGTGGAATTCATATCATAAGACATGAAATACGAGGTATGTGATACTTCGCATTTACGATGTCTAAAGAAGAATGTGGATTCCAGACATTGCAGTTTTACACTTTCTTTTCTGTGACCGTAAGTGTAGTATGTCGATATCGCCGGTTTCGTTGCTATACGTCAACGACAATTGGGGTACACATACTTACTTACGTTGATGATATGTGATATTATGTGTTGCTGAGATATGATGTGCAGGATTGTTGCGATTGAATAGCCGGGGTTTTTTTTATGTGAGATGAGAGTTTTATATTTTCATTCATGTAAATTCAAATGTAATGTAATATTCTTTTATTTAGGGCACTTCCGGGTTGAGGTCGATGCCACCTGTGTTGTATATTATTTGCTTTTCCGCATTAGGATGGACCCAAGGAGGGGAGCATGGGTGACCGGGTTCTGGGGTTCAGTAGGAGGCCATCTCGAGGAGTCGAGACCGGGTCTCCTAAACTCCAGAATTGGTAGGGTCGCTTGCCGCTCTCGTAGGGGTACAGGGTGTGGGCTTGGCTATTCATCACGACTGTGGAATCCGTATTTTCTATTGTTGGCTAAATACTAAATACGGACGTCCTATTATATCCCACATTATATCTATGTTTCTGCTGCGATATCTGTGATGTGATCATTAGATATGTTCTGTGATGGATACAGTATATAGTATATATGATATATTATATAGACGTTACTTATGTTTTACACCCGCACTAGCCCTGCCCTACTCTGTCGTTAGTTACCTAACCTAACGGTGCACGAGGGACATCGAGGCGAATGCGGATGGCATAAGTGTACGTCGTATTTATCTGTGATGTTTAGGTGACTTAAATGATGGGACTTCATTAATGTGATTAATGATAGAAAAGAAACCTAAAAGATGTTGTAGAATCAAATTTTAAAATAAAAAGGGTAGCTACAGTTTTGCTTTGCATAGCGGTATATATGATATACCCTGCACCTTATTCGATGAGGAAAGGGCCGAGATCCCTTCACCGGGAGTGACCCCTTTAGCAATAACTGGCAGATGCTACACACTCGGTTTGACTTTTGATTGCTTCTATAGTTTCTGCTTTGCACAGTGATATATATGATATATCCCGCACCTCATTCGACGAGAAAAGGGCCGACGATCCCTTCACCGGGAGTGACCCCTTTAGCAAAACTAGAAAAGCCTCAAAATCACTCCATTTCAAAACTTCACTTGATTCTACAACGATATCAAGTTCATTACGCAATAGGTTTTCAGAAAAACCTGTCGTAGCCCTCCGTCATTTCAGATAAATTGCATATAGTATTCGTGCTACATTTGTTGGCTTTCGTCAAGGTGTAGTGTGCGGTAGCTATGTGCTGCTTATCTGCTGCATATGATGCGACTGGATTAGGGTAGTCGTACGGCTTTGTTGGCTTTCGTCAAGGGTCGTGCGGGTGGGTTTAATTCAGTCAAGAAATGTACGGGTTGAACTTGACTAGTGGGCTGTGGTTTGTTGGCTTTCGTCAAGGTCATAGCACGCTAGGGGCAAAAACATTATCGGGAATTTCAAGTGTTGAAATTTGCAATGAGATTGCATACCTTCTATGAGATAGTTGGATCCCGATACCCACTGCGAGTAAGAGTTACTCCTGGGAGAGTTTTACACATTACAATTAGCCGATCAAGTAGGTGTCTAGAAAGATGTCAACGGGGTTACGCCTCTGGGAAAACGAGATTTACTTTAATTAGGTCCGTGCGAAAGCACGGGGAACCTCCCTCAAAGTACCGACACTGGCCTGGCTGAAAGATCGGCGAAGTTGTAGGGTGTAATTAATCCCGGCTAATCTTTCCTTTTAGGGTTTGAAGGAAGATTTGATAAAAACCAGTGGGAGCCATCCTGATTAGATAAAATAATAACCAATCTGATCTTGCAAGAGCATACGCTAAAGTGTTTTCTTCTCTCTCTCTCCAGGTAGCGACCATGTCATGCCCTAATCAAGATAATAAAATGGATGTATTGACCAAACCCGCATGTTATACTGTGCTGGGAAACGTTGGATCCGTTCTTTCTTATAAGAGTTATAGGACTGAACAGGACATAGGGGAATACCAGGATTCCCATGCCACCCGAATGAAGAAAGTACATGATAATGCATTTTCTTTGGGTGTGTTCGTTACAGAGAACTGTTTCTCCATTTGCCCTACGTCCTGGGTAGATACCGGGTCAGGATCCCATATATGTAATCAGTTACATGGGCTTAGGAAAGGTAAAGAACTTGGAGAAGGTGATAAAGACATAAGAGTTGGAAATGGTGCAATTGTTGCAGCTAAGACTGTCGGGGAATATCACCTTGGATTACCAACTGGTAATACATTGGTTCTGAACGAATGCTATTACATGCCGAACCTGATATGCAACATTATATCGGTTTCTTTGTTGAGTAAAGAAGGATATAATTTTGTATTACAGGATAATGTTATGAACATTTTCCGTAACCAAAAGTTGGTTGGATCAGGCACGTTGTGCAATGCCATTTATGTTCTAAATCAATCAACAGTTCTAAGCATAACAAACACACACAAGAGAAAGAGTTCAGATTTGAACGAATCCTTCTTGTGGCATTGTAGACTAGGTCACATCAATGCGACACGACTTGCTAAGTTGCATAAAGATGGATATTTGAAACCGTTCGAATTTTCATCTTATGACACTTGCCAGTCATGTCTCAAAGGCAAGATGACCAAAACTCCGTTTACGGGACACGGAGAAAGAGTTACCGAACTCTTGGGACTAATACATAGTGATGTATGCGGACCCATGTCTACACATGCCAGGGATGGTTCTTCATACTTCATTACATTCACTAACGATCTCTCAAGATACGGACATGTGTACTTGATAAGACACAAGTCTGAAGCTTTTGAGAAATTTAGAGAATATAAACAAGAAGTCGAGAACCAAACCGGAAAAAGTATTAAAATCCTTCGATCTGATTGAGGGGGTGAATACTTGAGCAGTGAATTCCTGGACTTCCTAAAAGAGAATGGGATTCTCTCTCAGCTGACTCCTCCATATACACCACAGCACAACGGTGTATCAGAACGGAGGAACCGCACCCTATTAGATATGGTGCGCTTTATGATGAGCACAGCTGAGTTACCTATTTTCTTTTGGAGGTATGCGCTTGAGACAGCCATACATCTATTGAATATGGTCCCCACCAAATCTGTGCCTACCACTCCATATGAGATATGGAAAGGGAAGAGACCATGTCTTAACTATGTTAAGATATGGGGTTGTCCAGCCTATGTCAAACGACAAAATCCGGACAAACTCGAGGCACGGTCTGTTCTATGCAAATTTATAGGATATCCCAAGAATTCACAAGGGTATATCTTCTACCATCCTGAGGAACAAAGAGTGTTTGTTTCTCGGCATGCCACCTTTTTAGAAAAGGAATTTCTTGAAAAAGAGATTAGTGGTCATGAGGTAGAACTGGAAGAGGTTCCAGCTACAAAAGCTACAACAGAAGATCTGGTGGAACCAGAGGATTCCGTAGTTCCCAATGAACCCCAGCCACTCCGAAAATCTAGTAGGGTTCCTCGCCCACCTGAGAGATACTACGGTTTTCTCATAAATGGTGGGAGCGAGGATTGCATCATGGAGGATGATGACCCAACTAGCTTCGAGCAGGCCATCATGAGTAGTGACTCAGTGAAATGGCTGGATGCAATGCGGTCCGAGATGGAATCCATGTACACCAACAAAGTGTGGACTTTGGAAATTGCTCCTGAAGGGGTAAAACCCATTGGGAGCAAGTGGATCTTCAAGAAAAAACTTGGTGTAGATGGGAAAGTAGAGACTTTCAAAGCTAGACTTGTTGCAAAGGGTTTTCGTCAAAGACCAGGTGTGGACTATGACGAAACCTTTTCTCCAGTAGCTATACTTAAATCCATCCGAATCATGCTTGCCATCACTGCATATCATGATTACGAAATCTGGCAAATAGATATTAAGACCGTCTTTCTAAACGGTGATTTAGAAGAGTGCGTGTACATGACTCAGCCAGAGGGCTTCGTAGATAGTGGGAGCAGCGGGAAGGTGTGCAAGCTGCTTAAATCCATTTATGGATTAAAGCAAGTATCGTGGAGTTGGAATATCTGCTTTGACATCGTTATCAAAGAGTTTGATTTCGTCAAAAATCCAGATGAACCTTGTATCTACAAGAAGGTGGCAGGGAGTAAGGTTGTCTTCCTCGTATTGTACGTAGACGACATACTCTTGATAGGAAATGACATTCCTATGCTGCAATCGGTCAAGCTCTTCTTATCACAGAGATTCTCAATGAAAGATCTTGGTGATACCTCCTGCATATTGGGAATCAGGATCTATAGAGATAGATCCAAACGGATATTGGGATTGTCCCAATCCAGGTACATTGACACCATACTAAAGAGGTTTAGTATGGAAGAATCCAAGCGTGGGAACTTACCCACGATCTCTGGAGTCACTCTCTCCAAAGAGATGTCTCCCAAGACTGATTTGGAGAGAGCTCGTATGCAAGGGATACCCTATGCTTCGGCTGTAGGCTCTATCATGTACGCGATGCTATGTACCAGACCCGATGTAGCATACTCACAAAGTGTAGTGAGCAGGTATCAAGCTGATCCTGGAGAGAGTCACTGGACAGCTGTGAAGAGCATTCTCAAGTACTTACGAAGGACTAAAGAGATGCTCTTGGTGTATCGTAACGGAGAACTCCAAGTGGAGTCCTTTACCGATTTGAGCTTCCAGAGTGATAAGGACGACTCTAAGTCGCAGTCGGGATTTGTCTTTACCCTTTATGGAGAGGCGGTTAGCTGGAAGAGTTCCAAGCAGGAAACCGTGGCAGACTCGACGATGGAGGCTGAATACATCGCTGCCAACGATGCTGCCAAAGAGGCTGTCTGGATCAAGAAGTTCATTACTGGACTTGGAGTGGTTCCATCCATTGAGCATCCAATACCTTTGTATTGCAATAACAATGGAGCAGTGGCTTTCGCCAAGGAACCCAGGTCCCATCAGCGATCCAGGCATATTCTGAGGCGGTATCACCTGATCCGGGAGATAGTTGATCGCCGGGAAATCGAGGTCAGGAGGGTTGACACGAAGAACAACACGGCGGATCCACTCACGAAGGCCATTCCCCAGATACAGTTTGAGAGACTCTTCGGGATGCTCGGTATGCGATACTACAGCAGCTGGCCCTAGTGCAAGTGGGAGATTGTTAGTTGTATGTATGCCCTAGAGGCCAGTATTGTACAGATGATGTATATTATATTGGATGCTTGGACATATATATAGAGATGACTTTCTTGCTCGATATGATAGTATGCTATCTGGTTGCACTTTATCTTAACATGTATACTAGTCTCTTTAAACTGTCTTATAGTTACATGTTGGTAAAGCCCTTAGGATTTGTACTTGACTACCTGGACTATGATGCAGATCATACTAGTGGGGACATGGTAGTCCATAAGTACATCCTTCAAGGTCCCTAGTCGTAGGTGTATCGAGACGGGGCATCGATATACCAGTGTAGACTAGCGTATACGCTTCTCGACCCATGAGATGGGCGATGGATGATCCCATATCCATTGGTGTTTGACATCAGAGATGGTATACGGGTGCTCAGTGGAGACTGGGTACACTGGACGGACCCGCCGAGAACTCCCAGATGGTATTATACCTCACGTCAGATGGCAGTTCTCAGGTGACACTTGTACAGGTTAGTCTGTAAACCCGAGATCGTCATAGAGTCTTGTATGATTCCCACTGTGCTTTGATCTCCACCTTACCACGTCTATGAGGGCGTGCAAAACGGTGGTTTTTGGGTACAGTCCCGAGTCACATGGAGGCAATGAGCGATAGGAGGGGTTTCGTCTCTCCCGGTATTGGGGGTTGATGTTGTTCTGTGCTCGATTGGCCGTAACAGGGAAGTCCCTGGCCAGGGCTGATTCAGAGATTTGCTGGTAAGTGTTACCAGTAGTTTCTCGACCCGTTATGAGCCTCACATCGGCACGACTTATCGGTTATTGGGGTCTGACGTTTACCACCCTTAGACTTGATATGTGACATATCAGACGAGGAGACCGGACTGTACGGGAAGTGTTGCCGATCGGCTCGACGGGAGTTGTAGCAGGTTCGCTTGTTTTCTTCTGATCGCTCAATACCCGGGTGGCCGTTACGTTTAGCTGACCGCTTGCGGCTTGGGGGTGGTTGATATGATCATCACCCACTGCCGGCGTATTGACGAGTCTCAGAGTCCCACAATGGAGTTTCCTAGTCCAGGCGAAACGTTGTGGTGCGCGTATGCGATATGCGCATGGTCCCGATTAAAATGCGCGTATAGGATACAGTATATTGGTCGGGCGGCTTGCTTTTGGTAGGGGTCATATGTGATATGGCCGGATTGATAAATCAAGTGTTGATTTATCATTTAACCATTAGCTTCTCACTTTAAATCCTTTCTTGAGTTCGTTGGATGTATGCATGCATGTATGCCTTCTTTTTGATTCATGCACATATGGAGACATACATACATACATACATCTTTCATGGTTGATTATACAAGGAAATGGTGGCAATATAAGACTCACACCATGGGTATTTTTATTTAGAATATTATTGTATTTAAGCTAAAAACAAAAGGAAAATGATAAGGGTTAGCTTTGGATTGTTTCTACACTCTTCTTGACCTAACCTTTCTCACCCACCATTTAACCATGGTTTACTCTTCCTTTTAGTTTTTAACTCAAGTACAATAATGATTCAACCATGGTTTGAGATGATAGATAAAAATATATATTGATATATTTTCTATTTTCTTTCTTAGAGAAAAACTTATCATCTTCTAAAATTGCCATCATCTTCTTCTTCCTCTCACATTTTGCTCTCTAGTTCTTTGTAGTGAGCAAGATACTCATCAAGATTGGATTTTGAAGTGAGAAAGAGAACCACAATACCATTCTACACAAGTCTAGCCCACTTGTTTAGAGTGTTAGCTTGATTTCGTTCACTTGATCGGATAAAGTTGCAAGCTTGGACAAAGCAGACTCCGGGTGGATCATCGGTGACCTCGAGGAGTTCAAGCGGAGCTTTTTCAAACCCCAAGTAGCCGAGAAGTCTAGCGTAGGGAGCTACAAAGGTTGTACTCTCTAAACCCTAGTTTTTCTTTTCATATGTTGATGTGAAATTTTTGAAACCCTAATTTTTCTAGGACGATCCTTTGTTTGTTAACTTAGCACCCTAAAATTCAATTTTTGGCACATGTGATGCTTCCAAACCCCTCATAGGGTGCTAAGCTAACCTTTCAGTTAACTCCTGCTAATAGAAGTCCGTTAGGGTCTGTGGTACTAGGGTATTTTACCCGTCGTACCGTTGCATTGGCCGATGTGTTCCTCGATATGCAATCTTGCTATTCGAGTAGCCCCGCGACTGTCGTGTCTGTGATCCCTTCGGGGGCTGGACAAGACGTCTTCAAGGAATCTTCCAGGTGATATTACCGTCGGAAGAGCAAACGTTAGGGATATTCCATGCCGCTTTTTACTTGAGGTTAGGCTCAGTTTGGAAGCCCCGATGAGTCATGACCACTCCGTGCTGGTGTGGGATGATCTTCGATAGTCTTTTCAGGTCTCATTTGAGTTGCCGTCAAGACCCTGAAGCGAAGGATTTTCCTTGGCTTCGTTTGTTGACATTGTGTATGCAATATTGCGACGAATGTCGAGGTTGTCTCTAGGTTGTCTGTGAACTGTCGAGTCTTGGAACTAAGGACTTTGCCATGGCTCCGTTTGTTTTGATGGCGCGTCTGCATCCTAATTGAGTGAGGAAGAACGCTGTTGTTGATCTCTAGGCTTTAGATGTTGCCGTCAAGACTTAGAACTAGAGACTTTGCCATAACTCCGAGGTAGTATCTAGGCTGTCTATGAACCGTTGAGATTCGGAACTAGGGGACTTTGCCATGGCTCCGTTTGTTGATGTCGCATCTGCATCCTGTTGGAGGGAGTAAGAATGCTGTTGGCGATCTCTAGGTTGTAGATATAGCCATCGAGATTTGGAACTAGGGACTCTGCCATGGCTCCGAGGTAGTCTCTAGGCTATCTGTGAACCGTCGAGATTTGGAACTAGGGGACTTTGCCATGACTCCGAGGTAGTCTCTAGGCTGTCTGTGAACCGTCGAGATTTTGAACTAGGGAACTTTGCCGTGGCTCCGTTTGTTGACGTCGTATCTGCCTCTGGTTGGAACGAAAAGGAACACCGTTGTTGATTTCTAGGTTGTAGATGTAGCCATTGAGACTTGGAATTAGGGACTCTGCCAAGGCTCCGCTTTGTTGACGCCGTGTCTGCATCCGGTTGGAGTGAGAAGAAACGCCGTTGTTGATCTCTAGGCTATCGATGAACCATCGATACTTGGAACTAGGGACTCTGCCATGGCTTCACTTTGTTGACGTTGCGTCTGCATCCGGTTGGAATGAGAAAGTACGCCGGGTAGTCTTTAGGTTGCATGTGAACCGTCAAGGCTTGGAGCCAGGAATTTGCCATGGCTCCACTTTGTTTCAACCCTGGGGTCGGTTGTTGACGTTACGTCTTCCACCTGTTGAATTGAAAAGGAACGCCGTTGTTGATTTCTAGGCTGTAGATATAGCCATTGAGACTTGGAACTATGGACTCTGCTATGGCTCCGCTTTATTGACGTCGCGTCTGCATCCGGTTGGAGTGAGAAGAAACGCAGTTGTTGATCTCTAGGCTGTCGATGAACCGTCGAGACTTGGAACTAGGGACTCTGCCATGGCTCCGCTTTGTTGATGTTGTGTCTGCATCCGGTTGGAATGAGAAAGTACGCCGGGTAGTTTTTTATGTTGCATGTGAATCGTCAAGGCTTGGAGCCAGGAATTTACCATGGCTCCAGTTTGTTTTGACCCTGGGGTCAGTTGTTGACGTTACGTCTTCCACCTGTTGGACTGAGAAGGAATACCAGGTTGGTGCTAGGGTTTTGCCATCACTCTTTGGAGCTTTGTTGACGTCACATCTACACTGTTGGAATGCCGAGCTGATCTTTAGGCTGTAGATGTTGCCGTCGAGATCTGGCCCTCCTTCTGACGAAGCCTGGTGGGATAATATTGTTCCTTTTTCGTCTGTGCCCATGAATTATATACAGGGGTCGATGTGATCTCACCTGCAGGGCAAGTTTCATTTCATTTTTTATTTCTTTCCGCGATGCTCTATCAGTTCAGCTTTTTATATCGCGAAAGTCGTGATTGCCCAATCATTTCGGCTTTTCGTCGCGGTGCCCAATCATTTCGGCTATTTTTTTTACTCACTGCTTTTTATTGCGAGTTGCCTAAACATTTTGGCTATTTTATCTGCATATATTTTACTCGCTGATTTTTATTGCGAGTTACCCCATCATTTCGGCTGTTTTTATATGCATATATTCTGCTCGCTGATTTTTGTTGCGAGTATAGAACTTGAGATCTGATACTAATCTTGGCATCAGCACCGCTGCGACTGGAATATTGCCAGGAGCGAATCATCATTTGCCGTGAAAGGACTTAAAAATTAACACCTGTTTAGGCATCAGCATCGCTGCCACTGGAATGTTACTATGAGCGAATCATTATTTGCCTTTGCTGATTAGAACAAAGGTGGCTTAGCAAACAGGGTTCGGATCCTGCCAACTAAGGCTTTTTGACTTCATGAGCCCTAAGGGTCTCATAAAGGTATTTCTCCCTACGAGTCGTGAGGATCTCGTAGGTGTATTTTCTCCTTTGGAGCCATGAGGATTCCTAAGTGATATCTTCTCTTGTAAGTCATAAGGATCTTACAAGAGTGTTTTCTCCTTATAAGTCGAGAGAACTTACTAGTGTCGTTCACCACATGAGGACATCCCTAGTCGTTGGTGGGACTCGGTAGGGGAAACGTTTATTTATGCCCGTGGATTGTATACAAGGGTCAATATTGAACCGCTTGTAGGGCAACTTGGGGAGTGTGATGGCTTAAGAACGGGTTCAGATCCCTATAGCTAAAGGCTTTTGAATCCTACGAGCCATGAGGGCCTCATAGGGGGAATTCTCCTTACGAGTCGTGAGGACTTATAAGTGTAATTTCTCCTTAGGAATCGTGGGGATCCCTAAGTGTGTTGTTCCCTTATGAGTCGTAAAGATCTCACGCAGGCGTTTTCTCCTCACAAGGTCAAGAGGACATTGCAGGTGTCTTTATTTTAACGAGATTGCGCCCTTTCGGGTTTTCACAAGCTCGCCGGTAGCCCTGCTGTTTTTACTTACGGCGCCCTTTCGGGTTTTCATCCGTGCCCATTTCGATTGTGGATGTACCATTTTTTTTCATCACGGTAGGACTTCACCGACCGGGGTAGCTGTGTAGCCAACAAGACTTAAGTTGCAGTCCTCGTCGCTGGGATCTGTGGACCTGGATTCCACTGTCGCCGTGTTTGAGGTGGCGTATTTAGTTTAAAGACATTGCGGTCCATTGTTAGTTTAAAGATATCTCGGTCCATTGTTAGTTTAAGGACATCTCGGTCCAATCTTAGTTTAAGGACATCTCGGTCCAATGTGTAAGTCCACGGTAGCGCCCCGGCCGTCTAACAGATGCCAAATGTGGAACAAAAACTTTTACAACTGGCGCTATCGCGTACTATAACCCGGATCTGCCATTAAAGCTAAACTAACAAACTACAAAGTGGGTAGAAATGTTATACCGAATGATCTGAGCCCTTTGGTCTTCAACCATCATCCCACGCTTTGTTGCGACTGCTCCGATCTCCTGAATGTCCAATCTTCTCGTCCAGGTGGCACCACGTTGACGGATCTTTAAACGGGCTCCCGCCTCTGAACCGATGCAACTCGGTCGTTAAGTTTGCTAAAAGAAACGACCAAGATGATATAGAGAATGAGTAGAATACTTTATCTCTCTTCGTCCAAAGCCGTGGATGAACGGTTGGATCGGGTGATGGAATGAAATGAGCTACGAAATTTCCATACACCAAAACTATCATATTTTTCTCTCAAGCAGCCATAATTTCTCTCTCACTCATGGGCCGGCCATATATAGGAGAAGGGGGGTGAGTGTAGGAGGAGGAAGTGGTGACCACAAAGCAAAAGATCATGAATGAAACAATGAGTCACAATTACACCT
Organism: Agapanthus africanus; assembly: GCA_030015575.1. Taxonomy (NCBI): domain Eukaryota; kingdom Viridiplantae; phylum Streptophyta; class Magnoliopsida; order Asparagales; family Amaryllidaceae; genus Agapanthus; species Agapanthus africanus. The sequence goes on from JASDDO010000006.1 coordinate 351,345,965, forward strand.
AGTATGAACACAATCAATGCAAGTGATGAATCACTAACCTTGTCATCAAATATCATTAAATGCACTAATGAGTCACAAAGATGCATGAACCTAGTCACCACCTTCTAAAAACCTCTAGAAACTTCCACACTCATCTCAAGAAAAGATAAATCCGTATTTAACCGAATGTTAAATACGGCCGATAGAAAACTGGAAACTGACAACTTCCAAAAGTGATCCTGAAACGAATTTCAGGATAACCCCGTATCAGTATAAACATACCCGCATTTGTATTACAACTGAATACAAATGCATCTGAGACAAAGATATTATATTTACACAGCATAATACTCGGATCCGGCTTAAACCAAAGCCGACCAGTATTATCTGCCCGAAAAACGACACGTGCGAAAACGCACGTGCATTTTCCGAACCTTGCCATAAAACCATACGGCCTCTATAACGTTTCGCCCGAACCTGGAAAACTGTCTGTGGGGGACTCTAATGACTCATCAACACACTGGCACTGGGTATAACCACTAGCACGTCAGAGGTACAAGCTGTACGTAACGGTTGCCTATGTATTGATTGGAAGGAAAGCTGACGAGCGAACTCATCCATAAACCCTACTAAGCCTAACAGTGACAATATACATACAGTCCGGTCCGTTCGTCTAAAGAGTATCGCATATCGAGTCTAGGGGGTGGATAAAGTCAGACCCCTAATAACGCGATAAATCGTGTCGGCATGAAGCCCATCACCACCTGAGAAACTACTGATCCAAATCAGTAATTCTCCATTACCTAGGCCGAGGATTTCTAGTGATGGCCACCCGTGCACTGCATGACATCAACCCCCAATACCGGGAGAGACGAATCCCCGACGATCCGCTCACTGCCTCCATGTGGCTCGGGACTGTACCCAACTAAAACCTGTTTGCACAACTCCTTTGAGCGTGGTAGGGTAGTAATCTAAGTACAGTGGGAACTCACACGAGACAAATGACGATCTAGGTCGACAAACTAACCTGTACACATGTCACCAGGGAACTGCTATCTGACGATATGTATAATACCAACTAGCATGTTCCCAGCGAGTCCTGTCCGGTGTACTCATATCCTAATGAGAACCTGTATACATCTTAGGTAATCTAACTGACACCAGTGGCTTGTGAGACCGGCCACCGCCCCTCGTCGGGGTCTCGACTGTATACACTGGTCTACTCTGGAGTATCGATGCCCTGTCTCGAAACTCCCATGACTAGGGACACTTTAAGGATGTGCTTATAGTCCCCAGCTCCCACGTATATGATCGCCATCATACTGCTGGTAGTTAAGCAAGAATCCTATGGGCTCTATCATCATGCAATAGTGAACTAAAGCATGTATACGATGATAAAGACAAACCAGATAGCATACTATCATCTCGAGTAAGACTGTCATATCGGTATAGGTCCTGCCTCAATCATTGCAATCACGTACCTGTGATCCAATAATTGACTTTGAGGGCACTATCTCCAACAATCTCCTACTTGCACTTAAGGCTAATTATTGCGATGTCGCATACTCACAGCCCGTGTGATACCGAACATCCAACTCCTCTACTAATCAGTTTCACAAAGCTAGTTTGTAAAACTCTTGTGTTCGAGAAATAGCCTCAGTGAGTGGATCCGTCCTGATGTTTCTTTCTATATCTCTCTTAATCTTAAGTTCGCGGAGAAAGCCATCTCCCGAATCGAGTAATACCTGTCTTAGAATATGTCTGAATATCTGATGGGACCTAGTTCATAAATGAACTTCAAATCCAAACTTCTTAGACTTTATTGATAACTGAACCTAATCAGTATCCAGCACCATGCCTCCCACAGTATCCTCTTGGACCACCTGTCCATAATACTGTCCCTCGTCAGAGGGAAAACTATAACTCTGACAATCACTCTGTCATCCAGGTCACCTTGAAAGCCTGGAATGATAACCGTCTCCCGAAGGAGGCTGCCGTCATCAAATCCTTAGAACATACACTTATGTTCTAAAACTGTTTCCATATGTTTCTCCAGGATTGGATTAATATAAACTTATCGCATCTAGTGCAAAAAACATCTGGTGTGGTACTTGACATCTCATGATTGACTCAATTGCCTAAGCAAGTGATCTGCCGACCATGCACAACCCTCTCTCCTTTAGTCTCTAAGACACCTTTAGAGAGGGTGACTCTATCACCTGCAGGTACACTACCATACCAGGAGTCATCTATTCTAAAATACTATTAGAATACTGTCAAAGTATCCACATTGGGAAACTACCCAAATCTAGATCTAAAACCATAGATCTAGTAACCAGAATGTCAGATATTATATCCATATCCTTTGTGGAGAAACAACTGTGTGACAATCACAGTACAACCGATCGTAGTATAGGAATTTTACTTTCTACTCTGTGTATGTCATCCAAACACCATGACATCACACCCTACCACCTTCTCACCAGATCCATCCCCTATTCTGATGAAGTCAAACCCATGACTGTCACATCAAAAATAGATGATCTTATTTCCGCTATATCTGCTGAAGTCTATAAATAGACATAAGCTACTTGCCTACTATACTTCCGCTGCTCCCACTGACTACGATAACCCTCTGGAAGAATAATATATACGTGCACTTCTAAAGCTAGTTTAGAACGACGCTATACTTATCCTCCTGCCGGGTCTCATAGTCTGGAACAACGGTAGTGTCAAGCCTGGGTAAACAAGAACCTCCCTGTCACCGTCCTTGAGGCTACCGGAGTACCTCTCGGGTGTCTGAGGTTACCCACCATATCTGCGGAGTGGCTATTGGAATGTCAAACTTGATTGAATATATAGCTCCTATTAAATTTTCCGTAATCGTTTGCGGTTCTGGAATTACTTCCAGTTCTACCATACTCCCACTACTGTTTTCTGAAAAAATATCCATTTTACTAAAACTGTGGCGAGTCAAGAACAATATCACTATTGATCTTCCAGATGGTAGAAATGTCAACCCTCGTCAAAACCAGGGTCAACCCACAAACAGCCATTACAGAAACGTGCCTTGAGTTATCCAGTGTCTGGTTTTAAGCATAAGCTGGACAACTCCCCTTACCTTAACATCGTTAAGATATGAACCATTCTATATACAATATAGAAATAGAGGCACTAATTTAATTAGAACCAGATTCAAATCATGCAACTGTCTCCAGTGCATATCAACTTAATGAAGAGAGGCTGATCAGTATTACTCAACTTAGGAATCAATCCAATTATGAGTAACCTGAAAGAGAAACAAGTTTCTCAAAACCATTACTATTATCTGAATGCCAATCACAAGTATCTACATTTTCGATCTCTTTGAAGAATCCTGATGATTGCGATCCCTGGTTCTCTACTTTATTCTTATACCCACAACTTCTCAAAACTTAGACACTGTATTTCTACGAAACACTTGTCTAAAACTAGAGAAGTCACAAGTAAACAGAACATAGTACGAGGACCTACCCCTTCGTCCTGACGGACACTGGACAACATACAATACTCTGTATAAGTCCGCTGAGTTGAGTTGAATAACTCAAAACCTGTGCATCGTAGGTTGAAAACTGTGCCCAGGCGATTTCTTCAAATATCACTAATTACAATGAATTCCGATATAATGAGGATGATCACCTAATTCCCAATAACTTACTCCCACTCATTATCTGTAAAACCATACAGATATGAGAATGAAACCTGGTAAATATATACTCTGGAGTAAGTATCTAATCGGGAAATCAGTTTATAATTAACAATGCACAGTGAAACTGAAACATGAAAATGTTTCGTAGGGGTATTCTGGTATTTGTAGTAATGCCTCTTCCATAATCCAATTCATGACTATAACCGTATATCTCTTTGCCATCTCTCCAAATCCCTTTATTTGTCTTTAGTCATTACCTTATGTACACCATCGTTATGCTAAATGGTTTTCTTCCTTCCCTACCGTTCGGCACCAACCTATGGTTTGGAAGAAGACTATTCAGTAAGCATAATAGGTGTACTCTCCTAAACCAAGGAGTACTCGTATCTTGAGAGAATGTGATGATAAAAGACAACTAAATAATACCTTATTCTATTAAAGGTGAAATAGGAGTGGCGATGAAGTACGCGGTTTGGTCGTGAATGATAACAGTCGCAATTTACTTTGCCCTCTTTCTAATCCCTTTATTTTGTCTTTAGTTATTACCTTCTGCACACCTTACTTAGGCTAATTGGTTTTCTTCATTCCCTACCTTTCGGCACCTGCCTATGGTTTGGAAGAAGACTATCCAATAAGCGTAATAGGTGTACTCTCCTAAACTAAGGAGCCCTCGCAACCTGAGAGAAGGTGATAATAAAAGACAACTGAATAAACCAATTCTATTTCTCCTGAACCTGTATCCATCCTCGAAGAAGTCCCTTCGAGTTCGTATATAACCATACGATGGATCTATCCAATGGAAGTGGATATCCGTAGTAATACGGGGTGTTCTGAGAAATACAAAGGGTAAAAGAAGGAGCGACAATGACTTATGCAACTCGGACAATCCAAAAGCCAGTAATTTAAGAAGGTTCGGTCAACTTGGTCACTGAGTCATAGTCTAGGGTCGGTCAATGGTCGCTGCCAAAGAGAGAGAGAAAAGAAATACTCTGCGTGCACTCTAATCTAGATCAGAATGGTTATCACTTTATCTAACCAGGAAACCTCCCACTGTAATCTCAAATTCTCCTCCAAACCTGAAAGAAGAATTAGTCGGGATCACCCGAAGAGTAAAGCAACTCATCAGTGAGAATCGGGATCCAACTATCATCACATGATAACTTGATGGAAGACACTCAAGTTATCACACTCCAGAAGGTATGTGCATGCCTAGCAAGTTTCCTGTATGTTTGAAACTCCCGATGTAATTTTTGCCTCATGCTCTTATGACCTTGACGAAGGTCAACAAATCATAAGTCACATGTCAAGTTCTACCCGTCATTGTCCAAGTTAATTTGAACCCACCCGTACAAGCCCTTGACGAAGGTCAACAAGGCTATACGACTATCCCAAACCAACACATCTATCTATGCAACAAATGAATACCCCGCAGCTACCAAGCACTATGCCTTGACGAAGGTCAACAAACATAGCTTGAATACTACTGACCATCCATAAGAAATGACGGAGGGCTACTGCTGGTTTTTGGTGAAAAACCTTTAACGTAACGAACTTGATATCGCTGAAGGAACCTGATAGCTTTTTATAAAATTATAGTAGCGAAAAACCTTTGCTAAAGAGGTCACTCCCGGTGAAGGAATCTCGGCTCTTTCCTCGTGGAATGAGGTGCAGGATATTCCAACTGAATACCACTATGCAAAGCAACTTGTAATCGACTATATTGAAGTTATTGCCCTGACGCAAACTTCTGCCCAAGGGGTCTCTCCCGGTGAAGGGATATCAGCCCTTGCCTCGTCGAATGAGGTGCGGGATATTCCAACTGAATACCGCTATGCAAAACAAAAGTAAATATCTTTGCAATAACACCTTTTTAAAATTGGTTCCAACAACATCCAATATAGGTTTGTTTTACTTTGCATTGATCAGAATCAACGCAGTCCCATCAATCAATCACACCAGAAAAGAACGAAAATAAAATGTACGTATATGCCATCCGCATTCGTCGCTGGGTCCCGTCATCACCCGTTAGGTTACTTAACTAACGACAGAGCGGGGACTGGACTAGCGCGGGTGTAAAACATATACAACATCTAATAGTATATATACCAATATACAATAATCGCTCCAGGCGTGATAATATGCAACATTACAGAAAAGTAATAAGTATCACAGAACAATACAGATAATCTGGGATCTCCGGGTTTCACAGAGCCGCTGCTGAAACCTGACGTTCTCCTGGTCGTGTGGATAGCCTGTGCAATGAAACCTAGACCCCTACAGGTGCGGAAAGTTACCCGCTAAAACCTGAAACGAGGTAGTCCCCCACAGCATAGTGAATGGAACACCCGGCACTTCACGGAATCCGGTAAATTGAGCACCCCTCCTTGGGTCAACCTGTACCCCCTACGAGTGCGGCGAATAGTCTGCCAATTCTAGATGAGGTCCCTCTGCCTCTAAAAACCATGAGATACGGACCCGTTGCCTTCCAGAACCCGGCTATCCGTGCACTCCTTCGCGGGATAAACCTAGTACAAAAAATAAAATATGTACAACGGGTACATCGACCTCAACCCGGTCGTGCCCCAAAAGAATATTATACAACAGGCAGTGACGGCAGTCTATATGTTGGACGCTCGCCCCGCAATATCAAATGTACAAATAAATCCAAACAGCACTATCATTGCACCCTGCTATCCACCACGACATATCCGCAACAACACAGCACAACACAGAACATCAACGCGAATGTCACGTTCGCAAATCCGTCTAAAAGAACTATAGCAATCAGACGTGGTTTACCGATCAAATGACATTCCCGGTCGGAGATATAATGTAAATACTGCATACTAACAAATTTAAAATTTCGATCGACCAAATTTCCCGAAGTGGGCCCCACGTACATCTGCTGTACAGTAACAAAATCTGGGCCCAAAAGAATATTATCAAAAACAACAATTTCCACAGGAAAGCCTAATGGAAAATTTTAATGCATTGTTCCCACAGTACTGCCGCGATTCCGCGGTCAAACCCTAGGTTTGATCGCGGATCCGCGGCGGTCACGTGGGATCACGTGCTCAAAATTTCCCAGTGTGCTTAACAAACCCTTCTTTGTTTTCTGTGATATGTAAAATAATTTTCAGACACTTTTAAAAATCGACAGAAACTCAGAACATGGAATTTGCAGTTTTCGAAAATCCGTTCGATCGATATTTTAAACACGTTAGCACAAGTTAGTATAGCTTAATGGTGAGGCTCTGATACCACTATAAGTCCACGATAGCGCCCCGGCCGTCTAACAGACGCCAAATGCGGAACAAAAACTTTTACAACTGGCGCTATCGCGTACTATAACCCGGATCTGCCATTAAAGCTAAACTAATAAACTACAAAGTGGGTAGAAATGTTATACCGAATGATCCGAGTCCTTCGATCTTCAACCATCATCCCACGCTTTGTTGCGACTGCTCCAATCTCCTGAATCTCCAATCTTCTCGTCCAGGTGGCACCACGTCGACGGATCTTTAAACGGGCTCCCGCCTCTGATGTAGAGAATGAGTAGAACACTTTGTCTCTCTTCGTCCAAAGCCGTGAACAAACGGTTAATGAAGTTGCCTTTTGGATCGGGTGATGGAATGAAATGAGCTATGAAATTTCCATACACCAAAACTATCATATTTTTCTCTCAAGCAACCATAATTTCTCTCTCACTCATGGGCCGGCCATATATAGGAGAAGGGGGGTGAGTGTAGGAGGAGGGAGTGGTGACCACAAAGCAAAAGATCATGAATGAAACAATGAGTCACAATTACACCTAGTATGAACACAATCAATGCAAGTGATGAATCACTAACCTTGTCATCAAATATCATTAAATGCACTAATAAGTCACAAAGATGCATGAACCTAGTCACCACCTTTTAGAAGCCTCTAGAAACTTCCACACTCATGTCAAGAAAAGATAAATCCGTATTTAACCGAATGTTAAATACGGCTGATAGAAAACTGGAAACTGGCAACTTCCAAAAGTGATCCTGAAACGAATTTCAGGATAACCCCGTATCAGTATAAATATACCCGCATTTGTATTACGACTGAATACAAATGCATCTGAAACAAAGATATTATATCTGCACAGCATAATACTCGGATCCGGCTTAAACCAAAGCCGACCAGTATTATCTGCCCGAAAAACGACACGTGCGAAAACGCACGTGCATTTTCCGAACCTTACCATAAAACCATACGGCCTCTACAACGTTTCGCCCGAACCTGGGAAACTGTCTGTGGGGGATTCTAATTACTCATCAACACACTGGCACTGGGTATAACCACTAGCACGTCAGAGGTACAAGCTGTACGTAACGGTTGCCTATGTATTGATTGGAAGGGAAGCTGATGAGCGAACTCATCCATAAACCCTACTGAGCCTAACAGTGACAATATACATACAGTCCGGTCCGTTCGTCTAAAGAGTATCGCATATCGAGTCTAGGGGGGTGGATAAAGTCAGACCCCTAATAACGCGATAAATCGTGTCGGCATGAAGCCCATCACCACCTGAGAAACTACTGATCCAAATCAGTAATTCTCCACTACCTCGGCCGAGGATTTCTAGTGATGGCCACCCGTGCACTGCACGACATCAACCCCCAATACCGGGAGAAACGAATCCCCGACAATCCGCTCACTGCCTCCATGTGGCTCGGGACTGTACCCAACTAAAACCTGTTTGCACAACTCCTTTGAGCGTGGTAGGGTAGTAATCTAAGTACAGTGGGAACTCACACGAGACAAATGACGATCTCAGGTCGACAAACTAACCTGTACACATGTCACCAGGGAACTGCTATCTGACAATATGTATAATACCAACTAGCATGTTCCCGACGAGTCCTGTCCGGTGTACTCATATCCTAATGAGCACCTGTATACATCTTAGGTGATCTAACTGACACCAGTGGCTTGTGAGACGGGCCACCGCCCCTCGTCGGGGTCTCGACTATATACACTAGTCTACTCTGCAGTATCTATGCCATGTCTCGAAACTCCCACGACTAGGGACACTTTAAGGATGTGCTTATAGACCCCAGCTCCTACGTATATGATCGTCATCATACTGCTGGTAGTCAAGCAAGAATCCTATGGGCTCTATTATCATGCAATAGTGAACTAAAGCATGTATACGATGATAAAGACAAACCAGATAGCATACTATCATCTCGAGTAAGACTGTCATATCGGTATAGGTCCTACCTCAATCATTGCAATCACGTACCTGCGATCCAATAATTGATGTAGGGTGTTTTTCGTCACCCCATTCAGATGGGAATACACGCGCGCTTGTCAGGCTTATACTACAGATTTCCCCTGCCTAGGGTAGGCCGGGGGTTTATTGATTGTGGGGATCCAAATCTCCGGCAACCGCGGACTAAGCTGCCATTAATTACCCCTCGCCTTTGGGGCGAGGGAACCTCCGATTAACGGGTTAAAATGGTCATGCGAACTCAATGTGCAGTGTATGTGTGTTGTGTTTTGAAAGGGGGGTTTGGATATATCGGGAGCCACGCAAAGTTTTTACGGGGGTCCCGCTACCCGGATAGCGGGCTGGGGGTCAAGGGGACTAGCAGCCCCCTTGCGGGGTGCGGGGCAGCGCCCCGTTAGAAATTTTTTTCTAACAGGGACAGTGTCGCGGAGTATGTGTGTGTGTAAATATGTATACATATGTGTATATATATATGTATGTGTGTGTATATATATATATATATATATATATAAAAGAAAGAGGGGGAAAAGGCATCCAAAGGATGCGTGGGGCCAGCGCCTTGAGCGCTGTGTGCTTAGGTGATGTGCGCTCAGGCGTAAGCGCGCCTCGTGTCAGCACGTGGGCGTTTTGCGCTCGAGCGCAGTGCGCCTGAGTGCAAGCGCTCCACGTGTCGGCACGTGGGCGCTTTGCGCTCGAGCGCGGTGCGCCTGAGCGCAAGCGCGCCACGTATCGGCACGTGGGCGCTTTGCGCTCGAGCGCGGTGCGCCTGAGCGCAAGCGCGCCACGTGTCGGCACGTGGGCGCTTTGCGCTCGAGCGCGGTGCGCCTGAGCGCAAGCGCGCCACGTGTCGGCACGTGGGCGCTTTGCGCTCGAGCGCAGTGTGCCTGAGCGCAAGCGCGCCACGTGTCGGCTTTGCGCTCGAGCGCTGGGCGCTGGCGAGACAAAGGGACTTTTAGTCCCAGAACCAGAAGCTATGCTTCAGAAAGGAAATATTTATTATATATATAAATATCTATGTAAATATATGGAGTTAAACTCCTAAAATGTTTTGGTTGATGAAATGGGTTCTTCCTCTTCCTCCTCTGTTGGCTGGATCTTGATGATCAAGAGATGTGAGATCTAAAAATCCCTCCTTTCTGAGATCTAATGGTAGATCCAAGTTCCCCTTTGTGGGTTTTGTGGTGGAAGACTTCTTAGTTTTTGAAAAGAAAGAGTAAAACTCTTGATTTAATTCAAAAGAAATGAGAAGGTTTAGAACCTTGGAGAAGGAGCAGGAGGCATAAAAGATCTCAGATCTAAAAATTTTGTGGAGAGAATGAAAAAGTATATTTTATTCATTATCATGTTGCCTTATATAGGCTTACATATTTACATATAGCCCTTTGGGCTTTACAAAAATGGCATTTTAGCCATCCCATGGCTCATGTGCCTTTTCATTTTGCGCATAAGCCATGGGCTTACAAAAATTTGGCTTTATGCCCCTTTTGCATACATTCATGCACAAAAATTACATAAAAATTATTTGTTACATGATTTTTGTTGTTGGCATGGCGGAAGGCCGGACGCTTCGTGTTCGGGCTCGACCTGGGCATTGGCCCACTTGCTTGGGCTTGGGCCCACCTGGCTTGGGGTTGACCTTGACTTTGACTTGGTCAACTGGGATGCAAATTTTGACTTCAACAATTGACTTTGAGGGCACTATCTCCATCACAATGTTAGTTTAGGGACATTTCGGTCCACGGCTAGTTTAAGGACGTTGCGGTCCGTTGGGATTTTGAGGCGAGATTTTGCCGGATACTACTTATAGAGTTTGGACTCAGGAAGACAGCGAGCGGACACGAGCGTCGTCATCTATCATTAACCTGAGTCGTGACTCGTTAAGCGTAGTATTTCTTAAGGAATCGGCCGTTTATCAGCCGAAAGAGTCTTTTGCCATGCATATCCATGAGCAAGCAGACCCCACCTTAGTAGACCTTGTCTATGATGTACAGGCCCTCATAGTTCGGCTCGAATTTCTCCCGTTTAGCACGATTGGGGATCATAGGTCTTTTTACGACTAGCACGAGTTCGCCTTGGCGGAATGTTCTCGGCCTAGTCAATCTTTCGTATGAGCGCGTCATCCTTGCTTTGTAAGCTTCTAAGTTTTGCTGTGCCATGAGACGAGTTTCATCGAGAGCATCGAGCTCCTCAAGCCGAAGATGGGCATTTTCTTCATCCGTCGACTCGTATCGAACTGCTACTCGTAGAGAGGGTAGCTCTATCTCCAAGGGAAGTACTGCTTCTGTGCCGAATACCAACGCGAATGGCGTTGTATTTGTGGCTGTTTTGAACGTAGTTCGATATGCCCAGAGAGCTTCATGCAATCTCTCGTGCCAGTCCTATTTATTTCTGGACACCGTTTTCTTTATGATCTTAGTTAAGGTTTTGTTGAAAGCCTCAGCTAGACCGTTAGCTCGGGGATTATAAACTGAAGAATATCTCCAATCTATTTTATGCTGCTGTGCGAAGCGGCTGATCTTATGGCTGGCCCGTTATTAGAGATAATCCGTCGCGGAGTATCGAACCGGTAGAGGACGTGTGTCTTGAAGAAATGGAGGATGTTCACCGTCTTCACCTCTCTTAGCGGTATTGCTTCTGCCCATTTAGAAAAGTAATCGGTTGTTGCTAGTATGAACCGATGTCCCTGGGATGATGCTGGTTCGATGGGCCCGATTATATCGGTTCTCTACATTTCGAACGGCCAGCTAGCCAGTGTTGGGTGTAGCCGATTCGGATGCTGGTGGATGAAGTCCCCGTGAATTTGGCATGAGTGACACTGCTTTGCATATTCGAGACAGTCTTGAATCATTGTTGGCTAGTAGTAGCTCATTCTCTTGATCTTCAGCTTCATCATTGGCCCAGCCTGATGGGAACCGCAGAGTCCGTCGTGAGTTTCTTGGACGACCCTCCTCGCTTCTTCTGGTCCCAGGCATCTCAGCCACAAAGAGTCGAATGATCTCTTATATAGGGTATCATTGACGAAGGCGAAAGACAGAGCTCGTTTCATGAGCTGATGTCTCGAAGATGCATTATTGGGCGTTCGATGGGATTTGAAGTAGTCTATGAAGACTTCTCTCCAATCCTCAGCCTTTTCTTCGTCCTCTACTTGGAAAGCCGCTTGTTTGGTCGCTTCCTTCCTTTTAGACGGTTCCGGAGATATTTCTGCCGGCGCGAGAATCTGGCGGTTTTGCACAATGATCCTTACGTCATCAAGGTCTTCGTCGGCTAGTTCTTTAGCCAGCTTGGCTAATGAATCCGCCTTGCTATTTTCTACCCGTGGTATGATTTCTAGAATGTAGGAGGGGATTTGAGTCAGCAGTTACTGCACTCTTTCGCCATATTTTATCAACTCAGGTTTGCACATCTGATAGTCGCCATTTACTTGGCTATCGACCAGCTGGGAGTCTCCATATATGAGGAGGTTCTTGATTCCCATGTCAATGGTGATCTCGAGACCTGCTATCAAAGCTTCATATTCCGCTTCGTTGTTTGTTCTTGGCTCCGTTAAGGAAAGGGCAAAACACATTATCCCTCCTTGTGGAGTCACAAAGATAAGGCCTACTCCGGCTTTGATTATGGGGGTGATTTGCTTCCGCCTCTTCATAGACGATGCCCCATCGAAGTAGAGTTCCCATCGGATATCACTCCCTTCTTTCTCCTCGTCGATTGCGTCAAATGTGTGTTCGTCCGGCAATTCGCAGTTCAAGAGAGAGTCGGCAGGTATCGGATGCTCTGCGAGAAAGTCGGCGATGGCCTGGCCTTTTACTGCCTTGAGAGGTCGGGAGATTATCAAGAATTCCATCAAGAGGAGGGTCCATTTGGCAAGCCTTCCCGTTAGTATAGCTCTTGACATCAAACATTTGAGAGGATCCACCTTTGATATGAGATGGACCTCATGTGCCAAGGTGTAATGCCGAAGCTTCGTTACTGCGAAGATTAATGCCAGGCAGTGCTTTTCAATAGGGGAGCAGTTGCTTTCTGCCCCCAGAAGAACTCGACTCAAATACTAGAGAGCTCTCTCCTTCCTCTGGTCGTTCTCCTGTGCCCATAGCACGCCTAAAGAACCTTCAAGGGCTGTTGTGTACAGGATGATGAGCTTTCCCTTGACCGGAGCGGTCAGTATCGGCGGATTCTGCAGGTATTGCTTGATTTCGTCCCGTGTACTTTGGCATTTCTGATACCAGACGAACGGGGTATCCTTCTTCATTAGATGGTTGTAGGGACGGCATTTGCTGGAGAGGTTGACTTGGAGTTTAACACCTGTTTAGGCATCAGTATCGCTACAACTGGGATATTGCCAGGAGCGACTCTTCATTTGCCTTGAGAGGACTCAGAATTTAATACTGATTTAGGTATCAGCATCGCTACAACTGGGATAGTGCCAGGAGCGAATCATCATTTGCCCCTATCGATTTGGACAAAGGTGGCTTAGTAGACAGGGTTATGATATTGTCGACTAAGACTTTTGACTTTATGAGCTGTAAGGGTCTCATAAAGGGTTTTCTCCCTACGAGTCGTGTGGATCTCGTAGGAGTATTTTCTCCTTAGGAGTCGTGAGGATTCCTAAGTGATATTTTCTCTTGTAAGTCGTAAGGATCTCACAAGAATATTTTCTCCTTGCAAGTCGAGAGGACCTACAAGTGTTATCCACCATATGGGGATATTTCATGCCATTTGTAGAACTTGGCAAAGAAATATTTACTCGTGCCCTGTGAATTGTATACAAGGGTCAATATGGACCGCCTGTAGGGCAATTAGGGGGATATGACGGCTTAAGAACAGGTCCAGGTACCTGTAACTTAAGGCTTTTGAATCCTATGAGCTGTGAGGGTCTCACAGGGGGGATTCTCCTTACGAGTCGTGAGGATCTCGTAAGTGTATTTATTTTAACGAGGTTGCGCCCTTCCGGGTTTTCACAAGCTCGCCGGCAGTCCTGCTGCTTTTACTTACGGCGCCCTTTCGGGTTTTCATTCGTGCCCATTTTGCTTGTGGAAATACCGTTTTTTTGTGAACGATGAAACTCTCGAAAATAGTTTCGCCGTAGGTGACCCATCTGTTTGCCGGTGGGATTTGAGTTGCAGTCCTTACCGCTGGGATTTGTGGACTTGAATTCCCTTATCGCCGTGTTTGAGGCGACGTATTTAGTTTAAGGACATTACGTTCCATTGTTAGTTTGGGGACATCTCGGTCCATTGTCGTCATATTTGAGGCGAATTTCTAGTTTAAGGACTTTTCGGTCCAACATTCTCATTCGATCGCGAAGTTGCATAACTCACCCCTTCCAACTCCTGTTTGCTGAGACGCTGCTGCTTGTCCTTTGTTTGCATGGACACTTCACGCCTTAGACTTCTTTTTTTTACCTTCTTGGATTTCTTCATCTATCATCGTGCCAATCGGGTTGTTTTGCAGGAAGTACTGGGCATTTTAAACAGCACCCGCCCCCTGCTTATCAATGTCGCTTTCCGATACTGATGGAGTGTCTTCTTCATAGACAAAGGAACGAGATATCACGTCACTCTTTCTGCCGAGTCTTCCTCTTCCTTGGAAGAACGAATTTGACTTGGGGTTTTTTCTTCATCGTCTGATTCGGAGTGGGACATGGGTTTCACATCCCTCCCATTGTTTTTTAGTTCAAGTGGGATATTCCACTTGATTGCAGGACCCTCTTGTAAGTCCCTTGATATTCTACCTGCTCTTTGAGAAGAAAGGACCATCCCATGTAGAGATTCTTCCACCAGTGAGAAACATGCCCCCTGTGTATATCTCGGGGGGGAGGAGAGCGAGTACCCACGTCGTCGCTATTTTAGCGACATGTTGCTTCACAACCGCTCATTTTTGTAGAGCGTTGGCGACAAATGCCACCTTGCATCCACTTTCATTCATCTTCATCGGGTGATGAAGGGTCTTGACCCTGCTGATTCAATCGAGTCATTTTATCCATGAGCTCTTGGAAAGTTGTCGGCTTGAAAAGGGCCGTAAATGGGAACACCTTTTGAATTTGGGTCAAGGGTGGCTATGAACATTCCCACAGCTGCAGCTTCGTCGATACGTTGCTCGCATTTTGACCAGAGATTTCACCATCGGGTAACATATTGAACCCAGGTCTCATTCGGTCTAACCCTTTTATTGACCAACGTCGTTACGGTAGTGTGTTTATTCACACTAGCCAATCTATGATAGAACATCATCTCCATCTCGTCGAAGGTATTCACGAAGTCATTCGAGAGATCCGCATACCATTCGAAGGCAATTCCCGCCAGACAGCTGACGAACTGTCAGAGGAGAAGTATATCATTGTCTCCAGTGTTACCGCACAAGGATTTAAATCGCGTAATGTGCTGGTGAGGATTCCCGGCTCCTTCGTATATGTGGAGTCGGAAGTATGTATTCTGGTGGGTACTATACTTGATCGTAGCATGCCGGATACGGTCGACCAGTATTGATTGGCCTATTTGATGCTTCACTGGCATAGTGAGTTTGACTTGCTGAGCGATATATGTGTACAGCTTTTCTTTTAGGAATCATTTCCTCCTCAGCCGTTGATGAGGTTTGCAGAGGATTTGAAATGTCATCCTTATCTTTAAGACCGATTACCAGCAGTTCATCTGCCAGTGGCTCCGATTGAACCATCATTCCAGCCATATTCTGAATCAGAAGGGCCATCTGGTTCATTTTAGTGGACATTTCTGCCGCTTCTTCATCTCTCTTTTTCAGAGCGCGCTTTAGGAAATTAATATCCGACTCCTTCTCTACTCTTTCTTCGGGTGCGTCTTTGGGATTTTCCTTAGGCGATGAATTAGCGTTTGTTGCCGCCTGAGTGAGCATCTCCTGCAGCTGTTCACGTTGCAGTTGAACTTTTGTCAGGGACCGAGTTTGAGGTCGGTGACTAGTAGAAGCTCGAACTTCGTCTTTGGAATTCACCACATAGACTATATGAACTACCATGCCCCCAGGATTGGGGTGTTTGGAGTTTTGGCCTTTGGAGCTTGCTTTGGACACTTGAACTTTATTAGGCCTCTCTTTTTTGTGAAAAGCCGCTTTGATTTTGGGAGGAACCGTTGTATCGGGATCCGTCTTGGGATGAGTCTCCTTGTATTTGAAAGGGGATTTGTCAGAATTTGGCTGACGTCTAGAGGAAGAGCCGCGGTTGACAAAAGAGACCTTCACCTGCTTCCACACCTAATATCTAGATAAGGAAAGTTGTTATAGGAAGCGAACTGGTTTCTGCTCTCGTGGGATCTCCATGGGCTGCGGAGATTTCTTCAGTATTGCGGTGGGAGAATTTTGTCTGACCCTTCGCAACAGTTTGAAGCTGTTCCCGGTTGGAACAACAACATTCACCACTGGGGTTAAAACAGGACCATACGGAGAACTGCCCCCAGCTCGTTTTGTATGATGCCGATACCGACGTTGACCGTTTCTTGCGGCCGTGATTTGATTAGCCTCAGGATTTTTCCGAGCCTGCCCCCTGTTTCCTTTGAGAGATTGAATATTCTGCCCCCTGCGTCGACCTTGGTCTTTGGCAGGTGCCAGTTGTTTGAAGATTGATTCCGTCGGCAAAGCTGCAGCTTGGGGAACCAGCCTGTGGAAGACAGACTTCCTCTGGGCTTCCTTCATCGGCGTTGAGGCACCGAGGGTGGGAGGTGGGAGTATCGACCCAAAGAGAAGCCCGTTGATTTCTTGAAGAGCCGGATTGCAGAAATTGAGGCTGCAAGTGGCCCATACTTGACTCCACCAGATATGATAGAGCCTGAGTTGCTAGGGTGGAAGCAAACGCCATTCTTCATAAAGACGAAACGCCGACATCAGTATCCCATCACCCAAGGGCAACCACAAACATATATACCACAATTATTTGATCGCCGAAAAACACGACACACGAAGTGTGGAGTGGAAAGAGGAAGAGGTCCCACCGGGCGTGCCAGAATCTGGTTACCACCGAAAATGGGAGACGGAGCCGCGTAGGTCGTGTTGCCTGAATTTGGAGGCAGATACTATTTGGGTTTATCCGTCCACCTCTCCGAAGATGCCGAGTTGATTTATGGAACCGTGTATCGGAGATCTGGACGGATGCGGCCGTTGTAGCAGACTTCGTCAGATTCCCCCTCGTTGTGAGGGGTTTTTGATTGTGGGGACGCTCTTCCCTGCAGGTGCAAGCCCCTGCAGTTAATTACATTACCGCGTAGCGATAACTACTTTCTCCTGCTCTAGAAGGTCATTTCGTGTCGTGTGTGTTTGTTTTATTTTTGGTTGCTCGTGGATTGTATAAGGAGACTAATTTAGGTTGTCGCTCGTAGGGGGTGGATTAGTCCAAATCCGTATTTTCTTAGATTTGTGTTTGGTTTGATTTAAGGATCTCTAACCTCGTTTGAAATTAAGATCAATTTAAATGTTTGTTAAGGATACGTTAGTCCGATCTTGGACTAAGATCTACTTAACTGGGTTTAGGATCATTCTTGATCCAACAAAAGAGCATTTGGGCTCAATCGTTTTAGTTTAGGGACGTTACGGTCCATAGATCACCATTTTTTGGGGGGTGAGGATTTAGTTTAAAGACGTTGCGGTCCGTAGCTAGTTTAAGGGCGTTGCGGTCCAGAGCTAGTTTAAGGACATCTCAGTCCCTTATAGTTTAAGAACGTTGCGGTCCATTGCTAGTTTAAGGACGTTGTGGTCCAGAGCTAGTTTAAGGACATCTCGGTCCCTTGTAGTTTAAGGACGTTGCGGTCCATAGGAATGTGCTCATGGGTTTGTGAGTGCATACAAGAACTGTTGGTTGTCGGGACCCTCCATCTCTCTGAAGACATTAAAGAATTACAACGACATGTATCAAAGGTGTGGAAAGATGTACCCTTGAACCGAACTCCAGATTGAAGGGAGAGATCATGGTGGAACGAAAATCATTTTAGATACCATGAGTTAGGAGATCATTAGTCATCTTTGGAACTAAGATCGATTTGGGGAGACCTGAGCATAGGAGAGCTCGGTTGACTGGTGATCAAAAGGGTTTTGGCCTCAGAAGACTTGGCTAATTTGGGCTGAGCTTGGCCTTTCATAGTGTTAAACACTAATATCTTCTCGGCGCTCACGTGCTCCCACATGAGGCTCTAAAGCAGTGTTAAACACTGAAAACTTAGGGCGCTCATGTGTGGCACGTGAGACACCTAAAAGTTGGTGCTGTACCCTTGGGTTCAATCCCCGTCTATATATGCAAGTGTTAAACACTTAAGTCTTATGGACATCATGTTTGGACACGTGAGGCGCCCCAGAGTTGGGCACTGCTTCTCTGGGTTTATTCCCTTTTCCTTTTATAAGTGCTAAGCACTATTAGGGGGGTCACGTGGGATCACGTGAGGCGCTCCAAAGATGGGACTTTGATTTACTCCCCTTTCATTTTACAAGTGCTAAGCACTTGGCTCATAGATTGCTCACGTGCGAGCCCATGAGGTGCTCAAAATGTGAGCGATGTCTTTGGAATTTCCCCTTTCTCTTTTATAAGTGCTAAGCACTATTATGGGGCTCACGTGGGATCACGTGAATGCCCTGGGAGGCACTTCTAGTTCTTCTCTTAAGTGCTCGCATGTGAAACACGTGACTTGGTCTCAACCATTCTTTTTTGTTCATCAGAGGTGCTCACGTGGGAACACGTGAGGTTTCGTTATAGTGTTAAACACTAATGAATCACCAGGCTGTTCTTCTGTGGTTCTGAGGAATCGAGTTCTCCTTTTGTTCTTTGCAGGGATTAAATTCTTTTTAAAGGGTTAAACCCTAATTTCAGAGGAATTAAATTCCTATATGTTTTGTAAGAGTTAAACTATTTTGAACTCAGTTCTTTCCCTTAGATTTTGAATCTGCATGACAGAATCTTCCCGATGAGAATTAAATTCTCAACTTGTGGGGAGATCTGCTTCTGCAGATCTCAACCAGAGAAAGAACTAAGTTCTTTGAGAAGAGTTAAACTCTTGGTTTGAGAATTAAAATCTCTTTTATTTTGTGGGAACTTTTGGGAGGCTTCTGTATATTTTTTAGAAGCTTATGGGGTGGTCTCCTCCTTTTTCTAGAGAATTAAATTCTCTCTCTCTCTTTCTTTTCTCCTATCCTTACTCCTATTTATATGAGAAGAAAAAGAATCAATTTGTTATGAAAATCTCTCATTGAGAGATCATGATTGATTCCATGATCTTTTTAGATCAATCGGTGAATTTTATTCACCGTTAGATTTTTAATCCAAAGGCTCTCTGTTTAACAGAGAAGATTTCTTATTTGTTTAGCAAGATTATGAATATCTTGTTAGTTTTAACAAGATCAGAATTTTATTCTATCATATCAAGTTTAACAAGATCAGAAATATATTTTCTTAAATTAATATAGAATTTAATTTTATCATATGGATATCTTATTAGTTTAACATAGAATTTTATTCTTATCATATGAATATCTTGTTAGTTTAATAAGATTAGGAAAATATTTTCCTATGATAGAACTTTATTCTACCAGATGATCACCATTGGATCTTTGATCCAAAAGTCTTCTGTTTAACAGAGAAGATCTTTCTAGTTTGAGGAAGACCAAGAAAATATTTCCCAAATAGAATTTAATTCTAGAATTTAACATGAGCATTTTAAATTGGGACGCTCACATGCTTTGCATGTGAGTAGCAAGAGAACTCACGTGTTTAACACGTGACCTCTGGTGTGGGTTTTAGCCTGTTTATGTTCAGAGTGCTCACGTGTTTAACACGTGATACCCGTTTGGCTATTTAGATTTATTTATGTTCAGCGTTCATATGCTTTGCATAAGAGCGCTCACGTGTTTTATACGTGAGGCATGTTTGGCCATTGGTGATTTATGTTCAGCGCTTATATGCTTTGCATATGAGCGTTCACGTGTTTTACACGTGAGGCCTGTTTGGCCCTTAATTTTTTTCTTTTAGCGCTCATATGCAAAGCATATGAGCGCTCACGTGTTTAACACGTGGGGCTAAATTTTGAGGACTCATCCCTTTTTATATGGGAACAAGTAGCTCTTGGCCGAAAATTTTGGCGGGAACAGAACTTATTTGGTTGTAGACTTAGTTTTGATTAATCATACTTAAATAAAACTATCTAATTAAAATAAACTACGGTTTTCCAAACTAGATACCCAAACGAGGCCCAAGTCCCTAAGTATTCTTAGATCAGGGTTTCGCAATGACCTGATATTGATACGAATTCGACTAAAATCTAATACACCATTCTTACTCGTTTATTACACACAAAATTCAACAGACGCGACAGACTACTTCGGCAGCGGCTTCACATGCATTTCTTTCGGCTGCGACTCCGCAAGCCACTACCTCGGCTGCGGTTGCGCAGACCACTCCTGTAGCTCCACAGCCCGTTCAGACTCCCTTACAGTCCGCTCCTTCATTAGTCGAGTTTTTGACGACTCGGGACTACACCGAGGAGCAGATATGCCAGATTACGGCGTTCATCAGAGGTGGAGAAGCTGGACCGAGGTTGGCTAGCTTTTTTTTTAATATATTTTTGAGGATGTATATACTTATCTGATACGTATTGTATATATTTTGGACGATATTGGTGGTTGTTTGCTTGTTCACGATCATTTAGATTGATATCGTATTCTGTTTGTTTATTTCTTTTATATATTATGCGTGAGATATTGATTATGCATATTTCTGTATTTGGTTATATGATATATATATATATATATATTATTGTGCACATGGCGGCGGGGAAAAAACATGAAGCCCATTTTAAAAAAAACCCTGATATTTTGTCCCTACGGATTGAACCGTAAGGCCATCTGTTGCACCTACGTATTAATCCATAGGTGCAATGTTTGCCCCTACACAGTTCGCCGTAGGGACAAAATATTAGGATACCTGATATTTTGTCCCTATCGACTCAGTAACAAGGGTAAAACTTGTCCTAACGAATCAATCCGTAGGGACATTTATCAAGTCTTACGGATAAATCCGTAGGGGTAAGTATCAGGCCCAACGGATAAATCAGTAGGGGCAAGTATTTTATTTTATAAACCAATAAATTAAATAAAGATCATGTTCCTACGGAGTACTCTGTAGGAATAAATGTCCCTACGGAGTAAGCGTAGGGGCAATTATTATTCCGTAGGGACATGTTCAGGACGAAAACTTGTACCTGCGGCCTTTACATCTACGGGAAAATTTTATGTGCCCTACGGATATGTCCGTAGGGACAGTGGTTTGTAGTGGTGTATATTGCCATATTCAATGCCGAATGTAAAATATTCCCACAATAATTACTCTCAATTTCACCGTGCCGGATTTTTTTTTAACCCATTTCTCAAATTTCTTTTCTGTTCTCGAAGATTCTGTACCAATAAAGTGCAGGGTCCAAATGGAAACCAAAGGGCCTACAGATAAAGCAAAGGGTACAATTGCATATTGTAAAGCAATCAAGAGGTGGATTTAAATTTCCATAACGAGTCGGGTAGGGAATATTCCCAAGTAATAAATATGGATAGAAGCCCTTATGATGCCAAATGTCACCCTGTAAATCATATTTTCCATAGCAGAGTTATACTTTGAACTGTTTGGACTTTATTTACATTGACTGATAAATAATATAATAATACTAGAATTTGTGCAGGTTGGAAGTTTTAATTAAACAATTAATTAATTTTTGGAAAAAGAAAGAGATAACGTGTAGAGGTCTCTCTCTATATATTTTTGGGAGAAAGATAAAGGGGAGGGTTCTGGATAATCAACTAATTATTTTTTGGAATGAGAGAAAGATGATGTGGAGGACTTGAGAGGTGATGATTTTTCTTTTTTTTCCTTTATTCTTTTTTTAAAACGGAGCGGAGGCATCTAACCAAGTAAGTTTGTGTGTGTAAAGAGAGAGAGAGAGAGTAATGGAGGAAAGAGGTCATACGAGGGAATTTTCTCATATGGCGTCGAAAAAATACACCCTTTATCGTTTTTCTGACGATCGGCATCCATCATTTTCATCGTTATCATCTAAGATGTGGGTACACCAAATTTTATATGATTCTACAACTTTTTAACCGTTGAATTAGTGGGTTCAAATTTAACGGTTTACCGACAATAGAACTTTTTACATTGCTAAATCAACGGTGAGAATCCCCGAGATATGCAGCTCATCGCATCGTTTAATAAGCATCGCATCATTAAACGTGAGAATCGCTGAAATAGAATTGTTAACTGCTATCACTAGATTCTACAAACTCTCCGGTAACGAACATAGGAATGGTAAGGCTCGAATCTCGTCTTCAAAGATGATTGAAACCGATTCGAGTTGGCTCGTTATGTTGTTGAACTCGTTTAGGTGCTCAGTCACCGAACCGTTCTCTGCCATCTTCACGTTGAAAAGTTTCTTCATCAAAAATATTTTGTTTGATGTCGAAAGCTTCTCATACAACTTTGTTAACGTCGTCATTAGCGTATTAGTTGTTTTCTCTTTTGAAATATTAAAGGCCACATGCGGAGTCAATGACAATTTAATCGTCGCCAGGACTTTTCTATCCAAAAGGTTCCACTACTAACCGGTCATCTTCTCGGGATTTTCTCCTAGCTACGAAAGATATAGATCATTTTGGTATACAGAGAGGGAGATATTGAGATGGTGAGGGACAGAGCTCTGCCTCCACTTCCTTGAGCCTTCACCGATCCACGACGATGAGGTGAAATGAGGTTGTGGCGGCGGCGGAAGGGAAAGAGGCTGAGCTTCGCTGCCTTCTCCATCGTTCACCAATCCACGACCAACACCACCACAACCTCGGCCAGATCTCCTTCCACCTCCTTGCTCCTCCTCCCTCAGCCACAGCCTCGGCCAAATCTATGAGGAGTGACTTCCGGATTTTCCTTTTTTTAAAATTATAATAAAAGTATTCGCGACCGCTTTGGACGGTTGCCAATACTATTATTTTTACTTTTTTTAAAAATTTATGCCGGATGTATTAACGACCGTATAAACGGTCACTAATACGGTAGCGATCGTATAAAACTTGGACGGTCGCTAATACCTATTAGAGATCATATGCTAAGTATTAGAGACAATTTATTACGGTCTCAAGTATACACAGTATCCAGTAGAGACTGGACTGGTTCTCCTAGTGACAGACGATCTACTTCTGGCTATTGCATCCTCGTTGGAGGGAATCTTGTTATTTTGAAGAATTAGAAATATTGTTGCAAGTATGATTTCTGAAAAGTCCGGGGACGAGGAGGGGCGATCAGCAAAAAATAGTAATAAATATAATTTATTTAAATATTTATACCATACAAATTAACTGTCTAAAATAATATAATTTAATATATTTAAAAATATAAGATATTAGTACATTGGTCTGTGCACACGTCTATACATATCCGAACGAAAAAGCATACTCGATATACCTGGAACATCATTATCTGTTTGATCTAAATACGAGGGAGAAGAAGAATTCTGCTGACTCATGCCTTTTTTTTCCATTGAATACAAATAATATTATATATCCAATATGAGGCTTCTAAATCTTCTTATAAAAATTTTGTAGTCAATTCATATGGAAACCACACATTAGCATTTTATAGATGGTAATGGGGAAAAAATTAAAGATGACGAACAAAATATAATATTTTCATTTTTCTTCTTGCTATGCCAAAAACATGAAATTCCGGAAAAGGAAAAATGAATCTTATACTTGCTATTTCTATTTCTGAAACATAAAAAATAAATCTAAGCGTTTGCCATTCCGAATTTGAAAAAAAGAAAGTCAAAAGTTTCCTAAATTGCTCCCATATTTCCATATTCAGAACCGAAAGTAAAATATTTCCACAATAAATACTCTCAATTTCACCGCGCCAGAATTTTTTTTAAACCCATTTCTCAAATTTCTTTTCTGTTCTTGAAGACTTTGTATCAATAAAGTGCAGGGTCCAATGTAAACTATACAAAGAAACCAAAGGGCCTATAGATAAAGTGAAGGGTACAATTGTAAATTATAAAGCAATCAAGGGGTGCATTTAAATTTGCATAATGAGTCCAAAAGGATGGGGTTATTTGGTATTTGGATATTATCCGTATTAATGGGGAGGGGGGTTGTATTCCCAAGTAATAAATATAGATAAAAGCCCTTATGATGCCAAATGCCACCCTGTCAATCATATATTTCATCGTACTACAATTATAAAGCAATCAAGGGGTGGATTTAAATTTGCATAATGAGTCCAAATTCCCAAGTAATAAATATAGATAAAAGCCCTTATGATGCCAAATGTCACCCTGTCAATCATATTTTTCACCGTAGAGTCATACCTTGGATTGTTTGAACTTTATTTACATTAACTCATATATATATATATATATAGAGAGAGAGAGAGAGAGAGAGAGAGAGAATAATGGAGTAAAGATGCCATAGGAGGGAATTTTCTCCTATGGCGTCGAAAAAGTACGCTGTCCATCATGTTTTCCGATGATCGGCACCCATCATCTAAGATATGAGTACACCAAATTTCATGTGATTCTACAACCTTTTCACCGTTGAATTAGTGGGTTCAAAATTAATGGTTTACCAACAATAGAACTTTTTACATTGCTAAATCAACGGTGAAAAAGTTATAGAATCACAAGAAATTTGGCGTTTCCACATCTTAGATGATAACGATGAAGATGATGGATTCCGATCGTCGAAAAATACGACGGAGGGCGTAATTTTTCGACGCCATAGGAGGAAATTCCCTCATATGGCCTCTTTCCTCCATTATTCTCATATATATATATATAGAGAGAGAGAGAATAATGGAGAAAAGAGGCCATAGGAGGGGATTTCCTCCTATGGCGTTGAAAAAATACAACCTCCACCAATCTTTTCGACGATCGGCTCCCATCATCTTCATCGTTATCGTCTAAGATGTGGGTACACCAAATTTCATGTGATTCTACAACCTTTTCACCGTTGATTTAGCAATGCAAAAAGTTCTATTGTCGGTAAACCGTTAATTTTGAACCCAATAAATCAACGGTGAAAAAGTTGTGGAATCACATGAAATTTGGTGTGCGCACATCTTAGATGATAACGATGATGATGATGGGTGCCGATCGTCGGAAAAAATGGTGGAGGTTGTATTTTTTCCACGCCATAGGAGGAAATTTCCTCCCATGGCCTCTTTTCTCCATTATTCTCTCTCTCTCTCTACATATAGAGAATAATGGAGAAAAGAGGCCATAGGAGGGGATTCCCTCCTATGGCGTCGAAAAATACAACCCCTTAATTTTTTCCGACGATCGGCACTCACCATCTTCATCGTCATCATCTAAGATGTGGGTACACCAAATTTCATGTGATTCCACAACCTTTTCACCGTTGATTTAGCAATGTAAAAAGTTCTATTGTCGGTAAACCGTTAATTTTGAACCCACTAAATCAACGGTGAAAAAATTGTAGAATCACATGAAATTTGGTGTACTCACGTCTTAGATGATGACGATGAAGATGGTGGGTGCCGATCGTCAGGAAAAACTAGGGGGGGTGTATTTTTTCGACGCCATAGGAGGGAATGGCCTCTTCCCTCCATTAATCTCATATATATATATATATATATATATATATATATATATATCTCGAGGTTAATGGAGTAAAGATACCACAGGAGGGGATTTTCTCCTATGGCATCGGAAAAATGCACCCTCCGTGATTTTTTTCCACGATCGGCATATATCACCTTCATCTTTATCATCTAAGATGTGGATACACCAAATTTCATGTGATTATACCATTTTATCGCCGTTGATTTAGTTGGTGTAAAATTAATGGTTTACTGACAATAGAACTTTTTACATTGCTAATTCAACGGTGAAAAAATAGTGGAATCACATGAAATTTGGTGTATGCATATCTTAGATGATAACGATGATGATGATGAATCCCGATCGTTGGAAAAAATGGTGGGGATTGTATTTTCGTCGCCATAGGAGGAAATCCCCTCCTATGGCTTCTTTTCTCCATTATTCTTATATATATATATATATATATATATATATATATATATGAGGTTAATGGAGGAAAGAGGCCATATGAGGGAATTTACTCCTATGGCGTCGAAAAAATACACTCTCTCTCATTTTTTCTGACGATCGGCACCCACCATCTTCATCGTTATCATCTAAGATGTGAGCACACCAAATTTCATGTAATTCTACAACTTTTTCACCGTTGATTTAGCGGGTTCAGAATTAATGGTTTACCGACAATAGGAAATTCTATATACATAATAACACAAGAATTTGTGCAGTTGGCTGCACTGCACGTGTTAATTAAACAATTAATTAATTTTTGAAAATAGAGAGAGCATGTGTAAAGTTCTCTCGATCTCTTTATACATATTTTTTTGGAGAAAGATAAAATGGAAGGTTCTAGATAGACAACTGATTATTTTTTTGAAAGGAGAGAAATGGTGTAAAGGGTTTGAGAGGTCAGGACTTTTCTTCTTTTTTCTTTCTTTAATTTTTTTTAAAAAAGGGAGGCATCTGATCAAGAGCATTTGCATATATATATATATATATATATATATATATGACAATAATCGAGGAAAGAGGTCATAGGTGGGGATTTCCTCCTATGGCTTCGAAAAAATACAACCTCCACCATTTTTTCCGACGATCGGCATCCATCTTCATCATTGTTATCATCTAAGATGTGGGCACATCAAATTTCATTTGATTCCACCACCTTTTCACGTTGAATTGGCAATGTAAAAAGTTCTGTTGTCGGTAAATCATTAATTTTGCACCAACTAAATCAACGGCGAAAAAGTGGTATATTCACATGAAATTTAGTGTATCCACATCTTAGATGATAAAGATGGACGTTATATATGCCGATCGTTGAAAAAAATCATGGAGGATGCATTTTTCCAACGCCATAGGAGGAAATTTCCTCCTATAACATATTTCCTCCATTAAAAGCCCATAGGAGGGAATTTCCTCCTATGACGTCGAAAAAATACACCCCTTTATTTTTTCCGACGATCGGCACCCACCATCTCCATCGTTATCATCTAAAATGTGGGTACACCAAATTTCATGTGATTCTACAACTTTTTCTCCGTTGATTCAGTGGGTTCAAAATTAACGGTTTACCGACAATAGAACTTTTTTCATTGCTAAATCAACGGTAAAATGGTTGTAGAATCACATGAAATTTGGTGTACCCGCATCTTCGATGATAATGATGAAGATGGTCGGTGCCAATCGGCGGAAAAAATGAGGGAGCATGTATTTTCTCGACGCCATAGGAGGAAATTCCCTCCTACGGCATCTTTCCTCCATTATTCTCATATATATATAATATATATATGAGAGAAAGATGAAGTGGAAGGTTCAAGATAAACAATTAATTATTTTTTGGAAGAAGAGAAAGAGAAAGATGACGTGGAGGGCTTGAGAGGTGGCAAATTTTCTCCTTTTATCTTTATTTTTTTTTTAAAGAAAAAGAGGAAATAAACAAGGGTTTTTGCATTATATGGTAGAGATATTCATTATAATAATGCATCATGGAACTTGCCAAATTAGGTGTTCAAAAGTCACCATATTGATGCGATTCAGATCTCTTTGCACCCTGTCTTGGCCAAAAATCCTTCCCCCTTTAGCTTGCAGCCTTTTATTATTAAAAATGGCGGTAAGTTTACCAAGGGCTTAACTTGCCTCGAAGCAAAGCTTCTATTATTTCTGGAGGTTTAATTGATAAATAATATGCTAAAGTTTCAACTGCTTGCACTTGTACACCTTATTGATTTTTTCGCTGTACTTATATAGGCTAAAATACAGACAGTTAATACTTTACTCCCTTCAATTGATCATCAAATTCACCACTATTGAAAAAAAAGTCCATACAGTTTGTACCGTAGGGTATCTAAGTGCAGCAAAAAAGACCGTAGGGTATATAAGTGTAAAGCAGATGAAACATTGGAGTATTATTTAGCAATTAACCCATTATTTCATAGAGCGATATGTGGCTGAGGGCGTCCTCAGAGACTTCGCTGTAGGCGTCAAGAGTGTAGAACAGGAGGTGGTGGGTCCCACTTTGTTTTACTCTTCGAAATATGAGAAATTTATTCGTAACATGATATAATATACCCTCGGGCAGGAGAGAAAAAGATGAAGATTTCCGGACATGTTTCGAGCAGTTTGGTGGAGTTCCATTCCTATTTCTTTGTTTCTCATGACCGGACATGTATGGCCGGCACACGATTAACTTTTTTTTTTTTTATGAAATATGGCTAGTATGGACCGGTTTCCTAGGTCAGGCCCATGTTCCGTAAATCTAATTGCTTAGTTGGTATGAGCATTTCCCTTCTTGGAGAGAATGTAGAGTTTGAAACTCAGGAACTCCAAGAGGGTAAGTGGCCATAAATTAACATTTTCGGGGCAAATTCATGGATCCTCTGTGTGCTTGTGTGTATTGTTTGCGTGGATGTGTTGTGTGCATAGGTTAGGAGTTACGGGCCTGCGCAAAAAAAGAAAAAAGAAAAAAGAAAAAAGAAATCCGGATATGTTTTCAGATCGATATGAGCAAGAGCACGCATCTGTAGATTCATCCCTTATTGGATTGAATAGATGTTTTTTAGTGGTAACACCTACACTATTACAATAGAAATTCTGATGAGCACGCATCAATCAATCATCTGGAAGGGGGTCTATCAGAGATACCATCGTGGACGGACCTATGCTGGTAAGATTTTATATAACCGGTGGAGGGACCCACTACTACGTACAAATGTGGTCATTGCATATTTTGTAACGTTACCAAATACATATTTTTTGTAGCAGTGACCATTCCCAATGTCCTTGCATGCGTGCCTACTTATACGTACATGCAAGATTTCCTTGTTAAAATTGTTGATATGCAAGACACATATGATACATGAATTCTAAAGGCTATGATAATGATATAAATATATAAAATAATTTAATTTGTTCTAAGTTAACTCATCTAAGGCTTGTGTGGCATGCATGACCTGAAGAAAACATTATAAAATACAGTCCTTTTTATAGCAATTTTCACTTATTTTACCTTTTGATGTTTATAAGGATTTAATCATGTATAAAATAAGAAATAGCTACTATTGAGGAACCTGGCTCTGATACCATTCTGTCACGCCACACCCCCAATACAGAGAGTATTGTCCGCTCCGCACGGTTTTGTGCTTCGGAGCGAACCGGAGCCCGGTTCGCGCCGAAGGACAAAACCGTGGACCGGTTCGCTCCGAAGGACAAAACCGTGCGGCTTCGGTCACCCATCCCAGGACTTCTCTGGTCTGAGCACGCTTAACTACAGAGTTCTCAAACTCCTGTAGTGCTGGTTCACTTAAAAAACGCCTCTGTATTGAAGAGTGGTATCATTCCATTTATAGTACAAATCTATCCTTTTTCGGAATGTATTCCGAAGATTCCCTATTGTTTTACAATGGGTCCCCATATTTATATGATATATATGGGTATACCGGATAATACCTGAGGTATTACATAAGCTCTTATTAAATTAATAGGCGTGACTCACATGGCCATAAAAATATTCATATCTCATCCCGACACAGTTAATAGCCATGACTCACATGGCGATAAAGATATTCATATCTCATCCGACACAATTATTAGCTATGGCCCGACCTATACGTACTAGGGACCTATAGGGCTTTGGAGTTGAATTAGGACAATCAGTATATCATAAATTAAGTTATCCGAACTTAACCCTAAAAGTTCTAACCGTGTTGGGCTTTCACATTGGAGTAGGATAAAATTTTACGGACTTGGCGTGATCTAAATTCAGAAGACTTCAACCTAAATGAGAAGAAACGCAACAAAACTTTTGGGAAAAGACTTGCTTTGATTTAAGTTGGATTTTGTTTCAAAGTGGTTTAGGGTATTCTGGGTTATTAATCAGAGTTTCTGAGCGTTTGTTCCAAACAATGCAATGGTAGGCATATTGGTTGCAGCTGAAGATGAGAAGGAACGAATTGTGAGCTGGAGCATATCATTTTTAGAAAAGGCATTGTAGGGACGCTGCAGGCCCCCTAAGCCCTATTAGAAATTGAAGCAAGCACGGACTTTTAATTACTGCAGCTTTGACTGTTTTCAAGTTCTTCTAGTTTTCGTCTATGCACTTGTTGTATATTCCTTTTCTCCTCCTGTTTTTCTTCTCCCTTTGGTAATGTTAATTAGTAGGCAGGTACTGTGTAAAATTGCAACAGTAACTTTTGTTTGTTTTTAATTGATTTTGCATGAGACTGACTCTTTATCCAAAAAATAAATAAAAAAAGGTTAAATTCTGCGTGGAGGTAAGATCTTGGGAATGGGAGTTCCCATCATGACATGTACGATACCTCCACTTAATTTTCAACAAATAAACTAATTTAATCCTTGTCCCAAAATTAACCCCAATCCTAACCCCAAAAGTAACCATAACACTAACCCCAAAATTAACCCCAACCGTAAAATTATCTAACCCTAACCCCAAAATTATTAACCCTAACTCTAACACTAACTCCAAAATCAGCCCTAACACTAACCCTAAAATTAACCCTACCCCTCAACCTAAAATTAATCCTAACCCTAAAATTACTCTTCGCGCTAACCCAAAAGTTACTTAAATTTAACAAAATTTCAAACAATCTAAATAAATTAATAAACCAACTCACCGATTGGCGTCGGAGGCGGAGGCCGGATCCGGAGAGATCGGATTTCGTAGCAAGAGCCAGGGAGATCGGAGGGGTTCAGAGCGGGGGGATCGGAGGGGTTCGGAGTCTGGGGAAACCGGCCAGGAGGCGGTTTGAGGTGATGGAGGCGGGCGGCGACGGGTGGAGTCTCAGGGAGAGGTTTAGATCGGGTGGAGGAGGAAGGGAAAAGGGAAGGAGGCGGGTGGAGGGCTGAGATCTGAGGCCGGCAGAATATTTTCGAACAACCGAAAAACTTTTTTTGGTGGTCGGCCGGTGGAAGGATAGAGGGGGGGGGGGCGGAAATTTTTAAGTTGGAGAGATGAAAATATGCAAGGGAAAAGAATTTACTAAGAGAAAAGGGAAGAGTTCACGGAAAATTGTTGACTTCGGTCAACAATCTTTTCGACCGGAAATAGCCGTCGAAATAACTGTTGAAGGAAGTCAACAAAATTTCCTCTTTTTTCGACAGTATGCGGTCTATTTGGACGGTAATATTACGTCGAAATAAATCTCTATAAATTGCGGACGAAATTGGGCCCATTTTCCTATAGTAATTGTAACTGGCCACATTTATTAAATGCCCTGATCAAGACTTTATAACAGCAAACAAAGAAAAGAGCCTATTTTTTCTTCCTGCATAACAAAAAATGCATGCACTTTAATTAATGCATTCTTTGTTTTATTAGGCTGCCTACTGCACGCACGAGGATAGCATTCAGATATATGAAACCAATTTTTTTAAATTTTTTTTATGTAACCATTTAATAGGTAATTACTAACACCACGCCAAGAATCCTTATATATATATCCTATCTGCAAGCACTCAAACAACACAAAACCAAAGAAGTTGAGTATTCAGTGCCAAAAAGAAATGGCCAAGTTTAGCACACTCTCCTTGCTTCTCTCTCTCCTCTTTGTTTCTTGCTGTATTGATATTAATATATGTAGCTGCACCAGCACTGCAGTGCAAATGCCATCAACTGTCGATGCAAGAGCTGCTGCAATTCAATATTGGAAGATGAAGCTTGGCACCAACAAAGCTCCTCCTCACATTCTTCTCTCAAAACTCTCCACACTCTCTCCTTGTGAGGTCAAATATTTCAGTAGCCTCCACAACATTAGAAAGATGATCATTAACGATGAGGCCAAGGTGGAGGAAGCAGTGGTGGTTGATGCTGAACCCTCAAACCATATTAAAATGGTGACACGTGAAGAGAAAGCAGAGGTGGTGATGAATATTTAACAAAAATTATTAATTACCTTATTTAAATTTAGAACCCAATTAATTAGACCCATGCATATATAGCGCGCTTTTATACTCATCATATATGGGGTTTAGATGGGTTTGAATTCCATCCTCAACCATCGTTATAACTTTTTGATTAGAATATTAAATTGTATCTTTCGCCTAGCTTTTATGATATAACTTGTTCTGGTCATAGATTTTCAATCTTTCAGCTTTTAATTCTTCTCAGCTTAGCTTAATTAGGTAAAAGAGAGAAGAAGATCGAGCTATTAATTGCGTTTTACCATCTCTTCTTTCTTGCTGAAAGATTTTCCTGGTTGTGGGATGTCAAATTAATTAATTAGGGCAATCTCCTCTAAATTAATTTTCAAAGAACCGATATTTATCGTATACCGGTCAATGATAGGTGCGATATTTACCGGTGTACCGACAGGTATGACTGGATATATTAGCATAATATAATATTCCTTATCTATATGATATATTCAAGAATGTTCTTTAAGCACTATAATTTATATCTTTGTAATAAGCCTATATATATTCTACGCTCTCTTAATTATTGTTGAGATATGTTTAGAAATAGTCTCATATTGAAAAACCATGAAAGACATACGAGCATGAGATATAAGATGGGATAATCCATCATAAAGCTTGAGTCTTTTAAACGGATTTCGTTTGTGTTGAAAATCTGTGTGTATCCTTATATAAATATATATATATAACTGGTTCTCTCATTTGTGTCTATTAAAACTTAAAAATTACATCGATAACTTGAAGAATATATCGATCGGTATTGTCTAATCTACCATTATCTAACTAGTATTTTTGTACTTGTTGTGATGCAAGTAAATATATTGTTAGTATTGCACTGTTAAATAAATATTATATCATTTAAATTTTAGCTTTGAGAATAAAGTTTTAAAAATACCTTTGAAAATTAAAAAAGGGCATGAATTATATATATATATAGAGAGAGAGAGAGAGTTTAATGTTAAAATATTTAAATAGGTGGATGAATAATAGCTTGGAATAATTTTACAGCCTTTTAAGTTCTTGCAGAAAAAGAAGAGAACATTGATTTACGATCTGAGTTACAATATTATAATATATAGTTGAGATAATCAATATATTGGCGGCACCAACACACGCACTCAGGGACCGCGAATTTGTTCCGAAATCGTTAATTTGTTGCCACTTTCTCTTTTGGGGTTCTCAGGGTTTGAACCCAGCACTCTCATCAAGAGAGAAAGTGTTTATACCAACTGCACTATCTGAACCATCGCTCATTAGTTATCCATGCACTTGTTATATATGAGACCTGTAAAATTGCTTTAACTATGTGTTTTAAATAATTTTTATATTTTAATTTTATAGGTAGGCAGAAATAGCCATGCTTCGGTGCAATATGCACCGTCTTCTATCAGAAAAAAGTATAGTCATGTCAGTGCTGCCATCAACAATGGCAACTTCTCAGATAAGGATAAAACAATGGCAACCGAAAAGAATAATGCCAACCATGATCTTGACTTCTCAAACAACGGTAAAATAGTGACAAACGAAAAGAATAAGAAAGATGACCATGCTACTGCCATCTACAACTCGAACTTCTCAAACAACGGTAAAATAGTGACAAGCGAGAACGATGACCATGCTACTGCCATCTACAACTCGAACTTCTCAAACAACGGTAAAATA
This sequence comes from Agapanthus africanus, assembly GCA_030015575.1. Lineage (NCBI taxonomy): Eukaryota > Viridiplantae > Streptophyta > Magnoliopsida > Asparagales > Amaryllidaceae > Agapanthus > Agapanthus africanus. The sequence continues at coordinate 351,379,572 of JASDDO010000006.1, forward strand.
GTGACAAACGAGAACGATGACCATGCTACTGCCATCTACAACTCGAACTTCTCAAACAACGGTAAAATAGTGACAAACGAGAACGATGACCATGCTAGTGCCGTCTACAACTCGATCTTCTCAAACAACGGTAAAATGGTGACAAACGAGAACGATGACCATGAGCATGCTACTGCCATCTACAACTCGAACGGAAGCAATATTACTTACATCTATGATGGTGACTTCTCAATCAACGATGAAATTGTTACAAGAGAAAAGAATAAAAACGACGATCATGCTAGTGCCATCTACGGCTCAGACGATGGACATCTTGCCGCCATCTATGACGGTAACGACTTCTCAAACAGCGGTAAGGTGACGTTTGAAAGGAATAAGGAGAAACAAGAGGTGAGCAAATAAATATAATAGAAAAGGTTGCGAATGTTTTTAAGTGACCCAAAATTGTCTTTTAAAGTAGTGCATAATTAATTAATGCATATATTCAAACTTTCATTTTATGATTTGTGCAGGCAAACAGTACCGACAACTCGAAAGATAACCATGTTGGTGTTGCCCACCACACCCATGAGTCAAATGTGGATGTCGACACTTTCTTTAAAGAGAGTAATTTGAAGAAGGGAAAAGTAATGCCTATGCCTCATTTTAAAGACAGGATGCCACCATATCATTTTTTGCCCAAATCTATTGCTGCCAAGATTCCATTCTCCGTCACTGCAATTAGAGATATCTTTGGGATCCCGGCAAACACGGCGATGGGTAAGGCTGTGGAACAGACTATTGCCGCGTGCAAAATGCCACCGAACAAAGACGAGATGAAGCGATGTGTGTCAGCAGCAGAAGACATGATCGACTTTGTGACCTTCGGTTTGGGATCCGATAACATCGTGGTCAAGAGCATGGAGAACTCCAAGGGATCTGGAAGCCGCGTCTTGATCGGAGATGCGAAGGTTGTAAATATTAATAACGGTAAATTCACCCGGACTCTGATCTGCCACCAGGTAGATTTTCCGTATATGTTACATCATTGCCATACCGTGCCTAAGACGAGGCTATACGAGGTTGAGATCTTGGATGCTGAAACAAAGCAGAAGATCAATACGGGCACTGCAATTTGTCACATCGACACATCCGCATGGGGCACAGAACACACTGCGTTCGTGATGCTTGGGTCATCGCCAGGCAAGACCGAGGTGTGCCATTGGATCTTTCCATGGGAAATGGCTTGGACTGCTGCTGCTGCTGCTGCTGCTGCATGATATATATTTATGATGTTATGTTATGCAGCAATATTATCGTCTCGGTAGAAGGTATTAAATAAAAGAGAACGTTTGTATGTGGTGTGTATATGGTATGCATAGATCAGGGTTTACGGGACAGTACTAAAATATATATATATATATATATATATATATATATATATATATATATATATATAGGGCAGTGGTGTCAATTGATGTTAAGTATATATGTTTGCATGCATGTAAGTTCTAATAAAAGTTGTTGTTTGTTGTATTTTCTTATTTATGTTTATATTTTTATCGCGATTCTCATTAAAATCTCCATTATTGCCGATCGAATAGACGAGTCAATATGAACTTTATATGACATCGGTGCCTTTGTTTATTCATAGAAAGAAAACGGTAAAAAGCCCCGGATGACAATTGTTTGTTCAAAGGAGAAAATGTTTATAATGCTAAATTTCAAATACCATCTCAAGTAAGCCACGTATAAATAAATCATCTCTAGTAAACAGTGTATAAATCATCTAAAGTAAACAAAACGATATAAATCTATATATAAAATCTTGATTTCATAAATCCATCAAAGAATTTTAGCTTTTGGTAGATAACTATCAAATAATTTGAAAATTACAAATATATCATAGTTACCGGTTTCATCCCACTACAATCAACATATATAAATGCCACTTACCTGACATGTATTCTCATAACACTCCAAAATTAAAATAATATATAAGAAAAAAGCTACTGAATAACAATGAGAAAAGGGTTCGTTCGGTAAAAAATGAATGATTTGTCCGTTGGTGATAGTTTCCAGCACCAACGGAGCGTCCGATTTGTTCTGCTTTTCTATTTTTCAACGAGTAAACCATCTAGTATTGAAACACTAGAATCCACATTGCTTATAAACTGTATGTATATGCTTGTATAGGGTTTGGAAATTTATCAATCCATAAAGAGGCACTTGAATTTGATAAGCGGTAATCTAGTTGGGAATCCTATCTTCCCATGATATATACCGAGTCCTGTTTTGACGTAAATAATATCAGATTATCTCAAATCATGAGAATCTTATTCTCACTCAAATAGATGTCTATCAAATAGCCTTCGATATTCCCGCTTACGCAATTAATGTTATGACTGCCAACCGGTGGGACGCCTCCTGCCATCGGCTTGTCCGCCTGCACCTAATGACCATGGCGTACATCAGCGATCTCACTGCACTCGCATATGATACTCGAGACATCTTTACCTTCTCCTCCGCTGATTTCGGACGCTTCTTAGAGAATAGATTGAAATGACCGACGATAAGTGTACTCACCTATCTTCAGTCCTTCATGTTGAATCTCTCCAATACCTTTTCAATACCTTTTTTGAGAAAACCAAAACTTTCCAGCCTTCCTATCTTGAAAAATCTCCATCCCAACAGTCTTCTTTGCTTAACCTAAATCTTTTATGTCAAATTCTGCACTCAATAAAACTTTGAGCGCCTTTATTTCCGCATACTCTTAACATCAATCATCATGTCATCGACATACAGAAATAGATATATCGACGAGCCATTCTTAAGCCGCTAAGAGTACACGCAGATGTTATACTCACATCGAGAGTGGTTAGTCTTTTTCATACATGAAGATTGTCTCTTCCAACTCACTATACAAAAAAGCTGTTTTCACGTCTATTTGCTTCAACTCTAAATTCTGAAGTGTTACCTTTACCAACAAAACTCGAATAGATGTATACTTGACTGCAGACAAGAAAATCTCGTTGTAGTCAATGCCCTCTTTTTGAACAAAACCCTTCACAACTAACTGTGCTTTATTTTGCTCATTATCCTTTTTTTCCTGAATACCCACTTGCAACCAATAGATCTTTTTCCTTTCGGTAGCTCAATCAGCTTCCACGTTTCGTTCTTTTAAAATGACTCCATCTCCTATGTCATCGCAACGATCCATCAATCCCTATGCTCTTGCCCAATGGCCTTCTGATAAGAGCTGGGATCTCCGCTTTCGATGACTAGAGCAAATACAACAATATCATCGAAACCGTACCTGACTAGTGCCTTATGTGTACGTGCTGATCTTCTTAATGCCGTTGTCTGCGGGTCCTGGTTCTCACCGTATTTCTCCGTATTCCGTTCGTCTACCTCCGTATTAATAGGCCGAAATTATGTTTCAGTGTCCGTATCCTTATGAGTGCCAGAAAACTCCACCTCCACCGGATCATCCGTCCTGGCCAGGGGCTTATGGCGATGGCCAACCGAACACAGCACGACATCGACTCCCTATACCGGGAGAGACGAATCCCTGACGATCGCTTACTGCCTCCATGTGGCTCGGGATTGTACCCAACTAAAACCTGTTTGCACGACTCAGTAAAGTCGTGGTAAGGTAGTAATCTAAATACTGTGAAAACTCACACGAGACAAATGACGATCTCAGGTCAACAAACTACATGTACTCATGTCAACTGAGAACTGCCATCTGATGATAGGTATAGTACCATCAAGAAGTTCTCGGCGAGTCCATCCGGTGTACTTACCTCCAGTGAGCACATGTATACAAACTTAGGTGTAACACACCGATGGCTATGAAACCTGCCACCGTCCCTTATCGGGGTCTAGAAACGTATACACTAATCTATTCTGGAATATCGATGCCCAGTCTTGATATTCCCATGACTAGGAACATTTAAGAATGTGCTTATGAACTACCAAGCTCTCACAAGTATGATCGACATCATAATTCTGGTAGTCAAGCAAGGATCCTACGTACTTTATCATTATGTATTAACGACACGTAATAAAACGTATACACATTAATAATAAAGACAAACCAGATAGCATACTATCATATCGAGCAAAACTGTTCTATCTATATAGATCCCCTTCAATTATCATAATCGCCTACTTTCGATTACAATAATTGCCTTGAGAGCACTATAGCCAACACCTTACAGTAATCTGTAAACTCTTTCGAGGTGTGTTCACCTCCATTATCTAACCACAAATACTTCACTGATCGCCCATTTTGCTTCTCCACGGTCGCTTTCCATTTCTTAAATCTGGCAAACACCTCTGACTTGTGTTTGAGAAAATACTCATACTTTTCGTGAGAAGTCATCAATGAAAGTGACATGATATATGGCTCCTCTTTGATGGAACCGGTGATGACCCCCATACGCCTGAGTGTATATAATCGAGAAGTCTTTTGGTCTTATGCACGGCTTACTTGAAGCCGACCTTATGCCGCTTTCCTATCGTGTAATATTTGAATAAATCCAGCTTGTACGTTGTAATACATTTCAGCAACTACCTTCTGTACAACTCACGAAGCCCTCTCACTATGTGGCCAAGACGCATATGCCACAGCTTTGTGGTATCCTCCACCTGTTTCTCTGTAGCCACGGTTGCACCACCAGTTACTATGCTACCGTCCAAACGAAACAAATTCTTCGGTCGTTGTCCCTTCATGGCAACTAGAGCATCCTTGACAACCTTTAGCACTCCATCTTGACCAACGAACTTGCATCCTGTCGCATCCAATACTAATAAAGAAATCAGATTCTTCTTTAATTTCAAAACATGTCGCATGTTCACAAGTGTTCGCACCACACCATCAAACATGCGGACTTTGATATTCCTTATACACGCCACATTGTTCCCTATGAAAACACTGCTGTCATTGAACTCCTTATACGTGTCGAACAACTCCTTTTGGGGACACATATAATATAAACATCCGGAATCAAGTATCCAACCATCAGAATTTTCTTCCTTCCCAGTAGGTACCGCGAGTACATCACACGGATCTTCTTCTTATACTCCGGTCGCAACACTGGCTTGATCCGAACTCTTTGTACTGGCACCTTTACCTCTTTTCTCCAACCACTGTTTGTACTTTTGGCATTACTTCTTCATATATCCTGGTTGTTTGCAAAAGAAGTATGGTTCGTCCTCTCGTCCGGAGGATTTGGATTTCCCTTTATGCTTCGGCCTCCGTCTCTAGTTTTCGACATTCCCCTTTCACCCTGATGACTTCTCTGATGGATTTGATATCTTCTTGATCTCATTGTTGAAAAGCATAGTTGTAAACTCCTCCATCTCGAGAGTCTCCTTCCTATAGAAAATTGTCGTCACCAAGTGTTCATACGAATTTGGAAGCAAAGAAAGGAGCAAAAGTGCTTGGTCCTTCTCTAACTTTACTTCAAGATATAGAAGATCGCTGACCATCTTGTTGAAGCTATCTAAGTGGTCATGAATTGGAGCACATTCCTTCATGCATAGACCGTAAAGTTGCTTTTTTAAATACATCTTGTTAGACAAAGATTTTGTCATATACAAACCCTCTAGCTTCAACCATAAACTTATCGCAGAACTTTCTTTCATGACGTATATCACGTTATCCGCCAGACAAATCTTTATCGTGCACTATGCCCTCTGATCCATGTCTTGCCATACATCATCTGTCATGTCAGTAGGTTTCTTACAACCAAAGATTTATACAGCCCTTCTTTTATAAGAAGTGCATTAACCCTTCTATGCCAAATCAAGAAGTTATGTTACCCATTAAATTTCTCCACCTCGAACTTGGTGCTATTGATGTTATCCGTCATCCTTAATTTCGAAACAAAAAACTTTTTCCCTCGGATCCTTATGAATCAATTCAATAGAATCACAATTTAAAAAGATGGAGAGCGGACACGAGCGTCGTCATCCACCGTCAACTTAGATCGAAAAAATAAAGAATGTGGATCCGATACCAGTTGTTAGCGCACAACGGAAGACAACACCAATTTTGATGGATCTAAACTAAGATACCCTTTAACAGATAACAATTATAATAAACACAAAATTAAATAACACAATAGATTCCGGAAAAAGAGAACACTTTATTGGAATGTTAAAAACCTTACAAAATTTACAAGCTCTCTCCTTATACATCTCCAACAAGATCTCCTTCTCTCTAAATTCTTCTTGATGACGTCTTGATCTCTTATGGAGCCGTCGTTTCGCCTCTCTTAAATCTTAAGATCAAGATTACATACTTTAAATTTTAACCTTAACATCTTATTTATATCTTATTACAAGTCTGATATAAAATAGAAATACAATAATTATGAAACTGCCACTCAAAACCGAACATTTGAGATAAACTCGAATCCTATATGTGCAACGACCGACAACGGACTTCTTGATCCGGCTCAATATTATCTTGACCCGACTCAAAATTTGTCGAGTTCTCTGTCTCTAAGAGACGGCTCAACACTTTGATGAGACGGCTCAGCCAATTGTTGAGACGGCTCATAAAGTGCCTAAAAATCATATTTCTGGTCTGGATGTATAAAACGGCTCATGTCAAGCATGAACCGACTCAACGCATGAAATTTGATGGTGTACAGTCTCAATATACAATACACCTTCAAAACATAAATATACAATGCACTTGTCATGGCCGTGAACAAATTAAGAGGCTAAAAGCCCAACTCAACAAAGATTCAAATGTGTGCTTAATGGAGGAAGTAATTACATGTATGGAGAAGGCCAAATCGGCTCCAAGCGCCACGGACTCACCTCGGTCGTTCACCGGGAGCCCACGAATCGAGGATCTGTAACAACCATTCAAAGATCAGTGCAAGGCGATCACACCCAAGAAAAGGTATTGAAACAATGGCTGAAATTGCAGAAAACACCCATATAGTTTACCCCATGCAGCTCTCATGCAATACATGAAACAAGGCAAATTCTCAAGGGATTTTATTTGGTTTTTGAAGGAAAACTCAGACCAAATGGACAGCTCGTGTGAAGTTGGTATCAGGGAGGGAAGCACAAGGGCCATTGGATGTCCACCCTGCATTCTTCACAAAATTTCGGGTGCTAGCATTTCTCATTTTCTCAATTTTTCTTGGCACTACATGTCGATTTGGGGTTCCATCTTATCTCATATAGCTGGCATTTCTCATTTTCTCAACTTTCCTATGCGTCGATTTGAAAAAAATTCTTAATCAAGTTAGGGCTGCCCTCAAGAAAGAGTGGAGTTAACGACACAAAATAAATCAATGGATATAGCTGGAGGAAATATGGTCAGAAGGAAATCCTTGGAGCTAAAAATCCAAGGTATGTACTGACCAAGCAGATATCAGATATTTCTATCCTAAAATTTTGCAACAAAATATGAACAAAAACCTACGGTAGCATAGAGATGATTACATTCCTGCTCATCAATAAAAATAAATAATAAAACTTCACTATTCTGCTTTTGGTAAATGAAGCCCACCTTGGCTCATCAATAAATTTCCCGATGTGCCTAACAGATGAGGTCACCTGTAGGCTACACAAATGGATAAGATATTTATTGGTCAACTTTTACTAAAGTACCATGAACAATCCGCAAATTCCATGAACTAGGTTTACCAATTTCCTTTCCAATGTGAGAGGTCACAAGTTCGATTCCCGAAAAGGGTTGATTTAAAAAAAAACTATCGGCGAATTCCAGATAAAAGTTATGGACTCTAAACTTACAAATAAATATCATGAACCTCCAACATATTTCAATTTAGTGATGCATTCGCCATATTTTCAATTGTGTTAGCTTTATGGTATTTAAGTGACATGTAAACTGAAATAACAATGTATGGTATTACTATGAAATTCATAAAAAAATTTGCAACTGAGTTAATGATATATATTTAAAATTTATAAAGCTTATGGTATTTATATGAAAACGCATATATTTATGGTATTAACTGAAACTCATAAATGATTAGGATTAGTTTCCTTAATCATTCTTTAACAAGAGATTATTACTTTTAATTTTGCAGAGGCTACTTCAGGTGCACTCATTGCAGTTCTCAGAATTGCCTTGCAATAAAGCAAGTACAGAAATCCGATGAAAATCCACTGATTTACGAAGTAACTTATCGAGGAAATCACATGTGCCATTGAAAGCCACTGCTGCCAATGCCTTCAACAACAATATCTTTTATCAATTTTGATCATACCCGTGACGGCAACCAACTGCTACTAAGCTTTCAAATCAACCTAAAGGTTGAAACTGAAAATTTGGACTTCAAATTTGAAGAACCACCCTCGACACCCTCTTCGTTTCCATCTACACCAATTGAAAACTGTTTCAAGAGAAGTTTCACCGATGCATTTGTTTCTCCGACCACTCCGGATTCGAATTATTTCTCAACATCTCCATGTATAGCTCAGGCATCAGAGTGCGACTTTGGTGAAATAATCTCAAAGATTTCCCCTAATTTCGACGATGATTTTATGCGCGAGTGGGACACGGATTTTCAATTTGACCCTACAAGTTTCATCTTGTGAGATGTTCATACAACTAGACTTTAGCCTGGAAGAGATGATAATAGGGTGCAAGCTCAAGCCCTTGATCATGTAAAAGCATCCTCCAAATATGGCTTAGTTCAGTGTTTTGCTTTAGGCAGCATAACTTTCTTTGTTATGTTCTAGAAATTATGTAGCAGTAACTTGATTTGTTTTCATTACTTATGACCAATAAAGTATAATTGAGAATTTGGCAAGTCTTATAGCATTAAAGAGAGTAAATAAGAAGAAAATGAAACTTGAATTAATGTACCTTCCGAAGAAACTCAATTTCATTATTTGCTTATCACTGAGCGTGCAGAGTTAAACCGTGAAGGGCTATTGATCTATAATAAGAAATTACAAGGTCTTGTTAAATTTCGCCTATAATGAAAACAACGGTAACAAAAAAGAACCGTCATTGAAAATTTTCGTAATCGCCCCTCCAAAGCTCTGTGTTTCTTACACACACAATAATGTTAATAGGACAATGTTAAGAGTAGGCAGTACTCTGATAATTTGGAAGGGTAACTGTAAGATTTATGGTCACGCAATTTGCATGTCTAATATTCAAATGCAATGTGAAAGTTAATTGTGATGAGTCCCCATTCCGTTTCCATAAATGACAAATAAGTAAACAATACTTGAGCACATCATAAACATGGCACTACAAACAGACGCCATATGGGGTTGATTCCTCTATTAATGATCAACAAATCAGCTCTGATGAAAGAACAAGAAAGGAAAATACAAGATACATTAAGGGAACGCAATAAGGTTATTTCATCTATGGCATAATAAAAATGTGTGATGGCGATCACTCTGGCAATGAACAGGGCTATTTAGTTGAGATTTTGGTAATAAATGTAGTCCTATCATAAGGCATCATATGTATCACGAAAGCAACGAAAGCACCAACATAGTGATGTCAGATATAATTTCATTCGAGATCAGAAATATCAAGGCTGACAAGTATTGGAGCTACAGATAGTTCGATATAAACGCTCGTTTTGGGTCAGCAGCAAATCAATTTAGTTTGAGCCAATGTGCAGAGATTTGTCGTGTACCCAGGTTAAGATGGAAATTTGTTAACTATGGCTTGAATACCCAGTCGGAAATCAATAGTATTGAAACCTAACCGACACAATTTATATTGGTGGTTGGAACTTCTGGGGAATCTTCTGTATATACATTGGTAAGTCCCTGGTTTGTGATCTACATAACTCTAGTGAATTTGAAATCCTTTGCTATATGGTAAAACGCCAAGGAAATGTCCATTTAAATGAATTTCGAAGTTAAAGATAGGATTCCAAGCGAGATAGATATACCAATCGACCAGGTAACATAACTGGAACATTAATAGGAAGTCAACTGGACGACAATATTTGTTTGGTTGACCAACAGCTTTGAGCTGACCAGACCGTTGACCAATTGACCGTAAAAGTCCATCCTTCTGGTCAACATATTTGAGTCAAATTCTCAATCTTTTAATAGATTCCAAATATATAGGTTTGTATGGTTATCATGATGTTAGATTTCGTGACTTATGGCTCGGACGTCTCATTACATGCTTGGAGAGTCATTATCCCATTTCAAATACCACCAAAACAAATTACGATTCCATCATAAAATTTGTGCTGCTACAATATTTTATACCGCCAATTCGTTCAGGTCCATATCAAATCAAGGCAAAGGGACGGCCACAATTTTGTGTAGAGATAACTGTTCTGTTAAGAATCATTTTATTATTCATTTGTGTCAAATAAGCCTAATCTTGAGCCAGATAGAATAAGTGATATGAACATAGGATATTACTCATGCTAAACACTACAGGTTTAATTAAATACAAATATGTGCACCTATGAAAGTTTTGATCACAAAAACAAGGAAAACAAAAAAGAGGCAAAAAAAGAAAGAAAGAAAGAAAGTGAAATGAAAACATTCCTTGCTAATTTTCATTGGGAGCTTTGAGAATCTATTTTTGAATGTCAAAGAAGGATCAAAGTATTTACCAATGAACGTAAACTCTACATGCTGCTGGAAGAATGTCCGTAAAGTTCTAGTAGGAAGACGATAGCAGCAGCGGAAGGCACCACCTTCTGTAACAAACAAGAATTCTAACCCATTAGTTAGTACCAATAAGAACTATACTCCAATACTTTTAGAGATCAGGAATCTAAATTGGACGCCAGATTTAAATTTCAAATAAATAAAGGAGAGAAAAAACAGGCTTCTCATAAAGCCTGCTTGCTACAAACAGAAAGATGATGCAAATGTTTTAAAATTCACACAAATATATATTACAGATCACTAGCAAGTCAGCTTCTGAAGCAAATCATTGTCAAGGAGTGTAAAGAGGCGGGGGAGGGGGGGGGGGAGGGGGGGGGGGGATTGACAACGAACAGTTATATGTGCAGCTTGATATAATGTTGATGTCCGTTGCGTTCAAGAACACCCTGCTCATATCATTCGCCATTTAAACCTAAGCCTCCTTTAATAAATCCCAACCCCTTTGCTCAATCTCCCAACAAACTCTCTCCTCTTCTCTCTTAGTATGAACTGATACTCAAACTTCAAATTCAAATCCAAGTTCCAGCTCTAATCCAAAAATTCAGCTTCTCTGCTCATATACTCAGTTTTAGTTAATTTGAAAGGCGCAAATGGTAACAAGCGCTGAACATGTTAATGAATGACCCAAGTATCGGCCATGCACAAGCTAAGAAGCTGCTCAATGTTAGAAATTAAACTTGTTTTCGGTTACAAAGAATTGAAGAGACATCGGTTATAAAAGGAAGGGATACCAATTCATGAATAGGTTTAATGAAAGGATATGTAACGGTTATTGTAATCAATTGGTATTATGAAGAGTCATAATGAAGGGGCATGTAAACTCCTATATAAGAAGATGTTTTGTAAAGTTTTTAAAGAGCAAGGAAAATATAAGAATAGTTTATTGATACTTTCTCCATTCTCTATCCATTCTCTCCTCCAAACACATTCGGCTACATCGTAGACCGAACATAAAGTTGTGAAGATCCTAACAAAGTGGTATCAGAGAAAGGTTCGAAGAAAATGTCGAAGACAACACTCTCGTACAACGTCCCACGCCTCACCAAAGATAACTATGAAAATTGGAGCATCAAAATGAAGACTGTTTTGGGAGCAGTAGACGCTTGGGATGTGGTGGTCCGAGGCTATGATCGGCCTCAAGATGAAGCTGCACTGACGGCAGCTCAGAGAACAACCCACGAAAAATTATTCGAGAAAGATTGTACCGCAAGATACTTTATCGAGCAAGGTGTCGATGATTCGACTTTCGAGAAGATTTCGGCTGCCACTAATGCAAAGCAACAGTGGGAGATACTTGAGAAAACCTTCCAAGGAGTCGAGAAGGTTAAAAAGGTACGCTTACAATCACTAAGGAGGGAGTTTGAATTGTTAAAAATGGAGGAGAATGAATCGGTGACTGACTATAATGCCCGAGTGCTTACGGTGGTCAACCAAATGAAGAGGAACGGAGAAAAAATGGAGGATGTAAGGGTGATGGAGAAAATTCTTCGGTCACTACCACCAAAGTTTGACTTCATTGTGTGTTCAATTGAAGAGTCAAAGAATCTTGAAGAAATGACAATAGATGAGTTGATGGGTTCACTAAAAGCTCACGAAGAACGGTTCGTGAAAAAGCAAGAACCGATTGAAAAATTACTACAAACACAAGTTAATTTGAAAGGTGATTCGGTTGAAAATGGTCAAAATGACCGAAATCGAGGAAATACACGCGGCCGAGGAAGAGGCCGTGGCCGAGGTCAATTCGGTCGAGGACAAGGTGGTCGAGGAGGTCAAAACAATGACGATAGAAGCCAAAGCCAAAATTTCGGCCGAGGTCGAGGCCGAGGTCGATCGACTGGTGGAAGAAGGAGACCGAATGTTCAATGCTATAATTGCAAGAAATTCGGTCACTACGCAGCAGACTGTTGGGAAAAAACAGTCGAGGAAAAATCAAACTTTGTGGAGAAAGAAGATTACAATGACGATGTACTTCTGCTGGCTTTTAAAGGTGACGAAGAAAGTGCCGACACTTGGTATCTCGATACTGGTGCAAGTAATCATATGTGTGGCAAGCGAAACATGTTCGTAGACTTGGACGAATCGGTGAGTGGCCAAGTCACATTCGGTGACTGTTCGAAGGTACCAGTAAAAGGCAAAGGTAAAATTTTAATTCGACTGAAAGATGGATCACAAAAATATATCGAAAATGTGTATTATGTGCCGAATATGAAAAACAATATCTTGAGTTTGGGACAACTCTTAGAAAAGAATTTCGATATTCATTTAAAGGATCGAACTCTTTTCTTAAGAGATAACCGAATGAAGTTGATAGCAAAAGTGCAGATGACGAAGAATCGGCTATTTCTATTGGATATCAAATATGGTGAAGCAAAGTGTCTAAAATCATCGGTGAAAGATTCGGCTCGGTTATGGCATATGAGGTATGGACATCTCAATTTCGGCGGACTAAACTTGTTGGCGAGGAAGAACATGGTCAAAGGTTTGCCGATTATGAATGAACCGAAAGAGTTATGTGAAGGGTGTTTACTTGGTAAACATCACCGAGCAAGTTTTCCAAAAGAAGCCGAGTTTAAAGCCAAGAAGCCATTACAACTTGTCCATACCGATGTATGTGGACCAATTACTCCAAATTCATTTGGTGGAAAAAGGTACATTCTAACATTTATTGATGATTTCACAAGGAAAACATGGGTATATTTTCTAAAAAATAAATCGGAAGTTTTTGAAAATTTTAAAAGATTCAAAATGAATGTGGAAAAAGAAAGTGGGTTTTATTTGAAATCGGTCAGGTCAGACCGAGGTGGAGAATTCACTTCAAATGAGTTTGAAAATTTTTGCAAAGAAAATGGGATTCGGCATTTCTTAACGGCCTCCTATTCACCACAACAAAATGGAGTGGCCGAACGAAAAAATAGAACCATATTAGACATGGTGAGATGTATGTTGAGTAGTAAAAATATGCCGAAGGAATTTTGGGCAGAAACGGTTGCATGTGCTGTGTACATTCTAAACCGATGCCCAACCCAGAGTCTACAAAATGTAACACCGCAGGAGATGTGGCATGGTTATAAGCCGAATGTAAGTCACTTTAAAATTTTCGGGAGCATAGCATATGCTCATGTCCCCGAACAAAAGAGAGTAAAACTTGATGACCGAAGTTCTCGGTTGATTTTTATCGGTTATGATCTAAGAACCAAAGGCTACAAGCTGTTTGATCCAGTCAATAAGAAGGTCATTGTTAGCCGAGATGTCGAATTTGATGAAGAAAGCTCATGGAGTTGGAGCGATGAAGCCGAAAGCAGCAGACCGAATGAAGTACTCGGTCAAGAAGAAAAGAAAAGAAATGAAGTCGAAGTTGATGTTCCATCGCCTGCAACAACACCTCGGTTCAATTCGTCTCAAGTCGGTTCTCCACAAACCGAAGCGTCGTCAAGTTCAACTCCACCAAGAAATCCAAGGACGAGGACTATGACCGAGTTATATGAGGTAACCGAAATGCAAAATAATCTAACATTATTTTGTTTGTTTGCCGAATGCGAGCCAATGAATTTTGAAGAAGCGGTCAAAGACCGAAGGTGGAAAGAAGCAATGGACGAAGAAATCAGTGCTATTGAGAGGAATGGAACTTGGGAGATCATCGAACTTCCCAAAGGCAAGAAACCCATAGGAGTGAAATGGGTGTACAAGGAGAAAAAGAACGCTAAGGGAGAAATCGAGCGATACAAGGCAAGGTTAGTCGTCAAAGGCTACAAACAACAAGCTGGCATTGATTATGATGAAGTTTTCTCACCAGTAGCGCGACTCGAGACAATTCGACTGATCATTGCTATGGCGGCTCAATTCAGTTGGAAGATATATCAATTGGATGTTAAATCGGCATTCCTCAATGGATATCTTGAAGAAGAAGTCTACATCGAGCAACCACTCGGTTATGAGAAGAAAGGACATGAGTCGAAAGTACTGAAGCTAAAGAAGGCTTTATATGGCCTGAAGCAGGCACCGAGAGCATGGAATAGTCGAATCGACATATACTTCCAAGCACACGGTTTCATGAAGTGTCCTTATGAGCATGCATTATACATAAAGAAGTCCGAAAAAGGTGATATTTTTATAGTATGTTTATATGTGGATGATCTCATCTTCACAGGAAACAATCGACGTATGTTCGATGACTTCAAAAGCTCGATGGTTAAAGAATTTGAAATGACCGACATCGGTCAGATGGCATATTATTTGGGAATAGAGGTAAAGCAAAGACCGAATGGGATTTTCTTATCCCAAGAAGGATATGCTCGGTCGATTTTGAGAAAGTTCAATATGGAGCAAAGCAATTCGGTCAATACCCCAGTAGACTGCGGAACAAAATTATCAAAGTTCGATGAAGGGAGCAATGTGGGCTCGACGCATTTCAAAAGCTTGGTAGGCAGTCTTCGGTATCTTACATGCACAAGACCGGATATTCTATATGGAGTCGGCTTGATCAGCCGATACATGGAAGAACCGAAATTGACACATTTATCAGCGGCGAAAAGGATATTGAGATATATCAAAGGTACACCAAATTTCGGTTTGTTCTATTCGAAATCTAACAATTTTGAATTATATGCATATACCGATAGCGATTGGGAAGGAGATATAGATGACCGGAAAAGTACGACAGGGTACATTTTCTTCATCGGTGAATCAGCATTTACTTGGTGTTCCAAGAAGCAACCGATAGTGACACTATCAACTTGTGAAGCCGAGTACGTTGCTATATCGGCTGGAGTTTGCCATGCTATATGGCTAAGAAATCTGCTGAAAGATCTAAAGGTTGAACAGGAAGGACCTACGAAGATGTATGTGGACAACCAATCTGCTATAGCACTGGCGAAGAATCCAGTTTTTCATGAACGAAGCAAGCACAATGATACTCGGTATCACTCTATCAGAGAACATGTGAGGAAGAAAGAGGTCGAACTCGTTCATGTCAAATCACAAGATCAACTGGCCGACATTTTTACAAAGCCCCTAAAATTTGAAGTGTTCGCAAAATTGCGAGGAAAGATCGGCATGGTAAAACAAGTTTAAGGGAGCATGTTAGAAATTAAACTTGTTTTCGGTTACAAAGAATTGAAGAGACATCGGTTATAAAAGGAAGGGATACCAATTCATGAATAGGTTTAATGAAAGGATATGTAACGGTTATTGTAATCAATTGGTATTATGAAGAGTCATAATGAAGGGGCATGTAAACTCCTATATAAGGAGATGTTTTGTAAAGTTTTTAAAGAGCAAGGAAAATATAAGAATAGTTTATTGATACTTTCTCCATTCTCTATCCATTCTCTCCTCCAAACACATTCGGCTACATCGTAGACCGAACATAAAGTTGTGAAGATCCTAACACTCAACTCATCAAAGATTCAAATGTGTGCTTAATATAGGAGGTAATTGCATGTATTGAGAAAACCATGGCAATGGCCAAATCAACTCAAAGCGCTACGGATGTGCCTCGGTCATTCACTGGTAGCCCTAAAATTGAGGATTTCGAATAACCATTCAAAGGACAAGACGATGACACCCAAGAAGACGTATTGTAATAAATGAAACAATGGCTAAATTGCATTTTTTTTATATTTAAAAACCATGTAGTATAACCTATGCAGACCAGACCTATAACTTCTTACGTGAGTTATTAGCTGAAACATCCCCTATGCTCATCAATTAAAACCCTTGGAAGACACCAAAATTCTACTCTGAACAACACAAACAAGTTCAATGACTTGAGAGAAGTACAGCACAGTTTGTAATAAAAATGTTAACTGCGTTTCTGCAGGAAAACTCAGCCTAAAAATAGTCAATTAACATGAAGTTGGTATCAGGACCAGAAGAAGCACAAGTGCCTTTGGATAATGGATATAACTGGAGAAAATATGTCCAGAAAGAAATCCTTGGAGCTAAAAGTTTTGCACAAAAAAAATCAGATAGAAGATATTTTTAATCCTCAGCTTTTAAAATAAAGTGAAGACAAAACCCTCTGGTTGCACAGAGGTGGTTACATAATTGGTCATCTATAAGAAAACTTCGATCTTCGGCTTTTTGTCAGTGAAGCCACCCCTATGCAACAGATTTCCCCATGTGTCTGATACATGAGGCACCTGTACAATTGGGTAACATATCCATTTATTGATAGATTTAAATCATTAAAATACCATGGACTAGTAGAACCATAGAACACTACATATTGCAAAAAAAAAGGAGTAAATTTCAACATTTTTCAATGTTAAGTAACTATACGTAGTTTCTGAGTTAAAATTGTTATTATGGTATTAAAGTGATGGCTAAATTGTAAGAACATACGATATTACATTGAAAAATTACAACCAACTAAGTTCATGATATTTATTTGCAATTAAAAAGCATAAGGTACTTATCTGAAGAATGAAAAACAGCCTCAGAGATTTGAAGCCTAAGATTTGAATTGCTTTCCTTAACCACCCACTAATAAGAGATTATTTCTACTAATTTCTGCCAAGGCTGCATTCATCGCAATTCTTAGATTGCCTAACAATGAAGCAAGTTCAGAAATCCAGTGAAAATCCATTAATCTATGGAGTAACTTATCATGGAAATCACACACGCCATCGAAAGCCATTACCGACTATGACTTCAACAACAATATCTTTCCCTAATTTTGATTTTCACCATAACGACAACAACCAGCTGCTGCTGCTACACTTTCAAACATAACTCAAGGTTGAACTGAAAATTTGGACTCAAAATTTCAAGGACCACCCTCTTCACCCTTCTCTTTTCAATCAACAACAATTGAAATCCGTTTCAAGAGATGTTTCAATGATGCATTTGTTCTCCACTTCAGATTTAAACTATTTCTGAACATCTCCATGTAACATTCAGGCATCAGAATGCAACTTCCATGAGATAGTCTTGAAGATTTCACCTAATTTCAATGATGATTTTATGCTGGAGTTGGATGCGGATTTTCAATTTGACCCTTTAGTATATCATCTTATGATATGTTCGGATTAGTTGGGGTTTAGCCCATGTAAAAGCATCTTCCATAGATGGCTTAGTTCATTGTTAAGCTTTCGGTGGCATGACTTTATTTCTAATGTTCAAGATATTATGCAGCAGTAACTTGATTGTTTTCATTATACATGATCAATAAAATATATTGAGAACTTGGTAGTGTATATATAGCATTATAATCAAATTAAAAGAAAAGGAACATTGAAAATGTACACCTTTCGAAGATCCTTACTTTCACTACTTCTTTTATAACTCACAGAGAAGACAGATCGTGAAGGGATACTAAAATGAGAAATTGATAACCAAGCTAGATATTTAGATTGGCGAAAAAGAAATCAGCAAATAACTATATTCAGGAAATTGAACAAATCCTTGTTTGCATACAATGGAAGCCACTATAATCAAAATGAACAAAATATCATCGAAAGTTCTAGATCTACCTTACACACAGCAAAATCTTCATAGAAAATAAAAACATAGTTTAAAAGAGTTGGCAGTGCCTTGTGACACTTGGTAAGAGGCAACTGTAAGATTTATGATTAAGCTATTTTTCGTATCAGATATTAATATTCAATGTCAACTTCAGTTCAAAGGTAGATAAACAAAAGCACATCATAAGAAAGACATTAGATAGGGACCACCTAAGGGGTCGGTTCCTCAAGTAGCGAACAACAGTACAGCTCTGATTAATGGACATGAATTAAAATACAATACATATAGAGGGAACGTGATACGATTGATAATAAAAACAAATGATAGCGATGAGAGTGGCTATGAAGAAAATTAATTGGTTTGGAGTTATTGTTAGTTGTTTAGATTCACACCAAGGAACTGCAGGCTTTTTTTTCTTTTCTTTTCTTTTCTGGGTTTTTCCCCTTTTTTTAGGGGGGCTGGGGGCGGAACTGCAGTTTTTTGTAATAGCTGGAGCACTATTCATATGAAAAGGCATCATATGTATCACAAGTATTGAAATTATAGACAATTTGGGAGACACATTCGTGCAAGTTCGAGCACAGTCTCGAGTTTGTATTGAAGCCATGAGTACCAAATTGTATTACTGTGTAGGGTTGAGGATTTGGGCAGATAAAATAGACAGATTGATGGATAGCGTATTCCTTTCCAATTGAAAGAAAGGGATCGACATTGGCATCTCATGGACTCTCTTCTTTCTTTGTGAAGAAACCTAGGGTTTATACTGTAATGTTATTTTTGGCAGCGAATGCAAGAATATCAATGTGTAATTAATATAATCTTTGCTATAGTGGATTCTCGGTGTTTCCTTCGCCCATGACCATTGCGACTCATGCAGTCTTGAATAAGCTCCATCATCTTTCTTATGCAGTAGTTTTCAGGTCATTTTTTCTAAACATACTTCGGTAAGTCTATACTTTGCAGTCTGATTATTCCAAATCTTTGGTGTAAATGTAACACCATCCAAAGTCAAGTAAAGATAGATAGTATCCCAAACTCTACTCAATATAAAATATGAAAGAACAAACCAATTGACCGGGTAGCATAGCCGGAACATTAATAGCAACTGGACAACATTATCTGTTTAGGTGACCAACACAGCTTTGAGTTGACCAGACCATAGACCCGTATGCTGTCAGAGTCATCTGGAATTTGACCAGTAGAAAGTCAAAGTATCATTCAACTGGTCTAAAGATTCAAACTCAAGCTATGGATGAACCAAGATATGTGTATATGTTCTCGTAAGGTAAAAATTCCTTAAAAGGTAATGGATTATGGAAGCCTGTTCTAATGCTTCAAGAGTCATTTTTCCATTTCTTCTCAATTAAAACAAATGCAATTTGATGGAAGAGCTGCAATATTTTGTTCCACTAGTTCATTCGGATTCCATATCAACTCAACAGAAAAGATTACCTGACAATTACTTTGAAATATAACTATTCAAAATCCTTCAGATAAGCTAAACAAATCAAGGGGAAGGAATGTAGGATACACATAATACATCACTAAAGGTTCGGTTTACTACAGATATTCACACATGAAAATTTGGATCAAAGAAATCGGAAAACAAGCAACAAGTAAATAACATGAAATGAAAGCTTTCCCAACCTATCTTTATTGAGTACTTTGAAAATCTATTTCTAAACGTTCAAAGAAGGATGGAATATTTACCAATGAACGTAATTACTGGATGTTGCTTGGGGGAGAAGGCCCATCCACAAGGAAGACCACAAAAGACGAAGGTGTTACCTCCTGTAGGAAACAAGAATTGTACTCCATTTAGTGCAGATAAGAACTATACCTCCAGACTTTTCGAGCTCAAGAATTTAAACTGGGCCAGATTTAAATTTTAAATAATATAAAAAGAAACAAGAACTAATTTCTCGAATATCCTGCATGCCAATATAAATGATAATACAGATGTTTTATGCTTCAAAATAAATATAGATTACAGATCTTTAACAAGCTGCTGTAAGAAGCAAATCATTGCCTACATTTTTTAAACAAAATCAAGAGCTTAAGAACAAAAAGGCATTGAAGAGTTAATGTGCTGATCGATATATTGTTAATGTTGCCCTCCATTGCATTCAAGAACAGCCTGCTCTTGCCAATCGCCATTTAAGTCGGACTGCCATATCTTAACCATGCCATCACCGCCTGTAGATGCTAATGTCATGCCACTCATGTCCCACTCCAATTGCCATACCTACACAATATATAGAGAGGGAAAGAATAGAAATACTGTAAGCTTTTTACCAAATCAGACTTGCAATTTATTGTGATGCTTAACAAATTACCTTTACCACATTATACACAATATACATGCGACCAAAAAAAGGAGATTGAAAAGTTTGCATTAAGATTATATTAATAGTTTGACATGAAAAAAAATATATACTGAAATTGCTTGTTTTAAGGACAACTAGTTGGCCTAAGCCACACCATTAATAGAAAATAATAATATTTTTATTTTCAAGGATTTGTATGGAAAAAAACAAAGATAATGGAGTATTTTTCTATGAAAATTTATTTATTGCAAATGTAGACATTTTGAAGGGCTTGTGTGAAAAAAGATAGATTAACGGTTTTTTACCGTTAGAGGGTGCATGTGGTATATTATGTATGAAAGTATAATGTAGGAGAGCCTTTTTTCTTCTTTTTTGTTTCACTACAATGCCAAGTGAATCAGCAAATCTGCCTTGCAGGATAACGCATGTACTTGAACGTTGGTTGCAGTTCAAGCATTCAATATGTAATACAATACCAGCATAGAGACCGCAGATTGGAATAAATATATTGTACTGTCCATATAAATGAGGTGGATTTGGTTTGTCTGTTAAATCCAGCAAGCACAATGTTTCCAATGAGTATGGCTCCCAATCTCAGAGTAATCTGTTATATGTGGCACATACTTTTGCAAGAGTTTTGAACCTAGGCTTACTTAAGGCTACTTTGATTCTTGGAATCCAAAAATGGTACATGTAAACCCAAGACACTGGCATGTAACTCACAGAGTATGTGTCTGAAGTTCAATGTGCACCAAAAGAACCAAATGTGCACTTGTATGCACAGCACAGTGCATTGCATTGCATGCAAAATTCACCCTCACAGAACAACAAATAATATAAAGGCAGCAAAAATTCTATAAGAACTAATTCCCTAGTGTCTTTCGAACAAAACTTTCCTAATAAGACAATATTTGAGTATATATTTCTCAAAAACAAGAAAATGAGGGCATATGAAACAAAACCATACAAACCCATATTGATTAGTTATTTTTGATAGAAATTTCCAGAATTATAGTACTATACCTTGCACTAAAAAAGAAATATTACTTCACAGTTAAAAATTTTGTACCTCACCACCATGCCCTGGGAGCGATGCAATTCTCTCCATTGGAAGTCTTCCATCAGACTCAGGAGTCAACCCTATATTCCATATTTCGATACTATTGTATTTCGCAACAGCTATCACTTCAAACGGCCTGCAAGAGGTTCATTGATCCACAATTACATACCGATTAAATTTGTGGCTACAATTATGATTTAAAACAAAAAACCCACAAGACATAATATATTATAAGGATGGAGGGCCAAAGAGGATATAGTTTGATTAATATTATGGCATCTTACATCGGCTGTATATTAACCAAAAAAATGACTTGAGCAATTGATCATAGTCATGTTATAAAATGCTGTAGGGTCCTTTGCGATATACCTTAATTAGAGAAATACATATTGTCAACTTATATTTTTGGAAATTTCATGGATGGCCTTATGTTTCCAAATCACATTGCAAGTATAATCTTTTGTCAAATTTAAATTTGAAAAACGAACTAAAGTAGAAAGTTCAAAACTTTTAAGAGCATCATTAAGTTACCTTTTACAAATTTATGAAAAAAAATAGCCTCCACTTGTACATTTTAGTGCGATTTTGGTAAAGATAACATTTTATCGTGTCCATACCAGTGCCAGGTTTAATCAAGATAAAAGCTTAGTAACGTAGCACCCAGAGCACTAAAGATGGTTAAGGTGCTTTGATTTTTTGTGTAGTTAATATTAAGTGAAACTGTTGTTGATTTGATTTCCGTTCACTACTAGCCGAATCAAGAACATAATTGCAAAATAATCTAAAACCAAAACAGTCGTACAGGGATATATGCATAATGGCATGGTGAAATATGAATCAAAACTATTTCCTCGTCTCATCACAAAGCAAAATGCAGGCTTCAACACGTGAGCTAAAATTTGATTACCTGCCTATATTAGGTGCCCAAGCTATGGCATTAACTCTATCATCGCCATCTCCAGGTACACACAGTTCAGCAACAGGTATCCATCGCAGATGAGCCTCCTCAAACTCCCAAATCTGTTGGAAAATTTCATTTCATGCTACTTTTTGCTTAATGAGATATGTTTGCTGCTTCTTTTTTCTTTTTTTGAAGTACAAAAACATAAAAGAATCATAATGCGGTTGGTATGGCAGCATAAAATGGATTGAGCCATTCCAGGGAGCATACATCTTCTCATTTTACATATCCTTAAACATCTGAGGATGGAAATCATGTGATTAGGTAACTCTTAATAAACATTACGTCATGTATGTTCTATACTTAAATCCATTATTAATGCTTTTGTTATTTGTTTGCACAATAAAGTATATGTCAAACTACTGCACATAAAACAAACCTTCGGGGAATTGAATTGAGACAAATCTGAATTATAACCAAGGACAAAACTTGATTCTTCATTTTCACCTCTCCGTGGATTGAATGCAATGGATGCAGATACACATGATGGTTTGCCAAATCTAGAAACTGAATCAATCACATTCTGGAACTCTGCCTGCAGCAAGTTAATAGGAGTTAACAGCAAATACACTATAAGAATAAAGTTATGTGGAGAAATATAAAGGGCCAACTAGGATAATTCCGAAAATTAACGATGGAACTCATGACAGAAAATAATAAAAGCAGTATGTCTACCTTTTGTTTTGGTTGTCCTACAGGAAATAAGAATTACTTTTACAAGTGCCTTGTAACAAGATGATCTCCAAGTAGAACATAAAACTACAAGCGGAATTCAAGGCAACCAGGGTAACCAATAGGGATTAAACTTCATAAGCAGAATACATACAACAGTTTCCTTTGGATCTTAACATTCTTCTTTTTTTTTAGGAATCGACCCTTTCTGGGTTCGAACTTGTAACCTCTCACATTGGAGAGGAAATTGTTACCAACTGAGCTTAAGCCCAATTGGTCAGCTCTTAACATTCTAGCAGCTAAAGATTCTAGCATTGAAGAGTTAGGAAGGTTCCGCAGAGATGATGTCATTTAAGTATTTAACTCAGAAAAAACATGTGATGGTATTCAACAAGAATATTCTTCAGGTTTGCAGAAAAAGCATGTCATGAGTTTATTGAGAAATAAGGCGTGAATTTATTGCTGAAAACAAATTTGTGTATTTACCCTTGCATCATATTTGATATTTTACAGAGCTTGGAAGGATAGTCGATTTAGTACTAGTAAAAGCTTCGCATATTTAGGTTTATTCTTATAGGTAGCTTCATTAAATGATAGTTAAGTGCACAAGTTAATGGTGTCATACTAGATAAATAGTGATCAGGGAAGTACGCAACCCCACCAAGCAAGAAGTTGAATTAGTTTTGGCATATAAGTTCATGCACCTATAGAGTTTAGGAATGCAAATTTTAATTTTTTAGATGCAACCCCTTTGGGAATTGAACATGTAACCGATCACATTGGAGAGGAAAGGTTTACTGCAAAAGCTATGCCCAATTGGTAGAGATTAATATTTTGATGAAGAAAGAGAAGACTAAACCTGAAGTTGCCACTTGTTCAATTCCAATGGATCCAAGAGTTCGTAGACCTTCACATGGCCATCTGAATATGCAGTAACCTAGAAAGTAATAGGATAAAGTGATGTTTATATTATATAGCTCTAGCATAAAAAGCATCTACATAAAATTCAGAAAATAAAAATGAAAGAAAAGTATGATAAAGTTCACAGCAACAACAACTACTTCAAGCATTGCAGGTAAGCAACTTACAAATGTATACAAAACGAATAACTGTATATCATGCAAAATAGTAGGTCCTTTAATGATTTTATACACATTGCAGAGGAGAATGCAAAATAAAGCACTTCAGAGGAGAATTCAAAGCACAACAGAAACAACCACATCACAAATACGTAATTGATCGGTGACTAAACATTAACCTACTGAAACCATCCATTTTGGCTCATAACCTTCTGCAGAAGCAAGTCTCTTTTGGATATATTTGGAGAGAAATTGATATATGATATTGGTATTCCTCTTGATGTTAAGCTTTTGGTCCTTATTCGAGATGGTGAATGATTTCTACCACAAGTAAATGAGGCATGGAGTTTATTCGGTCCATTAATATTGATGATTCTATCAGCGGTGACACTTTATTTGGAAACCTTCTCATTTGGGCATATTCACCATAAAATTGGTGAAAGCATCACTTCTACCACAACCTTCCTTAATATGTTCTCGGGCTTTCCGGAGAGCTCTTTTTATCTATCGCAAGCCATTCTCGCAAAATTAAAAACTCTTGACATACTTTAAGTGAGAGGTATTGGTGGAGGACAATTCATTTTATGCAAAGCTCGATCCGAAAGTCATAAGCATCTATTTTTTTAGTGTGTATTTTCTAGTTGGGTGGTCCAAGCATCATTAGCATGTTGCAAGCTTGACAATCTACCAACTAATCTTCATGGCATAATAGATTTCATCCAATCGAAGAGCTCATGTAAGAAACCAATCGGAGCACTTCATTTGATGGTTGCAAATATTGTTTAGCATGTTTGAAAAGATGGAATTATAGAATATTTAGATCTCAATGTAGGTCTAAAGAGATTTTTCTTCGGGATGTTATCTCCAATACTTCCATTACAGTAGCTAAGTTCTTTAATGCTACAGCTCTTAGTAGTGGCCCAATTGCTGGAAATTGGAGTGCATTGTCTTCTTTTTTACGAGGTCGGTCTTGAGCTATTGTCATGTAATAGGATTGATCTTGTTTTCTTGTATTTAGTTTTCTTTTTGTAACTATCTTTTATCTTAAATATGAAAATTTCAGCTTTTTGCCCTCGCCTTTGGCAGAAAGGTTTGTTTCCAGCATAAACTAAAATACAAATGTATAAGGACCTAATCCAGCATACAAATGAAATTTTATTCATAGTCCGGTTTCAATTTTTAGCTAGTTGGCCTTTCACCATTTCCAAATGGATTATCAAAGCACAAAAATCACTCTATGGAGCATCAAATAGTCAAATAGGAATCAACTCCAAAGAATAGGCTAATGATAATCTTCATAAATAATTTTATTATCTAAGCAATAATTGTTCACAAGTGCAAAGAGCAAGAATAAAGCATTTTGCAGTCAAGTTCCCACATAAAAAAGAGCAAGACTAAAGCATAATAGAAAGTTCTCTTGTTTAGATCATTACATACTCACCAATTTTAAACTTTTACCAAAAGCCCCAAATTGGAGATCAAGCACTCCCGCACTTGCGCTTTCAAAAACTTCACATTGTTTCCATACGAGTTGAGCATCTGGAAAAAAAAACAATTCATATGGTCAATAGCAGAAATGGGTGCTTGCCTTAAAATGGAACTTCATGTAAAAGTTCAGATTATAAAGCCTACAACAGTATTATATATAGCTGCATGTAACAAATAAGATTATAAAGCCTACAACAGTATTTTATATAGCTGCATGTAACAAATAGGATTATAAAGCCTACAAGGCTACAAAAGTTCCATATAGTTGATAGAAACTTATACCCAAAAAAAAAATGTGAGAAAGAAAACTCATTCTACAAAAAGAATGAAAACAGCAAATTAGAATCTAACAGCTAACAGATTATCTAGTTTATACCTATACATATGCTTTGTTATAGCTCATATGTATTCGTGTGGTTGAAATAAGAATGCCAACATTGAAAAGTTGATGGCAATCTAAATTCATCGTAACTCTATCTTTACAATCATGGCCTGTTTGGACTGTTCCATAACAACGATATTAAGATCTATTGTTTTATCTATTAATAATGTGATAACTATTGTTTAAAATTCCCAATCAAAGATGGCGGATTCCTATGCAAAAAGTGACCGTCCGTGTTCCGGTACAGTCCGATATGGACTTACTGAGTTATATCAGGTTTGCCATTTGTTTGCCATTTGTACGGTAAATTTATTAATGGGTTAGTTGTTTTATTATTAGGTAATTGGATTGCAGTTTATTTGATAGTATTAATTAGGAAAAAGTATATTAAATCCGATGAAGTTATTTTTTACCTATTATTAAAATAATCGTTTTTAACATCATTAATTGCTAAAGTATTTGCCAAATTATTTATAATTGTTTTTACTATTGATTTCAAGACTTTCATAATTTAAAATCATTTTGTCAAACAATATAAAATCTGATATATCTAATATGAGACATTCGATTCAGCTGATATTGTTGATTCCAATCCCAATAGTGGACATGTGATAGCGATAGCGATTCCAAGATTTTAAACCTTGGTGTATGAACTAATGGCATCTTTTGACTCACAATGTGTCCACACCAAAACAAAAAAAAGGATATGGGAATCACAAAAACCTCTAGTACTTTCATGCCAATTAAATAAATGAGACAATATGTATATGATGCATCTGTGAAAATGGTGGGTTGTAATGTGATCTGATTTACCTTGTCTTCACTTGTGCCTTGGAGCTGAACATAAAGCCCTATTCTAAAATGAGCATCTTCCCCTTCTTCTATATTTTCCCCTCTCTCTAGGATAATTTAGAGGATGACAACTCGTCGCTTTGGATTATGGGTCACTTAGGATAATGGCATATATATGTACCCATATTGTCTATGGCTTCCTCGGTAAGGGATTTGGTGTTCATTAAGAGGGGATTGACATAAAATTAATAGCCGGTTGTAAAACTTTATCAAATCTATCATGGGACTTTACTTCATGGAGAACCACACTTTGATGAGAAAAGTCTTAGCAAGGCCTAAAGAGGTTGATAAGAACTTTAGCTCTACAAAGAATTAATCAAGAATTTTGAACTTCTGAGATCAACATAAGCAGTGTGTGTGTGTGTGTTGCAGACACACCGATGACACAAAGGTAAAAGATGATTTAAGTTCCAATTTCCCACTTCAAAACTCCAAGGACATTTGCTTGGGTCATGGAAGGGATAAAATTTTCAGGGGCTATAAATTTACAGAATAGATTGTTACTCAGAACTGAAACAAATGAAGCTATAAGTTATAATAGAAACCTTCTGTAGCTTCCTCCCACAAGGACACTTTTCCTCTAGAGCATATGCAAGCAAGAGCATCACCAAATTCTGGAGGAACCCATACAACATTCACAATGTCGTTTTCGTGCGCCTGCATTAGATATCGTCAAGGATACATCCATTGTATTTCATAAAAAGGTCAATTTCATCATTGAATATAGCACTTCTTTTCCCAAAACCTAAATTGCAGCTTAATTCAATGGCTATGGTGTTCAAGATACTGGATTTCTGCTTGTTTCAAACACCGACGAAATTAGAAATGCGTTAAAATCAACTGTGTGAAACAATACCCGACGAGATTATGGTCGTTTCTAGGGTTTCACAATTCACAAATTCAAGGAAATAGATGAAATCACAAAAGGGGTTTCGATCACTAACCTTCCATTTAGAAGATCGAGAGAATGAGGAAAAAGATGACGAAGGCTCGAGAGAATCGTGGACGGAGATCGTGCCGTCGATGTGACCCACCGCCAACCTCAGGCCGTTGTAGTTCCAGCCGCAGCATCGCGCGCCATTCTCGAGCGTCGCCACTTCTTTCTCCATCGCCTTCAGCCCTGTACTAAAATTTGATCAATTTTCTTGAAGCGGTCAGGGTTTTAGACCATCAGGACTTCGATTTGATTCGGGCTCGGCCCATTCCTTGGTGTTGGATTCAGACTTAAACGGACAAATTGCACTTTAACCCTCTGACTTTATATCAGTTTTAATTCCTTGTATTTTCCATAAGGTTTGCAATCAATAGTTTTGCCGAATAGTGTTTTGGGAATAAAGGTAACGGGCAATATATTTTAATGAAGGTAACTGGCTATTAAAATAGAGGCATAGTGCAGGTTACAAAATAAACGGTAAATTTCAGGCTTATGGGCCAGTGCCCAAAAAAAGGTAAATCATTGTCACCACAATATATCCATGGCTAGTTCGTAAAAATAAACTTTTTTCTTGTAAATTTTCACAGTTTCCACTAATTTGATTACCACGAAATATTCCTGCTTAACATGAAATGTCCGTCGCCGGCCTCCCTCGCCACCCGCCGGTCTACCAATCCCGCCGTCTATCGTGGGTCATTCGCCGCCGGCTGATCGCCGGTCATCGACAATTGTTCACCAGCTGGCCGAGCGCCGATTGGATGTTCGTCGCCGGCCCACGGTAATTCGCCGTCGGCCTACTGGCCCGCACCGGGCATCGCCGATTGTTCCCCGGCGGAAGGCCGCCGATCGGACGTAATTCGTTGCTGGTCGTCCGTCCGTTCGCCGCAGATCACCGGCCTAACCACCATCCACCGGTTCTCCTCCGATCGACGGTTGCACATATATATATCTAATCAGGAATTATTAAAGTATAACAAACATGTTGATGCAAGGTTTCTTAGAATTAGATGTGCGGTCATTTTATTCTAGGGAAGACGAGCGGAAATCTTTCATTCGAGACATGCATTCAAAAAATTTTATGAATTCATTTAAAAACCAATAGAAAACGATTTTTTGGCGTTATATCCTTCAATTCTAGGGGTTTTTTTTTGTCACAATCAATTGTAAACAATTCCAGTCCTCTCTCACAAAACAAAGAAGGACAATGCTCTCTCTTCCTTCCAAATCCAACCCATTCAAAAACCACCGCCTCAAACTCATCCTCTTCCCTCAACAAACATCAAAATCACATCCCCATCACAACCCAAACAACTCCGCTCCCTCCTCATCAAGACCCAAACCCCAATCTCCTCCCTCATCCCCTTCCCTCGAATCGCCTCCCTCTGCTCTGCTCTCTCTCCTCCCCTTCTCACTTCCTCTACGCCAACCAAGTCTTCCAGCTCTGTTCCTCGGAACCCGAGATCATCCATTGGAACTCCCGTCTCAACACCCTCTCCTCTTCCCCTTCCTCCTCTCTCGACGCCCTTCGATTGTTCTCTCGCATCTGCGAATTCGACCTCTTGCCCAATTCGTTCACCCTCTCCTTTTCTCTCAAGGCGTGCTCGCGGATACCCTTCTCTAATTTTGTTGCGAAGTCGATCCATTCCTTGATTGTCAAGCTTGAATATCAGCCTGATGTGTTCCCGCTTAACACCCTTATGCATGTGTGTTCGGTTTGTGGTGATATTAGTGATGCTAGGCTTCTGTTTGATAAAACGCCGATGAGGGATGTTGTGTCTTGGAACATCATGATTACCCAGTTCGTAAAGAGAGGAGAGGTTGGGCTTGCAAGAGAGATTTTTGACGGAATGTCGGAGAGGAATGTCCGGTCCTGGACGTCTATGATTTTGGGTTACGTTCAGGCGAAAATCCCTAGAGAGGCGGTTAGGTTGTTTCGAGAAATGGAAGAGATCGGGCTGAGGCCTAATGAGGTTACGGTTGTTGCAGTTTTGGATGCGTGTGGTGATTTGGGCGATCTCGATTTTGGGAAGAGAGTGCATGAATACTCGAAGGTTGCAGGGTTTGGAAAGAATGTAAGGATTCAGAACACAGTGGTAGATATGTACATCAAACGCGGGTGTGTTGAGATTGCAAGAGAGGCGTTTGATGAAATGGAGGAAAGAACGATCGTGTCATGGTCAGCCATGATTTGTGGCCATGCGATGCATGGGCAAGGAGATGCTGCATTAGAGCTCTTTGAATCGATGAAAAGTGCCCGAATGAGGCCTAGTGCAGTGACATTCATCGGGCTTTTACATGCTTGTAGCGATATGTGCTTGATTGATGAAGGCTGAAAGTTATTTAAAGTGATGACGAAGGAATACAGGATTGTTCCCGAAATTGAACACTACGGTTGCATGGTTGATCTCTTAAGCCGAGCTGGCATGCTCGACGAAGCCCTTGAGTTCATTAGAACAATGCCAATCGAGCCAAATAGTATTGTATGGGGCACTTTACTTGGTGGAGCTAGATTGCACAAACGGGTCGATATAGCGGAAGAAGCTATTTTCCACCTCGCAAAATTAGATCCACTTAATGATGGTTATTATGTTGTTTTATCGAATATCTATGCAGAGGCCGAGCAATGGGAAAATGTAGCAACAATTCCAATGATAATGAGAAGTCGTGGCGTTAAAATGTTTCCCAGATCAAGCTAGATTGCTATTAACAGGGAAGTCCATGAGTTTGTTGCAGGAGAGATCAATCACCCGAGAATTAACGAAATTTATGAGAATTGGGAAGAATTGTTGAAGAAAATGAAGGCGAAAGGGTACACGCCTGATACTTCAGTTGTGATGCTTAATATGGATGAAAAAGAAAAGAAAGAAAAGGTTTTGTTTCGGCACAGCGAGAAACTGGCTTTGGTTTTTGGATTGATGAGTACTTCGCCGGGGACAGTAATTAGAATCATGAAGAATTTGAGGGTTTGCAGTGATTGCCATGCTTCATTCAAGTTAATGTCGGAGATTGTTGGTAGGGATCGAAATCGGTTTCATTGCTTCAAGGACAGTTCGTGTTCTTGTAAAGATTATTGGTAGACTCTAAAGATGTTGACCTTAGAGATTGATAAATTTTGTCTTGAAAGTTAATCTAATCTTTTATAATGCAAGTGTTCGTTAAATACAAATCCATTATTTTTCTTTCTGAATTCTGTATTAAACTTGAAACTTTTGTCTACATAGAGAGCTCTGTGTGAGACCAGTGCATATTGTTTTCAATGTGCATTTTGAATTGATTCCGTTGCAATATTTATGGAAAATAAATTAAGAAAAATATTAGTTAACTTTTCCTGGTTGAAAATTATTCTCTATGGAAAATCAGTCAGGAATGTGCGACAAAATTGGCCCTAATAGACATTTACCGAATTCAAATCCGTCTGGAATGAGTTGGCCCGACGGAAATTGTGGCTTTGCCGATGCAAATTACGTCCGCAAGGCAAAACTCTGTTTTCCATGTGTGAGCCTACAAAAGGAAATGGCAAGTGTCGAGCAAAACCCCAATAATTAAGTTCTTATAAAAAAATTGTGTAGAGGGTTTGGGTGGCTTTTTGCAGGGTTGGTTGCTAAATAGTACCCCCCAAGTTTACGATTTACTGCTGTGGGGGTCATCAAATGGAAAATCTAGCATCAAATGATCCGTTTGGTTTCATCATAGATTGACATGTCAGCATTATTTTGCATACGATCCATGTAATTAAATGTCACGTCATTATTATTGCATGTGCAAGTGCGATACACCTGCTTAAATTTATCAAAGAATTTATGAAAGAAATTCTGAAAGATTTGGGGAAAAAAAAGAATTGAAAAGGATCTAAAGAGGTGTTATTGAACTTGGGTTCTAATGTACCGGTTGGAGAACTATCATTGTCACACAATTTTTGGGATTTGGATCGGACTTTGGACTCAGACTTGCGTGTTGGATTTGGATTTAGACTCCGATTTTCATGCTGGACTTGGATTTGAATTTAGATTTTTGGTATGGACTTATTTGAGTTCGTGCATAATTTATATTATGACTTTTATTTCTATGGGGCTTTTTTTGACATAGCAATTTTATTATTTAATTTTATAAATATGTAAACTATGTCAAAATTAATTAATTATTATTTTTAATATTTTAATAAAATAATTATTAAAAAAATTATTAATAACAAAGAACAAGTTCATTATAATCAATAAATACTTACTAATGAAAAACTTTAAAATGTGAAAATTGTATAATGCCAAATTTTAATGTAGATTTTTATGATGTTTGCAAGATATATGATTTTTTTTATTAAAGCGAAAAATAAATATAGCGTTTCACGTTATCGTTACATTCAAAAATCGAAAGAAAAAAGTTATAATCTCGTAAGTAATCAAAATAAAATAATAAAGAAATATAATCTTTGGTAAAAGGAACTGTAATGAATAATTTAATACAGAAGTTTAAAGCAAAAACACTTTTTAAGGGCTTTGAAAAAATTCTGAAATATAATCTAATTGCTTTAAACATAAATAAAAATAAGACGAGATCTAAAAATAAACTTGATGGAGGTCCTTTTCGGGTCTCCTTTAGATGTTGTCTTCCGTCGATCTCCCGGCGGATTTTGGAGGTGATCTCCTGTTGCGTGTGGGTCTCAATGGATTTTAAGGAGATTGGTGATTTGGGGGGCTTAACGTCGAGTACCTGCAAGGAAGTCCCGGGGTGGTTTGGTACCACCGAGGACCCTCCGACGATCAAGTTAGTATTAGATCCGAGCAGCGTAACGGTTAAGTGGAGTAAAAAAAATGGTTCCCTTGACCCCTCTGTGATGGGGGTTTATATAGCGGTGGTAGCACGCAACAGCAGGCGCGAGAATCTCGCCGGCAGTTACGCTCCCGACGTCACGACCGCGTAAAGAGCGAATCGCTCATTAATGGGGATCGTGATGGCGTGGAACGTGGGACGTTGCTGGCGGAGAATTTGCGCGTGGCGAGATTTGCGGAGCGGCGGTTAAGCCTGTGAGTGGTGGAGTTGGTCGGAGGGACCGAGAAAGACGGCCTTGGCTGGGGAGCTCGGAGACGAGCAAGAGGGCCGAGGAGTCTTGGTCCTGTGGCAGCTCGGGGCGAGCTGAGGGGCCGAGGAGGCCAATTTGAAGGGGGCCCCGAGGAGGGCCAGCTTGTGCTTGCAGGTTGGGTACAAAGGTGGCCTGATCAGCCTCTGTGGGCCCTTTCTTCTAGGTCTTGGGACATGTCATCTGCCACGTGTCTTGATCTTCTAGATGCCAATATTGACCATCATCATTAGCCCCCCACTCTTGTCCTGACCAGCTAGCGGGTCGGGTCAGGAGTGGACTGCCGGGCCGCCTGAGGTAAGCTCCCTCCTAAGGTTTCGTCGGGACGGGTACCAAGGCTATCAGCTGTCTTTTCTGCCAGCGAATTAGGGTGAGATCTCTGCATTTAAGGAAGGTGCGCTGGTTCGTGCATCCTGCCACTGAAGCGACGGTCCACGTGTCAAGCGTCAGTTGGCCGACGCGACGTGTGCAGACCTGTGGCGTCTGATGGGGCGCGGTCCAGTGCGGGAACGACAAGTGGAGCAATCGGTCGTCGAGTTGACTTCGATCACCTGCCAAGTGTGCCGAGTGCTACTAAGAAGGAGGCATCTCCATGGCCCCGAAGTCGAGGGGGGATTACTCAGACTTAGATAGACCTAATGTCTTTCGTTGGGGCTTCGGGTCCACTGCATGTGATAGGCTCAGTGGCCTCGTTATGAGGGCTACAAACCTGCAGCATCTGTTGGGCAGGAGGATGCCTGCTGGGGATGACCGAGCAGGGAAGCTGCTCGGTTGATCTTGGCGAGGGCCTTGATCCCTGGCGTTGCGAGTAGGGAAGTTACCGGCCAGGGATAGCCGAGCAGGGAAGCCGCTCGGTTGCCTCTGGGAGGACTTTGATCCTTAGCGTTGGAGGGGTTGTAAGAAGCCTTCCAAGGATAACTGGGCAGTGAAGCCGCACGGTTGCCTCTTGGCGAAGGCTTTGATCTCTGGCGTCGTGGGTAGGCAACCGCCAGCCTGGGATGACCGAGCGGGGTAGCCGCTAAGATGCCTCTTGCGAGGGCTTTGATCCCTGGCGTTGCGGGTAGGGAAGCTACGGCCAGGGATAGGCAAGCAGGGAAGCCGCTCGGCTGCCTCTAAGGAGGACTTCAATTCTTAGCGTTGGAGGGGCCGTAGGAGGCCTGTTAAGGATAACCGGACAGAGAAGCTACGCGGTTGCCTCTTGGAGAGAGCTTTGATCCCTGGCGTTGCGAGTAGGGAAGCTACCGGCCAGGGATAGCCGAGCAGGGAAGCCGCTCGACTGCCTCTAAGGAGGACTTTGATCCTTGTCTTTGTTGGGTAGGAAGCTACCCGCTGGGATGCGCCGAGCAGAAAGGGGCTCGGCGGTCTCGCGAAGAGGGCTTCAGATCCTCAGCGTTTGATGGGCAGGAGGATGCCCGCCGGGGATGCGCCGGGCAAAAGGAACTCGGCGGCTTCGCGGTGAGGGATTGAGATCCTCAGCGTCTGATGGGTAGGAGGATACCCGCTGAGGATGCACCGAGCAAGAAGGATCTCGGGGGCTTCGCGATGAGGGCTTCAAACCCTCAGCGTCTAATGGGCAGGAGAATGCCCGCTGGGGATGCGTCGAGCAGGAAGGAACTCGGTGGCCTCGCGGTGAGGGCTTGAGATCCTCAGCATCTGATGGGCAGGAAGATGCCCGTTGGGGATGTGCCGAGCGAGAAGGATCTCAGCGGCCTCAGGTGAGGGCTTCGATCCTCAGCGTGAGAAGGGTCGTGAGAGGCCTGCTAAGGACGCGCCGAGCGAGAAGGATCTCGGCGGCCTCAGGTGAGGGCTTCGATCCTCAGCGTGAGAAGGGCCGTGAGAGGCCTGCTGAGGACGCGCCGAGCGAGAAGGATCTCGGCGGCCTCAGGTGAGGGCTTCAATCCTCAGCGTGAGAGGGGCCGTGAGAGGCCTTCTAAGGATGGCCGAACAGGGTAGCTGCTCGGTGCCTCTTGGCGAGGGCTTGGATCCTTGGCGTCGTGGGTAGGGACCTACCAGCCGGGATGACCGAGCAGGATAACTGTTCGGTGCCTCTTGGCGAGGGCTTTGATCTTTAGCGTTGGAGGGGCTGTAAGAAGCCCACTAAGGATGACCGGGCAGTGAAGCTGCGCGGTTGCCTCTTGGCGAGGGCTTTGATCTCTGGGTAGGCAACTACCGGCATGGGACGACCGAGCGGGATAGCCGCTTGGATGCCTCTTGCGAGGGCTTCGATCCCTGGCGTCATGGGTAGGGAGCTACCAGCCGGAGTTGACCGAGCAGGACAGCCCGCTCGGTTGCCTCTTGCGAGGGCTTTGATCCTTCAGGATGGGGACCGAGCAGGGTTACTACCCAGTGCCTCTTGGCGAGAACTTTGATCCCTGTCGGTTGTGGTAGGAAGCTACCACCCGGGGATAGCCGAGCAAGGACTCGACTGCCTTTGGGAGGACTTTGGTCCTTAGCGCGGGAGAGGCTGTAAGAAGCTTGCCAAGGACCCTTGGCCGGACGGGGTTACCGCCCGGTGCCTTTTGGCGAGGGCTTTTGTCCTGAAGGATAGCCGAGCGAGGGATCCTCGGGCTCGACTGCCTCTGGGAGGGCTTTCTGATCCCTGGCGCTGCGGTAGGGAAGTTACCCGCCATGGATAGCCAAGCGAGGGTCGGGCCCGACTGCCTCTGGAAGGACTTTCTGATCCCTGGCGTTGCGGTAGGGAAGCTACCCGCCAGGGATAGCCGAGCGAGGGTCGGGCTCGACTGCCTCTGGGAGGACTTTCTGATCCCTGGTGTTGCGGTAGGGAAGCTACCCGCCAGGGATAACCGAGCAGGGTAGCTGCTGGGTTGCCTCTTGGCGAGGGCTTTCATCCCTGGCGTTGCGAGTAGGGAAGCTACCGGACAGGGATAGCCGAGAAGAGAAGCTGCTCGGCTGCCTCTACGGAGGACTTTGATCCCTGGCGTTGCGAGTAGGGAAGCTACCGGCCAGGGATAACCGGGCAGGGTAGCTGCTCGGCTGATTCTTCATGAGGTTTCGCCCGACCATCCATTTGCAGGTACGGGGAACAGGAACGGTCGCGGTGAACATGCACGTAGCACGCGCATCGATTGTGCAGGGAGGTGAAGTGCCATGGCCGCGTCGTTTTGATTCCGCCAGAGGAGGCTCAATGATCGCCCAGCGGATGAGTATCGGCCCGTGAAATCTGTGGCCATGGGACGTAGCCTACCGGTGGTCAGCCGTGCCGACCAGGGCAGAGTCTTCTAGAGACGGGAGAGCGGCGATCTAGGGCCCTGGCCTGGCCGTTTGGACTTTAGTCAGTCTATCGGCCGGCGAGGGCGTTGATGATGGTTGCCGGAGGAGGTTCATCCGCGTCTCCGATGAGGGGGAGGCGGCGGCTGGTACCTGGATCTTCAGGGTGATTGCATGCCATGCGGATGGAGATCGGAAGGTCAACTTTTGTTTTTGTGGAGTTTTGTTTCCCACAGACGGCGCCAACTGATGGAGGTCCTTTTCGAGTCTCCTTCAGATGTTGTCTTCCGTCGATATCCCGGCGGATTTTGGAGGTGATCTCCTGTTGCCTGTGGGTCTCAATGGGTTTTGAGGAGATTGGTGATTTGAGGGTCTTAACGCCGAGTACCTACAAGGAAGTCCCTGGGTGGTTTGGTACCACCGAGGACCCTCCGACGATCAAGTTAGTATTAGATCCGAGTAGCGTAACGGCTAAGTGGAGTAAAAAAAATGGCTCCCTTGACCCCTCTGTGATGGGGGTTTATATAGCGGTGGCAGCACGCAGCAACAGGCGCGAGAATCTCGCCGGCAGTTACGCTCCCGACGTCACGTCCGCGTAAAG
The DNA here is from genome assembly GCA_030015575.1 of Agapanthus africanus. NCBI lineage: Eukaryota > Viridiplantae > Streptophyta > Magnoliopsida > Asparagales > Amaryllidaceae > Agapanthus > Agapanthus africanus. Next base: position 351,416,335 of record JASDDO010000006.1, read on the forward strand.
AGCGGATCGCCCATTAATGGAGATCGTGATGGCGTGGAACGTGGGACGTTGCTAGCGGAGAATTTGTGGGTGGCGAGATTTGCGGAGCGGCAGTTACGGCTGTGAGTGGTGGAGTTGGTCGGAGGGACCGAGGAAGACGGCTTCGGCTGGGGAGCTCGGAGAAGAGCAAGAGGGCCGAGAAGTCTTGGTCCTGTGGCAGCTCGGGGCGAGTTGAAGGGCCGAGGAGGCCAATTTGCAGGGGGCTCCGAGGAGGGCCGGCTTGTGCTTGCAGGTCGGGTACAAGGGTGGCCTGGTCGGTCTCTGTGGGCCCTTTCTTCTAGGTCTTGGGATATGTCATCTGCCACGTGTCCTGACCTTCTAGACGCCAATATTGAGCATCATCAAAACTATTCTAGGATTTTAGAATAGTTTATTTTTACGTGAGAATCTTGCACGACTTTTTGCGAAATTTTTTGGAAATCATTTCCTTTTATAGTTAATCAATGGAAAATTCTGGCGGTTTGCAGTCATCTGGAATACATTTCCTTTTACGAAAAAATTGCAGTATATAATCTAATCAATTAAAATATAGATAAGAATAAGATGAGATCAACGGAGGAAAAACCTTTTTAGGGTTCTATGGAAAAGGTAAAAAAATATAATCAATCAAAATATAAATAAAAAATGAGATGAGATTAAGTATAAAAAGAAAAATAAGTTTCTGGGTTTGAAAGATTTCATGAAGATGGAGACGTCTCAAAGTCCAAGTATAAAAAAATGTCTTCACGTTTTTCACTTGGAATTTTTTCTCCCCAGTTTTTGTAGCTTTGCTTTATATAGTTGGACTTGAAATTTGGGATTTTGGAGTCCGTCCAAGTCCAAGTCCACTAAACCAATAACACAAAATTTTAAAATCCAAATCCAAGTCTACAATCAATAACGCTAGTCTTTAAAATCCAAATCTAAGCCCACAACCAATAATACTAGATTTTAAAATCTAAATCCGAATTCAAGACCAATAGCCTAGACTTTAAAATCCAAATCCAATAACATTATAAAATATAATCCAAATAAAAGTCCACACCCAATCAAATAGCTAATCAAATAGTAGAGGTAAAGGATTTTAGAGACTTTTTGTTAGAATGATGAAGATCTGCACAACAAAATTTTCTTTGATACACATATGCATTGCACTACACAATGCCAGCCTGTATTTGTACCCAAATTTGTTGATAAGTATTCAATGAATTTTGTTTTCTAATAAACCCTAAGTGCTATCTAAGGTTTTAAGAAACCTAAGAATGTGCCGTCTCAAAAATCATGAGTGATTCTTCTAGCAGTGGACATATCAAATATAATTGCAGTAGCTTGCAAAAATGTTGGTGCGCTCATGTGTTTTGGTATGATCAATTGATTTACTTTTAATTGATGTATACGATGCTTGCCAAATCCCTCTCCCTCTCTTCTCCCTCTCCCTCTTCACACACGCTCACAAAAAAAAACCCCTCTCCCCCCCTCTGTGCATACACACCAAAGAAAAAGAAAAAGAAAAACCACCCCCAAAACTCACATTGATGACAACAAAAAAAGAAAAAGAAAAACCTCTCCCTCTCCATTTCTAACAAAATAAATGACATAACAAAAAAAATGACATAAATAATGAGAAAAGATGCAAAACTTTCTGAACCTTCACTATTTTAGGAGTTTATAAAAATGAGGTTTCGAGCTGATAGAGGTCCTTTTCGGGTCTCCTTCAGATATTGTCTTCCGTCAATCTCTCGGTGGACTCTGGAGGTGATCTCCTGTTACGTGCGGATCTCAATGGATTTTGAGGAGATAGGTGATTTAGAGAAGTTTGGCGCCGAGTACCTGCAAAGAAGTCCCGGGATGGTTTGGTACCATCGAGGACCCTCCGACGATCAAGTTAGTACTAGATCCGAGCAGCGTAACGGCTAAGTGGAGTAAAAATGGCTTACTTGACCCCTCTGTGATGGGAGTTTATATAGCGGTGGTAGCACGCAGCAGCAGGCGCGAGAATCTCGCCGGCAGTTATGCTCCCGACGTCGCGCCCGTGCGGAGAGCGGATCGCCCATTAATGGGGATCGTGATGGCGTGGAACGTGGGATATTGCTGGCGGAGCGCATGGCGAGATTTGTGGAGCGACGGTTACGCCCGTGAGCAGTGGAGTTGGTCGGAGGACCGAGGAAGACGTCCTCGGCTGGGGAGCTCGGGGGCGAGCGAGAAGGCCGAGGAGTCTTGGTCTTGTGGCCGAGGATGCCCATTTGCAGGGGGCCCCGAGGAGGGCCAGCTCGCGTGTGAAGGTCGGGTACAGGGGTGTCCCGGTCGGTCCCTGTGGGCCCTTTCTTCTGAGTTCTGGGACACGTCATCTGCTACGTGTCCTGATCTTGGGGATCGCCAATATTGAGCATCATCATTAGCCCCCCACTCTTGTCCCGATCAGCTAGCGGGTCGGGTCAGGAGTGGACTACCGGGCCGCCCGGGGTGAGTTCCCTCCCAAGGTTTCGTCGGGACGCATTTCCGGGCTGTCAGCTGTCTTTCCTGTCTGCAAATCAGGACGAGATCTCTGCATTTAAGGAAGGTGTGCCGGTTCGTGCCTCCTGCCGTTGAAGTGACGGTCCACGTGTCAAGCGTTGGTTGGCCGACGCGACGTGTGCAGACCTGTGATGCCTGCAGGTCCAGCGTGGGAACGACAAGTGGAACAATCGGAGCCGTTGGATGCGAGGAGGTGTTTTGGCGGAGACGAAGGGAGCAGTTGGATGAGGTCGCTCGCTGTGATAAATAGGGATGGGGCCCGTTCCAGGGCACGTACTCTTTCATATTTCCCCATTCTACGTCCTGCTTGCTCGGCGCTCGTCTTCTTTCTTCCGCTTTCGTTTCCCGAGGACCCTCCTTCCCAAGGTTAGATGTCTTCCTTTGTCGAGTCAGTAGATGTCGTCGGAGTAGGTTCTAGAGACCCTTTAGGTGAGCCTGAGTCCTCCCGGGGAGCAGGGGTCGGGCCCTCTTCCCAGGATCGTGCGGCGGGGGCAGCCCCCAGGGAGGAGGCGGTAGATGCTGCCTCCGGCGCCTCGTGTTGGGTGAGGCATGAGAACGAGCTTGCCAATACTCGAGCTCGCTTCCACCCACCCACCCACCCCGCGATATACTCTTCGTCTGGCTAAAGAGGGAGAGAGGGCAGACCAAGTACGGGGCAGAGAGATCGCCCTGTACTTGGAAGCTTTTTAGGGTGGAATGCGCCTGCCCTTCTCTCCCGAGGTCGTCGAAGCGCTGAACTTTTTCGGGTTAGCTCCTGGTCAGTTAGTGCCGAACTCGTGGAGGATTCTCCTCGGGTTCCTGATCCGCCTGAAGTTACAGGCGATTCCTTCAAGTCTCTCCCTCCTTGATTCTTCCCTCGTCTTCAAAAATCACCCTGGTGGTCGAGTGGACGACCCGAGGTGGGTCTACCTTTCTTTTAGAAAGCGAAGGGGGCCCCGCCGGGACAGGGGTTGTGGCCCTACCTTCTTCTATTCACGACTGGAAGAAGAAGTTCTTCTTTGTTCCCCCCCGAGGGCGAGGACTGGCCCGTGCCTACACAGTGGTCGAGGGAGAAATGCTTGCCGGGGAACCAGTCTAGTGACCCCGTCGCGCTGAGAGTGGCGTCGTGGGAGCCCATCCCCCGTTTCGACATGCTGCTGTCTGAGAGGGTCCTGAGTTGGGCTGGGGTCAGCCCCATTGAGTTCGTCGGTAAGTTTAGGCTTGCTTTTTGGCTTGTATATTGCTTGTGTCGCTGACCTCTTTACATTCGGTTTTGTGCAGGACCCATGGATATGGACTCGCTCCGAGCTTCCATGCGCCAGCCGAGGAAGGTCACGAAGGCTGGGGGTGCCGGCTCTTCTCGCTCAAAGCCTGCCCCGGCTCCCTCTCCTCCGATGGTCGCGTCCCGCGAGCGCTCGGAGGCGGATCTCGCCCCGAGGCCCAGCAGTGTGTCGGGCCGGAAGCGGGCTCGGATTCTGGAGGACCCGGCCTCGAAGGAGGAGATCGGCTCTCCCTCAGAGCCGCTCAAGAGGAGGTCATCCCAGGGACCATCTTCGCCGATCATGGTGGAGGAGGGGGGCCTCCAGTTCGCAGTGCCTTCGGGGCTATCCGTCGCAGATAGCCTGCTGCACGAGATAGAGTCATCGGCCGAGGGTAGAGTCCCCGGGGGGACCTTCAGGGCTCAGCTGGCGTCCATCGCCTAGAAGTCTGTGCAGGTAAGTACTTGGTTTTTATTATTATATATCTTTTGAGATTCGGTGTCTCCCTCGTCTTTCTGATCTCTCTCCTGCCTTTCAGGTTATCCAGCACGTTGCCCTCGCCTTACGCATGGAAACCGAGGTGATAGCCCCGGCGATGAAGGCTGCAGGCCAACTTGCCTCGCTGGAAGAGAGCTCCAAGCGGGAGCTGGAGGCGGTGATGGCGAGGGTCGCCGCCCTGGAGGGTGTAATATCCGGTCTTCATCTACACCAATACTCGTGTTCAAATAAAATATTTTATCCATTTACACTTTATATAAATTTCTAATTATATTTTTGCCTTCCTTTGAATCCAACCCTAAGCCCAAGTCCATATCTAAATCCCACGTTTTCTTTTAAATTTTATTGAGCCCAAGCCCAACAACCCAAATCTTTATTTCAAAAATAACATTATATTCAAATTATCTACTCTTTCCTCCCTTTTCAAAATTCAAATTTTATATCCTCAATTAAACCAAAATCTTACCCATTTAAATCTCATTAATCCTCTCACATTAAAAACCAAATTCCCGTTCCTCTCTCGTTTAATTTTCTTTAATTAATAATAAATCCCACGTTTATATCTCTTTCTCTCTCTTCCTTAAAACCCTCCAACGCTACTACTCACGTTCTCTCTCCCTCTATTCTCACCCCCTCTTTCTTTTCCCCCACCATCTCTCTCTCTCGTTCTCCTTCCTCCTACTCTCTTCTCGCTCCCTCTCTCGACCCACGCCCACGCCCACACTACACCGACGCTGCGCTCGTCCCGCCACCATCGCCGGCATCACCCTCGCCCCTCTCTCCTCTCTCCAAAACCCCGAGCCCCACTTCACCTCTCCGATCCCCACCTCGCCTGCACACCCGACCCAACCTCGCTCTCCTCACCATTGTCCCAACCATAGCCGAGCTCCTCCACCTCGCCTGCCACCACCGACCACCGTGCGACTTCCTCGACGACCCACCACTCCTCCCCACTCCTTCCTCCTTTCATAGCCGTGACCGAGCTCCCTGCAAATTCCGGCGACCATCGCCTGCAAGCTCCGGCCATCCACCAGCGCAACCACCAACGTCGAACTCCCCGCCGCACAACGTCGAGCCTCCACCCCTCCTTTCTGGAACCGAACACCCCCTTGCAGCCGTTGCAATCACCGCCGCCTTTGTCGTTGTCGCCGTTGACAGCGTCGCCTCTGTCACCGTGGTTATCGCCGACGTAGCTGTTGCCGCCATCATCGTCTTCAGGCAAGTGATCATAACTTGCTTCACATGCTACTAGTTTTCTTATCACATAGTTATATATATTGTATTTAACAATCAAGTTAATTAGAAAATCATGGATTTTGGATAAGTCTCACAATCCCCTCCTTATACATTGTTTGACATAGTTTATAAGTTGAGCTTTTATTCGGCTCTAACCACGTACGAAATATATTGACCGATTAAACGAAACAAAAGCTCTGATTGCCATACATTTAAAATAAGTAGTTGATACTAAACGTTACGTGAAAACCTAGCTGTAAGTGGCGGAACTTGTGTTCGTTAAACCCGATTACTATTTACATAAGTGCTGCTGAAATTTGGTTGAAAATCAAGATTGTTTCACCCATAAAATGTTACCCCAAAAACCACTGCGGAATCAGAATTTGTCTGAACACACTAGACCGTTAAATTCACGATAAATCTTTTACAAACCGGATTGGAGCGTTCCATGGCTCGTACTGAAGATAACAAATTAACCTACAGTATTATATAATTTATTTCAAAATTTGAACTAGTTATGATAAAGAAAACTGGGGAGAATTACGACCCTAGACTGCAGTCCAGAGCAGTAATCCCAGTTCACCCTTGTTTTGAAATCACCGTATAACATTGCTCAAATGCGAAAATATGCGGAACCCTATATCGTTATGTAGAAAACTGAGTTAGCTTTCTTACCCCACTAGTTTCACTGGATTCCTTAACTGTATGATATTTTTAACATATTTTATAACGACGATGTGTTCTACTGAATTATGCAGCGGCAGATTTTACACATTGAACTTAACAAGACCATAACTCCATGTTGAAATAGAATATTACTGATCCGCCAATTGCGTTGGAAACATAACTGATAACCCTAAAAATTGTTCAATTATAATGTCGCCTAATTCTGATCCCAACTGGGTGAAATTCGTGTCGCGAAATGGACGTTCAGTTCAGAAACTGAATTTCCTGCAGCGAGCACTTAAAATGAAACGGCTGCAACTTGAATACCGGAAACCCGATTAAATTGAAACCAATGGACTGCTGACAGAGTGTACTTATTATCGTATTTGTATCCTTTCATTGAATTCTAAACATATGAATTAATGCAATTTTTGTAAGCTGATGACGTGCATATTGGTTCATAACATACATGGCTTATTAATGGCATACACATACATATTTTACCTCATTTGCCATATACATAGTGTTAGTGCGTGTTAGTGTTCAGTGGACATTGCATTATCGTACGTGAATGATATTGGTTTAGGAGTGTCGAGTACACCAATGGAAAGTGAATGCTTCGTGATAGTGATTGATACAGTGAACAGTGATAAAACCGTGCCATTGGTATACCTGTACACGACTAAATCAAAATCATAAATAGTGAAACCTGGGGAAAAGGAGAAATCGCAGTGGAAAGGAAATTGTATTTAGCGAGGTCAGTGTTTTAGAGGATGATCATTCGAACATCGACTCTTATATTTTAGGTTGGACCTAGCGGTCCGGCTGACAGGGTTATGTCCCGGGCATCGTGGGCCGTAGTCTCGGGTATGTACGAGACCCTCGTTAAACATGATCACTCCTTTCCACAACTCGATTTCAAAAATGACTTAGAGACAGATAGGGACACAGAGCATACCTTACATCAGTTCACGACATGTTGATTGCCTGCATTTAATACCTCCACTGTTATTGCTTTATTTTCTTGTCTTTCATGATTATTATAATATTGCTATTGCGTCGCCCTTACGACCTGAGTATGCATGCTCAGAAATTGTTGAGGACCGGATTCAAGAGTCAGACCTATCCTTCGAGCTTGCAGAGATCTAGACGGTCGTGCCCTCAGTATTTTTACTGTTTTCCATAAATCAACTTTGTTCGCACTTGGTTAGTAGTTTCTTTTATTTCATTCTATTGTAAACTGTGAACTATGAAAGTTGGTGTAATAAACTAGTATTGTTTTCCTTTATTTCTGTGCTGTATTTACTGATTACCATATAATGCTAGAAGCCGATATGTGACTACGACAGGATTCTTCCTTGATCGTAGGAGCATGGCTGGCCTTGTTAACCTTGTATTCCGTATTTTGGGAAGCTGGGCGTGACAGAGGGCGAGGTGGAGGCCGGGAAGCGGAAGGTCGCCCGGCATCGCGAGGCCGCCGCGGCTGCCGAGGCCAAGCTCGAGGACGCTCAGGTGCTTGCCGGCAACCTGACGAAGACGGTGAAAACCCTCTGGAAGGAGCTGGGGGTGGCGGCCGAGTCGGCGAAGTCGGCCGACCTGAGGGCGGCGAAGTTGGCCGACCTCTCGGTGGCGAAGGCGGTGGAGGGATACAAGAAGTCGAAAGACTACTATGATGACCTGGTCATCGCCACGACCCTCATTTGGCACGAGACCCTCGACGCCGTTAAGGCCCGGATGCAGGGGTTCGCCGACGAAGAGCTCCAGGCCGAATACCCCCTCACGGACGCCGATGAGCAGGGGCAGGAGATTCCTGGTGAGGAAGTCACCGAGGACCTAGCTCGCCTCGTGGTGGATGTCGAGGGCCCCGAGGTCGCTCCTGGCCCCGAGGCCTAAAGCCCTTGTCTTCATCCTCCTTTTCTTTTGTTGCTTTTGGAATTTTGTAAGCCTCCGAGCATTTTGTAAGGCTGGGGAGCCAAAAATACCCTTTGTAAAGACTTTGCCTTTTAGTAATAAAACTTTTTCTTTGGTTTCATCGGTTTGCACTTTGTCTTTTGTTCATGAAGAATGCTCGTAAAATTTCTCTTCTTGCGCCGTTGGGCTTCCGTGTCAGGTCCATGTCAGGTCGGCTATTTGCCTAGCGATCGTCCGTTGAGTTGATTTCGATTACTTGCCAAGCGTGCTAAGTGCTGTTGAGAAGGAGGCGTCTCCATGGCCCCGAAGTCGAGAGGAGATCGCTCAAGATTTGGATAGACCTGATGCCCCTTATTGGTGGCTCGGATCCTCTGCATGCGATGGGCAGAGGGCTGTTCGCCTTATTTGTACCGAGGATGGATGGAAGCTGCTCCGTTGCCCTTTGGCGAGGGCTTCTGATTTCTGGCGTCGTGGGTAGGCAACCACCGGCCTGGGATGACCGAGCGGGATAGCCGCTCGGAGGCCTCTTTCGAGGGCTTCGATCCCTGGCGTCATGAGTAGGGAGCTACCAGCCGGAGTTGATCGAGCAGGGCAGCCGCTCGGTTGCCACTTGCGAGGGCTTCGATCCTTCAGGACAGGGACCGAGCAGGGTTACTGCCCGGTGCCTCTTGGCGAGGGCTTTCGTCCCGAAGGATAGCCGAGTGAGGGATCCTCGGGATCGACTGCCTCTGAGAGGGCTTTCTGATCCCAGGCATTGCGGTAGGGAAGCTACCCGCTGGGGATAACTGAGTGGGGATGACCGGGCAGTGAAGCTGCGCGGTTGCCTCTTGGCGAGGGCTTTTGATCTCTGGCGCCGTGGGTAGGCAACTAGCAGCCTGGGATGACCGAGCGGGGTAGCTACTCGGACGCCTCTTGCGAGGGCTTCGATCCCTGGCGTCATGGGTAGGGAGCTACCAGCCAAAGATGACCGAGCAGGGTAGCTGCCCTTTTGCCTTTTGCGAGGGCTTTGATCTTTCAGGACGGGGACCGAGCAGGGTTACTGCCCAGTGCCTCTTGGCGAGGACTTTGATCCCTGTCGGTTGTGGTAGGAAGCTATCAGCCGGGGATAGCCGAGCAAGGACTCGACTGCCTCTGGGAGGACTTTGGTCCTTGGCGCGGGAGGGGCTGTAGAAGCCTACCAAGGACCCTTGGCCGGGCAGGGTTGCTGCCCGGTGCTTCTTGGCGAGGGCTTTTGTCCTGAAGGATAGCCGAGCGAGGGATCCTCGGGCTCGACTGCCTCTGGGAGGGCTTTCTGATCCCTGGCGTTGCGGTAGGGAAGCTACCCGCCATGGATAGCCGAGCGACGGTTGGGCTCGACTGCCTCTGGGAGGACTTTCTGATCCCTGGCGTTGCGGTAGGGAAGCTACCCGCCAGGGATAACCGAGCAGGGTAGCTGCTGGGTTGCCTCTTGGTGAGGGCTTTGATCCTTGGCGTTGCGAGTAAGAAAGCTACCGGCCAGGTATAGCCGAGCAGGGGAGCCGCTCGGCTGCCTCTGCGGGGGACTTTGATCCTTAGCGCTGGAGGGGCCTGAGGAGGCCGGCTAAGGACAACCGGGCAGGGTAGCTACTCGGCCGAATTTTCATGAGGTTTCGCCCGACTATCCAGTTGCGGGTATGGGGAACAGGAACGATCGAGGTGGGTGTGCGCGCAGCATGCGCATTGAATGTGGAGGGAAGCGAAGTGACAGGATCGCGTCGCTTCGATTCCGTTAGAGAAGGCTCGATGATCGCCGCGTGGCAGCGACTTCTTAGGCGAGAGCGGGCAGCTCTTGAGTTCCGTGGTCAGGGAGTATCGTCTGCCGGTGGTCAGCCGTGCCGACGGGGGCAGAGCCTTCTGTAGGCGGAGGAGCGGCGATCTGGGGCCCAGGCCCGGCCGTTTGGACGCGGATGAGCATCTCTACGTGGGACTGCAGCCGATCTATTCGGCTGGCGAGGGCGTTGATGATGGTCGCTGGAGGGGGTTCATCCACGCCTCCGGTGAGGGGGAGGCGGCGGCTAGTACCCGGATCTTAAGGATGGTTGCTTGCCATATGGACGGAGATCGGAAGGCCAACTTTGTTTTTGTGGAGTTTGCGTTTCTCACAGACGGCGCAAACTGATGGAGATCCTTTTCGGGTCTCCTTCAGATGTTGTCTTCCGTCGATCTCCCGGTGGACTCTGGAGGTGATCTCCTGTTGCGTGCGGATCTCAATGGGTTTTGAAGAGATAGGTGATTTAGAGGAGTTTGGCGCCGAGTACCTGCAAAGAAGCCCGGGGTGGTTTGGTACCACCGAGAAACCTCCGATGATCAAGTTAGTACTAGATCCGAGCAGCGTAACGGCTAAGTGGAATAAAAGTGGCTTACTTGACCCCTTTGTGATGGGGGTTTATATAGCGATGGTAGCACGCAGCAGCAAACGCGAGAATCTCGCCGGCAGTTATGCTCCCGACGTCACGCCCGCGCGGAGAGCGGATCGTCCATTAATGGGGATCGTGATGGCGTGGAACGTGGGATATTGCTGGCGGAGAATCTGAGCATGGAGAGATTTGCGGAGCGGCGGTTATGCCTGTGAGCGGTGGAATTGGTCGGAGGACCGAGGAAGACGTTCTCGGCTGGGGAGCTCGGGGGCGAGTGAGAAGGCCGAGGAGTCTTGGTCTTGTGGCAGCTCGGGGCGAGCTGAGGGGCCGAAGATGCCCATTTGCAGGGGGCCCCGAGGAGGGCCAGCTCGCGCGTGCAGGTCGGGTACAGGGGTGGCCTGGTCGGTCCCTGTGAGCCTTTTTTTCTGAGTTCTGAGACACGTCATCTGCTACGTGTTTTGATCTTGGGGATCGTCAATATTGAGCATCATCACGAGCACTCGAAGCTTTTTTTTTAAAAATGGAGTTTATAAATTTAAAATTTTAAAACCACATGAAATCACGAAAACCCAATCGTGTTGCCTTGGTCTTAACGTTAAGCACAGAAAAAAGTTGCATTACATTTTTGTTTTTTTTATTTTTAAAAGCAAATATAGTAGGTAAGCACTTAAGAATAAAATTAAAATAAGTTCAACATTTAAGGCATTCAAGGCAAATTAGGAGGGAGGTATGACAATTTATATTGGCATCTGGCGCGCATTCGCCGTCATTCCCACTGCCATCAGCTTAGCATCTTAACCTAAAGCTATTGAGATAATTGAGCCAATAGTCAGTCACAGATCAATGCTGCAAGATCCTTGCTATGCCATTCAAAGTGGCAGTCACGTCTAAAGACCGTGCAGATTTTCTACGAGGTGCTGTTTTGAGAGACAGTTCAGGCTTGCTACCCTCCATTTTTGAAAACATGTTTTTTCTTTGGTTATTTTGAGAAAGAGAAGACTCAAGAAATAGATGGAGGCGGCTCTAGGACCGTGTATGCAACCATCCCAAAATCCATGTAACTTTGTATATTCCTTATTTAATAAAAGACCGATTTCCTTTCGAACAATGCTATATATTTAATTCAAGTCGAATATATGTAAGAGTAAGTTTATGTTTTATTGGTTAAGTCATTGCATTGTTGTCATATACGTTACATTATCAAACCTGGGTAGCACCCATTCTTTTTATTGTTTTATTTTATCTTTTTAAGACCCTGACTTCACGTGTGAATTACACAAAACCCCGTAGTCAAAACTTGCAACCCAAATGACTTTGCGAACATAAAAGTTGACACGAGCAAGGAGGTCGAAGCTCGAGCCCAAAGCCCAAGCTTCAACCGTCCCCGACGGCAATTCAACCATCCCAACGGTTGTGTGGGGCCCGCACATGCTCACTTTTTCAGCACGAGTTCTTTTGGATGAGGGCTTTTGGTTTCTGCATTTGAAAACGTTCAATTCATTCTGAACGGTAAAATTCAGTCTCTTGGATTCCTAAAGTTAGATCTAGTTTAATTTCTCTTTTAATAAAAATAAAGCCTTCTTTCCTGTCCTATCTTGGCTCATTTCCTCTTTGGTCAATTCTCAAAATCCAAATTCCCTAAGTTTTGGAGAAGCATCAGTTCCGGCAAGTGTTGATGTCTCGGTCAAATCGAGACTTTCGCTTCATTTCGGTAATACGGTTGTTATACCGTATTGTAAAACTCCGTTCTCCTTCCTTTCTCTCTCTCGTGTCACCTTTTCTATGCAAGGACGGCTCTCGGTAATTCTTTTAGCATTATATATATATATGAAATGCCCTTTGAGATAAACTATATATTTTTCAACACCCAATTGCCATTGATTTGCTATTCGAACTTGTAAAACCCATAACTCATGATTCTGAAATTCAAATGAGATGAAATTAGATTCGAGGTGTAACTAGACTTTTATATCAACCTTTTTCATATAATACAACTTTTCCGAAAACAAACACAATTTGTCCATTCTTGCGTTTAACTCGAACACATACCAAATCGGGCTGTTTTGCGCAACGTCGCTAAAACTTGCCTATCTCTTAGATTAAAAATCAGAATTAGTTAAATTTTATGTTTATAGTAAAATAAACAGAATTTCTTAAAACTTTCGTGTTCACACCTTTACGAAACTCAAACCCGAAATTGTTGTTTTCTGTGCTCGAACGTACCGCAATGTTTTTGGTCTGAACTGGTCTGCACTGCGCACTGTTTTTCAAACCTCCATAACTAGCACTAAAGAACTCGGATTAAGCTAAGCCTCACATGTATGGATAACCAACAGAAAACCCTACATTTTTTTCGGTGGATCACAAGACCTAAAAATAATAATTACTGCATGATACCTGCCTTGCAAGTTATCCCATTTTTTATGTTAAACATCTGTTTGTACATGTAGTTCAAAGATCCATAAAATGGGTTTCTCGAATTCAAATTGAGTAAAACCAAGTTGCTTTGATAACTAGATCGAAAGATCTAACTTTTTCTAGCTCAACGCGTTTTCTGAAAACCGACAAAAAATATCATAATATGCATTTCTAAAACTTGCGACAGTTCTGGACTGTTTCTTTCCTGCTCTGCGCAGTGATATCAAAATGTATTTATCTCCCAAACCGATGGTCGAAATTAGGCGAGATTTGAACTCATGGCTGCATAACAGTTGGGACTACCTTTCTCATGTTGACACGGTTCTCATAAAAGTTACAACAAAACTATTATTTATTTACACTTGTTTACGCTGTATCTGAACTTTTAATACTGTATATTTTATCTTATACTATTTGATTTATACGTGCCTTATTTCATGCTATTCGATGTGTGTATTTTACGAACATCTTGATATCTGAATAGTTATATGTACATGCCGCCACGATTATATGAACCTGACCTGAACCATAAATACGCGCTTGATTACTCGAATACTCGAAATCTTGAATACCTGAATACTTGAATATGCGAACCAATGAACTTAACATGAACCCGAACTATTTTTGACGTATTCATGGACTCGTGTTAGGGCTTGTGTCAAACTCTAAAACTTAACATACGATAACGCAGAGGAAGGGGTAATTTTGGTAATAAACGTATTTCATGTCACGAGAGCCCCTTATATGTGCTGAAACTAACTATTCATGAATCTCATATGTCATTGTTCCATAGGTTTGACGGAGCGCTAACTCAAGCTTATACTGTTGATCCATGGGGTTGACGAACTACTCTCGTTACACGTATACTTTCACCACTAGAACTACAATAAAACACGGAACCGGAGAAATGCCATGTTTATATATTTTGCCATGCTTATACACCTTGCTATTCTTATTCACTTTGTCATGCTATTCATTGCACTACCATGTATAACTCACACATGTTTATATGTTTCGCAATCACTACTAGAAATTGTGTGTATTTAAGATGGGGTATTAGCGACCATATAATTATATACGGTCACTAATAAAGTATTATCGACCGTATATAATTATACGGTCGCTAATATACAGTCTCCAATACTATGCTCGTATAGGCGACCGTGTTATAAGTATTAGCCACCATATAGACGGTCGCTAATAAAATCTCGTTTCTGATTGGTCCAAACATGTTGCCGCCGATCACCCCCTTTTCCAAATCCCAAATGTCCATTCTTCCACGATCCAACGGTCATAGACCCCCATATCCCTTTCCCTCTCCTTTATATAACTCCCAATCCTTTTCGTTTTCCCCACATCAAATTCCAACAAAATTCAAAAGAAGATCTTAGATATCAATCAATGGAGTCTCTGAAGACCAAGAAGGGCGCCGAAGGTAGTAATGGCGGCGACCCCAAGACGAAGTTGATGACCCATTCCATCCACTGAGGTGCAATGTGTTGGCTATAGTGCCCTCAAGGCAATTATCATAGTCGCGGACAGATGATTTTGATGATTGAGTGAGCACATATACCGATAGAACAATCTTACTTGAGATGATAGTATGCTATCTGGTTTGTCTTTATCATCATGTACATGTTGATAGAGCCCATATGATTCTTGCTTGACTACCGGTATTATGATGGCGATCATATACGTGGAAGCTAGGGGTTTATAAGCACATCCTTTAATGTCCCTAGTCGTGGGAGTATCGAGAATGGGCATCGATACTCCAGTGTAGACTAGTGTATACTGATCGAGACCCCGACGAGGGACGGTGGCCAGATCTCACAAGCCATTGGTGTTAATTTGTTCACCTAAGATAGTATACAGGTGCTCATTGGGTTATGAGTACACCGGACGGACTCGCCGAGAACCTGTTAGTTGGTATTATATCTATTGTCAGATAGCAGTTTCCAGGTGACATGTGTACAGGTTAGTCTGTCGACCTGAGATCGTCATTTGTCTCGTGTGAGTTCCTACCGTGCTTTGATTACTACCCTACCACGGCTCAAAGGAGTCGTGCAAACATGTTTTAGTTGAGTACAGTCCCGAGCCACATGGAGGCAGTAATCGGATCGTCGGGGATTCGTCTCTCCCGGTATTGGAGGTTGATGTCGCGTTATGCATGGGTGGCCATCACCAGAAATCCATGGCCATGGTGAACGAGAATTACCGATTCAGGATCGATAGTTTCTCAGGTGGTGATGGGTTACATGCCGACACTAAATATCGCGTTGTTAAGGGTCTGATTTTATCCACCCCCTAAACTCGATATGCGATACTCTTAGACGAACAGACCAGACTGTACGGATATTGTCACTGTCAGGCTCAGTAGGGGTTCATGATGAGTTTGCTCATCGGCATCCCTTTCGCTCAATACCTGGATAGCCGTTACGTACAGCTAGTGTCACTGACGTGCTTGTGGTTAAACCCACTGCCAGCGTATTGGCGAGTCTTTAGAGTCCCCACACAGAGGGTTTTTACGGTTCAGGCGATTTGGTGTACATGGCGTATGTTGGTACATACAGGTGTCCGATTAAACATGTGCACATGCTGCGCAGACTTTAATCGGACGATTGATAATACTAGCGGTTTAGCATTAAGCCGGATTATTAAATCAGGTTTTGATTTAATAATTTACATATGTATTTATATATATGTATGCTGGTATTATTGTTCGCTATTCATTTTCTCTCTTGGCTATTCGTATTTTTGTATGAATACGCGTATATGTATTTCGATATATATACCGGGAAGTATTCCATATTTTATACAGAATAGCTTCTAGAAGGTGCCACCTCATTATTGATTTTCTTTATTGAAAATCTTTTGGGAAATGAGGTGGAGGGGTGACATGGCATGAACATGGGCAAAGCATGGGTTTGTGCATGTTGTGAGGCATGTAGCAAAGTATGGTTTGCATTTGTTTAATGGATAAATGGTGGAGATTTTTTTGGGCATGAGGGGGGGGCGGCCACTTCATTATGGGTGGGGGTTCATTTCATTTGGCTCATGATTTTTACACACTTGCTTCACTCTCACTCTCTCATGCTCAAAAAGACTTAGCTAATTTTTGCGCATGCCATTGGTTTTGCTCACCTCTTCTTCATCTTTTATTGTTGCTCATTTGAGCTTATGGATGAGAGAAAAATTATAGTGACACTTTCATACACCTCAACTCTCCATTGCTAGCAATTTTGGAGCGTCGGTTGTCTCGTTCGACGAGGTTGGAGCTTGTGCCGTTTCCCTCAGGTGGATCATCGGAGATGGAGGAAGACCGGCAACCAAACTACGTCAAAGAACCTGTAGGAGCTTAGAATGAAGACCGAAGGACACGGATCAACTCGGTATAACCATTCTAATCTCTATATTAGTTTGCTAGTTTAGGGTTTAAGCTCGATTCGGGAATCGGTAACGGTAGAGCCGGTTTTAGAAAAATTTTGTCCCGCATTTGGCCATGTTTCGATGGCCGGGGCGCTGCCGTAATCCAGCAGCAATGCATGTGATATAGTCAATCTAGAGAGATGCATGTAAAAAACAATATTTCAAAGATAAAACGAGAAAAGTTATTGTAGGTTTCATTATGTGCAGATAATAAGTTTATGAGTAAAATAAAAATTAGTTTAATTCTTTTTGGTCTATTGAGACTTGTGTGTAATAAGATGGTTATTTGAAATAGTTACTTATTCATTTCTTGATTTTGTAGGATATTAATATCTTCCAATTGTTTGTTAGGTTAGAAAGTATAAGTAAACTAATTTAAAGAATTTTCACAGGAACCTATGATTTTTCCCGTGCTTTTGCCGAAGAAGACAAAGGAGAGCAGCGGCGGCGCCGAGCCCAAGTCCATGTGTATGTTTCAACGACCGTGTAAGACAGTCACTGATATGTATTAGCGACTGGTCGTATCAGCGACCATTTAATTATATGGTCACTCATACCCTTATAAGCGACTGGCGTTTAAGCGAGCAAAGTATTAGCGACCTATATAATTTAAACGTTCGCTAATACCTATTAGCGACTGTCCACAGTGTATTAGGGATGGTGGCGTACGGTCTCTAATACGTACAGTATCAAGTGGTGAATTAAATTACTATGTTTATAATCCTTTTAACTTGGGAACTTACCGAGCGCAAGATCGGTGACGAACATTTCCTTGTTGTTGTCTCTTTTTGGAAATGTTCGTCAGGTGATTTAGAGACATGTGAGAAGATAGGAGAAGATATCGAACCAATGGAGGAGAACTTCCTACAACTATCATCTGAAGCAGACTATTAGTCGCCCGCTAGTCTTCCTTTTAGTATGCCTACTTGCTAAGTCTTTTGTTTGTTTCTATTTTCAATTGTATCAGATATTCAGATTTACTATCAGCTTTTTTTGAATATTATGGAAATTTGGAATATAACAATGTAGTTAGATTTATTTACTCTTTGCTAAATTCTTATTGTATTAAACTACTTATTTTAACGCTCAACATATTTATTTTGAGAAATATCCTTTCTCAATATAAATATGTCACGGGCATAGTCACATACTTGTTACTATTTTTTGGAAAGCGGGATGTGACAGTGTAAGCTTGCGGTGAATTGGAGACGATGAAACTATTTCGTAATTCCATAACTCCTGTTGTGAAAACCTTGATTTATATAGACTTTGCAAGCATTCCACAATAGCAAGAATTTTTCTAAAAGCGCTCCTCAATAGTTTTCTATCCAAAATTTGTAGGTAAACGCTCGTGCTCGCGCCGCAAACTAGCGGATTTGCGGAATACAAAACGAAAATTTTTGAAACTTGAGCACGGGCTACTACAACCTAGAATCGAATTCAAATACTAAACTAGAAACAAACAAGCAAGATTTAATTACTAGGTTTGTGATTACAACTTTTGTAGCCGTGTCTTTCGTCTTCTTTCCACTTCCTTAGCTCCTTACGTCGTCGGCAACGAGATTGGAAGTCGGTCTTCGTTACCGAAGATGATCCACCTTAAAGGATCCCAAACTTAGGCTCTAGCTTCCCAAGTGAAGCAACTAGTGATCAAAACTTGATAGGAAATGATCACTAAAAATATAGTAGTAGTTAATCTTTATGCGTTTCTCTCTTTATCTTTTCCTTTATCTTTTTTCAAAACTCAAGAGGAGAGGAAGAAGATGATAATGATAATGAGCTAGTAAGGAAGCATGCATGAAAAATATCCATCATACTTATCGTTTTCTTTTCTTCTTTTCTTATAATGTTTTGATGGGTGGAATTGTGACTCACCATGGTGAGTCACAAGTTTCACACCATTCCAACATTAATGAGAAGAGAAGAGAAGAGTGCTACTTCATTGTCCACATATACATATGTATATGTATATATAAATATATATAAATACATTAATACAACTATATGCTACAAATATATACACCCGTATTTGTATCATTAATACGAATACGAGTATTCGTATATGAATACCCGTATTCGTATTAATGATACAAATACCCGTATTAATATCAAGACACAAATAAACATATTTATACATATACCCGTATTCGTATAAATACCGTATTTTTTCAAAATACGAATACTGAAAAGAGAGATACTAAATGAGATATATAATACTAGCTCACATTTAATCCAAAATGTGATAAGCTGGCTATCTTTCAAACCGGTTAGTATTGACAAACTGTCCGATTAAAAGCACGTGTACAAAAACACGTGTTTTAATCGAACCTGAGTACTATCAAAATACATACACTATATCGTTTTTCCCGATCTGGGAAATCTTCTGTGTGGGACTCTAAACACTCGACAATATGCTGGTAGTAGGTTTAACCACAAGCACGTTAGTGGCACTAGCTGTACGTAACGGCTACCAAGGTATTGAACGAAAGGAAGGTCGACAAGCAAACTTATCTGTATCTCTGCTGAGCCTGAAAGTGACAGTTGTTGGGGTCAAAAATTGCACCCTGGTTGACCAAGTTAAAATCAAAGTCAACCCCAAGCAAGCGGGCCCAAGCCCAGACCAAGTGGGCCCATGCCCGAGTCGAGCCCCGCGGCCAATCTCCCCCATGCCAAAATAAAATCATGTAATAAATAATTTTGATGTAATTTTTATGTATGAATGTAAGAAAAATGGGCATAAAGCCAAATTTTTGTAAAGCCAATGGCTTATGTGCAAAAGAAATGAGCACATGAGGCATGGGATGGGAAAAATGCCATTTTGTAAAAGCCCAATGGGCTATATGCAAATATATAGGCCTATATAAGGTAACATGATGATGAAATAAAGGAGACCTTTTTCATTTCTCTCAAACTCTAGGGTTTTTGTGCCTCTTTCTCCTTCCTCAAGGTTCTAAATCTTCCCTTTTTTTGAATTAAATCAAGAGTTTCACTCTTCCTTTTCCAAAAATAAATAGTTTTTCACCACAAAACCCACAAAGGGGAGCTCAGATCTTCCATCAGATCCCAAAAAGGGGTGATTTTTAAATCTCACCCCCTTTCATCCAAGATCCGGTCAACAGAGAGGAAAAAGAAGGAGACCCATCTCCAAAAATCCCATTTTGGGGAAGATTCAGGGCTCAAGGGAGAATCCCCTTTCATCAGCTCCAAAAATATCTTAGGAGTTTAACTCCTCAAATACACACACACACACACACATACACACACACACACACACAAAATAATAAATCTTTCTTTTTAGGAGTACAACTCTCTGTGCAGGGACCAAGTCCCTTTTCTTGCAGACGCCTAGCGCCTGCGTGCCAACCACGTGGGACGCTGGTGCCCAGCGCCCAGCATGCTAGCGCCTACGTGCCAAGCATGTGAGGCGTCAGCACCCAGCGCCTGCGTGCCACACACGTGAGGCGCTGGCCCCCACGCGTCCTTTGGACGCTTTTTCCCTTTTTTATATATATGTATATATGTATATATATATATATATATATATATATATATATAGATACACACACACTCTACGACACTGTCCCTATTAGAAAAAAATTTCTAACGGGGCGCTGCCCCGCACCTCGCAAGGGGGCTGCTGGTTCCCTTGACCCTCAGCCAGCTATCCGGGTAGCGGGACCCCCATAAAAACTCTGCGGGGCCCCGATATATCCAATTCCCCTCCAAAACACAACACTGCACATTGAGTTCGCATGACCTGTTTGACCTGTCAATCGTAGGTTCTCTCGCTTCAAAGGCGAGGGGTAATTAACGGCAGCTTAGTTCGCAGCTGCCGGAGATTCGGATCCCCAGAATCAATAAACCCCGGCCTACCCTAGGCAGGGGGAATCTGTAATGCGTCTGACAAGCGCGCGTGTATTCCCATCTCAATGAGATGACGAAAAACACCCTACAACAGTCTCCGTACAGTCCAAACTGTTCGTCTAAGAGTATCGCATATCGGATCTAGGGGTGGATAAAATCAGACCCCTAATAACGCGATAAGTCGTGTCGGTGTGAAGCCCATCACCCACAAACAAACTACTGTTCTACAATTAGTAATTCTCATCACCTTGGTTAAGAATTTCTGGTGATAGTCACCCGTGCACAGCGCGACATCTACCCCATTGTAATACCCAGTTTCGTTGTACTCATTATCCGTATTTGAATAGATATGATTTTTTATCCGTATTTGAATGGATATGATTTTAATCCCATTTTTCAATTTCTTTTTTTCTCTTTTTCCTCTCTATTTAAATTTCCCCCCAACAAATATTTTCCTATTTCTCTATTCTCTCTCTTTATTGTTTTCTTTTTTCTTCTATTTTACCTTAAACCTTAACCCTAACTCTAATTATTATTCCAAACCCTAACCTCAGCCCCAGCCTACTAAACCTCAGCCCACACCCGAACCCAGCCCACTATTCTTCTTCCTCTCTCCCGTTCTCTCTCCTCTCGTTCTATTCCTCTCTCTTCCCTCCATGTTTTAAAATCCAACGGCTCCACCCCTTCTCATCCGCGTGACACGCTCTCCTCCAAGACCCGCGCCACCTCGTCGCCAACGGCCGCGTGATCTCCGCGCCGACCCTTACGATCTCCTCAACGTCTCTCTCCCTCAACCGTGCTCCCCTCTCTCTTCATATCCCATATCGCTCCATCTCTCTCTTGTTCTCACTCTCCTTCGTCCTCCTACGAGCACCCACCGACGACCTCCTTGCCACCATCACCACCTTCTCCTCTCAAACACCCGAGATCATTTCCCATTCAACTGACAACCGAACCCATCACCTCGTTGCAACACCGCCTCCCACCGCCGACTGCAGCCTCAGACCTCGTCTCCACCGGTGACCACCAACCTCCTTGCCTCCACCGTCGACCACCACAATAACTACAATACCCACCACCCTTCAACCTCCACACTAGCGTCGAGCCCCTCGCTGCCATCGCCTCCTTCACCGCTGAGCCTACCATTGAGCTCCACCGTTGGCTGACCCCAGCATCGCCGATGACCCCCTCGACGACCACCACAGCCTCCTTCTACTCCTCCAGCGACTGAGCTCCCCGCTTTCACTGCCTACTTCCGAGCCTCTACTTCCCCTCTCCTAACCCCACTTGGTGCCGCTGCGCCGACGACTTGCTCCTTGGACCCACCGCCGAGCTCAGCCACTGCCCTACTTCTTCCTCCAGAGATCAAGGCCGAGCTCATAACCCCGTAGCCGAGCCCAACCGAGCACCGCGACCACCGGCGACACTGCAGCCACCGTCTCACGCCAGCCTTGTGCCACCGCATCACTTGCACTATGCTACGATCGTGCTCCCGCTGTAGGCCCCAAGCACAATTCCCAGTACTCAAACAAATCTGGGCCCAAACAAAAAATACCAGAAACCACAATTCCAACTCAGAGAGCACTATAGAAATTTTGGTGCCCTAACGCTACAGTGTTGCGGCGGAACCGCGGCCAATACAAGGGTCATGCCGCGGTTCCGCGGCGTTACAGTGGGTTCAGGCAACCAATTTTCTACAGTGCTCCTAAAAAACCCTGCCTGATTTTCTGCAGCACACAAAATAATTTTTTGACCACAAAAATATTTCGACAGAAACTGATGACTTGGAAATGCAGTTTTGGAAAATTTCGTTCGATCGAAGTTCTAAACACGTTAGAGCAAGCTAGTAAAGGTTAATGGCGTGGCTCTGATACCATGTAAGTCTACGGTAGCGCCCCGGCCGTCTTTCCGAGGCCAAAATACGAAAACGAAAACTTTTTCAAAACTTGAAACCGGCGCTATCGTATACTTAAATCCTGGATCGAACCATTAAGCTACAACTAGCAATCTAGAGAGAGGGTTGGAAAGCTATACCGATCGATCCGTGTCCTTCGGTCTTTGGCCACCATCCCAAGCTCCTCGTGGCATCTCCGGTCTTGATCTCCTCGTCGGAAAGGGCACCACATCTACGAGTCTTTTTACGGGCTCCCGTTTCATCCGAAGCAACTCGGGCACGAAGTGTGCTAGCCGACGTGTCCAAGGTGTTGTAGAGAATGTTTGTGATCACTTTGTCTCTTGCATCCATTGCTTGGATGGAGGTTGAAGGTGTTGCCATTAATGGAGGTTATGAGCTAGAGGAAGAAGAAGGAGGAGAAGCTTTCTTTTCTTTGTGTTTTCTATGATAAAATGAGAGAGAGTTGAAACAATAATATGAGAGCTCACCTCCTCATGGCAGCCCCTCTCTCTCTCCTCTTATCATATCATCACAAAACCATCATATAATATGACACATGCACAAGAAAAGAGACCATGAGTCATCACTTGTGCATGTGTCACAATTAATGATCTTAATCATGATTTTGTGCTCATAATTTCCATTAACAGACATTAATCCAAATGTTTGCAATAATAAAAAGATACGGCAACATCTAAAGTAAACTCGTGACGGATCACAAGGATACCCCTCACCTGTATATACATACCTGCATCCGCATCCCGACTGAATGCGAATGCGACGAGACTAAAGTAATCCAACAAATCTAATACTAGGATCCGGCTTAAACCAAAGCTCACTAGTATGATCCGCCCGATCATGATCCGTGCACTACCGCACGTATATGATTGAACCCTGCCATATATCATACGGCCTCTACAACGTTTCGCCCGAAACTTGAAAACTATTTGTGGGGGACTCTAAAGACTCGTCAATACATTGGCTGTGGATTTAACTACTAGCACGTCAGAGGTACTAGCCGTACGTAACGGGCCACCAGGTATTGACCAAAAGGGAGGTCGATGAGCGAACTCATCCTGACACCCTACTGAGCCTGTCAGTGACAATATCCATACAGTTCGGTCCGTTCGTCTATGAGCATCGCATGGTGGGCCTAGGGGGTTGGTAAAAGTCAGACCCCCAAAATCGGTACAAGTCGTGTCGGAGTGTAGCCCAGAACACCCTGAGATACTACTGGAATACCTACCGGTAAATCTCCTGCCTTGGCCAAGCACTTCGTGTAATGGCTCTCCTAGACACAGCGCGATCTCACCCCCAATACTGGGAGAGACGAAACCCCTGCCGATCCGCTCATTGCCTCCATGTGGCTCGGGACTGTACCCAACTAAAACCTGTTTGCACGACTCCTTTGAGCCGTGGTAGGGTAGTAATCAAAGCACAGTGGGAACTCACACGAGACAAATGACGATCTCAGGTCGATGAATTAACCTGTACACATGTCACCAGGGAACTGCTATCTGACGTCAGGTATAATACCAACTAGCATGTTCCCGGCGAGTCCTGTCCGGTGTACTCATAACCCAATGAGCACCTGTATACATCTTAGGTGAACTAACTGACACCAATGTCTTGTGAGACTGGCCACCGCCCCTCGTCGGGGTCTCGACTGTATACACTAATCTACTAATGGAGTATCGATGCCCAGTCTCGAAACTCCCACGACTAGGGACCACTTTAAGGATGTGCTTATAGACCCCAGCTCCCACGAATATGATCGCCATCATACTGCTGGCCGTCAAGCAAGAATCCTAAGGGCTCTATCAATATGCAATAGCGACATGTAAGATCACCTAAAGCAGTACACGATGATAAAGACAAACCAGATAGCATATTATCATCTCGAGTAAGACTGTCCTACTGGCATAGGTCCTCCCTCAATCATTGCAATCACGTGCCTGTGATCCAATAATTGACTTTGAGGGCACTATATCCAACAATCTCCTACTTGCACTCAAGGCTAATTATTGCGATGTCGCATACTCACAGCCTGTGTGATACCGAACACCCAACTGCTCTACTAATCAATCTCACAAAGCCCGTTTGCGAAACTATTGCGTTCGAGGAATAGCCTCAGTGAGTGGATTCGCTCTGATGTTTCTTTCTATGTCTCTCTTTATCTCAAATTCGCGGAGAAAGCCATCTCCCGAAAAGAGCAATACCTGTCTTAGAATATGTCTGGATATCTGATGGGACCTAGTTCATAAATGAACTCCAA
This sequence comes from Agapanthus africanus, assembly GCA_030015575.1. Taxonomy (NCBI): domain Eukaryota; kingdom Viridiplantae; phylum Streptophyta; class Magnoliopsida; order Asparagales; family Amaryllidaceae; genus Agapanthus; species Agapanthus africanus. The sequence goes on from JASDDO010000006.1 coordinate 351,440,668, forward strand.
ATCCAAGCTTCTTAGACTGTATTGTCAACTGAACTTAATTAGTATCCTACGCCATACCTCCCTCAGTATCTGCTTGGACCACCTGTCCAAAATACTGCCCCTCATCGGAGGGAAAACTATAACTCTACAGTCACTCTGTCAGCCAGGTCACCTTGGTAGCCTAGAATGATAACTGTCTCCTAAAAGAGGCTGTTGTTATCATATCCCTAGAACATCCACTTATGTTCTAAAACCGCTTCCGAATGTTTGTCCAGGATTGGATCAATATCAACTTATTGCATCCAGTGCAAAAACAACATTTGGTGTGGTACTTGACATCTCACGATTGCCTCAATTGCCTAAGCAAGTGATCTGCCAATCATGCACATCCTTCTCCCCTTTAGTCTGTAAGATACCTTTAGAGAGGGCGACTCCATTACCTGTAGGTACACTACCGTGTCAGGAGTCGTCCATTCTAAAATACCTTTAGAATGCTGTCTAAGTGCCCAGATTAAGTAGCCAAATCTAGATCTAAAACCATAGATCTAGTAACCAGAATGTCTGATATAATATCCAAATCCTATGTGGAGAAACCACTGTGTGACAACCAAAGTACAACCGATCGTAGTATAGGAATTTAACTTCCTACTCTGTGTATGCCATCCAAATACCAGGACATCACACCCTACTACCTTCTTAACAGATCCATCCCTTATTCCGATGAAGTCAAACCTATGACTGTCACATCAGAAATAGATGATTTATCTCCGCTATATCTGCTTTAGTCTATAAATAGATATAAGCTTCTTGTCCACTATGCTTCCGCTGCTCCCACTGACCACGACAACCCTCTGGCAGAATCATATACACGTACACTTCTAAAGCCAGTTCAGAATGACGCTATACTCATCCTCCTGCCAGGTCTCATAGTCTGGAACAACAGCAATGGCAAATCTGGGTAAACGAGAACCTCCCTGTCACCGTCCTTGAGCATACCGAAGTATCTCTCGAGTGCCTGAGGTTACCCACCATATCTGCGGAGTGGCCAATGGAATGTCAAACTAGATTGAATCTTTAGGTTCTTATCAAATTTTCAGTAATCGTTTTCGGTTCGGGAATCACTTCCAGTTCTACCATACTCCCACTACTGTTTTCTGAAAAAATCCATTTTACTAAAACTGTGGCGAGTCAAGAACAATATCACTATTGATCTTCCAGATGGTAGAAAGTCAAACATCGTTATAGCCCGGGTCAACCCACAAACAGCCATTACAGAAACGTGCCTTGAGTTATCCAGAGTCTGGTTTTAAGCATAAGCCGGACAACTCCCCGTACCTTAACAATGTTAAGATATGAACTGTTCTATATCCAATATAGAAAAAGAGGCACTGATTTAATTGGAATCAGATTCAAATCATGCAGCTGTCTCCAGTGCATGTCAACTAAATGGAGAGAGGCCGATCAGCATTACTCAACTTAGGAGTGCATCCAATTATGAGTAACCTGAAAGAGAAGCAAGTTCTCATAATCATTACTATCTACTGAATACCATACACAAGTATCTACATCTTCAATCACCTTGAAGAATCCTGATACTTGCAACACCTGGTTCTCTACTTTATTCTTATACCTATAACTTCTCAAAACTTAGACCTTGCATTTCTACGAAACACATGTCTAAGAACCAGAGAAATCACAAGTAAACAGAATACAGTACGAGTACCAACCCTTCTGTCCTCATGGACACTGGACAACATATAATACTCTGTATAAGTCCCCTGAGTCTAATAACTTATTCCCTGTGTGTCGTAGGTTGAAAACTGTACTTATGGTTAAAAAGAATTACACTGCTGTTTAATGCTCCTTACCTAATTATCCACTGATATAGGTAAATGTCATAGACATAATTTCATAAAGTTATATCTCACTTTATAAAAATAAACGTACAGATATATCAATTTGAAATTGGTGCATTACAACTGATATTCAAAACCAAATATTTGCCGTCCGGCAAACAACCCAGGTGATTTCCTTAAATATCACCAATTACAATGAATCCCGATATAATGAGGATGATCACCCAATTCCCAATAACTTACTCCCACTCATCATCTGTAAAACCATACAGATGTGAGAATCAAACTTGGTAAATACTTACCTTGGAGCAAGGACTAATAGGGAAATCAGTTTTCTTTTAACAATACACAGTGAAACTGAAACATGTAAATATTTCAAAGGGGTATCCGGGTATTCCTAGTAATGCTTCTTCCATTATCAGATTCATAACTGTAACCGTATATTTATTTGTCATCTCTCCAAATCCCTTTATATGTCTTTAGTCATTACCTTTTGTACACCCTCTTAGGCTAAATGGTTTTCTTCCTTCCCTACCGTTCAGCACCAGCCTATGGTTTGGAAGAAGACTATCCTATAAGCAAAATGGTTGTACTCTCCTAATCCTAGGAGTACTCGTAACCTGAGAGAAGGTGAAGATAAAAGACAACTGAATAAACCTTATTTCTATTTCTCCTGAACCAGAATCCATCCCCGAACTGGAACAAGTTCCTTCGAGTTCGTATATAACCATACGATAGAGTATCCAAATAACTGTGGATCTTCGTAGTGATACGGAGTGTCCTGGAGAAATACAAAGGTGAAGTAGGAGTGGGGATGAAATACTTGGTTTGGTCGTGAATAGCAGTCGCAGTTTATTTTGCCCTCTTACTAATCCCTTTGTTTGTCTTTACTTAATACCTTCTGTACACCTTTTAGGCTAAATGGTTTTCTTTATTCCCTACCGTTCGGCACCTGCCTATGGTTTGGAAGAAGACTATCCAATAAGCGTAATAGGTGTACTGTCCTAATCTAAGGAGCAATCGCAACCTGAGAGAAGCTAAAAGGAAAAGACAACTGAATAGTCCTATTCATTTTCTCCAGAACCGGAAACCATCCTCGAATCTGGAACAAGTTTCTTCAAGTTCGTATATAACCATACGATGGTTTTATCCAATGGAAGTGGACGTTCGTAGTAATACGGGGTGTTCTGGAGAAAAGGGTAAAAGTAGGAGTGGCAATGAGGTTTGCAACTCAGACAATCCAAAAGCCAGTGTTTTAAGAAGGTTCGGTTAACTTGGTCACTGAGTCATAGTTTAGGGTCGGGCCATGGTCGCTGCCAAAGAGAGAGAGAAAAGAAACACTCAGCGTACAGTCTAATCTAGATCAGAATGGTTATCACTTTATCTAATCAGGAAACCTCCCACTGTAACCTCAAATTCTCCTCCAAATCTGAAAGAAGAATTAGTCGGGATCACCCGAGGAGCAAACCAACTCATCAGTGGGAATCGGGATCCAACTATCATCGCATGATAACGTGATGGAATCCACTCACGTTATCACACTCCAGAAGGTATGCGTATATCTGGCAAGTTTCAGTTTGTTTAGAAACTCCCGATGTGATTTTTACCCCATGCTTTTATGACCTTGACGAAGGTCAACAAATCATAAGTCACATGTCAAGTTCTACCTGTCATTGTCCAGGTTAATTTGAACCCACCCATACAAGCCCTTGACGAAGGTCAACAAGGCTGTACGACTGTCCTAAACCAACGCATCTATCTATGCAGCAGAAAGGTAACAAGTAGCTACCATTCACTATGCCTTGACGAAGGTTAACAAATATAGCATGAATACTAAGTGCTACCCGTCTGAAATGACAGAGGGCTACAAATGGTTTTTGGCGAAAAACCTTTAACGTAATGAACTTGATATCGTTGAAGGAACTGGATAGCTTTTTATAAATATAGTGGCGAAAACCTTTGCTAAAGAGGTCACTCCCGGTGAAGGGATGTCGGCTCTTTCCCCGTAGAATGAGATGCAGGATATTCCAACTGAATACCACGATGCAAAGCAAAAGGCAATCGTCTATAGTGAAGTTATTACCCTGACGCAAATTTCTGTCCAAGGGGTCACTCCCGGTGAAGGGATCTCGGCCCTTGCCTCGTCGACTGAGGTACTGGATATTCATAACCGAATACCACTGTGCAAAACAAAAGAGAACGTCCTTGCAATAACAGCTTTTTGGAAAAATGTTCCAACAACATCAGAATAGGTTTGTTTAGCTTGCATTGATCCGAATCAATGCAGTCCCATCAATTAATCACACCATAAAAGAACGAAAATATGATGTACGTATATGCCATCCGCATTCGCCACTGGGTCCCGTCATCACCCGTTAGGTTACTTAACTAACGACAGAGCGGGGACTGGACTAGCGTGGATGTAAAACATATACAACATCTACTAGTATATATATCAATATATAATAATCGCTCAAGGCGTGATAAAATGCAATATCACAGAAATGTAATAAGTATCACAGAACAATACAGATAATCTGGGATCCCCGGTTTCATAGAGCCGCTACTGAAACCTGACGTTCCCCTGGTCGTGTGGATAGCCTGTGTAATGAAATCCTAGACCCCTACGGACGCGGCAAGTTACCCGCCAAAACCTGAAGCGAGGCAGCCCCCTTCAACAACGTGAATGGACCATGCTGCACTTCACGGAATCCGGTAACTTGAGCACCCCTCCTTGGGTCAACCTGTACCCCCTACGAGTGCGGCGAATAGCCCGCCAATTCTAGAGTGAAGCCCCCTCCGTCTCAAAGCCATGAGATGCGGGTCCGTTGCCCTCTAGAACACGGCTATCCGTGCACCCCACCGCGGGGTAATCCCAGTACAGAAAGTAAAATATACAACGGGTATATCGACCTCAGCCCGGTCGTGCCCCAAAAGAATAATATACAAATAGGCAGTGACGGCAGTCTACATGTCGGACGCTCGCCCCGCAATATCAAATGTACAAATACAACCAAACTGTACTACCATTGCATCTAGGCTATCCACCACGACAAATCCGCAACATCACAGCACAACACAGAACATCAACGTGAATGTCACGTTCGCAAATCCGTCTAAAAGGACTATAGCAATTAGATAGGATTTACCGATCAAATGACATTCACGGTCGCAGATATAATGTAAATACTATGAACTAACATGTTTAAAATTTTCGATCGACAAAATTTCCCGAAGTGGGCCCCAAGCACAATTCCCAGTACTCAAACAAATCTGGGCCCAAACAAAAAATACCAGAAACCCCAATTCCAACTCAGAGAGCACTGTAGAAATTTTGGTGCCCTAACGCTACAGTGTTGCGGCAGAACCGCGGCCAATACAAGGGTCATGCCGCGGTTCCGTGGTGCTACAGTGGGTTCAGGCAACCAATTTTCTACAGTGCTCCTAAAAAACCCTGCCTGATTTTCTGCAGCACACAAAATAATTTTTTAACCACAAAAAAAATTCGACAGAAACTGATGACTTGGAAATGCAGTTTTGGAAAATTTCGTCCGATCGAAGTTCTAAACACGTTAGAGCAAGCTAGTAAAGGTTAATGGCGTGGCTCTGATACCATGTAAGTCTACGGTAGCGCCCCGGCCGTCTTTCCGAGGCCAAAATACAGAAACGAAAACTTTTTCAAAACTTGAAACCGGCGCTATCGTATACTTAAATCCCGGATCGAACCATTAAGCTACAACTAGCAATCTAGAGAGAGGGTTGGAAAGCTATACCGATCGATCCGTGTCCTTCGGTCTTTGGCCACCATCCCAAGCTCCTCGCGGCATCTCCGGTCTTGATCTCCTCGTCGGAAAGGGCACCACATCTACGAGTCTTTTTACGGGCTCCCGCTTCATCCGAAGCAACTCGAGTACGAAGTGTGCTAGCTGACGTGTCCAAGGTGTTGTAGAGAATGTTTGTTATCACTTTGTCTCTTGTATCCATTGCTTGGATGGAGGTTGAAGGTAATGCCATTAATGGAGGTTACGAGCTAGAGGAAGAAGAAGGAGGAGAAGCTTTCTCTTCTTTGTGTTTTCTATGATAAAATGAGAGAGAGTTGAAACAATAATATGAGAGCTCACCTCCTCATGGCAGCCTCTCTCTCTCTCCTCTTATCATATCATTACAAAACCATCATATAATGTGACACATGCACAAGAAAAGAGACCATGAGTCATCACTTGTGCATGTGTCACAATTAATGATCTTAATCATGATTTTGTACTCATAATTTCCATTAACAAATATTAATCCAAATGTTTGCAACAATAAAAAGATACGGCAACATCTAAAGTAAACTCGTGAAGGATCACAAGGATACCCCTCACCTATATATATATACCTGCATCCGCATTCCGACTGAATGCGAATGTGATGAGACTAAAGTAATCCAACAAATCTAATACTAGGATCTGGCTTAAACCAAAGCCCACTAGTATGATCCGCCGATCATGATCCGTGCACTACCGCACGTATATGATCGAACCTTGCCATATATCATACGGCCTCTACAACGTTTCGCACGAAACTTGAAAACTGTCTGTGGGGGACTCTAAAGACTCGTCAATACATTGGCTGTGGATTTAACCACTAGCACATCAGAGGTACTAGCCGTACGTAACGGGCCACCAGGTATTGACCAAAAGGGAGGTCGATGAGCGAACTCATCCTGACACCCTACTGAGCCTGTCAGTGACAATATCCGTACAGTCCGGTCCGTTCATCTATGAGCATCGCATGGCGGGCCTAGGGGTTGGTAAAAGTCAGACCCCCAAAAGCGGTACAAGTCGTGTCGGAGTGTAGCCCAGAACACCCTGAGATACTACTGGAATACCTACCAGTAAATCTCCTGCCTTGGCCAAGGACTTCGTATAATGGCTCTCCCAGACACAGCGCGATCTCACCCCCAATACCGGGAGAGACGAAACCCCTGCCGATCCGCTCACTGCCTCCATGTGGCTCGGGACTGTACCCAACTAAAACCTGTTTGCACGACTCCTTTGAGCCGTGGTAGGGTAGTAATCAAAGCACAGTAGGAACTCACACGAGACAAATGACGATCTTAGGTCGATGAACTAACCTGTACACATGTCACTAGGGAACTGCTATCTGACGTCAGGTATAATACCAACTAACATGTTCCCGGTGAGTCCTGTTGATGTACTCATAACCCAATGAGCACCTGTATACATCTTAGGTGAACCAACTGACACCAATGGCTTGTGAGACCGGCCACCGCTCCTCGTCGGGGTCTCGACTGTATACACTAGTCTACTAATGGAGTATCGATGCCCAGTCTCGAAACTCTCACAACTAGGGACCACTTTAAGGATGTGCTTATAGACCCCAGCTCCCATGAATATGATCGCCATCATACTGCTGGCCGTCAAGCAAGAATCCTAAGGGCTCTATCAATATGTAATAGCGACCTGTAAGGTCACCTAAAACAGTACACGATGATAAAGACAAACCAGATAGCATACTATCATCTCGAGTAAGACTGTCTTACCGGCATAGGTCCTCCCTCAATCATTGCAATCACGTGTCTGTGATCCAATAATTGACTTTGAGGGCACTATATCCAACACGAAGTGTGAATACGGCAGGATTATTCCTTGACTGTAGGAGCATGGTTAGCCTAGTCACCCTCGTATTCCGTATTTTGGGAAGTGGGGCGTGCCACCCAATACCGGGAGAGATGAGTCTCCGACGATGTGCTCACTGCCTCCATGCGGCTTGGAACTGTACCCAACTAAAATCTATTTGCACGATTTGGTAAAACCGTGGTAGGGTAGTAATCAAAACACAGTGGGAACTGTTGGGGTCAAAAATTACACTCCGGTTGACCAAGTCAAAGTCAAAGTCAACCCCAAGTAAGCGGGCCCAAGCCCAAGTCAAAACCGAGCATGGAAGGGACCGGCCCCATGACAAAAAGAATGAAATCATAAATTACTTTAATATAATTTTTTAGAAATAAATGTATGGAATATGGGCAAAAAGCCAAAATTTTGTAAACCCTATGGTTTATGTGCAAAAAGAAATAAGCACATGAAGCATGAGGAGGCACAAGCGCCATTTGGAAAAACCCAAGGGGCTATATGTAAAGTTTGTAGCCTATAAAAGGCAAACATGATGAGAAAATCAATAATAATTTTCGTTCTCTCATTTTTTTAGAGTTCTGTGCCTCCTTCTTCTTCTCAATGTTTTAAACCTTCTTTTTTTAAAAATTAAATCAAGAGTTTAAATTTTTTTCCCCAAAAGGAAATGTTTTCACCATAAAACCCTTGAAGGGGAGCTCAGATCTCCCATCAAATCTCTAAAAGGGAAGATTTTTAAATCTCACCATCCTTTTTTTTCAAGATCCAATGGAAAGAGAGGAGGAGGAAGGAGACTCATTTCTAAAAATCCTACTTTGGGAGGATCCAAGATGAGGATCTGGGACTCAAGGGAGAAGAAAGGGGTTCCCTTTTATCATCTACAAAAATCTTCTATGAGTTTAACTCTGAACAAGAATCTCTTCTTTAGGAGTTTAACTCCAAACAAATTTTTGAGGAGCTTAACTCCAAAATCCAAATCCTCAAAAGAGTTGAATTCCAAAATCCAGATCTTTTAGGAGTTTAACTCCACATAAAAATCCTACTTTTTCAAGAAGTTTAACTCCAAAATTCCTTCTGGGAGTTAAACTCCCAGTCTAGGGGCTAAGCATCTTTCTTTGCTAGAGCCCAGTGGCCGTGTACCGGGCACGTGACCTGCTGGCACCAGCGGCCACGTGCCTTCTAATGTGTTCTTAGGACGCTCCTCACCCTTCCTTTTTTCAAACGTTACACACTAAAAATACTTCATCCGTTTAGAATAAAATTTCTGATAGGGCGCTGTCCTGCACCCCGTCAAGGGGGCTGCTGGTCCCCTTGACCCCCAGCCAGCTATCCGGATAACGAGTCCCCCGTAAACTCTATGAACCCCCCGATATATTAAAGATCCCTTTAAAACACAATACACACTCTGCACATTGAGTTCGCATGACCAGTTTTACTTGTCAATCGAAGGTTCTCTCACTCTAAAAGCGAGTGTAATTAACGGCAGCTTAGTCCACGACTGTCGGAGATTCGGATCACCGCAATCAATAAACCCTGACCTACCCCAGGCAGGGGAATCTGTATACGCCTGACAAGCGTGCGCATTTCTATCTCAAAACGGTGACGGAAAACACTCTACATGAACTCACACGAGACAAATGATGGTCGCAGTTCGACAGACTAAGCCGGACTCATGTCACCAGAGAACTGCTACCTGACATTAGGTATAATACCATCTAGCATGTTCCCGGCGAGTTCGTCTAGTGTAACTCATAACCTAATGAGCACATGCATACCATCTTTGGTGACTAATAACACCAATGGCTGTGAGACCGGCCATCGCCCCTCGTCGGGGTCAAGAAATCTATACACTAGTCTACTCTGGAATATCGATGCCCAGTCTCGATATTCTCATGACTAGGGACTATAGGGTGTTTTTCATCACCCCATTCAGATGGGAAATATGCGCTACTTGTGTCGACTGACGGGGAGCTTAGAGAAGATACCCGATCGAGCAGTTGTCAGGGACACCGCTGGAGCTTGACCGAGATGCCTTATTGCTTTATCAGTGTTGATGGCCTTGCCCCCAGCTGGGGCCAAAGAAAGTTGTTCAAACACCGACTTACGCTTGGATAGTGGTGCCCTCGAGATCACCACATTCGGCCTCCTGCCTTTCGAGGCCGTCTGTCTGTTACCGGAACTTGAGGAGTTGGGATAGTGTTAGCTAGCACGAACAGAATAGAGCTCAGTGGTAGCAGCGGCTCCTCCTACTGTCGCCCGAGACTGGCCGGGAGGATCGTCTTGACGTCCATCTCCATCGTGTAGGAGATAGGAGCCGTGTTGAGAGCTGAGCTTGTCATTGGAGACATTTTTGCTACGTCCGAGATTGCAATCAAAAGTTGTCAACCTGCAAATAGAAGTATGATTTTAGTACAGGCGATCGACGTACATGTTGATTGAGTTCGTATGAACGTTTAACTCGAAATATGGAAGAAGAGAAATGGTCCCACTGGACGTATCAGAATCTGTAGGGTATTTTTCGTCACCCTATTGAGATGGGAATACGCGCCGCCTGTCAGGCGTACTACAGACTCCCCCTGTCTAGGGTAGGCCGGGGTTTATTGATTGTGGGGATCCGAATCTCTGGCAGCCGTGGATTAAGTTGTCGTTAATTACCCCTCGCATTTGAAGCGAAGGAACCTCCGATTGACGGGTCAAACTGGTCATGCGAACTTAATGTACGGTGCTTGTGTGTACGTTTTTGGACATATCGGGGCTCCGCAGAGTTTACGGGGGTCCCGCTATCCGGATAACGGGCTGGGGGTCAAGGGGGAAAGCAGCCCCCTAGCGGGGTGCGGGGCAGCATCCCGTTAGAAATTTTTTTCTTATGGGAAAGGTATTTTTAGTGTGGTGCATGTGGGAAAAAAGAGGTGAGAAGCGTCTTAAGGACATGTGTGTGGCGCATAGGCACTGGGTGCCCGCTGGCTACGTGAGAGGCGCGTGGGCGCCGCACGCCAGTGCTTCACCTGCCCGGCACGTGATTAGGAGTTAAACTCCTGCAGGAAAAGGGATTTAACCCCGGGATTAGGAGTTAAACTCCCGAAAGGATCTTGAGTGGAGTTAAACTCCTAAAAGAGTTTTATTTGTGAAGTTAAACTGTAAAAGATTTTGAATGGAGTTAAACTCCTAAAAGAATTTTATTTATGGAGTTAAACTCCCAAAGATTTTGACAAATGGAGTTAAACTCCCGGAAATCTTTGAAGATGATCAAAGGGCTCCCCTTTCTTCTCCCATGATCCCTGAATCCTCTCTTAAGCCTCGGATCTTCCCCAAAGTGGGATTTTTTGAGATGCGTCTCCTTCTTCCTCCTTTCTGTTGGCTGGATCTTGGAGAAAAAGTTGTGAGACTTAAAAATCTCCCATTTTAGAGATTTGATGGAAGATCTGAGCTCTCCTTTGTGGATTTTATGGTGAAAAACTATTTCTTTTTTAAAAAGGAAGAGTTAAACTCTTGGCTTAATTCAGAAAAGAGAAGGAGATTTAGAATCTTAAGGAAGGAGAAGGAGGCACAAACCCTAACTTTTGAGGGGAATGAATTATTATTTATTTCATCATCATGTTGTCTTATATAAGCTTACAAATTTACACATAGCCCCTTGGGCTTTACAAAATGGCATTTTACCCATCTCATACCTCATGTGCTTATTTCTTTTGCACATGAGCCATGTGCTTTACAAAAATTTGGTTTTATGTCCATTTGCCTTACATTTATTCATAATTTCATTTTGGCATGGGACATGCTGGCCGCTTCATGTTCGGGCTCGACTTGGGCATGGGCCCACTTAGCTTGGGGTTGACTTTGACTTTGATTTTGTCAACCAGGGTGTAATTTTTGACCCCAATAAAGTGCCCCCATCAATAGATGCACACAACGTGTTTGTTTGTTTGCATGAAATTGATAGATCTTGTTTGGGGGGGGTTTGACTTCGAGGTAGAATATCATTCTGAGCGCGGAGCATCATTCCGGGGGCATATTTTCGGGGATCGGAGAATAATTCCGAGGAGCGGAGCATCATTCCGGGATCATGGCATAATTCCGACGAGCGGAGCATAATTCCGGGATTGGAGCATCGTTTCGAAGAGCGGAGCATGATTTCAGGGACCGGAGCATGATTTCAGGGATCGGAGCATAATTCCGGGATCGGAGCATCATTCTGAAGAGCGGAGCATGATTCCAAGGATCGGAGTATAATTCCGACGAGGGGAGCATAATTCCGGGAGCAGAGCATAATTCCAACGAGCGGAGCATAATTCCGGGATCGGAGCATCATTCCGAAGAGCGGAGCATGATTCCAGGAATCAGAGCATACTTCCGACGAGGGGAGCATAATTTCGGGATCGGAATATAATTCCGAAGAGCAGAGTATGATTCCAAAGAGAGGATATATTCTGAGACGAAGCGTAGTTTCGACGCAGGGTTCCGGGGTGAAACATAATTTCGACACGGGACAGGTGTATCCTGAGACGAAACTTAGTTCCGGCATAGGGCAGGCATTCTAAACGAAATATAGCTCCGATACAGAGGTTGATTCCGATCCGAAACATAATTCTGACAGGGAAAGCGGATATTTTGAGGCGAAGCATGATTTCGACACGGGGTACATTCTGAGACGAAGCATGATTTCGCCGCAGAGCTTGTTAGTTGACTTTATTCTGAGACGGAGCATAATTCCAATGGGGAGGTCATTGGTTGACTTGATTCCGAGTCGAAGCATAATTCCGACGGGGAGATCATTGATTGACTTGATTCCAAGTCAAAGCATAATTCCGACGGGGAGGTCATTGGTTGGCTTGATTCCGAGTCGAAGCATAATTCCGACAGAGAGGCCGTTGCTGCCCTTTTTGCGATTTGGACGGTCGGTGCTGCCATTTTAGCGACGTGAACGGTCGGTGCTGCCATTTTTGCGACGTGGACGGTCGGTGCTGCCCTTTTAGCGACTTGGATGGTCGATGCTGCCCTTTTAGCGACGTGGACGGTCGGTGCTGCTATTTATACGATGTGGACAGTCGGTGCTGCTATTTATGTGACGTGGACGGCCGGTGCTGCCCTTTTAGCGACTTGGACAGTCGGTGCTTCCCTTTTAGCGACGTGGACGGTCGGTGCTGCTATTTTTGCGACGTAGACGGTCAGTGCTGCCCCTTTAGCGACTTGTACGGTCGGTGCCGCCCTTTTAGCGACGTGGACGATCGATGGCGATTTGACTTGCTCCGCTTCTTACGGTGTTAGGGATTGGATTTGACTTGCTCCGCTCTCTGCGGTGTTAGGGCTGGATTTGACTTGCTCCGCTTTCTGCGGTGTCGGGATTCGACTTGTTTCCGAGGTGGAGCTTGATTCCGCTAGGGAGGTCGTTGGTTGTCTTGCTGATTTGATGTGATTTGGGTTGACATCAGTATCGTTACACTAGAATATAGTACCAGGAGCGAATCATCATTTTCCATGAGAGGATTTAAGGATTTTGGTTTTGGTTTGGCATCAGCATCACTACACTGGAATATAGTACCATGAGCGAATCATCATTTGCCAAGAGAGAATTTTCCTCGTTCCCAGTTTAATGACTTAAGGGTCATCTATTCCCAGTTTAAGGACTTAGGGATTATCTGTTCCCAGTTTAATGACTTAGGGGTCTATTGGATCGATTTGGAATTTCGGGATTGGGGTCGGCATCAGCGTTGCTAACACTGAAGCAAAGGTGTCAGGAGCAATTTATCATTTGCATTTTCCTGTTGGGGAGCGATGGCTTAGGAGACAGTTTTAGGTCCCTATCACCTAAGGCTTTTCAATTTTATGAGTTGTAAGGGTCCCATAAAAGTATTTTCTCCCTACGAGTCGAAAGGATCTCGTAGTTCTACTTTCTCCTTAGGAGTCGTGGGGACTCCCAAGTGTGTTTTTCCTTTGTGAGTCGTAAGGATCCCACGAAGGTGTTTTCTTACGAGTCGTGAGGATCCCGTAAGTTTGTTCTCCTCATGTATCATGAAGACATATGAGTTGGTCTTCCCAAATGAAGCATAATTCCAAGGGCGGAGACCGGCCGCGTGAGTGGTGATTGCGGTGGGGTATAGGTGTGATGAGAATTATTTGAGCTCGTGGATTGTATACGGCAGTCAACTTGGGGACCAACGGTAGGGCTGGGAGAATTTTGGCAAATTGGATTTTGGTTGGCGTCTGCATCGCTGCACTGGAATATGGTACTAGGAGCGACTCATCATTCGCCGTTTGGAGGTTTGGGGATTTGGAATTTGGTTGGCATCTGCATCACTGCACTGGAACATGTTACCACAAGCGACTCATCATTCGCTATTTGAGAATTTGGATTTTGGTTGGCGTCTGCATCGCTGCACTGGAATATGGTACCAGGAGCGACTCATCATTCGCCATTTGGGGATTTGAATTTTGGTTGGCATCTTTATCGCTGCACTGGAATATGGTACCAGGAACGACTCATCATTTGCCATTTGGAGTTTTTTTTACCACGATTGCTCTATCATTTCAGCTTTTCTTATCGCGAAGGTTGCGATTGCCCCATCATTTCGGCTATTTATTCGCAGTTGCCCCATCATTTCGGCTTTATTTTCATCTTTATTTTACTCACTGATTTTTATTGTGAGTTACCCTATCATTTCGGCCTTTTTCACTCCTAGTTTAATGACTTAGGAGTCGAATGTTCCCAGTTTAACGACGTGGTGGTCAACCGTTCCCAGTTTAACAACTTAGAGGTCGAATATTCCCAGTTTAACGACATGGAGGTCCACTATTCCCAGTTTAACGATGCGGTGGTCGACCGTTCCCAGTTTAACGACGCGGTGGTCGACCATTCCCAGTTTAACGACATGGCGGTCGACCGTTCTCGGTTTAACAATGCGGTGGTCGACCGTTGGAGCCTGGGCTCGGTTCTGCAAGAACCATGGGCTCTTTTGGCTTAATTGCATAAGCGGGTTCTTTAACATCCAGACCGAGCCATTGTTGGATGGCAACACCCCATCATCGTCATGGCTATAAGGTGTAGGAGGACTTGCTCCTCTGGGCTCCATCATGTAGACTGCATGAGTTGTGTACCCGTCTATTACTTCTTCATTGGCAATGTTGCTCATTTGGCTCTTAGCTTGTTGTCTTGGCCTGCTCCTTTCAAAGAAAGGTAGATGATTGAGAGCAACAGATTCCCCAAGGGCTTCGGTTTCTGTTTGTATGAAATTGGCGATCGCAGCTTGTTTATTTGCTAACATGCTTTTAGACAGTTCTATCTCTCTTGCCTTGTATTGCTTTTCGACCCAATCGTTGAAGACGAAGCTGTTCAGGTAAAAAATTACACCCCGGTTGACTAAGTCAAAGTCAAAGTCAACCCCAAATAAGCAGGCCCAAACCCAGGTCAAGTGTAACAACTCCAATTTTTGTATACATAAAATTGATTTAAATTTGAAATATACTTGGGGTATTTAATGTTGCTGTTACCACTTTAAGTATTTATTTTCCCACAATAATTACAAGAAGGAGCTTGTAGCTTATTGGTAATACCTTGCACTGCTGAACCAATCCACCAGAGTTCAAATCCCCTGCCCCACATTATTTTTATATTGTTTTTGTTTTAAATTCTTTGGAAGCCCAACAGTCCACACACCATAACTCTCAAAACTTGAACTGAACTTTAAAAACTAAATATACCAGTGCTTACCCCACGAGACCCCCACCCCCCGGTACCCCGACTCGGGCCGGCGCCGCCGACCGGACTTGGCCGGACGGCCGAGTCCCCAACATGAAAGTTGGGGCTCTTCGCCTTCCTAACCCCCCTGCACACTTTAAATTAATGGATCGGTTCCAGGATACTCATTAACACCTAATTACTCAAATTTTAATGAATTTTCTATAATTTTTACATTTTTTTTATCAAAAACCCTTCACCTACCCTATCCCTAGCCTACCCTATAAATACACCCCTTACCCTCAACCCTCTCATCCCAAAATCCTGAGCCCACTCTCTCAAAATCTTCTCAAGAGTTGTGTACTTTGAAAACAAGTTCGCGGCGAACCTCCGACGAAATTCCGGCGAAAATTCCGGCGACAACCGGCGACGAAGCAATGCCTCGGCAACCCCTTTAGTCCTCCCTCACTCCTTTGCTTAATCGAAACCCGTAAGTCACATTCTATCCCTCTGTCTTATTCTCTAAAATACGAAATTACAAAACCCGACGGAATCGGAACAAATCCGATTTCCGATTCGGTTTTCTATAAAATTTCACTTCTCACAAATTCAATCATACTTAAACATCTTATTGTTGACTATTAAATATTTAATAAATAATTTGAACAAGTCATCACATGAAATGATAGCCTTTTTAATTTATCGTATTTTCACTTAAATACCACAATGTTTCGATTTCACATTTAACCCTCTTAACCTTGCTATACATTTAAAGTAGAGCACGAGGTAATGACCTACCTCCCCACACATGCAAATACAATCCTAAACGATATCATCAAAACTTAGAATACGATAAAACAATACTTTCATGTAAATACCATATTTTTAATAAAACCATTCCTAAAAGTTTTGGCTTTGATACATTTTTAAATAAATACCTCTTATTAGGAAAACACGATAAGTTGTGGACATCGATCGTTTATCTAAACCTAATTTTGTGGTGTCTAGGCTAGGCAAGTGAGAAAGATAACTTTGAAAGGCCCGTCTTACGGTGATTCATGAGCGGATCCCTCCTTCATTTATACTTACCTGACCACAATTGGCGGTGAAGAGGCTATTTGAGATATCTAACGACTTGTCGTTTAGACCATTTAGAAATAGGCCAGTTGACTTAGGAAACCCTAGAATTTAAAATACGGAAAATTGATATTTTTACAAATAAATACCTTTTACTTTATAAAACCGTTTTCTAAAAGATAGTATTTACAATTTTTGCAAAGCGCCGTTACAACCCATTTTTGGGGAACTCGTTCGGGATGGTGCGGATTATCGCACATCCTTGGGCTTAGTAGTGCGAGATTCAGACCTCCGCAAGGAGCATTCGGTCTCGAAAGGTTTAAAATATGACATCTTAAGAAAATGAGATTTTTGGAATATAAAATATTTATTAAAATTATTTTTGTATAAATATATGTATATTTATCATTTAAATATATATTTTATTATAATATAAATATTCCACCTTTTTCTAAAAATCACAAGAATAAATTTTACATTAAAATACCATGAACTTCAAATAAATCAATATTATAGATAAATACTTTTATTTATAAAAATTAGGATATTTTCACTAGAAATGTCACAATATAAAATCCACCCTCATTACAACCCTAAAGACGAGTAACAAATACTTGAGGTGTATTTTGGAAAAGTGTATAAAAATATATTTACATAAAACCTCCTCAAGTTTTATAAATTACCTTAAGGACCCTAGCAATTATAAGACTTCGATTCACATTTCTGATTGTCTGACTCGGGTTTGAGTATGATTAATCTGACTTAAATATGATTCAAGTCAATCTATAATTTACAAGATTCCAATTCAATATGAACACATGAATCCATGAATCCAATTATTAATTTATACAACTTGACTGAACCGAACCATGGATATATTCCTTTTACATGATTCTCAGTTATTCCATTTACATGACTCTACGGTTACAACCATTTCCTGATATCATGGTTTCGGTCAGTCAGTCAATCACTCATACAACCAATACAACCAATACAACCAATACAATTTACAAGATAACAATAAAATCAAAACACTATGGGGTTTAAGATGTAGATTGGTACGGAAAGTGTTAAAGGTGGCACGAGGTGGTCAGATTAAGACACTTAACCTATATTCCGTTGCTGTTGTACCGTGGCTTAACGGTTCCTTGTACATTCCGTTTGCCCTGGTCTCTAGCATATAGAGACCCCCCTCGTATACACTGGTATCTTTCTGTAACAAGCTACAAACAACATCGTTAACACAACATTACAACAATATTATACAACTTTAAAAGATATTTTCTTCTTCTGTCTATTCTACTTCCCTCTTATCTCTGGGACTTACCGAGCGACCTGTTCGCTGACGACATTCTATTTCTTTCTTCTTTGAATGTCGTCAGGTGATTTGGACCCGGCAGAGATTCAGCCCTCTCAAGAAGACTTGGAGTAGTTTGCTGAAGACCCTGCACTTTAGTTTCATTGTACACTTTTCCTTTCTGTACTTTTCATTTCCTGTTATGCCACTGTTTAGGCATCTTTTTATTTCAGTTGTATTTCCTTTTCATGTATTGTACAAAAGAATGTTAATAAATAAAAGTTGCTGTTTTTTTATTTCTTGTCTCTTGTGTATTTATTTTATATTGCTTAGATATGCTTAGCGTATGTACTTCTGAGTATATACGTAGCGGACCTTGTCGCGTCCCCTTCGCCGTACACCGGGAAGCGGGGCGTGACGGGTTTTGTTGGTGGCCCATGCAGGTCAGAGCTGTATGAATCCCTATCATACAGTTCTGTTCTGCGTGAACAACCTAAGCAATATAACACAAGAACAGCAACTAAAACATTCTTTACAATTCATGTTCCTTGAATCTTGCAATTTCATATTTCTTGAATCTTATCATTTCATATACTTGAATCTGTCCTAACCCAAATTTTTCTTCAGGGTTATGGATTCCCCGAACAACACCAGCACCAATGTCAACAACACACCTCCAACTCCAGTACTACCTCTCACACCAGCTGTTCCTGCGCCACCCACCGAGCAAACGGTGCTACTTGAGGCGATCCGCAGCCTTCTTGAGGGACATCAACAACTCCTGAACCGTCCCGAGACTGACGCACCGGGGGTAAAGCAATTTAGAGATTTATATCCCAAGCAGTTCACCGGAAAGGGAAGCCCACTTGAAGCTGAGGAATGGGCACAAAGCATAGAAGATGATCTGGCAGCAGCTCAAGTGCCAGACATAGCTTGGGTCCGTGTGGCGAAACTATAGCTCACGGACAATGCTCGCAACTGGTGGAAGGCGGAAGAAAGACGTCTTGTACAGCTTATTGAATGGAAGACTTTTCGCGAGAAGTTCGACGCGAAATACTTCTATGTGACTGCCAAGTTTGACATGGAGCAGCAGTTCATTCATCTACAATAGGGTTCGATGTAGGACAAATCAGTAGATGAGTACGACGCTGAATTCACCAGGCTAAGCCGGTAAGATATGTCACAATAGTTAAATTTTTAAATATCACATACTATACAGCTAACACAATCCTTAAACAGATTTGCGGCACACTTGATACTGACGGACGAGATCAGAGCCCGTCGCTTCCAACAAGGACTGGACACGGATATTCAGGCTGCTCTAGCCACAGGAAAATTTCTGACTCATGAGGATGCCCTGGAAGCTGCCCGCAGTTATGAGGCAGTGATAAAAACAAGAGGCAGACCTCAGTCTGCAGGAGTTAAGCGCCCTGCCAACCAGATGGCAGGTGGAAGCTCGTCCAGGCCACCTTTTGTGCCAAGGCGACCCGGAGTACCGAACCATCGTCCTAGCCCAGCCTTTTGTACCTACTGCAAGAGAGCTAGACATATGATGAAAGACTGCCGGCGAGCCAATCGTCTTTGCTTAGTCTGCGGCTCAGCTACTCATGATATCGGGTCTTGTCCCCAAAGGCAAAACCCAGTTGCTGCACCCAGGCCACCAAACAATTACCCGCAGCGCCCAGCCATCCAAGCACCTGCTCTAAGACTTGCACTACCTGCACCACCTAGAGGACCACAAGCTGCACCACCTCCTCGTCAGTTCCATCAAGCTCAAAGGAATGTTCCGAGGAATGCTCCTCAGGCTAGGAGGAATGTACCAAAGCGCCAGGCTTTCACGATGTCCGTAGAAGAAGCTGAGGCCACTGGCCAAGTCATCACAGGTAAACTTTCCTTCTCAAACTTATCTTTTAGTCTTGGTTATCTACACACTTTCCTTATACCTAAAACATATCCCACATACCTTAGGTACAATCCTAGTAGCCTCACTACCTGTACTTGCACTGTTTGATACTGGAGCATCCCACTGCTTTATGTCGCAACGGTTCGTTCGAACCCATGCGATTCCAGTCTCACCGCTTGTATCCAGCTGGAATGTCAGTTCTGGAAATGGCGTTCTAAAGGCAACCATGGGATACAGCTTGTGTCCAGTCATCGTCTGCAGCAGAGAGTTTTATGCTGACTTCAAAGTACTGGACATACCGAACTTCGATGTGGTTCTAGGAATGGATTGGCTTGGAACTTTTTATGCTACCATCGACTGTCATCAAAGGAGGGTAGTATTCGAGGTTCCAGACCATCCGGTCTTCTATTTCAAAAGCGGAGACCATACCCTGGAGCCAAGTACCTACAAGGCGAAGCCAAGAGAAGCAGTAGTTGCAGCAGCTCAAGCGGAAGAAGAATTAAGACCAGAGGTAGTTCGAGAGTTCGACGACGTATTTCCTGATGATATATCAGGTTTGTCTCCCGATCGAGCTCTTGAATTCAGTATTGATTTAGTACCAGGAGCACAACCGGTGATCAAAGCACCTTATAGATTAAGTCCGGAAGGTTTGAAGGAAGTCCGAACACAGTTGGACGAATTATTGGCGAAAAGATGGATTCGTCCCAGCACTTCAAGTTGGGGAGCACCTGTACTACTGGTGAAGAAGAAGGAAGGTTCATACAGAATGTGCATCGATTATAGAGCCTTGTACGAAGTCACTATAAAGAACAAGTATCCACTCCCGCGCATCGATGATTTATTCGATCAGCTAAGTGGATCTTGTGTTTTCTCTAAATTGGATCTTCGTTCAGGTTATCATCAAGTGAAGGTCAAGGAAGCCGATATTCACAAAACAGCTTTCAGAACTCGCTATGGACATCACGAATTTCTAGTGATGCCATTTGGAGTGACCAATGCACCAGCAATATTCATGAACCTAATGAATCAAGTTTTCCGGGAGTACTTAGACAGGTTTGTTGTCATCTTCATCGACGACATCCTGGTGTATTCTAAGAGTCGGAAAGAGCATGCAGAACACCTACGAATTGTCCTGGAAACTCTTCGACAACACAAGCTCTATGCCAAGTACAGCAAGTGCGAGTTTTGGCTAAAGCAAGTTGGTTTTCTTGGACATATCGTATCAGGAGAAGGAATTTCTGTGGATCCAGCAAAATTTTCAGCAGTTAACGAATGGCCTACACCAAGTCAGTGAAGGATATTCGGAGTTTCTTGGGTTTAGCTGGATATTACAGAAGGTTTATTGAAGGTTTTTCAAAGATAGCAACACCCCTGACCAAACTCACACGTAAAGATGAAGAATTTGTATGGTCAGAAGCATACGAACAAGCTTTCATAGAACTCAAGTCAAGGTTGACATCTGCACCTATTCTCGTAATACCGGATCAATCTGGAGGATTCGAAGTGCATTGTGATGCATCCGGTAAGGGATTAGGATGTGTTCTACATCAGCACGGTAAGGTTGTGGCTTATGCTTCAAGACAACTGAAGACTCATGAGCGCAATTATCCGACGCATGATCTGGAGTTGGCAGCCGTCATTTTTGCTCTCAAGATTTGGCGCCATTATCTACTTGGTGAACGAGTGAACATCTACACAGATCATAAAAGTCTGAAGTACGTATTTACTCAGAAGGGGTTGAATATGCGGTAGAGAAGATGGTTAGAACTCATGGAGGACTTTGACATCAACTTGCAATATCACCCAGGGAAGGTGAACGTAGTACCTGATGCTCTTAGTCGCCAACCATTATCGATGAATCTCACCGCTCAGTGAAAGCTTCAACAAGACTTGCATCAGATGGAGATTGAGGTAGTCATGCCAGGTAATACTTCAAGTTTGATGAATCTACAAGTTCAATCAACCATTGTCAATCAGATCAAACCAGCTCAAGCAAGTGATGCTAAGTTGCAAAGGATCAGAGAACAAGTGGAGAATGTACTCAGAACAGACTTCATCATCCATGAAGACGGATCTTTGAGATACGGCAGCAGATTGTGTGTACCAAAAGGTCCTGTTCGGGAAGAGTTAATGAAAGAAGCTTACAACTCTCCCTACTCGGTACATTCTGGAGGTACCAAAAAGTACAAAGATCTACGTCAGAATTATTGGTGGCATAGAATGAAGCACGAAGTAGCCAGAAGCGTCGCAAAATGCTTGGTGTGTCAGCAAGTAAAGGCTGAACATCACAGGACAACTGGACTACTTCAACCGTTACCAATCCCAGAATAGAAGTGGCAACACATCACGATGGATTTTATGACTGCTCTTCCTCGCAGCACAAAGGGTAACGATGCTATATGGGTCATTGTGGATCGACTCACAAAGTCAGCTCACTTCATCCTATTTCGAGTTGGCCAATCAACTGAGGCACTAGCAAAGAAGTACATGGAGGTAATAATCTATTTA
This sequence comes from Agapanthus africanus, assembly GCA_030015575.1. NCBI lineage: Eukaryota > Viridiplantae > Streptophyta > Magnoliopsida > Asparagales > Amaryllidaceae > Agapanthus > Agapanthus africanus. Next base: position 351,462,596 of record JASDDO010000006.1, read on the forward strand.
AGATTTAAACTCTTCATAATGTACTATCTCTGATACCCATGAACTCATACAGGAAATTGTGAGACTTCATAGAGTACCGGTCTGCATTGTCTCCGATCGTGACACCAGATTCCGATCGCAATTTTGGCAGAGTCTGCAAGCAAGCTTGGGAACAAGTCTGAACTTCAGCACGGCTTATCATCCACAAACAGATGGTCGGTCGGAATGAACTACTCAGGTCTTGGAGGATATGCTCAGAGCGTGTATGTTAGACTTCAAGAGATCATGGGAAGATCACCTGTATCTAGTGGAGTTCGCATATAATAACAGCTACTAAGCAAGCATAGGAATGACACCTTTTGCAGCATTATATGGAAGGAAGTGTCGATCACCATTAAGTTGGGACGACATCGGAGATAGGGAACTTCTTGGACCAGAGATAATAGTAGCAACCGTTGATGTGGTTCGTACTATCAGGGAAAGGATGCGCATAGCCTAAGATCGACAGAAGCACTGGGCTGATGCAAAGAGACGACACTTGGAGTTCCAGCCAGGAGACCACGTATTCCTGAAGATATCTCCGAACCGTGGAGTGATCCGATTTAGAAGACGGGGTAAATTAAGTCCGAGATACATTGGACCGTTCGACATACTCGAACGAGTCGGTGAAGTGGCATACCGCTTAGCACTTCCGCCCTCATTGGAAGGAGTGCATAACGTGTTCCACGTATCCAAACTCAGAAAGTATGTGAGTGACTCCAGCCATGTTCTTGATCATTCCGTGCTCACTATACAGCCTGACTTGTCTTGTGAGCAACATCATGTGGAGATCCTGGACAGGAAAGTAAAGACACTTCGGAACAAGGAAGTTAACTTGGTCCGGGTAATGTGGAGGAAAGACACTCCAGGAGAATCCACTCGGAAAAGGGAAGATAAAATGCGTGCAAGATACCATCACCTCTTTGTAAACTATTCCTCAAATAAAAGTTGTAAATTTCGAGGACGAAATTTTTGTAAGGAGGGTAGATTGTAACAACTCCAATTTTTGTATACATAAAATTGATTTAAATTTGAAGTATACTTGGGGTATTTAATGTTGCTGTTACCAGTTTAAGTATTTATTTTCCCACAATAATTACAAGAAGGAGCTTGTAGCTCATTGGTAATACCTTGCACTGCTGAACCAAGCCACCAGAGTTCAAATCCCCTGCCCCACATTATTTTTATATTGTTTTTGTTTTAAATTCTTTGGAAGCCCAACAGTCCACACGCCATAACTCCCAAAACTTGAATTGAACTTTAAGAACTAAATATACTAGTGCTTACCCCACGAGACCTCCCACCCCCCGGCACCCCGACTCGGCCGAGTCAGCCGGCGGACCGGCTGACTCGGGCCGGCGCCGCCGGCCGGACTCAGCCGGACGGCCAAGTCCCCAACATGAAAGTTGGGGCTCTTCACCTTCCTAACCCCCCAGCACACTTTAAATTAATGGATCGGTTTCAGAATACCCATTAACACCTAATTACTCAAATTCTAATGAATTTTCTATAATTTTTACATTTTTTATCAAAAACCCTTCACCTACCCTACCCCTAGCCTACCCTATAAATACACTTTCTACCCTCTACCCTCTCATCCCAAAATCCTGAGCCCACTCTATCAAAATCTTCTTAAGAGTTGTGTACTTTGAAAACAAGTTCGCGGCGAAGCTCCGACGAAATTCCGGCGGAAATTCCGGCGACAACCGGCGACGAAGCAACGCCTCGGCAACCCCTTTAGTCCCCCCTCACTCCTTTGCTTAATCGAAACCCGTAAGTCCCATTCTATCTCTCTTTCTTATTCTCTAAAATACGAAATTACAAAACCCGACGGAATCGGAACAAATCCGATTTCCGATTCGGTTTTCTATAAAATTTCATTTCTCACCAATTCAATCATGCTTAAACATCTTATTGTTGACTATTAAACATTTAACAAATAATTTGAACAAGTTTCATCACATGAAATGATAGCCTTTTTAATTTATCGTATTTTCACTTAAATACCACAATATTTCGATTTCACATTTAACCCCCTTAATCTTGCTATACATTTAAAGTAGAGCACGAGATAATGACCTACCTTCCCACACACGCAAATACAACCCTAAACGATATCATCAAAACTTAGAATACGATAAAACAATACTTTCATGTAAATACCATATTCTTAATAAAACCATTCCTAAAAGTTTTGGCTTTGATACACTTTTAAATAAATACCTCTTATTAGGAAAACACGATAAGTTGTGGATATCGATCGTTTATCTAAACCTGACTTTGTGGTGTTTAGGCTAGGCAAGTGAGAAAGGTAACTTTGAAAGGCCCGTCTCACGGTGATTCGTGAGCGGATCCCTTCTTTCCTCATTTGTACTTACCTGGCCACAATTGGCGGTGAAAAGGCGATTTGAAGTATCTAACGACTTGTCGTTTAGACCATTTAGAAATAGACTAGTTGACTTAGGAAACGCTAGAATCTAAAATACGGAAAATTAACATTTTTACAAATAAATACCTTTTACTTTATAAAAACGTTTTCTAAAGGATTAGTATTTACAATTTTTGCAAAGCGCCGCTACAACCCATTTTTGGGGAACCCGTTCGGGATGGTGCGGATTATTGCACATCCTTGGGCTTAGTAGTGCGAGATTCAGACCTCCGCAAGGAGCATTCGGTCTCGAAAGGTTTAAAATACGATATCTTAAGAAAATGAGATTTTTGGAATATAAAATATTTATTAAAATTATTTTTGTATAAATATATGTTTATTTATCATTTAAATATCTATTTTATTATAATATAAATATTCCACATTTTTCTAAAAATCACAAGAATAAATTTTACTTTAAAATACCATGAACTTCAAATAAATCAATATTATAGATAAATACCTTTATTTATAAAAATTAGGATATTTTCACTAGAAATGTCACAATATAAAATCCACCTTCATTACAACCCTAAAGACGAGTAACAAATACTTGAGGTGTATTTTGGAAAAGTGAATAAAAATATTTTTACATAAAACCCCCTCAAGTTTTATAAATTACCTTAAGGACCCTAGCAATTATAAGACTTCGATTCACATTTCTGATTGTCTGACTCGGGCTTGAGTCTGATTAATCTGACTTGAATATGATTCAAGTCAATCTATAATCTACAAGATTCCAATTCAATATGAACACCTGAATCCATGAATCCGATTATTAATTTATACAACTTGATTGAACCGAACCATGGATATATTCCTTTTACATGATTCTCAGTTATTCCATTTACATGACTCTACGATTACAACCGTTTCCTGATATCATGGTTTCGGTCAGTCAGTCAATCACTCATACAACCAATACAATTTACAAGATAACAATAAAATCAAAACACTACGGGGTTTAAGGGGTAGATTGGTACGGAAGGTGTTAAAGGTGGTACGAGGTGGTCAGATTAAGACACCTAACCTATATTCCGTTGCTGTTGTACCGTGGCTTAACGGTTCCTTGTACATTCCGTTTTCCCTGATCTCTAGCATATAGAGACCCCCCTCGTATACACTGGCATCCTTCTGTAACAAGCTACAAACAACATCTTAACACAACATTACAACAATATTATACAACTTTAAAAGATATCTTCTTCTTCTGTCTATTCTACTTCTCTCTTATCTCTGAGACTTACCGAGCGACCTGTTCGCTGACGACATTCTATTTATTTCTTCTTTGAATGTCGTCAGGTGATTTGGACCCGGCAGAGATCGAGCCCTCTCAAGAAGACTTGGAGCAGTTTGCCGAAGACCCTGCATTTTAGTTTCATTATACACTTTTCCTTTCTGTACTTTTCATTTCCTGTTATGCCACTGTTTAGGCATCTTTTTATTTCAGTTGTATTTCCTTTTCATGTATTGTACAAAAGAATGTTAATAAATAAAAGTTGCTGTTTTTTTATTTCTTGTCTCTTGTGTATTTATTTTATATTGCTTAGATACGCTTAGCGTATGTACTTCTGAGTATATACGTAGCGGACCTCGTCGCGTCCCCTTCGCCGTACACCGGGAAGCGGGGCGTGACATCAAGTGAGCCCATGCTCAAGTCGAGCCCCGCGACCGGCCTCCCCCATGCCAAAATGAAAATTATATAATAAATAATTTTGATGTAATTTTTAAGAATAAATATAAGAAAAATGGGCATAAAGTCAAATTTTTGTAAAGCTCATGGCTCATGTACAAAAGAAATGAGCACATGAGGTATGAGATAGGTGAAATGCTATTTTGTAAAGCCCAAGGGGCTATGTATAAATTTGTAAGGCTATATAAGGCAACATGATAATAAAATAAAGGACAATAATTGATTCCCTTAAAAAAACTAGGGTTTGTCCTTCCTTCTCTTTCTTGAAGGTTTTAAACCTCTTTCTCTTTTCTGAATTAAACCAAGAGTTTAACTCTTCTTACTCTAAAAAAAATAATTTTCACCATAAAAACCACGAAGGAGAGCTCAGATCTCTTATCAAATCTCTAAAATGGGAGATTTTTAAGTCTCACCCCCTTTTCTCCAAAATTCAGAGAGGAGGAAGAAGGAGACCCAACTCCAAAAATCCCACTTTGGGGATGATCCGAAGCTTAGGAGAGAATTCAGGGCTCAGGGGAAAAGAAAGAGGCCCCCTTTGATCATCTTCAAAGATTTCTGGAAGTTCAACTCCATTCAAATTTTTTGAAAGTTAACTCCACAAATAAAACTCTTTTGGGAGTTTAACTTCACTCAAGATCCTTTCGGGAGTTTAACTCCTAAAATGTTGGCTAAGCCCATTTTCCTGCAGGAGTTTAACTCATGATCACTTGCCGGGCACGTGAAGTGTTGGCGCCCAGCGCCCACATACCGGGCACGTGAGGCGCTGGCACCCGGCGCCCTCGCGTCTCTCACGTGGCCCGCGGGCGCTCCGCACCCACGTGCCGAGCGCGTGAGGTGTTGGCGCCTGGCGTCCACGCGCCTCTCATGTAGCCCGCGAGCGCCCAGTGCCCACATGCCGGGCGCGTGAGGCACTGGCGCCCGGCGTCCACGTGCCACACACGCATCCTTAGGATGCTTCTCACCCTTCTTTTCATATACGCTCCACACTAAAAATACTTTTCCCGTTAGAAATAAATTTCTAACGGGGCGCTGCTAGCCCCTTCACCCCCAGCCCTCTTTCTAGGTAGTGGGACCCCCGTAAACTCTGCGGGGCCCCCGATACGTCCAAAACATACACACAAACACCGTACATTGAGTTCGCATGACCAGTTTGACCCGTCAATCGGATGTTCCTTCGCTTCAAAAGCGAGGGGTAATTAACGGCAGCTTAGTCCGCGGCTGCCGGAGATTCGGATCCCTTTAATCAATAAATCTCGGCCTATCTTAGGCAGGGAGAGTCTGTAGTATGCCTGAAAAGAGGCGCGCGTTCTTATCTCAATGGGGTGATGAAAAACACCCTACAGATTCTAACACGCTAGGTGGGATCTATCTTTCCTTCCATATTTCGGGTTAAACGTTCATGCGAACTCAATCAACGTATATATCGATTGCCTGTACTGAAATCATACTTCTATTTGCAGGTTAACAACTTTCGATCGCAATCTCGAATGCAGCGACCATGTCCCCTGAGACAAATTTCGTTTCTGACGCAACTTCAATGACTTACGTGGTCAAGATAAATGCCTACGTGATCCTTCCAGCGAGTCTCATAAGGCAGTGGGAGGAGTATCCGCCAATTTGGTTTCGTCATCATCTATTCCGTCGGAAGCGCTCATTTGGTAGAGACCCCGTCAAACCAAGTGGTCAAACTGACCTCAAGGGGAAGGAGGCCAAATGTGGTGGTCTCGAGGCTGCTCCAACCTAAATGCAAGTCGGTGTTCGAATGGCTCTCTATGGCCCCAGCTGGGGGCAAAGCAATCAGAAAAAAAGAAGTTGCCAAACGTCGTGGGCAAGCTTAGGCGATGCCTTCGACGAACGCGCAAGCAGATGTCTTCTCAAGCCTTCACATCACTCGGCCTACGGCGGCTTCCCGAAGAACAGAAGCCTGCCAGGCGCTAAAAATAGAGAAGCTGAGGCAGAATCTGCTCAGATATAGAGCCAACAAAAGGGCCAGGGCTCTGTCCAAGTTGAATTTTATGAAGTTCCAAACCCTGGATTGCTCCACGACCACAGCTGTGCCAGCCATGAAAATCCCCAATTCTTTTGAACCTTTAAGATGGGTCCAGAAGAATGCGATGTCTGCCAAGATTAAGAAGGCAACAATTCAAAATGTGCTAAAAAGAGATGTGTCCACGCTCCGACACAAAAGGCATGACACCCTTTCTTCAGGAGTCTACCAAGCACTTCGTGCAGAACGAAAGCAGCGGGGAAAAACCAAAAAAAGAGCGCCAGCGCCATCCAAGGACCCAGTCAGGCCAACCGTCATTAGTCACCTATCCTTTCTAGAAGAGAAAGGGCCACGACGACGGTCCGAAAAATCAGCCACAAAAGATAAAAAGATAGCTGGACATGTAGTCTACACTGTCTATATGGTGGGCATGCACAGCAAGAGTAAGAACGGGACCACCACATCTCAAATCCAATCTGGTATGAATGTGGCTGCCACTTTCCAAGACCAGCCTTCTCTGAAAGGTAATTAAAACCCTTCCAGTGAAGCTGATAAGCAGAGAGATCTCTCAGTTTATGAGGAGTCAAACTCGGAAAGTGAAGGGGAGCCAATCTTCCGTCTCAAGACCGTAGAGCAACAACTTCTCCAAGATGTCCAAAAGCATCTTATAAATAAAGACAGGGAGATGGCCAAGCTCTATTCGAAGATTGACGACTTGAAAAACGTCGTATTACAGCTCACGGCCCAAGTTGCCTCTCAGCCGTCCAATCAAGCATAAGGCTCTATTCATGAACCAGGAAACGGTGTCCCAAGACAGCCGACGCCTATTCCTTCAAATCCAAAGGTGGGCGAGCCACATAAAAATCAGCCGCGTCCTATATCGGGAAATGTCTTGACTACCGATAATAGCAACCCGCTAACGCAAGATCAAATCATGGATTTGGTCACCAACAAAATCAAAACATTGGTAGCTGAAGCCGGAGCGCAAAAAGATGTCAGCAGTAGCGAGAGACCATAATTTGCTCGATATGATCTGGTAGAGTTTCCTAGTGGCTATGTCATCCCCAAATTCGGAAGATTTGATGGGACGGGAAATACAAATCAGCACATCACACACTTTAAAGCCTCATGCAGGAATACTGGGGGCAATGACGCGCTTCTCCTTCGCCAGTTCGTTAATAACTTAACCGATATCGCTTTCGACTGGTATGCTAGCATACCAGATGGCTCCATTACTACTTTCATCCAAATAGAATCTCTGTTTCGACAAAGGTTCATGAGTGTCAGCGATAAGATCACCATTGCCGACCTCATAAAGACCAAGCCAAAGAACAACGAAAGCAGTACGGACTTTATAATCCGATGGCGCAATCTCTCCGTCAAATATGAACTGCCGATAGAGCAGGACCAATCTGTCATCCTCCTCGTCGGAAATCTCAACATTTGGATGGCCCCGTTTCTATGCACCGCGGGCCTCAAAACATTCTAGGAGTTGACCAGGAAAGTTAGCGCTCAAAGCAGGAGTCCTCCTCTGATTCCCAAAATAACAATAGGTCCTAGAGAAACTGAAAGGACGATAAACGCAAAGGCGGAAATTCTGACGATACTGAATCTTTTAACACTTAGGCTAACCGAATAAGAGAGGGATGAGCGGGCCTAATACCAACCAGTCTCGGAAGCCGGTGTTCGGAGAGGGAGGAGAATCTCCACTGAAAGAGAAATCGGATAAGGTCTATTCTTTCAGAAGGGACAAAATCCGTAAAATATTCAAATATACTCTAAGAAACGGTCTACAATTACCAGAATCAAAATAACCTCAAGAAGCGAATATGACCGATGACCCCAAATATTGCCCCTTTCACAGAGTGATAGATCATGTCATTGAGGACTATTTCGTCTTCAAAGTTTGGGTCGAAAAGCAATACAAGGCAGGAGAGATAGAACTGTCTAAAGGCGTGTTAACAAACAGTCAACCTGCGACCGCCAATTTCATACAAATAGAGACCGAAGCCTTTCAGGAACCTGATTCTCTCAGACATCTGCCTTTCTCTGAAAAGAGCGGACCAAGACAACAAGCTAAGAGCCAAACGAGCAACATTGTCAACAAAAAAGCGATAGACGGGTACACAACCCATACGGTCTACATGATGTAGCTCAGAGGAACATGTCCTCCTACGCCTTATAGCCATGACGATGACGTGGTTGTTGCTATCCAACACCGGCTCGGTTTAGATGACGGAGAGCTCGCTTATGTAATTAAGACAAAGGAGCATGTGGTTCCTGCAGAATCGAGCCCAGGCTCCAACAGTTGATCACTACATCGTTAAACTGGGTACAGTTGACCACCACGTCGTGAAACTAGGAATATTTGACCCCTAAGTCGTTAAACTGGGAGTATAAAAAAAGCCGAAATGATGGGGTAACTCGCAATAAAAATCAGCGAGTAAATTAAAGATGAAAATAAAGCCGAAATGATCAGGCAATCACGAATAAATATTCGAAATGATAAGGCAATCGCGACCTTCGCGATAAGAAAAGCTGAAATGATAGAGCAACCGCAGTAATTTTTTTTTAAAAAACCCTCTAAATAGTGAATGATGAGTCGCTCCTGGTACTATATTCTAGTGTGGCGATGCAGACGCCAACCAAAATTCAAATCCCCAAATGGTGAATGATGAGCCGCTTCTGGTACCATATTCCAGTGCAACGATGTAGCTGCCAACCAAAATCCAAATCCTCAAATGGCGAATGACGAGTCGCTCCTTGTACCATATTCTAGTGCAGCGATGCAGATATCAACCAAAATCCAAATCCCCAAATGGCGAATGATGAGTCACTCCTAGTACCATATTCCAGTGCAGCGATGCAGACGCCAACCAAAATCCAAATCCCCAAATGGCGAATAATGAGTCGCTCCTGGTACCATATTCCACTGCAGCGATGCAGACGCCAACCAAAATTCAAATCCCTAAATAGCGAACGATGAGTCGCTCCTGGTACCATATTCCAGTGCAGCGATGCAGACGCCAACCAAAATCCAAATTCCCAAATGGCGAATGATGAGTCACTCCTGATACCATATTCCAGTGCAGCGATGCAGACGCCAACCAAAATCCAAATCCTCAGATGGCGAATGATGAGTCACTCCTGGTACCATATTTCAGTACAGCGATGCAGACGCCAACCAAATTCCAAATCCCCAAACCTCCAAACGGCGAATGATGAGTCGCTCCTGATACCATATTCCAGTGCAGCGATGCAGACGCCAACCAAAATCCAATTTCCCAAAATTCTCCCAGCCCTACGATTGGTCCCCAAGTTAGCTACTGTATATAATCTACGAGCTCAAATAATTCTCATCACACCCATGCCCCACCACAATCGCCAGTCATATGGCCGGTCTCCGCCCTTGGAATTATGCTCCATTTGGAAAGACCCACTCATGTGTCCTCACAATACATGAGGAGAACAAAACTTACGGGATCCTCACGACTCGTAAGAAAACACTTTCATGGGATCCTTACGGCTCACAAAAGAAAAACAAACTTGGGAGTACCCACGAATCCTAAGGAGAAAGTACACCTACGAGATCCTTTCGACTCGTAGAGAGAAAATAATTTTATGGGACCCTTACGGCTCATAATATTGAAAAGCCTTAGGTGATAGGGACCTAAAAATATCTCTTAAGCCATCGCTCCCCAACAGCAAAGGTAAATGATGAATTGCTCCTGACACTTGTGCTTTAGTGTTAGCAACACCGATGCCGACCCCAACCCTAAAATTCTAAACTTTCGATCCATTAGACCCTTAAGTCTTTAAACTGGGAACATATGACCTCTAAGTCGTTAAACTGGGAACATATGACCTCTAAGTCGTTAAACTGGGAATGAGGGAAATCCTCTCACGATAAGTGATGATTTGCTCTTGGTACCATATTCCAGTGTAGCGGTGCTGATGCCAAACCAAAACCAAAATCCCCAAATCCTCTCATGGCAAATGATAATTCGCTCCTGGTACCATATTCCAGTGTAGCGATGTTGATGTCAACCCAAATTATATCAAATCAGCAAGACAACCAACAACCTGTTGGTGATATATGCCTAGAGGCCATTATTGTATAGTACTGGATTGTATATTATATTTTGAAAGTTTAAGATATACACGGATATAATAACAGTCTTCCTCAAAATGATAGTATGCTATCTGGTTTGATTCTATTTTAACACATGTATATGTTTCTTTTAACATATCGCTAATACATGTTGATAAAGTCCTTAGGATCTTTGCTTGTCTACCAGCGTTGTGATGGCAGTCATACTAATGGGGGCTGGGTAGTCTATAAGCACATCCTTATACTTGTCCCTAGTCGTAGGATTATCGAGACATGGCATCAATACTCAAGAGTAGACTAGTGTATACGCTTCTCATCCCAGCAGGGGAGATGACCTGTCCCACAGCCATTGGTATGTCGTATCGGAGATAGTATACAGGTGCTCATTGGGTTATGAGTTACACTGGACGGACTCAATGGGAACTGCTGGTTGGTATTATACCTATCGTCAGTTAGCAGTTCCTGGGTGGCATAAGTACATGTTATTACGTTGACTTGACATCACTATTCGTTTCGAGTATGTTCCCACTGTACTTAGATTACTACCCTACCACGACTCAAATGAGTCGTGCAAACAAGTAGTAATTGGGTACAGTCCCGAAGCACTTGGAGGCAGTAGGGGTTAGATAGGATTCGTCTCTTCTGGTATTAGGAGTTGATATCGCGCTGTGTTCGGATAGTATAACATTTCAGATATATAAAATATTATTTTTGGAATTTAAATAATAAAATAATATATTTCACGAAAACTATTCGAGTATGAATTTGGGGTTTTCGTAAAATAGTATAATTATATACCAATATTTGGAAAATATTTGGAGATTTATATGAATTATTAATTAAAAAGGTATTTATTGGATTTGGATATTTTATAAATAATTATGCAATTAATTATATGCAAGTTTATTTTAAACTTGATTAGTGCACTACTAATCATGATTAAGCCAAATCCACTTTTGTATTAATTATGGTTAGTGCACCATGACATGTTGTGTTGATTCATGCATGGCTTCTTGTATTTGTGGTAAATGGTTTTTAAAAGAGAAAAGAAAAGTAAAAAGAGACTGTTCACCGCCGAAAACAGGGATGAACCGAGATGGATCGTCTTACCTGAATTTGGGGGCAGATGCTATTTGGATTTATCCGTCCACCTCTCCGAAAATACCAAGTTGATTTATAGCACTATGTATCGGAGGTTTGGACGGATACGGCCGTTATAGCAGATTTCGTCAGATTCCCCCCATTTCTGAGGGGTTTTTTTAATTGTGGGAACGCTCTTCCCTGCAGGCGCAAACCTCTGCAGTTAATTACTTTACCGCATCGCGATAACCACTTTCTCCTGTTCCGGAAGTTCACTTCATGTCGTGTGTATTTGCTTTATTTTTGGTTGCCCGTGGATTGTATACGGAGACTAATTTATGTCGTTGCCCGTAGGGCACGGATCAGTCCAAATCCGTATATTTTAGATTCGGGTTTTTATTTAAGGACCGTTAATCTAGTTTGAGATTAAGATCGACTTAAATGTATGTGAGCATTTGTGGCTCAATTTGTTTTTTGTTAAGAATACATTAGTACAATTTAAGACTAAGATCCACTTAACGAGATTTTAGGATCATTTTTATTTCAGATCCAACAAAAAAACATTTGGGCTCTATTGTTTTAGTTTAGAGACGTTTCGGTCCATTATCGCCGTTTTGGAGGCGAATATTAGTTTAGAGACATTTCGGTCCATTATCGCCGTTTTGGAGGCGAATATTAGTTTAGGGACATTTCGGTCCATTATTCATCCAGTACGCACGTGTATTTGTTACGTGGAGGAATGAACAATAGAGATATAGACTGTGCCCAATTTGGGGCATAATCTGATTTGAGGCGTGCACGTCAGTTTGGACGTGCATCAGCGAAAGAAGTTGTTGGTCGACGGGACCCGCCACCTCTCTGAAAACGTTGAGAAATTACAACGACATATATCAGAGGTGTGAAGAGATGTACCATTAAACCAAATCCTGTATTTGAGGGAAAAGGGTTGTTGTGGACTTAAGAATTTAAGACAAATATCCACTTAACAACATTTTAGAATTTTCTTTATTTAAGACCTAGCAACAGAGCATTTGGACTCGGTTGCAAGACTTTAGCAACTTAGCCAATTTGGGCTTTAGTCTGCTTACTCTCCCTTTTTTTTGAAAAAGCGCTAAGCACTTATTTGGGCTCTATTTATTCAACCTTTATTTTTTTATGTAAAAAGTGTCGAGCACTTATATGAGTTCTGACTCCCACATATGATCATATGGGACTTTTAGTCATGGAGATTGCCTAATAAGTATTGAACACTTTACTCCTTTTGTCTTTATATGGAGTGCTAGACACTCTTTATGGCGTCCACGTAGGGAGCGAGTAAGACGCTGCCTAATGAGTGTTGAGCACTCAGCCATTTTGGGCTTCTTGTGGAGTGCTACGCACTCTTTTCTTCTATGGCGTCCACGTGAGGAACATGTGCGGCGCTGAGCGCTGCCCAGTGAGTGCTAAGCACTCTTTCTCTTCTGTAGCGCCCACGCGAGAAACATGTGGGGCGCTGGGCCCTGCCTAGTGAGTGCTAAGCACTCTTCTCTTCTCTTTTGCGGCGCCCGCATGGGGAGCATGCGCGGTGCTGGGCGCTGCCCAGTGGGTGCTAAGCACTATTTCTCTTCTGTGGCGTTCACGTGAGGAGCACGTGCAACGCTGGGCGCTGAATTCTTTTCTCCTCCGTTGATAGCATTTTTGCCCATTAATAATCAATAGGATCTTTGTTTTGCAGATCCAGGATCAAGCTTTCATTTTTAAGAACCAAGTTTTTTATGAGGACTAGGTTTCTCTTATATGCATTGTTTTGAAGAATTCATTTCCTAGTTCTTTTCCAAATCTTTGATTCTCAAGAACAAGTTCTTCCCGGTGAGAATTAAATTCACAACTTGGGGGAGACTTGTCTTGTAGATCTCAGATCCAGAGAAAGAACTAAGTTCTTTTAAAAGTGTTAAACCCTTCAATAGGTAAATGAGATATTTTTATCTCTATTTCTTTTATTTACCTAGAGTTTTTAAGGAGGGAGATCTTCTTCCTTGAGAATTTAATTCTCTGTTCCTTTTGAAACTCTTTTTTTAGATCTCCTCTGCTTTTTTTTTTGTAAAAGCTTGCCGGGGGGGGGGAGGGGGGGTCCGTCTATTTCAGACTTGAAGTTTTGGGTCCTTTATATAGCAGAGGCAATTTGTTAATTAGCTCTGAAGAAATCTCTCGTTAAAAGATCCCAATTGATTTTGGGAATTTATCCCACTATTGGATCTTTGATCCAAGAGTTTCTGTTTTATAGAACATATTTTCTTGTTTCTAATAAGATTGGGGAAATATTTTCCATATGTAAAGTTTTATTCTGTGAAATGGTGATTTTTAATCACCGTTGGATTTTTAATCTAAGGGTTCTCTGCTTTACAGATGGCAATCTTTCTTATTTAGAAAGATTGAGAGAATATATCCCAAAATAGTATTTTATTCTATGATCCAATTTAGGAAATGTTTTCTCCCGACATAATTTAATTTTACATTTTTGATGATTTATCATCTCCGTTGGATTTTTGATCCAACGGCTCTGTTTAACAGAGAGTAGAATTTAATTCTACCTGCACGCCGAGGCTCACGTGTTGTGCACGTGAGGCGCCACTTGAGAGTTTTAACTCTTATTTAATTTAAGAGATTCTTTTGTGCTTTGCACACTGGCGCTCACGTGAGGAGCACGTGAGGCGCCACCATAGGATTTAATCATATCGGTGTTGGCGCCTTTGTGGATGGCACGTGAGGCGTTGTCTCGTTAATTTTGAACGGAGCTTTGCTCTTTTTTGGGGGGAAACAGAGACATGGGAGACATGGAAGCATGGGCATGAGAGAGAGTGAGAGTAAGAAAGAGAGAGAGAGAGAGAGAGGGACGGCCTCTTGACCATGGCTCCCATCTCATTACCCCATCCTTCTTCACGTCATTATGTTCTTCAACCCCTCCTTCATCTTCATCTCCTTCTTCTCATCCTTTACTTCCACTACCACCTTCAAAACATCTCAAAATCCTCATCAAAACCCTACACCACCTTCAATAAAAATGACCACCATCTCATCCTACACCCTATAACAAGCTCAAGTTTGGATTTTGAGCAACTTGCACTATCTTGGAATTTTCTTCAGTTGCTCTAAGAGATAAACCCTTCACCTTTCTTCTTGTTATTTAGTTTCTTAACTTCCTAGTTATGTTTAGAGTTCGATTAAGCTAGATTAGCGACCTTGGAAATTTCTAGAATGATTTTAGTAGGTGATCTAAGTTGTAGAGATGTAATTGAGGTTTAGTTAGTGAACCTAAACCCTTAGTGATGATAATCCTGGACAACTTGAGAGTAGAACCCCAAAACACGAACTTAGAAGTTTCCCGATGTCAGTTTTTGGCGAATTGTGATATCTCTGTAGAATCTGCTATGACTCGAGAGCTCTATAAAATAAATTCCCATCATAGAGAGGTGTGCAGGCCACATAGAATTTTTCCCAGAGACCCGAGACCCCAACTCCTATTGCAGGCCGCAATTTTAATCCCCCAGGCCGCAATTTGCGGCCTGGTCTTGATATATTGGTGTTGATTTTGTTCCATGGCCCTGTTATGTGATATGTAGACCTACCCTATATACAAAATCTTCTAATTTTACCTAGGGTAGAATCTGATAGTGTTTTTCCATATTGCTGATTGCGGGTTTCCGATTTCTGAAAACTTGTTTTTGGTATTTGAGTTTTGGTACGGTCGTTGGACGTTCGTATATCAACGCTGAGGATTATTTGGTTGTTCTTGCATGCATAGGTTATATGTTCTAACCTATAAGCACTTCACGTGCCGTATCGGTTTCGGATTTGGTTTTGATACCATTATGATGTGCAGTGATTTGTAGATACATTCGCGTAGACTTCCGAGACGACGAAGAAGAACAAGAAGTTCATCGACTTCGGCTAAAGTAAGGATATTGCAGGTGAGTAGATCTA
This sequence comes from Agapanthus africanus, assembly GCA_030015575.1. Classification (NCBI taxonomy): domain Eukaryota; kingdom Viridiplantae; phylum Streptophyta; class Magnoliopsida; order Asparagales; family Amaryllidaceae; genus Agapanthus; species Agapanthus africanus. The sequence continues at coordinate 351,477,873 of JASDDO010000006.1, forward strand.
TATCTATGAGGGAAGTCGGGTAGATGGCGTATAACACTCCCGCATCTATAATAATGGGAGAATCAATATATCGAATATATTTTTAGAAACCTATGATTACGAACTTACGAATATAAAACGAGATTGAGTATGAGATGATATGATGAAACACGATAACATGATGCTTGATATGAGGATGTGAGGCGATGTGAATACACAAATACATTGCCAAGATATGTTATAAGATTGATATAGATATGATGTGAGATTGAGATAGATATGATATGAGGATGATATGGATATGATATGAGATTGATATAGATCAGATATGAGATCGATATAGATATCGCAAGAGATTGATATACATGTATATGCATATATGAGAATACGAGATGATGTTATGTATCAGGACGATGGATCCTTATTCTGATTTGATGACACCGTACGATAGATTATACCGCACGTGATATAATACCGGATGATCGATCCACACTCTCGACTCGAGAATGATGTACGAGGATTATATCACATCTGATACTATGAGGCTGGATCACCGACTTATGGAATTGTCTTGATTCAGAGAATCATTGCTTCTAAACACCTTAGTGGAGAATGGGTTATATTTGATTATCCAGGGGTAGTTACATATCTTATTACTGTTTATGTTATGCTGTATTATTTTCCCGTGACATACGTACTATGTTCCTAGCATTACCTTGATATGGCATCGTCTCCTCGTACACCTGCACTATTAACCGATGATGCGCATGTTGCACATGCATAGATTTGTCGGCTCACACATTCATCATCGGTAATTACCATACCACTTACACGGTAGAATTGTTACACCACTCTATTGTTCAGTAATTATTACATGACATGCTTACATGATAATACTTGAGATACTTACAATATGGTTCTATGCTTGCATATACTGCACTTTATGGTTACATGCATTGAGATGCTGTTTTCATGAGATCTATGGATTTGAGAACCGCTGATATATTTCAAAGTCTTATGATTATTTTAAAAACACAGTTTCTCGTGATGTGATTTATGGCGTCCACCATAAGTTTTCTCGGTTCTGAGCCATATGATTACCCGATTCGAGGAGTGAGGAGGCACCGTCTGCGGTGCATAGTGTACCTGGTATGGTACCCCAGTGCAAGAAGATCGTATACATAGATGATGAGCCTGGCAGGGGATGCACTACCTACCGGTGATAGTTTGGACTCGACGGTTATCCGGAGGATACCGACCAGAGTCGTGAGTTCAGATGGATATAAGGGCCGATCCAATGATGCGGCGCCTGAGATATAAGGATTTACGTGTCGATACTGAACACGAGTTTTATGATATTTCAAGTGTCGATATTGGACACTCAGGTTTCATGATGATTGATGTGTCGTTGATGGACACACGTTGGTTGATACACATGCCTACATGCATACATATTCAGATGACTATCATTACATACTTTTACTGGCATGACTTTGTTGTACACATATGTTTACAAATTCACCCTAGATACCATAGTATCACCTTTATATTACAACATGACTTAGGGATCGTTGTTCATTCGTTTTCTACCTGCTGGTATTTTCTACTCAAGAGTTTGCAACCCACCCCCGTTGTGCCACAGTTTTCTTGCAGATTCAACCGTTTGAATCAGTAACGGCTCACTGGCATACAACTTTCTTTAGGGTGTTTTACTTTGGTATGTGGGATACACATTTGGATCATGACCATCCTTGTACCTATTTATTTTGTTGTATCTAGTTAAAGTTCCATCAACTAGAAACTAAACTTTGTATATTTGGTAGACTTAGACACAGACTTGTGTATTTCTCGAGACTTAGTGCGAGATGGGTGTTTTGTCACTTATTTGAGCTGGATGATGTCTTGGTTTACTTATTCTCTTTCTGTGATTGATTTTCGCCATAGTGCGTCGTATATTTATACTTAATTGCGTGGTTGTGATTTTGCTGATGGGCGAAGAGCTAGCTCCCGCTTGGGGATGCCTATATTATTGCATATATATGATTTTGGATCAAAATATACAAGGGAGGTGCTGCCCAAAATTTCAAGGACGAAAATGTTTTCAAGGATAGATTGCAAACTGTTGCATTTTCACATAATGCTATTTATACTTTAAAAGAAGGCTTAAATTCTTTATGCCGATATTTCAAAACTACACTTCTACTATTTTCCGCAAAAAAGGATTAGATTTCTGAGCTTTGGCTTATTTGATTTACGGCGGGATCCTCTAGACTTCACGTAATTCTCGTGCCGGTCACGTGCCAATTCCGGGTCGTGACAGATAGCCATTACACAAAGTCCCTTGCCAGGGCAAGCAAGATTTACTGGTAGGTACACCAGTAGTTTTTCAGGGTGTATTAGGCTCTACATTGACACGACTTATTGCGCTATTAGGGGTCTGACGGTTACCACCCCCTAGGCCCGATATGCAATACCCTTTTACTAACAGACCGGACTGTACGGAGATTGTCATAGATAAACTCAGTAGGAGTTCGTATGAATTTGCTCGTTGGCCTTTTTATCGATACCTGGGTAGCCGTTATGTACAGCTAGTGCCACTGACGGACTTATGTTTAAATCCACTGCCAGCGTACTGTCGAGTCTTTAGAATCCCACACAGAGGGTTTCTCTACTTCAGGAGAAACGATGTAGAGACCGTATGGTTTTACGTGTAGGGTTCCGATCATATACGTGCACTAACTGCACGGATGTTGTTCGGACGGATAAGACTAGTGGGCTTTGGTTTAAGCCGGATTCTAGTATTATATTATTGGATTATTATTATCTCATTATATTCGTATTTTTCGGAATAAGAATACGGGTATGTATATAAAATGAGGGCATTCTTGTAATTTTATAAGAGATGCTTCTAGAAGGGGACACCTCATTATTTGGATACATCTATTTTGGAAATAAATTAATGAGGTAGAAAATGGAGATATTTGTGGCATGGTGAAGCATGGCTTGTTTTCATTTGTTTATTTGTTTGGACTCACTATTCAAGCATGGTTGATATTTTCGATTAGAAAATTTTGCATGCTTGATGGGGGTAAGGCAATGAGCCATCCTTCACAAGCCAACCCTTAGCTCAATTGCAACTTTTCTTTCTCTCTCCATTTTTCATTTCCTTCTTCCTCAAGACCTTAAACCTACACATAAGATGTGAATCATAAGGTCACTTGAGATTAAATACTCCAATAAACACTCTACTTCTTTTAAGCTACCTAGATTAGCGAACTAGGTATCTTAGTTATCTCGGTTTAGAGCTTGGAGCTTGAAGCATAGACTCTCGGATGGATCATTTTCGATACGAGGAGGCCGACGATCAAGCGCGATTCGGATCTTCGAGGAGCTCAAGCTAAAGAGGAGAATGTAACGACTATATTTTTATTGTACAAAATTTTTTTAAGTTAATGTACAGATTAGAGTTTGTAAGGCTGAGTATACTTTAAAAGTTGCTTTTATTTAAGAACAGTAAGAAGCAATTTGTAGCTCATTGGTACAGCCTTGCACTGCTGTGATATAGCCCATGTGTTCTAATACTATCAGCCACATATATTTTTTTCTGAACTTTTATATTAAACTTTTTGGAAGCCCAAAATTTTACACGTGCACTGCACGTAAAAAATAAAAAGTCTGAGAAAACAAACATGTGCAAAATGATATTTATACAGGCATGGACACGCGACTCAAATCCCAGCACCCAACTCACCATAATGGCTGGTGAGACCGGGTATAATCCCAGCGCAGATGTAACAACCCTAATTTTCTTATACACTTTTTCTATACAAATTTTTTTAAAATTTTCAAAATCCACAAAGGGGTATTTTAGCCTGAGCACAAGATATAGGTAATTATTTTATTTTTAATTACAAGCTACAAGAATGTAATAACTCCATTTTTAGTGTACAAGAAATTATTTTAAATTTAATGTATATTTGGAGTATTTACTCTTACTGCTATCATTTTAAGTAATTAAATAACACCATAATTACAAGAAAGAGCTTGTAGCTCATTGGTAACACCTTGCACTGCTGAACCAAGCCACCAGAGTTCAAATCCCATGCCCCACATTATTTTTATATTTATTTTGTTTTAAATTTTTGGAAAGTCAACAGTCAAAACGTCATAACTCACAAAACTTGAACTGAAGACAAAAAGTTAGATGCACCAAAATTCCCCCCAGGAGATTCCCCACCCGACGAGCCTTCGACTCGGCTGAGTCGGCCGGCGGACCGGCCGACTCGGGCCGGCGCCGCCGGCCGGACTCGGGCCGGCGCCGCCGGCCGGACTCGGCCGGACGATCGAGTCGTCAACACGGAAAAAGTCCGTGTTGACATGGTCTTCTCACCTGCATACACTAAATTCTCAGATCGGTTATCAAATTCTCAATAAATCACTTTTACTCCAAAAATTTAATGTTTTTTATATATTATATATATATATTTTTAAAACCCTAACCCTAGCCTAACCCTATATAAACACCCTTACCCTCTACCCTCTCACCCTACATTCCTAAATCCACTTTCTAAAAATTTCAAGAGAACTTGGTACGTCGGAAAACGAGCGAAAGGCGAAGCGCTGCCGAAATCGACGGCGAAATCCCGACGATCGTACTAGGACCTCTTCACGACGTTTCGACGCACCGACAAACCCACTACCTTCCAATCACTCTCTAGCGTTGTCCAAACCCGTAAGTCCCTTTTTTCTACCTTTCTATTCTTTCATAAAATACGACTTTTTAAAATCCGACGGAAATCGGAACAAACCGATTTTCGATTCGATTTTCTATCAAAACTCACTTATCACTAATTCCATAATGCTTAAACATCTTCATGTTGACTACTAATCACTTAAAAATCAATTTGAACAAGTTTTCACACATGAAATGATAACTTTTGCAAAATACCGTATTTTTGCACCTAAATATCACCATGTTTGGTTTATCACATTTAACCCCTAAACTTTACTATACCTTAAAATAGATCATGAGACAATGACCTAGCTCCACACACACTCATATGTAATCATAACACACTACCTTGAAAACTTAAAATACGATAAAACAAGATTTTTCATTAAAATACCATTTTCTTTATAAACCTTTTCTAAAAGTTCTAAATTGTACACAATTTTAAAACAATATCTTTTAAAAGGAAAATACGATATGTCGTGGACATCGATCGTTTATCTAAACCTGACTTTGTGGTGTCTAGGCAAGTGTGTCTAAGGCGAGTGGTTACTTAATTAGGTCCACTACTTGTAGTGGAGAGCCTCCCACTCACCTGGCACTTACCTGGCCGCAATTGGCGGTGAAGAGGCGATTTGAGGCTTCTATGATTTATCGTTTAGACCATTTAGAAATAGCTTAGTTGGTTTAGGAAACTCTAGAATCTAAAATACGAAAATTTACACCCTTTTTCAAATAAATACCTTATCTTTACAAAACCGTTTTCTAAATGATTAGTATTTATTAAATCTTTGCAAAGCGCCACTACAACCCATCTTTGGGGAACTCGTTAGGGATAGTACGGTTTATCGTGCACCCTCGGGCTTAGTAGTGCGAGATTCAGACCTCCGCAAGGAGCATTCGGTCTCGAAAGTTTTAAAATACGACATTTAAGAAAAATGAGATTTCGAGAAAATTAAAATATTTATTGAAAATTATTCTTGTATAAACATATATATATTTATCATTTAAACACATATTTTATTATCAGATAAAGTTTCCACCTTTTCCTAAAAATTACAAGATTAAAAGTTACATTAAAATACCATGAATTTCAAATAAATCAATATTACAAATTAATACCTTTATTAGGATATATTCACTAGAAATATCACTAAATAAAAATCACGCTCATTATAACTATAAAGACGAATAATAAATACTTGGGGTGTATCTTGAAAACTATACAAAAGTATTTTTACATAAAACCCTCTCAAGTTTTATAATTTACAATAAGGACCCTAACAATTATAGAACTTTAAATTACATTTCTTTTGGTCTGACTCGGGTTTGAGTCTGATTATTTCTGACTTGAATATGATTCAAGTCAATCTACATTCTTTAATATCCCAACTCAATATGAACACATGAATCCCAAAATCCAGTTAACAATCTATACAACTTGACTGAATCAAACCATGGATATACATCCATTATTTCGTTATTCCATTTACTTGATTATGCGGTTACAATCTATTTACTGATATCATGGTTTTGGTCAGTCATCCAACTTACACAATACAATACACAATACAATCAAAACACTACGGGGTTTAAGAGGTAGATTGGTACGGAAGGTGTTAAAGGTGGCACGAGGTGGTCAGATTAAGACACCTAACATGAATCCAATTGCCGTTGTTCCGGGTTGTATAACGGAGCCTTGTACTCTATTTTCCGTTTGCCCTGGTCTCTAGCATATAGAGACCCCCCTCGTATAAACTGGCATTCTTCTGTACCAAGCTACAAACAACAGCGTTAATATAACATTACATCAACTAGTATACAACTTTAGAAGTTACCTCTTATTCTGTCTTTTCTAATTCTTCTTTATCTTTGGGACTTACCGAGTGACCTGTTCGCTGACGACATTCTATTTCTTTCTTTCTTGAATGTCGTCAGGTGTTTCGGACCCGTCAGAGATCGAGCCCACCGGTGAAGACTTGGAGCAGTTTCACGAAGACCCCAAGCTCTAGAAATTGTACCTTGTTCTATTAAGTATATTCAATTCCTGTTATGCCATTGTTTAGGCATCGCTTTTCATTCCAGTTGTATTTACTTTTCATGCATTGTACAAAAGAATGTTATTAATAAAGTTGTTGTTATTTCTATATCTCTTGTCTTTTGTGATTTACTTTTATATTGCTTAGATACGCTTAGCGTATGTACTTCTGAGTATATACGTAGCGGGCCTCGTCGCGTCCCCTTCGCCGTACACTGGGAAGCGGGACGTGATAGGTTTTGTTGGTGGCCCATGCAGATCAGAGCTGTATGAATCCCTATCATGCAGTTCTGGTCTGCATGAACAATCTAAGCAATATAACATAAGAACCGGCAACTAAAACATTCTTTACAATCCATGTTTCTTGAATCTTACAAATTTCTATTCCCTGAATCTTATCATTTCATGTATTTGAATCTGTCCTAACCCAAAATTTTCTTCAAGGTTATGGATTCCCCGAACAATACCAGCACCAATGTCAACAACACCCCTCCCGCACTACCTCTCGCACCAGCTGTTCCTGCACCACCCACCGAGCAAACAGTGCTACTTGAGGCGATTTGCAGCCTTCTTGAGGGACAGCAACAACTATTGAACCGTCCTGAAACCGACGGACTGAGAGTAAAGCAATTCAGGGCTTTACATCCCAAGCAGTTCTCTGGTAAAGGAAGCCCTCTTGAAGCTGAAGAATGGGCACAAAGTATCGAAGATGATTTGGCAGCAGCACAAGTGCCAGACATAGCTTGGGTCGGTGTGGCGAAACTACAACTCACGGATAATGCTCGCAACTGGTGGAAGACGGAAGAAAGCCGTCTGGTACAGCCAATTGAATGGAAGACTTTTCGCGAGAAGTTCGACGCGAAATACTTCCCTGTGACTACCAGGTTTGCAATGGAGCAGCAGTTCATTCATCTACAACAAGGATCGATGTGGGACAAATCAGTAGATGAATACGACGTTGAATTCACCATGTTAAGCCGATTCGTAGCACACTTGATACCGACGGACGAAATCAGAGCCCGTCGCTTCCAATAAGGACTGGACACGGAGATTCAGGCTGCTCTAGCCACGGGAAAATTTCTGACACATGAAGATACTTTGGAAGCTACCCGCAGTTATGAGGCAGTGATTAAGGCGAGGGGCAGACCCCAATCTGCCGGTTTGAAACGCCCTGCTACTCAAATGGCAGGAGGAACCTCTTCCAGGCCATCGTTTGAACCCAGGAGAACTGAAGAAATTTGCCATTACTGCCATAGAAAGGGACACTTGTGGAAGGACTGTAGGCGCGCAAAAAGCCTGTGTCTAATTTGTGGCGCATCCAACCACGGAATTGGGAACTGTCCTTACAATAGCAACTCAACTCACACACCCACCAACTACCCGCAGCGGCCAACCATTTAGGCTCCTGCAACTCGTCCTGCACTATCTGCTCCACCACCTGCACAGCCTACTCGCCAATTCCAACAAGCAATGAAGGACATGCCTAGAAGGCAGAAAAACAGGCCTCAAAGGCAGAATGTGCCTCCAGGTAGAAGAAATGTACCACGGCGGCAGACCTTTACATTAGAAGCCATAGAAGCCGAGACTGTAGGTCAAGGTAACACCGGTAAGCCTTTTTCACCATCGTATCACTTTTATACACTACATTCACCAAACTTCCTAGCACTGTTACACTTTTCTTTTACAAATTTCGAGGACGAAATTTTTATAAGGAGGGTAGAATGTAACAACCCTAATTTTCTTATACACTTTTTCTATACAAAATTTTTTAAAATTTTCAAAATCCATAAAGGGGTATTTTAGCCTGAGCACAAGATATAGGTAATTATTTTATTTTTAATTACAAGCTACAAGAATGTAATAACTCCATTTTTAGTGTACAAGAAATTATTTTAAATTTAATATATACTTGGAGTATTTACTCTTACTGCTATCATTTTAAGTATTTAAATAACACCATAATTATAAGAAGGAGCCTGTAGCTCATTGGTAACACCTTGCACTGCTGAACCAAGCCACCAGAGTTCAAATCCCATGCCCCACATTATTTTTATATTTATTTTGTTTTAAATTTTTGGAAAGTCAACAGTCAAAATGTCATAACTCACAAAACTTGAACTGAAGACAAAAAGTTAGATGCACTAAAATTCCCCTCAGGAGATTCCCCACCCGATGAGCCTTCGACTCGGCCCGACTCGGCTGAGTCGGCCGGACTCGGCCGGACGACCGAGTCGTCAACACGGAAAAAGTCCGTGTTGACCTGGTCTTCTCACCTGCATACACTAAATTCTCAGATCGGTTATCAAATTCTCAATAAATCACTTTTACTCCAAAAATTTAATGATTTTTAATGTTTTTTTATATATTTTTTTATATATTTTTTAAAAACCCTAACCCTAGCCTAACCCTATATAAACACCCCTACCCTCTACCCTCTCACCCTACATTTCTAAGTCCACTCTCTAAAAATTTCAAGAGAACTTGGTACGTCGGAAAACGAGCGAAAGGCGAAGCGCTGCCGAAATCGACGGCGAAATCCCGACGATCGTACTAGGACCTCTTCACGACGTTTCGACGCACCGACAAACCCACTACCTTCCTATCACTCTCTAGCGTTGTCCAAACCCGTAAGTCTCTCTTTTCTACCTTTCTATTCTTTCTTAAAATACGATTTTTTAAAACCCGACGGAAATCGGAACAAACCGATTTCCGATTCGGTTTTCTATCAAAACTCACTTATCACTAATTCCGTAATGCTTAAACATCTTCATGTTGACTACTAATCACTTAAAAATCAATTTGAACAAGTTTTCACACATGAAATGATAACTTTTGCAAAATACCGTATTTTTGCACCTAAATACCACCATGTTTGGTTTATCACATTTAACCTCTAAACTTTACTATACCTTAAAATAGATCACGAGGTAATGACCTACCTCCACACACACTCATATGTAATCATAACACACTACCTTGAAAACTTAGAATACGATAAAACAAGATTTTTCATTAAAATACCATTTTCTTTATAAACCTTTTCTAAAAGTTCTAAGTTGTACACAATTTTAAAACAATATCTTTTAAAAGGAAAATACGATATGTCGTGGACATCGATCGTTTATCTAAACCTGAATTTGTGGTGTCTAGGCAAGTGTGTCTAAGGCGAGTGGTTACTTAATTAGGTCCACTACTTGTAGTGGAGAGCCTCCCACCCACCTGGCATTTACCTGGCCGCAATTGGCGGTGAAGAGGCGATTTGAGGCTTCTATGATTTATCGTTTAGACCATTTAGAAATAGGTTAGTTGGCTTAGGAAACCCTAGAATCTAAAATACAAAAATTTACACCTTTTTTCAAATAAATACCTTATCTTTATAAAACCGTTTTCTAAATGATTATATTTATTAAATCTTTGTAAATCGCCACTACAACCTACCTTTGGGGAACTCGTTAGGGATAGTACGGTTTATCGTGCACCCTCGGGCTTAGTAGTGCGAGATTCAGACCTCCGCAAGGAGCATTTGGCCTCGAAAGGTTTAAAATACGACATTTAAGAAAAATGAGATTTCGGGAAAATAAAATATTTATTGAAAATTATTCTTGTATAAACATATGTATATTTATCATTTAAACACATATTTTATTATCAGATAAAGTTTCCACCTTTTCCTAAAAATTACAAGATTAAAAGTTACATTAAAATACCATGAATTTCAAATAAATCAATATTACAAATTAATAACTTTATTAGGATATATTCACTAGAAATATCACTAAATAAAAATCACGCTCATTATAACTATAAAGACGAATAATAAATACTTGGGGTGTATCTTGAAAACTATACAAAAGTATTTTTACATAAAACCCTCTCAAGTTTTATAATTTACAATAAGGACCCTAACAATTATAGAACTTCAAATTACATTTCTTTTGGTCTGACTCGGGTTTGAGTCTGATTATTTCTGACTTGAATATAATTCAAGTCAATCTACATTCTTTAATATCCCAACTCAATATGAACACATGAATCCCAGAATCCAGTTAACAATCTATACAACTTGACTGAATCAAACCATGGATATACATCCATTATTCCGTTATTCCATTTATTTGATTATGCAGTTACAATCTGTTTACTGATATCATAGTTTTGGTCAGTCATCCAACTTACACAATACAATACACAATACAATCAAAACACTACGGGGTTTACGGGGTAGATTGGTACGGAAGGTGTTAAAGGTGGCACGAGGTGGTCAGATTAAGACACCTAATATGAATCCAATTGCCGTTGTTCCGGGTTGTATAACGGAGCCTTGTACTCTATTTTCCGTTTGCCCTGGTCTCTAGCATATAAAGACCCCTCTCGTATACACTGGCATTCTTCTGTACCAAGCTACAAACAACAGCGTTAATATAACATTACATCAACTAGTATACAACTTTAGAAGTTACCTCTTATTCTGTCTTTTCTAATTCTTCTTTATCTTTGGGACTTACCGAGCGACCTGTTCGCTGACGACATTCTATTTCTTTCTTTCTTGAATGTCGTCAGGTGTTTCGGACCCGTCAGAGATCGAGCCCACCGGTGAAGACTTGGAGCAGTTTCACGAAGACCCCAAACTCTAGACATTGTATATTGTTCTATTCAGTATATTCAATTCCTGTTATGCCATTGTTTAAGCATCACTTTTCATTCCAGTTGTATTTACTTTTCATGCATTGTACAAAAGAATGTTATTAATAAAGTTGCTGTTATTTCTATATCTCTTGTCTCTTGTGATTTACTTTTATATTGCTTAGATACGCTTAGCGTATGTACTTCTGAGTATATACGTAGCGGGCCTCGTCGCGTCCCCTTCGCCGTACACTGGGAAGCGGGGCGTGACAGCAAACGGTTGGCCCGTAGGGAATGGCCCCCATTCTTTCCACACCAGTCTCTTGGCCTACTCCCATTACCCCCATGCTGGTTATTTTTTCCTGCAATTATCTAGAGAATTGATTTTCATCATAAATTTCATTTTTAATTCTCTCTTCAATTCTAAAAACCCTAATTTTACATTATAAATATAACCCTATATCCCAGCCCTCTTCATTCCGAAATCTCTTGTCAAAAATTCTCAAAATTTCCTAAGTCAAAGAAGAGTACAAGTTGGGTTAGCCCAATGTCGCTTTCCGGCGAGGATTCAAGACGTTTTCGGCGACTCCGCGATACCATGACGATCTCAATCCTTTCCTCTCTCTAATCTTAACCCACACCACTTGTAAGTTCCATATGTTTTTCTCTCTTCTTACCTTAAAATGATCTCTTTTCAAAACATATCGGTAAGTAGAGTTATACCGGTTTTTGTTTCTGAAACTTTGAAAACTATATTTTTTCTTAATAACCACTTATCCATATCACTATACTTTGTTTGTTAATTATTAACTAATATTTATAAACAAGTTTCACTTTAAAACTCCATGTAAAACAATTTTAATTAAGCCTTTTTATTTAAATACTATGAAGTTTACATATGACATCTTTTAATACATTTGCTTAGTATACCTTTAGAAAACTTCATGAGGTAACGACCTATTTCTCACATATACACATCTGGACATAGCACGATTCTCTTGAAACGATATTTTGTGGCAAAATATTACTTTTTATTAAAATACCTTAAACTATTAAAAACCGGATTTCTTTAAATTGTATTAGTTAATTCCTTACGATTGTGCCTCTACAACCCACTTTTGGGGAATCCGAATCGGATAGTATGGGTTATCGCACATCTATCGGACTAGTAGGACGAGATGCAGATCTCCTCACGGAGCATACGATCTTGATGGAATTTTAATACAATTTTTTAAGAAAAACGAGGATTTCCATTTAATAATAAAAATTTATTTTTAATAATTATATAAATATTATCAAAACCACATATTTTAAAGATATTATTATATTCTATGTTTTCTAAACAAAATAAAAAATTTACAAGTTTCATGAAAATACCATTAAGAATCCATACAAGTCAAATTTTACACTAAAATACCTTGAACTATTCAAGTTTCACTAATATACTTTATTCTTTAAAAATTTACATTCATGAAAATCCTAAATAACATAAATAAATACTTGGGATTTATTTTGAAACTATACTAAAAATATTTTTCATAAAAAACCCTCAAGTTATATTAAAATTACAATAAGGACCCTAATAAATATAGGTTTAAGCAGGACCAATTCTCTTGAGCCTCAGCTAGCCAGAGAAAGTTGGTGTTTGCCTATTTAAGGTAGAAAACTAAAACGGGGTTATCAATGGTAATTGTCTTGGAAAAAGACACAAATCCTGCCATCCATGTGCAACAGTTACCGATAACTCCAAAACCTAATTCAGGAATCCAAATCTGTTTAAGTGTCTGATTCAATCTGAGTCTCAGTTTAATCTGAATACAATCTAAACATGAATCCAATCATAACTCCATTTCAACCTGAATCCAATATATACTTGAATCTGAACATGAATATCGAACAATACAAACATGCAACATGACTTGACTTGATCGAACCATGGATATATCTTGACTTGACTACATGACTATCCGTTTACATCCTGAACCGTTTACATGAACAACTTATACCATGGTTTCGGCAAATCTTATATTACAAAACAATACAATATGCATTACGGGGTTTTAACGGGGTAGATTGGTACGGAATGTGTTAAAAGTGGTACGATGATGGACACTAAAAGACACCTACTATACATTTGTGCCGTTGTCCCGTGGGTTTTGACGGGGCCATGTACTTTCCGTTTCCCATAGTCCACGACATAGTTGGACCCCTCTCGTATACACTGATACATTCTGTACCAAACTACAAACAACTAAGTCAATATAACAAACACATAATTTATCTATTCTATACTCTTTACCTGCCTATTTCTATTCTATCTATTGGGACTTACTGAGCGCTAGTTCGCTGACGACATTCTTGTCTCTTCTTTCTTTGTAATGTTGTCAGGAGGACCCGACTCTCAGGAGATCGAGCCCAGCTAGGACGATTTGGAGCAGTTCACTGAGGATCCAGAGTTCTAGTTCCTACTTGTACTTACTTTTCTTTCAGTTCATATGCCATTGTTTAGGCATCGCTTTCTTTTATTGTATTTTACTTTTCAGTTGTATGTAAATAATGATTAACAATAAAAAAGTAGTTGTTTATTTATATCTATTGTCATTTCTTGTGCTTTTACTTATATTTCTTATTTACATTTAACGTGTTTACTTCTGAGTAAATACGTCGTGTGCCTCATCACGTCTCCTTCTCCGTACGCTGGGAAGCGGAGCGTGACAGGTTTTGTTGGCGACCCATGCAGACCAGTTCTGCATGGAAACCTATGCAATATATCACAAGAATTATAAGAATCGGCAACTAAACATTCTTTACATTTCAAAATTTCTCGAATCAATTCTAACCCTATTTTACTTTCAAGGTTATAGATTTTCCCAACAATACGAGCACGAACGTTAACAGAAACACCCCACCACCTCTACCACTTACACCTACCATAGAAGCTCCTATCAACAAGCAGATGGTATTGCTTGAGGCAATCAAGAGCTTCTTGGAGGGACAGTAGCAGCAGACTGCTATCCTATTGCACCGCCCAGAAGCCGAGGCATCCGGAGTGAAGCAATTCCGGGCACTGCATCCGAAGCACTTCTCTGGGAAAGAGAGCCCTTTAGAAGCCGAAGAATAGGCTCAGTCTATTGAAGATGATCTGGCAGCAGTACAAGTGCCAAATATTGCTTGGGTAAGACTTGCAAAGCTGCAACTAATTGACAACGCCAGAGTATGGTGGAAGGCTAAAGAAAGCCAACTTGCCCAGCCGATTGAATGGAAGACATTTCGCGACATATTCGACACGAAATACTTTCCCAAGACTTCCCGTTTTGACATAGAGCAGCAATTCATCCACCTGCTGCAAGGTTTAATGTGGAACAAATCCGTGGATGAGTATTATATTACATAACGGCTACCCAGGCACTAGCTGTACATAACGGCTACCCAAGAATAGTGTGAAGCGCCCTGCTTCTCAGATAGCAGGAGGAGCCTCTTCCAGGCCACCGTTTGTACCCAGGAGACAGGGAGTAACTTTAAACCGGCTCAGTCCAGACTTTTGTTTCTACTGCAAAAGGAATGAACACCTGGCGAAGGATTGCAGGTGTGCAAATGGCCTGTGCTTAGTTTGTGACTCATCCACTCATGACATTGTAGCATGTCCTCACAGACTCAATCAAAATCTAGCCCCCAGACTAGCTAGGACCTTTCCGCAGCAGCCAACTATTTAGGCACCTGCACCTCGTCTTGCTCTTCCAGCTCCATCTCCTCGTGGACCTACTGCACCGCCTCCTCGTCAATTCCATCAGGCACAGAGGAATATGCCGCAAGGACAGAGGAATAGATAAAGGAATGTGCCTCCGGCAAGGAGGAATGCACCTAGGCGATAGGCTTTCATAATGACTGTGGAAGAAGCTGAAGCCACTGGCCAAGTCATCACTGGTAACTTCTTGTCTTTCACACTTTCTTTTAATCTTTATACATATCAAGATATCTTTTCCTATACCTAAACATATCCCACACAACTAGGTACAATCTTAGTAGCCTCCCTTCCTGCACTAGCACTCTTCGACATTGGAGCATCACATTGCTTTATGTCGCAACGGTTCGTCCAAACCCATGTGATACCAGTTAAACCGCTCGTATTCAGCTGGAATGTCAGTTCAGGGAACGACATTCTAAAGGCAACTATGGGATACGATCTATGTCCAGTGGTCATCTGCAGCAGAGAATTTTATGCGGACTTTAATGTATTGGATATACCGAATTTCGACGATGTCTTGGGTATGGATTGGTTAGGAACTTTCTTCGCTACCATCGACTGCCGTCAAAGGAAGATAGTATCGAGATTCCAGATCATCCGGTCTTTTATTTCAAAAGTGGAGACCGTACCCTGAAGCCTAGCACCTACAAAGCTAAACCAAAGCAGGCAGAGATTGCAACACTTTAGGAGGAAGAAGACAAGCCAGAGGTAGTTCGAGATTTCGAAGATGTATTTCCTGAAGACATCTTAGGTTTGCCTCCCGATCAAGCTCTTGAATTCAGTATTGACTTAGTACCTGGTGCACAACCTGTGATCAAAGCACCGTACCGGTTAAGTCCAGAAGGATTGAAGGAGATCCATACTCAATTGGACGAACTTCTGAAGAAAGGATGGATTCGTCCCAGTACTTCAAGTTGGGGATCTCCAGTTTTGCTTGTGAAGAAGAAGGAAGGTTCATACAGAATGTGCGTTGATTATAGAGCTTTGAACGAAGTAATGATAAAGAACAAGTATCCACTTCCGCGCATTGACGATCTGTTCGATCAGCTAAGTGGGTATTGCGTTTTCTCAAAGCTAGATTTTCGTTTGGGTTATCATCAGGTGAAGGTCAAAGAGTCTGATATTCCGAAGACGACATTTAGAACTCGCTATGGTCATTATGAATATCTCGTGATGCCGTTTGGAGTGACCAATGCACTTTCCATATTCATGAATCTAATGAACCAAGTTTTCCGAGTGTACCTAAACAGGTTTGTAGTTATCTTCATAGACTACATCCTGATGTATTCAAAGTGTCGAAAAGAACACGCCGAGCATTTATGGATTGTCCTGGAGACTTTGCGACAGCATCAACTCTATACCAGGTACAACAAGTGTGATTTTTGGCTAGATCAAGTCAGATTTCTCGGGCACATTATTTCAGGCGAAGGAATCTCCGTAGATCCAGCTAAAGTATCAACAGTAACCGAATGGCCGACACCAATGACAGTGAAGGACATTCGAAGTTTCTTGGGTTTAGCAGGATACTACCGAAGATTTATTGAAAGCTTTTCGAAGATTGCAGCATCGTTGACCAAGCTCACACGTAAAGATGAAGCATTCGTGTGGTCAGAAGCATGTGAACAATCGTTTGTAGAACTCAAGTCAAAATTGACATCAGCTCCTATTCGCGTAATACCGGACCAATCTGGAGGTTTCGTAGTGCATTGCGATGCATCTGGTAAGGGATTAGGATGTGTTCTACTCCAGCATGGAAAAGTTGTAGCTTATACATCAAGACAGCTGAAAGTTCATGAGCACAAATATCCAACGCATGATCTGGAGTTGGCAGCCGTTATCTTCGCACTTAAGATTTGGCTCCATTATCTTCTTGGATAACGAGTGGATATATACACGGACTACAAAAGTCTGAAGTATGAGTTTACTCAGAAAGAATTAAACATGCAGTAGAGAAGATGGCTAGAACTTATGGTGGACTTCGACATCAACCTACAATATCATCCAGAAAAGCTGAATGTAGTTCCTGATGCACTTAGTCGCCAGTCACTATCAATGAATCTTACCGCTCAGTGGAAGGTTCAGCAGGAATTGCACGGAATGGAGATAGAAGTGGTTATATCAGGTAACACTTCGTATTTGATGAACTTACAAGTTCAGTCTACTATTGTCAACCAGATCAAACTAGCTCAAGTAAGTGATGCCAAGCTGCAAAAGATCCGAAAACAAGTAGAAAGTGGACTACGAATAGACTTCATCATCCACGAAGACGGATCTTTGAGATACGGATGCAGATTGTGTGTACCACAAGGTCCTGTTCGGGAAGAGTTAATGAAAGAAGCCCACAGCTTTCCATACTCAGTACATCCTGGTGGTACAAAGATGTACAAAGATTTACGGCAACATTACTGGTGGCATGGAATGAAGTATGAAGTAGCCAGAAGCGTAGCCAAATGTTTGGTGTGTCAGCAAGTAAAGGCTGAACATCACAGGACTGCTGGTTTACTTCAACCGTCACCTATCGCAGAATAGAAATGGCAGCACATTACCATAGATATCGTGACTGCTCTTCCTCGTAGCACGAAAGGTAAGGATGCAGTATGAGTTATTGTGGATCGACTCACAAAGTCGGCTCACTTTATTCCCTTTCGAGTTGGCCAATCTACCGAGACATTAGCAAAGAAGTATATGGAGGTAAGTCTGAATCTAAGTAAGATTTAACTCTTCGATATGTACAATATTTGATACCTATGAACTCATGCAGGAGATCGTGAGATTACATGGAGTACCGGTTTGCATTGTCTCCGATCGTGACACCAGATTCCGATCGCAATTTTGGCAGAGTCTGCAAGCTAGCTTGGGAACGAATCTGAACTTCAGCACAGCTTACCATATATAAACAAATGGACAGTCTGAGCGAACAATTCAAATTCTAGAAGACATGCTAAGAGCGTGTATGTTAGACTTCGGAGGATTGTGGGAAGATCGGCTACATCTTGTGGAGTTTTCATACAACAACAGCTACTAAGCGTGTATTGGAATGATACCCTTTGCAGCTGTCTATGGAAGGAAGTGTCGATCACCATTAAGTTGGGACGACATCGGAGATCGGGAACTCCTTGGACCAGAGATGATCGTGGCAACTGTAAATGTAGTTCGCACGATCAGGGAAAGCATGCGCATAGCTCAAGATCGACAGAAGCACTGGGCTGATGCAAAGTGTCGACATCTGGAGTTCCAATCGGGAGATCATGTCTTTCTAAAGATCTATCCAAACCGTGGAGTAATTCTCTTTGGCAAGAGGAGTAAGCTCAGTCCGAGATTTATTGGACTGTTCGACATTCTTGAACGAGTCGGAGAAGTGGCATATCGTTTGGTACTTCTACCCTCATTGGAAGAAATGCACAACGTGTTCCACATATCCCAGTTTCGAAGATATGTGAGCGACCCTAGCCACATTCTTGATCACTCTGAGCTCACTGTACAGATAGATCTATCTTGTGAGCAACAACTCGTTGAGATCCTGAATAGAAAGGTGAAGACACTACGAAACGAGGAAGTAAACTTGGACCGAGTGATATGGAGAAAAGATTCGCCAGGTGAATCAACGTGGGAAAGAGAAGATAATATGCGTGTAAGATACTCTTACTTGTTTGTAAATTAATCCTTAAATAATTGTAAATTTCGAGAACGAAATTTTTATAAGTTGGGTATAATGTAACGACTCTGTTTTTATTTTACAAATTTTTTTAAAGTTAATGTACAAAATAGAGTTTGCAAGCCTGAGTATGCTTTAAAAGTTGTTTTTATTTAAGAATAGTAAGAAACAATTTGTAGCTCATTGGTAAAGCCTTGCACTGCTATAACATAGCCCATGTGTTCGAATCCCAACAGTCACATATATTTTTTCTGAACTTTTATTTTAAATTTTTTGGAAGCCCAAAATTTTACACGTGCACTGCACGTAAAAATGAATAGTCTGAGAAAACAAACATGTGCAAAAGGGTATTTATATAGGCATGGACATGTGGCTCAAATCCCAGCACCTAACTCACCATAATGGCCGGCGAGATCGGGTATAACCCAGGCGCCGACGGTTAGCCTGCAGGAAATGACCCCCATTCTCTGCACACCAATCTCTTGGCCTACCCCCATTACCCCTATATTGTTTATTTTTTCCTGTAATTATCCAGAGAATTGATTTTCATCATAAATCTCATTTTAATGCATTTTTAATTCCCTCTTCAATTCCAAAAACCACCATAAAATATAACCCCATGCCCCAGCCCTCTTCATTCTGAAATCTCTTGTCAAAAATTCTCAAAATTTCCTAAGTCAAAGAAGAGTACAAGTGAAGTTAGCCCAATGTCACTTTCCGACGAGGATTCGAGACGTATCCGGGGACTCCGTGACACCACGACGATCTCAATCCTTTCCTCCCTCTAATCTTAACCCACACCACTTGTGAGTTCTATCTCTTTTCCTTTCTTCTTACCTTAAAATGATCTCTTTTCAAAACATATCGGTAAGTGGAGTTATACCGACTTTTATTTCTAAAATTTTGAAAACTACATTTTTTTAATAACCACTCATCCATATCATTATACTTTATTTGTTAATCATTAACTAGTATTTATAAACAAGTTTCACTTTAAAACTCCATGTAAAACAATTTTAATTAAGCTTTTTCATTAAATACCATGAAGTTTACACATGACATCTTTTAATATTTTTGCTTAGTATACTTTTAGAAAACATCACGAGGTAACGACCTACCTCTCACATACACACATCTTGACAGAGCATGATTCTCTTGAAACAATATCTTGTGGCAAAATACGACTTTTTATTAAAATACCTTAAACTATTAAAAACCAGATTTCTTTAAATTGTGTTAGTTAATTCCTTGCGATTGTGACTCTACAACCCACTTTTGGAGAATCCGAATCGAATGGTGCGGGTTATCGCACATCCATCAGACTAGTAGAGCGAGATGCATACCTTCTTACGGAGCATACGATCTCGATGGAATTTTAATACAATTTTTAAGAAAAACGAGGATTTATATTTAATAATAATAATTTATTTTTAATAATTATATAAATATTATCAAAATCATATATTTTTAAGATATTATTATATTCAATGTTTTCTAAACAAAATAAAAGAATTATAAGTTTCATGAAAATACCATTAAGAATCCATACAAGTCAAATTTACACTAAAATATCTTGAACTATTTAAGTTTCACTAATATACTTCATTCTTTAAAGATTTATATTCATGAAAACTCTAAATAACATAAATAAATACTTGATATTTATTTTGAAAGTATACTAAAAATATTTTTCATTAAAACCCTCAAGTTATATTAAAATTATAATAAGGACCCTACTAAATATAAATTTAAGCGAGACCAATTCTCTTGAGCCTCAGGGAGCCGGAGAAAGTGAGTGCTTGCATATTTAAGGTAGAAAACTAAAACATGATTATCAATGGTAATTGTCTTGGAAAAAGACATAAATCCTATCGTCTATGTGCAGCAGTTACCGATAACTCCAAAACCTAATTCAGGAATCCAAATCTGTTTAAGTATCTGACTCAATCCGAGTCTCAATTTAATCTGAATACAATCCAAACATGAATCCAATCATAATTCCAATCCAACCTGAATCCAATATATACTTGAATCTGAACATGAATACCGAACAATACAAACATGCAACATGACTTGACTTGATTGAACCATGGATATATCTTGACTTGACTATATGACTATCCGTTTACATCCTAAACCATTTACATGAACAACTTATACCATGGTTTCGGCAAGTCTTATATTACAAAACAATACAATATAAATTACGGGGTTTTAACGGGGTAGATTGGTACGGAATGTGTTAAAAATGGCACGATAATGGACACTAAAAGACACCTACCGTATATCCGTGCCGTTGTCCCGTTGGTTTTGACGGGGTCTTATACTTTTCGTTTTCCATAGTCCACGGGATAGTATACACTGATACATTCTGTACCAAACTACAAATAACTACGTTAACATAACAAACACATAATTTATCTATTCTATACTCTTTACCTGTCTATTTCTATTCTATCTCTTGGGACTTATCGAGCGCTTGTTTGCTGACGACATTCATATCTTTTCTGTAATGACCCCAAAATCTTTATACGTTTGTATTATCCCTCTTCAATAATATACTGTATTTATTTGTACTTGGTATTTTCCGTTTTCTCCTAAATTTATTATTATTTTATTCCTTAATCTATTATATATATTTTTCTAGGTACAATTTCTTTTTCTTATATTTAAGTTTTTAACTTCTCATTCTTATTTTTCCTTTCATAAATATTTAACCCAAATTCATTATTCTTATTCTCTACAGCCCATCTGAAAAGCCCACTTTCTTTTTAAGCAACAACATATATTTAATTCTAATTAAATATGTGCATGAACAACCTTGTAGCTCATTGGTTAAGTCTTTGCATTGTTATTCCATAAGTCACATGTTCAAATCCCCATTCTTGCAATTATTTTTTATCATTTTTTATTCTTCTCATAACCTACAAATGAGACCTTTCATTTCCAAAATGAATGGTGACCTTTCATTTTTCTTTTAATTCTCATGTTGAATGCATATATTATTATACATAATTCACCATTACACCATCTTTATTGTCCTCCTCTATCTTTTCCTTCTCCACATTTTTCTATCTCTCACTCTTCACCTAGAGTCCAAGAAGAAGAATATGAAGAAGTTTTCAAGAAGGTCTCGCTAGTAACGCAAGGCTATCGGCGGATAGACAAACCCGGTGACAATACCGGCTTGTGCATGTAAGTCCCTTCTCTCTTTCCTTCCCTCCATCTCTTTTTTTCTCTCTTTATATTTCTCTTGTTTTATATTGCCATGAAAAACTTCTCTTGACATATCATAGTTCATAAATAATTAATTAAATGGATACATATATAAATAATGAGCACACAAACATATATAGTTTGTAAAGTCTTTTTCATTACTCTCAATTCACATATTAAGATTTCATAGTGGCCAATTAGGATTGCATGTTTGTTGTTTTATTTTAAATCACTTTATTTAAATTTTGTAAAAAAAAATGAAGTTATGAATAAATACCATGGTTTTCTCATTTCTCACATATGACATATCAATACCTTTAGTTTTAAAATAATTTTTATAAATTAATTTTTAATTCTGAAAATTTCAGGAAATTTACATATGATAGAATATATTATTTTGTACATGCTGTAAAAGTTTTAGATTGAACCGCATAACGGTTTAGGAATTACATTATTTTTATTCACTGATCGTAAAACAGAAAACTGCAGTTATCGGTCAACTTCTAAGACACATAACTTGGTATACCGGTATTCAAATTGAGCAAACTCAGGTGTTTTTGATATCTACATCGAATGATCTAGATTTTCTTAGTTTTATAGTTTTACTGAAAACCCATCTAAGATAAAGAAAACTGCGTTATAATATTAAGCAACGGATCTGGACAGAATCTGTCCTGATTCGCACACTGTTTTTAAATTAGACATAACTCAAACTCCCGATATCCGTTCATGACAAAATTTAGATGTGTAGATGTAAAATTGATAGAACTATAATTTTATGTATACTTGATTACTTAGAAATGCATGAAACACCCCGATATAGGCTTTGCAATACAATATATAGTTGCTGTCCAGAAATCTGAATTTCTGTTTTAAACGCTGATATTAAAATGATCATAACTAGAGCTTCAGAAATCCAAATCGTATGAATCTTGGTGTTTTGGATAAGTACTTCAAAATACCTACAATTTTCTAATAATCTTCGTAACCTGAAACCCGATAGAAATTAACTTAAACTGCGTTTTAAAAATATGTGACGGTGCTGAACAGATTCTGATCTGTTTTGCTCGACGATACGAAAACGATATATCTCTCAAATCGGTAGTCGTATTTAGGTGAAATTAGAACTCACGCATGAAAAACACTTAGAACCATATTTTTGTTTATGTTCCGCATTCGTTCGACTTGATTAATTAGTCGTACATAATATTTCTTTACAGCATTGTTTATGGCAGTTACTCGAATAATATACTTGACTCATTTCATACTAGTCGAACATGTATACATATTAATCTTGATCATTAAATTATTATATGTACATAAAGACGATAATTAAATACTTGAATTGTATTTTGAAAACTATACAAAATTATTTTTACATAGAACCCCCTCAAGTTTTATAAATTTCCTTAAGGACCCTAGCAAATTATAGGTAAGAATTAATCAAGACTTAGATTTACATTTATAATTGTCTGACTCGGGTTTGAGTCTGATTATATCTGACTTGAATATGATTCAAGTACAATCTACAATCTACAATCTACAATCTTCAATATTACAATTCAACATGAATCCAATTATCAATCTATACAACTTGACTGAACTGAACCATGGATATACTTTCCATTTACATGGTTCTCCAGTTATTCCATTTACATGATTCTACGGTTACATCCGTTTACTGATATCATGGTTTCGGTCAGTCTTTCAATTATACATTCAATACAATTTACAGTACAAAACAATACAAATAAAACACTACGGGGTTTAAGGGGTAGATTGGTATGGAAGGTGTTAAAGGTGGCACGAGGTGGTCAGATTTAATACACCTAACATGAATCCAGTTGTTGTTGTACCGTGGCATAAACGGTTCCTTGTACTATACGTGCCTCTAGTCTCTGGCATATAGAGACTCCCCTCGTATACACTGGCATCCTTCTGTACCAAGTTACAAACAACAGCGTTAATACGACATTACTACAGGATAATACAACTTTAAAATATATCTTCTTATTCTGTCTTTTTCTACTTTCCTCTTACCTTTGGGACTTACCGAGCGACCTGTTCGCTGACGACATTCTGTTTCTTTTTTCTTTGAATGTCGTCAGGTGTTTCGGACCCGGCATAGATCGAGCCATCGCAAGAAGACTTGGAGCAGTTTGTTGAAGACCCTGCAGTTTAGTTTCATTGTACACTTTTCCTCTCTGTACTTTTTATTTCCTGTTATGCCACTGTTTAGGCATCTTTTTATTTCAGTTGTATTTCCTTCATGTATTGTACAAAGAATGTTAATAAATAAAAGTTGTTGTTCTTTTTATTTCTTGTCTATTGTGTATTTATTTTATATTGCTTAAATATGCTTAGCATATGTACTTCTGAGTATATACGTAGCGGACCTCGTCGCGTCCCCTTCGCCGTACACTGGGAAGCGGGGCGTGACATTTTCTTTCTTTGGAATGTTGTCAGCAGGACCCGACTCTCAGTAGATCGAGCCCAGCCAGGACGATTTGGAGCAGTTCACTGAGGAACCAGAGTTCTAGTTCCTATTTGTACTTACTTTTCTTTCAGTTCATATGCCATTATCTAGGCATCGCTTTCTTTCATTGTATTTTACTTTTCAGTTGTATATAAAGAATGGTTATCAATAAAAAAGTTACTGTTTATTTATATCTATTGTCATTTTTTATGTTTTTACTTATATTGTTTATTTACGCTTAACGTGCTTACTTCTGAGTAAATACGTCGCGTGCCTCGTCATGTCTCCTTCTCCGTACGCTGGGAAGCGGGGCGTGACAGAGAAGAAGACCCGAAGGACTAGAATTAAGGAGGTATAACACTATCATAGTAGTTAAAAAGCTCTAAGTAGTATAGCTAGTTAAGGTTTCCGTAAAGATCCTGTAAATAGGTCGGTGTTGCAAAGTCAAGAAAATTGTTTTTTTGTAAATTTGGCCTCCCGACAAGTGCGTGGGGTGTGCGATATTGATTTACAGTGGTATCAGAGCCTACTAAATCTTAACTAGTTTGTTTGCAAGTAATTAGAATTTCGATCGACGAAAAATACCCGAAATTAAATTTTCGATACATGCTTGCTGTTGATTTTCAAAACTGTTCAAAAAAAATTATTTCAGTGACCTTAAAAATACATGTAGGTTTTTATAAGAACAAGAAAAAATTTTGAGATCATAATCCTTCAACTAGACCACGGAACCGCGGCCAAAAATGTCATTTAGCCACAGATCCGCGGCCGAGTTAGGGCCGTTTTACTCACAATTTTTTTTGTGGTTCTTGTTTTTGGAATTATGATTTTTGGTATATTTGGTTTCTACTTAGATTTGTTTGTGTACTGGTTTGTGCATGGGGTAGACACGGAAAATGATTATCGATCGAAATTCTAAGTTCTTGACTAATCTGTGATTGTATATGTGTTGCTAAACGTCTGCTAATTGCTATATGTCGATTAGTGGGGGTTGCACATACCTGTATCTTGATGATGGTTTGTGTATATGAAGTATTGAATTGTCATGAATGAATAGCCGGGGGATGTGAGAAGAGTGTTATTTTCTTTCATTCATGTAAATTTGTAAATTGATGTAATATTATATTTGCGAGGCACATCCGGGTTGAGATTGTAGCCACCGTTGTATTATTTCATTTACTTTTTCTTGCACTTAGGATAAACCCAAGGTAGGGTGTACAAACTACCGGGTTCTTGAAGTGCCGAGTGGCCTACTCATTTTATTGAAAGAGCTTGCTTCACTTCAGAAATTTGGCGGGTAGTTTGCTGCACCCGTAGAGGTCTAGGGTGGGATTTGGCTACTCATCACGACCGTGAAATCCATTTTTCGTTCTAGGTTAAAACGAAACACGGAAATCCTAGTATATCCAATATATTCATCTATGTATCTGTAATCTGGAATGCTTATTATTGCGTGAGACGAATTGCTATATATATATATTGTATATTATAAACGTTGCCGTTAGTTAAGTAATCTAACGGTGCATGACGGGGCCCCGTGGCGAATGCAGATGATATAAGCGTACGTTCTATTTTTGTTTCTTTCTGCAATGATAGGGTTAAATGATGGGACCGCATTAATATTGATTAATGCAAAGAAAACAAACCAAAGTTAAATCGTTGGAACAATTTCAAAACTACTTGGTTTTCTTGAAAAACAACTTTTAAATGCGGAGCCTAAACTATTCCTTTTAAAAGCTATCATGATTCCTTCGATTATATCAAGTTCATTACGTTCACGGTTTCGCCAAAACCAGCCGTTGCCCTCCGTCATTTCAGATGGGTATTCAGTAGTATTCAAGTTATGTATTTTGACCTTCGCCAAGGCATAGTGATTGGTAGCTGCTGGGTATTCATCTGTAGTATAGATAGATGCGTTAATTTGGGACAGTCATACAGCTATTTCGGCCTTCGTCAAGGGTTTGTACAGATGGGTTCAAATTAACCTAGAGAATGACGAGTAGAACTTGACTTGTGTCTTATGATATGTTGGCTTTCATCAAGGTCATAAGCACCTGGGGCAAAAATCCACATCAGGAGTTTCATAAGAAAAAGGAATTTGCTAGTTTTGCATACCATCTGAAGTGTGATAATTTGGGTAGGATTCCTTCAAGGTTATCACACGATGATGTTTGGATCCCGATCCCACTGTGAGTTTTGTTACTCCTCGGAAGAGTTTTTCACTAAACAATCAATACTATAAACCAAGTAGGTGTCTAGAACGGTGTTAGCAGGGCTACGCCTCTAAGGAAAAGAGATTATATAATAAGGAATTTCACGAAAGCGTTGGAAAACCTCTCTCGAAATACCAACACTAGTCTGGCCGAAAGATTAAGCAAGAATTGTAGGGTGAGATTAATCTTGACTAATTCTTCTTTTATGGTTTGAAAGAGAATTCGAGAAATAGTGGGAGTCATCCTGTTTAGATAAACTAATAACCAATCTAAACTTGCAAGAGTATCATACTGAGTGTTTTCTTCTCTCTCTCCTAATGGCAGCGACCAAAATGACCAGGCTTAAGTTACTGCTAGATAAAAATAAATTGACTGGGCCAAACTATAAAAATTGGTTAAGAAATGTCCAGATGGCCATTACCTATGACAAGCCGGACTACCTCTTTACTACCAAAGCCCCCACCGTCTCAGGTCCAGATTCCATCGTTGCGGATGTTAAGATCCGTAAGACATGGGAAATAGACTGTGTGAGAGCCAAGTGTCTCGTGCTGGCCTCAATGAATAATGAACACCAGAGGCGGCACGAGAAGATAAACTTAGCTTCCATCTTCCTCCATACCAAAGATTTATATGAAGAGCAATCTCGTATCGCAAGATATGAGATCTCGAAAAAATTGTTTCAGGCAAGATTGGCTGTCGGGTCATCTGTAGAGGACCCCATTCTTAAGATGATTAGCTATATTGAAGAGCCTACAGACCTTGGGACCACGTTGGAGAATGAGTTATATACAGACTTGATTCTACAGTCCATCCCCTCTACCTACACCCAATTTATCTTGAATTTAAATATTAAAGGGAAGGAAGTTACACTTCCAGAATTCCTCAGCATGTTGAGGAGTGCAGAGGGCACTCTACAAAAAACCAGAGAGACACCCGCTCTGCTTATTGGGGAATCTTTC
Organism: Agapanthus africanus; assembly: GCA_030015575.1. NCBI lineage: Eukaryota > Viridiplantae > Streptophyta > Magnoliopsida > Asparagales > Amaryllidaceae > Agapanthus > Agapanthus africanus. The sequence goes on from JASDDO010000006.1 coordinate 351,505,506, forward strand.
TTCTAAATCTAAGGCAAAAACCAAGGGGAAGAAGAAGAAGACCCCCACCAAGACGAAAGGCGGTGTCAGTAAGGTAGAGAGAAAGGGCAAGGTAAAAGTTTCGAGGCCGACAGTAGGGAAGGATGATTGTTTCTATCATCACAGGAAATGACATTGGAAGAAGGACTGCAGGGCTTGGAGAGCCAGAAATCAGGATTCGAAGCACGTTGTGGTTTCGGCTTCAGGTGTGTTTATGATTGAAAGCTGTCTGTCAATTAACTCTACTTTCTGGGTATTGGATACCGGTTCAGAATCTCATATCTGTAATTCATTACAGGCATTGAGAAACCGTAGAGTTATAAAGGCAGGTGATATGACTCTCAGTGTTGCTAACGGAACGAGCATGGATGCTGTATCTGTAGGGGAATATCACCTAGGATTGATAAGTGGAAACACTTTGGTTTTACGTAACTATTTTTGTGTATCTAGTTTGACATGTGATATCATCTCTGTATCTTTACTATCTAAAGAAGGTTATGATTTTACATTTATAAACGATGTCGTCCACATCCACCTTAATCATGGTTTGATTGGGTCAGGTACACTAGACAACAGTATATACGTATTAAACCAACATTAAGTTTTCAATGTACAGAACACACTTAAAAGAAAGTCTCCAGAATTAAATCAAACTTTCTTATGCTATTGTAGACTGGGTCACATCAATGAAACACGGTTGACGAAGTTACATAAAGAAGGATATTTGGATCCGTTTGAATATCTGTCTTATGCAACATGTCAATTATGTCTCAAAGCAAAGATGACAAAGACTTCGTTCACTTGACATGGGATAAGAGCCAGCGAGCTCTTGGGACTCATAAACAGCTACGTGTGTGGTCTAATATCTACACATGCAAGAAGTGATCATTCCTTCTTCATTACTTTTACGGATGATTTCTCAAGGTATGGACATGTATTCTTGATGAAACATAAATCCGAGACCTCTGAAAAATTCCAGGAATACAAGAATAAAGTGGAAAAACAAACAGGCAAAAGTATCAAGACACTTAGATATGATCGAGATGGTGAATACTTAAGTGTCGAGTTCCTGATGTAGGGTGTTTTTCGTCACCCCATTGAGATGGGAATACGCGCGCACTTGTCAGGCGTATACTACAGATTCTCCCTGCTTAGGGTAGGCCGGGGTTTATTGATTGTGGGGATCCGAATCTCCGGCAGCCGTGGGCGAAGCTGCCGTTAATTACCCCTCACCTTTGGGGCGAGAGAACCTCCGATTAACGGGTTAAACTGGTCATGCGAACTCAATGTGCGGTGTGCGTGTGTTGTGTTTTAAAAGGGGTTTTTGGATATATCGGGAGCCACGCAGAGTTTTTATGGGGGTCCCGCTACCCGGATAGCGGGCTGAGGGTAAAGCGGGCTAGCAGCCCCCTTGCGGGGTGCGGGGCAGCGCCCCGTTAGAAATTTTTTTCTAACAGAGGCAATGTCGTAGAGCACGTGTGTGTGCAAATATGTATACATATGTATATGTATATGTATGTACATAAAAAGAGGGGGAAAAAGCATCCAAGGGATGCGTGGGGCCAGCGCCTTGAGCGCTGTGCGCTTAGGTGCTGTAAGCTCAGGCGCAAGCGCGCCACGTGTCGACACGTGGGCGCTTTACGCATGAGCGCTGGGCGCTCGAGCGCAAGCACGCCACGTGTCGGCACGTGGCGCTTTGCGCTTGAGCGCAAGGCGCTGGAGCTCAAACGCGCCACGTGGGCGCTTTGCGCTCGGGCGCAAGGCGCTGGAGCGCAAACGCACCACATGTCAGCACGTGGGCGCTTTGCGCTCGGGCGCAGAGCGCTGGAGCACAAGCGCGCCACGTGTCGGCACGCGGACGCCTTGCGCTCGGGCGCAGTCCGCTTGAGCGCAAGCGCGCCACGTGTCGGCACGTTTACGCTCGTGCGCTGGAGCGCAAACGCGTCACGTGTCGGCACGTGGGCACTTTGCGCTCGAGCGCTAGCATGCTACGTGTCGGCACGTGGGCGCTCAGCGCTTGAGCGCTTTGAGCTCGAGCGCTAGCGCGCCACGTGTCGGCACGTGGGCGCTCTGCGCTTGAGCGCTTGGGCGCCGGGGAGGAAAAGAAGGCTTTTAGCCCCAGAAACCAGAAGCTATGCTTCAGAAAGGAAATATTTATTCTATATATATATATATGTATATATATGGAGTTAAACTCCTAGGATGTGTTGAAGCTGATTAAGGGGGTTCTTCTTTTTCCTCCTGTGGTTTGGCTAGATCTTGAAGATCAAGAGATGTGAGATCTAAAAATCTCTTCTTTTGAGATCTAATGACAGATCCAAGCTCCCCTTGGTGGGTTTTATGGTGAAAAACTATTTAGTTTTGGAAAAGGAAGAGTGAAACTCTTGATTTAATTCAAAAGAAAGAAAAAGGTTTGAAACCTTCAGAAAAGGGAAAGATGTACAAACCCTAGATTTTTGAGAGAATGGAAAAAGTATTGGTATATTCATCATCATGTTGCCTTTTATAGGCTTACACATTTACATATAGCCTCTTGGGCTTTGCAAAATGGCATTTTGCCCATCCTATGGCTCATGTGCCATTTCTTTTTTGTACATAAGCCATGGGCTTACAAAATATTGGCTTTATGCCCATTTTGCATACATTCATGCATAAAAAATTACATAGAAATTATTTATTACATGATTTTGTTGTTGGCATGGGGAGGCTGGCCGCGGGCTTGACCTGGGCATGGGCCCGCTTGACCTGGGCTTGGGCCCACCTGGCTTGGGGTTGACCTTGACTTTGACTCGGTCAACCGGGGTGCAAATTTTTACCCCAACAAATTGCCCCCCATCAATAAATGCACACAGCATATGTGGGTCGTGTGCATGAAATTGATGGATCTTCCTTTGCGTAGAGGCGAGTTGTTTTGGTTCCCACTTTTTGGGATGCACTACCGTTTTTACGACATGGACGGTCGATACTTGACGCGTCTCCGAGATGGATTGTCTGTGGTAGACGTTTTCCTGGCCCGGAGTGATTTGGTAGACGTGCCCCCGGTGCGGAGTGTCTGTTGTCGACGTGCCCCCATCACGGAGTGTCTGCTTGACGTTTCCCCGGCACGAAGTGTCGTTGTTGGATGTTTCCCTGATACAGAGTGTCTGTGTTGGACGTTTCCCCGATGCAGAGTGTCGCTGGTTGACGTGTCCCCGGCACGGAGTGTCTGCTTGACGTTTCCCCGGCACGGAGTGTCGCAGTTGGACGTTTCCCTGATGCGGAGTGCATGTGTTGGGCGTTTCCCCGATGCAGAGTGTCGCTGGTTGACGTGCCCCCGGCACGGAGTGTCTGCTTGACGTTTCCCCGGCACGAAGTGTCGCTGATCGACTTCTCCGGCGCGGAGTGTCGCTGGTTGACTTTTCCCCGGCACGGAGTGTCGCTGATCGACTTTTCCCCGGCGCGGAGTGTCGCTGGTTGACTTTTCCCCAGCACGGAGTGTCGCTGATCGACTTTTCCCCGGCGCGGAGTGTCGGGTTGACTTTTCCCCAGTACGGAGTGTCGCTGATCGACTTTTCCCCGGCGCGGAGTGTCGCGCGTTGACTTTTCCCCGGCACGGAGTGTCGCTGATCGACTTTTCCCCGGCGCGGAGTGTCGGGTTGACTTTTCCCCTGCACGGAGTGTCGCTGATCGACTTTTCCCCGGTGCGGAGTGTCGCTGATCGACTTTTCCCCGGCGCGGAGTGTCGCTGGTCGACTTTTCCCCGGCGCGGAGTGTCGGGTTGACTTTTCCCCTGCACGGAGTGTCGCTGATCGACTTTTTCCCGGTGCGGAGTGTCGCTGATCGACTTTTCCTCGGCGCGGAGTGTCGCTGGTTGACTTTTCCCCGGCACGGAGTGTCGCTGATCGACTTTTCCCCGGCGCGGAGTGTCGGGTTCACTTTTCCCCGGCACGGAGTGTCGCTGATCGACTTTTCCCTGGCACGGAGTGTCGCTGGTTGACTTTTCCCCTGCTCGGAGTGTCGCTGATCGACTTTTCCCCGGCGCGGAGTGTCGGGTTGACTTTCCCCGGCACGGAGTGTCGCTGATCGACTTATTCCCGGCGCGGAGTGTTGGGTTGACTTTTTCCCGGTACGGAGTGTCGCTGATCGACTTTTCCCCGGCGCGGAGTGTCGCTGGTTGACTTTTCCCCGGCACGGAGCGTCGCTGATCGACTTTTCCCCGGCGCGGAGTGTCGGGTTGGCTTTTCCCCGGCACAGAGTATCGCTGATCGACTTTTCCCCGACGCGGAGTGTCGGGTTGACTTTTCCCTGGCACGGAGTGTTGCTGATCGACTTTTCCCCGGCGCGGAGTGTCGCTGGTTGACTTTTCCCCGGCATGGAGCGTCGCTGATCGACTTTTCCCCGGCGCGGAGTGTCGGGTTGACTTTTCCCCGGCACGGAGTGTCGCTGATCGACTTTTCCCCGTCGCGGAGTGTCGCTTGTTGACGCAGAGGTCGATGTTGGAATTGGTTGGTTTGATTTGTTTGATTTGAGTCGACATCAGCATCGCTACACTGGAATATGGTACTAGGAGCGAATCATCATCCGTCTTTGAGAGGATTTGGGAATTGGTTTTTTTGTTTGGCATCTGCATTGCTGCACTGGAATAATGCCAGGAGCAACTCATCATTTGCCCCGGAAGGGTTTGGGAATTGGTTTTTGTTTGGCATCTGCATTGTTGCACTGGAATAATGCCAGGAGCAACTCATCATTTGCCCCGGAAGGATTTGGGAATTGGTTTTTGTTTGGCATCTGCATTGCTGCACTGGAATAATGCCAGGAGTAACTCATCATTTGCCCCGGAAGGATTTGGAAATTGGTTTTTGTTTGGCATCTGCATTGCTGCACTGGAATAATGCCAGGAGCAACTCATCATTTGCCCCGGAAGGATTTGGAAATTGGTGGCTTAGGAGACAGGTTTAGATCCTTATCACCTAAGGCTTTTCAATTTTGTGAGCCCTAAGGGTCTCACAAAGCATTTTCTCCCTACGGGTCTTAAGGATCCCGTAGGTGTATTTTCTCCTTAGTTGTCGTGGGGACTCCTAAGTGTGTTGCTCCTTTGTGAGTCGTAAGGATCTCACGCGGGAATTTTCTCCTCACAAAGTTGAGAGGACTTTGCGAGTGCATTTCATCTCTCTTTTTTTTTACGAGTTTGCGTCCTTTCGGGTTTTCACAAACTCGCCGGCAGTCCTGCTGTTTTTACTCACGGAGCCTTTTCGGGTTTTCATCCGTGCCCATTTTGCTTGTGGACATATCATTTTTTGTTTTATTTTATTTATTTATTTTATTTTATTTTTTTTGGTGAGACTTTGAATGTGGTCTCACCGGTAGGACTTGGGAGAGATTGGGGGTTGTTTTACGCCCGTGGATTGTATACGGTTTTGCAGGATGTATGATCAAGACCGTAGGGCCGAGAGAATTTTAAGAAATTGGATTTTGGTTGGCGTCTGCATCGCTGCACTGGAATATGGTATCAGGAGCGACTCATCATTCGCCGTTGGGGTATGGGAGTTGGAATTTGGTTGGCGTCTATATCGCTGCACTGGAATGTAGTACCAGGAGCGACTCATCATTCGCCGTTGGGGTATGGGAGTTGGAATTTGGTTGGCGTCTGCATCGCTGCACTGGAATATGGTACCAGGAGCGACTCATCATTCGCCTTTGTTTTGTTTGTTTGTTTGTTTGTTTGTTTTTGTTTTCGTTTTCGTTTTACCGCGATTGCTCTATCATTTCAGCTTTTCTTATCGTGAAGATCACGATTGCCCCATCATTTCGGCTTTTATTCGCGGTTGCCCCATCATTTCGGCTTTATTTTCATCTTTATTTTACTCGCTGATTTTTATTGCGAGTTGCCCCATCATTTCGGCTTTTCTTTATTTTTCTTTTATTTACACATTTTTTTGTTTATTTACAAACATTTTTTTTTACATTTCCAGTTTAACGACTTAGAGGTCGATTGTTCCTAGTTTGACGACGTGGTGGTCGTTTGTTCCCAGTTTAACGACGTGGTGGTCATTGGGTATTCCCAGTTTAACGACGTGGTGGTCCTTTTGCTTATCCCAGCTCCTTGAACTTTGATCTTGACGGAGCTGTGTTGATGACCTAGCTCTGTGGCTTGCCGATACATCCGAGAATTGTGAGGTTTTTCCAAGCTTATATTGGTCCTCTGCCCAATCTTTGAAAATATAGCAGTCTTCGATGGTATGACCCACCACTCTATGATATGGGCAGTATATGGGATTGCCGGTCATGTTCATTTCCTATGGCCTCTTTGGAACAGGCAGTTGCAGACCGTTGTTCAAGGCGTCCATGAATATTTTGTGGACTTCATCCCTCCTGAAGGAGTCTACTTTCTTCTTTCTCTCCATTGGAGTAGGTGCCTTTACTGATGCTGGTCCTCGAGGCAAATGTCTGGGAGGATTAGGTTCCCGAAAGGCTTCGGTCTCCATTTGCATGAAATCGGCGATCGTAGCTTGACTGTTTGCTAACACGCCTTTAGACAGTTCTATCTCTCCCATCTTGTATTGCCTTTCGACCCAATCTTTGAAGACGAAGCGGTCCTCAATGGCATGACCTATCACCCTGTGATAGGGGCAATATTTTGGGTCGTCGGTCATATTCTCTTCTTGCGGTCTCTTTAATTCTGGCAGTTGTAGACCGTTTCTTAGGGCGTCCCTGAATATCTTGTGGACCTTTTCCCTCTTGAAGGAATAGACCTTTTCCAGCTTCTCTTTCAGAGGCGATTCCCCCCGGCGTATGTATCGGAGGGACTAGAGGCTGATTGCGGCTGTTTTTTGCGAAGGCGCTCCGCTTTTAGGTTGAAAGGGATATCAGTTGGCTGCCCCCGGGTATCAATCCCTGGCTCATGAGCCAAAATTTGATTCTGCTGTAATTGCAATCGGGCGACTTGGGTCGCGAGATCTGCCACGACGTTTTCCAGCTCATCGACTTCGGAATAGACCTCGGCCATCTTCTCATCCCTGTCCTGAAATTGCCTTTGAAGCTATTGGAATAATACTTGTTCTGTAGTTCCGGCTATGACAACCGGGTAATCTTTATTGCGTGAGCTCAATTCCGTAGGAACTACGGGCTCCTCTGGCTTATCGGCCTGAGCGGGCTCTTCATCATTTAGATCGAGCCGATGCTGGGTAGCGTCAACTATATCATCACCATGGCTGTGAAGAAGAGGAGGGTTCGTTTCTTCATATCCGACAATGTAGACAGTGTGGATAACACATTCAGCCATTCTTTCATCACTGGCAGCTGGTTTCGCGGAGCGGTCCGGGTTTTGGAAATTCATAAATTTTAACATGGCCAGAGCCCTAGCCCTTTTGTTGGCTCTATATCTGAGCCGCTTCTGCCTCAGCTTCTTTGCCTTAAGCGCTTGGCAGGCTTCTGCTCTTCGGGAAGCCGCCATAGGCCGAGCGATGGGGATGCTTGAGAAGACATCTGCCCACGTGTCTGTCGAAGGTATCGCCTGGGCTTGCCCACGACATCTGGCAACTTCTTTTGTTCCAATGGCTTTGCCCCCAGTTAGGGCCATGGAAAGCCGTCCAGACACCGATTTGCGTTTGGGTTGGGGCGCCCTCGAGATTACCACATTCGGTCTCCTGCCTTTCGAGACCGGTATGTCTGTTGCTGGAGCTTGAGGAGCCGGGATGGCGTTAGCTGACACGAACAGGATAGAGCCGAATGGTAGCGTCTCCTCCTCCCATTGTCGCCTGAGACTGGCCGGAAGGACCGTCCTGGAGTCCATCTTCATCGTGTAGGAGACGGGACTCGTGCTGAGAGCTGAGATCGTCCTTGGAAACATTGTTGGAGGGTGATTGCTTGAAAATCCTGCATGAAAAAGCATTATTTTAGTATAAATATAGATATGTATATTGATTGAGTTCGCATGAACGTTTAACCCGAAATATGGGAGGAGAGATTGGTCCCACCGGGCGTGCCAGAATCTGTAGGGTGTTTTTCGTCACCCCATTGAGATGGGAATACGCGCGCGCTTGTCAGGCATATACTACAGATTCCCCCTGCCTAGGGTAGGCCGGGGTTTATTGATTGTGGGGATCCGAATCTCCGGCAGTTGCGGGCTAAGCTGCCGTTAATTACCCCTCGCCTTTGGGGCCAGGGAACCTCCGATTAACGGGTTAAACTGGTCATGCGAACTCAATGTGCGGTGTGCGTGTGTTGTGTTTTAAAAGAGGGTTTTGGATATATCGGGAGCCACGCAGAGTTTTTACGGGGGTCCTGCTACCCGGATAGCGGGCTGGGGGTCAAGGAGGCTAGCAGCCCCCTTGCGGGATGCGGGGCAGCGCCCCGTTAGAAATTTTTTTCTAACAGAGGCAGTGTCGTGGAGCATGTGTGTGTGCAAATATTTATACATATGTATATGTATATGTATGTACATAAAAAGAGGGGGGAAAGGCATCCAAGGGATGCGTGGGTCCAGCGCCTTGAGCGCTGTGCGCTTAGGTGTTGTACGCTCAGGCGCAAGCGCACCACGTGTCGACACGTGGGCGCTTTGCGCATGAGAGCTGGGTGCTCGAGCGCAAGCGCGCCATGTGTCGGCACGCGGCGTCTTGCGCTCGGGCGCAGAGCGCTGGAGCGTAAGCGCGCTACGTGTCGGCACGCGGGCGTCTTGCGCTCGGGCGCAGTCCGCTGGAGCGCAAGCGCGCCACGTGTCGGCACGCGGGCGCCTTGGGCTCGGGCGCAGTGCGCTTGAGCGCAAGCGCGCCACGTGTCGGCACGTTTGCGCTCGAGCGCAAGGGCGCTGGAGCATAAACGCGCCACGTGTCGGCACGTGGGCGTTTTGCGCTCGAGCGCTAGCGCGCCAGGTGTCGGCACGTGGGCGCTCGGCGCTTGAGCGCTTGGGCGCCTGCGAGGAAAAGAAGGCTTTTAGCCCCAGAAACCAGAAGCTATGCTTCAGAAAGGAAATATTTATTCTATATATATGTATATATATGGAGTTAAACTCCTAGGATGTGTTGAAGCTGATTAAGGGGGTTCTTCTTCTTCCTCCTGTGGTTTGGCCAGATTTTGAAGATCAAGAGATGTGAGATCTAAAAATCTCTTCTTTTGAGATTTAATGACAGATCCAAGCTCCCCTTGGTGGGTTTTATGGTGAAAAACTATTTAGTTTTGGAAGAGGAAAAGTAAAACTCTTGATTTAATTCAAAAGAAAGAAAAATGTTTGAAACCTTCAGAAAAGGGAAAGATGTACAAACCCTTGATTTTTGAGAGAATGGAAAAAGTATTGGTATATTCATCATCATGTTGCCTTTTATAGGCTTACACATTTACATATAGCCCCTTGGACTTTGCAAAATGGCATTTTGCCCATCCCATGGCTCATGTGCCATTTCTTTTTTGCACATAAGCCATGGGCTTATAAAATATTGGGTTTATGCCCATTTTGCATACATTCATGCATAAAAAATTACATAGAAATTATTTATTACATGATTTTGTTGTTGGCATGGGGAGGCTGGCCGCGGGCTGGCTTGGGCATGGGCCCGCTTGACCTGGGCTTGGGCCCACCTGGCTTGGGGTTGACCTTGACTTTGACTCGGTTAACCGGGGTGCAAATTTTTACCCCAACACCTGGATTACTTAAAAGAGAATGAAATTCACTCTCAGCTTACTCCTCCATACACACCTCAACACAATGGTGTATTGGGAATGCGGAACCCCACCTTATTGGATTTGGTACATTCCATGATGAGTAATGCTGAGTTACCGCGATCCTTCTGGGGTTATGCATTAGAATCTGCTGCATATCTTTTGAAAAAGATTCCTACCAAGTCTGTGCATACCAACACACCATATGCAATATGGAGTGAAAAGAAACCCTATCTTAAATATCTTAAGATATGGGGATGTCCAGCTTTTGTTAAAAAGCAGCATGCGGACAAGCTCGAGGCACGCTCAATATTGTGTAAGTTTGTGGGATACCCAAAGAATTCTAAGGGGTATCTTTTCTATTATGCAGAGGAACAAAAGTTCTTTGTTTTTCGGCATGCCCACTTTTTGGAGACTCAATTTCTTAAAAAAGAAATAAGTGGGAGCGTAATAAAATTGGAAGAAATTCCAGAACCACAAAGTATTACTGAAAGCATGGTGAAACCAAAAGTTTCAAAGGAACCGGACATCCCTGCGCCACTCCACAGGTCTAGTTGGCAGTCTCATAGACGGAGATAGAGAGGATTGCATCATCGACGATGGTGAGCCAACTAGTTTCCAGCAAGCCATTAAGAGCCGAGACTCGGTAAAATGGCTGGATGCAATACAGACCGAAATGGAATCCATGTACACCAACAAAGTATGGACTTTGGACATTGCACCTCAAGAGATAAAACCCGTAGGCTGCAAATGGATCTTCAGAAAGAAGATTGGTGCAGATGGATAGATTGAAACCTATAAGGCTAGACTTGTTGCAAAAGGCTTTTTTCAAAGACCTGGTTTGGACTATGATGAAACCTTTTCTCCAGTGGCTATACTTAAATCCATTAGGATCCTACTTTCCATTGCTGCCTTCCAAGATTATGAAATTTGGCAGATGGACGTAAAGACCGTTTTTCTAAATGAAAATTTGGAAGAGTGTGTTTATATTGATCGGCCAGAGGGTTTCATAGAGAGTGGGAGCAGTGAAAGAGTGTGCAAGTTGCTTAAGTCCATTTATGGATTAAAGCAGGTATCGCGGAGTTGGAACATCTGTTTTGATGGACGGTCAAAGTGTTAGGTTTACCTAGCACCTCATGAAGGGTTTGGAAGCATCACATGTACCAAAGATTAAAATTTTAGGGTGATGTGCTACCGCACAACGGCTTTCGCGCTAGCGCTCACTCCGTTGTTTGGTCGTGCCGGGTAAACGGATGAGCGCGCTAGCGCGAAAGCCTTGCTTGGTTAGGGAAATTGGGCCGATGCCCAAAAACACGGGGTTTCATGAAATTGACCACTTGACGTGACGCCGTTCACTCGTCAACTCTTGTTTTAGCTCAAAAACACGGGGTTTCATGAACTTGACAACAAATCGACATGGAACCCACTCGTAAACTCGAGGTCTACCCCAAAAACACGGGGTTTCATGAAATGTTCACGTAAACAACTCATCGTTCACTCGTAAACTCGTGAAATAGCTAAAAAACACGGGATTGATACAAAAAACAACTCTCACATATAACAACTCTAAGTAAGCAAACAAAGAATCATTCCTAGAAAAATTAGGGTTTCTAAAACCACACATCATTACAAGTAACTAAGGCTAGGGTTTTGAGAGTACAATCTTTGTAGCTCCCTTCGCTAGACTCCTTGGCCACTTGAGGGTTGGAAAAGGGTTCACTTGAGGTCTTCTAATGTCCACGACGATCCAACCGAAGCTCCTTTGTCCAAGCTTGCAACTTCACTTGATCAAGAGAAAGAAATGAAGCTAACACTCTAAACAAGTGGGCAAGACTTGTGCAGAATGATGTTGTGGTGGCTTTTCTCACTTCAAAATCCTAACTTGGTGAGTAATTTGCTCACTAGAGAAATCTAGAGAGCAAAAGAAGGAGGAAGAAGATGATGGCCTTTTTAGAACAAGAGAAAAGATAACCTCACTTGAAAAAATGTAAAATATATGTATATATATTTTTCACCTCTCATCTCAAACCATGGTTATATTAAATGGATATTTATGTCACTTGAGTTAAAACAAAAGAGGAAGATTAACTCATGGTTAATAAGTAGGTGACCATGGTTAGTTGAAGAAGAGTGTAGAATCAAGACCAAGAATTATACTTTTCTTTTTCTTTTTGTTTTAACATAAATAGGAATAATAATCCATATAAACAACCAAGGTGTGAGTCTTATATTGCCACCATTTTCTATGTATATACAACCATGAAGGATGATGTATGTATGTATGTGAGCATGCACATCCATATGTGCATGAACAAGAAAAAAATGCATACATGCATGCATACATCCAATAATACAAGAAAGGATTTCTAGTGAGAAACTAATGGTTAAATGATAAATCAACACTTGATTTATCAATCCAGCCATATCACATACCAAAAGCAAGCCGCCCGATTAATATACGGTATCTCATACGTGCATTTTAACCGGGTCCATGCGCATATCGCATACGCGCACCACAACGTTTCGCCTGGACTAGGTAACTCTTTTGTGGGACTCTGAGACTCGTCAATAATCCGGCAGTGGGTGATGATCATATCAAGCACCCCCAAGCCGCAAGCGGTCAGCTAAACGTAACAGCCACCCGGGTATTGAGCGATCAGAAGAAGACAAGCGAACCTGCTACAACTCCCGTCGAGCCAACCGGCAACACTACCGTGCAGTCCGGTCTTTTCGTCAGATATGCTGCATATCGAGCCTAGGGATGGTAAACGTCAGACCCCAATAATCGATAAGTCATGCCGATGTGAGGCCCATAACGGGTCGAGAAACTACTGGTAACACTTACCAGTAAATCTCTAAAACAGCCCTGGCCAGGGACTTCCCTGTTACGGCCAATCGATCACAGCGCAACATCAACCCCCAATACCGGGAGAGACGAAACCCCTCCTATCGCTCATTGTCTTCATGTGACTCGGGACTGTACCTGTTGGGGTAAAAATTTACACCCCGGTTGACCAAGTCAAAATCAAAGTCAACCCCAAGCCAAGTGGGCCCAAGCCCAGACCCAGTGGGCCCATGCCCGGGTTGAGCCCAAACATGAAGCGGCCGGCCTCCCCCATGCCAAGATAAAATTTTGTAATAAATAATTTTGTTGCATTTTATAGGCATAAAGCCAAATTTTTATAAAGCCAATGGCTTATGTGTAAAAAGAAATGACACATGAGCCATGGGATAAGCAAAATGCCATTTTATGAAGCCCAAGGGGCTATGTGTAAAGTGTATAGCCTATAAAGGCAAAGATAATGAAATATCTCAGAATTTTTTCTCTTCCCAAAAAAAAAAGTTTCAGATCTGAGATCTTTCTCCTTCTTCAAGGTTCCAAAACCTTCTTCTTTCTCTTGAATCAAATCAAGAGTTCTACTCTCCTTTCTTATAAAACAAATTAGTTTTTCACCACAAAACCCATCAAGGGGAACTCAGATCTTCCATTAGATCTTAAAAAGGAGTGATTTTTAAAATCCCATATCTCTTGATCTTCAAGATCCAGCTAACAGAGGAGGAAGAAGAAGAACCCCTCCCATTAAGCCCCCCCCAAAAAAACACCCTCCGAGGAGTCCAACTCCTCTTTGATTTCTCTTCCGAGAAATTTTTTAGGCTAAAAGCCTCTTTTTCTTGCCGGCGCTCAAGCGCAGAGCACCCGCGTGCCGACACGTGACGCGCTTGCGCTCCAGCACAAGCGCTCGAGCGCAAGCCGCCCCGGTGCCGACACGTGGCGCGCTTGCGCTCCAGCGCAAGCGCTCCAGCGCAAGTCGCCCCCGTGCCGACACGTGGCGTGCTTGCGCTCAAGCACAAGCGCTCGAGCGCAAGTCGCCCCCGTGCCGACACGTGGCGCACTTGCGCTCAAGCGCTCGGCGCTCAAGCGCGGAGCGCCCACGTGCCGACACGTGGCACTCTGGCGCCTGAGCGCGCAGCACCTAGGCGCACAGCGCCCAAGGTGCTGCCCCACGCATCCTTTGGATGTCTTTTCCCCTTTTTATATATATACATGTATATATATACATATGTATACATATGTACACATACACATACTCCGCGACACTCTCCCCCTCAAAAAATTTTTTGGGACGGGACGCTGCCCCGAACCCCGCAAGGGGGCTGCTAGCCCCCTTGACCCCTAGCCCGCTATCCAGGTAGCGGGACCCCGGTAAAAACTCTGCGTGGCTCCCGATATATCCAAAACCCCCTTTCAAAACAAAACACACGTACACTGCACATTGAGTTCGCATGACCAGTTTAACCCGTTAATCGGAGGTTCCCTCGCCCCAAAGGTGAGGGGTAATTAACGGCAGCTTAGTCCGCGGTTGCCGGAGATTCGGATCCCCACAATCATTAAACCCCGGCCTACCCTAGACAGGGGGAATCTGTAGTACGCTTGAGAAGCATGCGCGTATTCCCATCTCAATAGGGTGACGAAAAACACCCTACAGATTCTGGCACGCCCGGTGGGACCGATCTCTCCTCCCATATTCCGGGTTAAACGTTCATGCGAACTCAATCCATATACATATCGATTGCCTATACTGAAATGATGTTTTCTTTTCGTGCAGCAATCAACTTTCGACGACAATGTCTCCCAAGACGAACTCAGCTTCCAAAGCGACCCTGATTCCGTACGTGGTCAAGATCAACGCTCGTGTGGTTCTTCCCGCAAGCCTCAGTCGACAGTGGGAGGAACCGCCCCGCCAGTTTGGCTCCGTCATCATCTACCCTGCCGGAAGCACTCATCTGGCGGAGATCCCGGCGGAACAGATGGCCAAGCTGGTCTCAAGGGGTAAGAGGCCGAATGTCGTGATCGCTAAGGCACCACAGCCGAAATTTAAGACTGTATCTGAACGATTCTCTGGTGCTCCAGCGGGGGGCAAGAACTTCGGTACAAAGGGCAATATCAAATGTGGCGGACGAGCTCAGGCGATGACTCCAACAAATGCACAATCGAGCGTATTTCCAAGGCCCTCCATCGACCGGTCCGTGGCGTCTTCCAAAAGAGCCGAAGTCTGCCAGGTGCTTAGAACGGAAAAGTTAAGGCAGAAGCGGCTCAGGTATCAAGCCAACAAGAGGGCCAAAGCTTCGGCCAAATGGAATCGTGTGAAGTTCCAAGTGCAGGGTTGCCCCGCGACGACGGCTGAGTCGGACGTAAGAATCAGCAATTCCTTCGAGCCTCTGAAGTGGGTTCAGAAAAAAGCCATGACCGCCATAATCAAGAAGACAGCGGTCCGAACAGTGCCACAAAGAGACGTGTCCTGGCCCCAACAGAAAAAGTATGACACTGTCTCTTCAAGAGTCTATCAAGCACTCTGTGCCGCACGAAAGCAGCGGGGCAAACCCAGAAAAGAAGCGCCAGCACCATTCAAGAACCCGGTTAGGCCAACCGACTTCAATCGACTACCAGCTACCGAAGCAAGGGGGTCAAGACAACGATCCGTGAAATCAACCGCCAATGATAAAAAGACGGCCGGGTATATCATCCATACGGTCTATATGACGGGCGGGCGCCCCAACGACAACCTTCGCAGCAAAAGCAAGGATGGGGCCACCACATCCTAAGCCCAATCTAGCCTGAATGTGGTTGCCGCCGCCCAAGAACAGCCGCCCCCGCTGGATGAAGAAAACCCTCTCGATGAGGATGATAGGCAGAAAGACCCCTCGGTCCATGCAGAGTCAAGCTCGGACAGCGAGGAAGAGCCAACTATCCGCCCCAGGACTGCGGAGCAAGAGCTGCTTCAAGAGCTTCGAAAACAGCTCAGGAGCAAAGATAAAGAGATGGCCAAGCTCTATTCGAAAATTGACGACTTAACGAATGTGGTGATGCAGCTTACGGCTCAAATTGCTCGAGCGCCTCCCAATCAGGCATAAGCCGCTACTAATCAGCCAGGTGATGACAATCCGAGGCAGCCAATGCATGTTCCTTTGGGACCAAGACTGGTCGAGCCGCATGAAAGCCGGCCACATTTCGCTTCTGGGAACGCCTTGGCCCCAGATAGCACTATCCCGCTAACGCAGGATCGGATAATGGATTTGGTCACCAGCAAGGTTAAAATATTGGTGGCCGAAGCTGAAACTCAGAAAGAAATCGGCAGTAGTGGGTGGCCATATCCCACGCAGTACGATCTGATTGAGTTACCAAGCGGCTACGTTATTCCTAAGTTCGGAAGATTTGATGGAACGGGGAATGCAAATCAGCACGTCGCCCACTTCAAAGCATCGTGCGGAAATACAGGGGGCAATGACGCGCTCCTTCTTCGTCAGTTTGTCAATAGCCTGACCGGCGTTGCCTTCGACTGGTATGCGAGTATACCGGACGGGTCCGTCATTACCTTTGCCCAAATGGAGTCCCTGTTTCGGCAAAGGTTCATGAGTGTCAGTGATAAAATCTCCATTGCCGACCTTGTGAGGACCAAGCCGGGGAAGAATGAAAGCAACACCGATTTTATCGCTCGATGGCGTAATCTCACAGTCAAGTGCAAACCGCCGCTGGAGCAGGACCAGTCCGTCAGCCTTCTCATTGGGAACCTCAGAACTGGATGGTCCCATTCTTGTGTACGGCGGGCCTCAAGACATTTCAGGAGCTAACCAAGAAAGTCCAAATGCTGGAACGCTCAAAGCAAGAGTCCCTGCCGGATTCTCAGAGAGACAAAACTTGGAAAAGCAAGCGGGACGACAACCGTAGAAGCGGGAGTTCCAGCAGTACCAATGTCTTCAATTCGTCCGACAATGAAGAAAAGCGAAGGGCGGGCGAATCCAAAACTAACCGGTCTCGAAAGCCATTGCTGGGAGGAGATGGGCCTTCCCTAGAGGAGAAGAAGAACAAGGTTTACTCTTTCAGAAGGGACAAGGTCCGTAAGATATTTAAAAATGCCTTGAACAACGGCCTACAATTGCCAGAGTCGAAAAGACCCCAAGAAGCAAAAATGACCAACAATCCCCTGTATTGCCCGTACCACCGAGTAGTGAGCCATGCGATCGAGGATTGCTATATCTTCAAAGACTGGGTCGAGAAGCAGTACAAGGCTGGAGAGATCGAGCTGTCCAAAAGCGTGTTGGTGAACAATCAAGTTGCAACCACCAACTTTATACAGACAGAAACTGAAGCCTTCTGGGAGCAGACAGCCGAACTCGCTGCCCTGAGAAATGAAACGGACTCATCGCGGCCTCCGTGGAGTACGCACATATCTAATAAGATGAAGAAGATGATAAAGCTACTTCGGAAAGAACCCAGGACGGAATGGGAAGGGCAGAAGAAGCCTACCAGTCCAGCTGCCAATGCGGCTCCATTAGGCTCAAAATCCAAGAAGCTCAAGAAGAAGAAAAGTGCAGCTCGGCGCGAAAAAGAGTCTGCAGGGAGATCAACCATTCAAAAATATATCGATTCCCTCGAAGAATATGAACAAAAGGAAAGAACATTGATTCAATTGAAGGAGTTCTTCCCTGTACAAGCGGTTGAAATTCTGGAGGAGTTAGAAGAAGACTCCAATGAAGAGATCCCAGTAGTGACCTGCTACGCTATCCATCTTGGCAGCGACTCCGAGGATGAGCTCTATTTTCCCGAAGAAGATGAGGAGCTCGCCACAAAGGCCAATCAAATCCAGCTCAGAAGCGGCAGGGCTCTACCGCCAAATCAGAGCAACGCTCCAAAAGGGAAGGAAAAACATGTGGCTAATGATGAAGATGGCAGAGAACCGGCTGATGAAAACTCAAGTCCTTCCTCGGTGGACTATAATGTCTTGGCTCACCTTCGAAGGCTTCCGTCTCTCCTGAGCATCTACGACGCCTTGGTCGTATCTAAGGAGCTTAGAAATGTTCTTATTCACGCTCTCCAAAACCCCGAGCGGTATCAGGTTCACTTTGCGGAAATTAATATGAAAGAAGCTCCGCACGCTTTGCATGCCACCGCAGTCACATTTAAGGATGAAGACTTGCTACTGGGAACGACCGAGCATAATCGGCCGCTTTACGTGACCGGGTACTGCGACGGAGATCGGATTAATCGCATATTGATTGATCCGGGGTCTTCAGTGAACATCATGAACTTGCGGACGCTGAAGAGTTTGTCAATGGACGTCCGACACCTGTCAAGGGAAAGGATTGTCATTCAGGGCTTCAACCAAAATTGCCAGCAAGTTCTGGGGTCTATAGCTCTGCCAATCAAATTCGGGAATCTGCAAACTGAAGCTAAGATATACGTGATCGACGCCGACACGTCTTATAAGATTCTCTTAGGGCGGCCGTGGCTCCACGATTATGGCATCATTCCGTCAACTCTCCATCAATGCATGAAGTATACTAAAAATGGCGAAGAAAGACGCATTGACGGAGACATCTAGCCGTTTGGTGTGCATGAAGTCCGCCATGAAGATTCTCGGTACTTTATGAACCATCAAAATGCTAAGCCACAACTGACTGAGGATAGACTGGCCCCAAGACCCAAAAGCAAATCTGCGCCGGTTGTCACTTTCAAAAGTAAAAACGCCCAAGTGCGCCTACATTTCGGTAGCGACACTGATGAGTCCGACGCTGGAAGCTCGTCCTTCCGTAAAACCCGCCCTCGTTTCGGCAGCGATACGGACGAATCTGTTACTGAAGGTCCATCTAGCAGCAGAGTCCGCCCTCATCTTGGCAGTGACACTGAAGAGTCAGAAGAAGAGGACCTGCCGTGCAACAGCTGTGCAGATTGGACCCCTATGCAGCAAGCGAAACTAAGAGAGACCTTCGAAGTTGCAGAATGGTCCCTGGCCATCACAAGGGTGCCGGAACGGATGTGCAAAGAGCTCGACGCATTGTCAGTCTCTACCGTGGACCAGCTGAAAACTTTCTACGTACCCGGGAGGAAAAATGGACAGAAGGGTATCCTGTTTTACAGGTCAAACCCCGTTGTGTATCCGGATGATCTTTCTGTCGCGTGCCTTCCCTATGAGAGAGGCATAAGAGCCGCCCTCAATCCCAGATACTATGCGCCCGAGATGCGGGAATACTTTAAGAAGTGCGGATGCCGGTTATATCAAACGGAGTCCGAAACAAAGTTTTACGAAGGGCTATGGTATCCGCCCCATGTCCGAGCACTCATCGATGGACGAATTCCAGATAGACGGGGCATAGGCTATATTCAACCTGATTCCAAAGCGTGCTACATGATCCATATTGGTGAGGCCAGCGAAAGATCAAATGATGATGACGAGATAGCCGAGCCAGAAGAAGCTCCTCAAGAGCTCGAAGATGATGGACAAGCAACCTTTGACGAGCTAACCGAGATTGACTTAGGAACGCCCGATAATCCAAGACCGACCTACATCAGCTCGCTCTTGTCAGAGGAAATGAAAGCACAGATAATTGCCCTGCTGCATGAGTTCGTCGACTGCTTCGCGTGGACATACAAAGAAATGCCCGGCCTTTCCCCTGAAGTGGCCGTACATAAGTTGGCTATATCTCCCGATGCTAAGCCAGTCAAACAAGCTCCTCGAAGAATGAGGAGGGAACTAGAAGAAAAGGTCATCGAGGAAACTAAGAAGCTCATCGATGCCGGCTTCATCAGGGAAGAGAAATATGCGGACTGGATCGCATGCATAGTCCCAGTGAAGAAGAAAAATGGGCAGATCCGAGTTTATGTCGATTTCAGGGACCTCAACAAGGCATGTCCTAAAGACGACTTCTCGCTACTGGTCATGAAAATGATGGTCGATGACACCTCAAATTACGAGTTGTTCACCTTTATGGATGGCTCGTCTGGATACAATCAGATCAAGATGTCGCCTGAGGATGAGAAGCACACAGCATTTCGAACCCCGATCGGAATATATTGCTACAAGGTGATGCCGTTCGGATTGAAGAACGCAGGTGCCACATATCAAAGGGCAATGACCAATATCTTCGATGACCTAATTCATAAAGTCGTCGAATGTTATGTTGATGATCTGGTCGTTAAGACTAGAACCAAGGCCGATCATATCCAGGATCTTAGGACCGTTCTCACCAGACTGAGGGAATTTGACCTGAAGATGAATCCTCTGAAATGCGCTTTTGGCGTGTCATCGGGAAAATTCCTGGGCTTCATAGTCCGACATCGAGGGATTGAAGTTGACCCATCAAAGATAAAGGCCATCATGGAGATGCCCCCTCCGAGGAGTCTGACGCAGCTAAGATCTTTTCAAGGCAAGCTTGCTTATATATGGAGGTTTATCTCAAATTTATCGGGGAGATGTAGGCCCTTCTCAAAGCTCATGAAGAAAGGAGCTCCTTTTATCTGGGATGCCGAATGTCAAGTAGCGTTTGAAAGCATCAAACAATACTTGTTGCACCCTCCAGTGCTGGCTACTCCCATTCCAAATAAACCGTTGATTCTCTACACTGCCGCGCTAGATGAGTCACTCGGTGCGCTCCTTGCCCAGAATAACGAGGAGGGAAAGGAAAATGCCCTCTACTACCTCAGTCGAACTCTAGTCGGGACGGAACACAACTATTCCCCAATCGAAAAGCAATGCCTGGCTCTGATATTTGCTGTGAAGAAGCTGAGGCACTATCTGCTTGCTCATCGGGTTATGCTGATCTCCAAGGTCGACCCGCTCAAACACTTGATTACCAGAGCGAGCCTAACCGGCAGAATGGAAAGATGGGCTGTTATGCTACTCGAGTTTGACATAGTTTATACTCCTCAGAAAGCAGTAAAAGGGCAAGCTCTTACAGACTTTCTCGCTGCTCATCCCATACCAGAAGGATCGCCGCTAAATTGTGAGTTACCCGACGAACAAGTGCTGCACCTCGAGGAAGACAAGCCATATTGGGAGCTCTACTTTGATGGGGCTTCATCAATAAGGAGCTCCGGCAGATCAAGCGTCCCGGAGGTAAAAGCGGGGATAGGATTGGTGTTCACCACGCCATCAATGGGAACCCTGCGGCGTTCTTTCGCTCTCACCGAGCCTCGGACAAACAATGAAGCTGAGTATGAAGCTTTGATAGCTGGTTTGGAGCTCGCCATAGAAATGGAAATCCGTCGGCTACGAGTTTACGGTGACTCCCAGGTCGTCGTCAACCAAGTAAGCGGCGATTATAAAATATACAAACCCGAGTTAGCTCGGTACAGAGGCCGAGTGGTGGAACTCATGAAACGGTTCACTCACATTGAACTAATGAGAGTCCCTAGAGCGTTGAATGGAAAGGCTGACGTACTCGCTTGCTTAGCCAAGGAGCTGGCCGATCATGACCTGGACGAAATTCTGATCACAGTCAGGAGCCGACAAATTCTACCCCCAGTCTCTCTACGAGAAGAGGAAAGCGCGGAACAGAAGAGCAGTCCTGCCGAAGAAGCTTCGATCATCCAAGACGAGCCCGATTGGAGAGAACCCTTCATAGAGTACCTCCGATATGACAAGCTGCCCGAAGAAAAATCTGAGAGGATTCAGCTGAAGAAAAGAGCTCTCCGATACGTGTTTGTAAATGACACGTTATACCGCAGGTCATATGACCAACTCTGGCTCAGGTGTCTGTCGTTGGCCGAAGCCCAAAAGGTCATGAAAGATATTCACTCGGGCGTTTGCGGTGCTCACAAATCTGGCCCCAAGATGTGACTTCAAATCAAACGGCTTGGGTATTACTGGCCCACCATGATACGGGATTGCGGAGAGCATGCAAAGAAATGTCAGATCTGCCAAATCCATGGTGATTTCATTCACAAGCATCCCAATCTGTTGCATCCTGCGGTGGCATCGTGGCCCTTCAAAGTCTGGGGCACCGACATTGTTCGCCCAATTGATCCTCCGTCATCCAAAGGCCACCGGTTCATATTGGCCGCGACAGACTACTTCTCCAGATGGGCTGAAGCTGTCCCGCTAAAAGAAGTCAAAACAAAAGATATTCTGACATTCTTCCAGCATAATATTCTATACCGCTTCAGTACACCAAGAAGAATCATTTACGACAATGGGCCTTCTTTCAAGAGCTTCAATGTCTCAAGGTTCGCTACCCAGCACAAGATAGACTGGAGATATTCCTCCATCTATAATCCAAGAGCCAATGGGCTAGCCGAAGCCTTCAATAAGACTCTATGCAAGCTCCTGAGGAAAAATGCTTCAGCCAACAAGAGAGACTGGAATCTCAAACTTCACAAGGCGTTGTGGGCATATCGTACCACGCACCGTACTCCAACACAGTCCACTCCATACTCATTGCTCTTCGGAGTGGAGGCGGTCCTCCCCTCGAAGTCGAAGTTCCAAGCTTAAGAATGGCCGTTCAGCACGAGTTGACGGAGGAGGAAAACGTGCTCCTTCGACTTGAAGAGCTCGATGCCCTCGAAGAAAAGAGGCTCGCGGTACAGCAAAATCTGGAGCTATACCGAGCCCAAATGTCACGGGCCTATGACAAGATAACCCGTCTCCGCGCTTTTAAGAAAGGTGAATTGGTGTTGGTCCTCAAAAGACCGATTATCCCCAATCGACATGCCAAGGGAAAATTCGAGACAAACTGGGAAGGACCATATATCATCGAGAAAGTGTTCGACGGAGGATCCTACCAACTAATAAGTGCCGAGGGAGAAAGGCCCATGCCACCCATCAATGGCCGATATCTCAAGAAATACTACACGTAAATGCTTCAAGTCGCAGGCGAATTGAGCACATCAGCCCTACGGTCTGGATCATACATCCTGCAAAACCGTATACAATCCACGGGCGTAAATGACCCCTATCTCTCCCAAATCCTGCCGGTGAGACTACTTTTAAAATCCCACCAGCGGCAAAAAAAAAGAAAAAAAAAGAAAAAAATTTAAAAAAAAAATAAAAGAAACAAAAAAATAAACGGTATGTCCACAAGCAAAACGGGAACGGATGAAAACCCGAAAGGGCCCCGTGAGTAAAAACAGCAGGACTACCGGCGAGTTTGTGAAAACCCGAAAGGGCGCAAACTCGTGAAAAGAGATGAATACACTCGCAAAGTCCTCTCGACCTTGTGAGGAGAAAACCCCTGCGTGAGATCCTTACGACGCACAAAAGAGCAACACACTTAGGAATCCTCACGATTCCTAAGGAGAACATACACCTGCGAGATCCTCTCGACTCGTAGGGAGAAAGTGCTTTTATGAGACCCTCGCGGCTCATAAAATTGAAAAGCCTTAGGTGATAGGGACCCAAACCTGTCTCCTAAGCCATCGTTCCCCAACGGGCAACGGCAAATGATGAGTCGCTCCTGGCGTTTCGCTTCAGTGTTAGCGGTGCTGATGCCGACCAAAAACCCAAATCCCAAGTCCTCCCAAGGCAAATGATGAGTTGCTCCTGGCATTATTCCAGTGCAGCAATGCTGATGCCAATCAAGATCCAAATTCCAAGTCCCCAAACGGCGAATGATGAGTCGCTCCTGATACCATATTCCAGTGTAGCGATGCAGACGCCAACCAAAATCCAATTTCTCAAAATTCTCCAGCCCTACGGTGGGTCCCCAAGTTGACCATCGTATACAATTCACGGGCTCAAATAATTCTCATCATACCCATGCCCCACCGTAATCACCAGTTACGTGGCCGGTCTCCGCTTTGGGAATGATGCTCCATTGATAAGACCCACTCATGTGTCCTCATGATATATGAGAAGAACAAACCTTTGTGGGATCCTTACGACTCATAAAGGAAAAACACACTTAGGGGTCCTCACGACTCCTAAGGAGAAAATACACCTGCGGGATTCTTACGACTCGTAGGGAGAAAATGCTTTTATGGGACCCTCACGGCCCATAAAATTGAAAAGCCTTAGGCGATAGGGACCTAAACCTGTCTCCTAAGCCATCGCTCCCCCAACAGGAATAGGCAAATGATGAATTGCTCCTGGCACGTGTGCTTCAGTGTTAGCAACGCTGATGCCTGTCCTAACCCCAAAATCCCAAACTCCAATCCAATAGACCCCTAAGTCGTTAAACTGGGAACAGATGACCCCTAAGTCGTTAAACTGGGAACAGATGACCCCTAAGTCGTTAAACTAGGAACGAGGGAAATCTCCTCATGGCAGATGATGATTCGCTCCTGGTACCATATTCCAGTGCAGCGATGCTGATGCCAAACCAAAACCAATCCCCAAATCCTCTCATGGCAAATGATGATTCGCTCCTGGTACCATATTCCAGTATAGCGATGCTGATGTCAATCCAAATCACAATCAACAAGTCAACTTCATCCCTGACACCGCAAGAAGTGGGGCAAGTCAAACCCAGCAACGACCGTCCAAGTCGCAAAAAGGGCAGAACCGACCGTCCAAGTCGCAAAAAGGGCAGAACCGACCGTCCACGTCGCTAAAATGGCAGTACCGACCGTCCACGGTTCTAAAATGGCAGCACCAACCGTCCACGTCGCTAAAAGGGCAGAACCGACCGTCCAAATCGCAAAAAGGGCAGCACCGACCGTCCAAGTCGCAAAAAGGGCAGAACCGACCGTCCAAGTCGCAAAAAGGGCAGCACCGACCGTCCATGTCGCTAAAATGGCAGCATCGACCGTCCAAGTCTCAAAAAGGGCAGAACCGACCGTCCAAGTCGCAAAAAGGGTAGCATTGACCGTCCATGTCGTAAAAAGGGCAGCGCAGGATTCCTACAAAGCGGGAACCAGATTACTCCGGGCCAGGTAAACGTCTATCACGGACACTCCGTCTCGGAGACATGTCAAGCAACGACCGTCCATGTCGTAAAAAGGGCAGTGCCAGCTTCCCAAAAAGCGGGAACCAAATCAGGTCGCCTCTAAGTAAAAGAAGATCCATCAATTTCATGTACACGACCCACATATGTGGTGTGCATTTATTGATGGAGGGCAATTTGTTGGGGTAAAAATTTACATCCCGGTTGACCAAGTCAAAATCAAAGTCAACCCCAAGCCAAGTGGGCCCAAGCCCAGACCCAGTGGGCCCATGCCCGGGTCGAGCCCGAACATGAAGCGGCCGGCCTCCCCTATGCCAAGATAAAATTTTGTAATAAATAATTTTGTTGCATTTTATAGGCATAAAGCCAAATTTTTGTAAAGCCAATGGCTTATGTGTAAAAAGAAATAACACATGAGCCATGGGATAAGCAAAATGCCATTTTGTGAAGCCCAAGGGGCTATGTGTAAAGTGTATAGCCTATAAAGGCAAAGATAATGAAATATCTCAGAATTTTTTCTCTCCCCCCAAATAAAAAGTTTCAGATCTGAGATCTTTCTCCTTCTTCAAGGTTCCAAAACCTTCTTCTTTCTCTTGAATTAAATCAAGAGTTCTACTCTCCTTTTTTATAAAACAAATTAGTTTTTCACCACAAAACCCATCAAGGGGAACTCAGATCTTCCATTAGATCTTAAAAAGGAGTGATTTTTAAAATCTCATATCTCTTGATCTTTAAGATCCAGCTAACAGAGGAGGAAGAAGAAGAACCCCTCCCATTAACCCCCCCCAAAAAAAACACCCTCCGAGGAGTCCAACTCCTCTCTGATTTCTCTTCCGAGAAATTTTTTTAGGCCAAAAACCTCTTTTTCTCGTCGGCGCTCAAGCGTAGAGCACCCGCGTGCCGACACGTGGCCCATTTGAGCGCAAAGCGCCCACGTGCCGACACGTGGTTCGCTTGCGCTCCAGCGCAAGCGCTCGAGCGTAAGTCGCCCCCGTGCCGACACGTGGCGCGCTTGCGCTCAAGCGCCAGGCGCTCAAGCGCGGAGCGCCCACGTGCCGACACGTGGCACTCTAGCGCCTGAGCGCGCAGCACCTAGGCGCACAGCGTCTAAGGTGCTGCCCCACGCATCCTTTGGATGTCTTTTCCCCTTTTTATATATATACATGTATATATATACATATGTATACATATGTACACATACACATACTCCGCGACACTCTCCCCCTCAAAAAAAATTTTGGGCCAGGGCGCTGCCCCGAACCCCGCAAGGGGGCTGCTAGCCCCCTTGACCCCCAGCCCGCTATCCAGGTAGCGGGACCCCCGTAAAAACTCTGCGTGGCTCCCGATATATCCAAAAACCCCTTTCAAAACAAAACACACGTACACTGCACATTGAGTTCGCATGACCAGTTTAACCCGTTAATCGGAGGTTCCCTCGCCCCAAAGGTGAGGGGTAATTAACGGCAGCTTAGTCCGCGGTTGCCGGAGATTCGGATTCCCATAATCATTAAACCCCGCCCTACCCTAGGCAGGGGGAATCTGTAGTACGCTTGAGAAGCATGCGCGTATTACCATCTCAATGGGGTGACGAAAAACACCCTACAGTACCCAAAAACCACCGTTTTGCACGCCCTCATGGACGTGGTAAGGTGGAAATCAAAGCACAGTGGGAATCACATAAGACTTTATGATGATCTCGGGTCTACAGACTAACCTGCACAAGTGTCACCTGAGAACTGCCATCTGACGTGAGGTATAGTACCATCTGCGAGTCCGTCCAGTATACCCAGTCTCCACTGAGCACCCGTATACCATCTCTGATGTCAAACACCAATGGATATGGGATCATCCATCGCCCATCTCATGGGTCGAGAAGCGTATACGCTAGTCTACACTGGTATATCGATGTCCCCTCTCGATACACCTACGACTAGGGACTTTGAAGGATGTACTTATGGACTACCATGTCCCCACTAGTATGATCCGCATCATAGTCCAGGTAGTCAAGTACACATCCTAAGGGCTTTACCAACATGTAACTGTAAGACAGCATAAAGAGACAAGTATACATGTTAAGATAAAAAGCAACCAGATAGCATACTATCATATCGAGCAAGAAAATCATCTCTATATATGTCCAAGCATCCAATATAATATACATCATCTGTACAATACTGGCTTTTAGGGCATACATACAACTAACAATCTCCCACTTGCACTAGGGCTAGCTGCTGTAGTATAGCATACCGAGCATCCTGAAGAGTCTCTCAAACTGTATCTGGGGAATGGCCTTCGTGAGTGGATCCGCTGTGTTGTTCTTCGTGTCAACCCTCCTGACCTCGATCTCCCGGCGATCAACTATCTCCCGGATCAGGTGATACCGCCTCAGAATATGCCTGGATCGCTGATGGGACCTGGGTTTCTTGGCCAAAGCCACCGCTCCATTGTTATCGCAATACAAAGGTATTGGATGCTCAATGGATGGAACCACTCCAAGTTCAGTAACGAACTTCTTGATCCAGACAGCATCTTTGGCAGCATCGTTGGCAGCGATGTATTCAGCCTCCATCGTCGAGTCTGCCACGGTTTCCTGCTTGGAACTCTTCCAGCTAACCGCCCCTCCGTAAAGGGTAAAGACAAATCCCGACTGCGACTTAGAGTCGTCCTTATCACTCTGGAAGCTTGAATCGGTAAAGGACTCCACTTGGAGTTCTCCGTTACCATACACCAAGAGCATCTCTTTAGTCCTTCGTAAGTACTTGAGAATGCTCTTCACAGCTGTCCAGTGACTCTCTCTAGGATCAGCTTGATACATACTCATTACACTTAGTGAGTATGCTACATCGGGTCTGATACATATCATCGCGTACATGATAGAGCCTACAGCCGAAGCATAGGGTATCCCTTGCATGCGAGCTCTCTCCAAATCAGTCTTGGGAGACATCTCTTTAGAGAGAGTAACTCCAGAGATCGTGGGTAAGTTCCCACGCTTGGATTCTTCCATACTAAACCTCTTTAGTATGGTGTCAATATACCTGGACTGGGACAATCCCAATATTCTTTTAGATCTATCTCTATAGATCCTTATTCCCAATATGCAGGAGGCATCACCTAGATCTTTCATTGAGAATCTTTGTGATAAGAAGAGCTTGACCGATTGCAGCATAGGAATATCATTTTCTATCAAGAGTATGTCGTCTACGTACAATACGAGAAAGACAACCTTACTCTCTGCCACCTTCTTGTAGATACAAGGTTCATCTACGTTTTTGACGAAATCAAACTCTTTGATAACGATGTCAAAGCAGATGTTCCAGCTCCGCGATGCTTGCTTTAATCCATAAATGGATTTAAGCAGCTTGCACACCTTCCTGCTGCTCCCACTATCTACGAAGCCCTCTGGCTGAATCATGAACACGCACTCTTCTAAATCACCGTTTAGAAAGGCGGTCTTAACATCCATTTGCCAGATTTCGTAGTCATGATATGCAGCGATGGCAAGCATGATCCGGATGGATTTAAGCATAGCCACTGGAGAAAAGGTCTCGTCATATTCCACACCCGGTCTTTGACGAAAACCCTTTGCAACAAGTCTAGCTTTGAAAGTCTCCACTTTCCCATCTACACCAAGTTTTTTCTTGAAGATCCACTTGCTCCCAATGGGTTTTACCCTTTCAGGAGCATCTTCCAAAGTCCATACTTTGTTGGTGTACATGGATTCCATCTCGGACCGCATTGCATCCAGCCATTTCACTGAGTCCCCACTCGTGATGGTCTGTTCGAAGCTAGTTGGGTCATCATCCTCCATGATGCAATCCTCGCTCCCACCATCTATGAGAAAACCGTAGTGTCTCTCAGGTAGGCGAGGAACCCTACTAGATCGGTGGAGTGGCTGGGGTTCATTGGGAACTGCCGAATCCTCTGCTTCCACTAAATCTTCAGTTTGAGTTTGTGTAGCCGGAATTTCTTCTAGTTCTACCTCGTTGCCACTAATTTCTTTTGTAAGAAATTCCTTTTCTAAAAAGGTGGCATGTCGAGAAACAAATACTTTTTGTTCCTCAGTATGGTAGAAAAGATATCCATGTGAATGTTTGGGATATCCCATAAACTTGCATAGAACTGACCGTGCCTCGAGTTTGTTCGGATTTTGCCTCTTGACATAGGCCGGACAACCCCATATCTTAACTCGTTTAAGACATGGTCTCTTCCCACTCCATATCTCATATGGTGTGGAAGGTACAGATTTAGATGGAACTTGATTCAATAGGTATGCTGCTGTTTCCAACGCATATCCCCAGAAGGAAATAGGTAACTCAGCTGTGCTCATCATAGAGCGCACCATATCTAATAGGGTGCGGTTCCTCCGTTCTGATACACCGTTGTGCTGTGGTGTATATGGAGGAGTCAGCTGAGAGAGAATCCCATTCTCTTTTAGAAAGTCCAGGAATTCAATGCTCAAGTATTCACCTCCTCGATCAGATCGTAGGATTTTAATACTTTTTCCGGTTTGGTTCTCGACTTCTTGTTTATATTCTCTAAATTTCTCAAAAGCTTCTGATTTGTGTTTCATCAGGAACACATACTCGAACCTAAAGAGATCGTCAGTGAATGTAATGAAGTACGCAAAACCATCCCTGGCATGTGTAGACATGGGACCGCATACATCGCTATGCACCAGTCCCAAGAGTTCCGTAACTCTTTCTCCGTGTCCCGTAAACGGAGTTTTGGTCATCTTGCTTTTAAGACATGACTGGCAAGTGTCATAAGATGAAAATTCAAACGAATTCAAATATCCATCCTTATGCAACTTAGCTAGTCGTGTCGCATTGATGTGACCTAGTCTACAATGCCACAAGAAGGATTCGTTCAGTTCTGAACTCTTCCTCTTGTGTGTGTTTGTCACACTCAGAACTGTTGATTGATTTAGAACATAAATGCCATTACACAACGTGCCTGATCCAACCAACTTTTGGTTACGGAAAATGTTCATAACATTATCCTGTAATACAAAATTATATCCCTCTTTACTCAACAAAGAAACCGATATAATGTTGCATATCAGGTTCGGCATGTAATAGCATTCGTTCAGAATCAATGTATTACCAGTTGGTAATACAAGGTGATATTCTCCGACAGTTTTAGCTGCAATAATTGCACCATTTCCAACTCTTATGTCTTTATCACCTTCTCCAAGTTCTCTACCTTTCTTAAGCCCATGTAACCGATTACATATATGGGATCCTGACCCGGTATCCAATACCCAGGACGTAGAGGAAATGGAGAAACAGTTCTCTGTAACGAACACACCCGAAGAAAATGCATCATCATGTACTTTCTTCATTCGGGTGGCATGGGAATCCTGGTATTCCCCTATGTCCTATTCAGTCCTATAACTCTTATAAGAAAGAACGGAACCAACGTTCCCCAGCACAGTATAACATGTGTGTTCGGTCAATACATCCATATTATTATCTTGATTAAGACATGACATGGTCGCTACCTGGAGAGAGAGAAGAAAACTCTTTAGCGTATACTCTTGCAAGATCAGATTGGTTATTATCTTATCTAATCAGGATGGCTCCCACTGTTTTTATCAAATCTTCCTTCAAACCCTAAAAGGAAAGACTAGCCGGGATTAATTACACCCTACAACTTCGTCGATCTTTCAGCCAGGCCAGTGTCGGTACTTTGAGGGAGGTTCCCCGTGCTTTTGCACGGATCTAATTAAAGTAAACCTCATTTTCCCAGAGACGTAACTCCGTTGACACCTTTCTAGACACCTACTTGATCGGCTAATTGTCCTGTGTAAAACTCTCCCAGGAGTAACAATTACTCGCAGTGGGTATCGGGATCCAACTATCTCATAGAAGGTATGCAATCTCATTGCAAATTTCAACACTTGAAATTCCCGATAATATTTTGCCCCTAACCCCTATGACCTTGACAAAGGCCAACAAATCATAGGATGCTAGTCAAGTTCAACCCGTCATTTCTTGATTGAATCAAACCCAACCGCACGACCCTTGACAAATGCCAACAAGGTCGTACGACTACCCTAAAACAATCTGCATCATATGCATAAGCAGATAAGCACTATTTAGCTACCGTACACTACGTCTTGATAAAGGCCAACAAACGTAGCACGAATACTAAACAGTTCTTATCTGAAATGACGAAGGGCTACGACAGGTTTTTCTGAAAACCCATTGCGTAATGAACTTGATATCGTTGTAGAATCAAGTGAATTTTTGAAATGGAGTGATTTTGAGGCTTTCATTAGTTTTGCTAAAGAGGTCACTCCCGGTGAAGGGATCTCGGCTCTTTCCTCATCGAATAAGGTGCGGGATATATCATATACATCACTATGCAAAGCAAAACTCCAAAAGCAATAAAAAAACAAACCGAGTGTTGTAGCATCTGCCAGTTTTGCTAAAGAGGTCACTCCCGGTGAAGGGATCTCGGCTCTTTCCTCATCAAATAAGGTGCAGGATATATCATATATATCGCTATGCAAAGCAAAACTGTACCTACTCCTTTTTTTTTTGAAAAAAATTTGATTCTACAACATCTTTTAGGTTTCTTTTCTTTCATTAATCACATTAATGAAGTCCCATCATTTAAGTCATCTAAACATCACAGATAAATACGACGTACACTTATGCCATTCGCATTCGCCTCGATGTCCCCTCGTGCACCGTTAGGTTAGGTAACTAACGACAGAGCAGGGCAGGGCTAGTGCGGGTGTACAACATAAGTAACGTCTATATAATATATCATATATACTATATACTGTATCCATCACAACATATCAAATGATCACATCACAGATATCGCAGCAGAAACATAGATATGATGTGGGATATACTAGGACGTCCGTATTTAGTATTTAGCCAACAATAGAAAATACGGATTCCACAGTCGCGATGAATAGCCAAGCCCACACCTGGACCCCTACGAGAGCGGCAAGCGACCCTACCAATTCTGGAGTTTAGGAGACCCGGTCTCGACTCCTCGAGATGGCCTCCCACTGAACCCCAGAACCCGGTCACCTGTGCTCCCCTCCTTGGGTCCATCCTAATGCGGAAAAGTAAATAATATACAATACTGGTGGCATCAACCTCAACCTGGAAGTGCCCCAAATAAAAGAATATTACATTACATTTGAATTTACATGAATGAAAATATAAAACTCTCATCTCACATAAAACCCCCGGCTATTCAATTGCGACAATCCTGCACATCATATCTCAGCAACACATAATATCTCATATCATCAACGTAAATAAGTATGCATACACCGATCGTCGTCGATGTATAGCAACGACAATCGGCAATAGCACTACATAATACACTTACGGTCACGGAAAAGAAAGTGTAAAACTGCAATATCTGGAATCCACATTCTCTTTAGACATCGTAAATGCGAAATATCACATACTTCGTATTTCATGTCTAGCTATATGAATTCCATACATTGCATCACATTCCAGATAAATAGACAGTATTAAAGTTTTCGAACGAATGATCAGATACCCAAAATTCCCTAAAGCTCAACACTTGAGCGGAGTTCAAAAACCCGGAGTGTGACACAGTAGTAGCGGTCCAGCCGTAGAAGGATCAAGCCAACGCCTCACATGTGGCACGCCGTACTGCCCCAAACCCAAAGGTTCAAAAGGCAGTTCAAGACGGTCACATAATCGAGTTAAGGTTTGTTGTCTTCTAGAGGGTCCACCACAAAATTTGCACGTATTTCCGAAAGATTTAAACCCCGTGAAAAGTGAGCAAATAATACCCATTCAAACAATTCAATACTTTCTAATTTACCCGGAAAAGACACGAAATCAAAATTCCGATCGAATCACCGACTCCAAAACAATCTCCAGAACCAACAGCACTAAATTCAGATTAAAAATACCCCAAAAAATATACAAGCAGACAAAATAATTACTGTACAAAAACGACACAATGATTCATCCGTACGGCCGCGGAACCGCGGCCCAAGCAGGCTCTTGCCGCGGTTCTGCGGTGGAAAGTACTGTTCATGGCATCGTTTTTTACATTTGTGCTTAGATTTCCCTGCTGAATTTTTTAAGGATTTTTAATACTGAAAAATCACAGTTTCAAAAAATTGTCCAGAGAGTGTCCCGAAAATCCGTATTTTCGTTCGATCGGAGTTTTAACTTCGTAAAAGTGTCGCCTAATATTCTAGGTCGGCTCTGATACCAATGTTAGGTTTACCTATCACCTCATGAAGGGTTTGGAAGCATCACATGTATCAAAGATTAAAATTTTAGGATGCTAAGTAAGCATACAAAGAACCATTCCTAGAAAAATTAGGGTTTCTAAAACCACACATCATTACAAGTAACTAAGGCTAGGGTTTTGAGAGTACAACCTTTGTAGCTCCCTTCGCTAGACTCCTTGGCCACTTGAGGGTTGGAAAAGGGTTCGCTTGAGGTCTTCTAATGTCCACGACGATCCACCCGAAGCTCTTTTGTCCAAACTTGCAACTTCACTTGATTAAGAGAAAGAAATGAAGCTAACACTCTAAACAAGTGGGCAAGACTTGTGCAGAATGATGTTGTGGTGGCTTTTCTCACTTCAAAATCCTAACTTGGTGAGTAATTTGCTCACTAGAGAAATCTAGAGAGCAAAAGAAGAAGGAGGAAGAAGATGATGGCCTTTTTAGAACAAGAGAAAAGATAATCTCACTTGAAAAAATGGAAAATATATGTATATATATTTTTCACCTCTCATCTCAAACCATGGTTATATTAAATGGATATTTATTTCACTTGAGTTAAAACAAAAGAGGAAGATTAACTCATGGTTAATAAGTAGGTGGGCATGGTTAGTTGAAGAAGAGTGTAGAATCAAAACCATGGATTATCCTTTTCTTTTTCTTTTTGTTTTAACATAAATAGAAATAATAATCCATATAAATAACCAAGGTGTGAGTCTTATATTGCCACCATTTTCTATGTATATACAACAATAAAGGATGATGTATGTATGTATGTGTGCATGCACATCCATATGTGCATGAACAAGAAAAAAATGCATATATGCATGCATACATCCAATAATACAAGAAAGGATTTCTAGTGAGAAACTAATGGTTAAATGATAAATCAACGCTTGATTTATCAATCTGGCCATATCACATACGACCCAACCAAAAGCAAGCCGCCCGATTAATATACGGTATCTCATACACGCATTTTAACCGGGTCCATGCGCATATCGCATACGCGCACCACAACGTTTCGCCTGGACTAGGTAACTCCTTTGTGGGACTCTAAGACTCGTCAATACTCCGGCAGTGGGTGATGATCATATCAAGCACCCTCAAGCCGCAAGCGGTCAGCTAAACGTAACGGCCACCCGGGTATTGAGCGATCAGAAGAAGACAAGCGAATCTGCTACAACTCCCATCGAGCCAACCGGCAACACTACCGTGCAGTCCGGTCTCTTCGTCAGATATGCTGCATATCGAGCCTAGGGATGGTAAACGTCAGACCCCAATAATCGATAAGCCGTGCCGATGTGAGGCCCATAACGGATCGAGAAACTACTGGTAACACTTACCAGTAAATCTCTAAAACAGCCCTGGCCAGGGACTTCCCTGTTACGGCCAATCGATCACAGCGCAACATCAACCCCCAATACCGGGAGAGACGAAACCTCTCCTATCGCTTATTATCTTCATGTGACTCGGGACTGTACCCAAAAACCACCGTTTTGCACGCCCTCATGGACGTGGTAAGGTGGAAATCAAAGCACAGTGGGAATCACATAAGACTCTATGACGATCTCGGGTCTAGAGACTAACCTGCACAAGTGTCACCTGAGAACTTCCATCTGACGTGAGGTATAATACCATCTGGGAGTTCTCGGCGAGTCCGTCCAGTGTACCCAGTCTCCATTGAGCACCCGTATACCATCTCTGATGTCAAACACCAATGGATATGGGATCATCCATCGCCCATCTCATGGGTCGAGAAGCGTATATGCTAGTCTACACTGGTATATCGATACCCCGTCTCGATACACCCACGACTAGGGACCTTGAAGGATGTACTTATGGACTACCATGTCCCCACTAGTATGATCCGCATCAT
This sequence comes from Agapanthus africanus, assembly GCA_030015575.1. NCBI lineage: Eukaryota > Viridiplantae > Streptophyta > Magnoliopsida > Asparagales > Amaryllidaceae > Agapanthus > Agapanthus africanus. The sequence goes on from JASDDO010000006.1 coordinate 351,539,933, forward strand.
AGTTCAGGTAGTCAAGTACACATCCTAAAGGCTTTACCAACATGTAACTGTAAGACAGTATAAATAGACAAGTATACATGTTAAGATAAAAAGCAACCAGATAGCATACTATCATATCGAGCAAGAAAGTCATCTCTATATATGTCCAAGCATCCAATATAATATACATCATCTGTACAATACTGGCCTCTAGGGCATACATACAACTAACACAAAGAAATCGATTTTATCAAAATTCCAGATGAACTATGTATTTATAGTAAGATTATAGCGAGAACTGTGGTACTCTTCGTCTTGTACATGGATGACATTCTCCTGATAGGAAATGACATTTCTATGCTATAATCAGTCAAAAGATTCTTATCATAAAAGTTCTCCATGAAAGACCTGGGTGATGTCTCCTACATTCTGGGGATCCAGATCTATTGCGATAGATCTAAGAGGATATTGGGACTTTCACAGCTTAGGTATATCGACACCATACTGAAAAGATTTAGTATGGTAGATTCCAAGCACGGTAATCTACCGGCTTGTCACGGGATCACTCTCTCCAAAGAGATGTCTTCCAAGACTGATTTGGAAAGGGATCACATGAGTATTATACCGTACGTTTCTGCGATAGGCTCTATAATATATGTGATGTTGTGTACCAGACCAGATGTTGCTTACGCACTGAGCGTCGTAAGCAGGTATCAATCAAACCCTGGGGAGAAGCAATAGACAGCAGTTAAGAATATTCTCAAGTACCTGAGAAGGACTAAGGAGATGTTCTTGGTGTACGGCAGTAAGACCTCCAGAACGAGGCCTTCGCTGACTCCAGCTTCCAGAATGACAAGGATGACTCCAAGTCCATGTCGGGTTATGTCTTTATCCTCAATGGAGGGGCGGTCTGTTGGAAGAGTCCAAGCATGACACCATTGCTGACTCGACGATAGAAGCGGAGTATATTACTGCATGTGACGCCGCAAAAGAAGCAGTCTGAATGAAAAAGTTCATAACAGAACTTCAGTCGGCTTCGTCCTTTGTTGATCCAATACCTTTGTATTGTGACAACAACGGAGCTATAGCTTTAGCGAAGGAACCAAGGTCCCATCATAAGTCCAGACATATCTTGAGGCGGTATCACCTGATCAAGGAGATCGTGGATCGCCGGGAGATCGAGGTGAAGAGAGTAGACACGGAGAACAATACTGCAGATCCACTCACAAAGGCCATTCCTAAGACACAGTTCAAGAGGCTAATCGAGATGATAGGTCTGTGATATGCCAATACATGGCCTTGCTGCAAGTGGGAAATTGTTAGTGATATATGCCCTAAAGGCCATTATTGTATAATACTAGATTGTATATTACATTTTGAAAGCTTGAGATATACACGTATATAATAATAGTCTTGCTCAAAATGATAGTATGCTATCTGGTTTGATTCTATCTTAACATGTGTATATGGTTCTTTTAACGTATCGCTAATACATATTGACAGAGCTCTTAGGATCGTTGCTTGACTACCAGCGTTGTGATGGCAGTCACATTAGTAGGGGCTGGGTAGTCTATAAGCATATCCTTATACTTGTCCCTAGTCGTAGGATTATCGAGACAGGGCATCGATACTCCAGAGTAGACTAGTGTATACGCTTCTCATCCCAGCATGGGAGATGGCCCGTTCCACAGCCATTGGTATGTCGCACCAGAGATGGTATACAGGTGCTCATTGGGTTATGAGTTACACTGGACGGACTCGATGGGAACTGCTGGTTGGTATTATACCTATCGTCAGTTAACAGTTCCCGGGTAGCATGAGTACAAGTCAGTCCGTTGACTTGACATCACTATTTGTCTCGAATGTATTCCCACTGTACTTAGATTACTACCCTACCACGGCTCAAATGAGTCGTGCAAACAGGTAGTAGTTGGGTGTCGTCTCGAAGCGCTTGGAGGCAGTAGGGGTTAGATAGGATTCGTCTTTCATGGTATTGGGAGTTGATATCGCGCTGTGTTCGGATAACCATTACACAAAGTCCCTAGCAAGGGCAAGTGAGATTTACTGGTAGGTACACCAGTAGTTTCTCAGAGTGTATTGGGCTCTACACCGACACGACTTATTGCGCCAATAGGGGTCTGACGGTTACCATCCCTAGGCTCGATATGTGATACTCTTAGACGAACAGACCGGACTGTACGGAGATTGTCACAGATAGGCTCAGTAGGAGTTCGGATGAGTTTGCTCGTCGACCTTCTTATCGACAGATAACTGGATAGCCGTTACGTACAGCTAGTGCCGCCGACGGACTTGTGGTTAAACCCACTGCCAGCGTACTGTCGAATCTTTAAAATCCCACACAGAGGGTTTCCCTGCTTCAGGCAAAACGATGTAGAGGCCGTATGGTTTTACGTGCAGGGTTCCGATCAAATACGTGCACTAGCTGCATGGATGTTGTTCGGACGGATAATACCAGTGGGCTTTGATTTAAACCAGATTCTAGTATTATATTATTGGATTATTATTATCTCATTATATTCATATTTTTCGGAATACGAATACGGGTATGTATATACGGTGATGGAATTTTTGTAATTTCATAAGAGATACTTTTAGAAGGGGACACCTCATAAGTTGGATTTATCTATTTTGGAAATAGATTAATGAGGTGGAAAATGGAGATATTTGTGGCATGGTGAAGCATGGCTTATTTTCATTTGTTTATTTGTTTGGACTCACTATTCAAGCATGGTTGATATTTTCAATTGGAAAATATTGCATGCTTGATGGGGATAAGGGAATGAGCTATCCTTCATAAGTCAACCCTTAGCTCATTTGCAACTTTCTTACTCTCTCCATTTTTCCTCTCCTTCTTCCTTAAGACATTAAACCTTCATATGAGTTGTGAATCATAAGGTCACTTGAGATTAAATACTCTAATAAACACTCCACATCTTCTAAGGTACCTAGATTAGCGAACTAGGTAGCTTAGTTACCTCGGTTTAGAGCTTGGAGCTTGAAGCATAAATTCTCGGGTGGATCATCTTTGACACGAGAATGCCGACGATCAAGCGTGATCCGGATCTTCGAGAAGCTCAAGCTAAGGAGGAGAAGAAGACCCGAAAGACTAGAATCAAGAAGGTATAACACTATCATAGTAGTTAAAAACCTCCAAGTAGTATAGCTAGTTAAGATTTCTGTAAAGATCCTATAGATAGGTCGATGTTGCAAAGTCAAGAAAATCTTTTTTTGTAAATTCCGCCTCCTTACAAGTGCGTAGGGTGTATGACATCGACTTACACGACCTCCCTGGCGGAATCAAGCTCCACCTCAGAAATAAGTCGAATCCCGACACCGCAGAAAGCGGAGCAAGTCAAATTCAACCCCGACACCGCAGAAAGCGGAGCAAATCAAATTCAACCCTGACACCGCAGAAAACGGAGCAAGTCAAATCAAATCCCGATACCGAAGAAAGCGGAGCAATTTCAACCCTGACACCATAGAAAGCGGAGCAAGTCAAATCCAATCCCTGACACCGCAAGAAGCGGAGAAAGTCAAATCAAGAACCGACTGTCCAAGTCGCAAAAAGGGCAGCACCGACCGTCTACATCGCTAAAATGGCAGCACCGACCGTCCAAGTCGCAAAAAGAGCAACACTGATTGTCCACGTCGCTAAAATGGCAGCACCGAACGTTCAGGTCGTAAAAAGGGCAGCACTGACTGTCCACGTTGCTAAAATACATCGCTAAAAGGGCAGCACCGACCATCTAAGTCGCAAAAAGGGCAGCAACGACCTCCCCGTCGGAAATATGCTTCGACTCGGAATCCGGTCAACCAATGACCTCCCCGTCGGAATTATGCTTCGACTCGGAATCAAGTCAACCAATGACCTCCCCGCCGGAATTATACTTCGACTCGGAATCAGGTCAACCAATGACCTCCCCATTGGAATTATACTTCGTCTCGGAATCAAGTCAACCAATAAGTTCTGCGGCGAAATCATGCTTCGTCTCAGAATGTACCCCGTGTCGAAATCATGCTTCGCCTATGAATATCTGCCTTTCCTGTCGGAATTATGTTTCAAATCGGAATCAATCTCTGCATCGGAGCTATCTTTTGTTCAGAATGTCTGCCTATGCTGGAACTAAGTTTCGTCTCAGAATACACCTGTCCCGTGTCGAAATTATGATTTGTCCCGGAACCCTGTATCGAAACTATGTTTCGTCTCAGAATATATCCTCCTCTTGGAATCATGCTCCGCTCTTCGGAATTATGCTCCGATCCCCGGAATTATGATCCGATCGTCAGAATTATGCTCCGACCCCTGGGAATCATGCCCCGCTCCTCGGAATTATGCTCTGATCCCCAGAATTATGCTCCGATCCCTGAAATCATACTCCGCTCATCGGAATTATTCTCCGATTGGAATCATACTCCGCTCTTCGGAATGATGCCCCGATCCTGGAATTATGCTCCGATCCTCGGAATTATGCTCCCGGAATGAAGTTCCGTCTCGAAGTCTAACTCCAAGATTCATCAATTGCATAAACAAAACTCATATACACGGTGTGCATTTATTGATGGGGGCACTTTGTTGGGATCAAAAATTATACCCCGGTTGACCAAATCAAAATCAAAGTCAACCTCAAGTAAGTGGGCCCAAGCCCAGATCAAGTGAGGCCATGCCCAAGTCGAGTCTCACGGCAGGCCCCCCCATGCCAAAATGAAAATTATGTAATAAATAATTTTTATATAATTTTTATGAATAAATATAAGAAAAATGGGCATAAAACCAAATTTTTGTAAAGCCCATGGCTCATGTGCAAAAGAAATGAGCACATGAGGTATGGGATGGGCAAAATACCATTTTGTAAAGCCCAATGGGCTATGTGTAAATTTGTAAGTCTATATAATGCAAAATGATAATGAAATAAATGACAATAATTATCCCCCTCAAAAAACTAAGGTTTGTCCCTCCTTTCCGAAGGTTCTAATTCTCCTTCTCTTTTCTGAATTAAGCCAAGAGTTTAACTCTTTCTTTTCTAAAAACAAATAGTTTTTCATTATAAAACCCACGAATGAGAGCTCAGATCTCCCATCAAATTTCTAAAGGGGAGATTTTTAAGTCTCACCCCGTTTTCTCCAAGATCCAGCCAACAGAGAGGAGGAAGAAGGAGACCCATCTCCAAAAATTCTACTTTGGGAAAGATCCAAAGTTTAGGAGAGGATTCAGGGCTCAGGGGAGAAAAAAGAGGTCCCCTTTTATCATCTTCAAAGATTTTTGGAAGTTCAACTCCATTTATCAAAATTCTTGAGAGTTTAACTCCATAAATAAAATTCTTTTAGGAGTTTAACTCCATTCAAAATGTTTTGGAGTTTAACTCCACAAATAAAACTCTTTTAGGAGTTTAACTCCACTCAATATCCTTTCGGAAGTTTAACTCCTAATCCCGGGTCTAAGCCTCTTTTCCTGCAGGAGTTTAACTCTTGATCACGTGCCGGGGCGTGAGGCGCTGGCGTCCATGTGCCGGGCGTGTGAGGTGCTGGCTCCCAGCGCCCACGCGCTACGCACACGTCCTTAGGACGCTTTTCACCCCTCTTTTCCCACACGCTCCACACTAAAAATACCTTCCACGTTAGAAAAAAATTCTAACGGGATGCTGTCCCGCACCCCGTAAGGGAGCTGCTAGCCCCCTTGACCCCAGCCTGCTATCCGGGTAGCAGGACCCCCGTAAACTCTGCGAGGCCCCCGATACGTCTAAAAACATACACACAAGCACCACACATTGAGTTCGCATGACGCGTGTGGAAAAAGAGGGATGAGAAGCGTTCTAAGAACGCGTGCATGGCGCGTAGGCGCTGGGCACCAACACCTCACGCGCCCGACACGTGGACGCTGGACGCCAGTGCCTCATGTGCTCGGCACATGATCAGGAGTTAAACTCCAGCAGGAAAAGGGGCTTAGCTCCGGGATTAGGAGTTAAACTCCCGAAAGGATCTTGAGTGGAGTTAAACTCTCAAAAGAGTTTTATTTGTGGAGTTAAACTCCACAAGATTTTGAATAGAGTTAAACTTCTAAAAGAATTTTATTTATGGAGTTAAACTTCCAAAAAATTTGATAAATGGAGTTGAGCTTTCAGAAATCTTTGAAGATGATCAAAGATGACCACTTTCTTCTCTCTTGAGCCCTGGATCCTCTCCTAAGTCTCGGAACTTCCCCAAAGTGGCATTTTTGGAGATGTGATTCTTTTTTCCTCTCTATTGACTGGATTTTGGAGAAAAGGGGGTGTGACTTAAAAATCTCCCCTTTTAGAGATTTGATGGGAGATCTGAGCTCTCTTTCGTGGGTTTTATGGTGAAAAACTATTTCCTTTTAGAAAAGGAAAAGTTAAACTCTTGGCTTAATTCAGAAAAAAGAAGGAGGTTTAGAATCTTCAGGAAGGAGAAGGAGGCACAAACTCTAAATTTTGAGGGGAATGAATTATTGTTCATTTCATCATCATATTGTCTTATATAGACTTACAAATTTACACATAGTCTCTTGGGCTTTGCAAAATGACATTTTTCCCATCACATGCCTCATATGTTTATTTTTTTGCATATGAGCCATGAGCTTTACAAAAATTTAGTTTTATGCCCACTTTCCTTACATTTATTCATAATTTTCATTTTGGCATGGGACAGGCCGGCTGCTTCATGTTCGGGCTCGATTTGAGCATGGGCCCACTTGACTTAAGTTTGGGTCCACTTGGCTTGGTGTTAACTTTGACTTGCTCAACCGGGACGTAATTTTTTACCCCAACAAGGACATTTAAGAATTTGCTTATAGATTACCCAGTTCTCACAGGTGTGATCGTCACAATAACCCTGGTAGTCAAGCAGGAATTTTAAGGGCTCTATCAACATGAAATAGTGATCCGTAATACCACATAATACTTTTACATGACGATAGAGATGAAGCAGATAGTATACTATCATGTCGAGTACGACAGTTCTACCCGTATAGGTCCTCCTTCAATCATCATAATCGCCTGCATGTGTTTACAATAATTGATTTGAGGATAATATATCCAATAAAATTAGCATCATGATAGACAGGTGGAGTTGGAGTTTAAGCTTGAGTTGCTCTTTTAACTTTTAGATATTTAGGTATGTCTTTCTCCCTTAAAAAAAACCTATATCCTCGCATAGTTGAAAATTAGAATTTAACGCAACTAAAAAATCGATTTCCTTTCAAATGAGGCTACCTACTAACTCGAAACTTGCAATTAAAGGGACAACGACATTCGACAAGCTCGTTGTTGAAAAAGGTTGAGAAAAACGATTCAGTTGCCGGTATCAATTTGAAAGATATTTAACCGAAACCTAACCCTACAGCCAATTTGGGAAAAACCTAGGAATTTTAGATGAAGAAGAGAGGCTGGGAGGTTTTAAAGTTCTAGCTCGATAATCACCGTTGATCCCCTAACAGAGTAACGAAAGATACCAAAAAGATTTTCTTTTTGGGCTCAGTGCAACTTAAATGTATAGAAATCTTTTAAGTAAATACGAAGCTTGAGAAGATTTTTTAACAATTAACTAGTATGGGAGAGCTTTTTAATAAAAATCCTAATAATTAATATAAAACTACTAGACAAAATATCTACAATTAAACCTCTAATTCAGAACCAGGGTTGACTGCGAAGTAACACGCTAATGTTTCACTTAGTTTGCACTAATATACCTTATTCTTATTGATTTTTTCGCTGCACTTAGATACTCAAAATACAAACCATATGAATATTGTTTAAAACAGTGATGGATTTGATGATCAACTGAAGGGAGCAAAGTATAAACGGTTTGTACTTTAGGGTATATAAATACAGTGAAAAAATCAATAAAGTAAATAAGTATAAGGTAGATAAAACATCGGGATATTATTTAGCAATTAACCCTTGGAACTATCGATCTTGTGTATCAGACGATATCAGACCTAGCAATTAACCCTCAGAACTACCGATTTTGTGTTATATCATACCTTCTGCCGAGTATAAACCTTTCGTAAATGATCCCACTCCTATATTCAGCAATCACGGCACATTATTCCTCGGGTGCCATCATCCTTCTGTCCGCAAAAATAAGATAATCTAGTGTAAATTTGGGGAGGCGGGTGAAAAGGAAATATTCAAATATTTTTCAACACGAAATCACAACAGCTAAATTCCTTTAACCGCTAACATCAGTTTGAGCGTAATTCAGTTAACACAAATTAAAAACTTAATTTCTTATTTTGAAGGAATGCATTTCAACACAGCAGATAACCTTGACAGACTACATGTTTCATCTCCAAACTAAATTGCTCAAGTATAAAAAGAAATAATACATCTGGAACCGCGAAAAAAATGGGGAAAAACTTCACTTTGTTTGCACAGTGACCCCCTCTTTCCCAGCAATTATAACAGCTGTTGCCATATCCAGAAACAACCCGTGCTCAACAACACCCTCAAACGATGAGATCTCTATCCCTGCAGCGTTTGCATCCTTGATCGGAGTCTTGAAATACAAGTCAACAATATAATTATAATTATCGGTGATGTAAGGCTTCGAATCTCCATCCAATCTAAGCTTTGCCTCACATCCTACGTCTTTGAACAGTTCTTGCAGCCTTATAAGATTATACTTCCAACAGAACTGCACAACTTCTACAGGCATTGCGAGCCCGGATCCACCTAAGCCTGTTACGAGTTTCGTCTCGTCTGCAACTACAACAAATTTGTCTGACGCGGCCTCAACCATTTTTTCACGAAGGAGAGCCCCACCTCGGCCTTTAACGAGATTGAGGTCTGGGTCTACCTGTTTTAATTTCATATTATAGTAAATCAAACTACTTTGCAAATTCTTTCTATAGAAAGAGATTGTAAGTCTTGATTTCACTAAAATACCAAGAACTTTTAACTTTTCTCAGATAAATGCCATCTGTTATATGATATTATGAACTTCATGGCCTTCAATAAATACCACGACCTTTCACAAATTTCAATTTATTTACGTATATTAACGTGATATACATTGTTTTCCCGCATATCTTAAGCTTTTGGTAAAACGGTTTTTGACACGATATCGCATTGCTCCAATTTCAAGAGATCCTAGAATCAAACCTCATGACTGTCAATTTCAAATATATTTATGTATACCCCCATTTATTTTGCCTCCAAAAGATTGCGTTTCCCCTGGAGGTCTTTTCACATGGTAGGGTCAAAGGCCCGCATGAGGGAGATTGGAAGTGTTATGGATACATTGATATCCCACACTCAATAGCTTAAGTTTTGGGTTGAAGTGGTGCCAACTTGGTACCTTATGTTTTTTTTGTGTGAAAATGTACTTCATTGTTCATGCTAACTTGTTAGCTATACAACCAAGTAAACCTAGAAGTTTGCAGTCTTTACTCCCAAATAGATGATAGTATATAATCAATATAAGTTCTATCTACTTGTAATCTATATAAAAAGCATGAAAACACTAACCTGCATATAAAAAAAAGAGAACACAAAAATGTTTTGATATCATGGTAAAAATATCTACATTATCATCAAAAGGCTGAGTTCTTGATTAAGAATGACCATCACTGAATAAAATGATTGATTTTACTGAAAAGAAGCACGTGAAACCATGGCAAAACTTTTCATGTGAAGTTTATAAAGAACCATAGAACTTTTGGAGTTTTTACGATAGCACCATTGAACTACAAAAATACCATGAACCCCCATTGAACCAGCATTGTTGTCTGAAAATGCTAGTTACGATAACTCGTGTATGGCAAGAATGGAGTTAATAACCTTGTATATGGACTAAATCCCTCAAAATAATTTGAACATGGTTTTTCTTTTTGGCAAAAATACCATCCATTTTCTTGAGAAAACTATCCTTCGATGGGGACAGGGCTTTTGATCATTTTTAAAGTTCAATGGTGCTTCCTCAAAAATTCTGAAAGTTCCGTGTTGCTTTATAAAATTTACCCAAAATTTTCTTTTATTATTAATCAAAGGTCTATAAAGCCAGCCTTTTGCAAACTAAAATCAAGTAATCTGCCTTCTCATACCACAAAAACTTAAAATCATGGTACGGACATACGTACATACATACCATACATACAGAAATACATACATACTATGTTGCTGCAAATAATTAGATTTTAACTTCACTTGATACCTAGAACCATGTAGAGTAACTGCCCCCAAGCAATGCCACGGCAAATAATGTTAGCTTCATAATTCCATTCCCAAAAGATGTTACTTACTTCTAGTTAAAGAGAACGCTCAGGAACTAAAATATCCTCACTTTTCAAGGAAACAAGGGGATTTTGCAAAAACTCGATGAATTGGACCAGTCATTCAGTTAACATCATGAACATCGTAGGCAACTTTCACAAAGTTGTTTCAGACATTCTTGGGCTCTACCTCATCCAACAACAGTGAAACGGGAGACGCAAATTAACTTTAAATAAGCTTCAGATCGACCAAATTGAACAAATGATAGGTCTAGATCATGTTGTTCATTGGGAATTGAAGAGGGGAGAACGAGCGAACATCGATCGTGGAATTTGTTATCAAGATGGATCGCCCTTTACGCAGCAAATTCAGAAATAAAAGAAGGCTACCGAATTGGGCACTTGTTTAATCAATCACACTATTCAATAGTGATCCCTTTCTTTTTTGTTCAAAGTTTTCACTGGTTACTAAGATACTCAACTTTTCACTGCGCCAAAATATAAAAGCTTCAGTATCATGGTTTCAAGGTAACAATATTTTCAGGAACATTCAAGTAAATTAAAAGGGATCAAGAGCAAAGAAACTTAGATGTGAGCTATTTTCTAATGGCACATAACAAAGCTTTACTAAACAAGATCTCAACTTTTTCCTCGAAATAAATACAACAAAATTTAAGAACAGTGATCAATGGACTAAAGTTGCAGCCTTTATTCTATAAAATGTAAATCTCAACTTAGTGTAATTTAAACTTAAATTTGGCTGACCTTGTAAAGGTAACATCCTAAAGAACCCAAAAAAAAAAAAGCTCAACTTTTGCCTCAAATCACATAAAATCAGGATGTGGTCTCTCACTAAAAGCCAAAAGGCAATGAGAGCAACATAGGTGAACTCTAAAGTTGTCCACTTTCTACCCAAAACATAGCAAAAGAATCAGAAAGCACAAACCTCATCAGCGCCATCAATGGCAAGATCGATCTTGGGATGATCATCGAGCGTCGACAACGGAATCCCAAGCGACTTGGCCTGCTCAAAGGTCCTCGTCGAAGTCGGAACCCCAACGATGCCACTGAGCCTCCCATCCTTCAGCAGCGCCCCAATCTCAGCAACAACAAACGCAGCCGTGGAGCCAGTCCCCAGCCCTAGCACCATGTCGCTCTTCACGTACTCGACGGCCTTGACGGCAGCGAGCTTCTTGAGATCGTCTTGAGTCAGCGCGGTTGAGATCGGAGCTGATTGGCATCGAATGAGGGGGATCGATCGAGCATGGCGGTGGTAGTGGAATTTGAGGGGGGATTTGAAGGAGATTGAGGGGAGGGGGGATAATGTTGCCATCTTTTCGGGGACTGAGCATAGAAAGATGGGACCTTTTAAGGAGGAGGGTTTTGAGATTGGGGAGTTGGTGATCGAGGGATTGGGATTTTTTTTTTCGTTTTTCGTTTTGGACTTTTTTTGGATGAGAGCATACGGTGGTTGGTTGATGCAGTTTAAACCACAGTCTATCCAAGAGATGGACACGATGAACCCATTTATTTGTTGTTAGTATTTAGTTGTTATGGGTCCCATCATTTATCTTTTGGATATAAAGTATTACTCATCTTTATCGTATTAGGATCCTATTGCGGTATGACCTGTTGTATCTGTAAGTCTACGGTAGCGCCCCGGCCGTCTACAAACGCCAAATGCGGAACAAAAATTTTTAACTGGCGCTATCGTATACTTTCACCCGGATCTGCCATTATTGCTAAACTAACAAACTGAAAAGAGTGTAGAAAGGTTATACCGAACGATCCGAGTTCTTCGTTCTTTAACCATCATCCCACGCTCCGTTGCGGCTGCTCCGATCTCATCGATCTTCGATCTGCTCGTCCAGGTGGCACCACGTCACTGATTCTTTAAACGGGCTCCCGCCTCTGACTTGAGACAACTCGGTCGTCAAGTTTGCTAAAAGAGACGACCAAGAATGATGTAGAGAATGAGTAGATGACTTTGTCTCGCTTCGTCCAAAACCATGGACGAACGGTTAATGAAGTTGCCGTGGGAATCGGGTGATGGAATGAAATGAGCTGTGAAATTTCATACACCCCAAAATCTATCATATCTTTTGTAACTAAATGAAAACATCAAGTGAATATCCTCAAGAGGAGGGGGAAGGGGGCCGGCCATATATATAGGAAGGAGGAGGGTGAGTGTAGGAGCAAAGAGGGTGAGTATAAGGATAAATATCAACAACAAATATCCTTAAGCAAAACAAAACACATTAATGAAAGCATGAGTCACTAATACACCTCATCAAGTAATTAATGCAACAATTAATGTCAAGATGAGTCATTAGCCACCTCATCAACCTAGTCATCATATCTAGAAACTTCTAGAAGCAGACTCACCTCATCCAAGAAAAGATAAATCCGTTTTTAACCGAATGTTAAAAGACGGCTGATAGAAAACTGGAAACTGGCAACTTCCAAAAGTGATCCTGAAACGACTTTCAGGATAACCCCGTAACTGTATAAATATACCCGCATTTGTATTACGACCGAAAACAAATGCAACTGAGACAAAGATATTATATCTACTCAATATAATACTCGGATTCGGCTTAAACCAAAGCCGATCAGTATCATCTGCCCGAAAACTGACACGTGCGTAAACGCACGTGCATTTTCCGAACCCTGCCATAAAACCATACGGCCACTACAACGTTTCGCCCGAACTTGGGAAACTGTCTGTGGGGGACTCTAATGACTCGTCAGTACCCTGGCAGTGGGTTTAACCACAAACCGTTAGCGGCACTAGCTATGCGTAACGGCTGCCCATGGACCGACCTCAAGGGAGGCCGATGAGCGAACTCATCCGGAAACCCTACTGAGCCTAACAGTGACAATGTATATACAGTCCGGTCCGTTCGCCTATGAGTATCGCATATCTGCCTAGGGAGCTAGAAACGTCAGACCCCCAATAGCAGTATAAGTCGTGTCGGAGTGTAGCCCAATAACACCCTGAGATACTACTGGAGTACCTACCAGTAAATCTCCTGCCATGGCCATGGACTTTGTGTAATGGCTCTCCTAGACACAGCACGACCTCGCCCCCAATACCGGGAGAGACGAATCCCCTGCCGATCCGCTCACGTGCCTCCATATGGCTCGGGACTGTACCCAAAAGCTACCTGTTTGCACGACTCCTTTGAGCCGTGATAGGGTAGAAATCAAAGCACAGTGGGAACTCACACGAGACAAATGACGACCTCAGGTCGATGAACTAACCTGTACACATGTCACCAGGGAACTGCTATCTGACGATAGGTATAGTACTAACTAGCAGATTCCCGGCGAGTCCTGTCCGGTGTACTCATAACCCAATGAGCACCTGTATACATCTTAGGTGATCCAACCGACACCAGTGGCTTGTGAGACCGGCCACCGCCCCTCGTCGGGGTCTCGACTGTATACACTAGTCTACTCCGGAGTATCGATGCCCTGTCTCGAAACTCCCACGACTAGGGACAACAATTAAGGATATGCGTATAAACCACCCAACTCTCACGTATATGATCGCCATCATATTGTTGGTGGTAAAGCAAGATCCTAAGGGCTCTATCAAAGTGTAACATGTAATCAGTCACCTGAACATGTACACGACTGATAAAGGCAAACCAGATAGCATACTATCATCTCGAGTAAGACTGTCCTACCGGTATAGGTCCTCCGCAATCATTGCAATCACGTACCTGCGATCCAATAATTGACTATGAGGGCACTATCTCCAACAATCTCTCACTTGCACTCAAGGCTAATTATTGCGATGTCGACTACTCACAGCCCGTGTGAAAACGAACATCCAACTCCTCTACTAATCAGTTTCACAAAGCCCGTTTGTAAAACTATTGTGTTCGAGAAATAGCCTCAGTGAGTGGATCCGCCTAGATGTTTCTTTCTATATCTCTCTTAATCTCAAGTTCGCGGAGAAAGCCATCTCCCGAATTGAGTAATACCTGTCTTAGAATATGTCTGGATTTCTGATGGGACCTTATTCATAAATGAACTCCAAATCCAAACTTCTTAGACTGTATCGATCACTGAACCTAATCAGTATCCGGCACCATGCCACCCACAGTATCCTCTTGGACCACCTGTCCATAATACTGTCCCTCGTCAGAGGGAAAACTAAAACTCTGACAATCACTCTGTCATCCATGTCACCTTTGAAGCCTGGAATGATAACCGTCTCCCGAAAGAGGCTGCCGTTATCAAATCCATAGAACATGTACTTATGTTCTAAAACTGCTTCCTTATGTTTCTCCAGGATTGGATTAATACAAACTTATTGCATCTAGTGCAAAAACAACATCTGGTGTGGTACTTGACATCTCACGATTGACTCAATTGCCTAAGCAAGTGATTTGTCAATCATGCACATCCCTCTCCCCTTCAGTCTATACGACACCTTTAGAGAGGATGACTCCATCACCTGCAGGTACACCACCATGCTAGGAGTCACATATTCTAAAAACCATTAGAATATCTGTCAAAGTACCCACATTGGGAAACTACCTAAATCCAGATCTAAAACCATAGATCTAGAAACCATAATGTCTGATATTATATCCATATCCTGTCTGGAGAAACAACTGTGTGATGACCACAGTACAACCGATCGTAGTATAGGAATTATACTTCCTACTCTGTGTATGTCGTCCAAATACCATGACATCACACCCTACTACCTTCTTAACAGATCCATCCCCTATTCTGATTGAAGTCAAACCCATGACTGTCACATCAAAACTAGATGATCTATCTCCGCTATAACTGCTCTAGTCTATAAATAGACATAAGCTACTTGCCCACCATGCTTCCGCTGCTTCCACTGATTACGACAACCCTCCTACCGGGTCTCATAACCTGGAACAACAGTAGTGTCAAGTTTGGGTAGATAAGAACCTCCCTGTCACCGTCCTTGAGGCTACCGAAGTACCTCTCGGGTGTCTGAGGTTACCCACCATATCTGCGGAGTGGCTAATGGAATGTCAAACCTGATTGAATATATAGGTCCTATTAAATTTTCCGTAATCGTTCGCGGTTCTGGAATCACTTCCAGTTCTACCATACTCTCACTACTGTTTTCTGAAAAAGATCCATTTTACTAAAACTGTGGCGAGTCAAGAACAATATCACTATTGATCTTCCAAATGGTAGAATATCAACCCTCGACATAGTCAGGGTCAACCCACAAACAGCCATTACAGAAACGTGCCCTGAGTTATCCAGTGTCTGGTTTTAAGCATAAGCTGGACAACTCCCCGTACCTTAACATCTTTTAAGGTACGAACTATTCTATATCCAATATAGAAACTTTGACACTTATTTAATTGGAACCACATTCAATCATGCAACTGTCTCCAGTGCATATCAACTTAATAGAGAGAGGCTGATCAGCATTACTCAACTTAGGAATCCTTCCAATTATGAGTAACCTGAAAGAGAAACTAGTTTCTCAAAATCATTACTATCATCTGAATACCAATCACAAGAATCTACATCTTCGATCTCTTTGAAGAATCCCGATACTTGTGATACCTGGTTCTCTACTTTATTCTTATACCCACAACTTCTCAAAACTTAGACCTTGTATTTCTACGAAACACTTGTCTAAATAGAGAAGTCATAAGTAAACAGAACATAGTACGAGGACCTACCCCTTTGTCCTGATGGACACTTGGACAACATACAATACTCTGTATAAGTCCGCTGAGTTAAACAACTCAAAACCTGTGCGTCGTAGGTTGAAAACTGTACCCTGGCGATTTCCTCAAATATCATCAATTACAACGAATTCCGATATAATGAGGATGATCACCTAATTCCCAATAACTTACTCCCTCTCATCATCTGTAAAACCATACAGATATGAGAATGAAACCTGGTAAATACATACCCTTGGAGTAAGTATCTAATCGGGAAAACAGTTTTCTTTTAACAATGCACTAAAACATGAAAATGTTTCCTAGGGGTATCTTGGTATTCATAGTAATGCCTCTTCCATAATCCAATTCATAACTTTAACCGTATATTTCTTTGCCTTCTCTCCAAATCCCTTTATTTGTCTTTAGTCGTTACCTTCTGTACACCTTCGTTAGGCTAAATGGTTTTCTTCCTTCCCTACCGTTCGGCACCAGCCTATGGTTCGGAAGAAGACTATCCAGTAAGCATAATAGGTGTACCCTCCTAAACCAAGGAGTACTCGCATCTTGAGAGAAGGTGATGATAAAAGACAACTGAATAATACCTTATTCTTTTAAAAATGAAATAGGAGTGGCGATGAAGTACGCGGTTTTGGTCGTGAATGATATCAGTCGCAATTTACTTTGCCCTCTTCCTAATCCCTTTATTTTGTCTTTACATATTACCTTCTGCACACCCTGCTTAGGCTAATTGGTTTTCTTCATTCCCTACCTTTTGGCACCTGCCTATGGTTTGGAATAAAACTTATCCAATAAGCGTAATAGGTGTACTCTCCTAAACCAAGGAGCCCTCGCAACCTGAGAGAAGGTGATAATAAAAGACAACTGAATAAACCAATTCTGTTTCTCCTGAACCTGGATCCATCCTCGAAGAAGTCCCTTCGAGTTCGTATATAACCATACGATGGATCTATCCAATGGAAGTGGATGTCCGTAGTAATACGGGTGTTCTGAGAAATTCAAAGGGTAGAAGGAGTGGCAATGACTTATGCAACATAGACAATCCAAAAGCCAGTATTTTAAGAAGGTTCGGTCAACCTGGTCACTGAGTCATAGTCTAGGGTCGGTCAAAGGTCGCTGCCAAAGAGAGAGAGAAAAGAAACACTCTGCGTGCACTCTAACCTAGATCAGAATGGTTATCACTTTATCTAATCCGGAAAACTCCCACTGTCCTGTCAAATTCTCCTCCAAACCTAAAGAAGAATCAATCGGGATCACCCGAAGAGTAAAACAACTCATCAGTGGAAATCGGGATCCAACTCTCATCGCATGATAACGTGACGGAATCCACTCGCGTTATCACACTCCAGAAGGTATGCGCATGCCTGGCAAGTTTCAGTTTCTTTAGAAACTCCCGATATGATTTTTACCCCATGTTCTTATGACCTTGGCGAAAGTCAACAAATCATAAGTCACATGTCAAGTTCTGCCCGTCATTATCTTGTTAATTTGAACCCACCCGTACATACCCTTGACGAAAACCAACAAGGTAATACGACTGTCCCAAACCAACATATCTATCTATGCAACAAATGAATACCCCAGCAACTACCAAACACTATGCCTTGACGAAAGCCAACAAACATAGCTTGAATATTACTGACCATCCATAAGAAACGACGGAGGGCTACGGCTGGTTTTTGGCGAAAAACCTTTAACGTAATGAACTTGATCTCGTTGAAGGAACCTGATAGCTTTTTTTTTTTTTATAAAATATAGTGGCGAAAACCTGTGCTAAAGAGGTCACTCCCGGTGAAGGGATCTCGGCTCTTTCCTCGTGGAATGAGGTGCTGGATATTCCACTGAATACCGCTATGCAAAGCAACATGTAATCGACTATAGTGAAGTTATTACCCTGACGCAAACTTCTGCCCAAGGGGTCAGTCCCGGTGAAGGGATATCGGCCCTTGCCCCGTCGAATGAGGTGCAGGATATTCCACTGAATACCGTTATGCAAAACAAAAGGAAACGTCTTTGCAATAACACTTTTTAAATTTGTTCCAACAACTATAAACAGGTTTGTTTAACTTTGCATTGATCAGAATCAACGCAGTCCCATCAATAATCACACCAGAAAAGAACGAAAATAAAATGTACGTATATGCCATCCGCATTCGTCACTGGGTCCCGTCATCACCCGTTAGGTTACTTAACTAATGACAGAGCGGGGACTGGACTAGCGCGGGTGTAAAACATATACAACATCTAATAGTATATAAACCAATATACAATAATCGCTCCAGGCGTGATAATATGCAACATTACAGAAAAGTAATAAGCATCACAGAACAATACAGATAATCTGGGATCCCCGGGTTTCACAGAGCCGCTGCGGAAACCCGACGTTCCCCTGTCGTGTGGATAGCCTGTGCAATAAAACCTAGACCCCTACGGGTGCGGCAAGTTACCCGCCAAAACCTGAAGCGAGGCAGCCCCTTACAGCAAAGTGAATGGACCACCCAGCACTTCACGGAATCCGGTAATCTTGGGCACCCCTCCTTGGGTCAACCTGTACCCCCTACGAGTGCGGCGAATAGTCTGCCAATTCTAGAGTGAGGCCCTTCTGCCTCTCAAAGCCATGAGATGTGGACCCGTTGCCCTCCAGAACCCGGCTATCCGTGCACTCCGTCGCGGGGTAAAACCTAGTACAGTAATGAAAAATAGTACAACAGGTACATCGACCGCAACCTGGTCGTGCCCCAAAAGAATATTATACAACAGGCAGTGACGGCAGTCCACATGTTGGACGCTCGCCCCGCAATATCAAAAGTACAAATAAATTCAAACTGCACTATCATTGCACACTGCTATCCACCACGACAAATCCGCAACATCACAGCACAACACAGAACATCAACGCGAATGTCACGTTCGCAAACCCGTCTAAAAGAACTATAGCAATCAGACGCGGTTTACCGATCAAATGACATTCCCGGTCGGAGATATAATGTAAGCACTGCAAACTAACATGTTTAAATTTCGATCGACAAAATATCACAAAGTGGGCCCCACGCAAATCTGCTGAACAGTAACAAAACCTGGGCCCAAAAGATATATACAAAAAACCCCAATTTCCAGAGAAGAACCCACTGAGCAAATTTGGGGGCATGATGACACAGAATGGCCGCGGATCCGCGGCCAAACCATGGGTTTGGCCGCGTTTCCGCGGCAGTCTTGTCGAATCATGATCCCAAATTTGTACGGTGTTCTTAGAAAACCCAACACAGATTTCTGTGTGTAACGACTCTAAAATTCCTATACCTTCATATTAATAAAATACTGTATTTAATTTTTCGTATACTTTTATTCTCTATTAAGTAAATTAATATATTATTTCTTTTGCTAATTTGGTAATGTCATTACACTATTTATTATCATTTTAGTTTTATTTCAATTAGTAATATTTAGTAGTTTAAGGTAACTCGATGGTATATGTTAGAAGTGTCCTATATTTTATTTTGCATATTGTAATAGAGTGTTGATTTATTAGTAGTCAAGTGATAGTGATTTATGTATGCAAATATTATTATTTGAAATGCAAGACCAAATTCACTTTTCTAATTTTCTTTCAATTTATCTATTCTCTTGGCCCACAGCCCAAAATACCCCACCCATTCATATTCCCTCACGTTTTGATTAACAATGATTAATTTTGTTTTAGTGGTTAATTTCCTTTCACCTCTTTCCCTTCCCATTAAAACCGATCTCTGTCTCTCTCTCCACTCCCCTTCTCATTAATTCCCCTCCCTTTTCCATTTAATCTCTAGGTCTCTCTCTCTTTCTCTCTCTCACACACACACACTCGCAACTTCCTCCTCTTTTCTCATTCCTCACCTTACCTACGGCCGAGATATCTTTCACGAAACCCAACACCCAAGCATCATCGCCACCAACCTCGTCACCGTCGCCTCACCCGCGCCATCTGATACTGCAGCAAGTGGAACCTCACCAGCATCGCCTGCGCCGCCGTTGCGTGCCTCGCTCATGCCCCCGATCATGAGATCGCCGTCGACATCGACCGCAACGAGCACTTATGCTGCACCTGCAGGGATAGTCCAACGATCGCGACTTCGACGCTGCCTTTCTTCTCTCCCTGAAAAGCTCGCGTGCTGTTCGATGAAATGCCGCAATGGGATATCCATTGTTTCCTACGGAAGTAAGTCCCAACCTTCTACCTCTCTTTTCTATATTTGCAAAATACGACTTTTTGAAACCCGACGGAAATCGGACAAACCGATTTCCGATTCGGTTTTTCTTAAAAATTCCACTTGTCACCTAATACATATTATCAACCCTCTTGTATGTTGACTATTAATCACCCTTAAGTCAAATTTAATTGTACTTTTCCACATGAAATGACAAGTTCTTTAGAAAACCGTATTTCTTGCATAAAAATACCATCAAGTTAAATTTTAATGTTCTATTTAGATACCCCACTCCTAATCATGTTTATTTTGATAACAAAACTTGTTTCATTCAATTTGGATGAAATTTCACACATGAAATGATAACGTTTATGAATACCGTATTCTTGCACCTTAATACCCTTAAGTTTAACATAGCTTATTTCACCTTGAAACTTCACCAAAATTTAATATAAGTCACGGGGTAATGACCTACCCTTACACACACTCATTATAACCCTAATTGATAAATAACAAAAATACAGAATACGATATTATAGGACTTTTTCACTAAAATACCATAACCTTTATAACTTTTAGTTTAACCTTTAAATTGTAAACTTTTCTAAATAAAACTTATATAAAATGAAAGCACGATTGGTCATGGACATCGATCGTTTATCTAAACTGTCTTGTGGGTCTAGGCAAGTGTGTCTAAGGCTAGTGGTTTTTAATTAGGCCCATGACCGTGGTTCCTTCCCACTTACCTGGCACTTACCTGGCTGCATTCGACGGTGAAGAGGCGATTTGAGGCTTCTAATGACTCATCGTTTAGACCATAGAATATAGGTTAGATGGTCTAGGAAACCCTAACAACTAAAATATGGAGAACTATATACTTTTACAAATAAATACCCTATATTTAGAAAATATTTTCCCTAAATTAAAAGTATTTATAAAACCTGAGCAAAGCGCCATTACAACCCATTCGTGGGGAACCTGTTAGGGATAGCACGGTTCATCGTGCACCCGCAGGCTAGTAGTGCGAGATTCAGACCTCCGCAAGGAGCATTCGGTCTCGAAGGGTTTAAAATACGGCATTTAAAAAAAGAATGAGATTTTGGAAAATAAATTATTATTTAAAATTATTCTTATGCTGCACCTGCAGGGATAGTCCAACGATCGCGACTTCGACGCTGCCTTTCTTCTCTCCCTGAAAAGCTCGCGTGCTGTTCGATGAAATGCCGCAATGGGATATCCATTGTTTCCTACGGAAGTAAGTCCCAACCTTCTACCTCTCTTTTCTATATTTGCATACATAAATCACTATCACTTGACTACTAATAAATCAACACTCTATTACAATATGCAAAATAAAATATAGGACACTTCTAACATATACCATCGAGTTACCTTAAACTACTAAATATTACTAATTGAAATAAAACTAAAATGATAATAAATAGTGTAATGACATTACCAAATTAGCAAAAGAAATAATATATTAATTTACTTAATAGAGAATAAAAGTATACGAAAAATTAAATACAGTATTTTATTAATATGAAGGTATAGGAATTTTAGAGTCGTTACACTGTGATATGTGGAATATTTTTAGGACACCATTTAAAATCAACAGAAACTGTGAAAATAAAAAATGCGGTTTTTGATTTCCGGTTCGATCGATATTTTAAACGCGTTAGCACAAGTTAGTATAGCAAAATGGTGAGGCTCTGATACCACTG
Organism: Agapanthus africanus; assembly: GCA_030015575.1. Taxonomy (NCBI): domain Eukaryota; kingdom Viridiplantae; phylum Streptophyta; class Magnoliopsida; order Asparagales; family Amaryllidaceae; genus Agapanthus; species Agapanthus africanus. The sequence goes on from JASDDO010000006.1 coordinate 351,561,768, forward strand.
TAAGTCTACGGTAGCGCCCCGGCCGTCTACAGACGCCAAATGCGGAACAAAAACTTTTAACTGGCGCTATCGTATACTTTCATCCGGATCTGCCATTATTGCTAAACTAACAAACTGAAAAGAGTGTAGAAAGGTTATACCGAACGATCCGAGTCCTTCGTTCTTTAACCATCATCCCACGCTCCGTTGCGGCTGCTCCGATCTCATCGATCTTCGATCTGCTCGTCCAGGTGGCACCACGTCACTGATTCTTTAAACGGGCTCCCGCCTCTGACTTGAGGCAACTCGGTCGTCAAGTTTGCTAAAAGAGACGACCAAGAATGATGTAGAGAATGAGTAGATGACTTTGTCTCGCTTCGTCCAAAACCATGGACGAACGGTTAATGAAGTTGCCGTGGGAATCGGGTGATGGAATGAAATGAGCTGTGAAATTCCATACACCCCAAAATCTATCATATCTTTTGTAACTAAATGAAAACATCAAGTGAATATCCTCAAGAGGAGGGGGAAGGGGGCCGGCCATATATATAGGAAGGAGGAGGGTGAGTGTAGGAGCAAAGAGGGTGAGCATAAGGATAAATATCAACAACAAATATCCTTAAGCAAAACAAAACACATTAATGAAAGCATGAGTCACTAATACACCTCATCAAGTCATTAATGCAACAATTAATGTCAAGATGAGTCATTAGCCACCTCATCAACCTAGTCACCATATCTAGAAACTTCTAGAAGCATGACTCACCTCATCCAAGAAAAGATAAATCCGTCTTTAACCGAATGTTAAAAGACGGCTGATAGAAAACTGAAAACTGGCAACTTCCAAAAGTGATCCTGAAACGACTTTCAGGATAACCCCGTAACTGTATAAATATACCCGCATTTGTATTACGACCGAAAACAAATGCAACCGAGACAAAGATATTATATCTATTCAATATAATACTCGGATCCGGCTTAAACCAAAGCCGACCAGTATCATCTGCCCGAAAACTGACACGTGCGTAAACGCACGTGCATTTTCCGAACCCTGCCATAAAACCATACGGCTTCTACAACGTTTCGCCCGAACTTGGGAAACTGTCTGTGGGGGACTCTAATGACTCGTCAGTACCCTGGCAGTGGGTTTAACCACAAACCGTCAGCGGCACTAGCTATGCGTAACGGCTGCCCATGGACTGACCTCAAGGGAGGCCGATGAGCGAACTCATCCGGAAACCCTACTGAGCCTAACAGTGACAATGTATATACAGTCCGGTCCGTTCGCCTATGAGTATCGCATATCTGCCTAGGGAGCTAGAAACGTCAGACCCCCAATAGCAGTATAAGTCGTGTCGGAGTGTAGCCCAATAACACCCTGAGATACTACTGGAGTATCTACCAGTAAATCTCCTGCCATGGCCATGGACTTTGTGTAATGGCTCTCCTAGACACAGCACGACCTCGCCCCCAATACCGGGAGAGACGAATCCCCTGCCGATCCGCTCACGTGCCTCCATATGGCTCGGGACTGTACCCAAAAGCTACCTGTTTGCACGACTCCTTTGAGCCGTGGTAGGGTAGAAATCAAAGCACAGTAGGAACTCACACGAGACAAATGACGACCTCAGGTCGATGAACTAACCTGTACACATGTCACCAGGGAACTGCTATCTGACGATAGGTATAGTACTAACTAGCAGATTCCCGGCGAGTCCTGTCCGGTGTACTCATAACCCAATGAGCACCTGTATACATCTTAGGTGATCCAACTGACACCAGTGGCTTGTGAGACCGGCCACCGCCCCTCGTCGGGGTTTCGACTGTATACACTAGTCTACTCCGGAGTATCGATGCCCTGTCTCGAAACTCCCACGACTAGGGACAACAATTAAGGATATGCGTATAAACCACCCAACTCTCACGTATATGATCGCTTTCATACTGTTGGTGGTAAAGCAAGATCCTAAGGGCTCTATCAAAGTGTAACATGTAATCAGTCACCTGAACATGCACACGACTGATAAAGGCAAACCAGATAGCATACTATCATCTCGAGTAAGACTGTCCTACCGGTATAGGTCCTCCGCAATCATTGCAATCACGTACCTGCGATCCAATAATTGACTATGAGTGCACTATCTCCAACAGTATCTCCTTCTTGACCCCACGAAACCCTGGCCCTGTCTCATTAATCATCCTAGTCGAAATTGTTAACGGTAAGATTTGCATGAGAGAGAGAGAGAAGGGTGGGTTCAAAACCCTGCCTTTATGATAAAAAATCCTTATTTGCATGAGACGGGGAAGCGTAAGATCAAAACCATGCCATGAGAGACCTCTAATTTGAGACAGAGAAAACCTAACTCGAAAACTGAAAAGAACAATAAAATTCATAGTTTATCGATATTCTATAGAGCGTTCGTTGATTTTAATACTGATGATGCTCAATATTGGCGATGCGAGATCAGGACATGTGGCGGATGACATGTCCCAAGACCTGTAAGGAAGGGCCCACGGAGGCTGATCAGTCCACCCTTATACCCGACTTGCAAGCACAAGCTGGCCCTCCTCGGAGCCCCTGCAAATTTGCCTCCTCGACCCCTCAGCTCGCCCCGAGCTGCCACAGGACCAAGACTTCTCAACCCTCTTGCTCGGTTCCGAGCTCCCCAGCCGAGGCCGTCTTCCTAGGTCCCCCCGACCGACCAACTCCACCACTTGTAGGCGTAACCGCCGTTCCGCAAATCTCGCCACGCGCAGATTCTCCGCCAACAACGCCCCACGCCCCACGCTATCACGATTCTCATTAATGGGCGATCCGCTCTTCACGCGGACGTGACGTCGGGAGCGTAACGGCCTGCGAGATTCTCGCGCCTACTGCTGCGTGCTGTCGCCGCTATATAATCCCCCATCGCAGATGGGTCAAGTAAGCCATTTTTATTCCACTTAGCCGTTGCTCTGCTCGGATCTAGCACTAACTTGATCGTTGGAGGGTCCTCGGTGGTACCAAACCATCCCAGGACTTCTTTGCAGGTACTCGGTGCTAAACTTCTCAAATCACCAATCTCACCAAACCCCATTGAGATCCACACGCAACAGAAGATCACCACCAAAATCCACCGGAAGATCAGCGGAAAACAACATCTGACGGAGACCCGAAAAGGACCTCCATCAAAAACAATCATATCAACATGCAAACGATTTGAATCCGCATGAATTTTGGTGTACCCATGCATTTGACTATTTAGATGAAGATGAACGGTTCGGACTATCGAAAAGGCTCAAAAAGTTTCAATTTATGTGGTGCGTGAATTTATTAGTTTAGTTCCGGACGTGTTGCATTCTAACACTATTCATCAATTTCGCACATTGCCACTTAAAAAGCATTTAATTACAGGTTTTGCTAACCTGTAGGCCCATAATTCTTGTCCATATTGGGTGGGCCGAATTCTTGTCCAGATCGCAGTTCTTAGAGCATGCATCTTCATTAACCTCACAGACGTTGATGTTTTGTTTTGGGTGTCTCATGCAATTCAAAAGCTCAGCAAGTATATCTATAAACAACAATTTATCACATCAATATGTTTCACAAATGGACAATCTGCTAAATGCAAGCTAATCAACATATTATCAATGAGCAGTGGTTGGTAAATGATACATCTCTATAAAATACATACATGTACATCCTTCAAAGATTATATAAAAAAAAATGCAAAAAGAGCTACCACATCATGATCTTGAAGAACAAATTAAAGCACCATGCAGAATTTGAATTCTGTTTTCACAAGAAATATGTACCTCTAATAAGAATAAACCAGTAGTCAACCTAATATTAAGAGCCCTGTTAAAAAGCTAATGACATGCCAAACTTCACAAAATGAAATGATAAGATATAAGGTCCATTCCTGATTAATCTTTAAGTTAAATGTCCTTATATTATTTGAAGAGCATTAAACCATAAAAGAACTCCTCATGCATATTCTTTCATTCCCCGGAATAACGCATCCCGTCGATCAATGGAAAACCGGACAGCCTCAAACCTCGATGCCCGGGGCGGTAGGGCAATTTGCTAAAGGACAATGGTCGTCTAGCGCCAAACCCCACCATTCGGCGCCCGATATTCCATTGGCCTGCAAGCTCACGGCTAGCAGCAGAGACATCACAGCGATCCCAGCGTCTAAGCCGATTGATAAGATATATGTGTTCCTCACCCACCACTGTTTGTGCTTTCCTATAAATCACAAAATTGAATATGATCCCGATGGAGAACCATGACCAAAATCTTACCGGAGTAACAATAGGCACCCGTGTAGCTCCTATAAATATACTGGGCATGTTGATCAGCTTGATCCGCTTGTGCTCAGGAAACTGTTCATATATAGGGAATTCTGACTTGATCGCTAACTCAAATACATGATGACTAGTAAAGTAAAATAAGAGTCAATACCCGAGCAAGAAACATCGATCTTGGAGGGATCTTCAGGTAATATCCGAGTTTCAAATTCATCATACACATCATCGAGGTTGTGTCTGCACAGGGAACTGAAAGCTGCAATTAGAAGTGGGCTTCCCGGACGAATTAGAAGACTGTACCTGTCCTGTGGTTGCTGGCATTGCCGTAAAAACCAACCCAGCTGCCAGATTGAGTCCCCGATATGGAAGCTGGAATTGCTTCCCAAATCCTTCACAAGTTGGAATTGCTAGAACAATTGTTGAAACCAGAATTGTAAGGTACCACCATTCGGGGATCGGAGGATATGCCTCCATCAACTTGTTATGAATGTTGTTGACATAGTTCTTTCGATAGGCCTGCTTAAGCTGAGTCCAAATCGACCTTAACAATATAAAAAAAATGCATGACAACACAATCAAAATTATCGAACCATGTGTCTGTGTGTGTGGGGGTGTCTCTGTGCATGCGCGCGTGTGCGTGTGTGCATGTGTAGCAGAGAGAAATTGGAGTAACTAGAATAGATAGCATTTATGCATGTTACGGAACAACTCGTGTGCTTGTCATTGTATGAATATGTAAGGGTTTCTATATCCAAACGGGTGGAAGAGCTAATAGAACATGAAAATTGTGATAATATTTTCAAGGCATACAAGTAACTAAACATGATACACATCAACCTCATTAATTTTGGAAGGCGTTGATCTCACATGGGTCTAATCTTATAAAAAATCCAACTGACTTTAATTTAATTATACACGCATGCTCTCTAAAGTGTCTTTATAAGATGCATCCTACGGTGAAGTATACATGGCATGTTTGAATTGACATTCTACGTTTATCTCTCTGTGTGAGTGAGACTTCTAAGAAGAAGTTGAGCTTATGGAAGTGACAAGCGCAAATGTTGGATAAGTTAAAGGACTGCCCATGTAAGCTGCCGGAGTCGACCTATGAACAGAGATTGCCCCCCTTCCAAGGCCATTCAAACCAGAGCTAAGTTGTTGTGCTCTCACTGAATCTTTCCAAATCCAGCAAACAAATGAGAGCGCAGTTATCGAAGGAAAGAGAGAGTTAGGAATTGAGAGAATAGGCAAAGCTTGAGATGAAGACCAGTATAAAGAACTGGAGTCTTTTTAGCTCTCCTTTACTTCTTGTTTCCTTCTCATGCAGTGCCCTGAAGATTCAAGAAAGACAAATTTATATCATTTTATTATTATTTGGTGGGAGGGAGTATTGGATTCATTTTTAAAAGGGTATATTGTCACCCAAAAAAAAAAATAAACAGGGTTTTCCCCTGTCAAAAATCCACCGACACAAAGAATCTCGTCAAAAACCCTTTGGAAAAGTATGCCGCCCTTAAAACCCATCCGCCTGCAATATTTGTCTAGTTGTCTGCAATATCTAGTTAGCGCATACATATTGCAGGGAACTATATAGATATGTCAGTTAACTGCATACATATTTGCATGAAACTAAATATTGCAAGCAACGTTACTGATATTGCCGGGTTTTCTTCCGCAAGATTCTTTGGGCAGGGTTTTTTGACAGCGGAAAACTTTGCTAGTTTTTTATGACAATTTTCCCTTTTTAAAATAAAAATATGTGTTGCGCATAAGACGATCATGAAGCATAAACCAAACGATATAGAGAAGATAAAAAATCACATGCAAGATAGAAATACGAGAACTTACTAATTAGGCGAAGGTAAAGTTTTATTAATAATCAAATATCGGAGAAGTACAAATTGATGGAGAATACAATCCCTCTCAAATCCTAGATCTCTCACAATTATCAATTGGTTCTCACAAATTAACAAAAGGCATCATATCTAAGTCTAAAATAAGCTATTATATATATAGCATATAAAAGATTTCCTCAAAAAACTAATTTTCTGACTAAGAAAATATGCGGTCCAGACATACGGCAGACGTCTGATGAAGGAATCGGCAGACGTCTGGTATTTAGTCATGAACTAACAGTGCGTAACCCAGATGTCTGAACAAGAGATGGCCAGACGTCTGGATTTGTCTTCCAAAAGAATAGAGCGCTTAGCAGACGTCCGAACCTCATCGAGACAGACGTCTGCTCAAATTATGCTAGTGCATACAGAGCAGAGGCAGACATCTGGCGCTGAAACTGCCAGACGTATGACCTTTAGACGACATCAAATCTCCATGAAGCTTCGTGATAACTCTGAATTTTCGAGTAGGAAATTTTAGGGGATCGAATGTGGGGCACATATAACAAATCTCCACCTTTCCTCGCATTCCACAAACTCTTTCATCAAAATAATAACAGCTCCATCCTCACCACAAAACTCCTCAAGAGCTCAAATAAGTACGACGCACTCCAATTAAGTTTAAACAGTACTCAAACTTAACAAATGAAAGAGACTTTGTTAACATGTCGGCCGGATTGTCCGATGTGCCAACCTTCTTCATAATAATCTCTTCTTTCTTCACGACTTCCTGCACGAATCAATACCTTACGTCAATGTGCTTCGTCCTATCATGATGCATATGATCTTACGTCAAGTAAATCGCGCTTTGGTTCTCACAGTAGACTATTATAGTATCCTTTGGAATACCAAGTTCTGAAAATAGTCCATTCAACCACATTGTTCCTTAACGGTCCGAACAATGGCCATATACTTTGCATCTGTCATAGACAACGCTACCGTAGGCTGTAATGACTCACGCCAGCTGATGGCATATCCTTCCAAGAAGAACACATTACCAGTGATCGACCTTCATCTGTCAAGATCACCCGCATAATCAGAATAGCTGTATCCAACCAAATTGTTGTCGTTTCTTCCAAACACCAACCCCATGTCAGACGTATCTCGTAGGTATCATAATATCTATTTCACTGCCTGCCAATGATTCTTACCAAGAGAAACCATATAGTGACTAACAACATTAACCGTATGTGAAATGTTGGGTCGTATACAAACCATGACATACATAACGTTACCCACCGCACTCGCATATGGAACATTCGACATATATCTAATATCATCCTTTCTTTATGGTGATGAATGAGCTGAAAGTTTAAAATGAGCAGCCAACGGAATACTTACAGATTTAGCGTCTGTCATGCCGGAACGTTCCAAAACTTTCTCAATATATCGTTGTTGAGACAAGTATAGATTTCATCCTTTGCGATCTCGCCTGATCTCCATACCAAGTATTTTCTTGGGCACTTCCAAATTCTTGGTCTCAAACTTGCCTTTCAATCGTTCCTTCAAAATCTTAATATCAACTATATATCTTGCTGCTATCAACATATCATCAACATAAAGTAGCAAATATATGAAAGAACCATCGGCGAGCTTCTTCGAATATACACAGTTGTCGTCCATACTTCTTGTAAACCCTATTTTTTTCATGAAGGAGTTGAACTTCTTATACCAATGTCTTGATGACCGCTTCAAATCGAAGAGAGATTTCTCTAACAAGTAAACGCGGTCTTCTTTACCTTCGACATCGAAACCTTCGGATTGTTGCATGTAGATTTTCTCTACCAAATCACCGTGCAAATATGCGGTCTTCATATCGAGCTTCTCAAGCTCCAAATCTTGCATAGGTACCAAACCGAGCAAGACACGTATAGAGGTGTGTTTAACAACCAGAGAAAATACCTTAGTGAAGTCAACTCCCCGCACCTGTGAATAGCCTTTAGCTACCAACCGCGCATTATATCTCGTATCAACCACCCCATAGTCACATTATTTCTTCTTAAAAACCCACTTGCAGCCAGCTATTTTCTTTCCTCAGTCGGACTTCACGAGCTTCCAAGTTTATTTCTTGTGAAGAGACTCAATCTCTTCATTCATAGCGACCAGCCAACAAGCTGTTTCATCGGATGAGATAACTTCTTTATAGATTGTCGTTCGCTACTATCAACTGTCTCTGCAACAGACAGTGCATATGCCACTAGGTCATTGTAGTCATATCTCTGTGGCGGTCTAATGTCCCTTCTCTGTCAGTCACGAGTGAGCAAATACTCCTCATTATGGGACTGCTCATCTTGAGCTTCTTTAGACGATGGTGAAGGAGAGATCTCCTGCGAACCCAAGCTATCACAGACCTCAATATCAACTCTCGGCTCATCTTTCTTCGAATCGTCTTCAACTGAAGATTTCTTATTGTTCAGCATCAACATAGCAGATTCATCAAACGTCACATCTTTGCTAATTATAAATTTAGGCAACTTTCGATCCGAACACAACAATCTATTATCCTTAACGCCAGTAGCATAACCAAGAAATATACATTTTGCTCGGGGATCCAACTTGCCTACATGACAATGTGCATAAGCGGGGCAACCAAACACCTTAAGTATTGAATAATCAGCGTGTTTTTCCGGCCATATCTGCTCTGGTGTCTTATAACCTAGCGATGTATGAGATGATTGATAAACAATATAACACGCTGTATTTACAGTTTCTGCCTAAAACTCCTTTCCGAGCCCTGTGTTGGAAAACATGCACCGCGCTTTTCCAAAAGAGTCTAATTCATTCACTCCGCAACTCCATTCTGCTGTGGTGTATGGACAACGGTATGATGCCGAACCATGCCTTCATTTTTGCAGAAATTGTTGAAATTTCCACCGCAAAACTCTAACCGTTATCTGTCCTCAGTCTCTTGATCTACTTCTCTGTATGCTTCTCAAGCAATGTCTTCCATTACTTGAATATAGTAAACACATCAGTTTTGTGTTTCAAGAAGTAGACCCAAACCTTTCTAAAAAATCATTAATGAAGGTAAGCATTTGGCATCGCTTCTTTTAGAAGCAACCGGAGAGGGTCTCCAAAGATCCGAATGAATATAATCTAGAGTACCTTTCGTATTGTGCACCGCCGAACTGAAGCTAACGCGCTTTTGTTTCCAGAAAATGCAACGTTCACAAAACTCCAGCTACTTCGTACTCTTCCAACCAAATAGACCCTGCTTCAACGACTCGGCCATACCTCTTTCACTCATATGTCCGAGCCTCATGTGCCATAATCTGATAGTTTCCGAATCTGTCATAGATTTGGATGATGAAATAGTCGCCAATCCGGAAGTTGTCGAACCCTGCAATGAATATAAGAACCCTTTCTTCAATCCCTTCATCACAACGAAAGCATCTTTAGTTACCTTCAAAACTCCACCTTCAGCGGAAAATTTGTAACTCTTGTCGTCGAGTGCATCTAAAGAGACGAGATTATTCTTCAAGTTAGGTATGTGCCTGACTTCCGCCAATGTCCTCATAACACCATCAAACATCTTGATTTGGATTGTCCCTTTGCTAATAGTTCGGCACGAGCTATTGTTGCCCATCAAAACCACTCCACCATCAACGGACTCGTACGTGGTGAACAAATCTCTATTGGGACATTTGTGGTAAGAACAACCCGAATTCATGATCCACCCATTCTTGGATCGCTTTGTGTTGTCAAGGACCACAAGAAAATATCTTTCTCCTTCTGTTATACCCGTTTCAGCCGAAAACTCCTTTGATTCGTATTCCTGCTTTAGCTTGTTCTGCAATTTAAAACAATCGACCTTAAAGTGTCCTTTCTTCTTACAATAATTGCAGGCAACGTTTTTAACCTTAGATTTTAACCGTGACTTCTTCTTACTTGATTCTGGATTTCTCTTGTCCGCTCGCCCTCGAACAAATAAGCCAAACGAAGAACCATCCGATTTGGTAGAATTCGACTCCTTGTCGATCTTCTCTTTGTTCAATAAATTCTCCTTGACATCCTTGATTGAGATCCTGTCTCATCCATAAACTATGATGTCATGGAAGTACTTATATGAGGGTGGTAACGAACACAATAAGAGAAGAGCCTGAACTTTATCATTAATCTTACCCAGATCCGTAATGATCGCATTAAACTCACCAACGTGAGATTTTATTGAAGGGTCTTCTGACATACGAAGTGTGTAGAGACGCTGCTTCAACAGGACTCTATTCGTGAGATATTTCCTTAAATATAACTCCAATTTATTCCACAAATCATCCACTGTCTTCTCCACCAAAACCTTCTATAGAACTTCGTTTGTCAGACATAAGTGGATAGCCGTGAGGGCCTTTTCATCCATCTCCTCACAGCTTTCTCCGTCATAGTGGAAGGCCTTTTATCGTTTCCATGAATCGCCTTCTTCAAATTGTTTTGAGTTAAAACGGCAACCATACAGACTTACCGTAAACAGAAACTCATATTTCCATCGAATTTCTCGATATCAAACTTCATGATTGTCGAAGACATGATGTGGGAATACTTTGAGTACTAACGAACATTAAAACTTCAAAATCACGATCTAAGAAAATGGAGAAGAGGACGTAGTTATCGTTACCCATCGTTAACCTAGATCGCAAAATTAAATACCTAATTGTTCAACCAAAAATCCCACAAAAAAGCAACAATAGTTCTGATACCAGTTTGTTGCATATAAAACGATCATAAATCATAAACCAAACGATATAGAGAAGAGAAAAAATCACAGGCAAGATAGAAATACGAGAATTTACTAATTAGGTGAAGGCGAAGGTTTATTAATAATCAAATATCGGAGGAGTACAAATCGATGGAGAATACAAATCCCTCTCAAATCCTAAATCTTTCACAATTATCAATTGGTTCTCACAAATTAGAAAAAGGCTTCAGATCTAAGTCTAAAATAAGCTATCATATATATAACATACAAAAGATTTCCTCAAAAAATTAATTTCCTAACTAAGGAAATATCCGACCCAGACATATGGCAGCCGTCTGCTGAAAAAATTGGCAGACATCCGGTATTTAATCATGAGCTAACAGAGCGTAAATCAGACGTCTGAACAAGAGATGGCCAGACGTCTGAATTTGTCTCCTAAAAGAACAAAGCTGTCACGCCCCACTTCCCGGTGTACGGTAAGGAGACGTGACGTATTTACTCAGAAGTAAATACGCTAAGCGTAAATAAGCAATATAAAGTAAAATGTACACAAGATACATGAATATAAATGAACATCAACTTTTATTTATTTAAGAATTCTTTACAAGTACAACTGGAAATGTAAATACAGGAATAAAAAGCAATGCCTAAACAATGGCATAACTGAAATGAAAAGTATATACAAGTGCCTATAGCTCTGAGTCGATGGCAAACTGCTCCAAGTTCTCAGTACTGGGCTCGATCTCTAGTGAGTCGGGTCCACCTGACAACATTCCAAAGAAAGAAAAAAAGGAATATCGTCAGCGAACAATTGCTCGATAAGTCCCAAAGAAAGAGAGAAATAGAATAGACAGAAAAGAGAATATAACTGTATAATGTTATATTTTGTTATATTATCGCAGTTGTTTATAACTTGGTACAGAATATGCCAGTGTATACGAGAGGAGTCCCACTATTCCGGAGACTAAGGTATACGGAGCACAAGGAACCGTTAAGTCACGGTGCAACAACAATGGATATTCAGGTTAGGTGTATTAAAGTGACCGTCTCGTGCCACTTCTAACACATCCCGTACCAGTTTACCCCTTTAAAAATCCCGTAATGTTTTTTGTATTGATTTTATTGTTTTGTTTTATAAATGGAAGACTTTCCAAAACCATGATATCATGTAAACAGAATGGATATAAATGGATAGTCATGTAATCAAAGTATATCTATGGTTCGGTTCAGTCAAGCCATGTTGATATAAATTGAATTTTGGTATAAATGGATTCATATTGTATTGTAGTTATACTTGAATTGAATTCAAATCAGATTGATTTCATATTAGATTGAGACTTTGTCTGAGTCAGATACTTTAAAAGAAATTGAAGTCCTGAATTAGTTTTGATATTATCGGTAACTGCTGCACATGGATGGCGGGATTTGTGTCTTTTTCCAAGACAATTACCGTATTGATAACACCGTTTTTAGGTTGTCTACCTTAGATAGGCAAGCGCCCATATTCTCCGGCTTCTTGAGGTTCAAGAGAACTGGTCCCGCCTAAACCTATATTTACTAGGGTCATTATTGTAAATTAATATAACTTGAGGAGGTTTTATGAAAAATAATTTTGATATATTTTCAAAATAAACATCAAGTATTTATTTATCGTCTTTAGGGTTTTCATGAATGTATATTTTAAAACATAATGTTTTCAAGTAAATAGAACCTAGATTACATTGTATATGGTATTTTAATGTAATATTGAAATTATATTGATTTGTAATGGTAGTTTCATGAAATTTGTGATTTCTTTGATTTAGAAAACATAGAATATATATTGTATACTTAAAGTAGATATTTTGATAGTATTTATATATATTTAAAAAAAATAAAACTTATTTATTAAATAGAAATCACATTTTTCTTAAAAATTGCATTAAAAATTCCATCGAGATCGAATGCTCCTTGCGGAGGTCTGCATCTCGCTCTATAGGCCTAAGAATATGCGATAAACCGCACCATCCCGATCGAGGTTCTCCAAAATGGGTTGTAGAGGTATATTTGTAAGGAATTATGTAATACACTTTTAAAGAAAACAGTTTTTGAATGTTCATGGTATTTAAATGTAAACTCGTATTTTCCCACAAACTAATACTCCACAAATTATCGTGCTATGTCAAGAATGTGTGTTGTGATGAGATAGGTCATTACCTCATAAGTTTTCTGAAGGTATTATGGGTAAAATGAATAAACAATGGCGTATATAAACATGATGGTATTTTACTGTAAAATGGAAATATAAATTGCAATACGAATTATTTTGAGATGAAACTTATTCTAATGCGTTTATTTATATTTGTTAAACATTATAAGAAGATATGGTAATTTATTTTTTTAAGAGAAATTGTGTTTTTAAATAAAAAAGAGTCGGAAGTCGGAATAACACCGCTTCCGACGAGTTTTGAAGAGAAGATGTTTAAGACTAGAAGTTGAGAAGGGTGAAAGGGACTTTCAGATTGAATATAAAGAGGAGAGATAGAGGAAGCTATTGGAATCGTCGGGAAGTCGTCTCGTCGCCGGATTCTTTCCGAAACGTCGCAGGAATCTTGTCCTTTGCTAACTCCACTTGTACAACTTGGGACTTGTAAATTTTAGAGAGTTTTTGTATGGGATTTCTGAATGAGGAGAGATGAAATGTTGTGTTGTATTTATTGGGAAAATTAGACTTTAGGGTAATGAATTTGAGAATTAAAATGTGCATTAAAATTTTGGTTTAATAGTGATTTTTAATTCTCTGGATAATTGCAGAGTAAACAAACAACATGGGGGTAGTGGGATAGGCCAAGGGGTGCCAGGGGAAATAATCCAAGGCATTACCTACGGATTAGCCCGGCGGTTCCGGCCCCTCTAGTTCATCTCGCCGGTCCAATCCGGTGGGATGGGCTCTGGTTCATGCCATGTGTTCCTATCGCTTGGTATATCTTAGTGCACGTGTTTGATTACTTTATGACTTTTCATTTTACATGTTGTGCACGTGCAAAATTTTGAGCTTCTAAAAGATTAAAAGAAAATTCAACAAAAAAATAATGTGGCGGGGGGATTCGATCACAAGGGCTACGTCACAGCAGTGCAAGGCTTTACCAATAAGCTACAAGTGCTTTCTTGCTGTTCAAAAGAAATTCAAATATTTATAGTGTACACACGGTTGCAAATACTCTATTTGTACATTAACTTTTAATCAAAATTTCTGTATACTGAAACAGAGTTGTTACATTCTACCCTCCTTACAAAAATTTCGTCCTCGAAATTTACAATTATTTTAAGGACTAGTTTACAAACAAATGAGGGTATCTTGCACGCATGTCGTCCTCATGTTCCCATGTTGATTCTCCTGGTGAGTCTTTTCTCCACATCGCTCGACCCAAGTTTACTTCTTTGTTCCGAAGTGTCTTCACCTTTCTATTCAGGATTTCAACAGGTTGTTGCTCACAGGATAAATCTAGTTGTACAGTGAGCGCGGAGTGATCAAGAATATGACTGGGGTCACTCACAAACCTTCTGAGTTGAGATATGTGGAACACATTATGCACTCCTTCCAATGAAGGTGGAAGTGCCTAGCGATAAGCCACTTCTCCGACTCGTTCGAGTATGTCGAATGGTCCAATATACCTCGGACTGAGCTTACCCCGTCTTCCAAAGCGAATCACTCCACGGTTTGGAGATATCTTCAAAAAGACATGATCTCCCAGTTGGAACTCCAAGTGACGGTGTTTTGCATCAGCCCAGTGCTTCTGTCGATCTTGGGTTATACGCATTCTTTCCCTGATAGTGCGAACTATATCGACTGTTGCTACTATTATCTCAGGTCCAAAGAGTTCTCTATCTCTGATGTTGTCCCAACTTAATGGTGATCGACACTTCCTTCCATATAGAGCTGCAAATGGTGCCATTCCTATACTTGCTTGGTAGCTGTTGTTGTATGAAAACTCCACAAGATATAGGTGATCTTCCCACGATCCTCCGAAATCTAGCATACACTCTCTTAGCATATTTTCAAGTATCTGAATAGTTCGCTTATGCTGTCCATCTATTTGTGGATGGTAAGTTGTGCTGAAGTTCAGACTTGTTCCCGAGCTAGCTTGCAGACTCTGCCAAAATTGCTATCGGAATCTGGCGTCATGATCGGAAACAATGCAAACCGGTACTCCATGTAATCTTACGATTTCCTGCATGAGTTCATGGGTATCAGAAATAGTACATATTGAAGAGTTTAAATCTTACTTAGATTCTTATCTTCATATACTTCTTTGCTAGTGTTTCGGTAGATTGGCCAACTCGAAATGGGATGAAGTGAACCGACTTTGTGAGTCGATCCACAATAACCCATACCGCATCATTACCTTTCGTGCTGCGAGGAAGTGCAGTCACGAAATCCATAGTGATGTGTTGCCACTTCCATTCTGGGATAGGTAACGGTTGAAGTAAACCAGTTGTCCTGTGATATTTAGCCTTTACTTGCTAACACACCAAGCATTTAGCGACGCTTCTGGCTATTTCACACTTCATTCCATACCACCAATAATTTTGACGCAGATCTTTGTGCCTTCAAGGTATACAGAATAAGGAGAGCTGTGATCTTCTTTCATCAACTCTTCCCGCACTGAACCTTTGTGTACACACAACCTACTGCCGTATCTCAAAGATCCGTCTTCATGGATGATGAAGTCTTTTTTAAGTCCACTTTCTACTTGTTCTATGATCTTTTGTTACTTGACATCACTTGTTTGAGCTGCTTTGATCTGATTAATAATGGTAGATTGAACTTGTAAGTTCGTCAAACTTGAAGCGTTACCTGGCATGACCACTTCTATCTCCATCTAATGTAAATCTTATTGAAGTTTCCACCGCGCGGTGAGATTTAATGCTAATGGTTGGCGACTAAGTGTATCAGGTACTACATTCACCTTCCCTGCATGATATTGTAGGATGATGTCGAAGTCTGCCATAAGTTCTAACCATCTTCTCTGCCGCATATCCAACTCTTTCTGAGTAGACACATATTTCTGACTCTTGTGATCTGTGTACATGTCCACTCGTTCACCAAGAAGATAATGGCGCCAAATCTTGAGTGCAAAGATTACGACCGCCAACTCCAAATCATGCGTTGGATAGTTGCGCTTATAAATCTTCAGCTGTCTTGATGCATAAGCTTTAACTTTACCGTGTTGATATAGAACACATTATAATCCCTTACCAGATGCATCGCAATGAACTTCAAAACCTCCAGATTGGTCCAGTATAACGAGAATATGTACTGATGTCAATCTTGAGTTGAGTTCTATGAAAGCTCGTTCGCATGCTTCTTACCACACGAATTCTTCATCTTTACGTGTGAGTTTGGTCAGGGGTGTTGCAATATTCGAAAATCCTTCAATAAACCTTCTGTGATATCCTGCAAAACTCAAGAAACTTCGAATGTCCTTCACTAACTTCGGTGTCAGCCATTCGCTTACTGCTAATCCTTTAACTGGATCTACAGAGATTCCATTGCCTGATACAATATGTCCGAGAAAACCGACTAGATTTAGCCAAAACTCGCACTTGCTGTACTTGGCATAGAGTTGATGCTGTCGTAAAGTCTCCAGGACAATTCGTAAGTGCTCGGCATGTTCTTTCCGACTCTTAGAATACACCAGGATGTCGTCGATGAAGATGACGACAAACTGTCTAGGCACTCTCGGAAAACTTGATTCATTAGGTTCATGAATATAGCTGGTGCGTTGGTCACTCCAAATGGAATCACAAGAAATTCGTAATGTCCATAACGAGTTCTGAATGCCGTTTTATGGATATCAGATTCTTTGACCTTCACCTAATGATAACCCGAACGAAAATCTAACTTGGAGAAAACACAAGATCCACTTAGTTGATCGAACAGGCCGTCGATGCGCGAAAGTGGGTACTTGTTCTTTATAGTTATTTCGTTCAGAGCTCTATAATCAATGCACTATTAGGGTCAAAAATTACACCCCAGTTGACCAAATCAAAACCAAGGTCAACTCCAAGTCAAGACAAAGCATGGAAGGGGCCGGCTCCATGCCAAAAAGGAGGTAATAAATTAGTCTAAATGTAATTTTTAGAAATAAATATATGTAAAGTGGGCAGAAACCCAAAATTTTGTAAACTCCATGGCTTATGTGCAAAAATAGAAATAAGCACATAAGGCATGGTTGACACAAGTGCTATTTGGCAAAGCCCAATGGGATATATGTAAAATGTGTAGCCTATAAAGGCAACATGATGAAAAAATCAATGCTAACTTTTTCTCTCTAAAAAAAATTAGGGTTCTGTGCCTCCTTCTCCTTCCTCAAGGTTCTAAACCTTCTTCCCCCTTTTGAATTAAATCAAGAATTTAACTCTTTTTTTTCCAAAAATAAACATTTTTCACAATTAAACCCTTGAAGGGGAACACGGATCTTCCATCAAATTTCCAAAAGGGAAGATTTTTAAAATCTCATCCTCTTTTCTCCAACATCCAGCCAATAGAGAGGAGGAAGAAGGAGACCCACCTCCAAAAATCCCATATTGGTGAAAATCCAGGGCTCAAGGAAGAAGAAAGGGGCCCCCTTTCATCAGCTCCAAAAATATCTTAGGAGTTTAACTCCTCAAATATATATATATATATAATAATAATAATAATAATAATAAGTCTTTCTTTTTGGGAGTACAACTCCCAGTGCAGAGGCGAAGCCCCTTTGTCCTCTTTATCAGGAGTTCAACTCCAAAAGTCAATCGGGAGTACAACTCCTAGTGAAGGGACTAAACCCTCTTTTCCTGCCAACGCTTAGCGCCCGCATGCCAAAAACGTGGGGCACTGGCGCCCATCACCCGCGTGCCAAAAACATGGGGCGCTGGCGCCCAGCGCCTGCTGTTTCCCTCCAATAAGAGAGCAAGACTCTGTTCAAAATTTGAACTGAGGCAGCACCTCATATGCAAGGCACGAGAGCGCCAGCGCCCAGAGTTAAAAACTCTGAGGCAGCGCCTCACGTGCAAGGCACGAGAGCGCCAGCGCCAAGAGTTAAAACTCTGAGGCAGCGCCTCACGTGCAAAACATGAGAGCGCCAGCGCCAGAACTAAAAGTTCTCCACCCTTCGATCAAAGATCCAACGGAGATGATAAATCATCAGACCACAGAATTAAATTCTGATTGAGGAAATACTCATTAAATCTTTCTAAACAAGAAAGATTGTGCTCTGTAAATCATAGCACCGTTGGATCAAAGATCCAACGGTGATTAAAAATCACCAAGATACAGAATTAAATTCTGATTGAGGAAATACTCTTCAAATCTTTCTAAACAAGAAATATTGCGCTTTGTAAATCAGAGCACCGTTGGATCAAAGATCCAATGGTGATTAAAAATCACCAAGATACAGAATTAAATTCTGATTGAGGAAATACTTCTCAAATCTTTCTAAACAAGAAGGATTGTACTCTGTAAATCAGAGCACCGTTGGATCAAAGATCCAATAGTGATTAAAAATCACTAAGATACAGAATAAGCTCTGTATGGGAAAGTATTTTCCCAATCTTATTAAAAACAAGAAAAATGTCATCTGTAAAACAGAAGTCCTTGGATCAAAGATCCAATGGTTGATAAATTCCCCAAATCAATTAAAATCTCTCAATGAGAGATTTCCTTAACTGAATCAACAAATCAGCCTCCTCTATATAAAGGACCCAAGACTTCAAGTCTTGTAGAGAGGAACCCCCCCATAAACTTTAAGTTCAAAAAGAAGAGCAAGCAAAAAGAACTTGAAGAGAGAAGAAAGAAGAACCTTCTTCAAGGTAAATAAAGATCATAACATCTCATCGGCATACCTGAGGGTTTAACCCTTATAAAAGAACATAGTTGTTTCCCTGGATTTGAGATCCATGAGACAAGTCTCCCACAAATGAGAAATTAATTCTCAGAGGGATGAATTTGTTCTCGGGGATTGATGATCCAGGGGAGAACAAAGAATTGAACTCTTCAAAAAAATGCATAAAGAAGTAGATAGCGCAAAGTGCTCCACGTACCCCTCATGTGGGCGCTGCTAAAATAAAGAGTGATCTGCACTCATTGGTTGGCGTCCAGCGCCAAACGCTCCACGTGCCCCTCACGTGGGCACTGCTAAAATAAAGTGCCCTGCACTCGTTGGTTGACGCTCAGCGCCAAGCGCTCCACATGCCCCTCACGTGGGCGCTGCTAAAATAAAGAGTGTTCTGCACTCGTTGGTTGGCGCCCAGCGCCCCACATGCCCCCCATGTGGGCGCTGTCTAATATAAAGCGCTCTGCTCATAGAGCCCAAAGCCACAAAGAGTGTTTAACACAAAGAAATAGAGTGAGCGTCAGAGCCCATGCCAATGCTTAGCATTATTGCACAAAAAAGGGACCGAGCCCAAACAAGTGTTCAACACTTTATTCAAAATTGAGCGGGCTGAGTCCAAATTGACCAAAAGTCCCTAATTTAGATCAACCGAGCCTTTGTGTTCATAATTTTTCCAAATTGGTCTTAACCCAAACCCAACTACAGATTTTCAAACCAAAATTGGTTCAAGGGTACATCTCTCCACACCTCTGATACATGTCGTTGTAATTCTTCAACGTCTTCAGAGAGGGTCCCAATAACCAATAACTCTTGGCGCACCCTCAAACTGATGAGCCAAAATCCATGGACTATGATGTCCTTAAACCATGGACTATGATGTCCTTAAATACGGACTATGATGTCCTTAAACTAAAAAACTCTATGGACTATGATGTCCTTAAACCCAACGGACCACAACGTCTCTAAACTAAACTCTATGGATTATGATGTCCTTAAACCCAACGGACCGTAACGTCCCTAAACTAAACTCTATGGACCGTAATGTCCTTAAACTAATTACGGACCGCAACGCCCCTAAACTAAATTCTATGAACTATGATGTCCTTAAACCCAATGTACCGCAATGTCCCTAAACTAATAACGGACCGCGACGTCCTTAAACTAAAATAATAGAGCCCAAATGCTCTTTCTTTGGATCTAAATGATCCTACAACCTTGTTAAGTAGATCTTAGTCTAAAAATTAGACTAACGCATCCTTAACAAACATTTAAGTTGATCTTAATCTCAAATAAGGTTAATGATCCTTAAATCAAACCAATCCCAAATCTAAGAAAATATGGATTTGGACTAATCCCCGCCCTACGGGCGACAATACAAATTAGTCTCCGTATACAATCTACGGGCAACCAAAAATAAAACAAACACACACGACACGTAGTGAACATCTAGAGCAGGAGAAAGTGGTTATCGCTACGCGGTAATGTAATTAACTGCAGGGGCTTGCGCCTGCAGGAAAGAGCATCCCCACAATCAAAAACCCCTCTCCAACGAGGGGGAATCTGACGAAGTCTGCTACAACGGCCGCATCGGCCCAAACCTCCGATGCACGGTGCCATAAATCAGCTTGGTATCTTTGTAGAGGTGGATGGATAAAACCAAATAGCATCTGCCCCCAAAATTCAGGCCAGACATCCTAAACGTCCCGATCGCGTCTTTCGGCGGTGAACAGATTCTGGCACGTCCGGTGGGACCTTTTCCTCTTTCCACTCCACAATCCATATGTCGTGTTTCGCGAACAAATCGCGGTCTGCTATGGTTGCGTGTGGATTCGAGGTAGTAAGATTTGGTGTCTTGCTCCCATGCAGAGAAAAGAAGACCAATGGCTTCCAGCTGCACCAACTGCAACAACAACTCTCGCTCCATCCCGTCTGGAGGAGTAACTTACGGGTCCCAAGCGGCCTCCATCTACGCAATGTCGGTGGAACAGGTGATGCAGGCCACCACTGGATTGTTCTTCGGGACCATGCTCCCGCCAATGAGCTTCAACGCTCCAGTGCCGTCACAGGAAGCTCTAAAGAAGTCGGTCTTCGACCGGCTTACTACTACCGCGGCCCCTCTCGATGGGTCGTCCAAGTCTACTACCTCAGTCTTTGACAGGCTGAGCCTAAGCTCAAATGGGCCCGCGAAGTGGCTCACAAAACCGGAGAAGGCTATCCCAACTCCTGCTGCAGGTGAAGTCGTCCAAACTACTTCCCCTACTCGAAAGTCGGCCTTCGACAGGTTGACCACTCCTCCCCAGCGGATGTCAGTCTTTGACAGGCTGGCGCCAATAACAGCCTCTCCTCAAAGCAGGGGGCATGACGAAGCTGCTCTGACGATAAAGGTGATCCCGGCTACACGACATGCTCGACGTCGTTACTGGCGCCGAGTGAGGAAAGATGGGGGCAATTCCCCTTCTGGACTTACCCCGCCAGCTCCAATGGTGGAAGTTGATATTGTTGTTCCAACTGGGAACAACTTTGAGCCGCTCAGGAGGGTACGCAAAAACTCTCCAATTGCCGTGTTGAAAAAGTCTCCTCCACCTGTGGAGAATGTTACTGAAGCGAAGCCGGAGCAGCCCTCTTAGCGGCTGTCCTCCAAGATCCACAGAGTCTGGCAAAGAGTCCAAGACTCTGTAATTGACAAAGACTACTCCCGCCGATCGAAGAAAATCAAGGTCGGGCAAGAGGAGGACCATCCCGCCGCCATGCTACGGAAGGTGTCGTCTGCAGGAGTGCCTATTGCAGTCCCCTCAACTTCAACCGCCCATAAAAGAAGAAGGCCGGAGAAGATCCATGTGCCTACGACAAATCTCAAGGGCACTGAACCCAAACACCCCAAGTATGGGGGCATGGGTGTTTCCCCCAATCAGAGCAAACCTCTGTTTTAAATTCAAAATTTAAAAATTGAAGCTACGCTTCAGATTCAGCGCTAGGCGCGCTACGCGCCACGTATCAAACACAGATACGCTAGCGCCAGGTGCGCTGCGCCCTAGGCAGCGCACCCCCAATCAGAGCAAAGTTCTGTTTTAAAATTCAAAATTTAAAAATTGAAGCAATGCTTCAGATTCAGCGCTAGGCGCGCTGCGCGCCATGTGTCAAACACAGATGCGCTAGCGCCAGGTGCGCTGTGCCCTAGGCAGCGCACCCCCAATCAGAGCAAAACTCTGTTTTGAAATTTAAAATTCAAAAATTGAAGCAACGCTTCAGATCCAGCGCTAGGCACGCTGCGCGCCACGTGTCAATCACGGATGCGCTAGCGCAGGTGCGCTAGCGCCAGGTGCGCTGCGCCCTACGCAGTGCACCATGTGTGCGCTAGCGCTAAGCGCGCTGCACGCCACGTGTCAAATACGGGTGCGCTAGCGCAGGCTGCGTTGCGCTCTGCGCTGCGCGTCACGTATCAAACATACGTGCGCTAGTGCAAAGTGCACTGTGCTCTGAGCAGCGCACCACGTGCAAAGCACGGGTGCGCCAGCGCTGGAATTAAAAATTCCCCACCGTTAGATCAAAAGATCTAATAATGATAAATTATTAATTAATCAGAATTAAAATTCTGTTATGGAAAGATTTTTCCAATCTTGTTAAAAACAAGAAGACCGCCTTCTGTAAAATAGAAACCCTAGGATTAAAGATCCAACGGTGGGGAAACATCCCCAAATCAATCAGAGAAGGATGTCTTCAACTGATTTAACAAATCAATTTGCCCTATATAAAGGCCCCAAGACTTCAAGTCTCAAAGAAAAAAAAACCCCTACAAACTTTGAGAAAACTCAAAAGAAAGAGAGCAAGCTCTTGAAAGAAGATCATTTCTTCAAGGTAAAAAGAAAGATTCTTGAACAAAGAGATGAAATCATCTCATTAAAACAGAAGAATTATCTTCTTAAAAGATCATAGATCTACAAAAGACCAAGGTCTTCTATAAAATGAGATCAAAAGATTTCATCATAAAAACAAAAGAAGTATTTACTTCATTCACAGATCATTAATCTATAAAGGCAAAGCCTTTCAAAAATAAGAACGGTTGTTCTTGAATCTTGAGACAAAGACTCTTTTAAAAGAACATAAATTTGTTCACAGGTTATAAAAATTGATCAAATGCGCTTTGCGCTATTGAAATGTGCGTTGCGCTATTGAACTGCGCTTCTGCGCTCTCTGGACCGGCGCTCTGCGCCAAAATGCGCCACGTGTCAATCACGTATGCAACTTGCGCTTTGCGCTTATGAAATAGCGCACTGCGCTCATAGGCTGGCGCTCCGCGCTAAGCGTGCCACGTGTCACTCACGTGTGCGCCACTAAATTGATAGCACAATGCGCTCATGGACTAGCGCTTAGTGCTCATAAACTGGCGCAATGCGCCCACCACCTGGCGCTTAGCGCCAAGCGCGACATGTGTCTTTCTCGTGTGCGCTACTTGACAGAAGCGCACTGCGCTCTTTAACTGGCGTAAAGTGCCTGGTGCGCCACGTGTTGCGCTGGCAGAACATAAATTGTTCTGATGAATGCTCTGCATTCAATACAAGACAAAAAAGGTGTCAAGATCTAATGCTCAGTATTATTAAAAGGGCCAAGCCCAAATAAAGGCTCAATAGCCAGAATAAAAATGTTAAACATTCATTGGACTTGGCCCAATATTGGCCATAAGTCCTAAATTTATATTTAATTGAGCCTGTCACGTCCCGCTTCCCAAAATACGGAAAACGAGGGATGACTAGGCCAGCCATGCTCCTACGGTCAAGGAATCATCCCGCCGTAGTCACACTTCAGCTTCTAGCATTACATGGTAATCAGTAAATAAAGCACAGTGGTAAAGGAATCATATCACTAATTTATTACATTAAAATCCATTGTCACAATTTTACAAATAACAAGAACAGTTACTAACCAAGTTCAATCTCACGGTCACTTTTATGGAAAGCAGTAAAGGAAGAAAGTACACCAGTCTATATCTCCGTGAACTCGAAAGGTAGATCTGTCTCCTGCGCTGGTCCTTCCACGAAATCTGAGCATGCATACTCAGGTCGTCAGAGCGACACAATAACAATATTATTATAATAAGATGAAACAGGTAAAAGAGGTAATACTGGTGAAAGTACAATGCGAGTAATCACTATATCACTATATGATGCAAAATATGATCTGTGTCCCTATCAGTCTCTAGGTCATGTTTGAAATCGTATAGTGGAAGGAGGATCATGTTTAACAGGAGTCTCGTACATACCCGAGACAACGGCCCACATGCCCGGGACATAACCCTGTCAGCCGGATCGCTAGATCCTACCTAATATATATATCGCTGCTCGAATGATCATCCCCTAAAACACGGTCCCGCTAAATACGATTCTCTTTCCAATTCGATTTCCCCTTTATACCCAGGTTTACACTATTTATGATCTCGATTTAGTCATGTACGAGTATACCAATGGCACGGTTTTATCACTGTTCACTATATCAATCACTGTCACGAATATTCACTTTCCATTGGTGTACTCGTCACTCCTAAACCAACATCAATCATGCACGATAATGCAATGTCCACTAACTCTAACACGCGCTAACTCTAAGTATATGGCAAATGGGGTATGATATATGTATGTATGCCATCAATAAGCTAAGTATGTTATGAATCAATATGCATGTCATTAACTTACAAAAATTGCATAAATTCATATGTTTAGAATTTAACGAAATGATACAAATACGATAAATAGAACACTCAGTCAGAAATTTATCAAAATTAGTTTCAGTTCAATCGGGTTTCTGGTATTCATGATACAACCGTTTCATTTTAAGTGCTCGCGGCTGGAAATTCAGTTTCAGAACTGAACGTCCGTTTCGCGACACGAATTGCACCCAGTTGGGCTCAGAATTTAGTGATGCTACAGTTGAATAAAATCTAGGGTTTTCAATAGAGTATTCAACTCAATAGACGGATCCTCAATCGCATCTGTACGTTGAAAGTTACACTCAGTTTAACATCAGTATGTTTCTTCTGAATCTGTTCTGGACAGTTATACGTTCTGCCCTTTTATTTACAGTTTAAAATAGCAAACGGCAATGAAACGGAATGGAACCACTTATTTTGTTTAGCTAACAGATCCATCTTTAATCCACTGCAGAGTTCCGTAAAACAAAAATTCAGAAAACAAAGCGACACACATTTTGGGACAGTACACAGTAATCAGAGTCGCTCTGGACTGCAGTCCAGGGTCGCACTCCGATCTAGATATCATCGCAGTTACAGAACATAAATCATTAGAAGTTTACATAGAGTTAAATTTCGTCGAGTCGGCTTCGATTTAATCCATCGAACGCATCATTCCAGTATGTATATAATTTACGGTGATTTTAATAATTTTCAGATACGGAAAAATTCTAGTTTTATCGGCATATTTGGGGGTATCAATTTTAGTCACTAACAATCGTATTTTCCAGTGAGATTTATACATGATATTCGTCATTATGAGGGCCAATAGAAAACATCTATTTCCGTCAAATTAAGCAAGTATTTTCATTGGGGTCTAGCATCGAACACATAGGTCACATAATATATCGGGAATCGGTAAATTATAAACTAAACGATTTAAGTTTGTATCACAATTATATTAGCATGTAGCAAGTAAAACACTTGCCTGGAAACGTCTCGGGGTCGCACGGCAGCAGCGACTTCACGAACGCGCGATGTTCGCCGTATAACGATTTGCGCGAGCTTGGCTCGCGATACGGAATTTGTGTTGGAGTTACCCGGAGCCGTCAAGTGCTTGCTGGAAGCAGAGGTGGTGCTCTGTGGTTGGCCTGGGACGTGCTGGGGTCGACGACGGTGCTCCGGCGAAGAGCAACAGTGGGGCGTGGGTGCGTTATGGGTTTTGAGAGAAAGAGAGAGAGAGAGAGAGATAGTGGGCTCGGTTGACAGGCTTAGGGGCGTTGGTGATGATGCAGATGACGAGGAGGAGAGGGTGTAGAGGTCGACGGTGTGGTGTGGAGATCGCCGGCGTCGAGCGTAGGTGGCCGAGCTCGGGTGTGGGGTTTGTGTACAGGGGGTGCTCGGCAGGGGTGCTCGGGTTGATGGAGTGTAGCGGTGAGGAGTTCTGTTGGTGGAGGAGGAGTGAGCGAGGGGTCGCCGAGGAGTTGTCGAGGGTTGTCGCCGGCGGTGGAGTGAGGGACAATGGGTGCTCGGTGGGTTTTTATGAATGGAGAGAAGTGAGGCAATTTTTGAAAATGAAAGAGAAGAGATAGGTGAGGGTGTGAGGAAATGAATGAGGGTTGAAGTCGCGGGTGAAACGTCGCAAGAACGGGACGTGGGCGTGGGCGCGAGCTGCGGCGGAGGAGGCGGGTCGCGAGCGAGAATGGAGGAAGGTTACCATTGGAGGAGAAAGGGAGAAGCGGGTCGGGTTGCTAGTCACGGGCCGAGGGAGTTGGGCTTGGGGTTTTAAAAAAAAGAATTTCTTATTAAAATTTTGTGGGCTGAGGGGGAGAGTGGGCCGGGGGATTTTTATAAAGAATTTATTTTAAAAAATGGTGAGTGGGCTGAGGAATGGAAACGGGCTGGGTTCATTTTAAAGAAAAGAAATTTAATTGGGCTGAAGAGAAGAATGGGCCGAGAGTTTAAGAAATTTAAAGGTTAATTTAAATTTGATTTTATTTGTTTTAGTTTTGGTTTTCCAAATTGGTTTTAATTCTGGGTTTTGACTTTTAGGGTTAGGAAATTATAAATATTGGAATTCAAGCAACCACCTTTCTACAAAAAAATATACGAGGAACAAGAAAGGAAAACTCTAGGATTTAGAAAAAATAGAAAACTTCTATTAAGATGGGAACGGGGATTTACAGAGTCCGTCTGCTCATAGATATTTAACAGATCTTAGTTCTAAATTGGACTACAGATCTTTCAACCAACTCATACCGGCTCGAGGGTACATCTCTTTACTCCTCTGATATTTGTCGTTGTAATCCTTCAACGTCTTCAGAGAGGTGACGGGTCCCGACAACCATACATTTCATAGACTATGACGTCTTTAAACTACGGACTGTGGGATCCTTAAACTCATGGACTACGATGTCCCTAACCTCGGACTATGGGGTCCCTTTAAATCCACGGACTACGATGTCCTTAACCTTGGACTGTAGGGTCCTTAAACTCATGGACTATGATGTCCTTAACCTTGGACCACTATACCCTTAAACTGGTAATCGACCGCAATGTCTCTAAACTAAACAATAGAGTTCAAATGCTCTTTTGTTGGATCTAAATGATCCTGTTAAGTTGATCTTAGTCTAAAATTAGACTAACGTGTTCTTAACAAACGTTGAGTCGATCTTAGTCTAAAATTAGACTAATGTATCCTTAACAAACGTTTAAGTTGATCTTAGTCTCAAATGAGATTAACGTATCCTTAAACCCAAACCAAAACCCAAATCTAAGAAGATACGGATTTGGACTAATCCACGCCCTACGGGTGACAACATAAATTAGTCTCTGTATACAATCCACGGGCAACCACAAACAAAACAAACACCCACGACACGAAGTGACCATCTGGAGAAGGAGAAAGTTGTTACCGTGATGCGGTAGCGTAATTAACTGCAGGGGCTTGCGCTTGCAGGGAAGAGCGTCCCCACAATCAAAAACCCCTCAAACGAGGGGGAATCTGACGAAGTCTGTTATATCGGCCGTATCCGTTTAAACCTTCGATACATGGTGCCATAAATCAACTTGGCATCTTCGGAGAGGTGGACGGATAGCACCAATTAGCATCTGCCCCGAAATTCAGGCGAGACGCCCGCTGCGTCTTCGTCCTCGTCTTTCGGCAATACAACTTGAAGATGAACCCTCTCAAATGTGCGTTCGGAGTATCCTCAGGCAGATTCCTGGGATTCATTGTCCGACACCTAGGCATCGAGATAGATCCGTCAAAAATCAAGGCGATTATGGAAATGCCTTCGCCAAGGACTCTCAAGTAATTGCGGTCTCTCCAAGGAAAGCTCGCATATATCCGGCGATTCATAGCCAATCTTTCTGGCAAGTGCCACCCCTGCAGTCACCTAATGAAGAAGGGAACCCCGTTCGTCTGGGATCACAAATGCCAAAGCGCACTGGACGAAATCAAGCAATACCTGCAGAATCCGCCAGTACTGGCCGCTCCCTTTAAAGGAAAGCCTCTTATTCTGTATACAACCGCCCTTGAAGGTTCCTTAGGCGCATTATGGGCACAAGAGAACGACCAAGGGAAGGAGAGAGCCCTCTACTATCTGAGTCGAGTTCTCCTGGGGGCAGAAAGCAATTACTCTCCCATTGAAAAACACCGCCTAGCGTTAGATTTTCGCAATAACGAACTCAGACACTATGCATTGGCACATGAGGTCCATCTCATATCAAAAGTGGATCCTCTCAAATATTTGATGTCGAAGGCCATACTAATGGGGTGGCTCGCTAAATGGGCCTTGCTCTTGATGGAATTCTCGATAACTTATCGGCCTCTTAAGGCAGTGAAAGGCCAGGCCATCGCCGACTTTCTCGCTGAGCATCCGATACCTGCCGATTCTCCTTTGAATTGCAAACTGCTAGACGAACATGCGTTTGACACGATAGACGGGGGTGATACCCGGTGGGAACTTTACTTCGATGGAGCATCTTCTATGAAGAAGCACAAACAATGCACGTCCATAATCAAATCGGGGGTAGGCCTCATCTTCGTAACTCCACCAGGAGGGATAATACGCTTTGCTTTCTCCTTAACAGAGCCGAGGACAAACAATGAAGCCGAGTATGAAGCTTTGATAGCAGGTCTCGAGATCGCCATCGACATGGGAATTGAAAACCTCCTCATATACGGAGACTCCCAGCTGGTCGTTAGTCAAATAAACGGCGACTACCAAACGTGCAAGCCAGAGTTAGTGAAGTACGGTGAGAGGGTGCAGCAACTGCTGACCCAAATTCCTTCCTACACCCTGGAAAGCATACCGCACGCAGAAAATAGCAAAGCAGTTGCATTAGCCAAGCTCGCTAAAGAATTGGCTGACGAAAACCTCGATGACGTGAGGATCGTTGTGCAAAGCCGTCGGGTTCTTGCACCGGCAGAAATATCTCCAGAGTCATCCGAAGAAAAGGGAGCGACCGAGCAAATGGCTCTGCAAATAAAAGACCAGGAAAAGGTTACGGATTGGAGAGAAGTCTTTATGGATTATTTAAAATCCCGTCGAACACCTGAAGATGCGTCTTCAAGACATCAGCTTATAAAACGAGCTCTGTCTTTTGCTTTCGTCAATGATATCCTGTATAAGAGATCATTTGACTCTTTATGGCTAAGATGCCTGGGACCTAAAGAGGCAAAACGAGTCGTCCACGAAACTCACGACGGACTCTGCGGTTCTCACCAAGCCGGGCTGAAGATGAAGCTGAAGATCAAACGGATGGGTTATTATTGGCCCACAATGATCCAAGACTGCCTCGAATACGCGAAGCAGTGCCACGCGTGCCAGATTCACGGAGACTTTATCCATCAGCATCCAAATCCATTACATCTAACAGTGGCTAGCTGGCCGTTTGAAATGTGGGGGACTGACATAATCGGCCCCATTGAACCAGCATCGTCCAGAGGACATCGATTCATTTTGGCGACAACTGATTACTTCTCCAAATGGGCAGAAGCAGTACCGCTGAGGGAAGTGAAAACGAAGAATATCCTCCATTTCTTCAAGACACACGTTATTTATCGGTTCGGTACTCTGCGACGGATTATCTCTGATAACGGGCCAGCCTATAGAAGCCACAAGATCAGCCGCTTCGCACAACAGCATAATATAGACTGGAGACACTCCTCAGTCTATAATCTCCGAGCTAACGGTCTAGCTGAGGCTTTTAACAAAACCTTGACGAAGATTGTGAAAAAGACGGTATCTCGAAATAAGAAGGACTGGCACGAGAGACTGCATGAAACTCTCTGGGCGTATCGAACTACGTTCAAAACGGCCACGAACACTACGCCGTACGCATTGGTATTCGGTACGGAGGCGGTACTCCCCCTCGAGATAGAGTTACCCTCTCTACGAGTGGCAGTTCACTACGAGCTAACGGACGAAGAGAATGCTCACCTTCGGCTTGAGGAGCTCGATGCCCTTGATGAAACCCAGCTCATAGCGCAACAAAAATTGGAGGCTTATAAAGCAAAGATGACGCGCTCATACGAAAGATTGACTAGGCCGAGGACATTCCGCCAAGGCGAACTCGTGCTAGTAGTCAAAAGACCTATGATCCCTAATCGCGCCAAGCGGGGGAAATTCGAGCCGAAATATGAAGGCCCATATATCATAGACAAGGTCTACCAGGGTGGGGCCTATCTACTCATAGACATGCATGGTGAAAGACCTTTCAGGCCAATAAATGGTCGTTTTCTGAAAAAATACTACACCAGACGAGTCACGGCCTAGGTCAACGATAGATGACGACGACTAAAGTCCGCTCGCTATCTTTCTAAGCCCAAACTCTATAAGTAGTAGCCGGCTAAGGGACCAAAACGTCCTTAAACTAACAACGGACCGAAACGTCCTTAAACTAACAATGGACCACTGTGTTCTAAAACTAGCTGTTGACCGAGATGTCGATAAACTACGGTGGATTGCAGCATCCCAAAGCTGATACAAAAAAAAAGAATAAAAAAGAGATAGAAAAAAGAAAACGGTATGTCCATAAGCAAAATGGGTATGGATGAAAACTCGAAAGGGCTCCGTGAGTAAAAACAGCAAGGCTACCGGCGAGTTTTGTGAAAACCCGAAAGGCCGCAATCTCGTTAGAATAAAAAAAAAGAAAAAAAAGAAAAACGGTATGTCCATAAGCGAAAAGGGCACGGATGAAAAGCTAAAAGGGCTCCGTGAGTAAAAACAGCAGGGCTACCAGCGAGTTTTGTGAAAACCCGAAAAGACGCAATCTCGTTAAAAGACACTTGCAAGGTCCTCTCGACCTTGTTAGGAGAAACCACCTGCGCGAGATCCTTACGACTCACAAGAGAGCAACACACTTAGGGATTCCCACGATTCCTAAGGAGAAATTACACTTACGAGATCCTCACGACTCGTAAGGAGAACCCTCTTATAGGACCCTCACGACTTATAAGATTCAAAAGTCTTAAACTATAGGGATCTGAACCTGTTCTTAAGCGGCCACCACAACCTCCAATGCTGCCCTACAAGTGGCTCAATGCCGACCCTTGTATACAATCCACGGGCGCGAATAAACATTTCCCTAACAAAGTCCCATCCGTGACTAGGGATATGTTCGCACGGTGAACCTCCTTGTAAGCCCTCTCGACTTATAAGGAGAAAACACTCTTGTAAGATCCTTACGACTTATAAGAGATCATACACTTAGGAATTCTCACGATTCCTAAGGAGAAAACGCACCTATGAGATGCTCACGACTCGCAGGGAGAAATACCTTTATGAGACCCTTACGGCTCATGAAGTCAAAAGCATTAGTCGACAGGATCCTAACCCTGTTCGCTAAGCCACCTTTGTTCAATACCGACAGAGGCAAATGATGATTCGCTCCTGGAAATATCCCAGTTGTAGCGGTGCTGATGCCGAAATCGGTGTCTAATTTCAGGCTTGCAGCAAAAAGCTAGCGAGCCACACATGCATACGAAATAGCCGAAATGATGGGGCAACTTGCAAACAAAATCAGTAAGTAAAAATGTATGCATTCAAAATAGCCGAAATGATTGGGCAACTCGCAATAAAAAGCAGTGAGTAAAAATAAAATAAAAGCCGAAATGATTGGGCACCGCGAAAAATAGCCGAAATGATTGGGCAATCGCGACCTTCGCGATATAAAAGCTGAAATGATAGAGCATCGTGGAAAGAAAAATATAAAATGAAACTTTTTGCCCTACATGTGATGTCACATCAATCCCTGTATACAATCCAGGGGCGGAAACAAAGAAGGAATCACATCTTCCCTCCTCAGGCCCCATCAGAAAATGAAGCCAAATCTCGACGGTTCTGGAATAGCCTAGAGATCATCAACAGCGTTCCTTCCCATTCCAGTAGGATTCAGACGCTGCAATCAACCTTGGAGCTAAGACAAAGCCCCTACTCTAAATCTCGATGGTTCCCGGACAACCTGGAGACCACTTCGATATTCGTCTCATTACAACAGACAATACGTCAGCAAATGACCCCGTCGCGGAAATACGTCATCCACTTGACCCAGTCTCGTAAATACGTAATCCACATGACCCCATCTCGGAAATATGTCATCCACATGACCCCGTAGCGGAAATACGTCATCCACATGGTCCCGTCTCGAAAATACGTCATCCACATGACCCCGTCTCGGAAATACGTCATCCAAATGACCCTGTTGCGAAAATACGTCATCCACATGACCCCGTCTCGGAAATACGTCATCCACATGACCCCGTCTCGGAAATACGTTATCCACATGACCCCGTCACGGAAATACGTCATCCATATGACCCCGTCTCGGAAATACGTCATCCAAATGACCCCGCTGCGGAAATACGTCATCCACATGACCCCGTCTCGGAAATACGTCATCCACATGACCCCGTCTCGGAAATATGTCATCCACATGATCCCGTCTCGGAAATACGTCATACACATGACCCCGCCGCGGAAATACGTCATCCACATGACCCCGCCACGGAAATACGTCATCCACATGACCCCGTCTCGGAAATACGTCATCCACATGACCCCGTCTCGGAAATACGTCATCCATATGACCCCGTCACGGAAATACGTCATCCACATGACCTCGTCTCGGAAATACGTCATCCACATGACCCCATCGCGGAAATACGTCATCCACATGACCCCGTCTTGGAAATATGTCATCCACATGACCCCGTTTCGGAAATACGTCATCCACATGACCCCGTCGCGGAAATACGTCATCCATATGACCCCGTTGCAGAAATACGTCATCCAAATGACCCCGTCGCGGAAATACGTCATCCACATGACCCTGTAGCGAAAATACGTCATCCACATGACCTCGTCATGGAAATACGTCATCCACATGACCCCGTCTCGGAAATACGTCATCCACATAACACCGTCTCGGAAATACGTCATCTACATGGCCCCGTCGCGGAAATACGTCATACACATGACCCCGTTGCGGAAATACGTCATCCACATGACCCCGTCTCGGAAATACGTCATCTACATGACCCCGTCGCGGAAATACGTCATCCACATGACCCCGTTACGTCATCCACATGACCCTGCCTCGGAAATACGTCACCCAATGATGCCGTGAAATGCGGATAACGTCAATCTCATTAAACACTTACGGGCCCTCTCGATTTGTAAGGAAGAAAACTCTCTTATAAGATCCTTACGACTTATAAGGGAAAACACACTTAGGAATCCTCACGACTCCTAAGGAGAAAGGACACCTACGAGATCCTCTCGACTCGTAGGGAGAAAGTCTTCATGAGACCCTCACGGCTCATGAAGTTGAAAAGTCTTAGGCAGCAGATCTGAACCTGCTTCCTAAGCCATCACTACCCCTCGAAGAAGCCAAAACAAGATGCTCACCCTATTATCTGCCGG
This sequence comes from Agapanthus africanus, assembly GCA_030015575.1. Lineage (NCBI taxonomy): Eukaryota > Viridiplantae > Streptophyta > Magnoliopsida > Asparagales > Amaryllidaceae > Agapanthus > Agapanthus africanus. The sequence goes on from JASDDO010000006.1 coordinate 351,595,088, forward strand.
CTATGTTTGCTAAGGTACATGATGATAAAAAAAGAAAGAAGAAAGCAAGAAATAACACAAGACATTGTGAAAAGAAATATATCTTTTATTCATGAATTCAATTGGGTACAAATAAATCATATGAATGAATAAAAGAATGAATACATTTTATTCAAAATTATAAATGGTACAAAAAAACAATTATTGAGAGGGAAGCGCTTTCAGTAGTCCGATCAGCCGCTCGCGCACTTCCCTCAGCCTCTCTTCTTGATCAGCCGCCGTGGCCAGCTCCACTTCGATTTGAGTCCTTTGTTGCAAGCAAGATGAAATCTTCTCATCGATTTCCCGTTGGGCAGCTTCACGACTCTGCATAACCCGCTCGATAGATTCGAGCTTCCATCTCAATACAAGCCCGTCCGAGATACATTGCTGCAAGGTGTCAAAGACGGCTCTCAGCTGTGCGGCGTTCGCTTCGATCTGGGCACGTAATTGGACAGACTCAGCTGAAGCCTCCTCGCGTTCCTTCTGCCTCAAGGTCGCTTCTTGTTCGAAATGGCGGAGGAAGGACACGCTCTGCTCGACCCATGCGGCCCGCTGGGAGTTCAAAGCCTGAATCTCAGGGGCAGGACGCATAAACTCAAGCTCATGCAGGCAGGCCTCAATCTTCTTACAATGATTAACCTAAGACTCGACGACGCCTTCATTATGGAAGTTCACAAGCGTCGCCAACATTGGATTGACCTTGGCAGCGAAATCTGCGGCAGATGTAGGAGCCTCCGCGTCAAGCTCCTCGACGTATTCGCTCAGCATACGCAGACTGGGCACGGCACCTTATGAGGATGGACGTCTGGAAAAGGGCCCTGCCGGCATTATAATACGAGACTCGAAAGGGGCTGGAGTCGATGTGATTGCTGCAAAATAAATTATAGTCAGATGTCGGCTCAAGAACTAAAGAAAATACATGAAAAATAGAGTCAACTATACCGGCTGCAACAGAGGGCAGAGTTGGGAGTACTGGTGGCGCAACGATAGCCTCGTCCCCGCCTTCGATTTGTAAGGCTACAAGCAATACAAAGAGGGATTAGCAATAATGTGACTTCCCGTTAAAGAAAGGACGCCGTTTAGAAAAGATACTCACCGACACCACCAGGCGGACTGATCTCTGACAGGAAGGAGAAGTGTGGGTGCAGCGCCTGATACAGGTGGTCAAAAAGGACTCCTGCAAGGACGCAATAATGCAACGTCAGTACATAAGTTATACAGCCTAAAAAATAAGACTGATGGGTCACGAATCCGTACCTTCCAACATCTGAGATGGTACGAGAGAGGGTAGAGGAGGTGTCACCGTCAAAGCGGTAGCTGATGGCGCTGCCTCGGGTAGCGCAACCTCAACGCTCGCCACACCTGCGTTAGAAACAAGATAAATACTATCAGGAAAGATTGAAAAGGATTGCAGAATAAAAAGAAAAGCAATGACCCAAAATCTACCTGATGAGTCGCCAGTCGGAACCGCAACGAGGGCGTCACTTGATACAGCAACTGCTTCATCCTCTTCCATCGGGATGGTCTCACCTCCCGTCACCTCATCCCCTGACTCTACAAGAGTCGTCGTAACGCTTGCGATGCCAGGAGATGGCAAAGAGCCGCAGGCAGAAAGAGCGACGATCGGGGCAGTGCCAGACTCTTGCGAAAGAGTGACTACCTCAGGCTTGGCGGCTGTACCCGTTTTACCCATCGTCACCTCAGGCTCGGCGGCTATAGCCATCTCACCCATCGCCACCTCGCACTCGGCAATGGTGGTCATCTCACCTACCGCCATCTCAGGCTCTACGATCGTGACTGTCTCACCCACCGCTACCTCGAGCTCGGCGATCGCAGCCATCTCGCCTACCGCTGCCTCGGGTTCGGCAATTACGACTACCTCCTCTACCGCTACCCCAGGCTCAGCGGTCGCCGCCACTTCTTCGGTAAGACTCATCCCTGCAAGGTAAAATATATGAGAATTGATATTTAAAACTTTGACAACGGAACCCCGTGTCACATTACCTTGAGTTGGTCTTCCGACCGCTTCCTGAGCCGCACGTGCTGCCCGTCTATAGGCGGTGGACAAGGCAGCCGGGGATTCCTCTGAAGGAGTAGGGGCAGGGGTAGTGGTGCTCGAACCCGCACCCGCGGCCAAGACAGCACTACGCTCCTTTGCCGCGCGCATTCGGCGCTTCCTTTCTGCTCGGGCCGTCAAAGCGGATCTTCTGGAAGCCTCCATCAATAGGACGCCCTCATCCGTGCCAAGGGTTACCTCTAGAGCCGTTATAGCTTCCGTCATCGGTCGTTTGAGTAAGGCCTCTTTCGGCAGTACCGAAGAGGCCGGGACTTCGGTGGCTGGCCCGGGAAGAATCTCTACATCACCTTGCGGAATTGGTATTGTGGTCCCTGCGATAAGATAAAGAAGGGTTTAGATTGTCTATAAGAAAGGAGAATGAAGATGCAATGAGCCGAGACATACCAATGCCCAACAAAGCGCGATCCCTCTCCTCCTCTTCAAAGGTCCTAAGTGAAGCCGCCGGAGCCTCTTCAGTGGTAAAGCCTGTTACAGAAGGAAAAATGTCAGTCAAGATATGATAATAAAAATAAAGATATAATGCAATAACAAGGTGCAACTGATGTTTACTTGATTGCACGAGGGTGGCCATTTCCGCTTGGTGGCTTGCAGATCGTACAGAAGCTGCAATAGCGGCCTTGAGATCAGTGTCTTCCGGCGCTATGAAGAGACCTTCGTTGGTCCCATATTCGCTCAGGCCCTCGTTATAAGGAGCCTGAGGCTCCAGGCCGAGTACAGCATCTAGAGAGAGGACCGACTTCTTCTTTCTCTTCTGCGCGCGAGCTCCAGTCGCAGCAAGCACAAGCTTACGCTTAGTGGGCACTTTGGGGCGACGAGTCCCGATATCTGAGCCCACGCCAGATTCGGGGGAAGCTACATTTACCGTCTCCACGGGAGCAACGGGCACCGGTGGTACATCCACCGTCTCTACGAGAGCACGGGGCACCGGTAACTCAGGCCTGTCCCTGGGGACTTCAATCACGGCAGCTCCTCGTAGCAGAGGAATGACAATGGTCCGTCGCTTCAAGGGGAGGTTTCGGTCACTAGCAGGGGGTGCACCCTTGCGGTCGAGTAGCAGCCGCTTCTCCTCCCTAATAACAGCACCCGTTACATGTTGATACCAGGTCACATGTACGTTAAGGGCCCTCGGAATGCAACTCGGTTCGCTAATAAAGAAGTGAGAGCCCGTATTCAAACGCATGAAGCGATGCAGCGCACCCCGCATTCCCTCTTCGGTGGCAGCGGGTTCTACCAAGAAAGCCTTCAGCGGGACTCCCTGATTGTAACTTAGCTGCTGGGCAAAATGATAGGGGTTGTATCTCATGAATAGCGCTGCATCATTTTGCCTGAATACAAGAAAGCCCGGCCTGATGGAGTACAAATGGAGAATCTCCCGGGCTTTCAACACGGAGGCCCCGTCCTTAAAAATGTCTTGCAGTGACAGCACCGCCTTAGAAGTTTCCTGGCCGATGGTCAAGACTTTGTCCATGAAAGACATACCATCTCCGACCGTGCGCGGACGAAGGAGCAAGCCCCTAGCTTCCCGCTGTGACGGACTCATGATGGAGGCGTCAACCAGCCGCATAATCCGAGGAAACTTGCATCTCTCGTAAAACAAAGGTCTCTTGTGAATGCCGAAGACCCCGAGTATGTGTATCTCCATCCATGAAGTGAAGTAATGCATCGGGAAGTTGGCAGGATGCACCCCCGGTTCAGTGGTATCCGCCGCTACGCTAAGACCGTGGTATAAGTGGGCTAACCCGGCGATCCCGATGGCCACTTGTATTCTGGCAACCATGCGATGCGCGGGGTAGAAGACAGAAGGCCTCATGTAACGAGGATGCATAGGGAGCGCAAACCAGCTCAACCATAGCCCAAGAAACCCAAGAAAGAACGCCTCCTCGTCAATGCCCGAAGCGGCGATTTCTGACAGAGGGATGATCGCAGCGTCAGGAAGAAAGAAGCCCTTCTGATTAGCTTCCAGTACCGGCTGACGGTCCAAGCCAAAGCCGAAGGGATCATCGAGCTTAGCAAACTTTTCGCCTCGTCGCGACAAAATCTCCGGGCGAAGAAACTGGGCAATGAAGTCCGCAAAACTGACCCCCCAGCCTCCGCATTCAAGGAAGAGGCTCTCGTACAGGTTCAATAACTTTATCTGGCTGGGGAACTGGTACTGAATGGCGTTCTCTGGCGTGAGGCCCATCACCACTGGCTTGGTGGCAAAAACGTATTCATCCAGAGGAAGCAGCTCCTCATAGTGCCCCCCTGACCGGTAGACCAGAAACCTCGGCAAATTCTTCTAAGGAAATGGAGACCTCTCTGTCCAGTAGAAGGAAGGTATGGGTCGAGATGTTCCACTGCTCCAAGAATGCCTTAATCCACCACGTGGGAAGTGCAGAATATTGGAACAACGAAGCGTAGACCGTAGGGTATAGCCCAAGCCTCAACAGCTGCGATTTCTTCGCCGATAAGATGTACCGGGCCCACTGCAAGTACCCGACCGGATGACGGGGAGTTAGCCCGATGTTGTAGGGCTGTCCCCAAGGGCGCGACTCGCCCTGGTATATGCGCCGCCCTAGGGTATCCAAAGCCGCCGGCGGCTGCATGGGTACTGCGGCGATCGAAGGCTGAAGAAGACCCTCCGAAGTCCAATTAACCATCTCCACGGCATAGTTCACCGGGGGTGCTTCCGCATACGGGATCGCCGAGATAGGCTCCGACGACATCGAACAAGAGAAGCTTTGACAATCTCTGATAATCTGGTCGTACCATCTACCCCACAAGTGAAGATTTTTGTGTTCCGGGTCACGGTCTTTGATGAGCGCGAGAACCTCCCAGTCCACAGGTGCCTCAGGGAATCCTCCCTCTGAACGGACGAATGGAAACGTAGTATCGAAAGACATGTCGCTTGCAAAAAAGGGGGACAGAAGTCAACTGTCAGTTCTATAATTTAATTTTAAAATTTTGACACTCGGTACTTTAAAATTTGTACCACACTGTAATGCAGTGGAAAGGGGACCAAAGGGGGACCCACAAAATCTAGATGACAATGCATCAATTAATAAAGCAGCCTCATCATTGGATGAAACTGTTAATTAAATGAGAAAATCCTCAGGAAAATTCTCATTAAATAAGAGATCCCTCGGGAAAAGGAAAAAATCTCCTTTTGAGAGCAATGCTCTATGACAGAGTGACACTTGTCAAACTCTGATCATGAAGGAATAAAATTCCTTAAGAGCCTGGCTCTGTAAGGATGATGGTAAAATCCATCAGAAAAGAATTAATTAAAATTAATTTTTATGAATTAAAAAATTCTAGGATCTTCAAGATCCATGAACAAACTCTTAAGAGTTCTTCATCAATGATTAATAAATCAACATGATTCAAAAGAGCAGAGCTCTGATTCATGGACTAAGAAAACCCAAGAAAATATCTCTTTAGATCTATGGGTTCATGAGAGCAAAACTCTGTTAATGAAACCCTAAATGGGTTTTCTTTAGATCAAACATCTATGAAGAGCAAGGCTCTGTTAATTGGTAAAACCCTAATTTATTAAAAAAATTTAAACTTTACCTAAGTTTTGATAGAGTTCTGACTCTTGAAAAGTTCTTAAACTGAAGAGCAATACTCTGAATAAAAATTCTCAAGAAAGAAGATGAAAATCATCTAAGGGACCAAAGGTCTTATTTATAGGCATTGAACCGCCTCTTCAACTTCTGAGTTGATCCAAGGGCTCAGATGCTGCCACCGCTGCACTCACGTGTGCGCCACATGAGTGCAACGGTAGATGGGCATTTGTTTCCCCCAATCAGAGCAAAACTCTATTTTAAAATTCAAAATTTAAAAATTGAAGCAACGCTTCAGATTCAGCGCTAGGCGTGCTGCGCGCCACGTGTCAAACATAGATGCGCTAGCGCCAGGTGCGCTGCGCTCTAGGCAGCGCACCCCCAATCAGAGCAAACCTCTATTTTAAAATTCAAAATTTAAAAATTGAAGCAACGTTTCAGATTCAGCGCCAGGCGCGCTGCGCGCCACGTGTCAAACACAGATGCGCTAGCGCCAGGTGCGCTGCGCCCTAGGCAGCGCACCCCCAATCAGAGCAAAACTCTGTTTTGAAATTTAAAATTCAAAAATTGAAGTAACGCTTCAGATCAAGCGTTAGACGCGTTGCACGCCACGTGTCAAACACGGATGCGCTAGCGCCAGGTGCGCTAGCGCCCTAGGCAGTGCACCTTGTGTGCGCTAGCGCTAAGCGCGTACTTGTCACGTGATAACACTGTCGGGAGAAAGAAAGTGCGAGAATATGGATGACCTCTCCTGGTGCTTCGAAAATGAGGATGAAGACGAGGTGATCTCAGAATTTCCACCAGCGCCAAAAGAATTGGAAGATGGGATACACACTACTACAGATAACCTGAAGAAAATCGACTTGGGGACGGCAAACGACCCACGGCCTACATTCGTCAGTGAGCTGCTATCTAAAGAACAGGTGGCTATTCTAAAAGACGTGCTCATGCAGTATAAAGACTGCTTCGCATGGAACTATTCCGAGATGCTGGGGCTAGATCCAGAAATCGCTGTGCATAAATTGGCAATATCTCCGGATGTCAAGCCTGTCAAACAAGCACCAAGAAGAATGCAGCTCGAACTTGAGATGAGTATCAATGCCGAAGTCAAGAGGCTGATCGACTCCGGCTTCATCCAAGACGTTCAATATCTTGACCGGATCGCCAACAGTGTCCCAGTGATGAAGAAAAATGGGACGGTGCGCATCTGCATGGACTTTTGGGACCTCAACAAAGCTTGCCCGAAGGATGATTTTCCCGTACCGGTTACCGAGTTGATGATAGATAACACGTCCACTCATGAAGTCTTCTCCTTCTTGGACGGATCATCGGGGTACAATCAAATAAAGATGCATCCCGAAGACCAGAAGCATACCGCTTTATGGACTCCTGTGGGCATATTCTGCTTCAAAGTGATGCCTTTCGGTCTGAAGAACGCCGGTGCTATCTATCAGTGGGCCATGACGAAGATTTTCGATGACCTCATACATGAAATCGTCGAATGCTATATCGATGACCTCGTAGTGAAAAGAAAATCGTACGAGGAACACTGGGAGCATTTGAAAACAGTATTCCAACATCTTTGTAAGTATAACCTGAAGATGGACCCTCGGAAATGCGCATTTGGAGTCTCCTCAGGCAAATTTCTAGGGTTCATCATACGACACCGGGGCATCGAAATAGATCCATCGAAGATTAAGACGATTATGGAAATGCCCACTCCAAGAACTTTAAAACAATTGCGGTCTCTACAAGGAAAGCTCACGTATATCCGACGGTTCATAACCAACCTTTCTGGAAAATGCTGCCCCTGCAGTCATTTAATAAAGAAGGGGACCCCATTCGTTTGGGATCGCAAATGCTAAAGCGTGCTGGACGAAATCAAGCAATACCTGCCGAATCCGCCGGTACTGACTGCTCCAGTCAAGGGAAAGCCCCTCATCCTGTACACAACAGCTCTTGAAGGTTCTTTAGACGCGCTATGGGCATAGAGAATGACCAAGGGAAGGAGAGAGCCCTCTTCTATTCGAGTCGAGTTCTCCTGGGGGCAGAAAACAACTACTCCCCTATCGAAAAACACTTCCCGGCGTTAATCTTCGCGATAACGAAGCTTCGGCATTATGCTTTGGCATATGAGATCCATCTCATAGCAAAAGTGGATCCTCTCAAATATTTGATGTCAAGAGCCATACTAACGGTACAACTCGCTAAATGGGCTCTACTCTTAATGGAATTCTCGATAACATACTGACCTCTCAAGGCAGTGAAAGGCCAGGCCATCGCCGACTTCCTTGCTGAGCACCCGATACCTGCCGATTCACCCCTAAATTGCGAATTGCCAGACGAGCACACGTTTGACACGATCGACGAGGAGAGAGGAGGGAGTGATACCCGATGGGAACTCTATTTCGATGGGGCATCTTCCATGAAGAAGCGAAAGCACACCTCCCCCATAATTAAATCTGGTGTAGGCCTTATCTTCGTGACTCCGCAAGGAGGGATAATGCGCTTTACCTTTTCCTTAACGGAGCCAAGAACAAACAACGAAACGGAATATGAGGCTTTGATAGCAAGTCTTGAGATCGCTGTTGACATGGGGATCGAAAATCTCGTTCTATACGGAGACTCCCAGTTCTTCGTTAGTCAAGTAAACGGTGACTATCAGACGTGCAAATCAGAGTTGGTAAAATACGGCGAAAGTGTGCAATAGTTACTAACTCAAATTCCCTCCTACGTCGTGGAAAGCATACCGCGTACAGAAAATGGCAAGACGGTCGCATTAGCCAAACTCTCTAAAGAACTGGCTGATGAAAACCTCGATGAACAAGGATCATTGTACAAAGCCGTCGGGTTCTTGCACCAGCAGAAATATCTCCAGAGTCTTCTGGAGAAAAGGAAGCGAACAAGCAAACAACCCTACAAATAGAGGACCAAGAAAAGGCTAAGGATTGGAGAGAAGTCTTTATAGACTACTTCAAATCCCGTCAAACTCCGGAAGATGCATCCTCAAGACATCAGCTCATGAAACGAGCTCTATCTTTCGCCTTCATCAATGATACTCTATATAAGAGGTCGTTCGACTCTCTGTGGCCGAGATGCCTGGGACCAGAAGAAGCAAGGAGAGTCGTCCAAGAAACTCACGATGGACTTTGCAGTTCTCATCAAGCCGGGCCAAAGATGAAGCTGAAAATAAAAAAAATGGGCTACTATTGGCCCACGATGATTCATGACTGCCTTGAATACGCGAAGCAGTGCCACTCTTGCCAAATTCATGGGGACTTCATCTACCAGCATCCAAACCCGCTACACCCAACAGTGGCTAGCTGGCCGTTCGAAATGTGGGAAACTGACATAATTGGGCCCATCGAACTAGCGTCATCCAAAAGACATCGGTTCATATTGGCGACAACTGATTATTTCTCTAAGTGGGCAGAAGCCATATCGCTAAGAGAAGTGAAGACAGAGAACATCCTCCATTTCTTCAAGACACACGTCATCTATCGGTTCGGCAGTCCGCGACGGATTATCTCCAATAACGGGCCGGCCTACAGAAGTCACAGAATCAGCCGCTTCGCACAGCAGCATAACATAGACTGGAGATACTCTTCGGTCTATAATTCTCGAGCTAACGGTCTAGCTGTGGCTTTCAACAAAACCTTGACAAAGATCATAAAGAAGACGGTGTCCAAAAATAAAAAGAACTGGCACGAGAGACTGCATGAAACTCTCTGGGCTTATCGGACCACGTTCAAAACAGCCACAAATACAACGCCATTCGGTTGGTATTCGGCACAAAAACGGTACTCCCCCTCGAGATAGAGCTACCCTCTCTACGAGTGGTGGTTCATTACGAGCTAACAGACGAAGAGAATGCTCATCTTCGGCTTGAGGAGCTCGACGCCCTCGATGAAACTCGTCTCATGGCACAGCAAAACCTAGAAGCTTACAAAGCAAAGATGACACGCTCATACGAAAGATTGACTAGGCCGAGAACATTCCGCTAAGGCGAACTCGTGCTAGTTGTCAAAAGACCTATGATCTCTAATCGTGCAAAATGGAGGAAATTCGAGCCAAACTATAAAGGCCTGTACATCATAGACAAGGTCTATCAAGGCGGAGATTACTTGCTCATTGATATGCATGGCGAAAGACCCTTTCGGCCAATAAACGGCCGGTTCCTTAAGAAATACTATGCCTGACAAGTCACAGCCCAGGTTAATGATAGATGACGATGCCTGTGTCTGCTCCCTATCTTCCTGAGTACCAAACGCTGTAAGTGCTATCCGGCAAAACTTCGCCACAGAAAACTAGCTACGGACCACAACGTCCTTAAACTAGCAATGGACCGAAACGTCCCTAAACTAATTACGGACCGAACCTTCTTTAAACTAGCTACGGACCGTAACGTCCCTAAACTAACTATGGACCGTAATGTCCTTAAACTAACCGCGGACAGAAACGTCCATAAACCAACTATGGACCGTAATGTCCTTAAACTAGCTGCGGACCGAAACGTCCTTAAACTAACAACGGACCAAAACGTCCCTAAAATAACGATGGACAGAAATGTCCTGAAACTAGCTACGGACCATAATGGCCTTAAACTACTATGAACCGCAGCATCCTTAGGCTAACTCGGCAAAAAAAAACGGTACGTCCATAAGCGAAATGGGCAGGATGAAAACCCGAAAGGGCTCCATGAGTAAAAACAACACGTGATCCTTACGACTCGTAAAAAATACCCGCGTGGGTCGTAAAAAATTTCCTGTACAGACTCGTAAAAAATTTCCTGTGAAAACCCGATAGGGCGCAGACTCTTAAAAAATTTCCTGTGCACTTGCAGGGTCCTCTCAACCTTATAAGGAGAAAATACCCGCGTGAGATCCTTACGACTCACAAGGGTGCAAAACACTTAGGAATCCCCACGATTTCTAAGGAGAAATTACACTTACAAGATCCTCACGACTCGTAAGGAGGATCCTCTTATGAGACCCTCACGGCTCATAAGATTCAAAAGCCTTAAGCTACGGGGATCTGAACCTGTTCTTAAGCCATCACATTCTCCAGATTGCCCTACAAATGGTTCAATATTGACCCTTGTATACAATCCACAGGTATAACTAAGCGTCTCCCCCACCAAGTTCCACCAATGGCGCGAAATGTCCTCATGTGGTGAACGACACTTGTAAGTCCTCTCGACCTATAAGGAGAAAACACTCTTGTAACATCTTTACGACTTATAAGAGAACACACACTTAGGAATCCTCACGATACCTAAGAAGAAAACGCAGCTACGAGATCCTCACAACTCGTAGGGAGAAACACCTTTATGAGACCCTTACGGTTCATGAAGTCAAAAGCCTTAGTCGACAGGAAGTGATGATTCGCTCCTGGCAATGTCCCAGTTGTAGCGATGCCGATGCCTAAATCGGCAGCAAATTCCAAATCCTTTTACAGCAAGTGATGATTCGCTCCTGGTAATATTTCAGTCGCAGCGATGCTGATGCTAAGATTGGTATCAGATCTCAGGTCCATACTCCCAACAAAATCAGCGAGCCAAATATATATATATATATATATATATATATAGCTGAAATAATTGGGTAACTCGCAATAAAAAGTAGCGAGTAAAAAGAAAAATAGCCGAAATGATTGGGCACCATGAAAAATAGCTGAAATGATTGGGCAATCGCGACTTTCGCGATATAAAAAGCTAAAATGATAGAGCATCGCGGAAAGAAAAAAAATGGAATGAAATTTTTGCCCTGCAGGTAAGTCCATAATGACCCCTGTATACAATCCATGGGCATAAGCGAGAAGGGAACTACATTTCCCCATCGGGCTACGTCAAAGGGAAGTCAGATCTCGACGACCACATCTACAGCCTAAAGATCAACAACGACGTTTCTTCTTACTCTAACCAGATGCAGACATGACGTCAACAACCGACCTCAGAGTGGCAACGAAGCGGTGCTATGGCAAAGTCCTTAGTTCCAAATCTCGATGGCCACATCTAGAGCCTGGAGACCAACAACGGCGTTCCTCCTCATTCCAGCAGGATACGGACACGACATCACCAGTCGGAGCCACGACAAAGTCCCCAGTTCCAAGACTCTACAGTTCACAGACAACCTAGAGTCAACCAATGGCCTCCCCGTCGGAGCAATGCTTCGACTCGAAAACAAGTCAACCAATGACCTCCCCGCCGGAGCAATACTCCGTCTCGGAAACAAGTCAACCAATGACCTCCCCGTTGGAGCAATGCTTCGACTCGGAAACAAGTCAACCCATGACCTCCCTGTCGGAGCAATGCTTCGACTCGGAAACAAGTCAACCCATGACCTCCCCGTTGGACCTCCCCGTCGGAGCAATGCTTCGACTCGGAAACAAGTCAGCTAATGACCTCCCCGTCGGAGCAATGCTTCGACTCGGAAACAAGTCAACCCATGACCTCCCCGTCGGAGCAATGCTTAGACTCGGAAATAAGTCAACCCATGACCTCCCCGTCGGAGCAACGCTGCGACTCGAAAACAAGTCAACCAATGACCTCTCCGTCGGAGCAATGCTTCGACTCAGAAACAAGTCAACCCATGACCTCCCCATCAGAGCAATGCTTCGACTCGAAAACAAGTCAACCAATGACCTCCCCGTCTGAGCAATGCTTCGACTCGGAAACAAATCAACCAATGACCTCCCCATCTGAGCAATGCTTCGACTCGGAAACAAGTCACTCAATGACCTCCCCGCCGGAGCAACGCTCTGTCCCGGAAACAAGTCAACCAATGACCTCCCCATCGGAGCAATGCTTCGACTCGGAAACAAGTCACCCAATGACCTCCCCGCCGGAGCAACGCTCCGTCCCTGAAACAAGTCAACCAATGACCTCCCCGTAAGAGCAATGCTTCGACTCGGAAACAAGTCAACCAATGACCTCCCCGTAGGAGCAATGCTTCGACTCGGAAACAAGTTAACCAATGACCCCCCGTTGGAGCAATGCTTCGACTCGGAAACAAGTCAACCCATGACCTCCCCGTCAGAGCAATGCTTCGACTCGGAAACAAGTCAACCCATGATCTCCCCGCCGGAGCAAAGCTCCGTCTCGGAAACAAGTCAGCTAATGACCTCCCCACCGGAGCAACGCTCTGTCTCGGAAACACGTCAGCCAATGACCTCCCCGCCGGAGCAACGCTCTGTCTCGGAAACAAGTCAGCCAATGACCTCCTCGCCGGAGCAACGCTCCGTCTCGAAAACAAGTCACCAATAATCTCTCGATTCGTCTTGACTCCCAGGGAAATCAGTGTCTCTGCGCAAACCTCTCAACCCGTAAAAAGAAAACTCTCTTGTGAGATCCTTACGACTCTCAAGAGAAAACGCACTTAGGAGTCCTCACGACCCCTAAGAAGAAATTACACTTACGAGATCCTCTCGACTCGTGGGGAGAAACGTCTTTATGAGATTCTCATGGCTCATAAAGTTGAAAAGTTTAGGCAGCAGACCCGAACTTATTTCCTAAGCCATCGCTACCCTACAAGGAGTTCAAGATGAACTGTTATCTATCATCTACAGGTCATATTTGCTAAAGTCACATGCCAATGACACGACAAAGAAAAGAAGACTGTATGAGATAAAATATGTCTTTTATTCATAAATTCAAGTAAATAAAAAATACATTTCACAAAGGAATCAAAATGAATACATGTTATTCAAAGACCGCAAGTTTACAGTAAAAAAGGGGGATACAAAGACGGTTATTGAGGAGGAGGCGTTTTGAACCAATCAGCCAGCTGCTCGCGCGCTCCTCTCAATCCTTTCTCGCAATTGGCCGCCGCGGCCAACTCCGCTTTGACTCGGACCCACTGTCGCAAATAAGATGAAAGCTTTTCATCGGTTCCCAGCATGACAGCTACGCAGTCTTGCACGACCCGCTCCGCAGAGTCAAGCGCCCATCTCAGCGTCAACCCATCCGAAATGCATCACTGGAGATTGTCAAAGACAGCTTTCAACTGCGCAGCATTCGCTTCAACCTGAACACGCAACCGGGCAGATTCGCTTGAAGCTACTTCATGTTCCTTTCGCCTCAGGGCCGCCTCTTGTTCAAAATGGCGGATGAAAGGAATACTACTCTCGACCCACGCAGCCCGCTGGGAGTTCAAAACTGATATTTCAGGAACGGGACGCTTGAGCTCAATCTCATGCAGGCAGGCATCGATCTTTCTGCAGTAATTAACCCAAGACTCGACGACACCTTCGTCATGGAAGTTCACAAGCGTCGCCAGCATAGGATTAACCTCGGCAGCAAAATTTGCAGCGAATGAGAGGGATTCGGCGTTAAGATCCTTGACGAATTCGCTCAACATTCACAGGCTATTCGCAGCGCCCTTGGAAGATGGGCATTTAGCAAAGAACCCTGCCAGCATTGGGATGCGAGACTCAAAAGGAGCTAGAGCCGATGCGATTGCTGCAAAACAAATTATGGTCAAATGTCGACTCGGGAGGTAAAGAAAATACACGAGCAATGGAGTCTACTATACCGGCTGTGAAAGGTGGCAAAATTAGGAGTACCGGAGGCACGGATATTCTCTCGTCCCCTCCTTCGATCCGTAACGCTGCGATCAATATAAAAAAGACTTAGCAACAATACGGCTACTCATAAAAGAAAGAGAAAAACATCATCTAAAGAATATACTAACCAATACCAGCAGGCGGAATGACTTCCGACTGGAAGGAGAAATGCGGGTTCAACACCTGGTATAGATGGTCGAAAAGGACTCCTGCAGAGTTACGACAATATACTGTCAATACAAGGAAGATGGTGTCCACAGTTAAACTAAATAAATCTCAAACCTATACCTTCCAGCATTTCGGAGGACATAGGAGAAGGAGAGGGAACAACAACCGTCATGGCGGCGACCAAAGGTGCTTCAGATGGCATAATCTCAGCGTTCACCATACCTATAAACAAAATATCGTCAGAAGAAGCTGAACGGGATTAAGAAATAAAAAGAGAACAGTAACTCAAGACTTACTTGATGGTTCATCATCCAATATCGCGACGGAAGCATCACCAGGCGTAGCGGCTTCTTCGCTCTCCCTCAGAGGAGTAGTTTCTGCGCCCATGGCTTCATCCTCTGATTCGACGAGGGCCGTCGTGACGCTTGCGACGCCCGCCGATACCAGGGAGCCACACGGGGAAAGAGCAACGGTCTGGATGGTCCCGGATTCTAGAGAAAGGGTAGCAATTTCAGGCACGGTAACCGTCAGGCGTTCACCCGTCATCCCATTGCCAAAACTCGGCCCTAAAAGAAAATGCATGGGTCAAAATTCGAAGATCAAGTTCTAGCAAAAGACTCAGCGTTACATTACCTTGGGGCAGCTGTTCAGGCTTTTCCCGAGCCACGCGTGCGACCTGTCTACGGGCAGTAGACAACGCAGGGGGAACATCCGCCGAAAGAGTATCAACAAGGGGGATACTGCTTAAGCCTGCACCTACGGCCAAACCATCATCGCGTTCCCTCGCCACATGCTTCTTACGCTTCTTTTCGGTTTGAGCAGTAAGAAATGATCTCCTCAAGACCTCTGAGAAAGGGACATCGTCGTCTGAACCAAGCTCAGCCTCCGGAGCCGTTACGGCGTCTGTCATCGGCTACTTGAGCGAAGCCTCCTGCGGTAATGTTGGGGGAGCCGGGGCCACAATAGCCGGCTTTGGAAGCGTCGCTGCATCACCGCTCAGGATCGGTACCGCACTCGGAATAACCTGCGTCAAGGTAGTCCCTGCAACAAAATAAAGGAGAGGGTCAGAGCACGAATAAAAAGGGGGGGGGGAATGAAGACACAATGAGCTGAATTATACCAAGACCCAAAGAAGCGGGGAACATCTCTTCCTCCTTAAACGTCTTGATGGAAATCGCGAGAGCTTTTTCAGCAGAAATACCTGTTGAAGAGAAGGGCATTAGTAAAAGCATAATGATAAGGAAGGAATGAACGTGGAAAAATACAACTGAAGTATACCTGACTTCGCGATGGTGATCAATGCCACTTCTTCGCGCGCCAGTCGCTCGGAGGCCATAAAGGCAGCCTGTAGATCGGTGTGGTCACGGGTGTGTCGAACAAGCAATCGTTAGTGCCATACTCACACAAGCCTTCGTTGTAGGGAGCATGGGGCTCCTGGACAAGTACAACGTCAGCAGAAAAGAGCGACTTCTTCTTTTTCTGTGAGCAAACGCTGGCGGCCGATGACACGAGCTTGCACTTGACGAGCATTTTTGGGCGACGAGTCCCGATCTCCGTACCCACTCCAGACTCCGGGGACGCTGCAGCTGCCGTTTCTACAGGAACACGGGGTAGAGGCTTCTCAGGAAAAGCGTGCGAGACCGCAACCGCAGCAGATTCTCTTAAGGAAGGACGAACAATGGTCCGTCACTTTAAGGTGACAACTGGATTACCAGCAGGGGCTGCACCCTTGTGATCGAGCAGTAACCACTTTTCTTCCCTAATAATAGCACCCGTCGCATGCTGGTACCACGCCACGTATATGTTCGAGGCTTTCGGAACGCAGCTAGGCTCACTGATAAAAAAGTTGGACCCGGTGTTTAACCGTATGAAATGGTGCAGCGCGCTGAGGATACCTTCTTCTGTAGCAACCTGCTCAGCTAAAAAAGCCTCAAGCGGGACACCCCAGTCGTTACTCGACTGTTGAGCCAAACGGTGCGGGTTGTACCTCATGAACAACGCCGAGTCGTTCTGCCTGAACACTAAAAATCCCAGCCTGATTGAATATAAATACAGAATCTCCCGAGCCTTCAATGTAGGAGCCCCGTCTTTGAAGGTAACGCGCAGTGGCTGCACCGTTTTAGTGGATTCCTTACCAATAGTTAAGACCTTATCGATGAAAGTCGTGCTATCCCCGACCATACGCGGGCGAAGGACCAGACCCCGAGCCTCTCGCTGTGATGGATCTAAAGCAGAAGCGTCAACTAGGAACATAACTCGAGGAAAATTATAACTGTCGTAGAAACGGGGCCGTTTGTGGACTCCAAAAGCGTCGAGCACATGCAGCTCGATCCACGATGTGAAATAGTGCAGTGGGAGATTTACGGGCTGTACCCCCGGCTGAGTGGTGTCTGCCGCTAAGCTGAGGCCATGATACAGGTGATCCAGCCCAGCGATCCCGACGGCCACTCGTGTCCCGGAAACCATTCGGTGAGCCGGATAGAAGACGGATGGTCTCATATAGCGAGGGTGCATTGGGAGCACAAACCAGCTTAACCATAGGCCAAGGAACCCCAAAAAGAATGCCTCTTCGTCGATGTCTAAAGCTGCGAGCTCTGCAAAGGGAAAAATCGGGGTGTTTGGGAGGAAGAAATTCCTTTGATCTGCTTCTGCTATCGGCTGGCTGTCCAAGCCAAAACCAAAAGGATCGTCAAGCTTGGCGAATTTCGTGGTTTGTTTTGATAAGGCTTCCGGGCGAAGAAAGCGGGCGATGAAATCCGCGAAGCTGACCCCGTGCCCTCCGGACTCGAGAAACAGACTCTCATAAATATTCAACGCCTTGATTAGACTAGGGAATCGATGTTGAATAGCATTCTCCGGAGAAAGACCTATCACCACTGATTTGGTGGCGAAGATGTACTCATCAGGAGGAAGTATTTCCACATAATGTTCCCCTCTGACGGGTAGGCCCAAAATTTCTGCAAATTCCTCCAAGGAAATCGAAACCTCCCGGTCCGATAAAAGAAAGGTGTGAGTCGGGGTATTCAATTGTTCCAAGAAAGCCTTGACTCACCATACGTGAGGCGCGGGATACTGGAAAAGAGATGCGTAGATAGCAGGGTACAACCCGAGTTTCAGCAGCAGCGACTTTTTGGCTGACAAGATATATCGAGTCCACTGCAAGTATCCAGCTGAATGGCGAGGTGTCAAGCCTATCATGCATGCCTGTCCCCAAGGGCGCGACTTGTTTTGACATATGCGTCGCCCCAGAATATTTAAAGCCATCGGCGGCTGTACAGGTATCGAACCCATAGAGGGCTGGAGGCGTCCATCCGTAATCCGGTTAACCTCTTCCACAGCGTAATTCACCTTTGGTGAGTCAGTATAATGAATGGCGGAAATTGGCTCTGAAGGCACCGCACAAGAGAACTGCGCCGACCCTGAATAATTTGGTTGTACCACAACCCCCATAAGTGAAGAGACTTCTGCTCCGGGTCAAGATATTTAATTAGTGCAAAAACTTCCCGATCCACAGGTGCGTCGGCATACGCACTTTCTGGGCGAACAAACGGGAAAGAAGATTCAAAAGATATAGTACCTGCGCGAAAAGAAACGAGGGTTAGATGTCAATACCACATTGCAAATTCTGACATCTGGTACTTTAAATTTGTACCATCCTGCAATGCAGGAAAAAGAGACCCAGAAGGGCCTACAAAATCAAAGTGACGGCTCATCATTGATGAGACAGTCAATTATTAAGAAAGAAATCCTACAAAAATTCTCATTTAATGAGAAACTCATTAGGCCAAGGAGTTAAACTCCTTCGAGAGCAGTGCTCTGCAAACAGAAATGACATCTGTCAATTTTAATTATGAGGGGAATAAAAATTCCCAAAAATTTCTAAGAGCCATGCTCTGTGAAAACGATGGAGTAATCTATCAGAACCCTAAAAAAGTAAACCTTTTTACAGAGTAAAAAACTCCAAAATTTTTTAGATCTACAAAACGAACTCTAAGAGTTCATAAAGATGAACAATGTTCTAACTAATGGGTTAAGTAACTCTAAAAATCTATTTTAAGATCTATGGTCTGAGAAGAGCAAAGCTCTGTTAATAGGTTCAATCCTTACAAATTTGGGCAGAGTTCTGACTCTAAAAGGAATTTCCTTGGGCAGAGATCTAAGCTCTGAAGGGAGAATTAAATTATCAGAAATAAGAAAGAAAGAAGATGAACGGAAGTCATTGCAAGGGCCAAAGGCCCTACTTATAGGTGCTGGAAGACGATCCAACTTCCAAGACGATCCAACGGTGGAAAGATTGCCACCGCTGCACTCACGTGTAAGCCACGTGAGCGCAATGTTGGGGGGGCATTTGTTTCCCCCCAATAAGAGAGTAAGGCTCTGTTGAAAATTTGAACTGAGACAACGCCTCACGTGCAAAGCAAGAGAGCGCCAGCGCCCAGAGTTAAAAACTCTGAGAAAGCGCCTCACGTGCAAGGCATGAGAGCGCCAGCGCCAAGAGTTAAAAACTCTGAGTTAGTGCCTCACGTACAAGGCACGAGAGCGCCAGCGCCAGAACTAAAAGTTCTCCACCCTTGGATCAAAAATCCAACGGAGAAGATAAATCATCAGAGCACAGAATTAAATTCTAATTGAGGAAATACTCCTCAAATCATTCTAAATAAGAAAGATTGTGCTCTGTAAATCAGAGCACCGTTGGATCAAAGATCCAATGGTGATTAAAAATCACCAAGATACAGAATTAAATTCTGATTAAGGAAATACTCCTCAAATCTTTCTAAACAAGAAATATTGTGCTCTGCAAATCAGAGTACCGTTGGATCAAAGATCCAATAGTGATTAAAAATCACCAAGAAACAGAATAAGCTCTGTATAAGAAAGTATTTTTCCAATCTTGTTAAAAACAAGAAAAATGTCTTCTGTAAAACAGAAGTCCTTAGATCAAAGATCCAACGGTGGATAAATTCCCCAAATCAATTAAAAAATCTCTCAATGAGAGATTTCCTTAACTGAATCAATAAATCAGTCTCTCCTATACAAAGGACCCAAGACTTCAAGTCTTGTATAGAGGAACCCCCTCATAAACTTTAAGTTCAAAAAGAAGAGCAAGCAAAAAGAGCTTGAAGAGAGAAGAAAGAAGAAGAACTTTCTTCAAAGTAAATAGAGATCATAGCATCTCATCGGCATACCTGAGGGTTTAATCCTTATAAAAGAACATAGTTTTTTCCCTGGATCTGAGATCCATGAGACAAGTCTCCTAAAAATGAGAATTTAATTCTCAGAGGGATGAATTTGTTCTCGGGGATTAAAGATCCAGGGGAGAACAAAGAATTGAACTCTTCAGAAAAATGCATAAAGAAGGACGTGCCCCTCACGTGGGCGCTGCTAAAATAAAAAGTGCTTTGCACTCATTGGTTGGCGCTCGACGTTAAGCACTCCATGCGCCCCTTACATGGGCTCTGCTAAAATAAAGAGTGCTCTACACTCATTGGTTGGCGCCCAGTGCCAAGCGCCTTACATGCCCCCCACGTGGGCACTGTCTAATATAAAGCGCTCTGCCCATAGAGCCTAAAACCACAAAGAGTGTTTAACGCAAAGAAATAGAGTGAGCGTCAGAGCCCATACCAATGCTTAGCATTGTTGCACATAAAAAGGGACCGAGCCTAAACAAGTGTTCGACACTTTATTCAAAACTGAGTGTGCTAAGTCCAAGTTGACCAAAAGTCCCTAATTCAGATCAACTGAGCCCATGTGCTCATAATTTTTCCAAATTGGTCTTAACCCCAAACCCAACTACAGATTTTCCAACCAAAATTGGTTCAAGGGTACATCTTTCCACATCTCTGATACATGTTATTGTAATTCTTCAACGTCTTCAGAGAGGTGAAGGGTCCCAATAACTAATAACTCTTGGCGCACCCTCAAATTGATGAGCCAAAATTCATGGACTATGATGTCCTTAAACCATGGACTATGGTGTCCTTAAACCACGGACTATGATATCCTTAAACCATGGACTATGATGTCATTAAACACGGACTATGATGTCCTTAAACCACGGACTATGATGTCCTTAAACACGGACTATGATGTCCTTGAACTAAAAAACTCTATGGACTATGATGTCCTTAAACCCAGCGGACCGCAACGTCCCTAAACCAAACTCTATGGACTATGATGTCCTTAAACCCAACCGACCGCAACGCCCGTAAACTAAACTCTATGGACCGTAATGTCCTTAAACTAATTACGGACCGCAACGTCCCTAAACTAAATTCTACGGACTATGATGTCCTTAAACCCAATGGACCGCAACGTCCCTAAACTAATGACGGACCGCGACGTCCTTAAACTAAAATAATAGAGCTCAAATGCTCTTTCTTTAGATCTAAATGATCTTAAAACCTTGTTAAGTAGATCTTAGTCTAAAAATTAGACTAACGTATCCTTAACAAATATTTAAATTGATTTTAATCTCAAACAAAGTTAACGATTCTTAAATCAAACCAAACCCAAATATAAAAAAATACGGATTTGGACTAATCCCCGCCCTACGGGCGACAACACAAATTAGACTCCGTATACAATCCATGGGCAACCAAAAATAAAACAAACACACACGTCACGAAGTGAACATCTGTAGCAGGAGAAAGTGGTTATCGCTACGCGGTAACGTAATTAACTGCAGGGGCTTGCGCCTGCATTGAAGAGCGTCCCCACAATCAAAAACCCTTCGCCAATGAGGGGGAATCTGACGAAGTCTGCTACAACGGCCGCATCCGCGCAAACCTTCGATGCATGGTGCCATAAATCAGCTTGGTATCTTTAGAGAGGTGGACGGATAAAACCAAATAGCATCTGCCCCCAAAATTCAGGCCAGATGTCCTAAACGTCCCGGTCGCGTCTTTCGGCGATGAACATCCGCGTTATAGGAACGTGGGGCGCTGGCGCTTACGCGTCCTTTGGACGCTATTTTACTTTTTTTTATATACACACACACTCCACAACACTTTCCCCGTTAGAAAAAAGTTTTAACAGGGCGCTGACCCGCACCTCGCAAGGGGGCTGCTAGCCCCCTTGACCCCCAGCCCGCTATCCGGGTAGTAGGACCCCGATAAACTCTGCGAGGCTTCCGATACATCCAAACCCCTCAATGAACAACACACGCACACTGCACATTGAGTTCGCATGACCAGTTTGACCCGTCAATCGGAGGTTCTCTCGCTCCAAAGGCGAGGGGGTAATTAACGGCAGCTTAGTCCGCAGTTGCCGGAGATTCGAATTCCCATAATCAATAAACCCCCGCCTACCCTAGGCAGGGAGAATCTGTAGTACGCCTGACAAGCGATGCTATTCCCATCTCAATGGGGTAACGAAAAACACCCTACAGATTCTGGCACGCCCGGTGGGACGTTTCTCTCCTCCCATATCTCAGGTCAAGTATTCATGCGAACTCATTTAACATATATGCTGATGTTTGTACTGAAATAATGTTTTTTCCGTGCAGCGATCAACTTTCAACGACGATATCTCCTATGATGAATTCAGCTTCCGATGCGATCCCGATCTCGTACGTGGTCATGATCAATACCGCGTGGTTCTCCCTGCTAGTCTCAGCTGGCAATAGGAGGAGCCACCCCGTCAATTTGGTTCCGTCGTCATCTATCCTGCTGGAAGCGCTTAAATGGCGGAAGTCCCAATAAACCTAGAGGCAAAACTGACCTCAAGGTGCAGGAGGCCGAATGTTGTGGTCGCCAAAGCATCCCACCCCAAATAGAAATCTATGTTCGAACTGTTGGAGATAGTGCCCTCAGAGTCAATTATTGGATCACAGGCACGTGATTGCAATGATTGATGGAGGACCTATGCCGGTAGGACAGTCTTACTCAAGATGATAGTATGCTATCTGGTTTATCTTTATCATCGTATACTGCTTTAGGTGACCTTACAGGTCACTATTGCATGTTGATAGAGCCCCTATGATTCTTGCTTGACTGCCAGCAGTATGAGGGCGATCATATATGTGGGAGCTGGGGTCTATAAGAAAATCCTTAAAAGGTCCCTAGTCGTGGGAGTTTCGAGACAGGGCATCGATTCTCCAGAGTAGACTAGTGTATACAGTCGAGACCCCGACGAGGGGCGGTGGCCGGTCTCACAAGCCACTGGTGTCAGTTGGTTCACCTAAGATGTATACAGGTATTCATTGGGTTATGAGTACACCGGACATGACTTGCCGGGAACCTGCTAGTTGGGATTATACCAGACGTCAGATAGCAGTTCCCTGGTGACATGTGTACAGGTTAGTTCATCGACCTGAGATCGTCATTTGTCTCGTGTGAGTTCCCACTGTGCTTTGATTACTACCCTACCACGCTCAAAAGAGTTGTGCAAACAGGTTTTAGTTGGCTACAGTCCTGAGCCACATGGAGGCAGTGAGCGGATCTGCAGGGGTTCGTCTCTCCCGGTATTGGGGATGAGGTTGCGCTGTGTCTAGAAGAGCAATTACACGAAGTCCTTGGCCAAGGCAGGAGATTTACTGGTAGGTATTCCAGTAGTATCTCAGGGTGTTCTGGGCTACACTCCGACATGACTTGTACCGCTTTTGGGGGTCTGACTTTTACCAACCCCCTAGGCCCTCCATGCGATGCTCATAGACGAACGGACCGGACTGTACGGATATTGTCACTGATAGGCTCAGTAGGGTATCAGGATGAGTTCGCTAATCGACGTTATTTTTGGTCAATACCTGGTAGCCCGTTACGTATGGCTAATACCTCTAACGTGCTGGTGGTTAAATCCACAGCCAAACTATTGCCGAGTCTTTAGAGTCCCCCACAGACCGTTTTCTCAAGTTTCGGACGAAACGCTATAGAGGCCGTATGGAGATATGGCAGGGTTCGATCAGATACGTACGGTATTGCACGGATCATGATCGGACGGATAATACTAGCGGGCTTTGGTTTAAGCCGGATCCTAGTATTGTACAGTGTAGATTTTATCTCATTGCATTTGTATTCAGTGAGAATACAAATGCGGGTATGTATATACAGTCGCGGGGTTTTCCTGTAATTTATTACGGGATCATTTTTCTGAAGTTGCCAGTTTACATCCCGTTTCGGCCAGTTTTCCTTTGTTCCTTCACGGCCGAATTTTTCCGATGGAGGGGGTTATTTCCAAGTTTGCAAATTATCTTTTGTGGAGGTGTTATTTGGATTTGTGGCTTCATGATGGTTTTAGCATCATGAGATTCTTTTACATCATTTCCTTTGCATTTATGGTGATGGTTTTGGATTGGATGTGAGGTTGATATTATTGTGACTATTTTTCTTCTCATTATCCTACATATTCCTTCTTGCATTATTTCTTTTCCCCACCACTATATCTATAGGGGCCGGCCACTTTGAGAGGGGGAGGGATTCATTTTGAGTAGTGATTTCTTCATCTCATTTCATTTTTCCTTTGCTAGAAAAATGAGAACACCATCATTCTCCAAAGTTCACTCCCCCTTCACATCCTTTATGGCAACTTCAAAACCCCATGTGACAATCTATTCTACACTTCATCTACAGCATTTCTTGGGCACGTCGGCTTGCCAACTTCGTGTCCGAGTTGCCTCAGTCCAGAGGTGGGAGCCCGTAAAAGAACCCGGCGATGTGGTGCCCGTTCCGACGAGGAGATGAAGACCGGAGATTCCGTGAGGAGATCGGAGTGGAGGCCGAAGACCGAAGGACACGGATCGCTCGGTATACCTTCATTCCCATTTTCTAGTTTGCTAGAGTTAGGTTAATGGCCCGATCCGGGTTTTTAGTGCACGGTGGTGCCGGTTTCTTGTTTTTAGAAAAGTTTCGTTTCCGCATTCCGGCGTCGGATTGACGGCCGGGGCGCCGCCGTGCACTTACAATGGTATCAGAGCCATGCCATTAACCTAGTTTAGCTTGCTCTAGCGTGTTTGAATGTTCGATCGAACGGATTTTCCGAAAACCCGATATCAAAAGCACAGTTTCTGTCGATTTCATTTTGTGCTCCAAAATTTTTTTCAGTACATTGCAGAAATATGTGCAGAGAATTCTAAGACTTCTGTAGAAATTTGGTCGCATGACGTCATAGTTCCACCACGGAACCGCGGCCTAACCCTTGCTTTGGCCGCGGTTCCGCCGCCACCTTGACTCCTCTCTGCACCAAATTTGCACAGTAGGCTTCTGACTTGAAAATAGGGTTTTTGGAATATTCTTTTTGGGCCCAGGTTTTCTTTGAGTGCTACAGTAGTGCTTGGGGGCCAGTTCGGTAAATTTGATCAATCCAAAATTTTAAATATATTAGTTCACAGTATTTACATTATATCTGCGACCGTGAATGTCACTTGATCGGTAAATCCTGTCTAACTGCTATAGCCCTTTTGGACGGATTTGCGAACGTGACATTCACGTTGATGTTTTGTGTTGTGCTGTGATGTTGCGGATTGTCGTGGTGGATAGCCTGGATGCAATGGTAGTACAGTTTGATTTATTATGTACATTTGATATTGCGGGGCGAGCGTCCGACATGTGGACTGTCGTTACTGCCTGTTTGTATATTATTCTTTTGGGGCACAACCGGGCTGAGGTCGATGTACCCGTTGTATGTATATTTTACTTTCTGTACTAGGATTACCCCATGGAGGGGTGCACGGATAGCCGGGTTCTAGAGGGCAACGGGCCTGCATCTCATGACTTTAAGACGGAGGGGGCTTTACTCTAGAATTGGCGGGCTATTCGCCGCACTCGTAGGGGGTACAGGTTGACCTAAGGAGGGGTGCCCAAGTTACAGGATTCCGTGAAGTGCTGGGTGGTCCATTCATGTTGTTGAAGGGGGCTGCCTCGCTTCAGGTTTTGGCGGGTGACTTGCCACGCCCGTAGGGGTCTAGGATTTCATTGCACAGGCTATCCACACGACCAGGGGAATGTCGGGTTTCAATAGCAGCTCTATGAAACCCGGGGATCCCAGATATCTGTATTGTTCTGTGATGCTTATTACATTTCTGTGATGTTGCATTTTATCACGCCTTGAGCGAATATTATATATTGATATATATACTAGTAGATGTCGTATATGTTTTGCATCCGCGCTAGTCCAGTCCCCGCTCTGTCGTTAGTTAAGTAACCTAACGGGTGATGATGGGACCCAGTGGCGAATGCGGATGGTATATACGTACATCATTATTTTCGTTCTTTTGTGGTGTGATCAATTGATGGGACTGCGTTGATTCGGATCAATGCAAGCTAAATAAACCTATTCTGATGTTGTTGGAACAATTTTTCAAAAAGCTGTTATTGCAAGGGCGTTCTCTTTTGTTTTGCACAGTGGTATTCAGTTGGAATATCCTGCTCCTCAGTCGACGAGGCAAGGGCCGAGATCCCTTCACCGGGAGTGACCCCTTGAACAGAAGTTTGCGTCAGGGCAATAACTTCACTATAGTCGTTTACTTTTGCTTTGCATCGTGGTATTCAGTTGGAATATCCTGCACCTCATTCTATGGGGAAAGAGCCGAGATCTCTTCACCGGGAGTGACCTCTTTAGCAAAAGTTTTTGTTACTATATTTTTATAAAGCTATCCGGTTCCTTCAACGATATCAAGTTCATTACGTTAAAGGTTTTTCGCCAGAAACCATTCGTAGCCCTCCGTCATTTCAGACGGGTAGCACGTAGTATTCATGCTATGTTTGTTGACATTCGTCAAGGTATAGTGTATGGTAGCTGCTTGTTACCTTTCTGCTGCATAGATAGATGCGTTGGTTTTGGACAGTCGTATAGCCTTGTTGACCTTCGTCAAGGGCTTGTACGGGTGGGTTCAAATTAACCTGGACAATGAAGAGTAGAACTTGGCATGTGACTTATGATTTGTTGACCTTCGTCAAGGTCATAAGATCATGGGGCAAAAATCACATCGGGAGTTTCTAAAGAAACTGAAACTTGCCAGATATGCGCATACCTTCTGGAGTGTGATAACGTGAGCGGATTCCGTCACGTTATCATGCGATGATAGTTGGATCCCGATTCCCACTGATGAGTTGGTTTACTCCTCGGGTGATCCCGACTAATTCTTCTTTCAGGTTTGGGGAAGAATTTGACGTTACAGTGGGAGGTTTCCTGATTAGATAAAGTGATAACCATTCTGATCTAGGTTAGAGTGCACGCTGAGTGTTTCTTTTCTCTCTCTCTTTGGCAGTGACCATGACCCGACCCTAGACTATGACTCAGTGACCAAATTAACCGAACCTTCTTAAACACTGGCTTTTGGATTGTCAGAGTTGCAAACCTCATTGCCACTCCTACTTTTACCATTTTCTCCAGGACACCCCGTATTACTACGAACGTCCACTTTCATTGGATAAAACCATCGTATGGTTATATACGAACTCGAAGGAATTTATTCGAGGATGGTTTCCGGTTCTGGAGAAAACGAATAGGACTATTCAGTTGTCTTTCCCTTTTACCTTCTCTCAGGTTGCGAGTGCTCCTTGGATTAGGGGACAGTACACCTATTACGCAAATTGGATAGTCTTCTTCCAAACCATAGGCAGGTGCCGACCGGTAGGGAATGAAAAAAACCAATTAGCCTAATGATGGTGTACAGAAGGTATTAAGTTAAGACAAATAAACGGATTAGAAGGAGGGCAAAGTAAACTGCGACTGCTATGCACGACCAAACCAAGTATTTCTTCGCCAATCCCACATCACCTTTGTATTTCTCCAGGACACTCCGTATCACTACGAAGATCCACAGTTTATTGGATACTCCATCGTATGGTTATATACGAACTCGAAAGGAACTCGTTCCAGTTCGGGGATGGATTCTGGCTCAGGAGAAATAGGAATAAGGTTTATTCGGTTGTCTTTTATCTTCACATTCTCTCGCATTGCGAGTGCTCCTAGGATTAGGACAGTACACCCATTATGCTTATTGGATAGTCTTCTTCCAAACCATAGGCTGGTGCCGAACGGTAGGAAAGGAAGAAAACCATTTAGCCTAAGAGGGTGTACAGAAGGTAATGACTAAAGACATATAAAGGGATCTGGAGAGATGGCAAAGAAATATACGGTTACAGTTGTGAATCTGGATAATGGAAGAGGCATTACTAGGAATACCCGGATACCCCTACGAAACATTTCATGTTTCAGTTTCCCTGTGCATTGTTAATAGAAAACTGATTTTCCAATTAGACCCTTGCTCCAGGGTATGTATTTACCAGGTATGATTCTCACATCTGTATGGTTTTACAGATGATGAGTGGGAGTAAGTTATTGGGAATTAGGTGATCATCCTCATTATATCGGAATTCGTTGTAATTGGTGATATTTGAGGAAATCACCTGGGTTGTTTGCCGGACGATAAATATTTGGTTATTGAATATCCGTTGTTATGCACCAATTTCAAATTGATATATCTGTACGTCTATTTTTATAGAGTGAGATATACCTTTTTGAAATTATGTCTATGACGTTTACCTATATCAGTGGATGGTTAGGTAAGGAGGATTAAACAGCGGTGTAATTCTTCATAACCATAGTACAGTTTTCAACCTACGGCACACAGGGAAAGAGTTATAAGACTCAGGGGACTTATACAGAGTATTGTATATTGTCCAGTGTCCATTAGGAGAGAGGGGTTGGTCCTCGTACTATATTCGGTTTACTTATGACTTCTTTAGTTTTTAGACAAGTGTTTCATAAAAACACAGGGTCCAAGTTTTGAGAAGTTATAGGTATAAGAGTAAAGTAGAGAACCAGGTATTGCAAGTATCGGGATTCTTCAAGGTGATCGAAGATGTAGATACTTGTGTGTGGTATTCAGTTAATAGTAATGATTAAGAGAACTTGCTTCTTTTTCAGGTTACTCATAATTGGAAGCATTCCTAAGTTGAGTAACGCTGATCGGCCTCCTTCCATTTAGTTAACATGCACTGGAGACAGCTGCATGATTTGAATCTGGTTCAATTAATCAGTGCCTCTGTTTCTATATTGGATATAGAACAGTTCATATCTTGACATTGTTAAGGTATGGGGAGTTGTCCGGCTTATGCTTAAAACCACTCTGGATAACTCAAGGCACGTTTCTGTAATGGCTGTTTGTGGGTTGACCCAGGCTATGACGAGGGTGTTAACTTTCTACTATCTAGAAGATCAATAGTGATATTATTCTAAACTCGCCACAGTTTTAATAAAAATAGATTTTTTCAGAAAACAGTAGTGGGAGTATGGTAGAACTGGAAGTGATTACAGAACCGCAAACGATTACTGAAGATTTCATAAGAACCTAAAGATTCAATCTGGTTTGACATTCCATTAGCCACTCCGCAGATAAGGTGGGTAACCTCAGGCACCCGAGAGGTACTCCGGTAGCCTCAAGGACGGTGACAGGGAGGTTCTTGTACACCCAGACTTGCCATTGCTGTTGTTCCAGACTATGAGACCCGGCAAGAGGATGAGTATAGCATCGTTCTAAACTAGCTTTAGAAGTGTACGCCTATATGACTCTGCCAGAGGGTTGTCGTAGTCAGTGGGAGCAGCGGAAGCATAGTGGACAAGTGACTTATGTCTATTTATAGAGACTTAAGCAGATATTGCGGAGATAGATCATCTATTTCTGATGTGACAGTCATAGGTTTGACTTCATCAGAATAGGGGATGAATCTGTTAAGAAGGTAGTAGGGTGTGATGTCCTGGTATTTGGATGACATACACAGAGTAGGAAGTGAAATTCCTATACTACGGTCGGTTATAATTTGATTATCACACACTGGTTTCGCCACATGGGACTTGGATATAATATCAAGACATTTTGGTTACTAGATCTATAGATCTAGATTTGGGTGGTTTCCCAATCAGGGTACTTAGACAGCATTCTAAGATTTTTTTGAATGGACGACTCCTGGCACGGTAGTATGCCTGCAGGTGATGGAGTCACCCTCTCTAAAGGAGTCTTACAGACTAAAGGGGAGAGGGATGTGCATGATTGGCAGATCATTTGCTTAGGCAATTGAGTCAATCATGAGATGTCAAGTACCACACCAGATGTTGTTTTTGCAGTAGGTGCAATAAGTTGATATTGATCCAATCCTGAAGAAACATTCGGAAGCAGTTTTAGAACATAAGTGAATGTTCTACGGATTTGATAACGGCAGCCTCCTTTAGGAGACGGTTATCATTCCAGACTTCCAAGGTGACCTGGATGACAGAGTGACTGTCAGAGTTATAGTTTTCCCTCTGACGAGGGGCAGTATTTTGGACAGGTGGTCCAGGCGGATACTGAGGGAGGCATGGTCAGGATACTGATTAAGTTCAGTTGACGATACAGTCTAAGAAGTTTGGATTTGGAGTTCATTTATGAACTAGGTCCCATCAGACATCCAGACACATTCTAAGACAGGTATTGCTCATTTCAGGAGACGGCTTTCTCCGCGAACTTGAGATATAGAGAGACATAGAAAGAAACATCAAGGCGGATCCACTCACTGAGGCTATTCCTCGAACGCAATAGTTTCGCAAATGAGTTTTGTGAGACTGACTAGCAGAGGAGTTGGGTGTTCGGTATCACACGGGCTGTGAGTATTCAACATCGCAATAATTAGCCTTGAGTGTAAGTGGGAGATTGTTGGAGATAGTGCCCTCAGAGTCAATTGGATCACATGCACGTGATTGCAATGATTGATGGAGGACCTATGCCGGTAGGACAGTCTTACTCAAGATGATAGTATGCTATCTGGTTTATCTTTATCATCGTGTACTGCTTTAGGTGACCTTACAGGTCACTATTGCACGTTGATAGAGCCCCTAGGATTCTTGCTTGACTACCAGCAGTATGAGGGCGATCATATACGTGGAAGCTGGGGTCTATAAGCAAATCCTTAAAAGGTCCCTAGTCGTGGGAGTTTCGAGACAGGGCATCGATTCTCCAGAGTAGACTAGTGTATACAGTCGAGACCCCGACGAGGGGCGGTGGCCGGTCTCATAAGCCACTGGTGTCAGTTGGTTCACCTAAGATGTATACAGGTGCTCATTGGGTTATGAGTACACCGGACATGACTCGCCGGGAACCTGCTAGTTGGGATTATACCAGACGTCAGATAGCAGTTCCCTGGTGATATGTGTACAGGTTAGTTCATCGACCTTAGATCGTCATTTGTCTCGTGTGAGTTTCCACTGTGCTTTGATTACTACCCTACCACGCTCAAAGGAGTTGTGCAAACAAGTTTTAGTTGGGTACAGTCCCGAGCCACATGGAGGCAGTGAGCGGATCTGCAGGGGTTCGTCTCTCCCGGTATTGGGGGTGAGATCGCGCTGTGTCTAGGAGAGCCATTACACGAAATCCTTGGCCAAGGCAGGAGATTTACTGGTAGGTATTCCAGTAGTATCTCAGGGTGTTCTGGGCTACACTCCGACACGACTTGTACCGCTTTTGGGGGTCTGACTTTTACCAACCCCCTAGGCCCGCCATGCGATGCTCATAGAAGAACGGACCGGACTGTACGGATATTGTCACTGACAGGCTCAGTAGGGTGTCAGGATGAGTTCGCTCATCGACGTCCCTTTTGGTCAATACCTGGTAGCCCGTTACGTATGGCTAATGCCTCTGACGTGCTAGTGGTTAAATCCACAACCAAACTATTGACGAGTCTTTAGAGTCCTCCACAGACCGTTTTCTCAAGTTTCGGGCGAAACGCTGTAGAGGTCGTATGGAGATATGGCAGGGTTCGATCAGATACGTGCGGTATTGCACGGATCATGATCGGACGGATAATACTAGTGGGCTTTGGTTTAAGCCGGATCCTAGTATTGTATAGTGTAGATTTTGTCTCATTGTATTTGTATTCAGTGAGAATACAAATACGGGTATGTATATACAGTCGCGGGGTTTTCCTATAATTTATTACGAGATCAGTTTTCTGAAGTTGCCAGTTTACATTCCGTTTCGGCCAGTTTTCCTTTGTTCCTTCACGGCCGAATTTTTCCGATGGAAGGGGTTATTTGCAAGTTTGCAAATTATCTTTTGTGGAGGTGTTATTTGGATTTGTGACTTCATGATGGTTCTAGCATCATGAGATTCTTTTTACATCATTTCCTTTGCATTTATGGTGATGGTTTTGGATTAGATGCGAGGTTGATATTATTGTGACTATTTTTCTTCTCATTATCCTACATATTCCTTCTTGCATTATTTCTTTTTCCCACCACCATATCAATAGGGGCCGTCCACTTTGAGAGGGGGAGGGATTCATTTTGAGTGATGATTTCTTCATCTCATTTCATTTTTCCTTTGCTTGAAAAATGAGAACACCATCATTCTCCAAAGTTCACTCCACCTTCACATCCTTTATGGAAACTTCAAAACCCCATGAGACAATCTATTCTACACTTTATCTACAACATTTCTTAGGCATGTCGGCTTGCCAACTTCGTGCCCGAGTTGCCTCGGTCCAGAGGTGGGAGCCCGTAAAAGAACTTGGCGATGTGGTGCCCGTTCCGACGAGGAGATGAAGACCGGAGATTTCGCGAGGAGATCGGAGTGGAGGTCGAAGACCGAAGGACACGGATCGCTCGGTATAGCTTCCTTCCCATTTTCTAGTTTGCTAGAGTTAGGTTAATCGCCCGATCCGGGTTTTTAGTGCGCGGTGGTACCGGTTTCTAGTTTTTAGAAAAGTTTCGTTTCCGCATTCCGGCGTCGGATTGACGGCCGGGGCGCCGCCGTGCACTTACACGAACGGCTCTCCACTGTTCCGACTGGGGGCAAGGCCATCAACACCAATGGAGCCACAAAGCATCACCAGCAAGCTCAGATGACTCCAACAAGTGCACAATCGGGCATATCTCCAAAGCCCTTCATCGCCCGGTCTACGGCGACTTCCCGAAGAGCTTTGCCAGCCAAGTGCTCAAAACAGAAATGCTGAGACAGAAGGTATCGAGCGAACAAGAGGGCCAGGACTTCGGCCAAGTGGAATCTTGTGAGGTTCCAAGAGCAGGGTTACTCCGTGACGACGGCTGAGTCGGCCATAAAATTCAGCAATTCCTTCAAACCTCTGAAGTGGGTTCAGAAAAATGCCATGACCGCCAGAATCAAGAAGGCATCGGTCTGAACAATGCTACAAAGGGACGTGTCCCAGCCCCAAAAGAGAAAGCATGACACCATCTCTTCAAGAGTCTATCAGGCGCTCTGTGTCGCGCGAAAGCAGCGGGGCAAATCCAAAAAAGAAGCACCGGCACCACTCATGAATCCGGCCAGGCCAACTATCTTCAATCGATTGTCCGCTACCAAAACAGAAGGGCCAAAACGGTGGTCCACAAAGTCATCTACAAATAATGAAATGATGGCCGGATATATTTTCCACACGGTCTATATGGCGGGCATGTGCCCCAGCGACAAGCTTCACAGCAAAAGCAAGGATGGGGCCACCGCATCCCAAACCCAATCTGATTTGAATGTGGTTGCCGCTTCTCAAGAACAGCCGCTTCCGTTGGATGATGAAAACCCTCTTGATGAGGATGATAGGAAGAAAGACCCCTCAGTCCATGTAGAGTCAAGCTCAGACAACGAGGAAGAGCCGACTTTCTGCCCGAGGACCGCAGAGCAAGAGCTGCTTCAAGAGCTTCAAAAACACCTTAGGAGCAAAGATAAAGAAATGGCCAAGCTTTACTCCAAAATCGATGACCTGACGAATGTTGTGATGTACCTCACGGCTCAAATTGCTCGAGCGCCTTCCAATTAGGCACATGTCTCTACTCATGAGTCGAGTGATGGCAACCCAAAGCAACTGATACATGTCTCCTTGGGTCCAAGATTGGGTGAGCCGCACGAAAGCCAGCCACATTCCGCTTCTGAGGACGCCTTGGCCCTAGATAGCACTATCCCGCTAACATAAGATCAGATAATGGATTTGGTCACTAGCAAGGTTAGAATATTGGTAGCCGAAGCCGAAGCTCAGAAAGAAATCGGCAGTAGTGGGCTGCCATATCCCGTACAGTACGATCTGATTGAGTTCCCGAGTGGCTACGTCTTTCCTAAGTTCGGAAGATTTGACGGGACAGGAAACACAAATCAGCCCGTCGCCCATATTAAAGAATCGTGCGGAAATATAGGGGGTAATGATGCGCTCCTTCTTCGTCAGTTTGTCAACAGCTTGACTGGTGTCGCTTTCGACTGGTACGCGAGTATACCAGACGGGTCCGTCATTACCTTTGCCCAAATGGAGTCTCTGTTTCGGCAAAGACTCATGAGTGTCAGTGATTAAATCTCCATTGCTGACCTTGTGAGGACAAAAACGGGGAAGAATGAAAGCAAAACCGACTTTATCGCCCGATGGTGTAATCTAATGGTCAAGTGCGAACCGCCGCTAGAGAAGGACCAGTCCGTCAGCCTTCTTAATGGGAACCTCAGCAATTGGATGGTCCCATTCTTGTGTACAGCAGGACTCAAGACGTTTCAGGAGCTGGCCAAGAAAGTCCAAATATTGGAACGTTCGAAGCAAGAGTCTACCCCGGACTCTCAGAGAGACAAGACTTGGAAGAGCAAGAGGGACGACAACCGTAGAAGCAGGAATTCCAGTAGTACCAATGTCTTTAATGCGTTCGACAAGAAAGACAAGCGAAAGGCAGGCGATTCCAAAACCAACCGCTCACGAAAGCCATTGCTGGAAGGAGAAGGGCCTTTCTTAAAGGAGAAAAAGAACAAGGTTTACTCTTTCAGAAGGGACAAGGTCCCCAAGATATTCAAAGATGCCTTGAACAACGGTCTACAATTGCCGGAGTCAAAGAGACCCCAGGAAGAAAAAATGACAGACAATCCCTTGTATTGCCCGTACCATCGAGTAGTGAGCCATGCGATCAAGGATTGCTATATCTTCAAAGACTGGGTCGAGAAGCAGTACAAT
The DNA here is from genome assembly GCA_030015575.1 of Agapanthus africanus. Lineage (NCBI taxonomy): Eukaryota > Viridiplantae > Streptophyta > Magnoliopsida > Asparagales > Amaryllidaceae > Agapanthus > Agapanthus africanus. The sequence goes on from JASDDO010000006.1 coordinate 351,629,359, forward strand.
ACTAGAGAGATCGAGCTGTCCAAGAGTGTGTTGGTGAACAATCAAGTTGCAACCACCAACTTTATACCGACATAAGCTGAAGCCTTCTGGGAGCATCTGGGAGCAGACAGCTGAACTCGCTGCCCTGAGAAATGAAACTGACTCACTGCAGCCTCCGTGGAGTATGTACATATCTAATAAGACGAAGAAGATGCTAAAAATACTTCAGAAAGAGCCCAGAATAGAATGGGAAGGGCAGAAGAAGCCCACCATTCCAGCTGCCAATTCGGCTTAATCAGGCTCAAAATCCAAAAAGCTCAAAAAGAAGAAAAGTGCAGTTCGATGCGAAAATGAGTCTGCAAGGAGATCGACCATTCAAAAATATATCGATTCTCTCGAAGACTATGAACAAAAGGATAGGACTCTAATTCAATTAAAGGAGTTCTTCCCTGTAGAAGCAGCTGAAATTCTAGAGGAGCTAGAAAAAGACTCCAATAAAGAGATCTCTATAGTGACCTGCTACGTCGTCCACTTAGGTAACGACTCTGAGGAAGAGCTATGTTTTCCTGAAGAGGACGAGGAGCTTGCCACAAAGGCTAACCAAATCCATCTTAGAAGCGGCATGGCTCTACTGCCAAATCAGGGCAATGACCCAAAAGGGAAGGAAAAACAAATCGCTAATGAAGAAGATGGAAGAGAACTTTCTCATGAAGATTCGAGTCCTTCCCTAGTGGACTATAATGTCCCGGCTCATCTCCGGATGCTTACGTCTCTCTTAAGCATCTATGATGCTCTGGTCCTGTCTAAGGATCTCAGAGATATTCTCATTCATGCTCTACAAAACCGCGAGCGGTACCAGGCTCCCTTTGCGGAAATTAATATGAAAGAAGCCCAGCATACCGCCGCGGTCACGTTTAAGGACGAAGACCTGCTGCTGGGAATAGCTGAGCATAACCAGCCGCTTTACGTGACAGGTGTTCCCCTCCGAAAGACGCGGCGGAGACGTGATAAACGTCTTGCCTGAGATTCGGGGCAGATGCTATTTGGTTTTATCCGTCCACCTCTCCGAAGATACTAAGTTGATTTATGGCACCATGTATCGGAGGTTTAGACAGATGCGACCGATGTAGCAGACTTCGTCAGATTCCCATTCGCTTGAGGGGTTTTTGATTATGGGGACGCTCTTCCCTGCAGGCGCAAGCCCCTGCAGTTAATTACGCTACCGCTTCGCGGTAACAACTTTCTCCTTCTCCAGAAATTCACTTCGTGTTGTGGGTGTTTGTTTTGTTTGTGGTTGCCCGTGGATTGTATACGGAGACTAATTTATGTCGTCGCCCGTAGGACGTGGATTAGTCCAAATCCGTATTTTCTTAGATTTGTGTTTGGGGTTTTGGTTTAAGGATGCGTTAGCCATATTTGAGGCTAAGATCAACTTAAACGTTTGTTAAGGATACGTTAGTCTAATTTGGGACTAAGATCAACTTAACGGGATCGTTTAGATCCGACAAAAGAGCATTTGGGGGCTCGATTGTTCCAGTTTAGGGACATAGTGGTCCATTGAATGTATGGCCGTCGGGACCCGTCACCTCTCTGACGACGTTGAAGGATTACAACGACAGATATCAGAGGAGTTCAGAGATGTACCCTTGAACCAAAGTTGGTTGGGAGACCTATAGTCCAATTTGGGACTAAAGTCTGTTTGAGGGTTTAAAAATACGTTAGCCCTATTTGAGGCTAAGATCAACTTAAACATTTGTTAAGAATACGTTAGTCTAATTTGAGACTAAGATCAACTTAACGGGATCGTTTAGATCCGACAAAAGAGCATTTGGGCTCTATTGTTCCAGTTTAGGGACATAGTGGTCCAATTAATATATGGCCGTCGGGACCCGTCACCTCTCTGACGTCATTGAAGGATTACAATGATAGGTGTCAGAGGAGTTCAGAGATGTACCCTTGAACCAAAGTTGATTAGGGGATTTATAGTCCGATTTGGGACTAAAGTCTATTTGAAAGTTTAAAGATAAGTTAGCCATTTTTGAGGCTAAGATCAACTTAAACGGGATCATTTAGATCCAACAAAAGAGCATTTGGGGCTCTATTGTTCTAGTTTAGAGACGTAGTGGTCCATGTTCCAGTTTAGAGACATGGGGGACCATGTTATTTGTGGCCCTTGGGACCCGTCACCTCTCTGACGTCGTTGAAGGATTACAACGACAGGTGTCAGAGGAGTTCAGAAATGTACCCTTGAACCAAAGTTGATTAGGGGATTTATAGTCCGATTTGGGACTAAAGCTTGTTTGAAAGTTTAAGGATACGTTAGCCATTTTTGAGGCTAAGATCAACTTAAACTGGATCGTTTAGATCCGAAAAAAGAGCATTTGGGGCTCTATTGTTCCAGTTTAGGGACATAGTGGTCCATGTTCCTGTTTAGGGACGTAGTGGTCCATGTTCCAGTTTAGGGACATGGGGGTCCAAGTTATTTGTGGCCGTCGGGACCCGTCACCTCTCTGACGTCGTTGAAGGATTACAACGACAGGTGTCGGAGGAGTTCAGAGATGTACCCTTGAACCAAAGTTGATTAGGGGATTTATAGTCCGATTTGGGACTAAAGTCTGTTTGTAAGTTTAAGGATATGTTAGCCATTTTTGAGGCTAAGATCAACTTAAACGGGATCGTTTAGATCCGACAAAAGAGCATTTGGGGCTCTATTGTTCCAGTTTAGGGACGTAGTGGTCCATGTTCCAGTTTAGAGACATGGGGGTCCATGTTATTTGTGGCCCTCAGGACCCGTCACCTCTCCGACGTCGTTGAAGGATTACAACGACAGGTGTCGGAGGAGTTCGAAGATGTGCCCTTGAACCGGATGCAAATTGATTTAAGAGAGCAGCCTTGCTCAGTCAATTTAATTTGAGGACTTACGGCCATGATTGGGCTAAGTCCAGTTGAAGATATTCAACGTTTTTTACCTGTAGCCTATCAGGCCTGTGCTAGGACTTTTCCCCTGTTTAATAATGCACTGCATTTTCTTTTGGCCTGTAAGGCCTTTTTGATTTGGGCTCTGTCCCTTTATTTATGATGCCGATCATATATTTGGGCTCTGCCCTTTTTAAAAATAATGCATAGCATTTATTAGGCCTGTTAGGCCTTTTTTTAATTGGGCTTGGCCCTTCTGTAAATAATGCAGTGCATTAATTGTCTGACATTGGCTTGTCAGGCGCTTTGCGCCAATTATTGAGCGCAAGCGCATGTGGAGGTGACACGTGTCACGCTAGCGCAGTGCGCTGTACCAGTGCGCTGCGCTGTTGCGCTGTGACACGTGGCGCGCTCTGGTGAGTTGTGCCAACTTTAAAGAGCAATGCTCTATTTTTAAAAGCGCATAGCGCAAGTGGTTATGGTGCTGACACGTGGCGCTCTCTGGTGGCTTGCGCCAACCCAGGAGCGCAACAGTGCAGTTTTTGCAAGTGCAAGGCACTGTTTCAATAACTTGATCCAATTTTGGATTCAAGAAAAGAATTTTTAAGATTCCAGAACCAATGGTTCATAAAAAAGTGCAAGGCACGGTTCAATAACTTGATCCAATTTTGGATTCAAGAAAAGAATCTTTAAGATTCTAGAACCAATGGTTCATAAAAAAGTGCAAAGCACTGTTATTATTATTTTTATTTATTGAAGATCATTGATCTTGTTCTTAGATCAATGATCTATTCAGAAGAAATTCTTCTTTTTTTTATAAAGGTTTTTACCTTTTTTTCTTTTCTTGAGTTCTTTTCACAATTTTTGAGAGCTCTCTCTATTCTCTGTGTTGTTGTTTTTGATCTTGATGTTGATGATTGAATTGGGGTCTAGGGGCCTTTATATAGTGCCCATTAATTTGTTAAATTTGTTAAAGAGATCCTTCTCTGAGTGATTTGGGGAATTTTCCCCACCGTTGGATCTTTGATCCAAGGGCTTCTGTTTTACAGAAGACAATCTTCTTATTTTAACAAGAACAGAAAGATCTTACTGGAATTTTAATTCTGTTTGGCGCAAACGCATCTGTGCTCGACACGTGTCGCGCAGCGCAACTGCGCTGACACGTGTCGTGCAGCGCAACTGAGCTAGCGCAACTGCGCTGCCACGCGTCCCACAGCGCAGAGCGCAAGTCAGCTGAAACGTTGCTTCTTTATTAAAATTTGAATTTTATTTGAAAACAGAGCCTTGCTCTGATTGGGGAAACAGAAGCGTTGCTTCATCTCCCGCCTTGGAATTTGAACAGAATTTTGCTCTGATTGGGGTAAACAAATGTCCCCCACCGTTGTGCTTACGTGGCCCTCCAAACGTGAGCGCAGCGGTGGCAGAATTCCAACCGTCGCGGCAACTCTTGGAAGTTGAAAGGGCATTTGATGCCTATAAATAGGACCTTTGGTCTCTTAGATGATTTTCATCTCTTCATAAGAATTTTTATTCAGAGCCTTGCTCTCTTGTTTAAGCATTTTTAAAAGTTCAAACTCTAGAGAATTTTAGATAAAAATTTGGATTAAATTAAATCAATTTTAAGAGCCTTGCTCTTAATAGATCCCTGATCTAAAGAAGACCCATTTAGGCTTTCACTTAGCAGAGCTTTGCTCTAAAGGGGTCTAAAGAGAACTAAGGGGAACTCTATTAGAGTTCCTTTAATAAAGTTTTGTTCTTCTGAGAGGATTTTATTTGTAACTTCTTGATTCATTGATGGAGCTTTGCTCCTTTTTAAATCATATAGCAAAACTCTTACGAGTTGCTAATTTTGTCGATCTTCTTTTATAGGAGTGATGGACGCTCACATGTACGATCTCGATGAGATTATCTCCTACGGGGACATCCGTCGACTCGGCCGTTCCCAAAATCAAGAATTTACCAATGCCGAATGTGTAGAGATCATGAGTCGCTTTGACGCGTACAACGGTCAACTGCTTCCTTGGCGCTCCCCTCTGTTGAAGCTTATTGTGGGAGCCATCTGGGAAGCGCTTCCCATATTCTTTACCAGCGTGCCGCTTAGAGCATTGGACGCCGCCGAGGACAAGGTGCACTCAGTGTACCTAATGAATTTAATCTCGAAGAGACGGCGAGACAATCTTATCGATCTCTTGCACGAAGCCTTTCAACAGTCCGCCATTCTTGCTGCCTATCGGAGGGTGGAGGACATCAGTGGGGATCCCGACACCCGTGCTCGCGAAAGGAAGCACACCAGGATGGTTCGCCAAGCTTGGAAAGTCTTGGACAAGGTCACTTTCGAGTTCCTCAATCCCTGTCCAGGATCTGAGGTTTTGCCATTGTAATTATTTGAATAATGTCTTTGTTTATTGTCTTTATTGATGTAAAAATTTTCCAAGTATTAATGACAAATCTTTTGCCTCCTTCCTTTTATTTTCTGCTTTTTTACTGGCACATTCTTTAAATAAGCATAGCCTGTAAGCGATATAGAACATTCTGTCTTGAACATCTTGGGGAGTAGTGATGGCTTAGGAAGCAGGTTCAGGTCTGCTACCTATGGCTTTTCAGCTTCATGAGCCGTGAGGGTCTTATAAAGACTTTTCTCCCTACGGATCGAGAGGATCTCGTAGGTGCATTTTCTCCTTAGGAATCGTGAGGATTCCTAAGTGTGTTTTCTTTTATAAGTCGTAAGGATCTTATAAGAGAATTTTCCCTCTTACGAGTCGAGAGGACTTGTAAGCGGTTGTTTCCCTCCTTGTCGAGATTCGACCTTGGAGAGTGAGACCCGTGGATAGTATGCAAGAGACCATTTTGGGCCGACTTGCAGGATCCCAGTGCTTAGAAAACAAGTTTTTTAATTCTTACTGCCTAAGGCTTTATCTTACGAGTCGAGACGAATCGAGAAGTTCTCGTAAAGACATCAATTTCCTCACGAGTCGAGACGAATCGAGCATTTCTCGCAAGAATATCCTAACGTCACAGTTAACCTCTGCTCTTTACGACAGAAGTCCGTTAGGGTCTGTGGTACTTAGGGTTTTGGCCGTCGTACCGTCGCATCAGCTGATATATTCCTCGATAGGCAATCGTGCTGTTCGAGTAGCCCTGCGACTGCCGTGTCTCTGATCCCTTCGGGGGCTGGACAAGACGTCTTCAAGCAATCCTCCTTGGCAGTTTGACCGTCGGAAGAGCAAGCGTTAGGAATTTTGCCATGCCGCTTTTTACTTGAGGTTAGGCTCATTTTGGAGAGCCCCGATGAGTCATAACCACTTCGCGCTGGTGTGGAATAATCTCCGATAGTCTTTCAGGTTTTATATGAGTTGCCGTCAAGACCCTGAAGCTAGGAATTTGGCCTTCGCTTCGTTTGCTGCCATTGCGTCTGCTGTATCGAGACGAATGTCGGGGTTGTCTCTAGGTTGTTGGTGAACCGTCGAGGTTTGGAACTAGGGACTTTGCTGTAGCTCCGCTGTTTGATGATGTTGCGTCTGCTGTGCCGAGACGAACGTCGAGGTGGTGACCATTCCGTACTGATATGGGATGATCTCCGATTGTCTTTCAGGTTTTATATGTTACCATCAAGACCCTGAAGCTAGGAATTTGGCCTTTGCTTCGTTTGGCGGCATTGCGTCTGCTATATCGAGACGAGTGTCGCAGCTGTCTCTAGGTTGATGGTGAACCGTCGATGTTTAGAACCAGGGATTTTGCCGTGGCTCCTTTTGGTGATGTTGCGTCTGAGTCCTGTTGGAGGAAGAACGCTGGGGTGACATCGCGTCTACTGCATCGAGACGAATGTCAAGGTGGTGATCACTCCGCGCTGGTGTGAGATGATCTCCGATGGTTTTTCAGGTTTTATATGAGTTGCCGTCAAGACCCTGAAGCTAGGAATTTGGCCTTCGCTTCGTTTGCTGGCATCACGTCTGCTGTATCGAGACGAATGTCGCGGATGTCTCTAGGTTGCTGGTGAACCGTTGAGGTTTGGAACTGGGGATTTCGCCGTGGCTCCGCTGTTTGATGATGTTGCGTCTGCTGTATCGAGACGAACATAGAGGTGGTGACCACTCCGCGCTGGTGCGACATGATCTCCAATTGTCTTTCCGGTTTTATATGAGTTACCGTCAAGACCCTGAAGCTAGGAATTTGGCCTTCGCTTCGCTTGCTGTGGCGTGTCCGAATCCTGTTGAAGGAAGGGCGCTGTAGTGACATCTCGTCTGCTGTATCGAGACGAACGCCGAGGTGGTGCTGGGATTTTGCCATCACTCCGCTTTGTTTTGACCGCGAGGTCTTTTATTGACGTTGAGTCTATATCCTACTGGACTGCGAAGGAACGCCGTTGTTGACATTGCGTCTGCTGTATCGAGACGAATGCTGAGGTGGGGCTAGGATTTTGCCATCACTCTACTTGTTTCAACCGTGAGGTTTTTCGTTGACGTTGCATCTGCATCCTGCTGGACTGCGAAAGAACGCCTTTGTTGATCCTTTAGGCTGTAGATATTGCTGTTAAGATTTGGAACTAAGGACTATGCCGTGGCTCCGTTTCATTGCGACTCTGAGATCGATTGTTGACGTCATGTCTGCATCCAGTTGGAGTGAGGAGAAACACCGTTAGCGATCTCTAAGTTGTCGATATCGACGTCGAGACCCTGAAGCTAGGGTTCTTCTTTTGCTCCATTTGTTGACATCGTGTCTGCAATATTGCGACAAATATCGAGATTGTCTCTAGGTTGTTTATGAACTGTCGAGATTTGGCTTCGCTTTCTGGTGGAGCCTGTTGGTAAGGTATGGTTCCCTTTTTGTTTGTGCCCCTGGATTGTATACAGGGATCGATGTGATCTCACCTGTAGGGCAGCAGTTTCATTCATTTTTTTTATTTTTTTAAATTATTTTCTTTCTGCGATGCTCTATCATTTCAGCTTTTTATATCGCGAAAATCGCGATTGCCCCATCATTTCGGCTATTTTTCGCGGTGCCCAATCATTTCGGCTATTTATTTTATTTTCACTCGCTGCCTTTTATTGCGAGTTGCCCCATCATTTCGACTATTTCATATGCATTTTTAGCTCGCTGATTTTTTATCGCGAGTGTGGAACTTGGGATCTGGTGCCGATCTCAGCATCAGCATCGCTACAACTGGAATATTGCCAAGAGCGAATCATCATTTGCCATGAAAGGACTTGGAATTTGATACCGGTTTAGGCATCAGCATCGCTACAACTAGGATATTGTCAGGAGCGAATCATCATTTGCCTCTGTCGACGTTGAACAAAGGTGACTTAGCGAATAGGGTTAGTATCCCATCGACTAAGGCTTTTGACTTCATGAGCCGTAAGGGTCTCACAAAGGTATTTCTCCCTACAAGTCGTGTGGATCTCGTAGGTGTGTTTTCTCCTTAGGGATCGTGAGAATTCCTAAGTGCATGTCCCTCTGTAAGTCGTAAGGATCTTACAAAAGGGTTTTCTCCTTATAAGTCGAGAGGACTTACAAGGGTTGTTCACCATATGGATATATCCCCAGTCACGGGTGAGACTTGGTTAGGGAAATGTTTGTTCGCGCCCGTGGATTGTATACAAGGGCCAGTGTTGGACCACTTGTAGGGTAAAATCGAAGGTTGTGGGGGTTGCTTAAGCACAGGTTTAGGTATCTGTAACTTAAGACTTTCAAATCTTATGAGCCGTGAGGGTCCCATAAGAGAGTTCTCCTTACGAGTCGTGAGGATCTCGCAAGTGTAATTTCTCCTTAGGAATCGTGAGGATCCCTAAGTGTGTTTCTTCCCTGTGAGTCGTAAGGATCTCACGCGGGTGGTTTCTCCTTACAAGGTCGAGAGGACCTTGTAAGTGTCTTTTAACGAGGTTGCGCCCTTTCGGGTTTTCACAAACACTCGCCGGTAGCCCCGCTGTTTTTATTCACGGAGCCCTTTCGGGTTTTCATCCGTGCCCATTTTGCTTATGGACATACCGTCTTTTTTTTTACTTTTTATTTATTTATTTATTTTTTAACGAGCTTGCGCCCTTTCAGGTTTTCACAAACACTCGCCGGTAGCCCTGCTGTTTTTACTCACGGAGCCCTTTCGGGTTTTCATCCGTGCCCATTTTGCTTATGGACATACCGTCTTTATTTTTTTATTTTTTTACCTATTCTTTTTTTTTTTTACGTCAGCCTGAAGATGCTGCGGTAGTAGTTTAAAGACGTTTCGGTCATCAGCTAGTTTTAGGACGTAGTGGTCCGTCATTAGTTTAATGACGTTTCGGTCCATTATCCAGTTTTAGGACGTAGTGGTCCACTGTAGCCGTATTTGAGGTGAATTTCTAGTTTACTGACTTTTCGGTCTATGGGGCTTTCTCTATGAATGAGCAGGATGTCCCCGGCGTATCCATCTTTCGCGGTTGTGGCGGGCTCACCTTCCAATTTTCGGAGATGACGAACTTGCCCTGTTGGTATTGGTCTTCAACCCAGTTTTTGAAGACGTAGCAATCCTCGATCAGGTGACTTACCGTTTGGTGGTAAGAGCAATAATTGAGATCGTTAACATCGTCTGGCCGCAACGGGCGTTTTGGACTCGGCAGATTGATGAGTCCGTCGCGCATTGCCAACTCGAACAGTCTCCTTGTTTTATCTTGAGGAAACGAGTAGGGACGTTTCAACTTTTCATGGAGGGGTTACCGCTTGTTGTTTCGGCAAACAACCGGTCTAGGGCCACTCAATTGCTGTTGAGTGTTGGCTACGAGGGCTGTTTTTCCCTTCCCTTTATCCTTTCTACTCGATCCTTTGTTTGTGGGACCGAGATTTTTTTCGAGTAGCGTGCGATTGAGCGGCTGAACATTCTCGTAACTCCTCAATTCTTTCATTTTTGAAATGGATTCCTTGAGGAGAGAGTTGAGGGCAGCTTTTTCGTTAGAGTCGCTTCCAAAGGTGATAACTTGCGATCCCTTGGTGTCGGCTATGTGACAGTCAGCGGCGGCTCTTTTGCGCTCATCTACCGCATTTTTCTGATGTCTACGAGCTTCACGCTTTGTCCTGTTGAAGTGTTGCTTTTGAGCGACATACCCTTGCCACCAACACTTAAAGGAGTCGCAGTCTTCGGTAGGATGTATGATCTTCTAATGATATAAGCAGAAGTTAGGATGAATCTCTACTTCACCGAGAGTATTTTCTTCAGAGGGTGGTAGCTTCATTCCTACTGATAGGGCTTTGGCGAACCTTTTCCTCGTCTTGAATTTGTTTTTATCCGCAGCGGATGACTTTTGATTTGATGGAAGTGCCTCGACTCTTTGGTCTAGTAGTCGGTGTTCGGCTCCTTCCAGTATGGCCATCTCACGCTCTTGATTGGTTTTAACTTTCAGACGAATCTCATTCAGGAAGGCATCGATCAACTCTTCTGACGGCCGCAGAATTTCTGGTTCAGGATCCGCCCTTGGTTTCTCGGCGCAAGGAGCCTCCTCCTCATCCGCCAATGAGTGAGAGATCACATGAAAAGTTGCCCCCGATGCGTTCGTCTTCTTTGGAGTGTGCGGCTGTGGTGGGTTTACCTTCCAGTTTTCAGACAGCGCGAACTTGCCTTGTAGGTACTGATCCTCGATCCATCCCTTAAAGACGAAACAATCCTCGATCGGGTGACTTACCGTTTGGTGGTAAGGGCAATAATTGGGATTATTAAGATCGCCTGGCTGCGACAGACGCTTTGGACTCGGCATATTGATGAGTCTGTTGCGCACTGCCAGCTCGAACAATCTTCTCGTTTTATTCTGAGGAAACGAGTAAGGACGTCCCAGTCTCTCCTCGAGGGATGGGCGTGGACGCACGTTATTTTGGCGAACGACCGGCTTTGAGTTGCTCGGCTGTTGTTGAGCATTGGCGACGACGATCGCTTTCCCTTTTCCTTTCTCATTTCGAGAGTCTGGTTTTGGAAGAGACGGTCCATAGCCTATCTGGTCCATTTGGGCTAATCTGTCGATCAAGGCCTGGAAGGTGGTCGGCCTGAAGAACATCATGAATTGGGATATGGTCGCCTGTGGATCGAGGGTTCCCACGAACATGCCTACCGCAGGTGCCTCTTCTATGCATTATTCGCATTTCGACCATAGGTTCCACCATCATGTTGCGTATTGGACCCACGTTTCGCCTGGCCTTATCCTGGCGTTAATCAGTGCTGTTATCGGGGTGCGTCCACTAGCACTCGCGAATCTTTGTGTAAATAGTAGCTCCATCTCCACAAATGTTTTAACAGAGTCGTTAGGTAGCTCTGAATACCATTCAAAGGCTGTTTCTGCTAAGCTGCCGACGAACTGGCGAAGCAACAATTTGTCATCGCCTCCAGTATTGCCGCATAAGGCCCTGAATTGAGCGACATGCTGATGTGGATTCCCTGTCCCCTTATATACGTGGAATTTAGGGATCGTATATCCTGCCGGGTAACTGATTTGGTCATACCAGCTTGGATAGGGTCTTCCGGTTCTAACAATTTGCCCAGCCGCTTCATTCGCCTGATGAGCCCGTATTTGCTGAGCAATATAATCATCAAGCGCGGCTTTAGAAATGGTTTCTTCCTTGGCTGCTGAAAGAGCCGGAGGAGGATTAGATGTTTCCCCTCTAACGTCTTCAACAATGATTGGAGGGTCATCAGCTGGAGGATCCGGCTGTAACATCATCCCTACCATATCTTGGAAGAGAAGCGCCATCTATTTTATGTTAGCCGCTTGCTCTACGGCTTCCTTGTCCTTCTTTTCGAGGACTCTGCGTAAGAAATCAGCATCCGTCTCCTGTTCGTGACGCTGTTCTGATGATGCCTCCGAGCTCTCTTTCGGCCCGGTAAGCCCAGCCATTGCAGTCATCATTTCCTGAAGCTTCTGTTGCTGCTCCTGGGCTTTTGTCACGGATTGAGTGAGCGGCCGGTGACTCATCGAAGCACGGCTTTCCTCCTTTCCGGAAGCCATATAAACAGTGTGCACTACCATACCCCCAGTCTTGGGGCGTTTGTGTTCAGCGCTTTTACGGTTCGCCATGTTCACAGGGGCTTTTTGTGGCCTCCTTTTCTTTTAAGTGATTGACGTTAAGGGAGCCGTTGCAGTGGGCACCCAAGTAGCTGTTGCTTTTTCTGGCTTGACAGAGTAGTCTTTCTCCTGCCGAACCTTCATCTTTTTCTGTCGGTGGAGATAGTCTTGATCCATCACGGAGTCCTGGACCTGTCACCAAACCTTGTAAATTTCAGAGGATAGCCGTTGAGGAGATTGCTCCGGCTTCTTCTCTGTAGCATTCTTCACAGGTGAAGGAATTCTCTTCAGCAGTGAGTGCAGCCATTGTAGTCATCATTTCTTGAAGCTTTTGTTGTTGCTCCTGGGCTTTCGTCACGGATCGGGTGAGCGGTCGGTGGCCCGTAGAAGTGCGGCTTTCCTCCTTTCCAGAAGCCATATAAACAGTATGCACCACCATGCCCCCAGACTCGGGGCGTTTGTGTTCGGTGTCTTTGCGATTTGCCGAAGACACAGGGGCTTTTTGCGGCCTCCTTTTTTGAGTGATTGGAATTAAGGGAACCGTTGTAGTGGGCACCCGAGTAGCTTTTGCTTCTTGTGGTTTGACAGAGTAATCCTTCCCCTGCCGAACCTTCATCTTTTTCTGTCGTCGGAGGCAGTCTCGATCGATCACCGACTCTTGGACCTGTCGCCAGACTTTGTAAATTTTAGAGGACAGCCGTTGAGGGGGCTGCTCTAGTTTCTTCTCTGGAGTATTCTCCACAGGTGAAGGAGTTCGTTTCAACATCGCAGTAGGAGAGTTTCTGCGCACCTTGTTGAGCAATTCAAAGCTGTTCTTGGTTGGAACATCAGCATCGATCCTCACCCTCGGAGTTGGAGGAGTAAGTCTAGAGGGGGAGTTGCCCCCAGCCTTCCTCACTCGACGCCAGTAGCGACGTCGGGCATGTCGTGCTGATGGAGTTGTTTCAGCTATAGGGGTAACCTCCTCATGCCCCCTGTGTTGGTCATAATATACCGGTACCAGTTTTTTAAAGATCGATGTCCGTTGAACGGGGACGGCCAACTTGTCAGAAGCGGACTTCTGAACATGGGAAACAACCTTGGTGATTTTGCTAGGAACGGGAGTTGGGATGGCTATCCGCTTCGGGATAACGCCTTCTGGTATGGCAGGCTTCTTTATGGGCCCGATGGAGCTCTGGCCTAATCCATTAAAACCTGAAGCAGTGGAGTTGGGCGACCTGTTGAGAGGGGTCGCGGCAGTGGTGAGTCGATCGAAGACCGACTTCTTTGGAGCTTCTTGCAATGTCATTGGGGCGTTGAAGCTCATTGATGGGAGCATGGTCCCAAAAAATAGTCCAGTGGTGGCTTGAGCCACCTGCTCCACCGACATTTTGAAAAGGGAGGCCGCTTGGGGCCCATAAGTCACTCCTCCAGTAATGACGGAGCGAGAGTTGTTGCTGCAGGCGATGCAGTTCGAAGCCATTGATCTTTTGTTTTCTGCACGGAGCAAGACACCAAATCTTAGTACCTTGAATCCACAGGCAATCACAGCAAACCGCGATTTGTTCGCGAACACGACACACGAAGTGTGGAGTGGAAAGAGGAAGAGGTCCCACCGGGCGTGCCAGAATCTGTTCCCCTCCGAACGGCGGCCAGGACGTCGCGTCCGTGCCTGAGGTTCGGGGCAGATGCTATTTGGTTTTATCCGTCTATCTCTCCGAAGATGCCAAGTTGATTTATGGCGCCGTGTATCGGAGGTTTAGGCGGATGCGGCCGATGTAGCAGACTTTGTCAGATTCCCCCTCAGGGTGAGGGGTTTTTTGATTGTGGGGACGCTTTTCCCTGCAGGCGCAAGCCCCTGCAGTTAATTACGCTATCGCGTTGCGATAACAACTTTCTCCTTCTCCAGAATTTCACTTCGTGTCGTGTATGTTTATTTTGTTTGTGGTTGCCCGTGGATTGTATACGGAGACTTAGTGATGTCGTCGCCCGTAGGACGTGGATTAGTCCAAATCCGTGTTCGCTTAGATTTGAGTTTGGTGTTTTTTAGTTTAAGGATGCATTAGTCGCGTTGCGGCTAAGATCAGCTTAAACGTTTGTCAAGGATACGTTAGTCCTGTTTTGAACTAAGATCGACTTGACGCAATGATTGATTTAATTATCTGGCCGTCGGGACTCGTCACCTCTCCGGCATCGTTGAGGGATTACAACGACAGGCGTCAGAGGAGTTCAGAGATGTACCCTTGAACCAAAGTTGATTTGGGAGTTTTATTATTTATTTAAATATCTAAGGACGCGTTAGCCGTATTTGGGGCTAAGATCAACTTAGACGGGACCGTTTAGATCCGGCAAAAGAGCGTTTGGGCTCTATTGTGCCAGTTTAAGGACGTGACGGTCCATTGCCAGTTTCAGGGACGTGGTGGTCCATTATTAGTTTAGGGACATTTCGGTCCGTCGCCAGTTTAAGGACGTAGTGGTCCATATTCCAGTTTAGGGACGTAGTGGTCCATTATTAGTTTAGGGACGTTTCGGTCCGATTTTAGTTTAGGGACGTTTCGGTCCGATTTTTAGTTTAGGGACGTTTCGGTCCGATATTAGTTTATGGACATTTCGGTCCACGAGTTTAAAGACCCCGCAGTCCATATCGATGTGTGGTCGTTGGGACCCGTCACCTCTTTGACGTCGTTGAGGAATTACAACGACGGATGTCAAAGGAGTTCGGAGATGTACCCTCGAACCGGATGTAAATTGATTTAGAAGAGCAATTTTGCTCAGTCAATTTAATTTAAGGACTTATGGCCAAAATTGGGCTAAGTCCAGTTGAAATGTTCAACATTTTATTTGCTTTTGCATTGCATTTCTTTTTTTTATTTTTATTTGGGCCTTGCCCAGAAAGGATGCAGAGCATCAATTTGTTTTGGGCTCTGCCCTTTTAGGAATGATGCAAGGCATCAATTTTATTTGGGCTCTGCCCTTGTATAAAAGATGCAAAGCATCAATTTATTTGGGCTCTGCCCATTTATTGCCTTGCAATTTAATTAGGCCCACTAGGTCCTTTTGATTTGGGCCTGGCCCTTTAAGAAATGCTTTGCATTTGTCAGGCGCATTGCGCCAATCAAAAAGCACAACAGTGCAAATTCATAAGTGCAAAGCACTATTAATTTGAGAATTTTTTTTAGATTCAAGAACCAATGGTTCATAAAAGAAGTGCAAAGCACTATTTGATTTCCTGATCTAATTCAGATCAAAGAAGAACAAGTTTTTCTTTTTATTTCAAGAACCGAAGGTTCATAAAAGTGCAAAGCACTATTTTTTTTATTTCTGTTTTTTTTATTTCTTGTTTTAGAGAGCCAGTGGTTCATAAGAAGTGCAAAGCACTATTAATTTAAAAACCTTTTAGGTTCAAGAACCGATGGTTCATAAAACAAGTGCAAAGCACTATTTGATTTATTTCTAAGAAAAAACAAGTTTTTCTTGTTTTTCTTATCTCAGAGAACCAAAGGTTCATAAATGTGCAAAGCACTATTTTATTTTATTTTATTTTTATTAAAGATCATTGATCTTGTTTTTTAGATCTATGATCTGTTCATAAGAGAACTTTCTCTTTTTCTAAAGGTTTTTACCTTTTTTGTTCTTGAGGAGTTTCTCAGAGTTCTCTCTCTCTCTCTTTTTTTTCTTTTAGAAAAATGTTCCTCCTCTTTAATTGAGGTCTGGGGTCCTTTTTATAATGCCCATAAATTAGTTAAATTTGTTAAAGAAATCTTTTTCTGAGTGATTTGGGAATTTTCCCCACCGTTGGATCTTTGATCCAAGGGCTTCTGCTTTGCAGAAGAAAATCTTCTTGTTTTAACAAGAACAGAAAAGATTTCTTAAATCTTTTAATTCTGTTTGGCGCAGTGCCCCAGCGCGTGACACGTGTCGCGCTGTGCTGACACGTGTCGCGCATTTTTTTTTTTTTTTTTTTTTTTTTGGTCGCGCAGCGCAGTTGCGCTGCGCTGACACGTGTCGCGCAGCGCGCAGTTGCGCTGCACTGACACGTGTCGCGCAGCGCGCAACTGCGCTGTGCGTTTTTTTTTTTTTTTTTTTTCGCAGCGCAGTTGCGCTGCGCTGACACGTGTCGCGCAGCGCGCAACTGCGCTGCGCGCAACTTTTTTTTTTTTTTTTTTTTTTTTTTTAAGCAGCGCAGTTGCGCTGCGCTGACACGTGTCGCGCAGCGCGCAGTTGCGCTGCGCTGACACGTGTCGCGCAGCGCGCAACTGCGCTGCCCTTTTTTTTTTTTTTATATATTTTTTAAAGAGCTTTGCTCTGAAGTTTTTGTGGAGCATATTTTAACTTTAATTTTAATTTTCTTTTTAATTTTCAAGACAGAGTTTTGCTCTGATTGGAGAAAAACAGAAGTATTGCTTCTTTTTCCATCTTCGAATTTAAACAGAGCTTTGCTCTGATTAAGGTAAACAAATGCCCCCCCACCGTTGCGCTTACGTGGTCTCCTAACGTGAGCGCAGCGGTGGCAGACTCCGAACCGTCGCGCCATCTTTTGGAAGCTGAAAGGGCACTTGATGCCTATAAATAGGACCTTCGGTTCTCGAAAATTTTTTACCACTTCAAGAATTTTGACTCAGAGCCTTGCTCTTGCCTAAGAATTTTCAGAGCCTTGCTCTTGATTTTTTTTTTTTTTTTTTTTTTTTTAAGAACTCCAGAGTTCATAACCATCATAGGTAAAAATTAAATTAAATTAAAGCTGATTAATAGAGCCTTGCTCTCCATAGTTCCCTGATCTAAAGAAAACCTATTTAGGGTTTCATTTAGCAGAGCTTTGCTCTAAAGAGGTCCAAAGAGAACTCAGGAGAATCCTGTTAGGGTTCCATTAATAGAGCTTTGCTCTATAAAAGATTTTTCTTATATCTTCTTAATTAATGGAGCTTTGCTCCTCCCAACTTATATGACACTCGAGAATATTATTATTATTATATCATTTCATTTTTTTTTTTCCAGAGCGGAGCTCTCAATATTTTCAGGGAATTTTCTTCAAATTCTCCTCATAACTGATTTTGACTGGTGTCGCTCCTGTCTGCAGAGCATTGCTCTCGAGGAGTTTAACTTTTAACTTTCTGTATTTTCTTGTTTATTAATATCCCTGTATTGTTTTCTTCAGGTATTATGGCGGTGCGTCTATACAGCTTGCACGAGTTCATCACTTATGAGGATATCCGTGTACAGGGCCGTTAACAGAACGGACGCTCAATGTGCAGAGGTCATGGGTCGTCTGAATGCCAGCGGTGGCTGGTTGCTACCTCGTCGTTCGGCCCTTTTGAAAGTCGTGCTGGGGTCAATATGGAGAGCACTCCCAGGTCTTCACGAGGCCTTACCGCTCAATGCGCTAGATGATGCCGAAGACAAGGTGCATTCAGTGTACCTGACGGGGCTGATTTCGAAGAAACGGCGAAACAACCTCGTTGACATCCTACATCAAATCTTTCAGCAGACGACAATCGTTGCTGCTTATCGAAGGCCGGAGGGGCTTGCCGATGATATTGACACCGAGGAGCGCGAGAGGCTGCGCATAAGAATAATTAGAAAGGCCAAAAGAAGTTTGGACGGCCTTACTTTTGAATTCCTCAATCCCTGCCCCGGATCTGAAGTTATTCCATTGTAATAATGTTTTCCTTTTACCGCTTTTCAAAATTGTAAGAATTTTTGCCAATATGAATGGAAACTTTTTACTTCAGCTTCTCCTATTTCCCGTCCTGAGTTTTCTGTCCATGCATAAATGAATGCGTCACGCATGCCAGATCAAATGTAGACCGGATATTCTCTCTGTCATCTTCTTTCTTTTAAAGTCAGCAGGCTGTCTTAATAACCATGGTTGATGGATGTCTAAAACGAGTATTCTGACTTCCTCAGGAAATAACGATGGCTTAGGCCGCAGGTTCAGGTCTAATGCCTAAGACTTTTCAATTCTATGAGCCGTGAGGGTCTCATAGAGGCTTTTCTCCCTACGGATCGAGAGGATCTCATAGGTGGATTTTCTCCTTAGGAATCGTGAGGATTCCTAAGTGTGGTTTTCTCTTATAAGTCGTAAGGATCTTATAAGAGAATTCTCCCTCTCACGAATCGAGAGGATTCGTAAGTGGTTGTTTCCCTCCTCGTCGAAATTCGACTTCGGAGAGTGAGACCCGTGAATAGTATGCAAGAGACCAGTTTGGATTGACTTGCAGGGTCCCATTGCTTAGGAAACAGGCTTCTTTTATGCCCACTGCCTAAGGCTTTATCTCACGAGTCGAGCCGCATCGAGAAAATCTCGTAAAGACATCAATTTCCTCACGAGTCGAAACGGATCGAGCAGATCTCGCAAGAACATCTTAACGTCGCATTTAACCTCTGCTCTTTACGACAGAAGCCCGTTAAGGTTGGTGGTACTTAGGGTTTTGGCCATCGTACCGTCGCATAAGCTGATATAGTCCTCGATAGGCAATCGTGCTGTTCGAGTAGCCCTGCGACTGCCGTGTCTCTGATCCCTTCGGGGGCTGGACAAGACGTCTTCAAGTAATCCTCTTTGGCAGTTTGACCGTCGGAAGAGCAAGCGCTAGGAATTTGCCATGCCGCTTTTTACTTGAGGTTAGGCTCATTTTGGAGAGCCCCGATGAGTCATAACCACTCCGCGCTGGTGTGGGAATGATCTCCGATAGTCTTTCGGGCTTTATATGAGTTGCCGTTAAGACCCTGAAGCTAGGAATTTGGCCTTTGCTTCGTTTGCTGGCATTGCGTCCTCTGTATCGAGACGAATGTCATGGTGGGAACTAGGGATTTTGCCGTGGCTCCATTTGTTTAATGACGTTCCGCCGGCTGTGTCGAGACGAACGTTGGGGTGACATCTCGTCTGCTGTATCGAGACGGACGTCGAAGTGGTGACCACTCCACACTGGTGCGGGATGATCTCCGATTGTCTTTCCGGTTTTATATGACTTGCTGTTAAAACCCTGAAGCTAGGAATTTGGCCTTCGCTTCGTTTGCTGGCATCGCGTCCTCTGTATCGAGACGAATGTCATGTTTGTCTCTAGGTTGCTGGTGAAACGTTGAGGTTTGGAACAAGGGATTTTGCCGTGACTCCTTTTGGTGATGTCGCGTCTGCTGTATCGAGACGAACGTCGAGGTGGTGACCACTCCATGTGGGATGATCTCCGGTGGTCTTTCAGGCTTTATATGACTTGCCGTTAAGACCTTGAAGCTAGGAATTTGGCCTTCGCTTCGTTTTCTTTGGCGCGTCCGAATCCTGTTGGAGGAAGAACGCTGGGGTCGACATCTCGTCTGCTGTATCGAGACGGACGTCGAGGTGGTAACCACTCCGTGCTGGTGCGAGATGATCTCCGATTGTCTTTCTGGTTTCATGTGAGTTACCGTAAAGACGTTGAAGCTAGGAATGTGGCCTTCGCTTCATTTGCTTTATCATGTCTGAATCCCTGCTGGAGGAAGAACGTTGAGGTTGACATTTCGTCTACTGTATCGAGACGAACGTCAAGGAGGTGACCACTTCATGTGAGATGGTCTCCGATTGTCTTTCCGGTTTTATGTGAGTTACCGTAAAGACGTTGAAGCTAGGAATGTGGCCTTCGCTTCATCTTCTTTGGTGTGTTCGGATCCTGTTGGAGGAAGGACCTCTCGTCTGCTGTATCGAGACGAACGTCGAGGTGGTGATCACTCTAAGCTGGTGCGAGATGATCTCCGATTGTCTTTCAGGCTTTTTATGACTTGCCATCAAGACGTATGAAGCTAGGAATTTGGCCTTCGCTTCATTTGCTTTGGCCCGTCCGAATCCTGCTGGGGAAAGAACGCTGGGGTGACATTTCATCTGCTGTGTTGAGATGAACGTCAAGGTGGAGCTGGGATTTTGTCATCGCTCCGCTTGATGGTGTAACATCTGTGTCCTGTTGGAATGAGGAGGCACACTGTTGTTGGTCTCTAGGCTGTAGACGTTGACGTCGAGACCCTGAAGCTCGGGATCTTCGTTTGCTTCGTTTGTTGACATTATGTCTGGGATATTGCGACATATGTCGAGGTTGTCTTTGGGTTGTCTATGAACCGTCGAGATTTGGCTTCGCTTTCTGGCGGAGCTTGTTGGGAAAGTATGGTTCCCTCTTTGTTTGTGCCCCTGGATTGTATACAGGGATCGATGTGATTTCACCTGTAGGGCAAAAGTTTCATTCTTTCATTTTTTTTTCTTTCCGCGATGCTCTATCATTTCAGCTTTTTATATCGCGAAAATCGCGATTGTCCAATCATTTCGGCTGTTTACTTTGTTTTTTACTCGCTGCTTTTTATCGCGAGTTGCCCAATCATTTCGGCTGTTTCTTTTATTTTTACTCGCTGTTTTTTATTGCGAGTTGCCCAATCATTTCGGCTATTTTGCATGCATACATTTTTACTTGCTGATTTTGTTTGCAAGTTGCCCCATCATTTCGGCTATTTCGTATGCATTTTTTTTTTTTGGGGGGGGGGCTCGCTGATTTTTTTTTTGCGAGTAGAGGATTTAGGATCTGATACCAATCTTGGCATCAGCATCGCTGCGACTGGAATATTGCCAGGAGCGAATCATCATTTGCCGTGAAAGGACTTGGAATTTGATAACGGTTTAGGCATCAGCATCGCTGCAACTGGGATATTGCCAGGAGCGAATCATCATTTGCCTCTGTCGATGTTGAACAAAGGTGGCTTAGTAAACAGGGTTAAGGGTCCTGTCGGCTAAGGCTTTTGACTTCATGGGCCGTAAGGATCTCACAAAGGTATTTCTCCCTACAAGTCGTGAGGATCTTGTAGGTGTATCTTCTCCTTAGGGATCGTGAGGATTCCTAAGTGTATGTTCCCCTGTAAGTCGTAAGGATCTTACAAAAGGATTTTCTCCTTGTAAGTCGAGAGGACTTACAAGTGTTGTTTACTGTACAAGCATATCCCTAGTCACGGATGGGACTTTGTTAGGGAAATATTTATTTGCGCCCGTGGATTGTATACAAGGGTCAGTATGAGCCGCTTGTAGGGCAATATTGGAAGTTTGTGGGGGTTTGCTTAAGCACAGGTTTAGGTCTCTGCGACTTAAGACTTTCAAATCATATGAGCCGTGAGGGTCACATAAGAGAGTTCTCCTTACGAGTCGTGAGGATCTCGCAAGTGTATTTTCTCCTTAGGAATCGTGGGGATCCCTAAGTGTGTTGTTCCTTTGTGAGTCGTAAGGATCTCACGCAGGTGGTTTCTCCTTACAGGGCCGAGAGGACCTTATAAGTGTTTCTCAACGAGCTTGCGCCCTTTCGGGTTTTCACAAACACTCGCCGGTAGTCCTGCTGTTTTTTACTCACGGAGCCCTTTCGGGTTTTCATCCGTGCCCATTTTGCTTATGGACATACCGTTTTTTTTTCTTTATCTTTTTATTTTTTTCTTTTTTTCTTTTTTTTTTTTTACGAGGTCGCGCCCTTTCGGGTTTTCACGAACACTCGTCGGTAGCCCTGCTGTTTTTACTCACGGAGCCCTTTCGGGTTTTCATCCGTGCCCATTTTGCTTGTGGACGTACCGTTGTTGTTTTTTTATTTTTATTTTATTTTTTATTTTTTATTTTTTTTTATTTTTTTTTTACGAGGTCGCGCCCTTTCGGGTTTTCACGAACACTCGTCGGTAGCCCTGCTGTTTTTACTCACGGAGCCCTTTCGGGTTTTCATCCGTGCCCATTTTGCTTGTGGACGTACCCCCTTTTTTTTTTTAATACGTCAGCCTGAAGATGCTGCGGGTTGGGAGTAGTTTAACGACGTTTCGGTCATTTGCAAGTTTTAGGACATTGCGGTCCGTCGTTAGTTTAAGGACATCTCGGTCCGTTGTTAGTTTAAGGACGTTTCGGTCCGTTATCCAGTTTTAGGACGTAGTGGTCCGTTAGGCTTTCTCTATGAATGAGCATGATGCCCCCGGCGTGTCCATATTTTTTGGAGCATGCGGTTGTGGTGGGTTCACCTTCCAAATTTCGGACAACGCGAACTTGCCCTGTTGGTATTGGTCTTCAACCCAGTTCTTGAAGACGTAGCAATCCTCGATCATATGACCTACCGTTTGGTGGTAAGGGCAATAATTAGGATTATTAATATCGCCTGGCCACAACGGACGTTTTGGACTCGGCAGATTGATGAGTCTGTTGCACACTGCCAGCTCGAACAGTCCCTTTGTTTTATCTTGCGGAAACGAGTAAGGACGCTTCAACTTTTCTTGGAGGGATTGCTGCTCGTTGCTTCGGCGAGCGACCGGTCTAGGGTCACCTGATTGTTGGTGAGCGCTGGCGACGAGGGCCTTTTTTCCTTTTCTTTTATCCTTTTTGTTCGCTCCGTTGTTTGCAGGGCCGGGATTCTTTCCGAGTAGCATGCGATTGCATGGCTGAATGTTCTCGCAGCTTCTTAATTCCTTTATTTTTGAAATAGATTCCCCAAGGGAAGAGTTGGGGGTAGCTTCTTCGTCAGAGTCGCTTCCAAAGGTGATAATTTGTGATCCCTTGAAGTCGGTTATATGACAGTCGGTGGTGACTCTTTTGCGCTCATCTATCGCATTTTTCCGATGTCCACAAGCTTCACACTTTGTCCTGTCGAAGTGTCGCTTTTGAGCGACATAGCCTTGCCACCAACAGTTAAAGGATTCGCAGTCTTCGGTAGGGTGTATGATCTTCTGATGATATAAACAGAAGTTAGGGTGCATTTCTACCTCAGAGAAAGGATTTTCTTCGGAGGGCGGTAGCTTCATTCCTACTGACAGAGCTTTGGCGAACCGTTTCCTCGTCTTGAATTTGTTTTTAACCGCAATGTATGGCTTTTGATTTGACGGGAATACCTTGGTTCTTTCCAGTATGGCCATTTCATGCTCTTGATTAGCTTTTGCTTTCAGACGAATTTCAATTAGGAAGGCATCGATCAAATTGTCTGACGGCCGCGGAATTTCTGTTTCAGGGCCCACCGTTGATTTCTCAGCGCGAGGATCCTCCTCATCATCCGTCAGTGAATGAGAAATCACATGACAAGTCGCTACGTAGTCTTCGGATTCATCCGATAAGTTTTCTCCATCGTTTTCATCCTCGACGAAAGAACAAGTTGCCCCCGGCGTGTCCGTTTTTTTTGGAGAGTGCGGCTGTGGGGGGTTTACCTTCCAGCTTTCAGACAGCGTGAACTTGCCTTGCAGGTATTGATCCTCGATCCATCCCTTAAAGACGAAACAATCCTCAATCGGGTGACTTACCATTTGGTGGTAAGGACAATAATTGGGATTATTAAGATCGCCTGGCTGCGACAGACGCTTTGGACTCGGCAGATTAATAAGTCTGTTGCGCACTGCCAGCTCAAACAGTCTTCTCGTTTTATCCTGAGGAAACGAGTAAGGACGTCCTAGCCTCTCTTCGAGGGATGGGCGTGGACGCACGTTGTTTTGGCGAGCGACCGGCTTTGAGTTGCTCGACTGTTGCTGAGCGTTGGCGACGATGATCGCTTTTCCTTTCTCATTTCGGGGCTCGGGTCTTGGAGGAAACGGTCTATGGCCCATCTGGTCCATTTGGGCTAATTTGTCGATCAAGGCCTGGAAGGTGGTCGGCCTGAAGAACATCATGAATTGCGAGATGGTCGCTTGCGGATCGAGAGTGCCCACAAACATGCCTACCGCAGGTGCCTCTTCTATGCGTTGTTCGCATTTCGACCATAGGTTTCGCCATCGTGTTGCGTATTGGACCCACGTCTCGCCGGGCCTTATCCTGGCATTTATCAGTGCTGTAATCGGGGTGCGTTCACTAGCACTTGCGAATCTTTGTGTAAACAGCAGTTCCATCTCTGCAAATGTTTTGACAGAGTCATTAGGTAGCTCCGAATACCATTCAAAGGCTATTTCTGCTAAGCTGCCGACGAATTGACGTAGCAACAATTTGTCATCGCCTCCAGTATTGCCGCATAAGGCCCTGAATTGAGCGACATGCTGATGCGGATTCCCTGTCCCTTTATATACGTGGAATTTAGGGATCGTATATCCTGGCGGGTAACTAATTTGGTCATACCAGCTCGGATACGGTCGTCCGGTTCTAACAATTTGCCCAGCCGCTTCATTCGCCTGATGAAGCCGGATCTGCTGAGCTATATATTCGTCTAGGTCGACTTTGGAGATTGCCTCCTCCTTGGCTGTTGATAGAGCCGGCGGAGGATTTGACGTTTCTCCCCTGTCTTCTTCAAGAACGATCGGAGGATCTTCGGCAGGAGGGTCCGGCTGTAACATCATCCCTACCATATCTTTGAAGAGGAGCGCCATCTGTTTTATGTTTGCCGCCTGCTCTGCAGCTTCTTTGTCCCTCTTTTCGAGGACTCTGCGTAAAAAGTCAGCGTTAGTTTCTTGTTCTTGACGCTCATCCGAAGACATTTCAGAGCTTTCTTTTGGCTCAGTGAGTGCAGCCATTGTAGTCATCATTTCTTGAAGCTTTTGTTGTTGCTCCTGGGCTTTCGTCACGGATCGGGTGAGCGGTCGGTGGCCCGTAGAAGTGCGGCTTTCCTCCTTTCCAGAAGCCATATAAACAGTATGCACCACCATGCCCCCAGACTCGGGGCGTTTGTGTTCGGTGTCTTTGCGATTTGCCGAAGACACAGGGGCTTTTTGCGGCCTCCTTTTTTGAGTGATTGGAATTAAGGGAACCGTTGTAGTGGGCACCCGAGTAGCTTTTGCTTCTTGTGGTTTGACAGAGTAATCCTTCCCCTGCCGAACCTTCATCTTTTTCTGTCGTCGGAGGCAGTCTCGATCGATCACCGACTCTTGGACCTGTCGCCAGACTTTGTAAATTTTAGAGGACAGCCGTTGAGGGGGCTGCTCTAGTTTCTTCTCTGGAGTATTCTCCACAGGTGAAGGAGTTCGTTTCAACATCGCAGTAGGAGAGTTTCTGCGCACCTTGTTGAGCAATTCAAAGCTGTTCTTGGTTGGAACATCAGCATCGATCCTCACCCTCGGAGTTGGAGGAGTAAGTCTAGAGGGGGAGTTGCCCCCAGCCTTCCTCACTCGACGCCAGTAGCGACGTCGGGCATGTCGTGCTGATGGAGTTGTTTCAGCTATAGGGGTAACCTCCTCATGCCCCCTGTGTTGGTCATAATATACCGGTACCAGTTTTTTAAAGATCGATGTCCGTTGAACGGGGACGGCCAACTTGTCAGAAGCGGACTTCTGAACATGGGAAACAACCTTGGTGATTTTGCTAGGAACGGGAGTTGGGATGGCTATCCGCTTCGGGATAACGCCTTCTGGTATGGCAGGCTTCTTTATGGGCCCGATGGAGCTCTGGCCTAATCCATTAAAACCTGAAGCAGTGGAGTTGGGCGACCTGTTGAGAGGGGTCGCGGCAGTGGTGAGTCGATCGAAGACCGACTTCTTTGGAGCTTCTTGCAATGTCATTGGGGCGTTGAAGCTCATTGATGGGAGCATGGTCCCAAAAAATAGTCCAGTGGTGGCTTGAGCCACCTGCTCCACCGACATTTTGAAAAGGGAGGCCGCTTGGGGCCCATAAGTCACTCCTCCAGTAATGACGGAGCGAGAGTTGTTGCTGCAGGCGATGCAGTTCGAAGCCATTGATCTTTTGTTTTCTGCACGGAGCAAGACACCAAATCTTAGTACCTTGAATCCACAGGCAATCACAGCAAACCGCGATTTGTTCGCGAACACGACACACGAAGTGTGGAGTGGAAAGAGGAAGAGGTCCCACCGGGCGTGCCAGAATCTGTTCCCCTCCGAACGGCGGCCAGGACGTCGCGTCCGTGCCTGAGGTTCGGGGCAGATGCTATTTGGTTTTATCCGTCTATCTCTCCGAAGATGCCAAGTTGATTTATGGCGCCGTGTATCGGAGGTTTAGGCGGATGCGGCCGATGTAGCAGACTTTGTCAGATTCCCCCTCAGGGTGAGGGGTTTTTTGATTGTGGGGACGCTTTTCCCTGCAGGCGCAAGCCCCTGCAGTTAATTACGCTATCGCGTTGCGATAACAACTTTCTCCTTCTCCAGAATTTCACTTCGTGTCGTGTATGTTTATTTTGTTTGTGGTTGCCCGTGGATTGTATACGGAGACTTAGTGATGTCGTCGCCCGTAGGACGTGGATTAGTCCAAATCCGTGTTCGCTTAGATTTGAGTTTGGTGTTTTTTAGTTTAAGGATGCATTAGTCGCGTTGCGGCTAAGATCAGCTTAAACGTTTGTCAAGGATACGTTAGTCCTGTTTTGAACTAAGATCGACTTGACGCAATGATTGATTTAATTATCTGGCCGTCGGGACTCGTCACCTCTCCGGCATCGTTGAGGGATTACAACGACAGGCGTCAGAGGAGTTCAGAGATGTACCCTTGAACCAAAGTTGATTTGGGAGTTTTATTATTTATTTAAATATCTAAGGACGCGTTAGCCGTATTTGGGGCTAAGATCAACTTAGACGGGACCGTTTAGATCCGGCAAAAGAGCGTTTGGGCTCTATTGTGCCAGTTTAAGGACGTGACGGTCCATTGCCAGTTTCAGGGACGTGGTGGTCCATTATTAGTTTAGGGACATTTCGGTCCGTCGCCAGTTTAAGGACGTAGTGGTCCATATTCCAGTTTAGGGACGTAGTGGTCCATTATTAGTTTAGGGACGTTTCGGTCCGATTTTAGTTTAGGGACGTTTCGGTCCGATTTTTAGTTTAGGGACGTTTCGGTCCGATATTAGTTTATGGACATTTCGGTCCACGAGTTTAAAGACCCCGCAGTCCATATCGATGTGTGGTCGTTGGGACCCGTCACCTCTTTGACGTCGTTGAGGAATTACAACGACGGATGTCAAAGGAGTTCGGAGATGTACCCTCGAACCGGATGTAAATTGATTTAGAAGAGCAATTTTGCTCAGTCAATTTAATTTAAGGACTTATGGCCAAAATTGGGCTAAGTCCAGTTGAAATGTTCAACATTTTATTTGCTTTTGCATTGCATTTCTTTTTTTTATTTTTATTTGGGCCTTGCCCAGAAAGGATGCAGAGCATCAATTTGTTTTGGGCTCTGCCCTTTTAGGAATGATGCAAGGCATCAATTTTATTTGGGCTCTGCCCTTGTATAAAAGATGCAAAGCATCAATTTATTTGGGCTCTGCCCATTTATTGCCTTGCAATTTAATTAGGCCCACTAGGTCCTTTTGATTTGGGCCTGGCCCTTTAAGAAATGCTTTGCATTTGTCAGGCGCATTGCGCCAATCAAAAAGCACAACAGTGCAAATTCATAAGTGCAAAGCACTATTAATTTGAGAATTTTTTTTAGATTCAAGAACCAATGGTTCATAAAAGAAGTGCAAAGCACTATTTGATTTCCTGATCTAATTCAGATCAAAGAAGAACAAGTTTTTCTTTTTATTTCAAGAACCGAAGGTTCATAAAAGTGCAAAGCACTATTTTTTTTATTTCTGTTTTTTTTATTTCTTGTTTTAGAGAGCCAGTGGTTCATAAGAAGTGCAAAGCACTATTAATTTAAAAACCTTTTAGGTTCAAGAACCGATGGTTCATAAAACAAGTGCAAAGCACTATTTGATTTATTTCTAAGAAAAAACAAGTTTTTCTTGTTTTTCTTATCTCAGAGAACCAAAGGTTCATAAAAGTGCAAAGCACTATTTTATTTTATTTTATTTTTATTAAAGATCATTGATCTTGTTTTTTAGATCTATGATCTGTTCATAAGAGAACTTTCTCTTTTTCTAAAGGTTTTTACCTTTTTTGTTCTTGAGGAGTTTCTCAGAGTTCTCTCTCTCTCTCTTTTTTTTCTTTTAGAAAAATGTTCCTCCTCTTTAATTGAGGTCTGGGGTCCTTTTTATAATGCCCATAAATTAGTTAAATTTGTTAAAGAAATCTTTTTCTGAGTGATTTGGGAATTTTCCCCACCGTTGGATCTTTGATCCAAGGGCTTCTGCTTTGCAGAAGAAAATCTTCTTGTTTTAACAAGAACAGAAAAGATTTCTTAAATCTTTTAATTCTGTTTGGCGCAGTGCCCCAGCGCGTGACACGTGTCGCGCTGTGCTGACACGTGTCGCGCATTTTTTTTTTTTTTTTTTTGGTTGCGCAGCGCAGTTGCGCTGCGCTGACACGTGTCGCGCAGCGCGCAGTTGCGCTGCACTGACACGTGTCGCGCAGCGCGCAACTGCGCTGTGCGTTTTTTTTTTTTTTTTTTTTTTTATCGCAGCGCAGTTGCGCTGCGCTGACACGTGTCGCGCAGCGCGCAACTTTTTTTTTTTTTTTTATTTTTTTTTTTTTAGCAGCGCAGTTGCGCTGCGCTGACACGTGTCGCGCAGCGTGCAGTTGCGCTGCGCTGACACGTGTCGCGCAGCGCGCAACTGCGCTGCCCTTTTTTTTTTTTTTTTTTTTTTTTTTTTTTAAAGAGCTTTGCTCTGAAGTTTTTGTGGAGCATATTTTAACTTTAATTTTAATTTTCTTTTTAATTTTCAAGACAGAGTTTTGCTCTGATTGGAGAAAAACAGAAGCATTGCTTCTTTTTCCATCTTCGAATTTAAACAGAGCTTTGCTCTGATTAAGGTAAACAGACCCATTGAGAGGGGCCGCGGCAGTGGTAAGTCGATCAAAGACCAACTTCTTTGGGGCTTCCTGCAACGTCATTGGGGCATTGAAGCTCATCGGTGGGAGCATGGTCCCGAAGAATAATCCAGTGGTGGCTTGAGTTACCTGCTCCACTGGCATCTTGAAAAGGGAGGCCGCTTGGGGCCCATAAGACACTCCTCCAGTAGGGACGGAACGAGAGTTGCAGTTGCTGGTAGTGCAGTTTGAAGCCATTGATTTTCTGTTTTCTGCACGGAGCAAGACACCAAATCTAAGTACCTTGAATCCACAGGCAACCACAGAGAACCGCGATTTGTTCGCGAACACGACACACGAAGTGTGGAGTGGAAAAAGGAAAAGGTCCCACCGGGCGTGCCAGAATCTGTTCCCCTCCGAATGGCGGCCAAGACATGGACGTCTTGCCTGAGATTCGGGGCAGATGCTATTTGGTTTTATCCTTCCACCTCTCTGAAGATGCCAAGTTGATTTATGGCACCATGTATCGGAGGTTTAGACAGATGCGACCGATGTAGCAAACTTCGTCAGATTCCCCCTCACTTGAGGGGTTTTTGATTGTGGGGACGCTCTTCCCTGCAGGCACAAGCCCCTGCAGTTAATTACGCTACCGCTTCGCGGTAATAACTTTCTCCTTCTCCAGAATTTCACTTCGTGTCGTGGGTGTTTGTTTTGTTTGTGGTTGCCCGTGGATTGTATACGGAGACTAATTTATGTCGTCGCCCGTAGGACGTGGATTAGTCTAAATCCGTATTTTCTTAGATTTGTGTTTGGGGTTTTGGTTTAAGGATGCGTTATCCATATTTGAGGCTAAGATCAACTTAAACGTTTGTTAAGGATACGTTAGTCTAATTGGGACTAAGATCAACTTAACGGGATCGTTTAGATCCGACAAAAGAGCATTTGGGGGCTCGATTGTTCCAGTTTAGGGACATAGTGGTCCATTGAATGTATGGCCGTCGGGACCCGTCACCTCTCTGACGACGTTGAAGGATTACAACGACAGATATCAGAGGAGTTCAGAGATGTACCCTTGAACCAAAGTTGGTTGGGAGACCTATAGTCCAATTTGGGACTAAAGTCTGTTTGAGGGTTTAAAGATACGTTAGCCCTATTTGAGGCTAAGATCAACTTAAACATTTGTTAAGAATACGTTAGTCTAATTTGATACTAAGATCAACTTAACGGGATCGTTTAGATCCGACAAAAGAGCATTTGGGCTCTATTGTTCCAGTTTAGGGACATAGTGGTCCAATTAATATATGGCCGTCGGGACCCGTCACCTCTCTGACATCATTGAAGGATTACAACGATAGGTGTCAGAGGAGTTCAGAGATGTACCCTTGAACCAAAGTTGATTAGGGGATTTATAATCCGATTTAGGGCTAAAGTCTGTTTGAAAGTTTAAGGATACATTAGCCATTTTTTAGGCTAAGATCAACTTAAACGGGATCGTTTAGATCCGACAAAAGAGCATTTGGGGCTCTATTGTTCCAGTTTAGGGACGTAGTGGTCCATGTTCCGGTTTAGAGACATGGGGGTCCATGTTATTTGTGGCCGTCGGGACCCGTCACCTCTCTGACGTCGTTGAAGGATTACAACGAAAGGTGTTGGAGGAGTTCAGAGATGTACCCTTGAACCAAAGTTGATTAGGGGATTCATAGTCCGATTTGGGACTAAAGTCTGTTTGAAAGTTTAAGGATACGTTAGCCATTTTTGAGGCTAAGATCAACTTAAACGGGATCGTTTAGATCCGACAAAAGAGCATTTGGGGCTCTATTGTTCCAGTTTAGGGACGTAGTGGTCCATGTTCCAGTTTAGGGACATGGGGGTCCATGTTATTTGTGGCCGTCGGGACCCGTCACCTC
This sequence comes from Agapanthus africanus, assembly GCA_030015575.1. Classification (NCBI taxonomy): domain Eukaryota; kingdom Viridiplantae; phylum Streptophyta; class Magnoliopsida; order Asparagales; family Amaryllidaceae; genus Agapanthus; species Agapanthus africanus. The sequence goes on from JASDDO010000006.1 coordinate 351,659,714, forward strand.
TCTGACGTCGTTGAAGGATTACAACGACAGGTGTCGGAGGAGTTCAGAGATGTACCCTTGAACCAAAGTTGATTAGGGGATTTATAGTCCGATTTGGGACTAAAGTCTGTTTGAAAGTTTAAGGATACGTTAGCTATTTTTGAGGCTAAGATCAACTTAAACGGGATCGTTTAGATCCGACAAAAGAGCATTTGGGGCTCTATTGTTCCAGTTTAGGGACGTAGTGGTCCATGTTCCAGTTTAGGGACATGGGGGTCCATGTTATTTGTGGCCGTCGGGACCCGTCACCTCTCTGACGTCGTTGAAGGATTACAACGACAGGTGTTGGAGGAGTTCGGAGATGTACCCTTGAACCGGATGTAAATTGATTTAAGAGAGCAGCCGTGCTCAGTCAATTTAATTTGAGGACTTACGGCCATGATTGGGCTAAGTCCAGTTGAAGATGTTCAACGTTTTTTACTTGTGGCCTATCAGGCCTGTGCTAGGGCTTTGCCCCTGTTTAATAATGCACTGCATTTTCTTTTGGCCTGTAAGGCCTTTTTGATTTGGGCTCTGTCCCTTTATTTATGATGCCGAGCATCTGTTTGGGCTCTGCCCTTTTTTAAAATAATGCATAGCATTTTATTAGGCCTGTTAGGCCTTTTTTAATTAGGCTTGGCCTTTCTGTAAATAATGCAGTGCATTAATTGTCTGACATTGGCTTGTCAGGCGCTTTGCGCCAATTATTGAGCGCAAGCGCATGTGGAGGTGACACGTGTCACGCTAGCGCAGTGCGCTGTGCCAGTGCGCTGCGCTGTTGCGCTGTGACACGTGGCACGCTCTGGTGAGTTGCACTAACTTTAAAGAGCAATGCTCTATTTTTAAAAGCGCATAGCGCAAGTGGTTATGGTGCTGACACGTGGCGCTCTCTGGTGGCTTGCGCCAACCCAGGAGCACAACAGTGCAGTTTTTGCAAGTGCAAGGCACTGTTTCAATAACTTGATCCAATTTTGGATTCAAGAAAAGAATCTTTAAGATTCCAGAACCAATGGTTCATAAAAAAGTGCGAGGCTCTGTTCAATAACTTGATCCAATTTTGGATTCAAGAAAAGAATCTTTAAGATTCCAGAACCAATGGTTCATAAAAAAGTGCAAGGCACTGTTATTATTATTTTTATTTATTGAAGATCATTGATCTTGTTCTTAGATCAATGATCTATTCAGAAGAAATTCTTCTTTTTTTTAAAAAGGTTTTTACCTTTTTTCTCTTCTTGAGTTCTTTTCACAATTTTTCAGAGCTCTCTCTATTCTCTGTGTTGTTGTTTTTGATCTTGATGTTGATGATTGAATTGGGGTCTAGGGGCCTTTATATAATGCCCATTAATTTGTTAAATTTGTTAAAGAGATCTTTCTTTGATTGATTTGGGGAATTTTCCCCACCGTTGGATCTTTGATCCAAGGGCTTCTGTTTTACAGAAGGCAATCTTCTTGTTTTAATAAGAACAGAAAGATCTTACTGGAATTTTAATTCTATTTGGCGCAAACGCATCTGTGCTCGACATGTTTCGCGCAGCGCAGAGCGCTGCGCAACTGCGCTGCCACGTGTCGCGCAGCGCAGAGCGCAAGTCAGCTGAAGCGTTGCTTCTTTATTAAAATTTGAATTTTATTTGAAAACAGAGCCTTGCTCTGATTGGGGAAACAGAAGCGTTGCTTCATCTCCCGCCTTGGAATTTGAACAGAGTTTTGCTCTGATTGGGGTAAACAATAGGGTACAGCGACGGAGATCGGATTAATCGCATATTGATTGATTCGGGATCCTCAGTAAATATCTTGAACTTGCGGACTCTGAAGAGCTTGTCAATGGATGTCCGAAACCTATCAAGGGAAATGATTGTCATTCAAGGTTTCAATCAAAACTGCCAGCAAGTTCTGGGGTCTATAGCTCTGCTAATTAAATTTGGGGATCCGCAAACCTAAACTAAGATATACGTGATCGACGCTGACATGTCTTATAAAATTCTCTTGGGACGGCTGTGGCTCCACGATTACGGCATCGTCCCGTCAACTTTCCATCAATGCATGAAGTATACTAAAAATGGTGAAGAAAGACGCATTGACGGAGACATCTAGCCATTCGATGTGCATGAAGCCCGATATGAAGATTCTCGATACTTTGTGAACCTCTAAAGTGCCGAGCCACAGCTGACCAAAGACAGAACGACCCTGAAACTCAAAAGCAAGTCTGAGCCGGCTGTCACTTTCAAAAGCAAAAACCTCTAAGTGCGTCCGTATTTCGGCAGTGACACTGATGAGTCCGACGTTGGAATTCCGTCCGTCCATAAAAACCGCCCTCATTTTGGTAGCGATACGGACGGGTCTGATATCGAAGGCCCATTCAACAGAAAAATTCGCTCTCGTTTAGGCAGCGACACTGAAGAGTCGGAGGAGGAGAACTTGCCTTGCAACAGCTATACAGATTGGGCCCCCACGTAACAAGCAAAGCTATGAGAGATCTTCGAAGTTGCAGAAGGGTCCCTAGCCGTCATAAGGGTGCCGGAGTAGATGTGCAAAGAGCTCGATGCATTGTCATTCTCCACCGTGGACCAGCTGAAAACTTTCTACGTTCCCGGAAGGAATAGTGGACAGAAGGGCATCCTGTTTTATGAGTCAAATCCTGTTGTGCACCAGGACGATTTATCTGTCGCGTGCCTTCCCTATGAGAGTGGCATAAGAGCCTTCCTCAATCCCAGATACTATGCGCTCGAGATGCGGAAATATTTCAAAAGGTGCGATGCCGGTTATATCAAACGGTGTCCGAAACAAAGTTTTATGAAGGGCAATGGCATTCGCCTCAGGTCCGAGCACTCATCGATGAACGAATTCCAGATAGACGGGGCATAGGTTTCATTCAGCCTAATTCCAAAGCATGCTACATGATCTAAGTTGGTGAAGCCAGCGAAAGGTCAAATGATGATGACGAGATAGCCGAGCCAGAAGAAGCTCCTTAAGAGCTCGAAGATGGCGGACAAGCAACCTTCGATGAGCTAACCGAGATCGATTTGGGAACGCCTGATAATCCAAGGCCGACCTACATCAGCTCACTCTTGTTAGAGAAAATGAAAGAGCAGATAATTGCCTTGCTGCATGAGTTCGCCGACTGCTTCGCATGGACACACAAAGAAATGCCTGGCCTCTCCCTTGAAGTGGCCGTGCATAAACTGGCTATATCTCCTGATGCTAAGCCTGTCAAACAAGCTCCTCGAAGAATGAGAAGGGAGCTGGAAGAAAAGTTCATTGAGGAAACTAAGAAATTTATCGATGCTGGCTTCATCAGGGAAAAGAAATACGCAAACTGGATCGTATGCATTGTCCCGGTAAAGAAGAAAAATGGGCAGATATGGATTTGTGTCGATTTCAGGGACCTTAATAAGGCATGCCCTAAAGATGATTTCCCGCTTCCGGCCATGGAAATGATGGTCGATGACACCTCAAATTACGAGCTGTTCACCTTCATGGACGGTTCGTCTGGGTACAATCAGATAAAAATGTCGTCTGAGGATGAGAGGCATACAACATTTCGAACCCCGATCGGCATATACTGTTACAAAGTGATGCCGTTCGGACTGAAGAACGCCGGTGCTACATATCAAAGGGTAATGAACAATATCTTTGATGACCTAATTCATAAAGTCATCGAATGTTATGTTGATAATCCGGTCGTCACGACTAAAGCCAAGGCTGATCATATCCAAGATCTTAGGACCGTTCTCACTAGACTGAGAGAATACGATCTGAAGATGAATCCTCTAAAGTGCGCTTTTGACGTGTCATCAGAAAATTCCTGGGCTTCATAGTCCGACATCGAGGGATCGAAGTTGACCCATCCAAGATAAAGGCCATCATGGAGATGCCCCCTCCGAAATATCTGACGCGGCTAAGATCTTTTCAAGGCAATCTTGCTTATATACAAAGGTTTTGTTCCCTGATTAAAAATCAAGAAAAGATTCAGAAGATGCATTACGTGCTCACACGTGACCAGTGGTTACGTGTTGGCACGTGATAGTCAAGCAGCGGCACAGAGCATATTTGTTCTCTAATTAAAAGTCAAGAGGAAGCTTCAGAACAGGCATCACGTGCTCACACGTGACCAGTGGTCACGTGTTGGCACGTGATGGTTAAGCAGCGGCCAGAGAACAGAGCACAGAAGAAGAGAAGCCCATTCCAGGGGTCACGTGGCCACACGTGACCTACTTTAAGAGCCTTATTCTTTAACAGAATTAAATTCTGAGGATAAATCTTCCAAATCTTTCCAAAATGAAGAAGGATTATCTAAAACCGTTGGATTAAAAATCTAAAGGTGATTAAATATCACCAATTTATGGAAAAATCTTGGACTTGGAAAGATTTCCCCCCTAAATCTAACTGAAATAACAAAGAGATATCTTTGGATTTAAAATCCAATGGTGAATAAAATTCACCCAACAATCTAAAGGCCCAGATTAATGATAAATATAAATCAAATCTCTCAATGAACAAATCAAATCTCTCAATGAGAGATTTACTAAACAGATTAATTCTTTTCCTTCTCCTATAAATAGGAGCCAAGAAAAGAAGAGAGGGGACTTTTAGACTTTTTTCAGGACTTTTGGAAAACCTTTGGACCTTTTCTTTTGATACACACAGAGAGAGATATAGAGCCTTTGATTCTCTGCAAAAGGAAAACCTTAGGTAAGAAAAGGAAAGGGAGGCTTCAAAAGAGAATTTAATTCTCAAAAGAGTTTAACTCTTATATAAAGAAAAGAACTTAGTTCTTTCTCTGATAGAGGATCTGCAAAGTGCACATCTCCCCATGAATTGAGAATTTAATTCTCATTGGGTTGAGATCCTGCCATGCAGATCTAAAACACAGAGGAGGAATTGAGTTTTGAGAATTTAATTCTCATAGAATTATAGGAATTTAATTCCTTTGAGACAAAATTAGGGTTTAACCCTAGGAATTTAATTCCTTCAGAATGAACAGAACTAGGGTTTAACCCTAATTGAGAACTTAATTCTCTAAAGATCACAGGAATTTAATTCCCTTAAAAAAGAAGAAATTAGGGTTTCACCCTATACCGGAATTTAATTCCTACAGAAAAGAAATTAGGGTTTAACCCTATCTAAGAATATAATTCTTCAGAAGAAAATAGGAATTTAATTCCTCTAAAGTTTACTGCTAGGGTTTAATCCTATGAAGAATTTAATTCTTAAAAGATGAACAGATCTTTAAAATATGCACAGAACCAGAGTCACGTGCTACCACGTGACCCCTGCAAAGATCCACAGAAAAGAACTTTGAGGCAACGCCTCACGTGCCCCACGTGACCCCTGAGGCATATAAAGAAAAAGCAAAATAAACAGAGACTCTGGGGTGCCCTCACGTGTCAACATGTGACCTCTAATGAGCATTCTAACAGATCAAAGCGTGAGCCCCCATCACGTGCTGACACGTGATGACTGTCAGAATAAAAAGTGTTAAACACTTATCTGTATAACAAAATGAGGGGGATCTGGCCCCACCTTTTGGATGCCATCACGTACTCCCACGTGATCTCCTCTCTGCTAATGTTTAACACCAAACTGATAACTTGGTTGCCAGTGTTTAACACTGTTATTTATTAGTGTTTAACACTGATTCGAGAGTCACAATTTTTAGTGTTTAACACTAATCTGATAATCTTATTTCCCAGTGTTCAACACTGCGAGTCTCTAGTGTTTAACACTAGTTTTAGCCCAATTGGCTAAGTTTCTAGAGGCAAAACCTCTCCTTCAATGAACCAACAGAGGGCCAATATCCCAAACATGATTGGACTTAGCCCAAGCTGGCCATAAGTCCTCAATTCAAACTTAACTGGGCCAATGGGCTCATAATATAATAATTGATCTCAGTTTCCAAATTGGACTACAGATCACTTAATCTACCCTGGTTTAAGGGTACATCTCTTCACTCCTTTGATACTTGGCGTTGTAATTCCTCGACGTCTTCAAAGAGGTGACGGGTCCCGATGACCACACATTGATACGGACTGTGGAGTCCTTAAGCTCATGGACTACGAGGTCCTTAACCTTGACCGTAATGTCTTAAAACTAAACGCCGGACTGTGGGGTCCTTAAACCCATGGACTATGACGTCCTTAACCTTGACCGGAAAGTCTTAAAACTAACAACGGACTATGACGTCCTTAACCTTGACCGTGATGTCTTAAAACTAATATCGGACTGTGGAGTCCTTATATTCACGGACTACGACGTCCTTAACCTTGACCGCAATGTTTTAAAACTAACACTGGACCGCAATGTCCTTAAACTACTTATTGACCGCAATGTCACTAAACTAAACAACAGGGCTCCCCTAATCGCCCTCTTGTCGGATCTAAACGATCCCGTTAAGTTGATCTTAGTCTAAAACTAGACTAACGTATCCTTAGCAAACGTTTAAGTCGATCTTAGTCTCAAACGAGGCTAACGTATCCTTAAACATAACCCCCAAACCCAAATCTATGAGAATACGGATTTGGACTAGTCCACGCCCTACGGGCGACGACGTAACTCGGTCTCCATATACAATCCACGGGCAACCAAACACAAAATAAACACACACGACACGAAGTGATCATCTGGAGAAGGAGAAAGTTGTTACAGCAATGCGGTAGCGTAATTAACTGCAGGGGCTTGCGCCTGCAGGGAAGAGCGTCCCCACAATCAAAAACCCCTCAAGCGAGGGGGAATCTGACGAAGTCTGCTACATTGGACGCATCCGTTTAAACCTTCGATACACGGTGCCATAAATCAACTTGGCATCTTCGGAGAGGTAAACGGATAGCACCAATTAGCATTTTCCCCGAATCTCAGGCAAGACCGTCCATGTCTTGGCCGTCTTTCGGAGGGGAACATGTTTATCTCAAATTTTTCGGGGAGATGTAGGCTCTTCTCAAAGCTCATGAAGAAAAGAGCTCCTTTTGTCTAGGATGCCGAATGTCAAGAAGCGTTCAAAAGCATCAAACAGTACCTATTTCACCCTCCAGTGCTTGCTTCCCCTATTCTAAATAAACCGCTGATTCTCTATACTGCCGCACTAGATGAGTCACTCGGTACGCTCCTTGCCCAGAACAGCGAGGAGGGAAAAGAAAATGCTCTCTACTACCTTAGTCGAACTTTAGTCAGGGCGGAACACAACTATTCCCCGATCGAAAAGCAATGCATGGCTCTGATATTCGCCGTGAAGAAGCTGAGGCACTATCTGCTCGCTCATCGGGATATGCCGATCTCCAAGGTCGACCCGCTCAAACACTTGATGACAAAAGCAAGCCTAGCCGGTAGAATGGCGAGATGGGCTGTCATGCTGCTTGAATTTAACATAATCTATACTTCTCAAAAAGCAGTAAAAGGGCAAGCCCTTGCCGACTTCCTTGCTTCTCATCCCATACTAGAAGGGTCGCCGCACAATTGCGAATTGCCCGACGAACAAGTGCTGCACCTCAATGATGACGAGACATGTTGGGAGCTCTACTTCGATGGAGCCTCATCAATGAGGAGCTCCGGAAAATCAAGAATCTCGCAGATAAAAGCAGGGATAGGATTAGTGTTCATCACACCATTGATGGGAACCTTACGATGTTCTTTTGCTCTCACCGAGCGTCACACAAACAACAAAGCTGAGTATGAAGTTCTGATAGCTGGTTTGGAGCTCGCCATAGAAATGGAAATCCTTCGGCTACGGGTTTACGGTGACTCCCAGCTTGTCGTCAACTAAGTAAGCGGCGACTATAAGATATACAAACCTGAGTTAGCTCGATATAGAAGCCGAGTGGTGGAACTCATGAAACGGTTCACTCATATTGAACTAATGAGAGTCCCTAGAGCGTTGAACGGAAAAGCCGACATACTCGCTCGCCTAGTTAAAGAGCTACCTGATCCTGACATGGAAGAAATTCTAATCACGGTTAGAAGCCAGCAAATTCTACCTCCAGTCTCTTTGCGTGAAGAAGAAAGCGTAGAACAAGAGAACAATTCTGCCGAAGAAGTTTCGATCATTCAAGGCGAGCCCGATTGGAGAGAACCCTTCATAGAGTACCTCCGATCCGACAAGCTACCCAAAGAAAAATCTGCGAGGATTAAGCTGAAGAAGAGAGCTCTCCAATACGTGTTTGTAAATAATACGCTATACCGCAGATCATATGACCAACTCTGGCTCAGGTGCCTATCATCGGCCGAAGCCGAAAAAGTCATGAAAGAAGTTCACTCGGGCATCTGCGGGGCTCACCAGTTCGGCCTACAAATGCGGCTTCAGATTAAATGGCTTGGATATTACTGGCTCACCATGATAAGGGATTGCGAAGCGCATGCAAAGAAATGCCATCTCTGTCAAATTCACGGTGATTTCATTCACAAGCATCCCAATCCATTGCATCCTACGGTGGCGTTGTGGCCTTTTGAAGTTTGGGGCACCGACATAGTTGGCCCGATTGATCCTCCGTCATCCAAAGGCCACCGGTTCATATTGTCCGCAACTGACTACTTCTCCAGATAGGCTGAAGCTGTCCCGTTAAAAGAAGTCAAGAAAGAAGATATTCTAACATTTTTCCTGCATAATATTCTATACCGCTTCGGTACACCAAGAAGAATCATATCTGACAACGGGCCTTCTTTCAAGAGCTTCAAAGTCTCAAGGTTCGCTACTCAACACAAGATAGACTGGAGATATTCCTCCATCTATAATCCAAGGGCCAATGGGTTGGTCGAACCCTTCAATAAAACTGTGCAAGCACCCGAGGAAAAATACTTCAGCCAATAAGAGAGACTGGAATCTTAAACTTCACGAGGCGTTGTGGGCATATCGTACTATGCACCGCACTCTAACTCAGTCTACTCCATACTCATTACTCTTCGGAGTGGAGGCGATCCTCCCCCTCGAAGTTGAAGTTCCCAGCTTAAGAATGGCCGTCCAACATGAGTTGACGGAAGAGAAAAACGTGCATCTTCGTCTCGAAGAATTTAACGCCCTCGAAGAAAGGAGGCTCGCGGTGCAACAAAATCTGGAGCTATACCGAGCCCAAATGTCATGGGCCTATGACAAGATGAACCGTCTCTGCGTTTTCAAGAAAAGCGAATTGGCGTTGGTCCTCAAAAGGACGATCATCCCCAATTGACATGCCAAAGGAAAATTCAAGCCAAACTGGGAACGACCATACATCATCGAGAAAGTGTTCGATGGAGTATCCTATCAACTAATAAGTGCCGAGGGAGAAAGGTCCATGCCACCCATCAATGGCTGATATCCCAAGAAATACTATACGTGAATACTCCAAGTCGCAGACGAATTGAGCACATCGGGCCTACGGTTTGGATCATACATTCTGTAAAACCATATACAATCCACGGGCGTAAACGACCCCTATCTCTCCTAAGTTTTGCTGGCGAGGCTACTTTCAAAGTCCCACCAGCGGCAAAAAAACGGCATGTCGGCATGGTTGAAAACACGAAAGGGCTCCGTGAGTAAAAACGGCAGCACTGCCGGCGAGTTTGTGAAAACCCGAAAAGGCGCAAACTCGTGAAAAGAGATAAAATACACTCGCAAAGTCCTCTCGACCTTGTGAGGAGAAAATCCCTACGTGAGATCCTTACGACTCACAAAGGAGCAACACACTTAAGAATCCGCATGATTCCTAAGGAGAACATACACCTGCGAGATCCTCTCGACTCGTAGGGAGAAAATGCTTTTATGAGACCCTTACGGCTCATAAACTTGAAAAGCCTTAGGTGATAAAGATCTAAACCTGTCTCCTAAGCCATCGCTCCCCAACGGGCAACGGAAAATGATAAGTCGCTCCTGGCATCGCTTCAGTGTTAGCGGTGCTGATGCCGACCCAAAACATAAATCCCAAGTTTTCCCAACGGCAAATGATGAGTTGCTCCTAGCATTGCTTCAGTGTTAGCGATGCTGATGCCGACCCAAAACCTAAATCCCAAGTCTTCCCAAAGGGAAATGATGAGTTGCTCCTGGCATTATTCTAGTGCAGCAATACTGATGCCGACCCAAAAACCAAATCCCATGTCCTCCCGGGGCAAATGATGAGTTGCTTCTGGCATTATTCCAGTACAGCAATGCTGATGCCAAACAAGATCCAAATTCTAAGTTTCTCTCAAATTCAAAAGTCTCGCAAAATAAGGCAGAAATCAAACAGATCAAATTAATGTCCCATCCGGTAGCACTTCCAAGCTCAAAAGTCCCGCCGGACGGGTAGGGAACTCCCAAAATAAATCAAATCAAACAAATCAACCCTGACACTGTAGAAAGCGGAGCAAGTCAACTTCAACCCCGACACCGCAAGAAGCGGAGCAAGTCAAATCAAGAACCGACCGTCCAGGTCATAAAAAGGGAAGAACCGACCGTCCAAGTCGCAAAAAAGGCAGAACCGACCATCCACGTCACAAAAAGGGCAGCACCGACTGTTCACGTCGCAAAAATGGCAGCACCAACCGTCCAAGTAGCAAAAAGGGCAGAACCGACCGTCTAAGTCGCAAAAAGGGCAGAACCGACCGTATACGTCGCAAAAATGGCAGCACCAACCGTCCAAGTCGCAAAAATGGTAGAACCGACTGTCCAAGTCGCTAAAATGGCAGAACCGACCGTCCATGTCGTAAAAATGGGAGCATCGACCATCCAAGTCGTAAAAAGAGCAGAACTGACCGTCCACATCGCTAAAATGGTAGAACCGACCATCCACGTCGCTAAAATGGCAGCACTGACCGTCCACGTCGCTAAAATGGCAGAACCCACCGTCCATGTGGCAAAAATGGTAGCACCGACCGTCCACGTCGCAAAAAGGCAGTATCGACCTTCACGTCGTCAAAACGGGAACCAAATCAAGTTAACCTCCACGTGAAAGAAGATCCATCAATTTCATGCACACAACCCAACATATGTGGTGTGCATTTATTGATGGGGGATACTTTGTTGGGGTCAAAAATTACACCCCAGTTGACCAAGTCAAAACCAAGGTCTACCCCAAGTCAAGAACAAGCATTGAAGGGGTTGGTCCCATGCTAAAAAGGAGGTAATAAATTTGTCTAAATGTAATTTTTAGAAATAAATATATGTAAAGTGGGCAGAAAACCATTTTTTTTTAAACTTCATGGCTTATGTGCAAAAAAGAAATAAACACATAAGGCATGGAGTCGTATAAGTGCCATTTGGCAAAGCCCAAGGGGCTATATATAAAATGTGTAGCCTATAAAGGCAACATGATGAAAAAATTAATGATAACTTTTTCTCTCTCAAAAAAATTAGGGTTCTGTGCCTCCTTCTCCTTTCTCAAGGTTCTAAACCTTCTTCCTCTTTTTGAATTAAATCAAGAGTTTAACTCTTCCTTTTAAAAAAATAAACATTTTCACCATAAAACCCTTGAAGGGGAACACGGATCTTCCATCAAATCTCCAAAAGGGGAGATTTTTAAATTCTCACCCTCTTTTCTTCAAGATCCAGCCAATAGAGAGGAGGAATAAGGAGACCCACCTCCAAAAATCCCATTTTGGGGAAAATCCAGGGCTCAAAGGAGAAGAAATGGGTCCCCTCTCATCAGCTCCAAAAATATATTAGGAGTTTAACTCCTCAAATATATATATATATATATATATATAATAATAATAATAATAATAATAATAATAATAACAACAACAATAATAAATCTTTGTTTTTGGAAGTACAACTCCCAGTACATGGGCTAAGCCCTTTTGTCCTCTTTGTTAAAAGTTCAACTTCAAAAGTCAATCGGGAGTACAACTCCCAGTGTAGGGGCTAAACCCCTTTTTCCTGCTGACGTCTAGCGTCCGCGTGCCATGCACATGGGGCGCTGGCGCCCAGCGTCCGCGTGCCAGACACGTGGGCCGCAGGCGCTCACGTGTCCTTTGGACGCTATTTTCCTTTTTTTATATACACACACTCCACATTCCCCCGTTAGAAAAAATTTCGCATGACAAGTTTGACCCATCAATCGGAGGTTCTCTCGCTCCAAAGACGAAGAGTAATTAACGGCAGCTTAGTCCACGGCTGCTGGAGATTCGGATTCCCACAATCAATAAACGCTCGCCTACCCTAGGCATGGGGAATCTGTAGTACGCCTGACAAGCGACGTGTATTCCCATCTCAATGGGGTGATGAAAAACACCCTACATGCACATTCAATATGAACCTTCCTTCTTCTTCACAAGTAAAACTGGCGATCCCCAACTTGAAGTGTTGGGACGAATCCATCCTTTCGTCAATAATTCGTCCAACTGAGTACGAATCTCTTTCAAACCTTCAGGGCTTAACCGATATGGTGCTTTGATCACCGGTTGTGCTCCAGGTACTAAATCAATGCTGAATTAAAGAGCTCAATCAGGAGACAAACCTGATATGTCTTCAGGAAATACATCGTCGAACTCTCGAACTACCTCTGGCTTCGATCCTTCCTTCGCTTGAAGTGCTGCAATCACTGCCTTCTTTGGTTTTGCTTTGTATGTGCTTGGCTCCAGGGTACGGTCTCCACTTTTGAAATAAAAGACCGGATGGTTTGCAATCTCGAACACTACCCACCTTTGACGATAGTCAATGGTATCATAGAATGTTCCTAGCCTATCTATACCCAAAACGATATCAAAATTCGGTATGTCCAGCACCTTGAAGTCAGCATAGAATTCTCTGCTGCAGACGACCACTGGACACAGGTCGTATCCCATTATTGCCTTTAGAACGCCGTTCCCTGAACTGACATTCCAGCTGGATACAAGAGGTTTGACTGGAATCACATGAGTTCAGACGAACCGTTGCGACATAAAGCAATGGATGCTCCAGTATCGAAGAGTGCTAGTACAGGAAGTGAGGCTACTAAGATCATACCTAGGTTATGTGGGATAGGTTTAGGTATAGAAAAAATATATGGATATAACAAGTATTGAACAACTTTGAAAATTGAAAGGTTACCAGTAATGACTTGGCCAGTATCTTCAGCTTCTTCCACAGTCATTGTGAAAGCCTGTCGCTTCGATACATTCCTCCTTGCTACAGGAGCATTCCTCTGTCCGTTCCTTGGTCCTTGAAGTAAGTTACTTTGAGCTTGATGGAACCGATGAGGAGGAGGTGCAGCCGGTCCACGAGGAGGTGGAGCTGGGAGAGCTAGTCATGGAGCAGGTGCCTGGATGGCTAGTCGCTGCTGATAAGTGATTGCTGGTCTGGGTGCAGCATTTGGATTGAGTCTTCGAGGACAAGACCCAATATCATGTGTAGTTGAGCCGCAGACTAAGCAAAGGCGATTTGCATGCTGGCAGTCCTTCACTAGGTGTCCATCCCTCCTGCAGTAGGTGCAAAATGCTGTGCTGGGCCGGTTGATTGGTACTCCCGGTCTCCTGAGCACAAAAGTTGGCCTTGAAGATGCTCCTCCTGCCATCTGAGTAGCAGGGCACTTCACTCCGGCAGATTGGAGTCCACCCTTCATCTTCACCACTGCCTCATATCGACGGGCAGCTTTCAGGGCCAGTTCGTGGGTTGAGAAATCCTCTGTAGCTAAGGCAGCTTAGATCTCCGGATCCAACCCTCGCTGAAATCATCTGGACCTGATCTCAGCAGTCGGTATCAAGTGTGTTGTGAACCTGTTAAGGTCTTGTGTTAGCTGTGCAGTATGTGATATAAGAAAATCGAATATTGAGACATATCTTACCTACTGAGCATGGTAAACTCAGCATCATACTCATTCACAGATTTGGTCTACATCGAACCCTGTTGTACGCGGATGAATTGCTGCTCCATGTCAAATCGGACAGTCTCTGGAAAGTACTTCACGTCGAATATGTCGCGAAAAGTTTTCCATTCGATAGGCTGAGTAAGACGGCTTTCTTCCGCCTTCCACCATACTCGGGTGTTGTCAGTGAGTTGCAGCTTCGCAACTCGAACCCAAGCGATCTCTGGCACTTGTGTTGCTGCCAGATCGTCCTCGATACTCTAAGCCCATTCTTCAGCTTCCAAAGGGCTCTCTTTTCCCGAAAATTGCTTTGGATGCAATGCCCGGATTACTTTACTCCGGACGCTTCCGTTTCTGGACGGTTCAGTAATATAGCAGTCTGCTGCTGCTGTCCTTCCAGGAGGCTTCGGATTGCCTCAAGCAGTACCGTCTGCTCATTGATCGGAGAAGCAACGGTAGGCGTAAGCGGTAGAGGTGGTGGTGTGTTGTTGAAGTTGGTGCTGGTATTGTTTGGAGAATCCATAACCTTGAAAGAAAAATAGATTTGGGATAAATTCAAAGTATATGAAATTGTAGGATTCAAGGAATATAAAATATAAAGAATGTTTTTAGTTGCTGATTCTTGTGTTATATTGCTTAGGACTTCATGCAGAATTGACCTGCATGTCTATGCAGAACTGACCTGCATGGGCCGCCAACAAAACCTTTGACGCCCCGCTTCCCGGTGTACGGTAAGGAGACGCGACGGGTCACGCGACGTATTTACTCAGAATTAAATACGCTAAATGTAAATAAGCAATATAAAGTAAAATGTATACAAGAGACATGAATATAAATGAACAACAACTTTTATTTATGTAACAATTCTTTACAGGTACAACTGGAAATGTAATTACAGGAATAGAAATCAATGCCTAAACAATGGCATAATTGAAATAAAAAGTATATACAAGTGCCTACAGCTCTGGGTCGATGGCAAACTGCTCTAAGTCCTCAGTATTGGGCTCGATCTCTAGTAAGTCGGATCCACCTGACAACATTCCAAAGAATGAAGAAAAGGAATGTCGTCAGCGAACAATCGCTCGGTAAGTCCCAAAGAAAGAGAGAAGTAGAATAGACAGAAAAGAGAATATAACTGTATAATGTTATATTTTGTTTTGTTATTGCAGTTGTTTGTAGTTTGGTACAGAATATTCCAGTGTATACGATAGGAGTCTCACTATTTCGGAGACTAAGATATATGGAGCACAAGGAACCGTTAAACTACGGTACAACAACAATAGATATTCAGGTTAGGTATATTAAAGTGACCGTCTCGTGCCACTTCTAACACATCCCGTACCAGTCCACCCCTTTAAAAACCCCGTAATGTCTTTTATATTGATTGTATTATTTTGTTTTATAGATGGTAGACTTGCCGAAACCATGATATCATGTAAACAGAATGGATATAAATAGATAGTCATGTAATCAGAGTATATCCATGGTTCGGTTCAATCGAGTCCTGTTGATATAGATTGAATTCTGGTATAAATGGATTCATATTGTATTGTAGTTATACTTAAATTTAATTCATGTCAGATTTATTTCATATTAGATTGAGAATATGTCTGAGTCAGACACTTTAAAAGAAATTGAAGTCCTGAATTAGTTTTGATGTTACCGGTAACTCTGCACATGGACGGCAGGATTGTGTCTTTTCTAAGACAATTACCGTATTGATAACACCGTTTTTAAGTTGTCTATATTAGATAGGCAAGCACCCATATTCTCCGGCTTCCTGAGGTTCAAGAGAACTGGTCCCGCTTAAATCTATGTTTACTAGGGTCCTTATTGTAAATTAATATAACTTGAGGGGGTTTTATGAAAAATAGTTTTGATATATTTTCAAAATAAACCTCAAGTATTTATTTATCGTCTTTAGGGTTTTCATGGATATATATTTTAAAATATAATGTTTTCTAATGAATAGAACCTAGATTACATTGTATATGGTATTTTAATATAATATTGGAATTGTATTGATTTGTAATGATAGTTTCATGAATTTATGATTCTTTTGATTTAGAAAATATGGAATATATATTGTATACTTAAAGTAGATATTTTGATAGTATTTATATATATATTTAAAAAAATAAAATTTATTTATTAAATAGAAATCACATTTTTCTTAAAAATTACATTAAAATTCCATCGAGATCGAATGCTCCTTGCGGAGGTCTGCATCTCGCTCTACTAGGCCCGAGAATGTGCGATAACCCGCACCATCCCGATCGGGGTTCCCCAAAATGTGTTGTAGAGGCATATTTGCATGGAATTAAGTAATACACTTTTAAAGAAAACGGTTTTTGAATGTTTATGGTATTTAAATGTAAACTCGTATTTTCCCACAAACTAATGTTCCACAAATCATCGTGCTATGTCAAGAATGTATGTTGTGATGAGATTGGTCATTACCTCATGAGTTTTCTAAAGGTATTATGGGTAAAATGAATAAACAATGGCATGTGTAAATATGATGGTATTTTACTGTAAAAATGAAATAGAAATTGCAATACGAATTATTTTGAGATGAAACTTGTTCTAATGTGTTTATTTATATTTGTTAAATATTATAAGAAGATATGCTAATTTATTTTTTAAGAGAAGTTATGTTTTTAAAGAAAAGAGAGTCGGAAGTCGGAATAACTCCGCTTCCACCGAGTCTTGAAAAGAAGATATTTAAGACTAGAAGCTGAGAAGGGTGAAAAGGGACTTACAGATTGAATATAAATAGGAGAGATAGAGAAAGCTAATGGAATCGTCGGAAAGTCGTTTCGTCGCCGGATTCTTCCTGAAACGTTGCCGGAACCTTGCCCTTTGCTAACTCCACTTGTACAACTTGGGACTTGGAAATTTTAGAGAGTTTTTGTATGGGATTTCTGAATGAGGAGGGGTGAAATGTAGTGTGGTATTTATAGGGAAAATTAGGGTTTATGGTAATGAATTTGAGAATTAAAATATTCATTAAAATTTTGGTTTAATAGCGATTTTTAATTCTCTGGATAATTGCAGAGTAAACAAACAACATGGGAGTAGGGGGTAGGCTAAAGGGTGCCAGGGGAAAAAAATCCAAGGCATTACCTACGGATTAGCCCGGCGGTGCCGGCCCCTCTAGTTCATCTCGCTGGTCCAATCCGGTGGCATGGGCTTTGGATTCATGCCATATGTCATGTCGCTTGTTATATCTCAGTGCACGTGTTTGATTACTTTGTGACTTTTCATTTTACGTGTTGTACACGTGCAAACTTTTGAGATTCTAAAAGATTAAAAGAAAAATCAACAAAAAAATAATGTGGCCGAGGGGATTCAATCACAGGGGTTACGTCACAGTAGTGCAAGGCTTTACCAATGAGCTACAAGTGCTTTTTTGTTGTTCAAAAGCAATTCAAATACTTATAGTATACATACGATTGCAAATACTCTATTTGTACATTAACTTTTAATCAAATTTTCTATACACTGAAACAGAGTTGTTACAAAATCACTCGACAGACGTCTGAACTTTATCGAGACAGAAGTATACCCAAAATATGCTCGTACATACAGAGCACAGGCAAACTGTTGGGGTAAAAAATCACACCCCACAGACGAGATCAACAAGTCAAAGTCAAGGCCGAAAAAGTAGGCCCGGGTCCAAGCCTGCATCCAAGTCAAGTGGGCCCAAGCCAAAACCCAAATTCAAGTAGGTGGGCCCAAGCTCAGACCAGTCTAAGCTCAAGCATGGGCGGCCTCGTCTCAAGAAGAGAGAAAGTGCAATAAAATAGATTTAATATGTAATAAGTATGAATGATATAGAAATAATGGATAAAAAGCTAATTTTGTAAAGCCTAAAAGCTAATATGTAAATATGTGAGGGTATTTAAACACAACAAGAAATGACAAGTTTTTTCTCTCCTCACAAAATATTAGGGTTTTGAGTCTCCGTTCTCTCTCTCTTCAAGCTCTTCTTCTTCCTTTCATTTTTCAATTAAATTTTGAGGTTTATCTCTTTTTTTTAAAAAAAAAAAAAGATTTTAGCCATAAACTCATTGAGAGGAGCGAATTCTCCATCAAATCCCCAAAAAAAGTGATTTTTACATCTCTCCTCCCTCCTCAAGATCTAAAGAAGGAAGAGGAAGGAGCCCCATCTCCAAATACCTTATTAGGACAAGATCAAGGCTTGGCAGTTATCTGCTTCATTGTCGGCCAATTTGGGCTGACTGATAGACAGTCTAGAGAAGATATTTGCATTTGCGGTCATTATGGGCCTTTCCTGGTGTAACGCTTTGAATTTTTGTTTAGATAGTTTTTCGATAATCGGTAAAATAATCAGTATTTTCCGTAAAAATTCAAAATAGTTATTTTTTTCAATATAGGCCTAATTATGCAAAAGTTAGATAAGATAATGCTAGAAATTAGTCACTAAATTGTCACTCAAAAATTTCTAGTCATTTAAAAAAAAATTCCTTAATTAATTATTTTTAATATTATTTTAAGCTTTTAAATATACATTAAATTAGTGATAAATACAAATTTAAATGGGTAAATTACACACTTAGAAACCATTATAAACTAAAATCTATTGTTAACAAAAATCTTATCAAAACTTTCCAAGATTGTAGCTTCCATGGTTTAAAAATAAATCAAAATGAAATTTAAATGGAATTTTAAATAGAAAATTGATGTGATATGCATTAAATGAGTTTAAAAGATACTTTTTATATGGAATTTTCTACACAATTCTCTCTCACTCTCCCCATCTTGCTCAGGCCGAGCCTCACCTGCAGGCCTTCCCATTTCCCCCTCTTTTTTCCTTCAAAATCCATGCAAAAATCAACAAAAATCCACCGAAATCCACAATTTTCTTCACTAATTCAAACCTAACCCTTATGCTATCCCTTCTCAAGCCCAAATTGGTCTAAGACAAGGAGAAATGATGCATCTTTAGAGGTCAAGTGCAAGCTAGGGTTCAACTTGAGAGATATAAATATAATCTAATGTTCAATTGATAGTTTAAGTATACTAAACTAAAATTTTAAAGTGCTAATTTGGTTATAATTTCTTGTTTAGGAAATTCTATAAAAGGTTTGAAATTTTAATTAGGGTTTGAAGCATTGTAATTGGGTTAAAATTTATGTTGTGGCCATCTAGTAGTTTAAATTGGAAGTTTGTGTTAGTTGTGATCGCTATATCGTTAATCCGCGTTGTTTGCATCAAAATCACTATGTGAATATTTACTAGGTTTTTATAAAAATTAGGAGGTGATTTAATTGCGATATATTGATGATATTTATAGTATCTCCTACGACTTTTAGGGTGTGCGAATGCGTAATTTGGTTTAGTCGGGTTTTAGTTTTGA
Organism: Agapanthus africanus; assembly: GCA_030015575.1. Taxonomy (NCBI): domain Eukaryota; kingdom Viridiplantae; phylum Streptophyta; class Magnoliopsida; order Asparagales; family Amaryllidaceae; genus Agapanthus; species Agapanthus africanus. The sequence goes on from JASDDO010000006.1 coordinate 351,678,833, forward strand.
CGGTTGCCCCGAAACGACGATTTTAGTTAAGCTTTTAGTAGTTTTCGTGTGTGTTCCGCTCGTTTAGTGCACGTTGTGCCTAACTTGTCAGTGTTAATTCTTTTATTTTGTGATTTGCGTCGTTTCTTGATGTGTAATCTTAAGTTTGTGTTATGCAATTTTAGGATTGGTTGTGGAAATATCGGACGCGGCGCGCAAAAGCAAAGCGGTGGTTGGATCAAATTAGCGAGGCGTCCGGGTGAGTAGATGTATACATTTATGGGGAAATCGTCTGGATGGCGCGAAGCGCCCCATAGTTAGGATCACTTTATTACTCGCAAACTATATGCATAGTTATTTAGTTAACCATCTCATTCATATGCATAGCTTTCTGGTCATATATATATACCTGTGTGATATCACCCCTTACGACACTGACACCATTACCATTGGATCATATTGCACGCGCATTATTCATGTGGCACACACGCCTTTGGTAATTGCCATGCCACGAGCACTGTAGAACCTGCTTAGTTCAGTATCAACACTTGCATCGTATATGATACATTGAATTGCATAGCATATATATACCTCACTTCATCATCACGCTTATATAGATTCTTAGCCATAATCATATTGCATACTTTTGACATCATAAGTATTTATCATATACAACATGTTGGATATGATTTTCTCGAGAATTTTAGTATTGATGAGATTTTTGGATTTTGGGGAAAACCGCAAGAATTTAACAAAAGTTTATTATCATCATTTTTAAAAATAAAGTTGCGGTTTTCTCGTGATGTATGGGTCGTCCACCATGAGTTTTCATATTTTCTGTTGGATTTTGAGACCCGATTCGAGGAGTGGATGAACCGTCTCAGGTATATGGTGGGCCCGGTATGGTACCTCGGGGCAAGAAGATCGAGTTGTAGACGATGAGCCTGGCAGGGGAAGACTACCTACCGGTGATGTCTGGCGCGGTGGATATCCGGAGGATACCGACCGTTGTCGAGAGATTTGATGATATGGGCCGATCCGGACTGACGGAGCCCGATGTATTGAGATATTGACATAGTGAGACATTGAGACAGATATATTTCCATATTTGGTGTCGATGCTTGACACGGTTTTCGGATGATTTGATTGATGGTACCTTGGCTATTGTACAGATGTTTTTTTTAAGTTAAGAATGCAAAGATCATCATATTAAACACTTAAAGATTTCGTATTGATTTTGCATCCATGTGCATACATATTAGTAGCATTGCATCATATTTAGATATGCAAGGTGTGACGCATTGCGTGCATTCTTACGATAGCCTTATTAGATGTTATTTTCTACTCACGAGCTGGTAACTCACCCCCGTTGTGCCACAGTGTCTTGCAGGTCGGACCCGTCAGCCTTGTAGCGGCGGGCTTATCTTATCATTGGCTTCTTTTGCTCAGACTCGTGACATTGCTCTTAGGTGGGTTGCGAGGACACTTTTATCTTTTTGTACTATCTTTGTATCTAGTATTCTCCATCTACCACTTCTTATTTGTATATGTGACCTAGTGACGAGACTGAGAGATTTGTGTATATGTGGTTTCTTTGGGGTCGAGCTCACTTGAGCCGATATTGTGTTTTTCTTATTTTATTTTTTTTGCATTTCTTTATGCTTATTTGCTTGATATTGCATATATATTGCGTGTGGTTGTGATCCGCCTTGGACGAAGAGCTAGCTCCCGCTTGGGAATGCCATTTTGTTATTACAGGTTTATATATCTTGTTGTACCCATTTTGGGGGCTAGTTACAAAGGAGATTCTGCCGAAATTTTCGAATTTTTTTTGATGTTTTTAAAATAAGGATTTATACAACTTAAATAGTTTAGAATCGTTTTTAAAAAAGGTTTTCCTTCACTCTTATTGCTTATGGTTTAGATTTTCTGGGTTTTGGCTGACTTAGGTTACGTTACGCCTTGAGACATCTCGTAATCTATGTGCCAGTCACGTTCCGTACCTTCGGGTTGTGACACCTGGGCTGGTCTAGGACGTCTTGTTGACCCCTGTGGGTTGGCGGCTTTGCCCCCTGCTGCATGTGATTTGGTGGAGAAGTCTCTCTGCCAGCGGTCTTGATTGTATATACAACATAAGTCACATCAGAAGCTGAGATTGTTTTTCCGGAAGTTTAACATAAATTAGTTTAAAATCATTTCGGACATAACTTGAAAACTTGAGAAATTTTAGTTTAACGTCGTTTCGGACGTGAACTTATGGAGCGGATATGTGAAATGGTTCTTTGTTGGCATCTGAACAGGTAGAAGTGATGAACGGCGAACGGATCCTGATCGTCATCCAATACTTGCGACTAACAAGCATTTGAAGTTCCATCATTATTGATTATTGTTGATAGTTGATGATCTGAATGAAGAAGCACGGTTCCGTATAAACAACAATGTGTGTCTTGACTGAGTTCGCTTGATTCGAGAGATGGGAGAAGAGATAGGTCCCATCGGGCGTACCAGAATCTGTAGAGTGTTTTTTGTCATTCTATTGAGATAAGAATGCGTTGGCTTGTCAGGCATATACAGATTCCCCTTGTCCTGAGTAGGCAGGGGTTTTTTGATCGTGGGAATCCAGATCTCCAGCAGCCGTTGACAAAACTGTTGTTAATTACCCCTCACTCTGAAGCGAGAGAACCTCCGATTAATGGGTTGTACAAATCATACTAACTCAATATGCAACATGCGCGTGTTATGTTTTAAGGATGCTTTGGACGTATCGGGGGTCTCGCAGAGTTGACGGGGTCTCGTGTGTCATATATTTTTCTAACGGGAGAAGTGTTTTAAGCGTGTTGTGAGCACCCAAAAAAGGGAAAAGACGAGGAAGGATTGGCGCATGCATGCGCCAACGGTGGATTGGCGCATATGGATTGGCGCATGCATGCGCCATGGGCCAACGGGGGATTGGCGCCGGCGTCAGCAGGAAATTTAGGCTTCGGGTTATGAAACTTGAGTTCCTCGAGCTGGAGCTCTTATGGGGTTCCCCAAGATAAAACCCAAAAAGGGGTTCCCTGCGATGGGGTTACCCTTAAACTTCTTCTATTTGGCCTACAAATGTTTTCCTGAATTTTCAAATCATCAGTTTTTTTAATCTTGAATGGTGAATAGGTTTTTTTCTCTCTCTTTTCCAAGCCTCGATCTTGTCCCAATAGGGTTTTTGGAGATGAGACTCCTTCCTCCTTCCTCTTTGGATCTTGAAGAGGAAGGAGGAATGTAAAAATCACATCTTTTTGGAATTTGATGGAAGATTCGCATTTCTCTTAATGGGTTTATGGTTAAAATCTATTTTGGTTTTGAAAAAGAGATGTTAAGCTCTATATTTAATTGAAAAATGAGAGGTGGAAGAACTTGAAGAGAGAGAGAAGGGAGTCTCAAAACCCTAATATTTTGTGTGGAGAGAAAAATCTTGTCATTTCATCATCTTGTTGGGTTTAAATACCCTTATATATTTGCATATTAGTACTTGGACTTTACAAAATTGGTTTTTTTGCCAATTATTTCTAAATCATTCATGCTTATTACATATTAAATCATTCATACTTATTACATATTAAATCTATTTTATTGCACTTTCTCTCTTCTTAAGACAGGGCCGGCCCCCATGCTTGAGTTTGGACTGGTCTGGGCTTGGGCCCACCTGTTTTGACTTGGGTTTAGGTATAGGTCCACTTGAATTGGATTCAGGTTTGGGCATGATCCCCTTTTTAGGCGTTGATTTTGATTGCTTGACTTGTTGACCTCGACCGTGGGTTGTAATTTTTGACCCCCAACACAGACATCTGATGCTGAGACTGCCAAACGTTTGATCTGTAGATGACATCAAATCTTCATGTAGCCTCGTGATAATTCCGGATTTTCGAGTAGGAAATTTCAAAAGATCGAATGTGAGGCTAACAATGTGTTGTTGAATAAACCGGTAGAATGATACATCTGCAACAACGAGAGACCACCACGTGTATGGAGAATCTACGAGAAGCTTCATAAATATACCGCCAAATCCACAGCCCATTAGCTGCAATGAATAGATAAAAACAATATAGCAATATCTTCTCAGAAATTAAGCCAAGTTTAAATTTTGGTGTACTTTTATTCACATTAATAGGAATGAAGAAATAATTTTTCTAATTAAGAGGATGGTTCAACTGAATTGAAATATAACGATGTTTTTCATATATTTACCAACTAATCATAATAAATAATATCGACTCAATCCCATTAAACCATAGAATAAAGTAGAATGGGTGCTTCATTTTCTAGAACACCAGAATGAGGCTGCATGTTTTGTTCTGCATTTTCCAAGTTGTAATCTCTCACTGCTATACAATATATTGTATCATACATCTTTACTAAATGATTTACTTGTTCATTGTGATACTTCTTGTGCGGAGAAATTCAATTTTATCTAACTCCTCCTTTTACGGAACAAAACAAATAGTTTACATTCGAATGAATTGGCAAATAACCCGAAAACCCTGTCTTTATAAACGGAGAGAAAGTGGGCAAACCTGCTTGGGAATCGGGTACAGCTCTCCATATCAATTGAGCCAGGCCCAGTTCCTTCTGTGATTCTCATCGTTAAAAAAAAGTTCTCAAAAGACAATCGGCACAATCTTGTATCCTAATATTAAATTAGGCATGGTCTCTCCCTACCTCTCTATTGCATGACCCATTGATTCCAATTACCACATAAAGAAGGTTATAAATCCCCAAATTCCGAATCATTCAAACACTTCTCTGTCTTCTTTTTCTCGCTAATCGCAAAACCGAGTAGCCAAGAGTTCATTAATTGCGAGTCATCCTGGTCGTAGATCCCAATTCTAAAAACCTTTTGAACCTTGCGGCTTCACCTCAAGATTAAATTTTTTACTCTTTTTAGGTTTCATGTTAATTCAAAATAGTTGAAATTTTAGATTTTTCTGTAACAATCATATTTATCTAATTGTTGCTAAAGTGAATTGTATTGGCTGTTGCAATGTATTATGTCGGAATTTTGCAAATTTATGGTAAGAGATTTGCAGTTATTAAGAATAGATAGGTAAGCTAGGGCTATATGCAATTTTTATGTGTTTAAATGCACGAATTATTGGTTAGATCGCTTTTAATATTTGAATATTCATGGCATTGGTTTTAGGTTTAGATTGGATATATTTTTAGTGTTTTAATTTAGGTTATTGGAAATGGTCCACAATTTATAACTAAAAGATTATCGGGAACTGAAAAAAAAGGATTTTTTGTATCTTGCAGCCAAAAGTTTGTTATCACAAACGTAATACATCTTTCTATTGAGATTTTTGAGGTTCATATTAGATGTGATTTCTAAAATAATTTTATTCAGGTGAGATAACCCCACCCCACCCCACCCTAACCTACACATGAAATGAGGAAGAAAAACATTCTATCGATTGGAGGCATAGCCTCGATATTATGACATCCTTATATAACATTCAAATGTTTTTGACCAACACTAATTTCCATTGAGCTTTATATATTACCTTGACAACAACTTATGGACCAAAACAAGAATGGAGGAAGAAAACTAAAAGAAAGATAAAAGAAAATTTCGGGGAAAATTAGGAAATAAAATTTTATTCAAATACGGGAATGTACAAAAGGAACCGAGTATTAAATCATACCCCTTTAAAAAAAATTCATCCTCGAATGTGGAAAATTAAAAAAACAAGCTATTCAAACAGATATGGAAAATGCTAACGGATATCCTTCTCGCGTTCCTAAGTATACTCTTCTCGAGAACGACCATCCCAAAAAACTCGAACTAAAAGAATGACCTTCTTCTTTAGCATCTTCTCCCTGCAATCGAGAATGGCGGTAGGCTTCTCCTCATACGAAAATTCGATGCCCAAAATTAACTCTGAATGGTCCAGAATGTGGCTACCATCTCGAATATAGCGGCGCAACTGAGACACATGGAATGTATTGTGTATACTGGCCAACGATGGAAGTAAGGCTAAGCGATATGCCATCTCTCCTACCCGCTCTAACATTACGAAGGGTTCGATAAATCGGGAACTGAGTTTCCCTCGACTACCAAACCTAATCACTCCCCGAATAGATAAAATCTTCATAAATACGTGATCGCCAACTCCAAACTCCAACGATCTTTTACTGGTATCTTCCCAACTCTTCTGTCGGTCCTGAGCATTTTTGATGCGCTGCCTAATCATATGAACTTTGCTGACTGTTTGGATTATAAGCTCGGGCCCCAGTAATCTTCGCTCACCCATATCGTCCCAACAAAAAGGCGATCAACACTTCCGTCCATAAAGAGCTTCGAACAGGGCTATTTAGATGTTAGCCTGAAAGTTATTGTTATAAGAGAACTCCACTAAATAAAGGCGATCCTCCCAAGAACTCTGAAAATCCAACATTCATGCCCTCAACATATCCTCGAGAGTTTGGATGGTGCGCTCGGATTGCCCGTCCGTTTGAGAACATGTAGTGCTGAACTTGAAACGAGTGCCCAAACTCTCCTGCGGGTTCTTCCAAAAGTGAGAGATGGATCTGGTGTCTCGATCAGACACGATACCGACGGGTACTCCATACAGCCTCACTATCTCCTGCATATACTTCTCTGTAAGGTACTCAATCAATTGTCCTACTCGGAAAAGGATGAAATGAGCCGTTTTTATAAGACGATCGACTATTACCCAGATTGCATTATTGCCCCTTGGACTTCGTGGTAGTGCCATAACAAAATCCATGGTGATATGATCTCATTTCCACTCGAGTATTGGAAGCGGTTGCAACATCCTGGCTACTCTCTGATGTTCCGCTTTCACCTGCTGGCATACGAGACACTTGGAGACAAAACGAGCGATCTCTTTCTTCATTCTGTCCCACCAAAAATGCTGCCTCAAATCTCTGTACATTTTGGTGCCTCCCGAATGCACCGAATAAGCTGAACTGTGCACTTCTGCTAGAACTTTCTTTCGAATATCACCCTTCGGTACACATAGTTGACTGCCGAACCTCAAAGAACCATATTCGTGGATCACCAAATCTGTCATCAATCCATCCTCAACTAGTCCCCTGAGCTTTTGTAACTGACTATCCCCACCCTATGTAGCTTTAATGCAATCCACAAGCGACGACTGCACCTACAACTGCTAAAGCTGTCCAGGTGTGCCTGGCGTAACTACCTTCGGTTCGAGTCCATGAAGATCTTCAAGAATTCCCCTCAGACATGTCCACATTATAGTCGATGGCCTACGACTGAGAGTATCCGGCACAACGTTTACCTTTTCCTGGTAATACTGCAGATCCAGATTGTAATCCGCCATCAATTCTAACCACCTGCGCTGCCTCATGTTTAGCTCCTTCTAAGTGAACACGTACATTAGGCTTTTGTGGTCCGTGTACGCTTTCACCTTCTCTCCTGACAAATATTGTCTCCAAATTTTCAATGCGAAGACAATTGCAGCCAATTCTAAGTCATGTGTCCGGTAGTTCTTGTCGTGGGTCTTTAGCTGAAGAGAGGCGTAAGCCACTACTCGACCATGCTGCATTAAAACACAGCCCAAACCCTTTCCAAAAGTATCACTGTGAATCACCAAACCTCCAGAGCTATCCGACCCAATCAGAATTGGAGTCGTGGTCAGCTTCTGCTTCATTAGCTCGAACGCCTGAGTGCACTCTTCCGACCAGACATAAAGTACCTCCTTTCGCGTAAGTCTCGTTAACGGCTCTGCCACTCTGGCGAAATCCTGAACGAATCTACAATACTATCTAGCAAGTCCTAGAAAACTCCTGATCTCAGCCACAGACTTCGGTGTCGGCCAGTCTCTGATAGCTTCTATCTTCGCCGGATCTACTGAAATGCCTTCACCTGAAATGATATGTCTCAGAAACTGCACCTTGTCGAGCCAAAACTCGCATTTTCTTAGTTTGGCATAGAGTTTCTCCTTCCTCAAAATCTTCAATACTATGCACAGGTGCTCGGCATGTTCCTCCCGGTTCCTGGAGTAGACTAATATGTTATCGATAAACGCCATGACAAACTTAACTGTGGGTTATGGATCCACCAAGCTTCTGCTGTGCGATTCTGATAGGAACCTAATGGTATGAAACGTGATATGACAACTTCGAAGAAACGAAAATGTAAGAATGTATTGGGTTCGGAAAGAAACATGCAGGAATAGGCTCGTCAAGAAAGGTACAAGGATGAAGAAATGGAAGGCATGTTTGGAAACTTGGGAACGATATAAGCCAACAAGGAAGATAAAGATTTGGCAATCAAAATAAGAATATGCAGTAGGGTAATACTCAATCGAGAAGGTAGAACTCGAAATCAGTCAAGCAGAGTACCACATTTGTAACTATACTGCAGTTCATAGTTACAACTACATAACGCTACCAAATTACCTAAAACTCTACCGGAGAAGGTCAAAATATATAACATTACACACTATAGGAATCCGATTCAAGAAAGAATTCCTAATCAAGAAACAAGGTTACAATCTAGACCGATTTGGCTACTTAAATTGTCAAGTCCTGGTCGAAAACTGTAATCTCAATCTAAACCTGGCTAACGGATTCAGTCGATATAACACTTGTTACCTAGCTAGGCAATATAGTTCATAAGGTCTCCTTAAGAAAGAAAATGATCTTGTTTTCCTTATAAAAAATTCATCAATTGTTTATATGCATCACTTAATCAAGAATTTTCTTTTGGATAAATATGCTAGTAAGAAGAATATGTTCGGTATTTATATGGTCTGTATCAAGATTTTATTGGTCATGAGCGATATACCGGTCATATTTTCATAGACACAAGAAGGTGGTATGCTGAATGGCCAGTTAAATGTTTGTAAGCATGTGGATGCTTTCTTTTTTTGTGCAAGATTTGTAACAAGTGGTCCCTTTTACCACTTCAAAGGGCATTAATTTAAGTACCTAATAAATATTTATTGAATAGAGCTGGGCATGCATTGCTTTTGTCAAATAGCTAGCTAGCTCTCTTAATTTGCCTTTCTGTTGGAATTCATATTTTCATTATTTTACTGAGATATAAATTGACAGAGAAGCTCTCTTTGCCTTTCTCCAGAATGCATATACAAATTCATCCCATAAAGTGAAGTTAATGATTTTTTTTGCGGGAAATGAGAAGTGTGCATGAGAAGCTCTACTCCAAAAAGATCAATATTATTTTACATCAATCAATTGTTTACATAATACGTTTCTTACGAAAAGATTAACCAACCAGTGTTTAGGAGAGTTTCTTTCTAGTGAACATGTAATACACTACTAAAATAGGGGTTGCCCCTACGGATATTGAAATCCGTAAGGACAGATTTATTTTGGCCCTACGGCCTGACAGTTGCCCCTACGGTCCAAGACATTTAATTTAAAAATATTAAATCTTAATTTGTTGTTTGCCCCCACGGAGCCGCAAACCAAGAACCTACGGACTAATCCGTAGGGGCATCTGAATATGGATTTAATAGAAATTAAAGGCACATAATTTCCCTACGCGCTGATTATCTCCTCTCTCTCGCTCGAGCGTGCGAAACTCCCAAATCCCCTTTTCTCGTCGCCGATTTCGCCGATCTCGTCGCCGTTCTCTCTCTCTCGTTCCCGATCTCGTCGTCATTTTTCCTCCACCGAACAGGTAAGTAATTAAATCTTCAATTAAAGAAATTTTTGATTATTTTAGGGCGCTAGGGTTCAGGGTTTGGCGATGAGGGTTAAGGTTAGGCATCGGTTGGGGTTAGGGTTGCGGTTGGGGCTGCGGCTGGGGTTGCGGTTGGGGTTCGGTTAGGGTTGCGGTTGGGGTTGTGGTTAGGGTTAGGGTTGGGGTTCGGCTGGGGCTAGGGCTGGGGCTGGGGTTAGGGTTAGGGTTAGGGTTGGGGTGGGTTTGGCTGGGGCTGGGGCTAGGTCTGGAGTTAGGGTTAGGGTTGCGGTTGGGGATTAGTGCTGAAGTGATGAAGGATTAGTGCTGTTTATATTGAAGATGAAGGCTCTTTTGATTTTTGTTGTTTAGAGCTGGAAAGGGTTTTGGTTCTTTAATTAGCAACAGGTTTTCTCTACTGTTTGCAGCATCATTTGTGAACGCGTTTTTGTTGTTGTTGTATTCAATCAATGAGTTTAGGTGAGGATACGGTGAGCATGTGGGCTGTTCTCAGTACTGTCTCAGATATTGATGCTACTTGTATAGGGGGGAAATCCATCAAAGGGCTATCTAAGGGCTTGCAACATGCAAGCCTTATATAGTAGTTCTTCTCATCTGCCATTGCTTTCAAATTGTTTGATGTTCAAAATGCTTCTGTCAAAAAAATATTTATTCATCTCTCTGAACAAGTAAGTCGTACTAAATTAGTAAAGAACGGATTCAAGGAACGCATCAAGACGGGTCAAATAGACAAACCACCCACTTGGATCTCGTGATTCACTTTAGGGAGGTGAATCTTCAGCACTAATCCTTCATCACAAAAACCCAAAATATGCATCTTAGTTCTTTAATGCTCAATTCTTCATATATCTTATTCTCAAGTTGCAACTTGCAAGTAACTAAGCAAGTATTATTTCATAAGTTTAAAATCATGTTATATCAGTTACTTTATATTTTATTTAAATACTTCGTATAGTCTATGTGACGAGAACATTCAATCGTATAATAACCGATAGAAGCTTTACCCCCGACAGCCGAAACACACACATACAACAAGAATACACAACAAACGCATCATTAGAGAGCGATTCAAGATATTCAAGTTAAAACCAATATATGATACTCGATGATAATATGAAACTTTCATATTCTCATCGATACTCATATATGAAACTAAAAGCGCCACTTAGTCCCCGTCTATCGGTTAACATACGTTCGATGTTCGTCGTTACATAGAACTATACGAAGGTTGTTAAATATCGGACGTGTAAGTCGACGTTAGACATCCCACGAGTTGCGGGGAGGCGGAATAGGTAAAACAATCATTTTGTTTAAAACAAATATCGACTAACTTACGGATCTTTGCCAAACCCTAACTAACATCATAGGAGGGATTAGCTACTATGAAAGAAGATTATACCTAATGAACCAAGTCTTTCTTGTTCTCATTGACCACCTCCTCATCGGCCTCTCTTTGTGATAGAAGATCCACCCGAGAGCTACTACTCCAAGCTTGACCTCTAACTTGAGATAACTAGGTTACTAAAAGTGCTAATCAAAGCAACCTAGAGGATATAGAATAGGATTAGGGATCAATTAGTCTTGCTAACCCTTGATCTCAACACATGAGTGGTTAGGGTTAGGGTTTGAAGAAAGAGAGCTTGAGGAGAGAGAATGTGATAATAATTATCAAATGGAATTAACTCATTTGTGTATATATATGAAGCATAAGATATTTTGCACAAAAATCTCTTTGCACAAATATCTTCATGCTTCATTTAATACATAATGAATCATCAAGTGAGTCAAAAAACATTTAATGCATCATTAACTCTCTTGATGAATCATCTCCATGAGTCACAAAACCATTTAATGCATATAACACCTAAGCTCTCTTTGTCATCAACCTTCTAGAAGCTTCTCGACAATTTACGAGAACGCCCCTCCTATTCGTGAAAACACGGAAATACTGAGACTGTATAAATTCAATAATCCATTACTAGAATCTGGATTAAACTAAAGCCTGATAGTAAAAACTGCCCGAACATCGTACGTGCATAAAAACACGTATGTGTCCGAACCCTGTCGTAAAACCATACGACCTCTATATCGTTTCGCCCGAAGTAGGGAAACTCTCTGTGTGGGATTCTAAAGACTCGACTACGCCGCTGGCAGTGGGTTTAACCACAGACCGCAAGCGGCACTAGCTGTACGTAACGGTCCCCATGTAGATGTCGATAAGAAGGCCGATGAGGAAACCCATCCGAACTCCTACTGAGCCTGATGTGACAATCTCCGTACAGTCCGGTCTGTTCGTCTAGGACTATCGCATATCGGGCCTAGGGGGCGGCAAGCGTCAGTCCCCTAAAAGCGGTATAAGTCATGTCGGAGCGAAGCCCATTACACCTTGAGAAACTACTGGAAATCCTACCAGTAAATCTCGCTTGCCCTGACCAGGGACTTTGCGTAATGGCTCTCCAGACACAGCGCGATATCAACTCCCAATACCGGGAGAGACGAATCCTGTCTAACCGCCACTGCCTCCAAGTGCTTCGAGACTGCACCCAACTGCTACCTGTTTGCACGACTCTTTTGAGCCATGGTAGGGTAGCAATCTAAGAACAGTGGGAACACACTCGAGGCGAAGCAGCAGTGTCAAGTCTGCGGACTATGCTGTACTCATGTCACCTAGGAACTGTTAACTGACGACGGGTATAATACCAACCAACAGTTCCCTGGGAGTCCTGTCTGGTGTACCCGTAACCCAACGAGCACCTGTATACTATCTCCAGTACGACGTACTGATGGCTGTGGGACAGACCATCTCCCCAACTGGGATGAGACGCGTACACACTAGTTTATTCCGGAGTATCGATGCCCTGTCTCGATAATCCTACGACTAGGGATCTGAAAAAGTATGTGCTTGTAGACTACCCAGCCCCCACTATTGTGACTGCCATCACAACGCTGGTAGTCAAGAAAGATCCTAAGGGCTCTATCATTACGTACACACATATTAAGATAGATATAAACCAAGTAGCATACTACCATGTTTAGCAAGATTGTTAATATAACTGTGAATATCCCAAGCTTCCATTAAGTAATATACAAGCTAGTATGATACAATAATGGCCCCTAGGGCATATACACTAACAATCTCCCACTTGCACTAGGGCCATATACTGGCGTATCGAAGACCGATCATCTCGAGTAGCCTCTCGGACTGAATCTGAGGTAAGGCCTTTGTGAATGGATCAGCAGTGTTCTCCTCTGTAGCAACTCTCCGGATCTCGATCTCCCGGCGATCTATGATCTCCCTGATCAGGTGATACCGCCTTAAGATGTGTCTGGACTTCTGATGGGACCTAGGTTCCTTTGCTAAAGCTATAGCTCCGTTGTTGTCGCAATATAACGGTATTGGATCAACAATGGTAGGAACCACCTGAAGTTCTGTTAGGAACTTCTTCATCCAGACCGCTTCTTTTGCGGCATCGCAAGCAGCAATATACTCCGCTTCCATCGTCGAGTCAGCAACAGTGTCCTGCTTAGAACTCTTCCAGCACACCGTCCCTCCATTGAGGGTAAAGACATAACCTGACATGGACTTGGAGTCATCCTTATCACTCTGGAAGCTGGAATCAGCAAAGGCCTCGATCTTGAGGTCTTTTCCGTCGTAAACAAAGAACATCTCCTTAGTCCTTCTCAGGTAATTGAGAATGTTCTTTACTGCTATCCAGTGATTCTCCCCTGGGTCTGACTGATACCTGCTTACCACGCTCAGTGCGTAAGCTACATCTGGTCTGGTGCACAATATCGCATACATTATAGAGCTTACCGCAGAAGCGTAGGGTATAATAGACATGCGATCCCTTTCCAAATCAGTCTTGGGAGACATCTCTTTGGAGAAGGTGATTCCGTGACAAGCCGGTAAACTACCACGCTTAGAATCTTCCATACTGAATCTTTTCAGTATAGTGTTGATATACCTGGACTGCGAAAGTCTCAACATCCTCTTGGATCTATCACGATAGATCCGGATCCCCAGAATGTAAGAGGCATCACCCAGATCTTTCATGGAGAACCTGTGTGACAAGAATCCTATGACAGATTGTAGAATAGGAATGTCATTTCCTATCAATAGAATGTCATCCACGTACAGGACGAGAAGTACGACAGTTCTTGCTACAATTTTACTATATATACATGGTTCATCTGGATTTTTGATAAAGTCCTATTCTTTGACCGTTTCATCAAAACAGATGTTCCAACTCCGCGATACCTGCTTCAGTCCATAAATGGACTTAAGTAACTTGCACACTTTCCCGCTGCTCCCACTCTGATTGAAACCTTCTGGCTGATCCATATAAATGCACTCTTCTAAATTACCATTTAGAAAAGCCGTCTTTACGTCCATCTGCCAGATCTCATAATCATGGAAGGCAGCAATGGCAAGAAGGATCCGAATGGATTTGAGCATAGCCACTGGAGAAAGAGTTTCGTCATAGTCCAAACCAGGTCTTTGACGAAAACCCTTTGCAACAAGTCTAGTATTATAGGTTTCCACCTATCCATCTACACCAATCTTTTTCTTGAAAATCCATTTGCATCATATGGGTTTTACCCCACCTAGAGCAAAGTCCAAAGTCCATACTTTGTTGGTGTACATAGACTCCATTTCGGTCCGCATTGCATTCAGCCATCGTACCGAGTCGCCGCTCTGGATGGCCTGCTGTAAGCTAGTAGGTTCATCATCATCAATGACGCAATCCTCTCTATCCCCATCTATGAGAAAACCGTAGTATCTCTCAGACGGATGAGACGGCCTACTACTCCTGCGGAGGGGTGCGGGAATGTCCTGTTCTTCCTGAACTACTGGTTCTACCAAACTTTCAGTAGTAGTTTGTGGTTCTGGAATTTCTTCCAGTTCTATTGCGCTCCCACTTGTTTCCTTTTCTAAAAAACTGCTGTTTTAGAAAATGGGCATGACGAGAAACAAAAACCTTTTGTTCCTCTGTGTAATAGAAGAAATACCCTTTGGAGATCTTTGGATATCCCACAAACTTACACTGTACTGATCGTGCCTCGAGTTTGTCCGTATGCTGCTTTTTAACAAAAGATGGACATCCCCATATCTTTAGATACTGAAGATAGGGTTTCTTCCCACTCCACATCTGATATGGTGTGGTAGGCACAGTCTTGGTAGGAGCCCTGTTCAAAAGATATGCAGCTGATTCTAGCGCATAACCCCAGAAAGATCGCGGTAACTCAGCATTACTCATCATAGAACGTACCATATCCAATAGGGTTCGATTCCGTCTCTCCGATACACCGTTGTGCTGTGGAGTGTATGGAGGAGTAAGCTGAGAGAGAATTCCTTTCTCTTTTAGGTAACCTAGGAACTCGGCACTTAAATATTCACCACCTCAATCAGATCTCAGTGTCTTGATACTTTTGCCGGTTTGGTTTTCTACTTCATTCTTATATTCTTGGAATTTCTGAAAGGCCTCGGATTTATGTTTCATCAAGAAAATGAATCCGTACCTAGAGTAATTGCCCGTAAAAGTAATGAAATAGGAAAAACCACCTCTTGCATGTGTAGACATTGGACCACATATATCGTTGTGTATGAGTCCTAAGAGCTCGCTCGCTCTTACTCCATGTCCAGTGAATGGAGTTTTTGTCATCTTTCCTTTGAGACATGATTGACAAGTGGCATAAGATTGATATTCGAACGGACCAAATATCCTTCTCTATGTAACTTAGTTAACTTTGTCTCATTGATGTGACCTAGTTTATAATACCATAAGAAAGCCTTATTTATATCTGGAGACTTTTTTTAGTGTGTTCTGGACATTGAAAATCTGTAATTGGTTTAAGACATATATACCATTATCTAGTGTACCGGACCTAATCAAACCATGATTAAGGTGGATATTAACAACATCGCTTACAAACGTGAAATTATAACCTTCTTTTGATAACAACGAAACCGATATGATATTACACGTTAAACTGGGTACACAAAAACAGTTATGCAAAACCAAAATATGTCCACTCGTCAATCCAAGGTGATAATCCCCTACGGACACAGCACCCACGCTAGCTCCGTTAGCAACCTTGAGGGTCATATCACCAACCTTCAGCACTCTACGGTTTCTCAGTGCCTGCAATGAATTGCATATATGAGATCCTGATCCGGTATCCAATACCCAGGAAGTAGAGTTGATTGACAGAAAATTTTTAATTACAAACACACCTGAAGTCAAAGCCACAGCTTGCTTCGGTTCCTGGTTCTTGGCATTCCAAGCTTTGCAATCTTTCTTCCAGTACCCTTTCCTACAACAGTGGAAGCGCTCGTCCTTTGCCACTACTAGCACCGCAACCTTTGCTTTTCCCTTAGCTCCTACCTTACCAACACCACCTCTTGGTTTGGTAGCGGCCTTCTTCTTCCTTCCTTTGGCCCTAGCCTTGGACCCGGAAGAAGAAGCACCGCGAACAAACATAGCGGGTGTTTTCCTTGCCTTCTGCAAGGTGCCCTCTGCACTCCTCAACATGTTAAGGAGTTCTGGAAGTTCAACTTCTTTTCTTTGAATGTTGAAATTCAGAATAAACTGGGCGTAGGTGGAAGGAAGGGACTGAAGAATCAAGTCTGTATAGAGCTCGTTCTCTAAAGTCGTCCGGAGATCCGCGAGCTCTTCTATATAGCCAATCATCTTTAGGACATGTTCTCCGACAGATGATCCGACGGCCAGCCTCGACTGAAACAAGTTTTTTGAGGTCTCGTATATAGCTATACGAGATTACTCTCCATACAGATCCTTTGTATGGAGAAATATGGATTCAAGATCCATATCCTCGTGCCTCCTCTGATGTTCATTATTCATAGAGGCAAGCACGATGCATTTGGCCTTCGCGCAACCTAACTCCCAGGTCTTGTGGATTTCCTTATCCGCAATACTGGATTTTGGACTAGGGACAGCAGGTGCCTTAGCAGTAAGGACATACCCCAATTTGTCATAAGTCAAAGCCATCTTGACATTCCGTAGCCAATCTTTATAGTTTAGCCCTGTCAATATATTTTTTTCTAATAGTAACTTAAGGCCTGTCATGTTCTTGGTCGCTGCAATTAGGAGAGAGAGGGAACACTTTAGCATGATGCTCTTGCAAGTTTAGAGTGGTTTTTAGTTTATCTAAACTGGATGGCTCCCACTGTTTCTCGAATCCCTCCTCAAACCAAAAAGGAAGAACTAGCCAGGACTATTCTCATCGTACAATACTTGCTTAACCGTTCAGCCAGGCCGGTGTCGGTACTTCGAGGGAGGTTTTCCAACGCTTTCACGAAGTTCCTTAATTAAACAACCTCTTTTCTCTGGGGGCGTGGCCCCGCTGACACCTTTCTCAGTACCTACTTGGTTTATAGCATTGATCGTTAAGTGACGAATCTCCTGATGAGTAGCGGATACTCACAGTAGGATCGAGATCCAAATATCATCGTGTGATAAAGCTGAAGGAATCCTACCAAAATTATCACACTCCAAATGGTATGCATCTCTTTGCAAATTTCAGTTTCTTTAGAAATTCCCGATATAAATTTCTGCCCCATACTCTTATGACCTTGGTGTTGGTCAAAATGTCATTAAGTCACATGTCAAGTTCTACCCATCATTATCTTTTTAATTTGAATCCATCCGTACATACCCCTGACGTTGGCCAAATGATAATACGACTGTCCTAAACTAACTCATCTATCTATGCAACAAATGAATACCTAGCAGCTACCAAACACTATGCCTTGGCGTTGGTCAAAATACATAGCTTGAATACTACTGAATACCCAAATGAAATGACGGAGGGCTACGAATGGTTTTGACGAAACCGTGAACGTAGTGAACTTGATATGATCGAAGGAACCTGATAGCTTTTAAATGGAGTGGTTAAAGCTCAGCAATTTAAAAGTATCTTCTGTTTTAAAAATAACCGAGTGGTTTCTTTTAAACTGTTCTAACGATTCAACTTTGGTTTATTTTCTTTGCATTAATATAATGCGTCCCATCATTAACCTATTATTGCAGAAAACAACGAAAATACAACGTCCTTTTATGCCATCCCTATTCGCCACTGGGCCCCGTCATTCACCCGTTAGGTTACTTAACTAACGACAGAGCGGGGGCTGGGCTAGCTCGGGTGTAAAACATAAGTGACGTCTAATAGCTATCATATATAGATATTATATATTCGTCAGACGCAATAATAGGCATTCCAGACCACAGATGAACATATTGGATTTTCTACGAATCCGCATTCCTTTTGAGCCTGCAAAGAAAGACGGATTACACAGTCGCGATGAATAACCAAAACTCCACCCTAGACTCCTACGGGTACGGCAAACTACCCTCCAAGTACCCGAAGTGAAGCGGTCTTCCTCAACAACGTGAGTAGGCCACTAAACACTTCAAAGTACCCAGTAGTTTGTGCACCCCACCTTGGGTCTGTCCTAGGAGCAAAAAAACCAGTAAAATGAAATAATACAACGGTGGATACAACCGCAACCTGGATGTACCCCGTAAAAGAATATTACAACAATTTACAAATTACATTTGAATGAAAGAAGCGCTCGTCTCACATCCCCGACTATCCATTTACGACAATCCAACAAGTCCACAAACACAAACAGTAAAAACCATTACAGAAATGTGCAACCCCCTGCTAACCGACATACTAGCAGTTATGGGAGGTTTACGAACACATTAAACAAATATAATCAAATTAGCCAAACATCGTAGAATTTCGATCAAGCAAACACAAATGATTCTACTCCAAATACTTCACTGTGCACCTGAAACTTAAGCAGAAACAAAACATCCCAGAAAGAACAAAATTAACACAGAAGAGTTACTGGGGAATTTTGGGCTGACTCGGCCCCAACTCGGCCGCGGATCCACAGCAAATCGCTTGGATCGGCCGCGGATCCGCGATGGTTTGGCCGAGTTAGAATCCCAAATTTCTCCAGTAACCTTATAATTCCCTGCTTGTATTTTTAAGGGTCCCTGAAAAATTTTTAGACCCCGTTTTAAAATCGACAGAAACTATGTGAAAATGATTTTTTTCCGGTTCGTTTCGCGATCGAATTTTTAACGACTTTGCTAACAAGTTAGTTATGGTTTAGTGAGGCTCTGATACCACTGTAAGTCGACGTTAGACACCCCACGAGTTGCGGGGAGGCGGAATAGGTAAAACAATCATTTTGTTTTGAAACAAACATCGACTAACTTACGGATCTTTACCAAACCCTAACTAACAATATCATAGGAGGGATTAGCTACTATGAAAGAAGATTATACCTAATGAACCAAGTCCTTCTTGTTCTCATTGACCACCTCCTCGTCGGCCTCTTCTTTGTGATAGAAAATCCACCCGAGAGCTACTACTCCAAGCTTGACCTCTAACTTGAGGTAACTAAGTTACTAAAAGTGCTAATCAAAACAACCTAGAGGATATAGAATAGGATTAGGGATCAATTAGTCTTGCTAACCCTTGATCTCAACACATGAGAGGTTAGGGTTAGGGTTTGAAGAGAGAGAGCTTGAGGAGAGAGAATGTGATAATAATTATCAAATGGAATTAACTCATTTGTATATATATATGAAGCATAAGATATTTTGCACAAAAATCTCTTTGCACAAATATCTTCATGCTTCATTTAATACATAATGAATCACGAAGTGAGTCAAAAAACATTTAATGCATCATTAACTCTCTTGATAAATCATCTCCATGAGTCACAAAACCATTTAATGCATATAACACCTAAGCTCTCCATGTCATCAACCTTCTAGAAGCTTCTCGACAATTTACGAGAACGCCCCTCCTTTCCGTGAAAACACGGAAATACTGAGACTGTATAAATCCAATAATCCATTACTAGAATCTGGCTTAAACTAAAACCCGCTAGTAAAAACTGCCCGAACATCGTACGTGCGTAAAATCACGTATGTGTCCGAATCCTGTCGTAAAACCATACGACCTCTATATCGTTTCGCCCGAAGTAGGGAAACTCTCTATGTGGGACTCTAAAGACTCAACTACTATGCTGGCAGTGGGTTTAACCACAGACCGCAAGCGGCACTAGCTGTACGTAACGGTCCCCAGGTAGATGTCGATAAGAAGGCCGATGAGGAAACCCATCCGAACTCCTACTGAGCCTGATGTGACAATCTCCGTACAGTCCGGTCTGTTCGTCTAGGACTATCGCATATCGGGCCTAGGGGGCGGCAAGCGTCAGTCCCCTAAAAGTGGTATAAGTCGTGTCGGAGCGAAGCCCATTACACCTTGAGAAACTACTGGAAATCCTACCAGTAAATCTCGCTTGCCCTGGCCAGGGACTTTGCGTAATGGCTCTCCAGACACAGCGCGATATCAACTCCCAATACCGGGAGAGACGAATCCTGTCTAACCGCCACTGCCTCCAAGTGCTTCGAGACTGCACCCAACTGCTACCTGTTTGCATGACTCCTTTGAGCCGTGGTACGGTAGCAATCTAAGAACAGTGGGAACACACTCGAGGCGAAGCAGCAGTGTCAAGTCTGCGGACTATGCTGTACTCATGTCACCTGGAAACTGTTAACTGACGACGGGTATAATACCAACCAACAGTTCCCTGCGAGTCCTGTCCGGTGTATCCGTAACCCAACGAGCACCTGTATACTATCTCCAGTACGACGTACTGATGGCTGTGGGACAGACCATCTCCCCAACTGGGATGAGAAGCGTACACACCAGTCTACTCCGGAGTATCGATGCCCTGTCTCGATAATCCTACGACTAGAGACCTGAAAAAGAATGTGCTTGTAGACTACCCAGCCCCCACTAGTGTGACTGCTATCACAACGCTGGTAGTCAAGCAAGATCCTAAAGGCTCTATCAATACGTATACACATATTAAGATAGATATAAACCAAGTAGCATACTACCATGTTTAGCAAGACTGTTAATATAACTGTGAATATCCCAAGCTTCCATTAAGTAATATACAAGCTAGTATGATACAATAATGGCCCCTAGGGCATATACACTAACAGGACGGTATAGCTCGATACTAACAACCATCGTATAGTCTATGTGACGAGAAGATTCAATCGTATGATAACCGATAGATTTGTCCCGTGTGGACAAGTTAAGAATGTATAAAGCAAACACCTTCATTTACTTATGTTTTCATCCGTTTCGAGATATTTCGTCGGTAACTTTCCGCTGGTTCTCTGTGTACAAAGATAGATTAGATGTTTATTTCAACGTTGTTTCACAGCTTTGAAATGATTATATATTCTATTACAGTGTACTCGGAGAACAGCGGGTAGGTGCTGCCGAAATTTACTCGAAACGGTTGAAAACACAAGCGAATGGGTGTTCAGTCTATACATTCTTAATGGGATAGAAGCCTTACCCCCCGACAGTCCAAACACACACATAAAACAAGAATACACAACAAACACATCATTAGAGAGCGATTCAAGATGTTAAAGTTAAAACCAATATATGATACTCGATGATAATATGAAACTTTCATATTCTCATCGATACTCATATATGAAACTAGAAACGCCACTTAGACCCCGTCTATCGGTTAGCATACGTTCGATGTTCGTCGTGATATAGATCTATACGAAGGTTGTTAAATATCGGACGGTATAGCTCAATACTAACAACCGTCGTATAGTCTATGTGACGAGAAGATTCAATCGTATGATAACCGATAGATTTGTCCCGTGTGGACAAGTTAGGAATGTATAAAGCAAACACCTTCATTCACTTGTGTTTTCATCCGTTTCGAGATATTTCGTCGGTACCTTTCCGCTGGTTCTCCGTGTACAAAGATAGATTAGATGTTCATTTCAACGTTGTTTCACAGCTTTGAAATGATTATCTATTCTATTACAGTGTACTCGGAGAACAGCGGGGAGGTACTGCCGAAATTTACTCGAAACGGTTGAAAGCACAAGCGAATGGGTGTTCGCTCTATACATTCTTAATGGGATAGAAGCCTTACCCCCGACAGCCGAAACACACACATACAACAAAAATACACAACAAACGCATCATTAGAGAGTGATTAAAGATGTTCAAGTCAAAACCAATATATGATACTCGATGATAATATGAAACTTTCATATTCTCATCGATACTCATATATGAAACTAAAAGCGCCACTTAGTCCCCGTCTATCGGTTAACATACGTTCGATAATTTATTCTTTTCAATGACAAACGCACACACAAAGTATATACACGGATTTTCTCCTTTGTCAGTAACTATCCAGTTCTTAGATTTCTCAATATAGTCACCATAACCTACAATTTATATGTTATACAGTCTAACATGGTCCATGAGTACGTCAGAGTTAAGGACTGGATGTATGTGGATTGGCAACAACGTATGCAACCTAAGTTTGTCATGGGAGTTGCTGCTTTTATTGAATTTGCACGCGCACATAATAAGATCGTGATAGAGAAGATTCTCTGCCCGTGCGATAGATGTGGCAATAAGTACTGGCAGAAGGTAGAATTGACAGAGCTTCATATCGTAAAATATGGTTTTACTAGACTTTATACAACTTGGAAATATCACAGGAAAGGAGAAGAACGCAGTAATGCGGCAGAAGAAGAAGGAGAACACGATAATGCGGCAGGAGAAGAAGGAGAAGACGGTAATGCGGCAGAAGAAGAAGACGGTAATTTATTTCCATCAGAAGAAATGGAGGATATGGCAGAGGCTGCCCTAGGTGAATCTATTCGTATCGAAGATGACATTCCTTCCGGTCTAGAACCGCGTGCGGATAAATATGAAAATTTTATGAATGATGCTAGAAAACCAATTTATGAGAATGCAAAGTATTCCACCCTCTTATGGTTCGTCCAACTTTTCCAGATTAAGTGCCTAAATGGATGGAGCAACAAGTCATTCACAATGCTTCTTTCGTTCTTGAAAAATTCTATGCCCCCGGGAAATAACGTGCTCGACAGCTGGTACGGAGCCCAGAAGATGATGTCTGATTTGGGTCTAAAGTGCAAGAAGATTCAAGAATGTCCTAAAAATTGCGTGTTGTACAAGAAAGAGAATTCAGATTTGAAAGAGTGTCCAACATGCGGAGAGGCCAGGTATAAGACGAAAGATTCTGATAAGAAGCCTGATATACCTGTCAAGATAGTACGATACTTTTCCATAACACAGAGCCTACAGAGGCTATTCAGGTGCAAGAAAACAGTCGAGGCAATGATTTGGCATCACCGTGCTCCTCCAAGTGAAGATGGAAAAATGAGCCATCCAAGAGATTCACCGGCATAGAAGGATTTCGATAGGAGGCACGCAATATTCAGTAGCGATCTTCGCAATGTCCGGCTCGTAATGGCTAGTGATGGCTTTTGCCCATTCAACTATATGACTGGAAGTCACAGCACATAGCCCGTTGTAATGATAATTTATAATCTGTCGTCTTGGTTGGCTATGGACCAATCATACTTTATGATGCCTCTTCTTATCGACGGACCAAACTCACCGGGAAACAATATCGACGTCTATCTCCGACCTCTGATCGAGGAGTTAAAATCTTTGTTCATTGATGGTGTAGAGACATACGATGCAAACACAAATACAACTTTCATACTGCGTGCGGCTTTAATGTGAACAATTAATGACTTTCCTGCGTATGGAATGCTATCAGGTTGGTCCGTACATGGTCACAAAACATGTTCTCATTGCCATCAACACACAACATCGAAATTCTTGAATTTTAGCAGGAAGGTTTGTTATTGCGTCCATCGACGTTTCCTACCTCTAGACCACCCCTACAGGTTAGACACTGTTCACTTTAATAGTCATCAGGAGTTTCTTGGACCTCCAGCCCCATTGTCCGGAGAGGACGTGACTGGTCAGTGGGATGATTACAATAATGCGACCTTCGGGATGGATCCGACAAAACAGGTCAAACCACCATTTTTGAACAAGTTAAGCATTTTTTTCGAGCTTCCGTACTGGTCAACAAATTTAGTGCGTCATTGTCTGGACGTCATGCATATAGAGAAGGGAGTATCAGAGCACATACTCAACTTGCTTCTTTGTAAAGACGGGAAATCGAAAGACAACCTGAATGCTCGGATGGATCTACAAGAGTGGGGAATAAGAAGTGAATTTCACCCTAGACCGGTACCGGGTAAACTAGGCAAGTTTGTACTTCCCAATGCCGCTTATCATATGTCACAACCGGAGAAGAAAAGATTCCTGCAGGTGTTGCATGATTTGAAAGTTCCCACAGATTTCTCAGGATCATTCAGCAAAAAAATAAAAATTGTGAAAGGCAAGATCGATGGGTTGAAAAGTCATGATCACCATGTTATCGTGGAGCACCTTCTTCCATTAGCCCTCAGGACTTCTCTCCCCGAATCGGTTGGTCTAGTAATTAACGACCTATGTTATTTTTTCAGAGAGTTTGTGTGCTAAAGCACTGGAGGTTGTGACGTTGGATAAACTAGAAAATTCTATTGCGTTGATACTTTGAAAGTTTGAGCATATTTTCCCACCGTCATTTTTCGATATCATAATACACTTGACGGTTCATCTTGCAACTGAGGCTAAGTTAGCCGGACCGGTACAATATCGATGGATGTATCCCGTCAAGAGGTACGTGGAATTTTTCGTTTCGTGCAATTTTTAAAATTATTGTTGTCCTGTATGCCCGTATTTATTTATTCAACATATTTTCTTTAAGTATCTCTACACTCTTAAAAAGTATATACGCAATAGAAATCGACCAGAGGGTTCTATCATGCAAGGTTATCTTCTTGATGAAGCAACCACATTTTGTTCCCGCTATCTGGACGAGAACATTGAGACGAGACTTAACCGGCCTCGAAGAATTCAAGACGGGCCATATGGTAAAGCTGATTATAAGAGGGTAAACACTATGTTTATCAACAAGATATACCGGTTTATCTTGCTTAATTGCGCATGTCTTGAACAAATTAGAGAGTAAGTTTTTTTTGGATTAATTGTTATATTTGTGTTTGTGTGTGTATGAAATGATATAATATTAATGTCACCCTTATTTTTCGAAAACAGAATTCATTTTAACGAGGTACGTGAGGGAATCCTGATTGGAACGAAGAACGATTGGAAAAATACCATCAGGATAATTTTTGTGATTGGGTCACAGATCATGTAAGTTATTCGAATAACATGTTATTGCTATCAGTTTTAATCTAAACTTATATCGTTATGTATTTGTCATAAAATTTATTTTGTTAGATCCACGATCCGAACTTGTTTGCATCATTTGAGAGTGATTCAAGATGTTTAGCTCAATTTCCTAGTATGGAGGTTGCATATTATAAAAGATTCGGTGTCTTCAGATACAAATTCGAAGTTAAGGACATTGAAACATCTAGAACCACTCAGAATAGTGGAATTGCGACGGTAGGATCGGACGGTGTGATTTATTTCGGGTACTTAAATTGTATACTCGGCATCCACTATCCCGGACGATCATAACCGTTTTATATATTCCAGTGTACTTGGTACGATACGCAAACCGATACGGATAAGTGGAGAAGCAATCTTGAGACTTGGAAAGATGAATATGGATTGACCAGTGTGAACACACTTCGATTTTACGGTCAGGAAGATCCGTTTATCTTTCCGAACCAAGCGTTCCAAGTATACCACTCACAGTGTTTGAAGCATCCAGGATGGAGTGTTGTATGCCGTTGGAAACCCAGTGATGTTTACGATGTCCCAGAATTCAAGGACAACGATGAGGATGAAGAAGAGAGAAGGCTTAGAGTGCTCCGACCATCTGTTTCGAAGGACGGGTTGTTTTTTGCCGATCATGAAGTTACGTGGGTTAGAAATGATATTGATGATGAAATCCAAGTAGATATGTTTAATGCGCCCACGAAACGAAAAAGGTTATCAGTAATGTTATATTATTACTTCACATTTTACGATCTATACATATATAGTCAATACTTGTAATGATTGTCTAATACGTTCACGAACCATTTATCTAGATTTGATGACGATGACGGGAGCAGCTGTTTCCTGATCTAAAATCAGGAAAGCCTATGGAAGAGGCTTCAGAAAAAGGTCACGTGCTCACACGTGACCAGCAGTCACGTGTTGGCACGTGACGCTTAAAATCATCGGCAAGGCAAATTCAGCTTCCCGACTACATCAAAGAAAAGGGGTTCAGAAAGGGTCACGTGCTCCAACGTGACCAGGGTCACGTGTTGGCACGTGACATTTAAAAGCGGCTTCAAAGGCACATCGGTTCCCTGATCAAATCAAGGAAAAGGCTTCAGAAGAGGTCACGTGCTCCCACGTGACCAGGGTCACATGTTGGCACGTGACACTCAAAAGCAGCAGACTCAATTCCCTGATCAAATCAAGAAAAAGGCTCCAGGTGAGGGTCACGTGCTCACACGTGACCAGGGGTCACGTGGTGGCACGTGACGGCTAAGCGGCAGCCAGAAGGCAGAGCGCAAAAAGGAAGAAGAGGTCTCGTTCCAAGGGGGTTACGTGCCCACACGTGACCAAGGGTCACGTGGCCACACGTGACCGGCTTTCAAAGCCTATCTGTTAACAGAATTAAATTCTGAGAAAAGACCTCTCAAATCTTTCCAAAAGAACCGATTGAATTAAAAATTTAAAGATTCTTAAATATGACCTATCTATGGAAAAAGCCTGAACTTGGAAAGATTTCCCCTTAAAATCTAACCGAAATAACAAAGGAGAATCTCTGGATTTAAAATCCAATGGTAATTAAAATTCACATAATAATCCAAAGGTCCAAAACGAATGGTGAATACAAATTAAATCTCTCGATGAAAGATTCACCAAAACTAATTGATTCGGCTGCTCCTCCTATAAATAGGAGCCAAGAGATACACAGAGGGACATACATGCAGAAAGGAATCGATACATAAAAAAAGAGGAGAGCCTTGATATTTTGGAGGAATTTGGATCTTCTGCAAAAGAAAACCCTAGGTAAGAAAGGGAAGGCTTTTTGAAAGGAAAAGAGAATTCAATTCTCAACAGAGTTTAACTCTGATATAAAACAGAAGAACATAGTTCTCTCTTTGGTGCAGGATCTGTAAAATGCACATCTCCTCTTGAGTTGAGAATTTAATTCTCAATGGGTTGAGATCCTGCCATGCAGATCCAAAGCATAGAGAGGGAATGGAAGCTTGAGAATTTAATTCTCACAGAACTATAGGAATTTAATTCCTTTAAAATAAAATTAGGGTTTGACCCTATGTTATGGGAGTTTAATTCCTTCAGAATGAACAGAATCAGGGTTTAACCCTAGTTAAGAACTTAGTTCTGTTAAAATAACAGGAATTTAATTCCCTCAAGAAAGAAGAAATGAGGGTTTAACCCTATTTAAGAATATAATTCTCCAAAAGAAAGTAGGAATTTAATTCCTCTAAAGTTATTGCTAGGGTTTAACCCTATGAAGAATTCAATTCTTAAAAAGATAAACAAATCTTCAAACAGGCAAGGGAATAGGGTCACGTGCTACCACGTGGCCCTTGAAAAGAAACAGAAAAGAGCTTTAGGGCGCCCTCACGTGACCCTTAATAAATAGTCTAACAGATCAAAGCGCAGGCCCCCATCATGTGCCCACACGTGATGGCTTTCAGAATTAAAAGTGTTAAACACTTATCTGTAGAACAAAATAAAGGGAAACAGGGTGCTATCACGTGCTACCACGTGACCCCTTGGCTGAAGCTTTAACGGACAAACACCAGAATTCCCATCACATGACAGAACGTGATGCTCCAAATTATTCAATACTTTTGGCAGAATAAAATGAATTGAGGGCGCTCTCAAGTGCTACCACGTGACCCCTCTTGCCTTAGTGTTTAACACTAAAATTGAAACCTCTATATCCAGTGTTCAACACTGATTTTCTTAGTGTTTAAACACTAATTTGGAAAACATCTATTTACAGTGTTTAACACTGACTTTCTTAGCGTTGAACACCAACCTGGAAAACCCTGTTTCCAGTATTTAATATTGATCTGCCTTAGTGTTAAACACTAATTTGAAATCTCCATTGCCAGTGTTTAACACTGATTTGTTGTAGTGTATAAACACTAATTTGAAAGCCCTGTTGCTGGTGTTTAACACTAACTATCTTTTAGTGTTAAACACTAACTTGTCAATCTCATTCTCAGTGTTCAACACTGATTGATCTTTAGTGTTTAACACTAACTTTAGCCCTATTGGCTAAGTGTCTAGAGGCAAAGCCTCTCCTCTAATGGACCAACAGAGGGCCAATATCCTAAACATGATTGGACTTAGCCCAAGCTGGCCATAAGTCCTCAATTCAAATTTAACTGAGCCAATGGGCTCATAATATAATTAATTGGTCTTGGTTCCAAATTGGGCCAAAGATTATTTAATCTATATCGGTTTAAGGGTACATCTCTTCACTCCTTTGACGCCTGGCGTTGTAATTCCTCAACGTCTTCAAAGAGGTGACGGGTCCCGATGACCACATATTAATACGGACTGTGGGGTCCTTAAACTCATGGACTATGAGGTCCTTAACCTTGACCGGGATGTCTTAAAACTAACGACGGACTGTGGGGTCCTTAAACTCATGGACTATGAGGTCCTTAACCTTGACCGTGATGTCTTAAAACTAACATCGGACTGTGGAGTTCTTAAATCCACGGACTACGACGTCCTTAACCTTGACCGCAACGTCTTAAAACTAACACTGGACCGCAATGTCCTTAAACTACTTATTGACCGCAATGTCACTAAACTAAATAATAGGGCTCCCTTAATTGCTCTATTGTTGGATCTAAACGATCCCGTTAAGTTGATCTTAGTCTGAAAACTAGACTAACGTATCCTTAACAAACGTTTAAGTCGATCTTAGTCTCGAATGAGGCTAACGTATCCTTAAACCCAAAACCCCCAAACCCAAATCTAAGATAATACGGATTTGGACTAGTCCACGCCCTACGGGCGACGACATAACTCAGTCTCCGTATACAATCCACGGGCAACTAAACACAAAATAAACACATGCGACACGAAGTGACCATCTGGAGAAGAAGAAAGTGGTTACCGCGATGCGGTAGCGTAATTAACTGCAGGGGCTTGCGCCTGCAGGGAAGAGCGTCCCCACAATCAAAAACCCCTTAAGCGAGGGGGAATCTGACGAAGTCTGCTACATCGGAATCATCCGTTTAAACCTTCGATACACGGTGCCATAAATCAACTTGGCATCTTCGGAGAGGTGGACGGATAGCACCAATTAGCATCTGCCCCCGAATCACAGGCAAGACGTCCAGTCGCGCCGTCCTTCGGAGGGGAACAGATTCTGGCACGCCCGGTGGGACCTTTTCCTCTTTCCACTCCACACTTCATGTGTCGTGACTCGCGAACCAAACACGGTTCGCTAATGGTTGCCCTTGGGTTACAAGGTACTAAGATTTGGCGTTTTGCTTATTGCAGAAAGCAAAAGGATCAATGGTATCTACTTGTGTGAAGTGTTCCAACTGCAACTGTAACTCACGCTCCGCCTCATCTGGAGGCATAGCCTACGGGCCCCAAGCGGCCTCCTTGTTCACGATGCCGGTGGACCAGGTGACTCAGGCCACTACCGGATTGTTCTTTGGGACTATGCTCCCATCAATGAGTTTCAGCACCTCTGTACCAACACCAGAAGCTCCCAAAAAGTCGGTCTTTGATCGGCTTGCTACTACCACGGCCCCCCTCAACGGGTCGTCCAGCTCCAGCTCCTCGGTCTTCGCCAGACCGGGCCAAAGTTCATGTGGGCCCGTGATGAAGCCTGCAATCCCAGAGAAGGTTGTTCCGAAAAGGATAGCCATCCCTGCTCATAAAGTCGTCAAGGAGGCTTCTCCTGCCAAAAAATCGGTCTTTACGAGATTGAATGTTCCAGCTCCCGCTCCTGCTGCCCAAAGGACATCAGTCTTCAACAGGCTGACACCAGCAGTGACCCCCACCTACACAGGGGCAAGACGAAGCCATCCTCACCGCTGAACCAACGCCGTCTGCTCGACACGCTCGACGTCGCCACTGGCACCGAGTAAGGAAGGCTGGGGGCAACTCCCCCTCTGGGCTAACTCCACCAGCCCCGATGGCAGAAGTTAATGCTGCTGTTTCAACTAGGAACAGCTTTGAGATGCTAAATAGGGTGCGTAGGAATTCTCCTACCGCGGCGCTAAAGAAATCTCCCCATCCACTGAAAAGAGCTATAGAAGTAAAAACAGAACAGCACCAATCTCCTCAACGGCTGTCCTCCCGAATCTATAAAGTCTGGCGGCAGGCCCGAGACTCGATGATCGATCCAAACTTCTCCCGCCAGCACAAGAAGCTGAAAATCCAATAGGAAGCCAGTCACCAGGCTAAGCCACGAAAAGCTGTCTGGGTGCCTACCCCAATGGCCCCCTCAGCTTCCACTGCTCATAAAAGGAGGAGGCCGGAGAAGATCCCAGGGCCTGCAACGAGAGCTAAAAGCGCTGAACCCAGACGCCCTAAGGCTGGGGGCAGGATGGTCCATACTGTATACATGGCGTCGGGGAAGGAAGACAGCCGTGTGTCTACAGGCCATAGACCGCTTACACGGTCGGTGACCAAAGCTCAGGAGCAACAGCAAAAGCTCCAGGAAATGATGAATGCTATGGCCGCACTTACCGGGCCAAAAGAAAACCCAGAAACGTCTTCGGACGAATGCCAGGAGGAAGAAACCGACTCCGAATTCCTTCACCGAATATTAGAGAAGAAGGACAAAGAGGCTGCTGAACAAGCAGCCAACATACAGCGTATGGGCCTCCTCTTCCAAGATATGATAGGAATGATGATCCAACAGGATCCACCCGCTGAGGATCCCCCGATCGTCCTTGAAGACAACAGAGGAGAAACGTCAAATCCACCACCGGCCCTCTCAACGGCCAAGGAGGAGACAATCTCTAAGACTGACTTGGTCGACTATATAGCCCAGCAAATCCGGGTTCATCATGCTACCGAGGCAGCTGGTCAAGTCGTAAAAACGGGACGGCCATATCCAAGCTGGTACGACCAAATCAAGTACCCGCCAGGTTATACAATTCCCAAGTTCCATGTTTACAAGGGGACCGACAATCCCCACCAACATGTCGCCCAGTTCAGGGCCCTTTGCGGTAACACCGGCGGAGATGATAAACTGTTGCTGCGCCAGTTCGTGGGCAGCTTATCAGAAACAGTGTTCGAATGGTATTCGGAACTCCCGAACGATTCTATCAAGACGTTCGCTGAAATGGAGTTGCTATTCACTCAGCGATTCGCAAGCGCCAGCGAACGCACTCCAATAACGGCATTGATTAACGCCAGGGTAAAACCAGGCGAAACTTGGGTCCAGTATGCTATACGATGGCGGAATTTGTGGTCGAAATGCGAGCAACGCATTGAGGAAGCACCCGCAGTGGGCATGTTCGTGGGAACCCTAGACCCTCACGCAACTATCTCCCAGTTTATGATGTTCTTTAAGCCAACCACATTCCAGGCTTTAATCGACAAGTTGGCTCAGATGGACCAGATAGGTCATAGACCACCTCCCCCGAAGCCAGAACCTCGGAATGACAAGGGTAAGGGAAAGGCCACCTTCGTCGCGAATGCTCAGCAGCAACCCAATGGCTCAAAGCTGGCGGATCAGTTGGAAGAAAGACGGCGGTATTATAATGAGAAGATGAAGCATCCCTACTCGTTCCCACGGGACAAGACGAAACGATTATTCGAGCTGGCAGTACGCAATAGACTTATAAACTTGCCAAATCCAAGGCGACCGCCACAACTCGCTGAGGTGAATAACCCCAACTATTGCCCTTACCATCAAACGGTAAGCCATCCGATTGAGGATTGCTTCATTTTCAAAGGATGGATTGAAGATCAATACCTCCAGGGGAAGTTTGCACTGTCCAAAAAGTGGAAGGTGAACCCGCCACAGCCGCATACTCCTAAGAAGACGGACGCACCGGGGGCGACCTGTTCCTTTATTGAAGAAGCTCCATGGGAGGTCGTGCTGTCAACTAAAACCAAAAGAATGCTGAGGGACCTTCATGCATGCCCAGTGGTCGAATGGAAGGACCCGCTTGAACCTCAAATTATCGAAGGGATGTTGAAGCCGCGCCCAACTACAAAGACTCGTGGTGATGGCCCAAATACTCACACCCAACCGTCAAAATCTTCGAAGAAAAAGAAGAGGAAATCCAAAAAGCCCATGAAGCCTGAAGACAAGCGCACGGATTTGCAGAAACAGATTGACGCGCTGGAGGAGTACAATCAAAAGGCACGGACTCCCGTCACACTGCAAGAGTTCCTCAAACACGTCTTTCAGAAGAAAGATGAGGAAGAGAGCTCATCGGATGAATCCGAGGGATATGTGGCGAGTTGTCATGTGATTTCCCACTCGGAAGATTAGAAAACTCCTGGCACCGAGAAACTGGGGGCACACCCTGAGCCAGGACTTGTGTGGCCAACAGATGAAATGATCGACGCCTTTCTAGACGAGATTCGTCTAAAGAGTAAAGCAGATCAGGAGCGTGAGATGGCCGCATCGGAAGGAGCCGAACGCGGGCGACTAAACAAAAGAGTTGAAGTACTCCCGCCAGATCGAAAGGCATCCGAGGCAGACAAGAAGATATTCAAGACGAGGAAAAGGTTTGCCAAAGCCATGTCAATAGGAATGAAGCTACCACCCTCGGAAGAAAACACGCTCAATGGGGCGGAGAGGCACCCTAACTATTGCGCATATCATCGAAAAATTTCACACCCTACGGAGGAGTGCGACGCCTTTAGGATATGGTGGCAGGGATATGTTGCTCATCGGCAACATTTTAAGCGCATGAAACGCAAGACTCGTCGGGAACGAAGAAGTACTTCCGACGGGCATGACAGAACCACTGGCAACTGTTACATGGTTAACGCCAGAGGGTCACAAGTTCTCACCTTTTGGAGCGACTCTGATGAAGAAATGGCTCTGGGCTCTCTCTTTAAAGAATCCGTTTTGGGGAAAGAGGAAGAACCAGAGGCCTGCGAAAACATTCAGCTGCGCAATCGTACGCTCCCGGAAAGGAATCTCGGGCCCGCAAATAGAAAAGATAAGGGAAAGGAAAAGGTCACTGAGGATCACTTTAGATGACCAAGTCATGAAAGAGCTGACTACCAAAAACCCTCCCAGGAAGGGTAAGGTGGACTACAACATCCTGGCACACCTAAGGAAGCTACCTTCTCAACTTAGCATTCTCGATGCCCTCCTATTATCAAAAGAAGCGCGAGATTCACTAATTAAGACGTTACAAGAACCTGAGCAATTCCAAGCCTTCCTCGCCGTGGAAAGGATGAAGGATGAACTGGAGGAAGTGCATACGGCCGACATCACTTTCGGTGACGAAGACCTTCTCCTCGGGACGTGCGACCACAACCGTCCCCTATACGTCTCCGGGTATTGCCACGATATCAAGATAGGAAAAATCCTGGTTGACAATGGATCCTCCGTCAATCTCCTTAATGTTCGGGTGTTGAAAGAAATCTGCATGAGTGTGCAACACCTCGCTCGTGACAAAATTACCATCTCTGGTTTCGACTCCCAGTCGTCACGGACTCTCGGATCCGTGATACTAACATTACGCTTTGGACTACTCGTCACAGACATCAAGTTCCATGTCATTGACGCCAAGACCTGCTACAACGCCTTGCTCGGTCGCCCTTGGTTACACGAGTACAATATCATCTCTTCTACACAACATCAGTGTATGAAGTACTTTAAGGATGGTTTCGAGTATACCGTAACAGGTGAGCTGAACCCATTTTCCGTGAACGAAGTCCACAAATACGAAGATGCGAAATACTTTTTGCCAGATTTCGAGGATACAGAAAGGTGTCGCAAGCCGGAGAATAAAACTAACGCTACCATCCCTGTCTTCGGCAGTGATACTGAGGAGGAAGAAGAGATAGTTTATGCTGGGCCGTCTCAACGCAACAACCCGGGGATGTCCGCCCCCATGTTGGTCTTCGGAAGTGACTCGGAAGATGAGGTTAATACCATATTCTCTAGTCGGTCGTCAATACAAGCATCCCCTGGCGATGATCAAAGTTTGCAAATCACCATGGTGCCGCAGAAACACTACAAGGATCTTGACGCACTTCAAGCTCACAATGTGCAGGACCTGCAAACATTTTACGTCCCTCCCAGGCAAAGGGGTGAGAAGGTAATCCTATTCTACCGATCCTCAGAGTCGAAAGTAGAGAAAGAGATCTGGCATGGTGCGGATGCTACACTCGACAGGCTCCAACCCATCCGTTTGTCCAGATACTACATAAATGGACTAAAGAGGCTATTGAAGCGCCAAAGGGTACCCTTCAAACAGAATGTTCGACAAGCTCGGTTCTACAACAGGATTTGGGATGTCCCTGAGACCCAACGCAAATTGCCCAACGGGAAAATGGGAACACTTGGGCTTGGATACGCGAGAACCGGAAAACAGGAACGGGCCCACAGTAACTACGCCATATATACCTTTGATGAAGAAGAGGACGCCCTGTTGGGAAAGGCCAACCCCTCATCAAAACCAGATCCCGCGATCGAAGTGCCGAGTCCGTCGTTTGAAGAACGAATGGACAAGCTTATCAGGAAAGCAAGTCAAAAAGCTCGGGAAAACCACAACCGCGAGATGGCCATCTACGAGAAGGCCAGGATGCAACGTCTGTTTCAACAGGCTGCAAAAGACAAAGATGCTCATCCCTGTCAACCCGTTGTCCGAAAGGCCCAACGCAGGGGCAGAAATAAATCAAGAAGCGGAAAGAGGAGCCGACAACAACGACGCAGGATTAGAGAGTCACGTGAGCGGGCATTGCGCGGTCCGGATTTGTCCCTCACGAAGAAGATGAGTCGAGCGTATTCCTTCCCTCGAGACAAGACGGAGAAGTTACTCGAGCTCGCTCTAAAACATCAAATGATCGCGCTTCCAGAGTCTAAGCACCCTGAGCGAGCTAGCAAGGCTTCTCATCTGAGCTATTGCTCTTATCACCGAGCCATAGGACATCCTACCGAAGACTGCTTCACCTTCAAGAACTGGGTCGAGGACCAGTACCAACAGGGCAGATTCTCTTTATCCAACGGCTGGAGGGTAACGCCGCCACAAAAGCACGAACCCAAAGCCGCAAAAGCGAGACCAGATCCACCTCAGCCCTGGAAGCGGATTCGCACCTGTTACACGATTACGATATTAAAAGAAGAGCCCGAGAACATGGATGACCTTCCCTGATGCTTTGAGAACAGCAATGATGAGGTGATCTCAGAATTTCCGCCAGCTCCGAAAGAACTGGAAGATGGCATACATACTACTGCAGATAACCTCAAGAAGATTGAGCTGGGATCGGCAGATGATCCGTGACCGACATTCGTCAGCGAGCTGCTATCTGAAGAAAGGGTGGCCGCGTTAAAAAACGTGCTTCTACAGCATAAAAACTGCTTCGAGTGGAACTATTCCGAGATGCCAGGATTAGATCCGGAGATTGCTGTGCATAAATTAGCAATATCCCCAAATATCAAGCCAGTCAAGCAGGCGCCGAGAAGGATGCGACTCGAGCTTGAGATGAGCATCAACGCCGAAGTCAAGAAGCTGATCGATTCTGGATTTATCCAAGAAGTCCAATATCCCGACTGGATCGCCAATATCGTCCCGGTAATGAAGAAAAATGGGACGGTACGCATATGCGTGGATTTCAGGGATCTCAATAAAGCCTGTCTGAAGGACGATTTCCCAGTACCGGTAACCGAACTAATGATAGATAACACGTCCACTCATGAGGTTTTCTCCTTTATGGACGGTTCATCAGGGTACAATCAGATAAAGATGCATCCCGAAGACCAGAAGCACACCGCTTTCCGGACCCCTTTGGGTATATTCTGCTACAGGGTTATGCCCTTTGGTCTAAAGAACGCCGGCGCTACCTATCAAAGGGCCATGACAAAGATCTTCGACGACCTCATACATGACATCGTCGAGTGCTATATTGATGACCTTGTAGTAAAGAGCATGTCATACGAAGAGCATTTAAAGCATCTGGAGACTGTATTTCAACGCCTTCGGCAATATAATTTGAAGATGAATCCCCTCAAATGCGCGTTTGGAGTCTCCTCGGGTAAATTCCTGGGATTCATCATCCGACACCGAGGTATCGAAGTGGATCCATCTAAGATCAAGGCGATCATGGAAATGTCTCCGCCAAGAACCCTCAAACAGTTGCGGTCTTTCCAAGGGAAGCTCGCATACATCCGGCGATTCATCGCCAATCTTTCAGGCAAGTGCCATCCTTACAGCCACCTGATGAAGAAGGGAACTCCATTCGTTTGGGATCACAAATGCCAAGGCGCACTAGACGAGATCAAGCAGTACTTGTAGAACCCTCCGGCGTTGGCTGCGCCGGTCAAGGGAAAACCCCTCATTCTTTATACGACCGCCCTCGAAGGTTCCTTAGACGCATTATGGGCACAAGAGAACGATCAAGGAAAGGAGAGACCACTCTACTACTTAAGTCGAGTTCTGCTCGGGGCAGAAAGCAACTACTCTCCCATTGAAAAACACTGCTTGGCGTTGATCTTCGCGATAACAAAGCTCAGGCACTATGCGTTGGCGCACGAAGTCCGTCTCATTTCGAAGGTGGGCCCTCTTAAATATTTGATGTCAAATGGGCTCTACTCCTGATGGAGTTCTCGATAACGTATCGACCTCTTAAGG
The DNA here is from genome assembly GCA_030015575.1 of Agapanthus africanus. Lineage (NCBI taxonomy): Eukaryota > Viridiplantae > Streptophyta > Magnoliopsida > Asparagales > Amaryllidaceae > Agapanthus > Agapanthus africanus. Next base: position 351,715,289 of record JASDDO010000006.1, read on the forward strand.
CAGTGAAAGGCCAGGCCATTGCCGACTTCCTTGCTAAGCATCCAGTACCTGCCGGTTCTCCTCTGAACTGCGAGCTGCCAGACGAGCATGCATTCGATGCGATCGGCGGCGGTAGTACCCGATGGGAACTCTATTTCGATGGAGCGTCTTCCGTAAAGAAGCGCAAACAGGGTATCCCAATGATCAAATCAGGGGTAGGCCTCATCTTCGTAACTCCACAAGGAGGGATAATGTGCTTCGCCTTCTCCTTAACAGAGCCAAGGACAAACAATGAAGCCGAATACGAAGCTCTGATAGCAGGCCTCGAGATCGCCATCGACATGAGAATTGAAGACCTCCTTATATACGGGGATTCTCAACTGGTCGTTAGTCAAGTAAATGGTGACTACCAAACGTGCAAACCGGAGTTGGTGATGTACGGCGAAAACGTGCAACAACTATTGACCCAAATTCCCTCCTACACTTTGGAAAGCATACCACGCGCGGAAAATAGCAAAGCGGACGCGTTAGCAAAGCTCGCTAAAGAATTGGCTAACGAGAACCTCGATGACATTAAAATCATGGTACAAAGCCGTCGAGTGCTTGTCCTAGCAGAAATATCTCCGGAATCATACGAAGAAAAAGAAGCGACTGAGCAGACGACCCTACAAATAAAAGACCGTGAGAAGGCTGAGGACTGGAGGGAAGTCTTCATAGACTACTTTAAGTCCCACCGAATGCCCGAAGAAGCGTCCTCAAGACATCAGCTCATGAAACGAGCTCTATCTTTCGCTTTCGTCAATAATACTCTGTATAAGAGGTCGTTTGATTCTTTGTGGCTGAGATGTTTAGGACCTGACGAAGCAGAAAGAGTCGTTCAAGAGGTTCATGAAAGAATCTGTGGTTCTCATCAAGCAGGCCCAAAGATGAAGTTAAAAATTAAACGGATGGGTTACTACTGGCCCACGATGATCTAGGACTGCCTCGAATATGCGAAGCAGTGCCACTCATGCCAAATCCATAGGGATTTCATCCACCAGCATCCGAATCCACTACATCCGACGGTGGCTAGCTGGCCATTCGAAATGTGGGAGACTGACATAGTCGGCCCCATCGAACCAGCATCGTCCCGGGGACATCGTTTCATCCTGGCGACAACTGATTACTTCTCCAAATGGGCAGAAGTAGTACCGCTGAGGGAAGTGAAGACGGAGAATATCCTCCACTTCTTCAAGACACACGTCATCTATCGGTTTGGAACTCCATGACGGATTATCTCCGATAACGGGCCAGCCTACAGAAGCCATAAAATTAGCCGCTTCGCGCAGCATCATAATATAGACTGGAGATATTCCTCAGTTTACAATCCGCGAGTTAATGGTCTAGCCGAGGCCTTCAATAAGACCTTGACAAAAATCATGAAAAAGACGGTGTCCCGAAATAAGAAAGACTAGCACGAGAGGCTGCAAGAGGCCCTTTGGGCCTATCGAACTACGTTCAAGATGGTCACGAACACAACGCCGTATGCACCGGTATTCGATACGGAAGCGGTACTCCCCCTCGAAATAGAGCTACCCTCTCTATGGATGGCACTCCACTACGAACTGACGAACGAAGAAAATGCTAGCCTCCGGCTCGAGGAGCTTGATGCTCTTGAAGAAACACGGCTCATAGCGCAACAAAATCTAGAATCTTATAAAGCAAAGATGACGCGCTCATACGAAAGATTGACCCGACCGAGGACATTCCACCAAGGCGAACTCGTACTAGTGGTCAAAAGACCTATGAACCCAATCGCGCCAAGCGGGGAAAATTCGAGCCAAACTATGAAGGCCCGTACATCATAGATAAGGTCTACCAAGGTGGGGCCTATCTACTCATGGGCATGCACGGTGAAAGGCCTTTCAGGCCGATAAACGGCCGCTTCCTAAAGAAATACTACGCTTAATGAGCCACAGCCTAGGTCAATGATAGATGACGACGACTATGTCCGCTCGCTATCTTCCTAAACTCAGACTCTATAAGCAGTAGCCGGCCTTCCCCGAACGGACTGAAACGTCCTTAAACTAACGACGGACCGAAACGTCCTTAAACTAACGACGAACCGAAACGTCCTTAAACTAACGACGGACCGAAATGTCCTTAAACTAATAGCGGACCGAAACGTCCTTAGACTAATACTGCAGCATCCTTAGGCTGACGAGATAAAAAAAATATAATAAATAAAAACGGCATGTCCATAAGAAAAAAGGGCACGGATGAAAACCCGAAAGGGCTCCGTGAGTAAAAACAGCAGGACTACCGGCGAGTGTTCGTGAAAACCCGAAAGGGCGCGGCCTCGTAAAAAAAAGGAGAAAAAGAAAATGAAAAGAATAAAAAAAATGGTATGTCCATAAGCAAAATGGACACGGATGAAAACCCGAAAGGGCTCCGTGAGTAAAAACAGCAGGACTACCGGCGAGTGTTTGTGAAAACCCGAAAGGGCGCAACCTCGTTAAAAGACACTTATAAGGTCCTCTCGACCTTGTAAGGAGAAACCACCCGCGTGAGATCCTTACGACTCACAAAGGAGCAACACACTTAGGAATCCTCACGATTCCTAAGGAGAAATACACTTGCGAGATCCTCACGACTCGTAAGGAGAATTCTCTTATGGGACCCTCACGGCTCATGAGATTTGAAAGTCTTAAGTTACAGAAACCTAAACCTGTTCTTAAGCAGATCCCCCACAACCTTCGATATTGCCCTACAAGCGGCTCAATACTGACCCTTGTATACAATCCACGGACGCAAATAAACATTTCCCCAGCAAAGTCACACCCGTGACTAGGGACATGTCCATATGGTGAACAACCCTTATAATTCCTCTCGACTTATAAGGAGAAAACCTCTTGTAGGATCCTTACGACTTATAGAGGAACATACACTTAGGAATCCTCATGATTCCTAAGGAGAAAATACACCTGCAAGATCCTCATGACTTGTATGGAGAAATACCTTTATGAGACCCTTACGGCTTATGAAGTCAAAAGCCTTGGTCGACAGGACCCTTAACCCTGTTTACTAAGCCACCTTTGTTCGACATTGACAGAGGCAAGTGATGATTCGCTCCTGGCAACATCCCAGTTGCAGCGGTGCTGATGCCGAAATCGGTGTCTAAAATCCAAGCTTGCGGCGAAAAAGCTAGCAAGCCACACATGCATACGAAATAGCCGAAATGATGGGGCGACTTGCAATAAAAAGCAGCAAGTAAAAATGTATGCATGAAAAATAGCCGAAATGATGGGGCAACTCGCAATAAAAAACAGCGAGTGAAAATGAAATAAATAGCCGAAATGATTGGGCACCGCGAAAAATAGCCGAAATGATGGGGCAATCGCGACCTTCGCGATATAAAAGCTGAAATGATAGAGCATCGCAGAAATAAAATAAAATAAAATAAAAAGTTTTAATTTATGCCCTACAGGTGATGTTCCATCACACCCTGTACACAATCCAAGGGCGTAAACAAAAAAGGGATCATACTTCTCCCCCAGGTTTCATCAGAAGAAGAAGCCAAGTCTCGACGGGCCAAAGGAGACCTGGAGATCGTTTCAACACTCGTCTCGTAACAACGGACACAACTCTAAGCTAAGCAGAACAACGGCAACTCCCAGTTCCATAGCTCGATGGTATACATATCGCCAACAGTCAAACCTCCATCCTGTGAAATGCGGGTACAATCAGCAAAATTCCTGGTTACGTGGAACGCGGATAACGTCACTCTTTGACCCCCGGGAAAACGTCCAGAGCGGATCCTGGTCCTCGCAGAGCACGGCAGTGAACCCGTGTGAAGCATCCAGAGCGGAGCCTAGTCCTCGCCAAGCACGGCAGTGAACCCGTGTGAAGCATCTAGTGCAAAATTCCTGGTTACATGGAACGCGGATAACGTCACTCTTTGACCACGTGGAAAATGTCCAGAGCGGATCCTGGTCCTCGCGGAGCACGGCAGTGAACCCGTGTGAAGTATCCAGAGCGGAGCCTAGTCCTAGCCAAGCACGGCAGTGAACCTGTGTGAAGCATCTAGTGCAAAATTCCTGGTTACGTGGAACGCGGATAACGTCACTCTTTGACCCCGTGGAAAACATCCAGAGCGGATCCTGGTCCTCGCGGAACACGGCAGTGAACCCGTGTGAAGCATCCAGAGCGGAGCCTAGTCCTAGCGGAGCACGGCAGTGAACCCGTGTGAAGCATCTAGTGCAAAATTCCTGGTTACGTGGAACGCGGATAACGTCACTCTTTGACCCCGTGGAAAACGTCCAGAGCGGATCCTGGTCCTCGCGGAGCACGGCAGTGAACCCGTGTGAGGCATCCAGAGCGGAGCCTAGTCCTCGCCAAGCACGGCAGTGAACCCGTGTGAAGCATCTAGTGCAAAATTCCTGGTTACGTGGAACGCGGATGACGTCACTCTTTGACCCCGCGGAAAACGCCCAGAGCGGAGCCTGGTCCTCGCCAAGCACGGCAGTGAACCCGTATGAAGCATCCAGAGTAAACACCGGACTGTGGAGTCCTTAAAATCCATGGACTATGATGTCCTTAACCTCGACCGTAATGTCTTAAAACTAACAATCAACCACCTCGATTCCCTACGGATTCTGCCTCGGTTTAAGGGTATATCTCTTCACTCCTTTGATACCTGGCGTTGTAATTCCTCAACTTCTTCAAAGAGGTGACGGGTCCCTGCAACCAAACATCGGACTGTGGAGTCCCTAAATCCACGGACTATGAGGTCCTTAACCTTGACCGTGATGTTTTAAAACTAACATCGGACTGTGGAGTCCCTAAATCCACGGACTATGAGGTCCTTAACCTTGACCGAGATGTCTTAAAACTAACATCGGACTGTGGAGTCCTTAAATCCACGGACTATGATGTCCTTAACTTTGACCACGACGTCTTTAAACTACGATACCTGGAGCAACCCCTGACCCCGTGAAACACGGATAAGGGCGACCACATCCAGCACTTGCAGGTCCTCACGACCTGTAAGGAAGAAAACTCTCTGGTGAGATCCTTACGACTCTCAAGGGAAAACCCGCTTAAGAATCCTTATGATTCTTAAGAAGAACTTACACCTATGGGATCCTCTCGACCCATGGGGAGAAAAACTCTTTATGAGACCCTCGTGGCTCATAAGGCGCAAAAGTCTTAGGAAACAGATCTTAATCCTGAATCCTAAGCCACCGATGCCCTGCAAGGAGATCGAGATAAATTGTCCACAAACGCATTCAATGAAAAGAGACACGCCGTTGAGAAGAAAAATGTATCTTTTATTTTGTAAACCAAAATGGATACAACGTACAATTCATGAAAGAAACAAAAAGAAGATACTCTCATCCATGAGTATGTACAAAAAAAGGGAAAATATACAAGTCCTTAAGCTGGCGGGAGGTGTAGTAATTTTACCAGCTCATCGTTTTGTTGCTGAGCCACGGCTTCATGACGCAAGATCTCCAGGAGACGAGCCTCCGCCTGAGCTTGCTGAGCCTGATACGAAGCAAGCCGAGCTTCAAGCTCTTTCTCGGTGGCTTTATGAGTCTCGACCCTTTCACGAGTGAACGTGGCATCTTTGTCGAGAGCCACCACCTCTTTGATGGACTCCTGAAGCACCCGCCAGAGTTCGTATGCTTTGTTGGCTTTGGCTGTGAGGCTGGCCTGAAGCTCGCTCAGCGCCTTAGAAGCCAACTCCCTCTCCGAGAATTTACGGCCAAGCCTCTTCTCGCATGACGTCATGTTGGCCGCGCATTGTGCTATCAGACCCCGCAACTCCGCTTTAGCAGCCACGGCTTCCGAGGAAAGGCGAGAACATTCAAGGGCATGCAAACAAGCCTCCACCTTCCTACAGAACTCCACCCAGACCCGCACCACCTCCTCGCTATGATAGGTGGCAAGAAAAGGAAGAGAGCCGTTAGCTTCAGCGGCAAACGTTTCGGCTGTGGTCGCGCTACCAGCACGGAGCTCCTCGACGAAAGATGATAGGGAGACAAGGCTCAATTGGGCCAGGCGTTCTGAAGCCCGCAAAGCATAAGGGTCGGGCGGCATCATGATGCGCGATTCCAACACCATGGAGACTGGCAGGGCTGTTCAAATTTGACAAATGTTAATAAAATTCTTAAGCACAGAACGAACGGGATTATAATAAAATGTCACTCACCGACAGTTATACAAGTAGGAACTGAAGGTTCCCCTGGCCCTTCAACAACCTCGACCTCATCGTCAGCTTCCAAAACTATAAGAGACATCAACGTCATTTCGCAAAATAGTAACAATGCTATGGTAAAAGAAAAAATGGCGAATGACACTAACTTTGCCCGGAGGAAAGGACAATACGCTGAGGGGAGATCGCCTGCGGAGCTGCCATCTCCAATAAACGCTGAAATGACCGTCGAGGCGACAGATCAGCGATAGTGGCCACCAAACCGCGCAATTCTGGGAAAGATAAAAGAGTTTAGACCATGGAAGGGTTGCTAATTTAAAATTCAGAAGGTTACCTTCAACACTTCTCCCGTTCTGAGTCGGGGGGATAGCAGCCTCGACAGCCTCTGCCGGAACCTCAGGCTCCAACAGAGGAAGGGTAGTCCCCACTACCTCCATCTCAGCCTCCGGGCCACCTTCGGGAAGAGCCGTTGGGGTAGCAACCTCCAAAGGAGCCTCCCCCAAAGGAGCAAGCGCTTCATGATCAGGAACTGCCACTGGAAGCTCTATTGCAAGAGGAGCAGCCTCATCAGTCCCCTCCACATCGAGCAACGCTTCATCGGGAATTTCGACATGCTTTGGCTTCAATGAGCCTGTAGGGAGCTCCCCCAGCGTCGAAGATTCTGCACAATTCAAATAAGAATAAGGATACACATATACAGGCGTGAATAATCTGAAGAACTACAAAAAGAACAACAACGTACCGATGCGCAAAGAAGCCCTCAATATGGCTTCTTCAAGCCGCTGCTCCTTCTCAAGGAGGCGTGCTCGCCGGGGTTCAAGGGTAGACTCATGCCCGCCGGTCCATAAAGAAAGTGCGTCCGCTGCGTCTTCTGAAGCGGCCTGCTTCAGGGCCCTTTCCCCCCATTCCTCCAAAGGACCGATAAACCACCGCCGAATCCACGAAGGGTCTTCGTAAAAGATTACAGCGGGATAAGACTTCTTCGGAACCCTGGCGTTATGAGACACGTCTTTGGAACGCCGTATGGCTTCAGCCAACTGTGCGGCCTCCTCATCGGCCGAATTCGGGAAATGAAGTCCAGCGTCTGACTCTTGCAGGGCCAACGGTTCGTCTTCAAGAGTAGGCTCAGACTCCGTCAAAGAGTCGAGCAAATTGGTGGCCGCTTTCCTCCGCCGCTTAGACCCAGAGCCGGTCGCCGAGGATGACCGCTTCCTCCCCCGCGAAGCCTTAGGGCGGCGCTGACCCACATCGCCTTCGATGCCCTCATCCCTATTACCCTCGCCTGGTGCCACGACCGAGGATGACACTGCCATTGTCGATGCCACGGGGGCGGTGCTGTCACAGGCGGTGATGCTACTACTGGGGCCCTTCCACCTCGCGAGCGGGAACTCGGGGGCATACCAGCCGTTGGAGTAAGGTTTACCTCCGATTCTCCTGGGATGAGCGCAGTGTCGGTATCCCTTAGAGGGAAGCGGACCGGAGCCCTCGGTCGCAGCTTAGCTCCTGGAACCAGAGGAGGGGCGTCGTGGCCAAGAAGCACCCTCCTTTCCTCAAGAATGATTGGGTTGACCCAATGAAGATACCAACCCGAAAACGCGCCCACACACCGGGGCAGGTATTCGGCTTCAGGGACCATGAAGTGGGAGCCGGTGTTTAGCCTCATGAAATGATGAGCGGCATCGTGAACGGCATCGAGCGAAGGGATCGGGGCGACTATAAAAGCCTCGAAAGGAACACCCTGGTCGTATCCAAGCTGTCGGGCGAATCGATGCGGATTGTACCGCATGAAAAGAGCTGCACTGTCCTGGCGAAACACCAAGTAGCCCGGTCTAATAGTGTACAAGTGCGCGGCCTCCCGAGGCTTCAAAGAAGGTGCGTTGTCTTTTGACAGGTCCTAGAGTTGTTGAACTGGACCTGAGGGAGTAGACAAGACCCGATCATTAAAAACCATCCCGCCAGCGGCAGCGTAAGGAGAAATCAGCACCCAAATAGCCCCGAGCTGAGTGGGGTCAACGGCAGAAGCATCCACCAATCGCATAAGCCGAGGGAAAGTGTAGGCGTCATAGAACGCAGGCCTCTGATGCATAGCGAAAGCCCCCAACACGTGCATTTCGACCCAGGACGTGAAATAATGAAGCGAAAAGTTTACCACATCCACGCCAGGAGTAGAGGTATTAGCTGCGGTGCCCAACCCATGATAAAGGTGCGCCAAGGCTGGGATGCCGATGGCCAACCGCGTCCCCTCAGCAATACGATAAGCCAGATAGATAACCGAAGCTCTCATAAAGCGACGATGCGTGGGAATGACAAACCAACTGAGCCAGACGCTAACAAACCCCACGAAGAATGTCTCCTCATCCATGCCGGGAGCTGCGATGGATTCGAAAGACGGCGGCGACATTATGGGAATGTAGCATTGCGGCAGATCCGATTCATTAGTCGGCAGTTTCTTCGGGCCAAACCCAAAGGGGTCTTTGATGTTTGCAAACTTTGGGGCTTTCTTTGATAAGGCGTCCTCGCGAAGGAAACGAGCAATGAAGCTCTTGAAAGTAACACCCTGCTCTTCGGATTCGGTGAATAATCGGTCGAAGATACCTAGCGCCTTGATCAAACTGGGACGCTTGTGGCGAACGGCGTTCTCAACAGACAAACCGTCAACCGGTACAGGCTCGGGCTCGAAAACATACTCGTCAGGAGGCAACAACTCCTCATACAGTGCACCCCTGATTGGCAGTCCCGAGATTTCATAAAATTCTGCCAGAGAAATCGAGACCTCGCGATCTCCTAGAATGAAAGTGTTGGTGGGAAGATTCCATTGGTTCAAAAACGCCTTGACCCACCAGGCATGCGGGGACTTATAATGGAAGAGTGACGCGTATATTGCCTGATAAAGCCCGACTTTCTGCAGCCGCGCACGATGGGCAGAAAGGATGTAGCGAGCCCAGAGAAGGTAGCCCCCGAATCACAGGCAAGACGTCCAGTCGCGCCGTCCTTCGAAGGGGAACAGATTCTGGCACGCCCGGTGGGACCTTTTCCTCTTTCCACTCCACACTTCGTGTGTCGTGACTCGCGAACCAAACACGGTTCGCTAATGGTTGCCCTTGGGTTACAAGGTACTAAGATTTGGCGTTTTGCTTATTGCAGAAAGCAAAAGGATCAATGGTATCTACTTGTGTGAAGTGTTCCAACTGCAACTGCAACTCACGCTCCGCCTCATCTGGAGGCATAGCCTACGGGCCCCAAGCGGCCTCCTTGTTCACGATGCCGGTGGACCAGGTGACTCAGGCCACTACCGGATTGTTCTTTGGGACTATGCTCCCACCAATGAGTTTCAGCACCTCTGTACCAACACCAGAAGCTCCCAAAAATTCGGTCTTTGATCGGCTTGCTACTACCGCGGCCCCCCTCAACGGGTCGTCCAGCTCCAGCTCCTCGGTCTTCGCCAGACCGGGCCAAAGTTCATGTGGGCCCGTGATGAAGCCTGCAATCCCAGAGAAGGTTGTTCCGAAAAGGATAGCCATCCCTGCTCATAAAGTCCTCAAGGCGGCTTCTCCTGCCAAAAAATCGGTCTTTACGAGATTGAATGTTCCAGCTCCCGCTCTTGCTACCCAAAGGACATCAGTCTTTAACAGGCTGACACCAGCAGTGACCCCCCACCTACACAGGGGGAAAGACGAAGCCATCCTCACCGCTGAACCAACGCCGTCTGCTCGACACGCTCGACGTCGCCACTGGCGCCGAGTAAGGAAGGCTGGGGGCAACTCCCCCTCTGGGCTAACTCCACCAGCCCCGATGGCAGAAGTTAATGCTGCTGTTCCAACTGGGAACAGCTTTGAGATGCTAAATAGGGTGCGTAGGAATTCTCCTACCGCGGCGCTAAAGAAATCTCCCCATCCGCTGAAAACAGCTATAGAAGTAAAAAGAGAACAGCCCCAATCTCCTCAACGGCTGTCCTCCCGAATCTATAAAGTCTGGCGGCAGGCCCGAGACTCGATGATCGATCCAAACTTCTCCTGCCAGCACAAGAAGCTGAAAATCCAACAGGAAGCCAGTCACCAGGCTAAGCCACGAAAAGCTGTCTGGGTGCCCACCCCAACGGCCCCCTCAGCTTCCACTGCTCATATAAAGAGGAGGCCGGAGAAGATCCCCGGGCCTGCAATGAGAGCTAAAAGCGCTGAACCCAGACGCCCTAAGGCTGGGGGCAGGATGGTCCATACTGTATACATGGCGTCGGGGAAGGAAGACAGCCGTGCGTCTACAGGCCATAGACCGCAAGGAAGCCAGTCACCAGGCTAAGCCACGAAAAGCCTTATAATTCCCTTCTTGTATTTTTAAGGGTCCCTGAAAAATTTTTAGACCCCGTTTTAAAATCGACAGAAACTATATGAAAATGATGTTTTTTCCGGTTCGTTTCGCGATCGAATTTTTAACGACTTTGCTAACAAGTTAGTTATGGTTTAGTGAGGCTCTGATACCACTGTAAGTCGACGTTAGACACCCCACGAGTTGCGGGGAGGCGGAATAGGTAAAACAATCATTTTGTTTTGAATCAAACATCGACTAACTTACGGATCTTTGCCAAACCCTAACTAACAATATCATAGGAGGGATTAGCTACTATGAAAGAAGATTATATCTAATGAACCAAGTCCTTCTTGTTCTCATTGACCACCTCCTCGTCGGCCTCCTCTTTGTGATAGAAAATCCACCCGAGAGCTACTACTCCAAGCTTGACCTCTAACTTGAGGTAACTAAGTTACTAAAAGTGCTAATCAAAACAACCTAGAGGATATAGAATAGGATTAGGGATCAATTAGTCTTGCTAACCCTTGATCTCAACACATGAGAGGTTAGGGTTAGGGTTTGAAGAGAGAGAGCTTGAGGAGAGAGAATGTGATAATAATTATCAAATGGAATTAACTCATTTGTGTATATATATGAAGCATAAGATATTTTGCACAAAAATCTCTTTGCACAAATATCTTCATGCTTCATTTAATACATAATGAATCATCAAGTGAGTCAAAAAACATTTAATGCATCATTAACTCTCTTGATAAATCATCTCCATGAGTCACAAAACCATTTAATGCATATAACACCTAAGCTCTCCTTGTCATCAACCTTCTAGAAGCTTCTCGACAATTTACGAGAACGCCCCTCCTTTCCGTGAAAACACGGAAATACTGAGACTGTATAAATCCAATAATCCATTAATAGAATCTGGCTTAAACTAAAACCCGCTAGTAAAAACTGCCCGAACATCGTACGTGCGTAAAATCACGTATGTGTCCGAACCTTGTCGTAAAACCAGACGACCTCTATATCGTTTCGCCCGAAGCAGGAAAACTCTCTATGTGGGACTCTAAAGACTCAACTACTATACTGGCAGTGGGTTTAACCACAGACCGCAAGCGGCACTAGTTGTACGTAACGGTCCCCAGGTAGATGTCGATAAGAAGGCCGTTGAGGAAACCCATCCGAACTCCTACTGAGCCTGATGTGACAATCTCCGTACAGTCCGGTCTGTTCGTCTAGGACTATCGCATATCGGGCCTAGGGGGCGGCAAGCGTCGGTCCCCTAAAAGCGGTATAAGTCGTGTCGGAGCGAAGCCCATTACACCTTGAGAAACTACTGGAAATCCTACCAGTAAATCTCGCTTGCCCTGGCCAGGGACTTTGCGTAATGGCTCTCCAGACACAGCGCGATATCAACTCCCAATACCGGGAGAGACGAATCCTGTCTAACCGCCACTGCCTCCAAGTGCTTCAAGACTGCACCCAACTGCTACCTGTTTGCACGACTCCTTTGAGCCGTGGTAGGGTAGCAATCTAAGAACAGTGGGAACACACTCGAGGCGAAGCAGCAGTGTCAAGTCTGCGGACTATGCTGTACTCATGTCACCTGGGAACTGTTAACTGACGACGGGTATAATACCAACCAACAGTTCCCTGCGAGTCCTGTCCGGTGTACCCGTAACCCAACGAGCACCTGTATACTATCTCCAGTACGACGTACTGATGGCTGTGGGACAGACCATCTCCCTAACTGGGATGAGAAGCGTACACACTAGTCTACTCCGGAGTATTGATGCCCTGTCTCGATAATCCTACGACTAGGGACCTGAAAAAGAATGTGCTTGTAGACTACCCAGCCCCCACTAGTATGACTGCTATCACAACGCTGGTAGTCAAGCAAGATCCTAAGGGCTCTATCAATACGTATACACATATTAAGATAGATATAAACCAAGTAGCATACTACCATGTTTAGCAAGACTGTTAATATAACTGTGAATATCCCAAGCTTCCATTAAGTAATATACAAGCTAGTATGATACAATAATGGCCCCTAGGGCATATACACTAACAGGACGGTATAGCTCGATACTAACAACCGTCGTATAGTCTATGTGACGAGAAGATTCAATCGTATGATAACCGATAAATTTGTCCCGTGTGGACAAGTTAAGAATGTATAAAGCAAACACCTTCATTTACTTGTGTTTTCATCCGTTTCGAGATATTTCGTCGGTAACTTTCCGCTGGTTCTCTGTGTACAAAGATAGATTAGATGTTTATTTCAACGTTGTTTCACAGCTTTGAAATGATTATCTATTCTATTACAGTGTACTCGGAGAACAGCGGGTAGGTGCTGCCGAAATTTACTCGAAACGGTTGAAAACACAAGCGAATGGGTGTTCACTCTATACATTCTTAATGGGATAGAAGCCTTACCCCCGACAGTCGAAACACACATATAAAACAAGAATACACAACAAACGCATCATTAGAGAGCGATTCAAGATGTTAAAGTTAAAACCAATATATGATACTCGATGATAATATGAAACTTTCATATTCTCATCGATACTCATATATGAAACTAGAAACGCCACTTAGTCCCCGTCTATCGGTTAGCATACGTTCGATGTTCGTCGTGATATAGATCTATACGAAGGTTGTTAAATATCGGACGGTATAGCTCGATACTAACAATCGTCGTATAGTCTATGTGACGAGAAGATTCAATCATTTGATAACCGATAGATTTGTCCCGTATGGACAAGTTAGGAATGTATAAAGCAAACACCTTCATTCACTTGTCTTTTCATCCGTTTCGAGATATTTCGTCGGTACCTTTCCGCTGGTTCTCCGTGTACAAAGATAGATTAGATGTTCATTTCAACGTTGTTTCACAGCTTTGAAATGATTATCTTTTCTATTACAGTGTACTCGTAGAACAGCGGGGAGGTACTGCCGAAATTTACTCGAAACGGTTGAAAACACAAGCGAATGGGTGTTCGCTCTATACATTCTTAATGGGATAGAAGCCTTACCCCCGACAGCCGAAACACACACATACAACAAAAATACACAACAAACGCATCATTAGAGAGTGATTCAAGATGTTCAAGTCAAAACCAATATATGACACTCGATGATAATATGAAACTTTTATATTCTCATCGATACTCATATATGAAACTAAAAGCGCCACTTAGTCCCCGTCTATCGGTTAACATACGTTCGATAATTTATTCTTTTCAATGACAAATGCACACACAAAGTATATACACGAATTTTCTCCTTTGTCAGTAACTATCCAGTTCTTAGATTTCTCAATATAGTCACCATAACCTACAATTTATATGTTATACAGTCTAACATGGTCCATGAGTACGTCAGAGTTAAGGACTGGATGTATGTGGATTGGCAACAACGTATGCAACCTAAGTTTGTCATGGGAGTTGCTGCTTTTATTGAATTTGCACGCGCACATAATAAGATCGTGATAGAGAAGATTCTCTGCCCGTGCGATAGATGTGGCAATAAGTACTGGCAGAAGGTAGAATTGACAGAGCTTCATATCGTAAAATATGGTTTTACTAGACTTTATACAACTTGGAAATATCACAGGAAAGGAGAAGAACGCAGTAATGCGGCAAAAGAAGAAGGAGAACACGATAATGCGGCAGGAGAAGAAGGAGAAGACGGTAATGCGGCAGAAGAAGAAGACGGTAATTTATTTCCATCAGAAGAAATGGAGGATATGGTAGAGGCTGCCCTAGGTGAATCTATTCGTATCGAAGATGACATTCCTTCCGGTCAAGAATCGTGTGCGGATAAATATGAAAATTTTATGAATGATGCTAGAAAACCAATTTATGAGAATGCAAAGTATTCCACCCTCTCATGGTTCGTCCAACTTTTCCAGATTAAGTGCCTAAATGGATGGAGCAACAAGTCATTCACAATGCTTCTTTCGTTGTTGAAAAATTCTATGCCCTCAGGAAATAACGTGCCCGACAGCTGGTACGGAGCCCAGAAGATGATGTCTGATTTGGGTCTAAAGTGCGAGAAGATTCAAGAATGTCCTAAAAATTGCGTGTTGTACAAGAAAGAGAATTCAGATTTGAAAGAGTGTCCAACATGCGGAGAGGCCAGGTATAAGACGAAAGATTCTGATAAGAAGCCTGATATACCTGTCAAGATAGCACGATACTTTTCCATAACACAGAGCCTACAGAGGCTATTCAGGTGCAAGAAAACAGTCGAGGCAATGATTTGGCATCACCGTACTCCTCCAAGTGAAGATGGAAAAATGTGCCATCCAAGAGATTCAACGGCATAGAAGGATTTCGATAGGAGGCACGGAATATTCAGTAGCGATCTTCGCAATGTCCGGCTCGGACTGGCTAGTGATGGCTTCTGCCCATTCAACTATATGACTGGAAGTCACAGCACATGGCCCGTTGTAATGATAATTTATAATCTGTCGTCTTGGTTGGCTATGGACCAATCATACTTTATGATGCCTCTTCTTATCGATGGACCAAACTCACCGGGAAACAATATCGACGTCTATCTCCGACCTCTGATCGAGAAGTTAAAATCTTTGTTCATTGATGGTGTAGAGACATACGATGCAAACACAAATACAACTTTCATACTGCGTGCGGCTTTAATGTGAACAATTAATGACTTTCCTGCGTATGGAATGCTATCAGGTTGGTCCGTACATGGTCACAAAGCATGTCCTCATTGCCATCAACACACAACATCGAAATTCTTGAATTTTAGCAGGAAGGTTTGTTATTGCGTCCATCGACGTTTCCTACCTCTAGACCACCCCTACAGGTTAGACACTGTTCACTTTGACGGTCATCAGGAGTTTCTTGGACCTCCAGCCCCATTGTCCGGAGAGGACGTGACTGGTCAGTGGGATGATTACAATAATGCGACCTTCGGGATGGATCCGACAAAACAGGTCAAACCACCATTTTTGAACAAGTTAAGCATTTTTTTCGAGCTTCCGTACTGGTCAACAAATTTAGTGCGTCATTGTCTGGACGTCATGCATATAGAGAAGGGAGTATCAGAGCACATACTCAACTTGCTTCTTTGTAAAGACGGGAAATCGAAAGACAACCTGAATGCTCGGATGGATCTACAGGAGTGGGGAATAAGAAGTGAATTGCACGCTAGACCGGTACCGGGTAAACTAGGCAAGTTTGTACTTCCCAATGCCGCTTATCATATGTCACAACCGGAGAAGAAAAGATTCCTGCAGGAGTTGCATGATTTGAAAGTTCCCACAGATTTCTCAGGATCATTCAGCAAAAAAATAAAAATTGTGAAAGGCAAGATCGATCGGTTGAAAAGTCATGATCACCATGTTATCGTGGAGCACCTTCTTCCATTAGCCCTCAGGACTTCTCTCCCCGAATCGGTTGGTCTAGTAATCAACGACCTATGTTGTTTTTTCAGAGAGTTTGTGTGCTAAAGCACTGGAGGTTGTGACGTTGGATAAACTAGAAAATTCTATTGCGTTGATACTTTGAAAGTTTAAGCATATTTTCCCACTGTCATTTTTCGATATCATAATACACTTGACGGTTCATCTTGCAACTGAGGCTAAGTTAGCCGGACCGGTACAATATCGATGGATGTATCCCGTCGAGAGGTACGTGGAATTTTTCGTTTCGCGCAATTTTTAAAATTATTGTTGTCCTGTATGCCCGTATTTATTTATTCAATATATTTTCTTTAAGTATCTCTACACTCTTAAAAAGTATATACGCAATAGAAATCGACCAGAGGGTTCTATCATGCAAGGTTATCTTCTTGATGAAGCAACCACATTTTGTTCCCGCTATCTGGACGAGAACATTGAGACGAGACTTAACCGGCCTCGAAGAATTGAAGACGGGCCATATGGTAAAGCCGATTATAAGAGGGTAAACACTATGTTTATCAATAAGATATACCGGTTTATCTTGCTTAATTGCGCATGTCTTGAACAAATTAGAGAGTAAGTTTTTTTTGGATTAATTGTTATATTTGTGTTTGTGTGTGTATGAAATGATATAATATTAATGTCACCCTTATTTTTCGAAAACAGAATTCATTTTAACGAGGTACGTGAGGGGAATCCTGATTGGAACGAAGAACGATTGGAAAAATACCATCAGGATAATTTTTGTGATTGGGTCACAGATCATGTAAGTTATTCGAATAACATGTTATTGCTATCAGTTTTAATCTAAACTTATATCGTTATGTATTTTTCATAAAATTTATTTTGTTAGATCCACGATCCGAACTTGTTTGCATCATTTGAGAGTGATTCAAGATGTTTAGCTCAATTTCCTAGTATGGAGGTTGCATATTATAAAAGATTCGGTGTCCTCAGATACAAATTCGAAGTTAAGGATATAGAAACATCTAGAACCACTCAGAATAGTGGAATTGCGACGGTAGGATCGGACGGTGTGATTTATTTCGGGTACTTAAATTGTATACTCGGCATCCACTATCCCGGACGATTATAACCGTTTTATATATTCCAGTGTACTTGGTACGATACGCAAACCGATACGGATAAGTGGAGAAGCAATCTTGGGACTTGGAAAGATGAATATGGATTGACCAGTATGAACACACTTCGATTTTACGGTCAGGAAGATCCGTTTATCTTTCCGAACCAAGCGTTCCAAGTATACTACTCACAGTGTTTGAAGCATCCGGGATGGAGTGTTGTATGCCGTTGGAAACCCAGTGATGTCTACGATGTCCCAGAATTCAAGGACAACGATGAGGATGAAGAAGAGAGAAGGCTTAGAGTGCTCCGACCATCTGTTTCGAAGGACGGGTTGTTTTTTGCCGATCATGAAGTTACGTGGGTTAGAAATGATATTGATGATGAAATCCAAGTAGATATGTTTAATACGCCCACGAAACGAAAAAGGTTATCAGTAATGTTATATTATTACTTCACATTTTACGATCTATACATATATAGTCAATACTTGTAATGATTGTCTAATGCGTTCACGAACCATTTATCTAGATTTGATGACGATGACGGGAGCAGCTGTTTCCTGATCTAAAATCAGGAAAGCCTACGGAAGAGGCTTCAGAAAAAGGTCACGTGCTCACACGTGACCAGCAGTCACGTGTTGGCACGTGACGCCTAAGATCATCGGCAAGGCAGATTCAGCTTCCCGACTACATCAAAGAAAAGGGGTTCAGAAAGGGTCACGTGCTCCCACGTGACCAGGGTCACGTGTTGGCACGTGACATTTAAAAGCGGCTTCAAAGGCACATCGGTTCCCTGATCAAATCAAGGAAAAGGCTTCAGAAGAGGTCACGTGCTCCCACGTGACCAGGGTCACATGTTGGCACGTGACACTCAAAAGCAGCAGACTCAATTCCCTGATCAAATCAAGAAAAAGGCTCCAGGTGAGGGTCACGTGCTCACACGTGACCAGGGGTCACGTGGTGGCACGTGACGGCTAAGCGGCAGCCAGAAGGCAGAGCGCAAAAAGGAAGAAGAGGTCTCGTTCCAAGGGGGTTACGTGCCCACACGTGACCAAGGGTCACGTGGCCACACGTGACCGGCTTTCAAAGCTTATCTGTTAACAGAATTAAATTCTGAGAAAAGACCTCTCAAATCTTTCCAAAAGAACCGATTGAATTAAAAATTTAAAGATTCTTAAATATGACATATCTATGGAAAAAGCCTGAACTTGGAAAGATTTCCCCTTAAAATCTAACCGAAATAACAAAGGAGAATCTCTGGATTTAAAATCCAATGGTAATTAAAATTCACATAATAATCCAAAGGTCCAAAACGAATGGTGAATACAAATTAAATCTCTCGATGAAAGATTCACCAAAACTAATTGATTCGGCTGCTCCTCCTATAAATAGGAGCCAAGAGATACACAGAGGGACATACATGCAGAAAGGAATCGATACATAAAAAAAGAGGAGAGCCTTGATATTTTGGAGGAATTTGGATCTTCTGCAAAAGAAAACCCTAGGTAAGAAAGGGAAGGCTTTTTTAAAGGAAAAGAGAATTTAATTCTCAACAGAGTTTAACTCTGATATAAAACAGAAGAACATAGTTCTCTCTTTGGTGCAGGATCTGTAAAATGCACATCTCCTCTTGAGTTGAGAATTTAATTCTCAATGGGTTGAGATCCTGCCATGCAGATCCAAAGCATAGAGAGGGAATGGAAGCTTGAGAATTTAATTCTCACAGAACTATAGGAATTTAATTCCTTTAAAATAAAATTAGGGTTTGACCCTATGTTATGGGAGTTTAATTCCTTCAGAATGAACAGAATCAGGGTTTAACCCTAGTTAAGAACTTAGTTCTGTTAAAATAACAGGAATTTAATTCCCTCAAGAAAGAAGAAATGAGGGTTTAACCCTATTTAAGAATATAATTTTTCAAAAGAAAGTAGGAATTTAATTCCTCTAAAGTTATTGCTAGGGTTTAACCCTATGAAGAATTCAATTCTTAAAAAGATAAACAAATCTTCAAACAGGCAAGAGAATAGGGTCACGTGCTACCACGTGGCCCTTGAAAAGAAACAGAAAAGAGCTTTAGGGCGCCCTCACGTGTCGACACGTGACCCCTAATGAACAGTCTAACAGATCAAAGCGCAGGCCCCCATCACGTGCTCACACGTGATGGCTTTCAGAATTAAAAGTGTTAAACACTTATCTGTAGAACAAAATAAAGGGAAACAGGGCGCTATCACGTGCTACCACGTGACCCCTTGGCTGAAGCTTTAACGGATAAACACCAGAATTCCCATCACATGACAGAACGTGATGCTCCAAAGTATTCAATACTTTTAGCAGAATAAAATGAATTGAGGGCGCTCTCACGTGCTACCACGTGACCCCTCTTGCCTTAGTGTTTAACACTAAAATTGAAACCTCTATATCCAGTGTTCAACACTGATTTTCTTAGTGTTTAAACACTAATTTGGAAAACATCTATTTACAGTGTTTAACACTGACTTTCTTAGCGTTGAACACCAACCTGGAAAACCCTGTTTTCAGTATTTAACATTGATCTGCCTTAGTGTTTAACACTAATTTGAAATCTCCATTGCCAGTGTTTAACACTGATTTGTTGTAGTGTATAAACACTAATTTGAAAGCCCTGTTGCTGGTGTTTAACACTAACTATCTTTTAGTGTTAAACACTAACTTGTCAATCTCATTCTCAGTGTTCAACACTGATTGATCTTTAGTGTTTAACACTAACTTTAGCCCCATTGGCTAAGTGTCTAGAGGTAAAGCCTCTCCTCTAATGGACCAACAGAGGGCCAATATCCTAAACATGATTGGACTTAGCCCAAGCTGGCCATAAGTCCTCAATTCAAATTCAACTGAGCCAATGGGCTCATAATATAATTAATTGGTCTTGGTTCCAAATTGGGCCAAAGATTATTTAATCTACATCGATTTAAGGGTACATCTCTTCACTCCTTTGATGCCTGGCGTTGTAATTCCTCAACGTCTTCAAAGAGGTGACGGGTCCCGATGACCACATATTAATACGGACTGTGGGGTCCTTAAACTCATGGACTATGAGGTCCTTAACCTTGACCGGGATGTCTTAAAACTAACGACGGACTGTGGGGTCCTTAAACTCATGGACTATGAGGTCCTTAACCTTGACCGTGATGTCTTAAAACTAACATCGGACTGTGGAGTCCTTAAATCCACGGACTACGACGTCCTTAACCTTGACCGCAACGTCTTAAAACTAACATCGGACTGTGGAGTCCTTAAATCCACGGACTACGACGTCCTTAACCTTGACCGCAACGTCTTAAAACTAACGCTGGACCGCAATGTCCTTAAACTACTTATTGACCGCAATGTCACTAAACTAAACAATAGGGCTCCCTTAATTGCTCTATTGTTGGATCTAAACGATCCCGTTAAGTTGATCTTAGTCTGAAAACTAGACTAACGTATCTTTAACAAACGTTTAAGACGATCTTAGTCTCGAATGAGGCTAACGTATCCTTAAACCCAAAACCCCCAAACCCAAATCTAAGATAATACGGATTTGGACTAGTCCACGCCCTACGGACGACGACATAACTCAGTCTCCGTATACAATCCATGGGCAACTAAACATAAAATAAACACATGCGACATGAAGTGACCATCTGGAGAAGGAGAAAGTGGTTATCGTGATGCGGTAGCGTAATTAACTGCAGAGGCTTGCGCCTGCAGGGAAGAGCATCCCCACAATCAAAAACCCCTTAAACGAGGGGGAATCTGACGAAGTCTGCTACATCGGACGCATCCGTTTAAACCTTCGATACACGGTGCCATAAATCAACTTGGCATCTTCGGAGAGGTGGACGGATAGCACCAATTAGCATCTGCCCCCGAATCACAGGCAAGACGTCCAGTCGCGCCGTCCTTCGGAGGGGAACAGCAGCGAGGGACGGCAGGAGCTCCAGCCGCGGCACCGGCAGAGGCAGAAGCAGAGGCAGAGCGGTTCTGCCGCCCGGAGAGCTGCGTAGGGAGCTTCAGAGGGCCGGTCTTGCACCCAGGTCGGAGACCCCTTCGGATGCCTCCTTCCGTGTGGACTTTGCCATACCTCCAGGTATATTGCACGCAAATCCATTTTAAATGTAATATTATAGATATTCATGCCTGTTCATGTCAAAATTACTTATATTGTTAATGTTTGATTCTCTAGTTGTTGGTGATGCGTCCACATCAGGGACAGAGGCCACTCCCGCACCTCCAGGTATGTTTATATATCATATAGTGCATGTATATTGATTTAGAATGCTATATCATAAATATACATACATTCCTTTTGCTCTTACTTAAATAGTATTTTTTTTATTGTCTAGCTGTAGGTGGTAACACCACCGCACCTGCGGGTATGTTTATATATTTTATAGTGTATGCATATTGATTTAGAATGTTATATTATTAATCTACATATTCTTTTTGCAATTACTTATATAATCTATTTTTAATTGTCTAATTATAGGTGGTGCGTCCACATCTGACGCAGGGGCCACTCCTGCCACTTCCGTACCCTCCGCATCGTCTGTAGGTTAGTATGAATAAATATAAAATATTTATTCATTTTACATATGCTCTATAGAATAAATATGAACTTCATGGAACTTTAGCGTCAATGTTTATTTTCTAGTTGGAGGGGATGCGTCCGCATCTGGGACACCGGCTGTTCCTCACCGGAGGAACTATCGTCCCGCTCGTGCTGCTGTCCGGGCCCAGGCTCGTACTTTAGTCACCGGAGGTGTATATCACACTTCAATTTTCGTTTAACATTGGTTTCTTAATACAACTTTGTCTTAATATTGATTGTCTTGATATTTCTTGCAGACGCAGGGCTTCCCCATCCCCAGAGGGAAACTCGAGGCCCGAATCAGTCCCACAGGCTGAAGCCTGACAGAGTTAGGGGGAGGCAGCATTCCCCCTCTTTTTTACCCCTGATTATCGCTATACCGGCGATCATGCCGAGAGGATCGGCCGGTATATGGGGGATGAGAGCCGGCTCGTGAAGAACTATCCACTTCACGTTGAGTGGGGCGACCAGCACCGGCGCTCATTCGCCCTCTTATTTGATCAAGCTCGGGTATTAATATATATTTTCATTTGATTTATCCAATATATTTATTATTAACACTTGCAATCTAATAACAATGTTTTTTTGTATTTTCAGTTGGATTAAGATTTTCATCCTGTACCCGACCCTGATCATCCTGGGAGGTGTAAGTCGATGTACAACACCCCACGACTTGCGGGGAGGCGGAAATATGAAAAACGATCTTGTTCTATGCGTAAACATCGACTAACCGAAGAATCTTTGCTAAACTATAACTAACACGAAACATAGAAGTTGTTAACTACTATATGAAGTGATTATACCTAATGAACCGTGTCCTTCGTCTTTTCGTTCTCCACCTCCTCTCCGGCCTTCTCTATGTAGTAGATGATCCACCCGAGTGCTATACTTCAAGCTTCACCTCTAACTTGAGGTAACTAGGTTTCTTAAAGTGCTAATCTAAGTAACCTAGGTGATATAGAGTTGGATTATGGATTGATTAATCTTTCTAATCCTTGATCTTAACACATGAGAGGGGAGGATTAGGGTTTGAAGAGAGAGAGAGCTTGAGGAGAGAGAAGGTGAGCATGAGAATGAGAAGAGATAATGATCTCTCATGATATATATGAAGCATTATTATTTATCAAATAAATAAAATAAATGATTTAACAACCATGCTTCATAAATACATATGAGTGATTCATCTACATGAGTCATTAACCATTTATGATGCATTAATGACAAGGATGAATCACACAAATGAGTCACTAATCTCATTTAATGCTTATGCCACCTAAACCCCCAAGTCACCATCCTTCTAGAAGCTTCTCGCGAAATTACAAGAACGCCCCTCCTATCCGTGAAAACACGGAAAAACTTTAGACTGTATAAATCCAATAACCCGATACTAGAATCTGGCTTAAATCAAAGCCGGCTAGTAAAAACTGTCCGAATGTCGTACGTGCGTAAACACACGTATGCGTCCGAACCCTTGTCGTAAAACCATACGACCTCTATATCGTTTCGCCTGGAGCAGGGAAACTCTCTATGTAGGACTCTAATGACTTGATTACTACGCTGGCAGTGGGTTTAACCACAGACCGCAAGCGGCACTAGCTGTACGTAACGGTCTCCAGGTAGATGTCGATAAGAAGGCCAATGAGGATACCCATCCGAACTCCTACTGAGCCTGATGTGACAATCTCCGTACAGTCTGGTCTGTTCGTCTAAGACTATCGCATATCGGGCCTAGGGGGCGGCAAGCGTCAGTCCCCTAATAGCGGTATAAGTCGTATCGGAGTGAAGCCTATTACACCTTGAGAAACTACTGGAACCTACCAGTAAATCTCGCTTGCCCTGGCCAGGGACTTTGCGTAATGGCTCTCTGACACAGCGCGATATCAACTCCCAATACCGGGAGAGATGAATCCTGTCTAACCGCTACTGCCTCCAAGTGCTCGGGACTGCACCCAACTGCTACCTGTTTGCACGACTCCTTTGAGCCGTGGTAGGGTAGCAATCTAAGAACAGTGGGACACACTCGAGGCGAAGTAGCAGTGTCAAGTCTGCGGACTATGCTATACTCATGTCACCTGGGAACTGTTAACTGACGACTGGTATAAAACCAACCAACAGTTCCCTGCAAGTCCTGTCCGGTGTACCCGTAACCTAACGAGCACCTGTATACTATCTCCAGTACGACATACTGACGGCTGTGGGACAGACCATCTCCCCAACTGGGATGAGAAGCGTACACATTAGTCTACTCTGGAGTATCGATGCCCTGTCTCGACAATCCTACGACTAGGGACCTGAAAAAGGATGTGCTTGTAGACTACCCAGCCCCTACTAGCGTGACTGCCATCACAACGCTGGTAGTCAAGCAAGATCCTAAGGGCTCTATCAATACGTACATACATATTAAGATAGATAAAACCAAGTAGCATACTACTATGTTTAGCAAGACTGTTATATAAATGTGAATATCCCAAGGTTCCATTAAGTAATATACAAACTAGTATGATACAATAATGGCCCCTAGGGCATATACACTAACAGGAGGGTGCTCGACCTTCATTCTTTGTACAATGGCCTGATGAAGAACATGCAGACAAAGGTCCGATACAACAGGAATGAGCTGAAGGCCGACTGCTACTCCCTATGGATGGCGACCCCCGAGGCAGAGAGAGCGGCCCTCCTATCTACTCCGGCCTTTGCGAGAGACGACGTAGAGACATGGCCTCTATTGTGCGAATATTTCGACTCTCAACGCAAACAGGTATGTATTTTAAATATAATTCATTATTTAGTATATAATTTATTTTTTTGTGTTTCTTAATTAGAAAACTAAATGTGAATGTGTTGTGCAGAAACAGGCCGTTCAAAATATAGAGAATAGGAAGTCGGCGAAGAGGGGTCGCCCCACTTATACAGGTGGCTCGAGGAATATTACTCGAGCCATGGAGTTATCAGTAAATTACAATAGACCGGCCTTTGTGATATAATGCAATATTAAGAGTTATTTTCTAATATATCTAATATTAAGAGTTATTTTCTAATATTGCAGAGAGCTCAGATCCTTGCGCAAGGTGGTACACCGAGCGTGCTGTTCGCATATCTTGCCGTCCACGGCATCTCGACAGATCCCGCCACGGGCGAGCTTCGATACCCCGACGTCGCTACCCAGGAGTATTGCGTAAGTGTTAATATTTATTCAACCCCTATTTGAAATTTTAGTTTTGAAAGGTTCAAATTTAAATGATATACTTATATTTTACTGGTTAATGTGGGTGTAGGAGCGGGTGGTTGAGCAGGCCGAGGCATCGAGGATCGATTTTACCGGACAAAGCGATCCGATACTGCTAACCCCGGTCCTGGACGCCGCACACAGAGGGCACCACGGAGGTTGGGAGAGAGGCCGGGGACTGGGCCCTAGCAGGGCCCATAAGAGGTTGGACTCCACCCCGGCGGTTACTTCCCCCGTCTCCGGTGAGCGACGTTTCCAGCAGGAGCTGGAGAGCTTGAAGGCCACCATTCAGGAGTTGAAGGAGATGCTGGTATGTATACTATTTAATAGTAAAATATCATGTCATATTATACATAGCAATATATCCAATATTAGTACGTAGCCTGAGCTTATTTGGTTGTAGACTTAGCTTTGATTAATCATACATAAATATCTAATTAAAATAAACTACGGTTTTCCAAACTAGATATCCAAACGAGGCCTAAGTCCCTAAGTATACATAGATTGGGGTTTCGAAATAACTTGATAATGATACAAATTCGAATAATACATAGTTCTTACTCGCTTATTATACACGTAGGTCCAGACGCGATATGGTACATCGGCCGAGCCTCCACATGCATCTCCTTCGGCTGTGGCTCCGCAAGCCGCTACATCGGCTGCGGTTCCGCAGACAGCTCCTATAGCTCCACCGCCCGCTCAGACTCCCGCAACCGCGGCTCCGCAAGCCACTACCTCGACGGTGGCTGCGCAGACCACATCGCCAGCTCCACAGCCCGCTCAGACTCCCGCACGCTCAACATTGCATGATTTATTGACCGAGGAGCAGGCGCGCCAGATTCTGGCGTTTATCAGAGGTGGAGCTGGACCGAGCTAGGGTAGCTTTTTGATTCTTATATTTTAAACATGTATTTATTTATTTAATACATATTGTACTACATTTTGGACGATATTGATATTGGTGGTGTTTGCGTGTTTATATTGATATCATATTCTGCTTGTTCGTTTCTTTTGTATATTATGCGTGATGTGATTATGAATACCGCGATATATATTTTGCGTGATGATTAATTTTATATATGATGTATATATTATTGTGCACATGGCGAGAAAAAAATAGGCATCCCTTTTTTATAAAAAAAACTTGATAATATGTACCTACGGATTTAACTGTATGGCCCTTCATTGTGCACAGGGCGAGAAAAAAATAGGCAGCCCTTTTTTAAAAAAAATCCTTGATAATATGTACCTACGGATTTAACCGTAGGGCCCTTCATTGCCCCTACGGATTAATCCGTAGGGCCTAACAATGTACCTACAGATTTATCCGTAGGGGCAAAATATCAGGTATCATGATATTTTGCCCCTATAATCTCAGTATTAGGGGTAACGCATGCCCCTACGGATATATCTGTAGGGGCACACAAATGCCCCTACACAGGTATTCGTAGGGACAAAATATCAGGATACCTGATATTTTGTCCCTACGGATTTATACCTACGCACTTATCCGTAGGGGCAACTACTTGGCCCTACGGATAAGTCCGTAGTGACACCTAATTTATTTTATAAAATCATAAATTAAATAAAATTTTTGTTCCTACGGCGGAATCCGTAGGGACAACTGGACCTACACATAACTCCGTAGGGACAATTTTTAGTCCGTTGGGACATGTTCAAGGCTGTGACTTACACCTACGGCGTTTGTACCTACAGGGTATTTTCTTGTGCTTACGGATATATCCGTAGGGACAGTGGTTTGCTCCTATGGATAAATCCGTAGGGGCAGCCCTTATTTGTAGTAGTGATACTTTTACGGCATTAAATGAATTTAATAGTATATCTCCACAAGAGTTGCCTACAAGTTAACTTGAACTAATCATAAGCAAGCAAGTTATGAATCCCACCTCCCCCTCTCCTCCTAATTAGACATTAGATTGATCATTCAAATACATAATAAGGGGAAACATGTAATCTTAATTTTAAGCCACTTTTGGTAATATACAACCTATAATCAAGTATAAAAATTTAGCTCAAAACATGCATGACATTAATTAATCGATTGAGCATGTACTCATGAACATATGCTGCCTAGAAACCTTGGAATTTTTTTAACAAATTTCCACAGTAAAGCAGAGAAAAGGAAACGACGAATGACAAAAAAATATTATTTGTTTCCTCCTCTAATAAATTAAAGAATCCCACCTAGGGTTGATAGCTCGAGAAAGGAATATATCACATGCAACTTATATATCAAAATATTGGAGCTACTGACTTTTGGATTTCTTTGTGTGTTTGTCTTTCTAATTTAGTCTTCTATTTTGAGGGAGACGAGAAAAAAATAATAATGGTCAAGCCTAGTAATGAATATCACATGCATAGAAAAATATTGACTCCTTTTTGAGCTATATAGCTAGCAACATATAAATTCAACAAGGTTTAATTAGTATACAAGTCTTTAGCCCTAGGGTTCTAATTCTAGCTAGCTAGGTGCATTCTGGAGAAAGGCAAAGAGTGGTTCAAAGCTACTTTACTGTGGATGTATACATAACTGTATGTGTGAGTATATATACCTATATGTATGTGTGTGTATGCAGATATCTGTGTCTATACATATATGTATGAATGTGTGTGTATGCAGATATGTATATGTTTTTGAGTATAAAGATATGTACATACATATGTATGCGTGTATATAATTTGATTGTGGTTTTATGGTGCTTTGCATGTAGGCAATCCTAAAAATTTCATTTGAGGGATACATTCCTTCTTTCATCTAAAAATATACTTCTAAACAATCAAGATGAACAGTGAAGGAAAATAATTCCCTCCAAACCATTTACCAAAGTATCATTTCTCTTTCTTTGTATTTGCAAGTATGTTTTATTTGGGAAAAAGCTTTCTATCTGTGACCTCTCCCTCTACCAGTAGATCAAGATGAATTACCACATAAGGTAAAGCATGTCTTAGATGAGTGTACGAAGCCCGTGATTGTTTCTTTAGGACATTACTACAATAACCACTGCCCCTACAGATATATTTGTAGGGACACGAAAATACACCGTAGATGCAATGGCCGCATGTGCAAGTCTTCGCTCTGAACATGCCCCCACGGATAAATAATTGCCCCTACGGTTTTCTCCGTAGGGACGTAACCGTAGGGACCCTACGGTGTATTCCGTAGGGACAAAATATTTATTTAATTTAATGGTTTATAAAATAAAATACTTGCCCCTCCGGAGATATCCGTAGGAGCAACTTCATGCCCCTACAGAGTTAGCCGTAGGTCCAGACATAAACCCTTACAGATTTCTTCGTAGGTCCATCTTCAAGCCCCTACAGAGTACTACGTAGGGACATATAAAAGCCCCTATGGATATAGTCGTAAGAGCAAGTGTAACGCCTGTTACTGAGTCTATAGAGCTAAAATGTCAGATATCCTGATATTTTGTCCCTACGGATAAATATGTAGGGGCAAACTATGGACCTACGGATTAATCCGTATGGGCAAAAGATGGACCTACGGATGAATCCGTAGGGGCAAAATATCAGTTTTTTTTAAAAAAGGACTTCCTGTTTTTTCCTCGCCCTGTGCACAATAATATATACATTATATAACCAAATACCGCAGTATTCATAATTAACATCTCACGCATAATATATAAAAGAAATCAACAAACAGAATACGATATCAATCTAAATCATCGTCAACACGCAAACACCACCAATATCGTCCAAAATATATACAATATGTATCATATAAGTACATACATACTTAAAATATAAAAGAAAAGCTATCCTACCTCGGTCCAGCTCTTCCACCTCTGATAATCGTTGTAATCTGGCGCATCTGCTTTTCGGTGCAGCCCTGAGTCGTTAAAAACTTGACCAATGAAGGAGCGGACTGTGTGAGAGTCTAAACAGGATGTGGAGCTACAGGAGTGGTCTGCGCAACTGCAGCCGAGGTAGTGGCTTGCGGAGCGGCAGCCGAAGGAGATGCATGTGGAGCCGCAGCCGAACTACCCTGTCGCATCTGTTCAATTTTGTGTGTAATAAACAAGTAAGAACTGTGTATTAGTCGAATTCGTATCATTATCAGGTTATTGCGAAACCCCAATCTAAGATTAATCAAAGCTAAGTCAACAACCAAATAAGCTCAGGCTACTAACATTGGATATATTACTATCTATAATATAATATAATATTTTACTATTAAGTAATATACATACCATCATCTCCTTCAACTCCTGGACGGTGGTCTTCAAGGTGGCAACATCTTGCTCTAGACGTCGCTCACGGGAGGTAGAGGAAGTAACCGCCGGAGTAGAGTCCAACCTCATATGGGCCTTACTAGGACCCAGTCCCCGTCATCTCTCCCAACCTCCGTGGTGCCCTCCGTATGCGGCGTCTAGGACCGGGGTCAGCAGCATCGGATCGTTCTGTCCAATAAAATCGATTCCCGATGCCTCCGTCTGCTCCACCACCCGCTCATACACCCACATTAACCAGTAAAATATAAGTACGTCATTTAAATTTGAATTTTTCAAAACAAAAATTTCAAACCTGTTAGAATAAATATTAACACTTACGCAATACTCCTGGGTAGCGGTGTCGGAAAATCGAACGTCGCCCGTGGCGGGATCTGTCGAAGTGCCGTGGACGGCAAGATACGCGGTCAGCACACTCGGTGTACCACCCTCGTAAAAACCATAAACTTTCTGTACAATTTTTTTTTAAAATATAGAAATTGGTACTTTTGCCTGAGCACAAGTTATAAATTTGTTTTGCTATTTAATAGAAAGAAGGAACTTGTAGCTCATTGGTAATACCTTGCACTGCTGAACAAAAGCACCAGAGTTCAAATCCTATCAACCACATTAATTTTTTATTAGTTTTCTTTTAAATTTTTAGAAGCCCAAGAGTCTACACGTGCATAACTCGTAAAAACCAAAAGTCACATATAAAACAAACTGGCCCAGAAGATAAACCAATCGACGGTGGATAGGTGGTGATGAGCCCCGGCCTGACTCGGCCGACTCGGGCCGTCGACTCGGCCGAATCGACTGGCGGCGCCGGTTCGAGTGAGTCGGATCGCCGAGTTTCCTTCTTGACTCCTATGCCTTTTGGCCACCCCATAACCCCTGTCATGTTTAATTTCCCTGTATTATTCCAGAGAAATTAAAAACCTAATTAAAATATTTTTAATGCAATTTCTATCAAATCCTAACCCTAATCTTTTCCTATAAATACCACTCTATCTTACACCTCCTCACTCTAAATCTCTGTCCAAAACTCTCAAGAAAATTCTAAGTTCAATAGTATACAAGTGGAGTTAACTAAGGGCGAAGTTCCGACGGATTTCCGACGAAGACCCTAGGAGCTTCCGGCGACGAAACGACGCATCGGCAACTCCTACCACTCCCTTTTCCTCTTCTCTAATCAACAAACACGTAAGTCCCTTCTCCCCCTTCTCTTTACTATTCTAAAAACTTAGAATTGTAAAACCCGACGGAAGCGGAGTTAATCCGACTTCCGATTCGGTTTTCTTTAAAAAGTTCCAATTTTCTTAAATACAATAATACCAAACTTGAACATCATGACCGTTAAATATTAACAAGACATATTGAACAAATTCCATATCAAAAGAATGTATATTGTAATTTTTATCGCATTTTTTAGAAAAACACCATATAGTTTAGTTTTGATACAAATCATTCAAATTCCTTGCTATACATTTAGATAGTTCACGAGGTAATGACCTACCTCTTCACAATACTCATATGTAATATAGCATGATGATATTGAGAAACATAGATTTGGGAAAATACGGTTTTACATAAAACTACCTCCGACTTATATAAAAACCGTTTTCTACAAAATCATGTATTTTTTAACAAATCTTTGCAAAACGCTGCTACAACCTATTTCGGGGAACCCATTCAGGATGGTGCGGATTATCGCACATCCTCGGGCTTAATAGTGCAAGATGCAGACTTCCGCAAGGAGCATACGGTCTCGAAAAATTTAAAAATACAAATATCTTAAGAAAATGAGATTTCTAGAAAAATAATAAATTAAATTATTTTATAAATATATATGTATCATCAAAATATCTATTTTTGATATAGTTTAAATATTCCATCTTTTCTAAATAAAAAAGAATCACTTTACATAAAAATACCATGCAATTCCATACAAGTTCAATACTTTACAATTAAATATCATATATTATGAAATTAGCTTTTACTCACTAGAAATGCCATATATATAAAATCTACAGCCATGAAAACTCTAAAGACGATAATTAAATACTTGAGATGCATTTTGAAAATTATATAAAATTATTTTTACATAAAATTTCCTCAAGTTGTATAAATTACAATAAGGACCCTAGTAAATATAGGTTTAAGCAGGACCAGTCTCTTGAGCCTCAGGGAGCCGGAGATATGGGTGCTTGCCTATTTAAGGTAGACAACTTAACAAACGGTGTTATCAACACGGTAATCGTTTTTGAAAAAGATACAAATCCTGTCGTCCATGTGCAGCGGTTACCGATAACACCAAAACCTAATTCAGGATTTAATTTCTTTTCTAATTGTCTGACTCAGACTGAGTCTCGATATAATCAATCTGACTTGAATGGGATTCAAGTATAAAACTACATTATAATATGAATCTATGAATCCATATAATCAATCTGACTTGAATATAATTCAAGTATCAAACTAACAATTCAATATGAATCCATATATTCATTGTGTTCAATCTATCAATATCTATACAACTTGACTGAACCGAACCATGGATATACATCCATCTACATGATTCTTCAGTTGCATCCATTTACTGATATCATGGTTTCGGCAAGTCATCCGTCTATATAATCTATAATACAATACAATACAATACCATCAGTACAATCATTACTATCAATAAAATAAATACACGGGCTGTTGGGGTAGGTCATACGTGAATCTAACAGAATCTCAAGAGTCCCCCTAGATCATGAATCCATGTCTACTAACATAAGCAAGCTATCATGAGGGTCTGTGTTTCCTTACTACTGAATTACAGCCTGTTGAGTTTGGAATACTTCAACACTAGGTTGAAGTTCCGTTACTAACATTTGATTCGGGCCCGTGGTTTCCTATCCCTGGATTACATCCTGTTACGTTAACAACAACGTTAACACTAAATTCAACATTATAACAATATAATACAACTTTAAAAGCTACACACTCTCTCTCTGCTTATTCTATTTCTCTCTTATCTTTGGGGCTTACTGAGCGATTGTTCGCTTACGACATTTCTTCTCTTTCTTCTTTGGAATGTTGTCAGGTGGATCGGACCTTCAGGAGATCGAGCCCACCAGCGAGGACTTGGATCAGCTAGCTTACGACCCGGAGCTCTAGATACTTGTACATTTCATTTCAGTACTTTCCATTTCTGTTATGCCACTGTTTAGGCATTGCTTTCCATTCCATATATTTACCTTTCAGATGTATTGTAAAAGGAATGTTAATAAATAAAGTTGTTGTTCATCACATTTGTCTCTTGTGTATATTTCTTTTATATTGCTTAGATACGCTTACTGTATTTACTTCAGATTAAATACGTAGCGGCAAGTCGCGTCCCCTTCGCCGTACACCGGGAAGCGGGGCGTGACAGGTTTTATTGGCGGCCCATGCAGGTCAGAGCTGTATGAAACCCTATCATGCAGTTCAGTTCTGCATGGACAACCTAAGCAATATAACGCAAGAATCAGTAACTGAAAACATTCCTTACAATACCTATTCCTTGAATCTTATCATATATTTTGAATCTGTCCTAACCCAAAATTCCCTCACCTCTTTTACAATCTTACCAAAACCTTCGCATTCTTTTGTTCTTTCACATATCTTTCATACACTACTAATAGTTCTATCACCAAACTTTCCTTGAATCCGTTACGATTTCCTTTTACAAATTTCGAGGACGAAATTTTTATAAGGAGGGTAGAATGTAACAACCATAAACTTTCTGTACAAATTTTTTCAAAAATACAGAAAGGGGTACTTTTTCCTGAGCACAAGTTATAAATTTGTTTTGCTATTTAATAGCAAGAAAGAGCTTGTAGCTCATTGGTAATATCTTGCACTGCTGAACCAAAGCACCAGAGTTCAAATCCCATCAGCTACAATAATTTTTTATTTGTTTTCTTTTAAATTTTTAGAAGCCCAAGAGTTTACACGTGCATAACTCGTAAAAACCAAAAGTCGCATATAAAACAAACTGGCCCAGGAGATAAACAAATCGACGGCAGACACGTGGGGACGAGCCCCGACCCGACTCGGCCGGCGGCGCCGATTCAGGTGAGTCGGATCGCCGAGTTTCCTTCTTGACTCC
This sequence comes from Agapanthus africanus, assembly GCA_030015575.1. Classification (NCBI taxonomy): domain Eukaryota; kingdom Viridiplantae; phylum Streptophyta; class Magnoliopsida; order Asparagales; family Amaryllidaceae; genus Agapanthus; species Agapanthus africanus. The sequence continues at coordinate 351,748,508 of JASDDO010000006.1, forward strand.
TGTGCCTTTTGGCCTCCCCATAACCCCTGTCATGTTTAATTTCCCTGCATTATTCCAGAGAAATTAAAAACCCAATTAAAATCTTTTTCATGTATAATTTTTAATGCAATTCCTATCAAACCGTAACCCTAATTTTTTCCTATAAATACCACTCCATCTCACACCCCCCTCACTCCAAATCTCTGTCCAAAACTCTCAAGAAAATTCTAAATTCAATAGTGTACAAGTGGAGTTAGCGAAGGGCGAAGCTCCGACGAATTTCCGACGACGACCCTAGGAGCTCCGGCACATCCTACCACTCCTTTTCCCACTTCTCTAATTAACAAACCCGTAAGTCCTTTCTCCCCCTTCTCTTTACTATTCTAAAAACTTAGAATTCTAAAATCCGACGGAAGCGGAGTTAATCCGACTTCCGATTCGGTTTTCTTTAAAAAGTTCCAATTTTCTTAAATACAACAATACCAAACTTTCACATCACAACCATTAAACATTAAAAATACATATTGAACAAGTTCCATATCAAAAGAATGTATATTGTAATTTTTATCGCATTTTTTAGAAAAACACCATATAGTTTAGTTTTGACATAAATCATTCAAATTCCTTTCTATACCCTTAGATAGTTCACGAGGTAATGATCTATCTCTTCACAACACTCATATACAACATAGCACGATAATATTGGAAAACATAGATTTGGAAAAATACGGTTTTACATAAAACTACTTCCGACTTATATAAAAACCGTTTTCTACAAGATTATGTATTTTTTAACAAATCTTTACAAAGCGCCACTACAACCCATTTCGGGAAACCCGTTCGGGATGGTGCGGATTATCATACATTCTCGGACTTAGTAGTGCGAGATGCAGACCTCCGCAAGGAGCATACGGTCTCAAAAGATTTAAAAATACAAATATCTTAAGAAAATGTGATTTCTAGAAAAATAATAAATTAAATTATTTTATAAATATATATGTATAATCAAAATATATATTTTTGATATAGTATAAATATTCCATCTTTTCTAAATAAAAAAAAATCACTTTAAATAAAAATACCATGCAATTCCATACAACTTCAATACTTTACAATTAAATACCATATATTATGAAATTGGGTTTTACTCACTAGAAATGTCACATATATAAAATCTAGATCTATGAAAACTCTAAAGAAGATAATTAAATACTTGAGGTGTATTTTGAAAATTATACAAAATTATTTTTATATAAAACCCCTTCAAGTTGTATAAATTATAATAAGGACCCTAGTAAATATAGGTTTAAGCGGGACCGATATCTTGAGCCTCAAGAAGCCGGAGATATGAGTGCTTGCCTATTTAAGGTATACAACTTAACAAACGGTATTATCAATACGGTAATCGTCTTTGAAAATGACACAAATCCTGCCGTCCATGTGCAGCGGTTACCGATAACACCAAAACCTAATTTAGGATTCAATTTCTTTTCTAATTGTCTGACTTAGACCGAGTCTCGATATAATCAATCTGACTTGAATGTGATTCAAGTATAAAACTACATTACAATATGAATCTATGAATACATATAATCAATCTGACTTGAATATGATTCAAGTATCAAACTAACAATTTAATATGAATCCATATATTCAATCTATCAATATCTATACAACTTGACTGAACCAAACCATGGATATACATCCATCTATATGATTCTCTAGTTACATCCATTTACTGATATCATGGTTTCAGCAAGTCATCCGTCTATACAATCTATAATACAATACAATACAATACCATCAGTACAATCATTACTATCAATAAAATAAAAACACAGGGTGTTGCGGTAGTTCATACGTGAATCCAACAGAATCTCAAGAGTCCCCCTAGATCATGAATCCATGTTTACTAACACAAGCAAGCTATCATGAAGGGCCGTGTTTTCTTGCTCCTGGATTACAGCCTGTTGAGTTTGGAATACTTCAACACGAGGTTGAAGTCCCGTTACTAACATTTGATTCGGGCCCGTGGTTCCCTACCCCTGGATTACAGCCTGTTGGGTTCTAGAACACTCTTGAAAATTGTTAACATTCACCCTTGAACTTACGTTAACAACAACGTTAACACTAAATCCAACATTATAATAATATAATACAACTTTAAAAGCTACACTTTCACTCTCTCTGTCTATTCTATTTCACCCTTATCTTTGGGACTTTCCGAGAGATTGTTCGCTGATGACATTCCTTCTCTTTCTTCTTTGGAATGTTGTCAGGTGGATCGGACCTTCAGGAGATCGAGCCCACCAACGAGGACTTGGATCAGCTAGCTTACGACCCGGAGCTCTAGATACTTGTACATTTCATTTCAGTACTTTCCATTTCTGTTATGTCACTGTTTAGGCATTGATTTCCATTCCATGTATTTACTTTTCAGATGTATTGTAAAAAGAATGTTAATAAATAAAGTTGTTGTTCATCACATTTGTCTCTTGTGTATATTTCTTTTATATTGCTTAGATACGCTTAGCATATTTACTTCAGAGTAAATACGTAGTGGCCAGTCGCGTCCCCTTCGCTGTATACCGGAAGCGGGGCGTGACAACCCTGCACCAGGGTCTGAGCTCCCTGCAATTCGCAAAAAATTTACATATATTATAAAATAACTCTTAATATTACATTATATCACAGTAGGTCTATTGTAATTTACCGATGCCTCCATGGCATGAGTAATATTCCTCGAGCCACCTGTATAAGTGGGGCGACCCCTCTTCGCCGACTTCCTATTCTCTTTATTTTGATCGGCCTGTTTCTGCACAACACATTCAGATTTAGTTTTCTAATTAAGCAACACAAAAAATAAATTATATACTAAACAATGAATTACATTTAAAATACAATCCTGTTTGCGCTGAAAGTCAAAATATTGGCACAAGAGAGGCCATGTATCTACGTCGACTCTCGCAAAGGTCGGAGTATGTAGGAGAGCCGCTCTCTCTGTCTCGGGGGTCGCCATCCATAGGGAATAGTATTCGATCTTCAGCTTGTTCCTGTTGTATCGGATCTTTAATTGCATGTTCTTCATCAGGCCATGGTACAGAACGTGAAGATCGAGCACTCACTCAGGGTGATCAGGGTCGGCTACAGGCTGAAAGTCGTAATCCAATTGTAAATACAAAAAAAACAATGTTATTAAATTGCAAGTGTTAAATAATAATAAATATATTGGGTAAGTCAAATTAAAATATATATTAATACCCGAGCATGATCCCAGAAGAGGGTAAATTAGCGCCGGTGCTGGTCGCCCCACTCAACGTGAAGTGGATACTTCTTCATGAGGAGGCTCTCATCCCCTATATACCGGCCGAACCTTTCGGCATAATCGCCGGTATAGAGATAATCAGGGGTAAAGAAGAGGGGGAATACTGCCTCCCTATAGCTCTGTCGGGCCTCAGCCTGTGAGACTGATTCGGGCCTCGAGTCCCCCTCTCGGGATGGGGATGCCCTGCATCTATAAGAAATATCAAGACAATCAATATTAAGACAAAGTGGTATTAAGAAATCAAGATTTAATGAAAATTGAAGTGTGATATAAACCTCCGGCGACAGAAGCACGAGCCTGGGCCCGGACAGTAGCACGAGCGGGACGATAGTTTTTCCGGTGAGGAATAGCCGGTGACCCGGACGTGGACGCATCCCCTCCAACTAGAAAATAAATATCGATAAAATTACATGAAATTCATGTTTATTCTTAAAGGATATGTAAAATGAATAAATATTTTATATTTATTCATACTAACCTGCAGACTGAGCGGAGGGTATGGAAGTGACGGGAGTGGCCCTGCACCAGACGTGGACGCACCACCTATAATTAGAAAATCAAACATTGCCTATATAAGTAATTGCAAAAAGAATATGTATATCAATAATATAACATTCTAAATCTGTTGGCTATGGTGCCCTCAAGGAAATTATCATAGTCGCGGACTTGTGATTATGATGATTGAGGCAGGACCTATACCGATGAAACAGTCTTACTCAAGATGATAGTATGCTATCTGGTTTGTCTATATCATCATATACATGTTGATAGAGCCCATAGGATTCTTTCTTGACTGCCAGCATTGTGATGGCGATCACATACGTGGGAGCTGGGGGTCTATAAGCACATTCTTAAATGTCCCTAGTCATGGGAGTATTGAGACCGGGCATCGATACTCCAGTGTAGACTAGTGTATACTGATCGAGACTCCGACGAGGGGCGGTGGCCAGGTCTCACAAGCCATTGGTGTTAGTTTGTTCACCTAAGATAGTATACAGGTGCTCATTGGGTTATGAGTACATTGGACGGACTCGCCGGGAACCTGCTAGTTGGTAATATACCTATTGTCAGATAGCAGTTCTCAGGTGACATGTGTACAGGTTAGTCTGTCGACCTGAAATCGTTATTTGTCTCGTGTGAGTTCCCACTGTGCTTTGATTACTACCCTACCACGGCTCAAAGGAGGCGTGCAAACAGGTTTTAGTTGGGTACAGTCCCGAGCCACATGGAGGCAGTGATCGGATCGTCGGGGATTCATCTCTCCCAGTATTGGGGGTTGATGTCATATTGTGTACGGATGGCCATCACCATAAATCCGTGGCCACGGTGGACGGGAATTATCGATCCAGGATCGATAGTTTCTCAGGTGGTGATGGGTTTCATATCGACACTAAATATCGCGTTGTTGGGGGTCTGATCTTATCCACCCCCCTAGACACGATATGCGATACTCTTAGACGAACAGACCGGACTGTACGGATATTGTCACTGTCAGGCTCAGTAGGGGTTCAAGATGGGTTTGCTCGTCGGCCTCCCTTTCGCTCAATACCTGGGTAGCCGTTACGTACAGCTAGTGCCGCTGACGTGCTTGTGGTTAAACCCACTGCTAGCGTATTGACGAGTTTATAGTCCCACACAGAGGGTTTTCACGGTTCAGGCGATATGGTGTACATGACGTATGTTGGTACATACAGGTGTCCGATTAAATATGTGCATACTGCGCAGACTCTAATCGGACGGTTGATAATACTAGCGGCTTAGGATTAAGCCAGATTATTAAATCAAGTTTTGATTTAATATTTTACATATGTATGTATGTATGTATGTATGTATGTATATATATGTATATATGTATGTATGTATTCTAGTATTATTGTTCGCTATTTATTTTCTCTCTTGGCTATTCGTATTTTTGTATGAATACGCGTATATATATTTCGATACATGTACCGGGAAGTATTCCGTATTTTATACGGAATAGCTTCTAAAAGTTTTGCCACCTCATTGTTTGATTTTCCATTTATGGAAATTCATTTTGTTTAATGATAAGGTGGAATTTGTGAGGTGGCATAAACATAGTTCATGGTATGGGCATGAGTCAAAGCATGGTTCATGTTATGGTTGCATTTGTTTATTACTTTAATTGAAAAAAGAAAAATGTTTTTTTGGGAGAATGAGAGAGGAAGGAGGCCGGCCACATATTGGTGGAGGTGGGATTCATTTTTGGTAATATGATTAATTACAAGAACTCTCCACTCTCATTCTCACAAAAACTTAGCCACTTTAGCTCATGCAAAAGGTTCACCTCATTGATCTTCTATGCTTGCTCATTGAGCAAAACAAGTTGAGAGAAAATTGTAGTGACATTTTCATAAACCACCACTCTCCATCGCAAGCGACTTTGGAGCGTCGGTTACCTCGTTCGACGAGGTTGGAGCTTGCGCCGTTTCTCTCGGGTGGATCATCGGAGATGGAGGAAGACCGGCAACCAAACTTCGTCAAAGAACCGCTAGGAGCTTGGAATGAAGACCGAAGGACATGGATCAACTCGGTATAACGATTCGAAGCTCTTCTTAGTTTGCTAGTTTTTGGTTTAAGGTAGATCCGGGATTCGGGTAGCGGTAGCGCCGGTTTTAGAAATTTTTGTTCCGCATTTTGGCCGCATTTCGACGGCCGGGGCGCTGTCGGGACCCTACATGGTATCAGAGCCAGGTTTAAACCCCTTACTAGCTTTGTTTAAACGTGCTTAAAAGATCGATCGACGAAAATTGCCAAAATCACGATTTCATTTTCTGTTTGCTGTCGATTTTCAAAAGTGGTCAAAAAATTATTTGATGCATCTTAAAAATCCGATCAGGCAAATATAAGGCTACACAAAAAATTTGAGCTCGTGATGCCATTAAAGTACCGCGGATCCGCCGCACTAACCCCCTATTGGCGGCGGTTCCGCGGCCATTTAGTAGCTACGGGCTTCCAAATTTTTACTGTAGCCTCCTGATGTAAAATTGTGATTTTTGTGATATTCTGTTTTGGTCCAGATTTCAGTGAAGTATTGTTTTGCTATTGGGGCTAATTTGGAATTTTGTCGATCGATATTTAAGTGTACGTTTATCAGTACTTACATTTCTATCTGCAACCGTGAATGTCATTTGATCGGTAAACTCGTCTAATTGCTATATGTCTTTTAGACGGGTTTGCCAACGTGACATTCACGTTGATGTTCTGTAATGTGCTGTGATGTTGGTTGGATCGTCGTGGTGGATAGCTATGGTGCAATGTTAGTACAGTTTGATTTCATTTGTATATTTGATATTGTGGGGCGAGCGTCCGACATGTGGACTGCCGTCACTGCCAGTTTGTATATTATTCTTTGGGACACGACCGGGCTGAGGTCGATGTCACCCTTGTATATTTTTTCTTTTCTGTATTAGGATTAACCCGCGGTGAAGTGCACGAATAGCCGGGTTCTAGAGGGCAACTGGTCCGCATCTCATGGCATTGGGACGGAGGGGACCTTACTCTAGAATTGGCGGGCTGTTCGCCGCACTTGTAGGGGGTATAGGTGACCCAGGAGGGGTGCTCAAGTTACCGGATTCCATGAAGTGCTGGGTGGTCCATTCATGTTGCTGAAGGGGGCTGCCTCACTTCTGGTTTTGGTGGGTAACTTGCCGTGCTCGTAGGGGTCTAGGTTTCATTGCACATGCTATCTACATGACAGGGATCGTCGGGTCTCACTTGCGGCTCAAGTGAAACTCGGGGCTCCAGATTATCCACTATTCTGTGTTGTTTCTGTGATGTTGCATTATATCATGTCTGGGACGAATGTTATATATATATTTATATATACTAGTAGATGTTGTATATGTTTTGCACCCGCGCTAGCCCAGTCCCCGCCCTGTCGTTAGTTAAGTAACCTAACGGGTGATGACGGGACCCAGTGGCGAATGCGGATGGCATATACGTACATTTTATTTTCGTTCTTTTCTGGTGTGATTAATTGATGGGACTGCATTGATTCTTATCAATGCAAGGATAAAACAAACCTATTTATGATGTTGTTGGAACCAAGTTTTTAAAAACTGACATTACAGACGTTCTCTTTTGCTTTGCATAGTGGTATTCGGTTATGAATATCCAGCACCTCATTCGACGAGGCAAGAGCCGAGATCCCTTCATCGGGAGTGACCCCTTGGGTAAAAGTTTGCGTCAACGTAATAACTTTACTATAGTCGTTTCCTTTTGCTTTGCATCGTGGTATTCAGTTTGGGATATCCTGCACCCCATTCGACAGTGAAAGAGCCGAGATCCCTTCACCGGGAGTGACCTCTTTAGCAAAAGTTTTCGCCATTATATATATATATATAAACCATTTGGATTCCTTCAACGATATCAAGTTCATTACGTTAAAGGTTTTTCGCCAAAAAACCAGCCGTAGCCCTCCGTCATTTCAGATTAGTATTGCTTAGTATTCGTGCTGCGTTTGTTGACCTTGTCAAGGCGTAGTGAGCGGTAGCTCTGTAATACTTTTCTGTCACAAGCAAATATGGATTTGTTAGGACTGTCGTTCGACCTTGTTGACCTTGTCAAGGGTCTGTGCCGGTGGGTCTAATGCAATCAAGATAATGACGGGTTGAACTTGACTAGGACCCTTTGACTTGTTGACTTTGTCAAGGCCACTTGGATCTTAGGGGTAAAAATCATATCAGGAGTTTCAAACATACAGGAAACTTGCCAGGCTTGCGCATACCTTCTGGAGTGTGGTGACTTGAGTGGCTTCCATCAGGTTAGCATGCGATGATAGTTGGATCCCGATTCCCACTGATGAGTAGGATTACTCCTCGGGTGATTCCGACTAATTCTCCTTTCAAGTTTGGAGGAGAATTCGAGGATACAGTGGGAGCCATCCAGATTAGATAAAATGATTAACCATTCTGATCTAGGTTAGAGTGCACGCTGAGTGTTTCTTCTCTCTCTCTCTCTCTGGCTGTGACTATGACCCGACCTTTGATTAAAACTCATGAAACCAAGTTGACCGAACCTTCTTAAAACGCTTTGTCTTTTGGAATGTCACAGTGTCGCATACATCATTGCCTTTTCTATATCACATTTTGCATTTCTCCATAACACCCCGTATTATTACGAACATCCACTTCCATTGGATAAATCCATCGTATGGTTATATACGAACTCGAAGAAACTTTTTCAAGGATGGATTCTGGTTCTGGAGAGATTGAATAAGATTATTCGGTTGTCTTTTCCCTTTAGCTTCTCTCAGGTTATGAGGGCTCCTAGGATTAGGAGAGAGTACACCTATTGAGCTTATTGGATAGTCTTCTTCTAAACCATAGGCAGGTGCCGAACGGTAGGGAAGAAAGAAAACCAATTAAGCTTAAGTGTGGTGTACAGAAGGTAATAAGTTAAGACATATAAAGGGATTAGAATAATGGCAAAGAAAATTGCGACCACCATCATTCACGATAAAAACTGTGTATACCCCTGCCACTCCTACATCCACTTTGCTTTTCTCTAGGACATTCCGTATCACTACGGATATCCACTTCCATTGGATAAATCCATCGTATAGTTATATACGAACTCGAAGGAACTTTTTCGAGGATGGTTTCTGGTTCTGGAGAGATTGGATAGGATTATTCAGATGTCTTTTCCCATTACCTTCTCTCAGGTTGCGAGGGCTCCTAGGATTAGGAGTGTACACCTATTACGCTTATTGGATAGTTTTCTTCCAAACCTTAGGCTGATGCCGAAGGGTAGGGAAAAAAGAAAACCAGTTAGCCTAAAGAAGGTGTACAGAAGGTAATAAGTAAAGACATAATAAAGGGATTGCAGTGAGGGCAGGTATAGTATATGGTTACTGTCGTGAATCAGGATAGTGGAAGAGGCGTTACTATGAATACCAGTAAACCCCTTCAAAACATTTTCATGTTTCAGTTTCACTGTGCGATGTTAATTGAAAACTGTTTTCCCAATTGGAATCTAACTCCAGGGTATGTATTTACCAGATCAGTTTCTCGCATCTACATGTTATTGCGGATGGTGAGTGGGAGTAAGATATTGGGATTTGGGTGATTAGATCCTCATTATATCGGAATTCGTAGTAATTGGTGATATTTGAGGAAATCATCTGGATTTTGCCGGATGGCAAATATTTGGTTTTGAATATCCATTATTATGCACTAATTTCAAACTGATATATCTGTACATTTATTTTATAAAGTGAGATATATCTTTTTGATATTATGTCTGTGATATTTACCTATATCAGCTGGTGATTAGGTAAGGTGCATTCAACAGCGGTGTAATTCTTCTTAACCATAGTACAGTGTTTGAGTTATTGAACTCAGGGGACTTATACAATGTATTGTATGTTGTCCTGTGTCCATTAGGACAATGGGGTTGGTACTCGCACTGTATTCTGTTTACTCATAACTTCTCTGATTTTAGACAAGTATTTCGTTGAAATACAAGATTCAGATTTTAAGAAGTTATAGGTATAAGAATAAAGTAGAGAACCATTTGTTGGAAGTATCAGGATTCTTCGATGGAGTCGAAGATGTAGATACTTGTGTTTGGTATTCCACTGATAGTAATGGTTTGGAGAACTTGATTCTCTTTCGGTTTACTCATATGTGGATGCATTCCTAGATGAGTAATGCTGACCGTCCTCTTTCCATTTGGTTGATATGCACTGGAGACAGCTGCATGATTTTGAATCTGGTTTTAATCAAATTAGTGCTTTTGTTTCTATATTAGATATATATAGAATCAATTTATATCTTAACGATGTTAAGGTATAGGGAGTTGTCCGGCTGATGCTTAAAACCAGAATCCGGATAAACTCAAGGCACGTTTCAGTAATGGCTGTTTGTGGGTTATCCTGGGCTTTGACGAGGGATAACTTTCTACCATCAGGAAGATCAATATTTATATTGTTCTTGACTCGCCACAGTTTTAGTAAAATGGATTTTTTTTCTTTAGAAAAGCAAAAAGGGGAGTATGGTAGAACTGGAAGTGATTCCAGAACCACAAACGATCACTGATGATTTAATAGAACCTAACGATTCAATTATTTTAGACATTCCATTAGTCAGTCCGCAGATTTTGGTGGGTAACCTCAGGCACCCGAGAGGAACTTCGGTCTTCTCAGAGAAGATGACAGGGAGGTTCTTGTTTACCCAGACTTGCCATTGCTGCTGTTCTAGACTGTAAGACCCGGCAGGAGGATGAGTATAGCGTCGTTCTAAACTAGCTTTAGAAATGCACATGTATATGACTCTGCCAGAGGGTTGTTATAGTCAGTGAGAGCAGCGGAAGCATAGTGGGCAAGTGGCTTATGTCTATTTATAGACTAAAGCAGGTATAGCGGAAATAGATCATCTAATTTTGATGTGACGGTCATAGTCTTTGACTTCATCAGAATAGGAGATGGATCTGCTAAGAAGGTAGTAGAGAGTGATGTCCAGGTATTTGGATGACATGCACTTGATAGGAAGAGATATTCCTATACTGCGATCAGTTGTAATTTGGTTGTCACACAGTTGTTTCTTCACATAGGATGTGGATATGATATCAGGTTTTCTGGTTACTAGATCTATGATTTTAAATCTAGATTTGGGAAGTATCCTAATCTGAGTACTTTAACATTAAATGGATGACTCTTGGCATGGTGGTGTACCTGCAGGTGATGGAGTCACCCTCTCTAAAGGTGTCTTACAGACTAAAGGAGAGAGGGGTCTAAATGATCAGCATATCATTTGCTTATGCAATTGAGTTAATCATGAAATATCAAGTACCACACCAGATATTGCTTTTGCACTAGATGCAATAAGCAGATATATGAATCCAATCCTGGAGAAACATTGGGAAGTAGTTATTGAACATAAGTGAATGTTCTATGGAAATGATTATAGCGGCCTCCTTCAGGAGACGGTTATCATTTTAGGCTTCCAAGGTGACCTGGATGACAGAGTGACTGTCAGAGTTATAGTTTTTCCCTCTTTTGAGGGACAGTATGTTGGACAGGTGGTCCAAGAAGGTACTGAGGAAAGGCATGGCGCAGAATACTGATTAAATTCAGTGGACGATACAGTCTAAGAAGTTTACTGGAATTGGAGTTCTTTTGTGAACTGGGTCCCATCAGATATCCAGATAAATTCTAAGACAAGTATTGCTCATTTCGAGAGATAGTCTTCTCCGCGAAGTTGAGATATGGAGAGATGCAGAAAGAAACACTGGAGCGGATCCACTCGCTGAGGCTATTTATCGAACGCAATCATTTTCTCAATCAGGCTCTGCGAAACTGATTAGTAGAGAAGTTGGGTGTTCAGTATCACACGGGCTGTGAGTATGCGACATCGCAATAATTGGCCTTAAGTGCAAGTAGGAGATTGTTGGCTATAGTGCCCTCAAGGCAATTATCATAGTCGCGGACTTGTGATTATGATGATTGAGGCAGGACCTATACCGATGAAACAGTCTTACTCAAGATGATAGTATGCTATCTGGTTTGTCTATATCATCATATACATGTTGATAGAGCCCATAGGATTCTTGCTTGACTGCCAGCATTGTGATGGCGATCACATACGTGGGAGCTGAGGGTCTATAAGCACATCCTTAAATGTCCCTAGTCGTGGGAGTATCGAGACCGGGCATCGATACTCCAGTGTAGACTAGTGTATACTGATCGAGACCCCGACGAGGGGCGGTGGCCAGGTCTTACAAGCCATTGGTGTTAGTTTGTTCACCTAAGATGGTATACAGGTGCTCATTGGGTTATGAGTACACTGGACGGACTCGCCGGGAACCTGCTAGTTGGTATTATACCTATTGTCAGATAGCAGTTCCCAGGTGACATGTGTACAGGTTAGTCTGTCGACCTGAGATCGTCATTTGTCTCGTGTGAGTTCCCACTGTGCTTTGATTACTACCCTACCACGGCTCAAAGGAGTCGTGCAAACAGGTTTTAGTTGGGTACAGTCCCGAGCCACATGGAGGCAGTGATCGGATCGTCGGGAATTCGTCTCTCCTGGTATTGGGGGTTGATGTCGTATTGTGTACGGATGGCCATCACCATAAATCCGTGGCCACGGTGGACGAGAATTATCGATCCAGGATCGATAGTTTCTCAGGTGGTGATGGGTTTCATACCGACACTAAATATCGCGTTGTTGGGGGGTCTGACTTTATCCACCCCCTGGACACAATATGCGATACTCTTAGATGAACAGATCGGACTGTACGGATATTGTCACTGCAGGGTTGCTAGGCACGCGCACAAGGGTCTACGAGGAATCAACCATGCCCGATTAAAAAATTAGCCGTGCCGAACAACCCGAATACGGAACTTTAAACTAGAGATTAGGCGAAAACAAGTATGCTAAACACTTTAACACTAAGTGAGAGGGATTATAACCTTTGTAGATCCGGTCCTTCACTTCATATGCTCCGTGTTGTGGTCCCTTCGCTGCGATCATCAGGATCCGGACTCTCGAGAGGTTCCACGAAGAGAAAGACGCAACCTTTGCTTCCGATCTTCGATACTAAGATGATCTACCTTGAAGTTTCTTTAACACAAGGTAACACTCATGAAATGATGTGAACACCCTCATCTAAATGGCAAGGGAAGATGAGGATGATGAAGTAGGATTTTTGCTCTCTTTATTTATCTTTTTCTCATATTTATTCATCACCTTTTGAAAAACTAGTAAGCTTTTCATGAAAGAATGAAGGAGGAAGAAGATGAACAATGTTAGAATCCTTTTGTGATGAATAGGAAAAGAATAATATGATAGAATTATGCAACCATGGTCAAGTGAACCTTTGTAGAGAATTAACTAGGGTTAGGGTTTGGGTTGGGTTAAAGCATGACTCACTTGAAAATATCTTTATCATGACAAAAAGAAAAAGCTTAACCCTAATCCAAACCCTAATCATGTTTAAACTCCACTAAACAAGTTGCATTAGTTATCATATCATGTTACAATATTATATATCACATATATAATATTTATCGTAACAAAATAAAATAATACATTTAGCATATATCGCATATATATCAATGTATTACCCGAGTGAGAAAAAGAATCTTTTAGTGAGCAAATATTAGTTAATGCAATTTAATATATTATATATATTATTATACATTAAATTATCGAATCAACACTTGATCCGACAATCCGGCTATATCGCATATAACCGGCTAATATTTATCCGTACCGATTCATCGAATCAACACTTGATCCGATGACCCGGCTAATATCAAATATCGCGAGAATATAATACGGTATCACATATCGCATTATCCTCGGTCCCGCACATATCACATATGTGCTCCTACTCCGTTTTGCCTGAGTCAAGAAACCTCTGTGTAGGACTCTAAAGAATCGTCAATACGCCGGCAGTAGGTGATGATCATATCAAACACCCACAAGCTGCAAGCGGTCAGCTAAACGTAACAGCTACCCAGGTATTGAGCGCTCAGAAGATCAACAAGCAAGCCTGTACATTCTCCTGCGAATCCAAACAGTAACACTCCCGTACAGTCCGGTCTCGTCGTCTGATATGTTGCATATCTCGCCTAGGGGTGGTAAACGTCAGACCCCAGTAGCTTGATAAGTCGTGTCGATTTGAGGTCTATAACAGTTCGAGAAACTACTGATAACACTTACCAGTAAATCTCAGCAACCCTGGCCAGGGATTTCCGGTTATAGCCAATCGAACACCGCACAACATCAACTCCCTATACCGGGAGAGACGAATCCCCTCCTATCGCTCATTGCCTCCATATGATTCGGGACTGTACCCAAAAGCCACCTTTTTGCACGCCCTCTTGGACGTGGTATGATGGAAATCAAAGCACAGTGGGAACCACACAAGACTCTATGACGATCTCGGGTCAACAGACTACTCTGTACCAGTGTCACCGGAGAACTGCCATCTGACGTATGGTATAATACCATCTGGGAGTTCTCGGCGAGTCCGTCCAGTGTACCCAGTCTCCACTGAGCACCCGTACACCATCCTTGATGTCAAACACCGATGGATATGGGATCATCCATCGCCCATCATATGGGTCAAGATGCGTATACGCTAGTCTACTCTGGTGCATCGATGCCCTGTCTCGATACACCCTCGACTAGGAACAATTATAGGATGTACTCGTCGACTACCGTGGCCCTACTAGTATGATCTCATCATAGTCCCAGTAGTCGAGTACATATCCTAAGGGCTTTATCAACATGTAACATAGAGACAATCAGAGTACATGTTAAGATAAAGTACAACCAGATAGCATACTATCATGTCGAGCAAGAAAGTCCTCCCTATATATGTCCTAGCATCCACTACAATATACATCGTATGTACAGTAATGGCCTCTAGGGCATACATATAACTAACAGTCACTGTCAGGCTCAGTAGGGATTCAGAATGGGTTTGCTCGTCGGCCTCCCTTTCGCTCAATACCTGGGTAGCCGTTACGTACAGCTAGTGCCGCTGACGTGCTTGTGGTTAAACCCACTGCCAGCGTATTGACGAGTCTTTAGAGTCCCACACAGAAGCTTTTCACGGTTCAGGCGATATGGTGTACATGATGTATGTTGGTACATACAGGTGTCCGATTAAATATGTACATGCAGCGCAGATTTTAATCGGACGGTTGATAATACTAGCGGGTTAGGATTAAGCCAGATTATTAAATCAAGTTTTGATTTAATATTTTACATATGTATTTATATATATATGTATTCTAGTATTATTGTTCGCTATTTATTTTCTCTCTTGGCTATTCGTATTTTTGTACGAATACGCGTATATGTATTTCGATACATGTATCGGGAAGTATTCCGTATTTTATACGGAATAGCTTCTAGAAGCTTTGCCACCTCATTGTTTGATTTTCCATTTATGGAAATTCATTTTGTTTAATGATGAGATGGAATTTGTGAGGTGGCATGAACATAGTTCATGGTATGGGCTTGAGTCAAAGCATGGTTCATGTTATGGTTATATTTGTTTATTACTTTAATTGAAAAAAGAAAAATGTTTTTTTGGGAGAATGAAAGAGGAAGGGGGCCGGCCACATATTGGTGGAGGTGGGATTCATTTTTGGTAAGATGATTAATTACAAGAACTCTCCACTCTCATCCTCACAAAAACTTAGCCACTTTAGCTCATGCAAAAGGTTCACCTCATTGATCTTCTATGCTTGCTCATTGAGCAAAACAAGTTGAGAGAAAATTGTAGTGACATTTTCATAAACCCCCACTCTCCATCGCAAGCGACTTTGGAGTGTCGGTTACCTCGTTCGACGAGGTTGGAGCTTGCGCCGTTTCTCTCGGGTGGATCATCGGAGATGGAGGAAGACCGGCAACCAAAATTCATCAAAGAACCGCTAGGAGCTTGGAATGAAGACCGAAGAATACGGATCAACTCGGTATAACGATTCTAACCTCTTCTTAGTTTGCTAGTTTTGGGTTTAAGGTAAATCCGGGATTCGGGTAGCGGTAGCGCCGGTTTTAGAAATTTTTGTTCCGCATTTTGGCCGCGTTTCGACGGCCGGGGCGCTGCCGGGACCCTACAAAATCAACATGTATACACTATTGGATATATAAACAAACCCGCAGGTGCGGTGGTGGGCTCTGCCCGAGATGTGGAGGCACCACCTATAGCTAGACAATTAAAAAATGATTACTAAGAACGTAAGAGCAAAAATAATGTATGTATATTTATGATATAGCATTCTAAATCAATATGCATGCACTATAGGATATATAAACATATCTGGAGGTGCGGGAGTAGCCTATGTCCCTGATGTGGACGCACCACCAACAGCTAAACAATCAAACATTGACTATATAAGTAATTGTGACATAAATATACATGTATATCTATAATATTACATTCAAAATGAATATGAATGCATTATACCTGGAGGTGTGGCAAAATCCACACGGAAGGAAGCATCCGAAAAGGTCTCCGATCGGAGTGCAAGACCGGCCCTCTGAAGCTCCCTACGAAGCTCTCCAGGCGGCAGAACCACTCTGCCTCTACCGATGCCGCGGCTAGAGCTCCTGCCGCCTCTCGCTGCTCCCGTCATCGTCATCAAATCTAAGAAAAACGGTTCGTAGACGCATTAGACAATCATTACATATGCATTCTATATATATATATATATATATATATATATATATATATCGTAAAATATGAAGTAATAATATAACATTACTGATAACATTTTTCGTTTCGTGGATGCATTAGACATATCTACTTGGATTTCATCATCGATATCATTTCTAACCTACGTAACTTCATGATCAGCCGAAAACAACCCGTCTTTTGAAACAGACGGTCAGAGCACTCTATGTCTTCTCTCTTCTTCATCCTCATCGCTGTTCTCGAATTCTGGGACATCGTAAACATCCTTGGGTTTCCAACGGCATACGACACTCCATTCTGGATGCTTCAAACACTGTGAGTATTATACTTGGAACGCTTGGTTCGGAAAGATAAACGGATCATCCTGACCGTAAAATCGAAGTTTGTTCACACTGGTCAATCCATATTCATCTTTCCAAGTCCTGAGATTGTTTCTCCACTTATCCGTATCGGCTCATGTATCGTACCAAGTACAATGAAATATATAAAATGGTTTTGATCGTCCGGGATATTGGATGCCAAGTATACAATTTAAGTATTCATAATAAATCACACCATCTGATCCTACTGTCACAATCCTACTATTCTGAGTATTTCTAAATGTTTCTATATCCTTAACTTCGAATTTGTATCCAAGGACACCGAATCTTTTATAATATGCAACCTTCATACTAGGAAACTGAGCTAAACATCTTGAATCACTCTCTAATGATGCAGACAAGTTCGGACCGTGGATATAACAAAATAAATTTTACGACAAATACATAACGATATAAGTTTAGATTAAAACTGGTAGCAATAACATGTTATTCGAATAATTTATATGATCTGCAACCCGATCGTAATAATTATCCTGATGATATTTTTCCAATCGTTCATCGTTCCAATCAGGATGCCCCTCACGTACCTCGTTAAAATGAATTCTGTTCTCAACCATAAATTATGACATTAATATTATATCATTTTATACACACACAAATACAAATATAACAATTAATCCAAAAAAACTTACTCTCTAATTTTTTCAAGACATATGCTATTGAGGAGGATAAACCGATATATTTTGTTGATAAATATAGTGTCAACCCTCTTATAATCAGGTTTACCATATGGCCCGTCCTGAATTCTTCGAGGCCGGTTAAGTTTCGTCTTAATGTTCTCGTCCAGATAGCGGGAACAAAATGTAGTTGCTTCATCTAGAAGATAACCTTGCATGATAGAACCCTCTGGTCGATTTCTATTGCGTATATACTTTTTTAGAGTGTAGAGATACCTAAAGAAAAATATGTTAAATAAATAAACACGGGCATACAGAACAACAATAATTTTACAAATTGCGCGAAACGAAAAATTCCGCGTATTTTTCAACGGCATACATCCATCGATATTGTACCGGTCCGGCTAACTTAGCCTCAACTGTAAGATGAACCGTTAAGTGTATTATGATATCGAAGAATGACGGTAGGAAAATACGCTCAAACTTGCAAAGTATCAACGAAATAGAATTTTCTAGTTTCTCCAGTGTCACAACATCCAGTGTTTTAGCGCATAATTCTCTGAAAAACAATATAGGTCATTGATTACTAGACCAACCGATTCGGGAAGGGAAGTCATGAGGGCTAATGGGAGAAGGTGCTCCATAATAACATGGTGATCATGACTTTTTAGCCCATCGATCTTACCTTTCACAATTTTTATCTTCTTACTAAATGATCCTGAGAAACCTGTGGGAACTTTCAAATCATGCAACACCTGCAGGAATCTTTTCTTCTCCGGCTGTGACAAATGATACGTGGCATCGGGAAATACAAACTTGTCTGGTTTATCCGCTATCCGTTTAGGATGCAATATACTTCTAATTTCCCAGCCTTGTGGATCCATCTAAGCATGGAGGTTGTCTTTCGATTTTCTGTCTTTACAAAGAAGCAAGTTGAGTACGTGCTCGGATACTCACTTCTCTATGTGCATTCCGTCCAGATAATGACGCACTAAATTTGTTGACCAGTACGGAAGCTCGAAAAAAATGCTTAACTTGTTCCAGAATGGTGATTTGACCTGTTTTGTCGAATCTATCCCGAAGGTCACATTATTGTAACCATCCCACTGAGCAGTCACGTCCTCTCCGGATAATGGGGCTAGAGGTCAAAGAAGCTCCTGATGACCATCAAAGTGAACAGCGTCTAACCTGTAGGGATGGTCTAGAGGCAGGAATCGTCGATGGCCGCAATAACAAACCTTCCCGCTAAATTCAAGAATTTCGATGTTGTATGTTGATGGCAATAAGGATATGCTTTCATATGCAGGAAAGTCATTAATTGTCCACATTAAAACCGCACACAGTATGAAGGTTGTATTTGTGTTTGCATCGTAAGTCTTTACACCATCAATAAATAAAGATTTTAATTCATCAATCAGAGATCGAAAATAGACGTCGATATTGTTTTCCGGTGAGTTTGGTCCGTCGATAAGAAGAGGCATCATAAAGTATGATTGATCCATAGCGACATATCATAAACTATCATTACAACGGACCTTGTGCTGTGGCTTCCAACAATATAGTCGAATGGGCAGAAACTATCACTGGCAAGTCCGAGCCTGACATTGCGAGAATCGCTACCGAATATTTCTTGCCTTCTATCGAAATCCTTCCATGTCGGTGAATCTCTTGGATGAATCATTTTTGCATCTTCACTTGGAGGAGCACGATGATGCCAAATCATTGTCCCGGCTGTTTTTTTGCACCTAAATGGCCTCTGCAGCCTCTGTGTTATAGAAAAATATCGTGCTATCTTGACAGGTATATCGGGCTTCTTATTAGAATCTTTCAGCTTATACCTGGCCTCTCCACATGTTGGATACTCTTTCAAATCTGAATTCTCTTTCCGGTACAACACGCAATTTTTAGGACATGCTTGAATCTTCTCAAACTTCAGACCTAAATCAGACATCATCTTCTGGGCTTCGTACCAGCTGTCAGGCATGTTATTTTTCAGGGGCATAGAATCTTTCAAGAGCGAAAGATGTAAGTCGACGTTGTACACCCCCACGACTTGCGGGGAGGCGGAATAGGTAAAACAATCATTTTGTTTGAAACAACATCGACTAACCGAAAGGATCCTTGCTAAACTATAACTAACACTATCATAGAAGTAATTAGCTACTATGAAAGAAGATTATACCTAATGAACCAAGTCCTTCTTCTTCTCCTTAACCACCTCCTCGTCGGCCTCCTCTATGTAATAGACGATCCATCCGAGAGCTTCTACTCCAAGCTTTACCTCTAATCTTGAGGTAACTAGGTTTCTATAGTTGCTAATCAAAGTCACCTAGGTAATATAGAGTATGATTATGGATTAATGAGTCTTGCTAATTCTTGATCTCAACACATGAGAGAGTAGGATCAGGGTTTGAAGAGAGAGAGCTTGAGGAGAGAGAAGGTGAGGATGCGAATGATAATGAAATAATAATTCTCTTGAATATATGAAGCATAATGATTTATCAAATGAAAAAAATAAAATGATTTATCATCATGTTTCATTTATTCATTGTGTGATTCACTACATGAGTCATTATCCATTTAATGCTTCGTTAACTACATGAATGAATCATACAAATGAGTCACTAAATCAATAAATGCTTATGCCACCTTAACCCCAAAGTCATCATCCTTCTAGAAACTTCTCGCCAAATTACGAGAATGCCCCTCCTATCCGTGAAAACACGGAAAAACTTTAGACTGTATAAATCCAATAATTTGATACTAGAATCTGGCTTAAACCAAAGCCGGCTAGTAAAAACTGTCCGAACATCGTTCGTGCGTAAACACACGTATGCGTCCGAACCCTTGTCGTAAAACCATACGACCTCTATATCGTTTCGCCCAGAGCAGGGAAACTCTCTGTGTGGGACTCTAAACACTCGACTACTACGCTGGCAGTGGGTTTAACCACAGACCGCAAGCGGTACTAGCTGTACGTAACGGTCCCTAGGTAGATGTCGATAAGAAGGCCGATGAGAAAACCCATCCGAACTCCTACTGAGCCTGATGTGACAATCTCCGTACAGTCCGGTCTGTTCGTCTAGGACTATCGCATATCAGGCCTAGGGGGCGGCAAGCGTCAGTCCCCTAAAAGCGGTATAAGTCGTGTCGGAGTGAAGCCCATTACACCTTGAGAAACTACTGGAAAACCTACCAGTAAATCTCGCTTGCCCTGGCCAAGGACTTTGCGTAATGGTTCTCCAGACACAGCGCGATATCAACTCCAAATACCGGGAGAGACGAATCTTGTCTAACCGCCACTGCCTCCAAGTGCTCGGGACTGCACCCAACTGCTACCTGTTTGCACGACTCCTTTGAGCCGTGGTAGGGTAGCAATCTAAGAACAGTGGGACACACTCGAGGCGAAATAGCAGTGTCAAGTCTGCGGACTATGCTGTACTCATGTCACCTGGGAACTGTTAACTGACGACGGGTATAATACCAACCAACAGTTCCCGGCGAGTCCTGTCCGGTGTACCCATAATCTAACGAGCACCTGTATACTATCTCAAGTACAACGTACTGATGGCTGTGGGACAGACCATCTCCCCAACTGGGATGAGAAGCGTACACACTAGTCTACTCCGGAGTATCGATGCCATGTCTCGATAATCCTACGACTAGGGAGCTGAAAAAGGATGTGCTTGTAGACTACCCAGCCCCCACTAGTGTGACTGCCATCACAACACTGGTAGTCAAGCAAGATCCTAAGGGCTCTATCAATACGTACATACATATTAAGGTAGATAAAACCAAGTAGCATACTACCATGTTTAGCAAGACTGTTAATATAACTGTGAATATCCCAAGCTTCCATTAAGTAATATACAAGCCAGTATGATACAATAATGGACCCTAAGGCATATACACTAACAATCTCCCACTTGCACTAGGGCCATGTACTGGCATATCAAAGACCGATCATCTCGAGTAGCCTCTCGAACTGAATCTAAGGTATGGCCTTTGTGAATGGATCAGCAATGTTCTCCTCTGTAGCAACTCTCTGGACCTCGATCTCCCGGCGATCTATGATCTCCCTGATCAGGTGATACCGCCTTAAGATGTGTCTAGACTTTTGATGGGACCTGGGTTCCTTCGCTAAAACTATAGCTCCGTTGTTGCGCAATACAGCGGTATTGGATCAACAATGGTAGGAACCCACCTGAAGTTCTGTTAGGAACTTCTTCATCCAGACCGCTTCTTTTGCGGCATCGTAAGCAGCAATATACTCCGCATCCATCGTCGAGTCTGCAACGGTGTCCTGCTTAGAGCTCTTCCAGCACACCGCCCCTCCATTGAGGGTAAAGACATAACCTGATATAGACTTGGAGTCATCCTTATCACTCTGGAAGCCGGAATCAGCAAAGGCCTCGATCTTGAGGTCTTTTCTGCCGTAAACCAAGAACATCTCCTTAGTCCTTCTCAGATACTTGAAAATGTTTTTTACTGCAATCCAGTGCTTCTCCCCTGGGTCTGAATGATACCGGCTTACCATGCTAAGTGCGTAAGCTACATCTGGTCTGGTGCACAACATTGCATACATTATAGAGCCTACCACAGAAGCGTAGGGTATAATCGACATGCGATCCCTTTCCAAAGCAGTCTTGGGAGACATCTCTTTGGAGAGGGTGATTCCGTGACAAGACAGTAAATTACCGCACTTAGAACCTTCCATACTGAATCTTTTCAGTATAGTATTGATATACCTGGACTGCGAAAGTCCCAACATCCTCTTGGATCCATCACGATAGATCCGGATCCCCAGAATGTAAGAGGCATCACCCAGGTGTTTCATGGAGAACCTGTGTGACAAGAATCCTCTGACAGATTGTAGCATAGGAATGTCATTTCCTATCAATAGAATGTCATCCACGTACAAGACGAGGAATACGACAGTTCGTGCTACAATTTTACTATATATACATGGTTCATCTGGATTTTTGATAAAGTCATATTCTTTTACCGTTTCATCAAAACAGATGTTCCAACTCCGCGATGCCTGCTTTAGTCCATAAATGGATTTAAGCAACTTGCATACTTTCTCCCTGCTCCCACTCTGATTGAAGCCTTTTGGCTGTCCATATAGACGCACTCTTCTAAATTACCATTTAAAAAAGCCGTCTTTACGTCCATCTGCCAGATCTCATAATCATGGAAGGTAGCAATAGCAAGAAGGACCCGAATGGATTTGAGCATAGCCACTGGAGAAAAGGTCTTGTCATAGTCCAAACCAGATCTTTGACGAAAACCCTTTGCAACAAGTCTAGCCTTATAGGTTTCCACCTGTCCATCTACACCAATCTTTTTCTTGAAGATCCATTTGCATCCTATGGGTTTTACCCCACCTGGAGCAAAGTCCAAAGTCCATACTTTGTTGGTGTACATGGACTCCATTTCGGTCCGCATTGCATCTAGCCATCATACCGAGTCGCCGCTCTGGATGGCCTGCTGGAAGCTAGTAGGTTCATCATCATCAATGATGCAATCCTCTCTATCCCCATTTATGAGAAAACCGTAGTATCTCTCAAGCGGATGAGACGGCCTACTACTCCTGCGGAGGGGTGCAGGAATGTCCTGTTCTTCTTGAACTACTGGTTCTACCAAACTTTTAGTAGTAGTTTGTGGTTCTGGAATTTCTTCCAGTTCTATTTCGCTCCTACTTGTTTCCTTTTCTAAAAACTGATATTCTAGAAAATGGGCATTACGAGAAACAAAAACCTTTTGTTCCTCTGCGTAATAGAAATAATACCCCCTGGAGTTCTTTGGATATCCCACAAACTTACACTGTACTGATCGTGCCTCGAGTTTATCCGCATGCTGCTTTTTAACAAAAGCTGGACATCCCCATATCTTTAGATACTGAAGATAGTGTTTCTTCCCACTCGACATCTGATATGGGGTGGTAGGCACAGTCTTGGTAGGAACTATGTTCAAAATATATGATGCTGATTCTAGCGCATAACCCCAGAAAGATCGCGGTAACTCAGCATTACTCATCATGGAACGTACCATATCCAATAGGGTTCGATTCCGTCTCTCCGATACACCGTTATGCTGTGGAGTGTATGGAGGAGTAAGCTGAGAGAGAATTCCTTTCTCTTTTAGATAACCTAGGAACTCGGCACTTAAGTATTCACCACCTCGATCAGATCTCAGTGTCTTGATACTTTTGCCGGTTTGGTTTTCTACTTCATTCTTATACTCTTGGAATTTCTCAAAAGCCTCGGATTTATGTTTCATCAAGAAAATGAATCCGTACCTAGAGTAATCATCCGTAAAAGTAATGAAATAGGAAAAACCACCTCTTGCATGTGCAGACATTGGACCGCATACATCGCTGTGTATGAGTCCTAAATGCTCGCTCGCTCTTACTCCATGTCCAGTGAATGGAGTCTTTGTCATCTTTCCTTTGAGACATGATTGACAAGTGGTATAAGATTGATATTCGAACGGGTCCAAATATCCTTCTCTATGTAACTTAGTTAACCTTGTCTCATTGATGTGACCCAGTCTACAATGCCATAAGAAAGCTTTATTTTAATCTGGAGACTTTCTTTTTAGTGTGTTCTGGACATTAAAAATCTGTAATTGGTTTAAGACATATATACCGTTATCTAGTGTACCGGACCCAATCAAACCATGATTAAGCTGGATGTTAACAACATCGCTTACAAACGTGAAATCATAACCTTCTTTCGATAACAAGGAAACTGATATGATATTACACGTTAAACTAGGTACACAAAAACAGCTATGTAAAACCAAAATATGTCCACTCGTCAATCCCAGGTGATAATCCCCTACGGACACAGCTCCCACGCTAGCTCCGTTAGCAACCTTCAGGGTCATATCACCAACCTTCAGCACTCTACGGTTTCTCAGTGCCTGCAATGAATTGCATATATGAGATCCTGATCCGGTATCCAATACCCAGGAAGTAGAGTTGATTGACAGACAATTTTCAATTACAAACACACCTGAAGTCGAAGCCACAGCTTGCTTCGGTTCCTGGTTCTTGGCGTTCCACGCCTTGCAATCTTTCTTCCAGTTCCCTTTCCTATGACAATGGAAGCACTCATCCTTGGCCACTACTGGCACCGCAATCTTTTTCTTTCCCTTCACTCCCACCTTACTAACACCTCCTCTAGGTTTGTTGGCGGCCTTATTCTTCCTTCCTTTAGCCCTAGCCTTAGACCCGGAAGAAGAAGCACCGCGAAAAAACATAGCGGGTGTTTCCCTTGCCTTCTGCAAGGTGCCCTCTGCACTCCTCAATATGTTAAGGAGTTCTGGAAGTTCAACTTCTTTTCTTTGAATGTTGAAATTTAGAATAAACTGGGTGTAGGTGGAAGGAAGGGACTGGAGAATCAAGTCTGTATAGAGCTCATTCTCCAAAGTCGTCCCGAGGTCTGCGAGCTCTTCTATATAGCCAATCATCTTTAGGACATGTTCTCCTACAGACCATCCGACGGCCAACCTCGTCTGAAACAGGTTCTTGGAGGTCTCGTATCTTGCTATACGAGATTGCTCCCCATACAGATCCTTTGTATGGAGAAATATGGATTCAAGATCCATATCCTCGTGCCTCCTCTGATGTTCATTATTCATCGAGGCAAGCACGATGCACTTGGCCTTCGCACAATCTAACTCCCAGGTTTTGTGGATTTCCTTATCCGCATTACTGGATTTAGGACCAGGGACTGCAGGTGCCTTAGTGGTGAGGACATACCCCAATTTGTCATAAGTCAAAACCATTTTGACATTCCGCGGCCAATCTTTATAATTTGGCCCTGTCAATATATTTTTCTCTAAAAGTAACTTAAGGCCTGTCATGTTTTAAGGTCGCTGCAATGAGAGAGAGAGGGAACACTTTAGCATGATGCTCTTGCAAGTTTAAAGTGGTTTTTAGTTTATCTAAACTGGATGGCTCCCACTGTTTCTCGAATCCCTCCTCAAACCAAAAAGGAAGAACTAGCCAGGACTATTCTTACCGTACAATACTTGCTTAACCGTTCAGCCAGGCCGGTGTCGGTACTTCGAGGGAGGTTTTCCAACGCTTTCGCGAAGTTCCTTAATTAAATAACCTCTTTTCTCTGGGGGCGTAGCCCCGCTGACACCTTTCTCGGCACCTACTTGGTTTATAGCATTGATCGTTAAGTGACGAATCTTCTGATGAGTGGCATATACTCACAGTAGGATCGGGATCCAAATATCATCGTGTGATAATGTTGACGGAATCCTACCAATATTCATCAAACTCCAAATGGTATGCATCTCTTTGCAAATTTCAGTTTCTTTAGAAATTCCCGATATAAATTTCTGCCCCATGCTCTTATGACCTTAGCGTTAGGTCAAAATGTCATAAGTCACATGTCAAGTTCTACCCATCATTATCTTGTTAATTTGAACCCATCCGTATATATCCTTGACGTTTGGCCAAAATGATAATATGACTGTCCCAAACTAACTCATCTATCTATGCAACAAATGAATACCCAGCAGCTACCAAACACTATACCTTGGCGTTAGGTTAAAATACTTAGCTTGAATACTACTGAATACCCAAATGAAATGACGGAGGGCTACGAATGGTTTTGGCGAAACCGTGAACGTAGTGAACTTGATATGACCGAAGGAACCTGATAGCTTTTAAAAGGAGTGGTTAAAGCTCCGCAATTAAAAAATATCCTCTGTTTTAAAATAACCGAGTGGTTTCTTTTAAACTGTTCCAACGATTCAACTTTGGTTTATTTTCTTTGCATTAATATAATGCGTCACATCATTAACCTATCATTGCAGAAAACAACGAAAATACAACGTCCTCTTATGCCATCCGCATTCGCCACCGGGTCCCGTCATCACCCGTTAGGTTACTTAACTAACGACAGAGCGGGGGCTGGGCTAGCGTGTGTGTAAAACATAAGTGACGTCTAAATAACTATCATATATAGATATTGTACATTCGTCAGACGCAATAATAGGCATTCCAGATCATAGATGAACATTATTGGATATGCAAGCAATCCGCGTTTCTTTTGAGCCTGCAACGAAAGACGGATTACACAGTTGTGATGAATAACCATTACCCCATCCTAGACCCCTACGGGTACGGCAAACTACCCGCCAAGTACCCGAAGTGAAGCAGTCTCCCTCAACAACGTGAGTAGGCCACTAAACACTTCAAAGTACCCGGTAGTTTGTGCACCCCACCTTGGGTCTATCCTAGGAGCAAAAACAGTAAAATGAAATAATACAACGGTGGCTACAACCGCAACCTGGATGTGCCCCGCAAAATAATATTACAATATATTACAATTACATCGAATGAATGAATATAATAACCCATCTCAAACCCCGGCTAATCATCATAACGATCCAATCAAGTTCATAAACACAAACAGTAAAATCATTACAGAAATGTGCAACCCCCTGCCAACCGACATACTAGCAGTTAGGGGAGGTTTACGAACACATTATACAAATCACAGATATAATCTAATTAGCCAAACATCGTAGAATTTTGATTGAGCAAACACAATTGATTCTACTCCAAAAACTTCTTTGTGCATCAGAGACTTGAGCAGAAACAAAACATTCCAGAAAGAACACAATTAACACAGAAGAGTTACTGGGGAATTTTGGGGTGAATCGGCTTCAACTCGGCCGTGGATCCGCGGCGGATCGCTTGGATTGGCCGCGGTTCCGCGGCTGTTTGGCCGATTCAGAAACCCAAATTTCTCCAGTGTTCTTATATTTCCCTGCATGTATTTTTAGAGGTCCCTGAAAAATTTTTAGACCTCGTTTTAAATTCGACAGAAACTTGGTTAATTCGATGTTTTTTCCGGTTCGTTTTGCGATAGAATTTCTAATGAATTTGCTAACAAGTTAGTTATGGTTTAGCGAGGCTCTGATACCACTGTAAGTCGACGTTGTACACCCCACGACTTGCGGGGAGGCGGAATAGGTAAAACAATCATTTTGTTTGAAACAACATCGACTAACCGAAAGGATCTTTGCTAAACTATAACTAACACTATCATAGAAGTAATTAGCTACTATGAAAGAAGATTATACCTAATGAACCAAGTCCTTCTTCTTCTCGTTCACCACCTCCTCGTCGGCCTCCTCTATGTAATAGACGATCCACCCGAGAGCTTCTACTCCAAGCTTTACCTCTAATCTTGAGGTAACTAGGTTTCTCTAGTTTCTAATCAAAGTCACCTAGGTAATATAGAGTATAATTATGGATTAATGAGTCTTGCTAATCCTTGATCTCAACACATGAGAGGGTAGGATTAGGATTTGAAGAGAGAGAGCTTGAGGAGAGAGAAAGTGAGGATGAGAATGATAATGAAATAATAACTCTCTTGAATATATGAAGCATAATGATTTATCAAATGAAAAAAATAAAATGATTTATCATCATGTTTCATTTATTCATTGTGTGATTCACTACATGAGTCAGTAGCCATTTAATGCTTCATTAACTACATGAATGAATCATACAAATGAGTCACTAAATCAATAAATGCTTATGCCACCTTAACCCCCAAGTCATCATCCTTCTAGAAGCTTCTCGCCAAATTACGAGAACGCCCTTCCTATCCGTGAAAACACGGAAAAACTTTAGACTGTATAAATCCAATAATCTGATACTAGAATCTGGCTTAAACCAAAGCCGGCTAGTAAAAACTGTCCGAACATCGTACGCGCGTAAACACACGTATGCGTCCGAACCCTTGTTGTAAAACTATACGACCTCTATATCATTTCGCCCGGAGCAGGGAAACTCTCTGTGTGGGACTCTAAATACTCGACTACTACGCTGGCAGTGGGTTTAACCACAGACCGCAAGCGGCACTAGCTGTACGTAACGGTCCCCAGGTAGATGTCGATAAGAAGGCCGATGAGGAAACCCATCCGAACTCCTACTGAGCCTGATGTGACAATCTCTGTACAGTCCGGTCTGTTCGTCTAGGACTATCTCATATCGGGCCTAGGGGGCGGCAAGCGTCAGTCCCCTAAAAGCGGTATAAGTCGTGTCGGAGCGAGGCCCATTACACCTTGAGAAACTACTGGAAAACCTACCAGTAAATCTCGCTTGCCCTAGCTAGGGACTTTGCGTAATGGCTCTCCAGACACAGCGCGATATCAACTCCCAATACCGGGAGAGACGAATCCTGTCTAACCACCACTGCCTCCAAGTGCTCGGGACTGCACCCAACTGCTACCTGTTTGCACGACTCCTTTGAGCCGTGGTAGGGTAGCAATCTAAGAACAGTGGGACACACTCGAGGCGAAATAGCAGTGTCAAGTCTGCGGACTATGCTGTACTCATGTCACCTGGGAGCTGTTAACTGACGACGGGTATAATACCAACCAACAGTTCCCGGCGAGTCCTGTCTGGTGTACCCGTAACCCAACGAGCACCTGTATACTATCTCCAGTACAACATACTGATGGCTGTGGGACAGACCATCTCCCCAACTAGGATGAGAAGCGTACACACTAGTCTACTCCGGAGTATCGATGCCCTGTCTCGATAATCCTACAACTAAGGACCTGAAAAAGGATGTACTTGTAGACTACCCAGCCCCCACTAGTGTGACCGCCATCACAACGCTGGTAGTCAAATAAGATCCTAAGGGCTCTATCAATACGTACATACATATTAAGATAGATAAAACCAAGTAGCATACTACCATGTTTAGCAAGACTGTTAATATAACTGTGAATATCCCAAGCTTCCATTAAGTAATATACAAGCCAGTATGATACAATAATGGCCCCTAGGGAATATACACTAACAAAAGAAGCATTATTGATGACTTGTTACTCCATCCATTTAGGCACTTAATCTGGAAAAGTTGGACAAACCATGAGAGGGTAGAATACTTTGCATTCTCATAAATTTGTTTTCTAGCATCATTCATGAACTTTTCATACTTATCCGCACGCGGTCCTTGACCGGAAGGAATGTCATTTTCGGTACGAATAGATTCACCTAGGGCATCCTCAACCATATCCTCCATTTGTTCTCCTGGAAAGAAATTACCGTATTCTTCTTCTGCCACATTACCGTCTTCTCCTTCTTTTTCTGCCGCATTACCGTCTTCTCCTTCTTCTTCCGCCGCATTACTGTCTTCTTCTCCTTCCCCGTGATATAGCCAAGTTATATAAAGTCTAGTAAAACCATGTATAACGATATGAAGCTCTATTAATTCTACCTTCTGCCAGTACTTATTCCCACATCTATCGCACGGGCAAAGAATCTTCTCTAACACGATCTTATTATGTGCGTGTGCAAATTCAATGAAAACAGCAACTCCCACGACAAACTTAGGTTGCATATGTTGTTGCCAATCCACATATTTCCAGTCCTTAACTCTGATATACTCATGGGCCATGTTAGACTGTATAACATATAAATTGTAGGTTATGATGACTATATTGAGAAATCTAAGAACGGGATGGTTACTAATAAAAGAGAAAATCCGTGTATGAGAATTGTGTGTGCGTTCGTCGTTGAAAAGAATAAATTATCGATAAACAAAGTTAGATTTGAGGATACCCATATATGAGTTGTATTCTATATATGTGTGTTTCAATTTATGATTTTGCTTAAGTGTAGGGTTGTTAGTGTGTATGTGATGTGTGTGCGTTTGTTGTGTATTCGTGTTGTATGTGTGTATTTCAGCTATCAGGGGTAAGGCTTCTATCCCATTAAGAATGTATAGAGCAGACACTCATTCGCTTGTGCTTTCAACCGTTTCGAGTAAATTTCGGTAGCACCTTCCCGTTATTCTCCGAGTACACTGTAATAGAATAGATAATCATTTCAAAGTTGTGAAACAATGATGAAATTAACATCTAATTTATCTTTGTACACGGATAACCAGCGTAAAAGTACCGACGAAATAACTCGAAACGAATGAGAATACAAGTGAATGCAGGTGTTTTCTTTATACATTCCTAACTTGTCCACACTAGAAAAATCTATCGGTTATCATACAATTTAATCTTCTCGTCACATAGACTACACGACGGTTGTTAGTACCGAACTATACCGTCCAATATTTAACAATCTTCGTATAGTTCTATGTCACGACGAACATCGAACGTATGTTAACCGATAGACGGGGACTAAGTCGCGCTTTGATTTTCATATATGAGTATCGATGAGAATATGAAAGTTTTATATTATCATCGAGTATCATTTATTGGTTTTAACTTGAACATTTAACTTGAATAGGTTTTACGTTTACATTTCGTTATTAAGGGTTCGAAGTTTTTAGTTTAGGGTAAATTTTTCTTGCGTTTACGGTAAAGTTGTACGTTTACGTTATCATCGAATATCCTACTGAATGAACTAGTGCACCCTAAACCCTAACCCTGAGTAACCCAAATTAACCTAATTAACCATAATCGTTACCCTAACACAAATTATCCCTAATTAACTCAAACTTAACCCAATTTACCCAAATTATCCTAATTAACCCTAATCAACACCCTAACCCTTTCAAATTATCACTAATTAACCCAATTAACCCTATCTATTTTACGTAAGTAACCCAAATTAACCCTAGCATCTAACCCTAACCCTTAACCAAACCCTAACCCTAACCCTGAACCAATCCCTAACCCTAACCCTAATCATACACTGAACCCTAACCCTAACTCTAACCCTAACCATTCACTGAACCCTAACCTTAACCCTAGCCCAAGTCCTACCCTAACCCTAACCCTAACCCCAACTAATTAACCTTAACCCTAACCCTAACTGAACCGAACCCTAACCCTAACCCTAACACTAAACTGAACCCTAACCCTAACCGAACCCTGAACCCTAATCCTAGCCCAAGTAGCAACCCAATAATCAACAAAAACAGAAATAAATGCATAATTAGAAGTAAAAATATGAAATTTACTAACCTGTAGGCCGGTGATGGAGGAGACCGGAGATGGTCGACGACGCAATCGGCGACGAGAGAGTTCCTAACATCGACGAGGAAGTCGACGGTGATGTCGGGGACGACGAGGCGCGCGGGAGTGCAGTGGCGACGAGGCACGGGCGATGGCGACGAAGCGCACGCGGGAGAGTGAGAGCAAGGAATTTGTGAGAAAGAAGAAATTTCTGGGATTATTTTTTATAAAATAACCCATATAATGCCCCTAGGGATGAATCCGTAAGGCCTTCGTTTGCGGCTCTGTGAGGCCAAATAACAAATTACGTTTTAATATTTTTAAATTAAAACATAGAGCACGGTAGGGACAACCATGGGGACCTACGGATTAATCCGAGGGGGCAATAAAAGGTTGTCCCTATGGATACCTTTATCCATAGGGGCAACCTCTTATTGTAGTAGTGAATGATCTTACAAGTTCACTTGAGGCCCTTAATATTAAAACGCTTTGCTTTTGTGCTTATTAATTTAATATAATTATTTAGTGGTTAAATTAGTAGAGATGTGTGTGTAGGCATGTGCATTTTTTTGGGGATTGGGGTGAGAGAGGGGAGATGGCGTTTTAGCACACCCATGTTCACTGCAAGAAAAATGTACTTAATCCGTCGGCATAAGACCAACGGATTAAGTTGGTTTCCGACAGAATAGCGTTATTCCGTCGGATAATACCCGACGTATAAAATTACGATATAATAATGTTTATTACGTCGGGTCTTGGACTAATTTCGTCTCCAGAGGTTTTTTCGTCGACTTCATGCCGACGGAAAAAGTTTTTAAAAACCTAGAAAATTAAGCCATTTTTTTCATGTTTGATGACTTATTCCGTTGGCTCTTTAGTTTTTTCGTCGGGTATAGCCCAACAAAATAACTTGGCAACAGAGAAAAAAATGCATGCCCTGCAATTGCTTCATCGAAAAAATTCGATACACAAAAACATATACCTGCTGTACAAAGCGGTTCCAAATCCAATTCCAAATCACTAATTCCATTTCAATCCACGACAAAATATATAATCAAATATAAGAAATACTAAATTCATTCAATTACAATTCAAAAATATACAAACCGTTAATTCAATTACAACTACTAAACAAAAAGAAACCAAGTCTGAGCCTGCAAAAAATGACAAGAAGACGCGATATCGAGAAAGTATGAGTCTTGCTGATAGAGAGAAAGCGATAAATACGTTTAGTGAAGAAAAAAATTAGAAAAATCTCTACCTTCAATAAACTTATTTATCGTTTTCTTTCTCTCGGCAAGACTCAAACCTTTCTTGATCCCACTTCTTCATGAGCTCACTAGGGGGCACTGCCATCGTCGGATAGGGGGCATCAGGATAGTCGTTGAAATCAAGCATCTCTTACAGCGTTATAAATATACAAGTATTAGAAACAGATATACATGATAACTATATGAAAGTTGCATTGAACATAAAGATTATCAATAAAACTTACATCTCGTATCTCCTTGCCTGATTGTTCTAGCCTCCGAAACATCCTTCTTCTCGTTTCTATATCGTCTAAGGCTTCTGCTCGGCTCATGCGCCAGGATGAACCCGAAACCGACGTGGATCCAGATACAGGAGACGTGAAGACGGGTGCTCGATCATCAGCGGTATGTGGAGAGCCTTCTGGGTGATATATCGGGATAGACGGAGAGGGAGATGGGGCAGCAGCGGGTGCGGGTGTCGCGGGCTCTGTTTACCGCCGGAAATCGGGAAGACGGACTATCTTGCTTGAATCTGGGGGCAGATGCTAATTGGTGCTATCCGTCCATCTCTCCGAAGATGCCAAGTTGATTTATGGCACCGTATATCGAAGATTTAAACGGATGCGGCCAATATAGCAGACTTCGTCAGATTCCCCCTCATGGTGAAGGGTTTTTGATTGTGGGGACGCTCTTCCCTGCAGACGCAAGCCCATGAAGTTAATTACGCTACCGCATCGTGGTAACCACTTTCTCCTTCTCCAGATGGTCACTTCGTGTCGTGGGTGCTTGTTTTGTTTGTGGTTGCCCGTGGATTGTATACGGAGACTGATTTACGTTGTCGCCCGTAGGGCGTGGATTAGTCCAAATCCGTATCTTCTTAGATTTGGGTTTTGGCTTGGGTTTAAGGATACGTTAGCCTCATTTGAGATTAAGATCAACTTAAACGTATGTTAAGGATACGTTAGTCTAATTTTTAGACTAAGATCAACTTAACGGGATCGTTTAGATCCAACAAAAGAGCATTTAGACTCTATTGTTTAGTTTAGGGACATTACGGTCGATTACCAGTTTAAGGACATGGTGGTCCAAGGTTAAGGACATCATAGTCCATGAGTTTAAAGACATCACAGTCAAGATTAAGGACATCATAGTCCGTGAGTTTAAAGACCTCACAGTCAAGGTTAAGGACGTCATAGTCCGTGAGTTTAAAGACCCCACAGTCAAGGTTAAGGACGTCATAGTCCGTGAGTTTAAAGACCCCACAGTCAAGGTTAAGGACGTTATAGTCCGTGAGTTTAAAGACCCCACAGTCAAGGTTAAGGACGCCATAGTCCGTGAGTTTAAAGACCCCACAATCAGGGTTAAGAACATCATAGTCCATGGGCTTAAGGACCCCACAGTCCGTTGTTAGTTTTATGACATCACGGTCGAGATTAAGGACATCATAGTTCGTGAGTTTAAGGACCTCACAGTCCGGTGTTAGTTTTAAGACATCACGGTCGAGGTTAAGGACATCATAGTCCGTGAATTTAAGGACTCCACAATCCGACGTTAGTTTTAAGACATCACGGTCAAGGTTAAGGACATCATATCCGTGGATTTAAGGACTCCACAGTCCGACTTTAGTTTTAAGACGTCACGGTCAAGATTAAGGACATCATAGTCCATGGATTTAAGGACTCCACAGTCCGACGTAATGTGTGGTTGTCGGGACACGTCACCTCTCTGACGACGTTGAAGGATTACAACGACAGATAGCAGAGAAGTAAAGAGATGTACCCTCGAACCGGGTGTAAATTGATTGGAACACCCAAGTTTTATAACATTCATTCAGTTATCTCATAACTGTTTGTGAATTCCAATTATTGTATCCCATTCCGGATAAATAGAATATATTAAACTTTTCGATCGAACATTCGAACACCCAATTTTTCCCGAAACCGTTCAACACATGAAATAGGTTCAAAGACATTCACTTCATGCCTCAGTACCAACGGTCCAGCCGTAGAAGGGTCAAGCCAACGCCTCACATGTGGCACGCTGTACTGCCCCAAACCCGAAGGTTCAAAGGGCAGTTCAAGACGGTCACATTTTCGAGTTAAGGTTTGTTGTCTTCTAGAGGGACCATCGCATTACTTGCACTACTTAGAACGTCCTTAAACCACACAAAAATCCAACACTTAGATATTTTCCGGCAGGGGAAAAGTTGGGTATTTATATCCGGTCGAACTTTTTAACATATTCTAAAGTCATCCGGAAAAACACAAAGACGAAATTTGATAATCCGATCGAAACATCGAAGCTCTAAAATACCCCAGAAAATTCAACTCTTGAATAAATATTAAAAATACCCATAAAACTCAGCTGCTGAAATTATGAATTACTGTGCAAAGGAGTAGGGCTGACGACATCATTAGGCCGCGGAACCGCCGCAGAAGCACAACATTAGGCCGCGGAACCGCCGCAGAAGCCATGCTTCTGCCGCGGTTCCGCCGCACACTATACTGTTCATTGGAAAAAATTTGCACCGTAATTCTTAGAATTCGCTGCTGAATTTTTTAAGCATTTTTAATCTTGAAAAAACCCAGTTTTTAGAAAAAGTCCAGAGAGCATGATGTGTTAGGGTTTCGATGTGTATTCGGGTTTCAAACGTCGTCTAGACTTCGCCTAAGGCTCTAGCTAGTCTCTGATACCACTGTAGGGTTCCTAGGCACTCTCAAGAGGTCTCACAAGGCATCAACCATGCCAATTTCAAAATTTACGGGTGCCGAGAAACCCTAATACGGATCGTTGACTAGAAGTTTAGGCGAAATACAAATCTAGTTAACAACTTAACTAAAGATAAGAAGTTACAACCTTTGTAGATCCGGATATCCACTTCCTTGGCTCCACATAGGCGTCCTCTCGCTGTCCATCTCGAATCCCGGACTCAATCGTCAGCTTGATCGGAGAAATGGGCGGACTAGGTCGTCGGCTTCGTGCCGAAGATGATCTACGTCGAGGCATCACAAGTTCAAGCTCCGACTTCATAAATTTGTGAAACTTGTGAAGAAAACACCCAAAACAACTTGGCAAGAGGTAGAGGGTGAAGAAATAGGAGTTGGGTTCACTTTAGAATTGGATTTCTCACTTTAGAACTCAAGTTGCCATTGATGGCATCAAGCTTTCTTGAAGAAGAAGATGATAAAGAAGAAAGAATATGATAAGTTTCTTGTTTTTAAAAATGAAACTAATATGAATACTTATCATATACTAACCATGTTCAAGTGTAGAGATTAAACTAAGGTTAGTTGGAATGGTTAGGGTTAAGGATGAGATAAGAATGGTGGACTTTGTCAAAGCTTCAAGAAGCATCAACATAGAAACAAAATAAGCCACCATTCTTAATAATATCCAAAATGAATAAATAAATAAATAATTAAGTAAATAATCAAAACCCTAACCATTCATATAACCATGGTTTAATCTTTACACAAACCCAAGTGAGCAAGTATCATCAAACATGATACAAACAAGTGCACAAAAAATATATCACATATACAATGTGCATCAAGTGAGAAAATCCTTTTAAAATGAACCAATACCAGTTAATGCAAAGCAATATATCAAATATATAATTATACATTAAATCATTAAATCAACACTTGATTTAACGATCCGGTCATATCGCATATAACCGACTAGTATCATATGTATCGGCTTATCGAATCAATCCTTGATTCGATATCTAGGTTATATCGCATATAACCAATCGATACATTCATCGCGAGAATTAAATACGGTATCACATACACGCATTATTCTCGCTCCCGCACATATCTCATATGCGCTCCTATTTCGTTTCGCTTGAGCCAGGAAACCTCTGTGTAGGACTCTAAAGACTCGTCAATACGCCGGTAGCAGATGATGATCATATCAAGAACCCACAAAGCCGCAAGCGGTCTGCTAAACGTAACGGCCATCCGGGTATTGATCGATCAGAAGATCGACGAGCTAGCCCGCTCACACTCCTGTGAATCCAACCAGTAACACTTACCGCACAGTCCGGTCTGTTCGTCTGATATGTCGCATATCAAATCTAGGGGTGGTAAACGTCAGACCCCAATAACCGATAAGTCGTGCCGATGTGAGGCTCATAACGGGTCGAGAAACTACTGGTAACACTTACCAGCAAATCTCTGATTAGCCCTGGCCAGGGACTTCCCTGTTACGGCCAATCGAGCACAGCGCAACATCAACCCCCAATACCGGGAGAGACGAAACCCCTCCTATCGCTCATTGCCTCCATGTGACTCGGGACTGTGCCCAAAGACCACCGTTTTGCACGCCCTCATGGACGTGGTAAGGTGGAGATCAAAGCACAGTGAGAATCACACAAGACTCTATGACGATCTCGGGTCTACAGACTAACCTGCACAAGTGTCACCTGAGAACTGCCATCTGACGTGAGGTATAATACCATCTGGGAGTTCTCGGCGAGTCCGTCCAGTGTACCCAGTCTCCAATGAGCACCCGTATACCATCTCTGATGTCAAACACCAATGGATATGGGATCATCCATCGCCCATCTCATGGGTCGAGAAGCGTATACGCTAGTCTACACTGGTATATCGATGCCCCGTCTCGATACACCCATGACTAGGGACCATGAAGGATGTACTTATGGACTACCATGTCCCCACTAGTATGATCTGCATCATAGTCCAGGTAGTCAAGTACACATCCTAAGGGCTTTATTAACATGTAACTATAAGACAGTTTAAAGAGACAAGTGTACATGTTAAGATAAAGAGTAACCAGATAGCATACTATCATATCGAGCAAGAAAGTCATCTCTATATATGTCCAAGCATCCAATATAATATACATCATCTGTACAATACTGGCCTCTAGGGCATACATACAACTAACATATAAAAGGCTCTGCCTTTATAGATCAAAAGATCTGTGAGTGAAGTAAAATACTTCTTTTTATATTTTTATGATTAGATCTTTTGATCTTTTCTTTTTAATCAAAGACCTTAATCTTTTATATAGATCTAAGATCTTTTTAGAAGATATTTCTTCTTTTTACGAGATGATTTCATCTCTGTTGTTCAAGAATTAATTCTTTACCTTTAAAGATGAAGAAATGATCTTCTTTCTTCTAAAGGCTTGCTTTTCTTTCTCTTTGAGTTTTTCTCAAAGTTTGCAGAGAGTTTTCTCTATCTTTTTTTTGTATTTTCTCTTTTTTTATGACTTGATGTCTAGGGTCCTTTATATAGGGCCAATTGATTTGTTAAATCAGTTTTTAAGAGATCTTTCTCTGATTGATTTGGAATCTTTCCTACCGTTGGATCTTTGATCCTAAGGCTTCTGTTTTACAGAAGATAATTTTCTTGTTTTAATAAGATTGAAAAATCTTTCCACAACAGAATTTAGTTCTGACTAATTAATAATTTATTATTAGTAGATGTTTTGATCTGACGGTGGAGAATTCTTTTAATTCCAGCGCTGGCGCAACTGCGCGAGCGCACCTACGTTCGACACGTGGCGTGCAGCGCAACTGCGCTAGCGCACCTACGTTCGATACGTGGCGCGCAGCGCGCAGCATCTGAAGCGTTGCTTCAATTTAATTTTGAATTTTAAAGCAGAGTTTTGCTCTGATTGGGGGTGCGCTACCTAGGGCGCAGCGTATCTGGCGCCAGCGCGTCTGCTTTTGACACGTGGCACGCAGCGCGCAACGCACGGGATCTGAAGCGTTGCTTCAATTTTTGAATTTTGAAATTCAAAACAGAGCTTTGCTCTGATTGGGGGAAACAAATGC
Source organism: Agapanthus africanus (assembly GCA_030015575.1). NCBI lineage: Eukaryota > Viridiplantae > Streptophyta > Magnoliopsida > Asparagales > Amaryllidaceae > Agapanthus > Agapanthus africanus. The sequence continues at coordinate 351,787,003 of JASDDO010000006.1, forward strand.
CCCCCACCGTTGCGCTCACGTGGCGCACACGTGAGTGCAGCGGTGGCAACATCTGAGCCCTCCTGACCTCGATCTCCCGGCGATCAACTATCTCCCGGATCAGGTGATACCGCCTCAGAATATGCCTGGATCGCTGATGGGACCTGGGTTCCTTGGCCAAAGCCACCGCTCCATTGTTATCGCAATACAAAGGTATTGGATGCTCAATGGATGGAACCACTCCAAGTTCAGTAATGAACTTCTTGATCCAAACAGCCTCTTTAGCAGCATCGTTGGCAGCGATGTATTCAGCCTCCATTGTCGAGTCTGCCACGGTTTCCTGCTTGGAACTCTTCCAGCTAACCGCCCCTCCGTAAAGGGTAAAGACAAATCCCGACTGCGACTTAGAGTCGTCCTTATCACTCTGGAAGCTCGAATCGGTAAAGGACTCCATTTGGAATTCTCCGTTACCATACACCAAGAGCATCTCTTTAGTCCTTCGCAAGTACTTGAGAATGCTCTTCACAGCTGTCCAGTGACTCTCTCCAGGATCAGCTTGATACCTGCTCACTACACTTAGTAAGTATGCTACATCGGGTCTGGTACATAGCATCGCATACATGATAGAGCCTACAGCCGAAGCATAGGGTATCCCTTGCATGCGAGCTCTCTCCAAATCAGTCTTGGGAGACATCTCTTTGGAGAGAGTGACTCCAGAAATCGTGGGTAAATTCCCACGCTTGGATTCTTCCATACTAAACCTCTTTAGTATGGTGTCAATGTACCTGGATTGGGACAATCCCAATATCCGTCTGGATCTATCTCTATAGATCCTTATTCCCAATATACAGGAGGCATCACTAAGATCTTTCATTGAGAATCTTTATGATAAGAAGAGCTTGACCGATTGCAGCATATGAATATCATTTCCTATCAAGAGTATGTCGTCCACGTACAATACGAGGAAGACAACCTTACTCTCTGCCACCTTCTTGTAGATACAAGGTTCATCTGGATTTTTGACGAAATCAAACTCTTTGATAACGACGTCAAAGCAGATGTTCCAACTCCGCGATGCTTGCTTTAATCCATAAATGGATTTAAGCAGCTTGCACACCTTCCTGCTGCTCCCACTGTCTACGAAGCCCTCTGGCTGAGTCATGTACACGCACTCTTCTAAATCACCATTTAGAAAGGCGGTCTTAACATCCATTTGCCAGATTTCGTAATCATGATATGCAGCGATGGCAAGCATGATTCGGATGGATTTAAGCATAGCCACTGGAGAAAAGGTTTCGTCATAGTCCACACCTGGTCTTTGACGAAAACCTTTTGCAACAAGTCTAGCTTTGAAAGTCTCCACTTTCCCATCTACACCAAGTTTTTTCTTGAAGATCCATTTGCTCCCAATGGGTTTTACCCCTTCAGGAGCAACTTCCAAAGTCCATACTTTGTTGGTGTACATGGATTCCATCTCGGACCGCATAGCATCCAGCCATTTCACTGAGTCCCTACTCGTGATGGCCTGCTCGAAGCTAGTTGGGTCATCATCCTCCATGATGCAATCCTCGCTCCCACCATCCATGAGAAAACCGTAGTATCTCTCAGGTGGACGAGAAACCCTGCTAGATCGGCGGAGAGGCTGGGGTTCATCGGGAACTACTGAATCCTCTGGTTCTACCAAATCTTCTGTTGTAGTCTGTGTCGCTGGAACCTCTTCCAGTTCTACCTCAATGCCACTTATCTGTTTCATAAGAAAACTTTTTTCTAAGAAAGTGGCATGTCGAGAAACAAACACATTTTGTTCCTCGGGGTGGTAGAAGATATACCCTTGTGAATTTTTGGGATATCCTACAAACTTACATAAGACAGACCTTGCCTCGAGTTTGTCCGGATTTTGTCTTTTGACATAGGCTGGACAACCCCATATCTTAATATAATTAAGATGTGGTCTCTTCCCTTTCCATATCTCATATGGAGTGGTAGGCACTGATTTGGTAGGAACTCTATTCAATAGGTCCATGGCTGTCTCAAGCGCATATCCCCAGAAGGAAATAGGTAACTCAGCTGTACTCATCATTGAGCGCACCATATCTAATAGGGTGCGGTTTCTCCGTTCAGATACACCGTTGTGCTGTGGTGTATATGGAGGAGTCAGCTGAGAGAGAATCCCATTCTCTTTTAGGAAGTCTAGAAATTCATTGCTCAAGTATTCCCCTCCTCGATCAGATCGTAGGATTTTAATACTTTTTCCGGTTTGGTTCTCGACTTCTTGTTTATATTCTCTAAATTTCTCAAAAGCTTCTGATTTGTGTTTCATCAGGAACACATATCCGAATCTAAAGGGATCGTCAGTGAATGTAATGAAGTACGAAGAACCATCCCTGGCATTTGTAGACATGGGACCGCATACATCACTATGTATCAGTCCCAAGAGTTCGGTAACTCTTTCTCCGTGTCCCGTAAACGGAGTTTTGGTCATCTTGCCTTTGAGACATGACTGGAAAGTGTCATAAGATGAAAATTCAAACGGATTTAAATATCCATCCTTATGCAACTTAGCCAGTCGTGTCACATTGATGTGACCCAGTCTACAATGCCACAAGAAGGATTCGTTCAGTTCTGAACTCTTCCTCTTGTGTGTGTTTGTTATGCTCAGAACTGTTGATTGGTTTAGAACATAAATGCCATTGCACAACGTGCCTGATCCAACCAACTTTTGGTTACGGAAAATGTTCATAACATTATCCTGTAATACAAAATTATATCCCTCTTTACTTAATAAAGAAACCGATATAATGTTGCATATCAGGTTCGGCATGTAATAGCATTCGTTCAGAACCAATGTATTACCAGTTGGTAATTCAAGGTGATATTCCCCGACAGTCTTAGCTGCAACAATTGCACCATTTCCAACTCTAATGTCTTTATGACCTTCTCCAAGTTCTCTACCTTTCTTAAGCCCATGTAACTGATTACATATATGGGATCCTGATCCGGTATCTAATACCCAGGACGTAGGGCAAATGGAGAAACAGTTCTCTGTAACGAACACACCCGAAGAAATTGCATCATCATGTACTTTCTTCATTCGGGTGGCTTGGGAATCCTGGTATTCCCCTATATCCTGTTCAGTCCTATAACTCTTATAGGAAAGAACGGAACCAACGTTCCCCAGCACAGTATAACATGCGGGTTTGGTCAATACATCCATATTATTATCTTTATTAGGTCATGAAATGGTCGCTACCTGGAGAGAGAGAGAAGAAAATACTTTAGCGTATGCTCGTGCAAGATCAGATTGGTTATTATCTTATCTAATCAGGATGGCTCCCACTGGTTTTTATCAAATCTTCCTTGAAACCCTAAAAGGAAAGACTAGCCGGGATTAATTACACACTACAAGTTCGCCAATCTTTCAGCCAGGCCAGTGTCGGTACTTTGAGGGAGGTCCCCCGTGCTTTCGCACGAACCTAATTAATGTAAAACCTCGTTTTCCCAGAGGCATAACCCCGTTGACACCTTTCTAGACACCTACTTGATCGGCTAATTGTAATGTGTAAAACTCTCCCAGGAGTAAGTCTTACTCGCAATGGGTATCGGGATCCAACTATCTCATAGAAGGTATGCAATCTCATTGCAAATTTCAACACTTGAAATTCCCGATAATATTTTGCCCCTAGCGTGCTATGACCTTGACGCATGCCAAACAACCCATAGTCCGCTAGTCAAGTTCAACCCGTACATTTCTTGATTGAATTAAACCCACCCGCACGACCCTTGACACATGCCAAACAACGCCGTGCGAATACCCTAATCCAATCGCATCGTATGCTAACAGATAAGCACTAGTTAGCTACCGTACACTACGCCTTGATGCATGCCAAACAACCGCAGCACAAATACTAACTAGTACTTATCTGAAATGACGAAGGGCTACGATAGGTTTTTCTGAAAACCTATTGCGTAATGAACTTGATATCGTTGTAGAATCAAATGAAGTTTTTGAAATGGAGTGATTTTGAGGCTTTTCTAGTTTTGCTAAAGGGGTCACTCCCGGTGAAGGGATCGTCGGCCCTTTCCTCGTCGAATGAGGTGCGGGATATATCATATATATCGCTATGCAAAGCAAAACACAAAAACAATCAAAAGCAAACCGAGTGTGTAGCATCTGCCAGTTATTTCTAAAGGAGTCACTCCCGGTGAAGGGATCTCGGTCCTTTCCTCATCGAATAAGGTGCAGGGTATATCATATATACCGCTATGCAAAGCAAGAACTGTAGCTACCTGTTTTGTTTAAAATTTGATTCTACAACATCTTAGGTTTCTTTTACTTTCATTAATCACATTAATGAAGTCCCATCATTTAAGTACCTAAACATCACAGATAAATACGACGTATACTTATGCCATCCGCATTCGCCTCGATGTCCCCTCGTGTACCGTTAGGTTAAGTAACTAACGACAGAGCAGGGCAGGGCTAGTGCGGGTGCAAAACATAAGTAACGTCTATATAATATATCATATATACTATATATTGTATCTATCACAGAACATCACATGATCACATCACAGATATCGCAGCAGAAGAAACATATGAAATATTGGATATACTAGGACGTCCGTGTTTTCAATACGAGCCAGTATAAAACACGGATTCCACGGTCGTGATGAATAGCCAATCCCACACCCCTAGACCCCTTCAAGAGCGGCAAGCAACCCTGCCAATTCTAGGGTTAGGAGACCCGGACTCGACTCCTCGAGTTGGTCTCCCACTGGACCCCAGAACCCGGTTACTTGTGCTCCCCTCCTTGGGTCTATCCTAATGCGGAAAAGTAAATAATATACAAAGGGTGACAACTTCCGCAACCTGGAAGTGCCCTAAATAAAAGAATATTACATACAAGTTTTTACATGAATGAAAATGAAAAACACTCATCTCACATAAAAACCCCCGGCTATTCAAACACGACAATCCAATATAACATATCCAGCAACACATAACATCACATGTCATCAACGTAAGTAAATATGCGTATCCCAATTGTCGTTGACATATAGCAACGAAACCTGCGATATCACATATTACACTTACGGTCACAGAAAAGAAAGTGTAAAACTACAACAGTTGGAATCCGCAACCTCTTTAGACATCACATGCCTAATCAAATGAAATACTTAGACATCACATGCCTAACAGTTATAAACCCCGCATTTTAGTCCCATTATCGAAAACTCTTTTCAATATCAAATGAGATTAAACCGCTAGATTTATAACATTCATTCAGTTATCTCATAACTGTTTATGAATTCCAATTATTGTATCCCATTCCGGATAAATAGAATATATTAAACTTTCCGATCGAACATTCGAACACCCAAGTTTTCCCGAAACCGTTCAACACATGAAATAGGTTCAAAGACATTCACTTCATGCCTCAGTACCAACGGTCCAGCCGTAGAAGGGTCAAGCCAACGCCTCACATATGGCACGCCGTACTGCCCCAAACCCGAAGGTTCAAAGGGCAGTTCAAGACGGTCACATTTTCGAGTTAAGGTTTGTTGTCTTCTAGAGGGACCATCGCATTACTTGCACTACTTGGAACGTCCTTAAACCACACAAAAATCCAACACTTGGATATTTTCCGGCAGGGGAAAAGTTGGGTATTTATATCCGGTCGAACTTTTTAACATATTCTAAAGTCATCCGGAAAAACACAAAGACGAAATTTGATAATCCGATCGAAACATCGAAGCTCTAAAATACCCCAGAAAATTCAACTCTTGAATAAATATTAAAAATACCCATAAAACTCAGCTGCTGAAATTATGAATTACTGTGCAAAGGAGTAGGGCTGACGACATCATTAGGCCGCGGAACCGCAGCAGAAGCCATGCTTCTGCCGCGGTTCCGCCGCACACTATACTGTTCATTGGAAAAAATTTGCAACGTAATTCTTAGAATTCGCACCGTAATTCTTAGAATTCGCTGCTGAATTTTTTAAGCATTTTTAATCTTGAAAAAACCCAGTTTTTAGAAAAAGTCCAGAGAGCATGATGTGTTAGGGTTTCGATGTGTATTCGAGTTTCAAACGTCGTCTAGACTTCGCCTAAGGCTCTAGCTAGTCTCTGATACCACTGTAGGGTTCCTAGGCACTCTCAAGAGGTCTTACAAGGCATCAACCATGCCAATTTCAAAATTTACGGGTGCCGAGAAACCCTAATACGGATCGTTGACTAGAAGTTTAGGCGAAATACAAATCTGGTTAACAACTTAACTAAAGATAAGAAGCTACAACCTTTGTAGATCCGGATATCCACTTCCTTGGCTCCACGTAGGCGTCCTCTCGCTGTCCATCTCGAATCCCGAACTCAATCGTCGGCTTGATCGGAGAAATGGGCGGACTAGGTCGTCGGCTTCGTGCCGAAGATGATCTACGTCGAGGCATCACAAGTTCAAGCTCCGACTTCATAAATTTGTGAAACTTGTGAAGAAAACACCCAAAACAACTTTGCAAGAGGTAGAGGGTGAAGAAATAGGAGGTGGGTTCACTTTAGAATTGGATTTCTCACTTTAGAATTCAAGTTGACATTGATGGCATCAAGCTTTCTTGAAGAAGAAGATGATAAAGAAGAAAGAATATGAAAAGTTTCTTGTTTTTAAAAATGAAACTAATATGAATACTTATCATATACTAACCATGGTCAAGTGTAGAGATTAAACTAAGGTTAGTTGGAATGGTTAGGGTTAAGGATGAGATAAGAATGGTGGACTTTGTCAAAGCTTCAAGAAGCTTCAACATAGAAACAAAATAAGCCACCATTCTTAATAATATCCAAAATGAATAAATAAATAAATAATTAAGTAAATAATCAAAACCCTAACCATTCATATAACCATGGTTTAATCTTTACACAAACCCAAGTGAGCAAGTATCATCAAACATGATACAAACAAGTGCACAAAAAATATATCACATATACAATGTGCATCAAGTGAGAAAATCCTTTTAAAATGAACCAATACCAGTTAATGCAAAGCAATATATCAAATATATAATTATACATTAAATCATTAAATCAACACTTGATTTAACGATCCGGTCATATCGCATATAACCGACTAGTATCATATGTATCGGCTTATCGAATCAATCTTTGATTCGATATCTAGGTTATATCGCATATAACCAATCGATACATTCATCGCGAGAATTAAACATGGTATCACATACACGCATTATTCTCGCTTCCGCACATATCTCATATGCGCTCCTATTTCATTTCGCTTGAGCCAGGAAACCTCTGTGTAGGACTCTAAAGACTCGTCAATACGCCGGTAGCAGATGATGATCATATCAAGCACACACAAGCCGCAAGCGGTCTGCTAAACGTAACGGCCATCCGGGTATTGATCGATCAGAAGATCGACGAGCTAGCCCGCTCACACTCCTGTGAATCCAACCAGTAACACTTACCGCACAGTCCGGTCTGTTCGTCTGATATGTTGCATATCAAATCTAGGGGTGGTAAACGTCAGACCCCAATAACCGATAAGTCGTGCCGATGTGAGGCTCATAACGGGTCGAGAAACTACTGGTAACACTTACCAGCAAATCTCTGATTAGCCCTGGCCAGGGACTTCCCTGTTACGGCCAATCGAGCACAGCGCAACATCAACCCCCAATACCGGGAGAGACGAAACCCCTCCTATCGCTCATTGCCTCCATGTGACTCGGGACTGTGCCCAAAGACCACCGTTTTGCATGCCCTCATGGACGTGGTAAGGTGGAGATCAAAGCACAGTGAGAATCACACAAGACTCTATGACGATCTCGGGTCTACAGATTAACCTGCACAAGTGTCACCTGAGAACTGCCATCTGACGTGAGGTATAATACCATCTGGGAGTTCTCGGCGAGTCCGTCCAGTGTACCCAGTCTCCACTGAGCACCCGTATACCATCTCTGATGTCAAACACCAATGGATATGGGATCATCCATCGCCCATCTCATGGGTCGAGAAGCGTATACGCTAGTCTACACTGGTATATCGATGCCCCGTCTCGATACACCCACGACTAGGGACCATGAAGGATGTACTTATGGACTACCATGTCCCCACTAGTATGATCTGCATCATAGTCCAGGTAGTCAAGTACACATCCTAAGGGCTTTATCAACATGTAACTATAAGACAGTTTAAAGAGACAAGTGTACATGTTAAGATAAAGAGTAACCAGATAGCATACTATCATATCGAGCAAGAAAGTCATCTCTATATATGTCCAAGCATCCAATATAATATATATCATCTGTACAATACTGGCCTCTAGGGCATACATACAACTAACATATAAAAGGCTCTGCCTTTATAGATCAAAAGATCTGTGAGTGAAGTTAAATACTTCTTTTTATATTTTTATGATTAGATCTTTTGATCTTTTCTTTTTAATCAAAGACCTTAATCTTTTATATAGATCTAAGATCTTTTTAGAAGATATTTCTTCTTTTTACGAGATGATTTCATCTCTGTTGTTCAAGAATTAATTCTTTACCTTTAAAGATGAAGAAATGATCTTCTTTCTTCTAAAGGCTTGCTTTTCTTTCTCTTTGAGTTTTTCTCAAAATTTGCAGAGAGTTTTCTCTATCTTTTTTTTGTATTTTCTCTTTTTTTATGACTTGATGTCTAGGGTCCTTTATATAGGGCCAATTGATTTGTTAAATCAGTTTTTAAGAGATCTTTCTCTGATTGATTTGGAATCTTTCCTACCGTTGGATCTTTGATCCTAAGGCTTCTGTTTTACAGAAGATAATTTTCTTGTTTTAATAAGATTGAAAAATCTTTCCATAACAGAATTTAGTTCTGACTAATTAATAATTTATTATTAGTAGATGTTTTGATCTGACGGTGGAGAATTCTTTTAATTCCAGCGCTGGCGCAACTGCACGAGCGCACCTACGTTCGACACGTGGCGCGCAGCGCAGAGTGCAGCGCAACTGCGCTAGCGCACCTACGTTCGACACGTGGCGCGCAGCGCGCAGCATCTGAAGCGTTGCTTCAATTTAATTTTGAATTTTAAAGCAGAGTTTTGCTCTGATTGGGGGTGCGCTACCTAGGGCGCAGCGTATCTGGCGCCAGCGCGTCTGCTTTTGACACGTGGCACGCAGCGCGCAACGCACGGGATCTGAAGCGTTGCTTCAATTTTTGAATTTTGAAATTCAAAACAGAGTTTTGCTCTGATTGGGGGAAACAAATGCCCCCCACCGTTGCGCTCACGTGGCGCACACGTGAGTGCAGCGGTGGCAACATCTGAGCCCTTGGATCAACTCAGAAGTTGAAAGGTGTTTCAGTGTCTATAAATAGGACCTTTGGTCCTCAGATGATTATCATCTTCTTTTTAAGAATTTTATTCAGAGTCTTGCTCTTTTGTTCAAGAACTTTCAAGAGTTAAAACTCCACTAAATTTAGGTAAAATTAAATCAAATTAATTTTAATAAATTAGGGTTTTTACCCATTAACAGAGCCTTGCTCTTCATAGATCTTTGATCTAAAGAAAACCCCTTTAGGGTTTCATAAACAGAGCCTTGCTCTCATTAACCCATAGATCTAAACAGATCTTTTCTTAGGGTTTTTTAGCCCATGAGTCAGAGCTCTGCTCTTTTGACAATATGTAGATCTTTTGATCTTTTGATGAAGAACTCTTAAGAGTTTTTTTCATGGATCTTTAAGATCCCAGAATTTTAATTCTCAAGAATTAATTTTCATTAATCTTTGATGGATTTTCCATCATCATTACAGAGTTAGGCTCTTTAAGGGATTTTATTTCCTCATGACTAGAGTTTGACAAGTGTCGCTCTGTTATAGAGCTTTGCTCTCAAAGGGAGATTTTCTCCTTTTCTCGAGAGATTTCTCATTCAATGAGAATATTCCTTGAGGATTTCCTCATTAATGACAACCTTATCCAATGATGAGGCTTTTTTATTAATGATGAACTGTCATCTAAATTTTGTGGGTCCCCCTTGGTCCCCTTTCCACTGCATTGCAGTGCGGTACAACTTTTAAAGTACCGAATGTCAGAAATTAAAAATTAAATTACAACACTGACAGTTGATTTCTGTCCCCCTTTTTGCAGGCAACATGTCTTTCGATGCTTCATTCCCGTTCGTTCGCTCAGAGGGAGGATTTCCTGGAGCACCCGTAGACCGGGAGGTCCTAGCTTTGATCAGAGACCATGATCCAAAACATAAGAATCTTCACCTTTGGGGTCATGGTACAATCAAATTATCAGGGTTCAACAAAGCTTTTCATGTGCGGTACCCTCGGAGCCCATCACGGCGATCCATTACGCCAACTCACCCCCGGTGAACTACGCCGTGGAGATGGTCAATTGGACTTCAGAAGACCTTCTTCAGCCTGCTATAGCTTCAATTCCCGTTCAGCCTCCCATGATTTTAGATACCTTAGGACACCGTATTTGTCAAGGCGAGGCGCGGCCGTGGGGGCAACCATATAACATAAGTCTGATTCCTTGTCATCCGACCGGTTATCTGCAATGGGCCTGCTACATTCTGTCAGCGAAAAAGTCGCAGTTGATGAGGCTTGGGTTGTATACCGCCGTTTATGCTTCTCTTTTCCAGTATCCTACGCTTCCCACCTGGTAGGTTAAGGCCTTCTTGGAGCAGTGGAATATCCCTACTCATACCTTCCTCTCGTGGACCGAGAAGTATCAATCTCTCTAAAGGAATTTGCAGAAGTTTCTGGTTTACCGGTCATAGGGGAGCATTATGAGGAGCTGCTTCCCTCGGACGAATATGTTTTTAGTGCTAAGTCGGTGATAATGGGTCTTACCCCGGTGAATGCTGTTCAATAGCAGTTTCCTAGTTTGATCAAAGTATTGAATATCTACGAGGGCCTTTTTCTCGAATCTAAGAGCCGCGGGGTTAGTTTCGAGAATTTCATCGCTCGCTTCCTTCACCCACAAATCTTCTCGAAGGAGGCCGTTAAATTCGCCACGCTTGACGACCCTTTTAGCTTAGATTTGGACAACCTGCTAACGATGGAGGTAAATCAGAAGGGTTTCTTCCTTCCCAACTCTCCGGTTGTTCCTTTTGCGGAGATTGCAGTCCCTGGAATGGACGAGAAAGCATTCTTTTTGGAATTCCTAGGGCTATGGTTGAGCTGGTTCGCACTCCCGACGCACCTTCGCTGTATGAGGCCATCTGTCTTTTACCCGGCTCACCGGATGACTATTGGGATGAAAGTGGCTGTCGGGGTCGCTGGCTTAGCCCATCTGTATTACGGCCTTAGTCAAGCGGCTGGCGGATACTACTGAACCTGGAGTACAGCATGTGAACTTCTCGATGCATTACTTCATGTCATGGCTCGAGCTACATGCACTTGGCGTTTTTGGTATCCATAGAAGGCCTTCATTCTATGACAGGTGCAGCTTCCCCCGAATTATGCGATTGGTCGGCGCCTCAATTGTAAATCCGTCACCGCGGGATGCTAGAGATTTGCTCCTTCTCCCCCGCACGGTTAGAGACGGGATGACCTTTAGCGACAAGGTGTTAACCATCGGAAAAGATTCTACCACAACGGTGCGGTTATTGCAGGATATTTTCAAAGATGGAGCCTCAAATCTGACAGCTCGGGAGACCCTCCATTTATATTCTATCAGACCGGGCTTCCTGGTGTTTAGGAAAAATGATGCGGCGCTTTTCAATAGATATAATCCACATCGTTTTGCCCAACAATTGAGCTATAACCAAGGAGTGCCGCTGGAGGCTTTTTTGATGGAACCCACTGCTACTGAAGAGGGGATGCGGAGCGCTGAATCACTTCATGCGTTTAAATACGGGCTCTCACTTCTTTATCAGCGAGCCGAGTTGTGTCCCACGGATCCTTAATGCATATACGGCATGGTACCAGCATTCGACGGGCGCCGTTATTAAGGAAGAAAGGCGGTTGCTGCTTGACCGCAAAAGTGCACCTCCTGCCAGTGATCGCAAGGTCCCTTTGAGGCGACGGACCATTGTCCCCTCTTCACTAAAAGAAGTCGCTGCAGTTGAGCCTCCACGTGTGGTAAGCCCCACGCGCAGATTGCCCCATTCTCCTGTGAAGACCGTGGATATGCCATCGGTGCCCCGTGCTCCCGTGGAGACGGTGAATGTAGCTTCACCCGAATCTGGCGTGGGCTCCGACATCGGGACTCACCGTCCCAAAGTGGCCACTAAACGTAAGCTGGCATTGGCTGCAACCGGAGCTCGCGCACAGAAGAAGAAGAAATCGGTCCTCTCTCTTGATGTCGTACTCGGCCTAGAGCCTTAGGCTCCTTATAACGCGGGTATAAGTGAATATGGGACTAATGAGGGTTTCATCATAGCGCCAGAAGACACTGATCTCGAGGCCGCTATTGCAGCTTCTGTGCACTCTGCCACTCTTCAAACAGAAATAGCCGCCCTCGTGCAATCAAGTAAACTTTAGTCGCGTCTTGTTATTGCATTATACCTTCCTTCGTATTATCATGTTTTGATTGACATTTCTCCTTTTGTAGCAGGCTTTACCACTGAAGAGATTCTGGCGACTTCCCTCAGGTCCTTCGAAGAGGAGGAGAGGAATCGCGCTCTATTGGGCATTGGTATATCTCGGCTCATTGAGTCTTCATTTCTCTTTTTTATGGACAATCTAACCCTTTCTTTATCTCGTTGTAGGGACCACAATGCCGGTCCCGCAAGGTGATGCGGAGACTCTTCCCAGGCCAGCCACCGAATTCCCGGCCTCATCGGTATTACCGAAAAAGGCTTTACTCAAACGACCGATGACGGAAGCCTTGACGGCTCCAGAGGTAACCCTGGGTGCAGATGATGACGCTCTGTTGAGGGAGGCTTCTAGAAGGTCTGCTTTGACAGCCCGGGAGGAAAGGAAGCGCCAGAGGCGCGCAACAAGGGAGCGTAATGCTGCTCTAGCTGTGGGTGCGGGTTCGAGCGCTGCTGCCCCTGCTGCTACTCCTTCAGAGGAGTCTCCGGTCGCCTTGTCTACTGCTTATAGACGGACGGCACGTGCGGCTCGGGAAGCGAACGGTAAATCAACTTCAGGTAATGTGCCGTGAGGTTCCGTTGTCAAAGTTTTAAGCTATCAGTTCTCATATACCTTATCTTGCATGGCCGAGCCTTCCCGAAGAAACGGCGGCGACCGTTGAGCCTGAGGGAGCGGTGGAGGAGGTGGCTGCTATTCCCAAACCCGGGGCGGCGGTAGGCGATGTGGGTGCAATTGCTGGGCTCGAGGTAGTGGCTGACGAGACAGTCACGATTGCTATGCCCGGGATAGCCATCACTGCCAAGCCCGAGGTGGCGGCGGGTGAGACAGCTACCACGGCTGAGCCTAAAGCAGCGGTGGATGAGACGGCTGCAATCACTGATCCCGAGGTGGTGGTGAGCGAAACGGGTATAATTGCTGGGCCCGAGATGGCCGCTCTTTCTTAAGAGTCGGGCACCGCTCCGATCATCGCTCTCCCCGCCTACGGTTCTTTGCCATCTGCTGGCGTCGTGAGCGTGACGACGGCTCTCGTGGAGTCAGGGGATGAGGCGACGGGAGGTGAGACCACCCCGATGGAAGAGGGAGACACCGCCGTTGTATCAAGTGACGCCCTCATCACGGCTCTGGCTGGCGAATCATCAGGTAAATTTTAGGTCACCGCCCTTCTTTTCATTCTGCAATCTTTCCTGACAGGGTTTATCTTGTTTCTAATGTAAGTGCGGCTAGTGCTGATGTCGCACTACTCGAGGCAGCGCCATCAGCTACCGCCTTGATGGTGGCATCTCCTCTACCCTCTCTCATCCATCTCAGATGTTGGAAGGTGCGGATTTGTGACTCATCAGTCTTATTTAAGCTGTATAACCTACGTACTGACGTTGCACTATTGCGTCCTTGCAGGAGTCCTTTTTGACCACCTGTATCAGGTGCTACACCCACACTTCTCCTTCTCGTCGGAGATTGCTTCATCCAGTGGCGCTGGTGAATACAGCCTTCAATTAATGCTCTTTCTTTTCCTGATAATGAAATCATTTCTGATTCTTCTTTGCCTTGATTGCAGTACTACAGATTGAAGGAGGAGATGAAAGATTAGTTGCGCCACTGGTCCTCCCGGCTTTGCCACGTGCTGCAGCTGGTATAGTAAATCCTATTGTTCATGAATCTCCTATATTTCTTGATCCGTCATCTGATTGTGATTTGTTTTACAGCGGTCGCTTCGACTCCGGCCTCTTTCGAGTCTTGCATTATGATGCCGGCAGGCCCCTTCTCCAGACGTCTATCCTCAAAAGGTGCTGTGATAAGTCTGCGTATGCTGAGCGAATATGTCGAGGAGCTTGACGCGGAGGCTCCTACATCTGCCACAAATTTGGCTGCCGAGGTCAATCCAATGCTGGCGACGCTTGTAAACTTCCATAATGAAGGCGTCGTCGAGTCTTGGGTTAATCATTGCAGGAAGATTGAGGCCTGTCTGCATCAGCTTGAGCTTATGCGTCCTGCCCCTGAAACTCAGGCTTTGAACTCTCAGCGGGACGCATGGGTTGAGCAAAGTGTTCCGTTCTTTCGCTATTTCGAACGAGAGGCAACTCTTAAGCGAAAGGAATGTGAGGCGACTGCTGCTGAATCTGCCCGACTGCGCGCTGAGGTTGCAGATAATGCTGCCCAGCGGAACACCATTTTTGAAAACCTTCAACGATGTATCTCTGACGGGCTGGTGTTAAGGAAGAAGCTTGATTTTAATGAGCAGGTTGCACAGAGTCAGGAGGCTGCCCAGCAGGACGTTGATCAGAAACTCTCATCCTGTTTTCAGCAACAGGCCCAAGTTGAAGCAGAGCTGGCCGCGGCAGCTGATCGTGAGGAAGAGATGAGAAAAGTGCACGAGCAGCTAGCTGGTTTATTGAAGACGCCTCCTTCCCAGTAGTTGTTTTTGTATAGATTGAACAATTGTAATCTCTGAATAACATGTATCTATTTTTTACTCTTTTATACGATTTGCCTTGTACTCAATTGGATTCATGAATAAAAGATACACATTTTTTGTTATACTGTTGCTTTCTTCTCCTTGCTGTGTTATTGCCATATGATTTTAGCAAGTGCGGTCCGTAGATAGCATATAGCCGTCAATCTTGGATTCTTTGTAGAATGGTGATGGCTTAGGAAACAGGGTTAGGATCTGTCACCTAAGACTTTTCAATTTTATGAGCCATGAGGGTCTCATAAAGACCTCCTCCCTACGAGTCGTGAGGATCTCGTAGGTGCATTTTCTCCTTAGGAATCGAGAGGATTCCTAAGTGCGTTTTCCCTTATAAGTCGTAAGGATCTTATAAGAGAGTTTTTTTTCCTTACGAGTCGAGAGGATCCGTAAGGGTTTAGTGGGATAGACATGTAGATGACGTGCTTCCGAAACGGGGTCATATGGATGACGTATTTCCGTGACGGGGTCATACTGATGACGTTGTATATTCCTGCAGAGACACTGATTTCTCTGCGGGTCGGCGCGAATCGAGATGTTCTCGTCAAGGATGCTGATTTCCCTGAATCGAGGAGGTTGCCAAGGACACTGATTTCCTCGGGTTGAGAAAAATCTATGTATTCCTGCAAAGACGTTGATTTCTCTGTGGGTCGACGCGAATCGAAGTGCTCTCATCAAGGACGCTGATTTCCCTGAATCGAGGAGGTTGCCAATGACACTGATTTCCCCGGGTTGAGACGAATCGATGTATTCCTGCAAAGACGCTGATTTCTCTGCGAGTCGACGCGAATCGAAGTGCTCTCGTCAAGGAAGCTGATTTCCCTGAATCGAGGAGGTTGCCAAGGACACTGATTTCCTCGGGTTGAGACGAATCGAGGTATTCCTGTGAAGACACTGATTTCCTTGCGGGTCGACGCGAATCGAAGTGCTCTCGTCAAGGACGCTGATTTTCCTGAATCGAGGAGGTTGCCAAGGACACTGATTTTCTCGGGTTGAGACGAATCGATGTATTCCTTCAAAGACGCTGATTTCTCTGTGGGTCGACACGAATCGAAGTGCTCTCGTCAAGGATGCCGATTTCCCTGAATCGAGAAGGTTGCCAAGGACACTGATTTTCCCGGGTTGAGACGAATCGATGTATTCCTGCAAAGATGCTGATTTCTCTGCGGGTCGACGCGAATCGAAGTGCTCTCGTCAAGGACGCTGATTTTCCTAAATCGAGGAGGTTGCCAAGGACACTGATTTCCTCTGGTTGAGATGAATCGAGACATTCCTGCAAAGACACTGATTTCCTAGCGGGTCGACGCGAATCGAAGTGCTCTCGTCAAGGACGCTGATTTCCCTGAATCGAGGAGGTTGCCAAGGACACTGATTTCCCTGGGGTTGGTTGATTCGTTTCCGAGACGGAGCGTTGATCTGGCAGGGAGGTCATTGGTTGACTCTAGGTTGTCTATGGACCGTAGAGTCTTGGAACTAGGGACTTTGCCGTGGCCCCGTTTGGTGATGCTGCGTCCGAATCCTATTGGAATGAGGAGGATCACCGTTGCTGATCTTCAGGCCGTAGATGTGGCCATTGAGATTTGGGAACTAGGGACTTTTCTATGGCTCCGCTTCGCTGCGACTCTGAGATCGGTTGTTGACATCGCGTCTGCATCTAGTTGGAGTGAGGAGAAACGCCGTTGGTGATCTCTAGGCTGTCTGTGAACCGTCGAGATTTGGAACTAGGGGAATTTGTCGTGGCTCCATTTGTTGATGTTGCATCTGCATCCGATTGGAGGGAGGAAGAACGCCGTTGGTGATCCTTAAGTTGTCGATGTTGACGTCGAGACCCTGAAGCTAGGGCTCTTTCTTCGCTTCGTTTGTTGGCATTGTGTCTGCAATATTGCAATAAATGTCGAGATTGTCTTTAGCTTGTCTATGAACCATAGAGATTTGGCTTCGCTTCGACGAAGCCTGGTGGGACGATATGGTTCCCTTCTTTTTTGTGCCCATGAATTGTATACGGGGGTCAATGTGACCTCACCTGCAGGGCAAAAAGTTTTATTCTTTCATTTTTTTTTAAATTCTTTCCGCGATGCTCTATCATTTCAGCTTTTTATATCGCGAAAATCGCGATTGCCCAATCATTTCGGCTATTTTTCTTTTCACTCGCTGCTTTTTATTGCGAGTTGCCCAACCATTTCGGCTATTTTGTATGCATATATTTTTACTTGCTGATTTTGTTTGCAAGTTGCCCCATCATTTCGGTTATTTCATATGCATTTTTGGCTCGTTGACTTTTCGCCACGAGTATGGAACTTGGAATCTGGTGCCAATCTTAGCATTAGCATCGCTGCGACTGGAATATTGCCAGGAGCGAATCATCATTTGCCATGAAAGGACTTGGAATTTGATATCGATTTAAGCATCAGCATCGCTACAACTGGGATATTGCCAGGAGCGAATCATCATTTGCCACGATCGATGTCGAACAAAGGTGGCTTAGCAAACGGGGTTAGGATCCCATCGACTAAGGCTTTTGACTTCATAAGCCGTAAGGGTCTCATAAAGGTATTTCTTCCCGCGAGTCGTGAGGATCTCGTAGGTGCGTTTTCTCTTTAGGAATCGTGAGAATTCCTAAGTGTGCGTTCTCTTATAAGTCGTAAGGATCTTACAAGAGTGTTTTCTCCTTGCAAGTCGAGAGGACCTACAAGTGTTTGTTCACCGTGTGAGCATATCCCTAGTCACTGGTAGGACTCTGTTAGGGAAATGTTCATTCGTGCCCATGGATTGTATACAAGGGTCGGCACTGAGCCGCTTGTAGGACAGTATCGAAGGTTGTGGGGGCTGCTTAAGAACAGGTTCAGATCCCTGTAGCTTAAGACTTTTGAATCTTATGAGCCGTGAGGGTCCCATAAGAGGATTCTCCTTACGAGTCGTGAGGATCTCGTAAGTGTAATTTCTCCTTAGAATTCGTGGGGATCCCTAAGTGTGTTGCTCCCTTGTGAGTCGTAAGGATCTCACGCAGGTGGTTTCTCCTTACAAAGTCGAGAGGACCTTGAAAGTGTCTTTTAACGAGATTGCGCCCTTTCGGGTTTTCACAAAACTCGCCAGTAGCCCTGCTGTTTTTACTCATGGAGCCCTTTCGGGTTTTCATCCGTGCCCTTTTTGCTTGTGGACATACCATTTTCTTTTTTCTCTTCTTTTTATATTCTTTTTTCTTTTTTTTTAACGAGGTTGCGCCCTTTCGGGTTTTCACAAAACTCGCCGGTAGCCCTGCTGTTTTTACTCATGGAGCCCTTTCGGGTTTTCATCCGTGCCCATTTTGCTTATGGACATACCGTTTTCTTTTCTCTCTCTTTTTTTTCTTTTTTTTGTATTAGCCTTGGGATGCTGCAATCCATCGTAGTTTATCGACATCTCGATCAACGACCAGTTTTAGGACATAGTGGTCCGTTGTTAGTTTAAAGACGTTTCGGTCCGTTGTTAGTTTAAGGACGTTTCGGTCCGTCGTTAGTTTAGGGACATTGCGGTCCGTCGTTAGTTTAGGGACATTGCGGGTCGTTAGTTTAGGGGCGAAGTTTCGCCGGATGCTTTATAAACAAGTAGGTTTCTCCTTGATAGACCTTGTCACATAATCCAAGGGTTTTGGCACTGCTCCTGCCCCCAGCTCCTCTACGTTATCTCCAAACGCCGAGTGAGCTGCTTTGTTACTTAACGACAAATGAGCGATCATGTGGCAACTTGCCACATAATCTTCGGATTCCTATGATAAGTCGTCTCCCTCATCATTGTCGTTATCTTCATTCTCAAGGATGTAACTGAGGAACTCTTGAAGCGTGGCTGGGGTTCGCGCCCTCTGGAAGTATTCTTTCAGCGTGTCAATATGCTTTTGCAGATCCGTGCGCTTGTCGTTGGACAGCACAGGCTTTTTGGTCTTCTTCTTTTTCTTCAAAGACTGTGACGGCTGGGCCCGAATGTTTTGTCCACCATCATTATTAATTCCCAATGTTGGGCGTGGTTTCAGCATCTCCTTGATGATCTCCGGCTCTAGCGGGCTTTTCCACCTGGTTGCTGGATATGTTTGAAGATCTTTCGGCACTCTTTTAGTTTTTGCCGAAAGAACAACTTCCCATGGAGCTTCTTCTACGAATGAGCACGATGCCCCCGGCATGTCCATCTTTTTCGGAGCATGTGGTTGTGGCGGGTTCACCTTCCAATTTTCAGACAACGCGAACTTGTCTTGCTGGTATTGGTCTTCAACCCAAATTTTGAAGACATAGCAATCTTCGAGCGGATGGCCCAATACTCGATAGTAAGGGCAGTAATTGGGATCGTTGACGTCATTCGGTTGCGGTGGGTGTCTCGACTCCGGTAGAGTGATGAGCCCATTGTGCACTGCCAGTTCGAACAGTCTCCTTATTTTATCTCGGGGAAACGAGTAAGGACGTCTCAATTTCTCATCGAGGGATTGCCGCTTGTTTCTTTGGTGAACAACCGCTCTCGGGCCACTCGGTTGTTGTTGAGCGTTAGCGACAACGATCGCTTTCCCTTTTCCTTTCTCATTTCGAGAGTCTGACTTTGGAGGAGACGGTCTATGACTCATCTGGTCCATTTGGGCCAGTTTGTCGATTAAGGCCTGGAAAGTGGTCGGCTTGAAGAACATCATGAACTGGGAAATAGTCGCGTGAGGGTCGAGAGTGCCCACGAACATACCCACCGCCGGTGCTTCTTCGATGCGTTGTTCATATTTTGACCACAGATTTCGCCATCGGATTGCATATTGAACCCAAGTTTCGCCCGGCTTTACCCTTGCATTGATCAATGCTGTTATCGGGGTGCGTTCACTTGCGCTCGCGAATCGCTGGGTGAACAACAACTCCATTTCTGCGAAAGTTTTGACGGAGTCGTTTGGAAGTTCAAAGTACCACTCAAATACCGTCTCCGATAAGCTGCCGACGAATTGGCGGAGCGAAAGCTTATCATCACCCCCGGTGTTGCCGCAAAGAGCCCTGAAATGAGCGACATGCTGATGCGGATTTCCCGTCCCTTTATATACATGAAATTTAGGGATCGTATATCCCGGCAGGAATCTTATCTGGTCATACCAGCCCGAATAGGGTCGTCCCGTTTTAACGATATGCCCAGCCGCTTCATTCGCCTGGTGAGCTCGTATTTGCTGAGCGATGTAATCATCCAGAGTGGCCTTGGAGATAGTCTCCTCCTTGGCTGCTGAAAGAGCCGGAGGAGGGTTTGATGTCTCCCCTCGGTCGTCTTCGAGAATAATCGAAGGATATTCAGCTGGAGGATCCGGCTGTAACATCATCCCGACCATGTCTTGGAAGAGAAGCGCCATTCGTTTTATGTTGGCAGCTTGTTCCGCAGCTTCTCTGTCCTTCTTTTCGAGGACTCTGCGTAGGAAGTCAGCATCAGTTTCTTGTTCGTGACGCTGCTCCGATGACGCCTCCGGGCTTTCTTTTGGTCCGGTGAGTGCGGCCATTGCAGTCAGCATCTCGTGAAGCTTCTGCTGTTGTTGTTCCTGAGCTCTCGTGATGGATCGGGTGAGTGGTCGGTGGCCCGTAGAAGCGCGGCTATCTTCCTTCCAGGATGCCATGTAAATAGTATGGACCGTTATGCCCCCAGACTTAGGGCGTTTGGGCTCAGTACCTTTGACATTTGTTGCAGGCATGGGGATCTTCTCCGGCCTTCTCTTCTTATGAGCGGTCAAAGTTGAGGGGGCCGTCGCAGTGGGCACCCAAATAGCTTTTCATGGCTTGGCGGGATAGCTTTCTTCTTATTGAACCTTCGCCCTTTTCTGTCGGCGAGGGTAATCTTGATCAATTACTGAGCTCCGAGCCTGCCGCCAAATTTTGTAGATTTTGGAAGCCAGCCGCTGAGGGGACTGTTCTGGTTTTGTTTCTGCAACATTCTCCACCGGAGGAGGAGATCTTTTCAGCACGGCGGTAGGAGAATCCCTGCGCACCCTATTCAGCAGCTCAAAACTGTTCCCAGTTGGAACAGCAGCATTAATTTCCACCGTTGGAGCTGGTGGAGTTAGCCCAGAAGGGGAGTTGCCCCCGGCCTTCCTTACTCGGCGCCAGTGGCGACGTCGAGCGTGTCGAGCTGATGGAGTTGGCTCGGTGACGGGGATGGCCTTGTCTTGCCCCCTGTTCAGGTGAGGGGTTGTTGCTGGTGTCAGCCTATTGAAGACTGATATCCTTTAAGTAGCAGGAGCGGGAGTGGGAGTTGGGACAGTCAGTCTTGTAATGACCGACCCCTTGGCAGGAGAAGCCGCCTTGACGATTTCAGGAGCAGGGTTGGTTACTCTCTTCGGAAAAACCTTCTCTGGGATTGCAGGCTTCATTGTGGGGCCACAGGAATTTTGGCCTAATCTGGAGAAGACCGACGCGCCGGTGCTGGACGACCCGTTGAGAGGGGCCGCAGTAGCTGTAAGCCGATCAAAGACCGACTTCTTGGGAGCTTCTAGTACGGGCACGGGGGTGCTGAAGCTCATCGGCAGAAGCATGGTTCCGAAAAACAATCCCGTGGTGGCTTGAGTGACCTGTTCAACGGGCATCATGAACAGGGAAGCCGCTTGGGGCCCGTGGGTTATGCCCCCAGTTGAGGCAGGATGTGGGTTGTAGTTGCATGTGGAACACTTTGAGCAGGTGAACGACATTGATCCTTCGCTTTCTGCACCTAGCAAGACGCCAAATCTTAGTATCTCGAAACCAAAGGGCAACCATTAGCAAACCGCGATTGGTTCGCGAACACGACACATGAAGTGTGGAGTGGAAAGAGGAAAAGGTCCCACCGGGCATGCCAGAATCTGTTTACCGCCGGAAACCGGGAAGACGGACTGTCTTGCTTGAATCTGGGGGCAGATGCTAATTGGTGCTATCCGTCCACCTCTTCGAAGATGCCAAGTTAATTTATGGCACCGTATATCGAAGGTTTAAACGAATGCGGACGATGTAGCAGACTTCTTCAGATTCCCCCTCATGGTGAGGGGTTTTTGATTGTGGGGACGCTCTTCCCTGCAGGCGCAAGCCTCTGCAGTTAATTACGCTACCGCATCGCGGTAACCACTTTCTCCTTCTCCAGATGGTCACTTCGTGTCGTGGGTGCTTGTTTTGTTTGTGGTTGCCCGTGGATTGTATACGGAGACTAATTTACGTTGTCGCCCGTAGGGTGTGGATTAGTCCAAATCCGTATCTTCTTAGATTTGGGTTTTGGTTTGGGTTTAAGGATACGTTAGCCTCATTTGAGACCAAGATCAACTTAAACGTATGTTAAGGATACGTTAGTCTAATTTTTAGACTAAGATCAACTTAACGGGATCGTTTAGATCCAACAAAAGAGCATTTAGACTCTATTGTTTAGTTTAGGGACATTACGGTCGATTACCAGTTTAAGGACATGGTGGTCTAAGGTTAAGGGCATCATAGTCCGTGAGTTTAAAGACATCACAGTCAAGGTTAAGGACGTCATAGTCCGTGAGTTTAAAGACCCCACAGTCAAGGTTAAGGACGTCATAGTCCGTGAGTTTAAAGACCCCACAGTCAAGGTTAAGGACGTCATAGTCTGTGAGTTTAAAGACCCCACAGTCAAGGTTAAGGACGTCATAGTCCGTGAGTTTAAAGACCCCACAGTCAAGGTTAAGGACGTCATAGTCCGTGAGTTTAAAGACCTCACAGTCAAGGTTAAGAACATCATAGTCCATGGGCTTAAGGACCCCACAGTCCGTTGTTAGTTTTAAGATATCACGGTCGAGATTAAGGACATCATATTCCGTGAGTTTAAGGACCTCACAGTCCGGTGTTAGTTTTAAGATATCACGGTCGAGGTTAAGGACATCATAGTCCGTGGATTTAAGGTGTCCACAGTCCGACGTTAGTTTTAGGACATCACGGTCAAGGTTAAGGACATCATAGTCCATGGATTTAAAGACTCCACAGTCCGACGTTAGTTTTAAGACGTCACGGTCAAAGTTAAGAACATCATAGTCCATGGATTTAAGGACTCCACAGTCCGACGTAATGTGTGGTTGTCAGGACCTGTCACCTCTCTGACAACGTTGAAGGATTACAACGACAGATATCAGAGGAGTAAAGAGATGTACCCTCGAACCGGGTGTAAATTGATTGGAAGAGCACATGAGCTCAGTTCAATTTAAATTGAGGACTTATGGCCAGAATTGTGCTAAGTCCAGTTAAAAATGTTTAACATTTTATTTTTTGTTCTGCCTGTTAGGCCTTTGTTTGGGCTCTGCCCTTTTAATAATGCCAAGTATTGGGCTCTGACATTTTTTGTCTTATATTGAATGCATAGCATTTATCAGAACAAAGTATGTTCTGATAGCGCACCACGTGGCGCACTAGGCGCTTTGTACCAGTCAAAGAGCGCATTGCGCTTCTGTCGGTTAGCGCACACGAGGAGGACACGTGTCGCGCCTAGCGCTAAACGCTAGTTTGTTAGCGCACTACGCTTTTAATTTATGAGTGTGCTGCACTAGTTTATGGGTGCGTCAGTGAGTGACACGTGGCGCGTTTGGCGCTGAGCACCAACCCAAGAGCGCAGTGCGCTGTTTTCAGAAGCGCAAAGCGCAAATCGTGTCTATGGTTGACACGTGGTATGTTTTGGCGCCGAGCGCCGATCCAAGGAGCGCAAAGGTGCAGTTCATGAGTGCAAAGCACTGTCTAATAGCACAAAGCGTATTTTGATCAATTTTAAGGTCAAAGAACAAATTTATGTTCTTCAAAGGAGGCCTTGCCTCAAGATCCAAGAACAAAATTTCTTGTTTTTATAAAAGGCTCTACCTTTATAGATCAAAAGATCTGTGAGTGAAGTAAAATACTTCTTTTTATAATTTTATGATTAGATCTTTTGATCTTTTCTTTTTAATCAAAGACCTTGATCTTTAATATAGATCTAAGATCTTTTTAGAAGATATTTCTTCTTTTTACGAGATGATTTCATCTCTGTTGTTCAAGAATTAATTCTTTACCTTTAAAGATGAAGAAATGATCTTCTTTTTTCTAAAGGCTTGCCTTTCTTTCTCTTTGAGTTTTTCTTAAAGTTTGTAGATAGTTTTCTCTATCTTTTTTTTGTATTTTCTCTTTTTTTATGACTTGAAGTCTAGGGTCCTTTATATAGGGCCAATTGATTTGTTAAATCAATTTTTATGAGATCTTTCTCTGATTGATTTGGAATCTTTCCCACCGTTGGATCTTTGATCCTAAGGCTTCTGTTTTACAGAAGATAATCTTCTTGTTTTAATAAGATTGAAAAATCTTTCCATAACAGAATTTTAGTTCTGATTAATTAATAATTTATTATTAGTAGATCTTTTGATCTGACGGTGGGGAATTCTTTTAATTCCAGCGCTGGCGCAACTACGCGAGCGCACCTACGTTCGATACGTGGCGCGCAGCGTAGAGCGCAGCGCAACTGCGCTAGCGCACCTACGTTCGACACGTGGCGCGCAGCGTGCAGCATTTGAAGCGTTGCTTCAATTTAATTTTGAATTTTAAAGCAGAGCTTTGCTCTGATTGGGGGTGCGCTGCCTAGAGCGCAGCGCACCTGGCGTCAACGCGTCTATTTTTGACACGTGGCACGCAGCGCGCAGCGTACGGGATCTGAAGCGTTGCTTCAATTTTTGAATTTTGAAATTCAAAACAGAGCTTTTCTTTGATTGGGGGAAACAGGCTCCTGAATGAATATTCTCGGGCACACACGAGGAGGATGCAAACTCGGATCGGGAGGATGCAAACTCAGACTGGGATGGACATAATATACCGTAGGCGTCATGCCTTAACCCCATATGAACTCTTCTGTGTCGGTCCGGGTTGTGCAGCTGAAAGACCTTCTCATTGATCATATGAAGCTCTACTTATGTAGCTCTTGATGGTGCACTGCAACAAATGCAACTCTACACTGCTCAATCTCACAACTCATCCATTACTGCAGGAAATTACAATATGAACCAAGGTTCAAGAATTCGCTTCGATTTTGGTATCTTATATATTAATGAGTTAAATTTATGGTTTTATATTCGTTTCGGTTTCGGTCTCTTAGATTTGCGGTTTTCTAACAACAAAGGGTTACATTGACCATAGTTACAGTTAAAATTGTATAACTAAATTATGTAGGGGCATACTTACACAATGCTCAGTCACCTCCTGAGAGCTGGGGCAGCTGGAGTTACGTGCAAACCCCATATGAAAAAGCTCAACACGACTGGGCATTTCTCCCGCCAGCCTCGCCTGCCATTTAGATTAATGAATTTACATCAAGTTTAGAAATTAAAACTAACAAATTAAGAAAATATAGTGTTCCTACATGGGCAATTGTAAACTGGGAGGAGTTCATCTCTCCGCCCAACCATCGATCACGGCTGTGCCTTTGCGCCGTTGATCCCCGCTCGCTCCTCACCTATCATTTAGATAGGTTGTCCGGTGTCATGCTAATGTTGAATTAATATCTAACGCTATTAAAGTTTTTAGCAATATACGAACCAAAAATTCGGACAACTGGAAGTAGTCGATCATAGCGGCTCAATACTCGTCAGTCCAATGCGGGGGTTTCATCATCCACGTCTCCTTATCGGTGGAGGCATTCCTCCATTTTTTGCATACGGAGTGTTTTTTATCATGCCAATTCCCTGACAAATATATGAATAATCAATCTCGGACCACGTGTAGAGAGACAGGAGAGCTGTCAATCCATATACTATAGAGAAGCACGCCTACAAAGAATTGGGGTCAAACATATATATGCGAAAGTAATAAACGTAAAAATTCTTAATTATATAAGCTTACCAAGATCTCATCTAACGCCACTTGTTTCTTGTCCTCTAAAGACTTTGACGTTCAGTCCACTGCAACGTAATTAGCTCCATTCTTCACCAAATGCGGCATACGCTTCTCATTATTACAGATCGAGACACAAAATTTCTTCAGTTCTTTCGCCTCGATTTCAACGAAATCCCTATTCGCTGAAAAGTGCACATCGATCTTCGGACCGTCTTGAGGACGAACCCATAAATCATTCGCCTGTGTGGAGCCCCTCCTACCATGGCCCGCGAAACTGGAGGAACTGGCTCCGGGGTCCCTCTTAGTACGTCCTCAGCCATGGCCCGCGGAACTGGATGAACTGGCTCCCATGTCCCCCTTAGTCCGTCCACATCCACGAGCCCCACTCGAACTGGAGGCAATATCCTGAGAAATGAGCTAATGCAATAGACAAATACAGTAACAATTGCAAGAAACATGTAAGCAAAATTACATAGCGGTGGATGAAATGAACAATTAAGAAAATTAAAGCGTTAATCAAATTATATAGCTGTAAATGAAAGGAACAGTTAAACAAATGAAACAGTTAAGCAAATTACATAGCTGTAGATGAAAAAAATGCGATAAACTAAACTTTTAAATTGTATACATGAATATGAATATTACAGAAAGTTAATTAAAATTTAATGTTAATCATTATCTTCAGTAGCGCTACAATATACGCTAAGCGTATCTAAGCAATATAAATATAAATTCATAAAAGACAAGATATAATAAAACAACAACTTTTTTTATTCACATTCTTTTGTACAATACATGGAAAAGTAAATACATCTGAATGAAAACAATGCCTAAACAATGGCATAACAGAAATGAAAAGTACTGAAATAAAATGTGTACAATGAAGCTAGAGCTCGTGGTCTTCAGTAAACTGGTCCAAGTCTTCAGTGCTAATCTCTGAAAGGTCCGAAACACCTGACGACATTCAAAGAAAGAAAGAGAATGTCGTCAGCGAACAAACCGCTCGGTAAGTCCCAAAGATAAGGGAGAAGTAGAATAGACAGAGAATAAGAGAGAGTGTAGCTTTTAAAGTTGTCTTATATTGTTATAATGTTGTATTTAGTATTAACACTGTTGTCTGTAGCTTGGTACAGAAGAATGCCAGTGTATACGAGAGGAGTCTCACTTGTCCCGGAGACTAAGGTATCAGGAACTCAAGAAACCGTTTATGCCACGGTACAACAGCAACAGAATACAGGTTAGGTGTCTTATGGTTGCAGTCTCGTGCCACTTCTAACACCTTCCGTACCAATCTACCCCTTAAACTCCGCGATGTCTTGATTGTATTATTGTATTGTTTGAATTGTATTGCAACTTGTATTGTCTTGTAATATAGATTGTATAATTGGATGACTTGCCGAAACCATGATATCAGTAAATGGATGTAACTGGAGAATCAGGGATGTAACTGGAGAATCATGTAAAAGGAGGTATATCCATGGTTCGGTACAGTCAATACAGATTGAATAGATTGAATATATTTAATATATGGATTTATGGATTCATATTAAATTGTAGTTTGTACTTGAATCATATTCAAGTCAGGTTATTATAATAAGACTCAGTCTGAGTCAGAACAATTAGAAAAAAAATTGAAGTCCTGATTGTTTTGATATTATCGATAACCGCTGCACATGGGCGACAGGATTTGTGTCTTTTTCAAAGACGATTGCCGTGTTGATAACACCGTTGTTAAGTTGTTTACCTTAAATAGGCAAACACCCACTTCTCCGGCTCCCTGAGGCTCAAGAGATTGGTCCCGCTTAAACCTATATTTATTAGGGTCTTTAGGGTAATTTATAGAACTTGAGGGGGTTTTATGTAAAAATACTTTTGTATAATTTTCAAAATACACCCCAAGTATTTAATTATCGTCTTTAAAGTTGTCATAGATGTAGATTTTATATTTGTGATATTTCTAGTGAAAATAACCTATTTTCATAATACATGGTATTTAATTGTAAAGTGTTAGACTTGTATGGAATTTTATGGTATTTTCATGTAAAGTGATTCTTTTGACTTAGAAAAGTTGAAATATTGATATTATAACAAAAATAGATATTTTGATATTACATATATATATATATATATATATATATTTATAAAAAATAAATTTTAATATATATTATAATTCTAGAAATCTCATTTTTCTTAAGATTTTCGTATTTTTAAATCTTTCGAGACCGAATGCTCCTTGCGGAGGTCTGAATCTCGCGCTACTAAACCCAGAGACGTGCGATAATCCGCACCATCCCAGTCGGGTTCCCCAAAATGGGTTGTAGCGGCGCTTTGCAAAGATTTGTTTAAAAATACTAAATCTTGTAAAAATGGTTTTATTAGTAAAGGGTATTTATATGTAAAGTTTCATTTCCCGTATTTTATGTTCCCAAAAAATATTGTGCTATGTTTTATATGAGTGTTGTGAGGAGGTAGGTCATTACCTCGTGATCTAAGTTAAAGGTATAGCAAGATTGTGATAATTTAATGTCAAAATGAAACTACATTGTATTTTACTAAAAAAGAGCGATAAAAGTTACAAAATGATATAGACTGTCATGAAACTTGTTCAACATGTTTGTTAATGATTAATAGTTAACATGTAATGGTTTAATAGAGTTGTGTTTAAGAAAAGTGGGATTTTTAGAAAGAAACCGAATCGGAAATCGGTTTGACTCCGATTCCGTCGGGTTTTATTAAAAGATATTTTTAGAGTAGAAAAAGAGAGAGGGAGGTGGGAATTACGGGTTTTGAAGTTAGGGATGAGGAAGAGGAAATGGGAGGAGACGCTGATGCGTCGTTTCGTCGCCGGGAATTCCTAGGGTTGTCGCCGGAAAAATCGTCGGAGCTTCGCCCTTCGCTACTTCAAAAGTACACTAAGGTTCTAGGAATTTTCTTGAGAGTTTTGCTCAGAATTTTGGAGCGAGGGGTGTGTGTGTAGGGGTTGTATTTATAGGGTTAGGGTAGGTGAAAGGTTTGATTGAAAAAATGTAATAAAATGTGATAAAATGTATTAAAAGTGGAGTAATTGGTGTTTTAAAGGTGCTATGTTACTGGTCTGAGGATTTAAAGTACACAGGGGTGCAGGGGAGCTGAAAAGACACAAGTTTGGTGTTGATGACTCGGCGGTCCGCCGGCCGAGTCGGCCGATTCCGGCCGAATCAAGTGGCCGGAGTCTCCCCTGTCGCTTCATGTAGCCTCTGGTACAGTTAGTTTTCCATGTGTAGTGGGGTTTTTGTGAGTTATGCACGTGTAAACCCTTGGTATTCTAAAAATTCAAAATAAAACAATATTAAAAGTAATATGGGGTATGTGATTTAAACTCTGGTGGCTTGGTTCAGCAGTGCAAGGTATTACCAATGAGCTACAAGCTCTTTCTTGTAATTAAAAAGTAAAACAGACTTATAACTTATGCTCAGGCAAAAATATCCCTTTCTGTATTTTTGAAAAAATTGTACAAAAAGTTGTACAGAAAGTTTGGGGTTGTTACAGAATCATCGATGAATTGTCCTGGTACACGCATTGTTCGTTTCAATCTTCAGGCAGTTGATCTTGATGATCCGTCTTCTACAATAATCTCTGGATCGATGTCATCCTTTGAAAGATTAACATCGTCGATATACAGGGTCAGGTCTTGTAATAGTGTGTCTGGCGTGCTTGGGCAACTAATTTCAAGATTTTCATTATCAAGATTTCCCATATTAAAATAGTCTCGCGGATTTGTTCCGATAGCGACATGCCAGACAGCGTCCTTAGTGTCCTCCACATAAAAACACTGACGTACTTGACTCTCTAATATATAAAGCTCGTTCGTGAAAGCGAGTTTTGAAGAATTTAGTAGGAGTAGCCCGCTTTCTACTTTGTATTCTCGTCCATCTGTCTTAGTATCATACTAGAGACACTTGAATAGGACAACTCTGTGGGCATGATAACATATCTGCACTGTATCTTACAACACATCGTAGTAGTCAAATTGTCCCGTGGTTGAATCGATATATCTAGATAATGCGTAAGCTCTTGTGGTTGATGTTAAAAAAACACCGCAGTTTTGGAACTTTCTACGTGCATCTCTATCTTGTGTATGAAATCTATATTTATCAACAACATAACCAGTAAGACGCTCAGCTAATGGATCTGGTTCAAAGAAAAGTATTTTTAAATCTTCTGTTATATTAGTATATATGGCAGTATGAACCTAATAAAGCACGATAAGTATTAGAAAAAATCGTATTTAGTTTAAGGGATGAGAAATGAATTATATTTTAGTGATAAACTAACAAAATGGTTAAATCATGTTGCAAATTCTCGATTTAAAGTATAATCGATATACCTCGGTAGCAGGCGACCCCTTGGTGGTCTGTATTGAGCTCCCCATAAATTAAGTATGAAACAAATAATACAGTTAGATAATTTCATATTTATAAGTTGAAAAAAGTCTTATATTTTAGTAGATGTTCATACACTATATCAGTATGTCCATTTTGTATACCCAGGAGAAATCTTATTTTTCAATAGATGTGCATACATTATATCTCAACGGAAGTCATAGCCGTTATGACACTTTTTACATGGACCCAAAATCAATTCTTCAGGAGATCAGTTTCTCACTGCAAATTCCATAAACTCTTCGATGCCAGCCTTGTATTCATCACTAAATTTGGACACTTGCATCCAACTCCTATCCATTAATCTCCGATATCTGACATTATGTATTACGTAATTAGCCATTTATTTTATGACTTTAATTAAGGTTTAATGTTTCAGCTTGATTTATCAATTCATCACATCGGCTGTCGGGGGTAAGAATTCTATCACATTAAGAATTTATAATGCACGCACCCATGCATTAATGCTTTTATTCATTTCGAGAAAATTTCGGTAGTACCTCCTCGCCATTCTCCAAGTACACTGCAATAAAATGGATGATAATTATTTCAATGTTGAATATCAACAATAAAATGGTCACCCCTCTATATTTATACACGGAGAACTAGGGAAAAAATGCCGACAAAACTAATCTCGAAACGAATGAAAACACAAAATTCTTAATTTGTCCACACTAGACAAATCTATCAGTTATAGTACGACCAGTTCTCTCGTAAAATAAACTACATGACGGTTGCTGAAATAAACGAGTAAACGTTTAGTTTTGACAACCATCACGTAGTTTTATGTCACGATAGAGATCATTACGTATATAATTGATAGACGGGTTTTAAAACGTGTTTCTATTTTTTGAATATGAGATCCTCGATGATAACAAGTAAATTTCATGTTATCATCGAGTTCCATCCACTTAGTATATATTATAAGATTTTCGTGTTGTTTTGATATTCAAGATTCAATTCACAATGGATATGAAATTTATTCGCATGCACACACATATACATGCATACACACACAAGCATACACACACACACAAAAGCATACACACACGTTCACATACACGCACAGACACACACATAAACACATTTACTAAGTTACTATAAAATACCTAAAATATTTCTTTATAAGCTACCCTTTACTATTGTTGTTTTCTCACGAAACTACCATAATTTTTTTCCTAAGTAAGCTATTTCTTCAATTTTACTAATTTATACTAAAATACCCTTAACTACTGTTGGTTTTTCACTAAACTAACTTAACAAATTTAAAGAAACAATTCATCTTTTTAAATTAACTAAATTACTATAAATTTAACTAAAATGCCCTCAACTAGTGTTGAAATTTCACTTAAATACGCTTAAATATATTGTTGATTTTCAGTAAACTACCTAGAAAATTAGCTAAATTATCCTAACCCCAAACCCTAACACTGACACTGACTCCGAACCCTAACCCTGACCCTGACATTAAAACCTTAAAACTAACCCCAAACCCAAATTAACAACAACATCGACATCAACAACAGCAACATCGACATCAATTTTATCCAATTTACAAAAAATTTAAAATTAAACAAGAAATTTAAATTAAACAAATTTTACTTACCTACTGTCGAAGGGGCCGGGCTCGAAAAGAGAAGCTGTGACGGCGGCTCTTCACCGGCGACGATCTTAAACGGCGACCGCTACCTGAGAGAGGGGGGAAAGAAAGACTATGAGTGAGAGCGAGAGCGAGAGAGTGACAGAGAGTGAGGAGCTTACTGTTGGAGGAGAGGAGCGGGGGTCCGGTCGCCAGTCGCCGGGGGGTCGATCGGAGCATAGAAAGAAAGGAGCAACGGGTCTAGGGTTTTTTGGTTTGGATTTGGGGGGAAATGAGAAGAGAGATCGGGCCCGGGGCTGTTATATTCATTAAGTTATTCTGTCGGATGATAGCCGACGAAATAACTTAATAAAATTATTAAAAATTCTAGGGCCCATTTGGCTTATTTAAGCAATATTTCGTTGGGCTGTGCATTTATTCCGTCGGATTCTAGCCGACGGCTTATATAACCCGACGAAATAAGTCCTTCTTCTGGGTGTGATTTTATACCTATAGACCTTGCTTGAGGAAAAGAAAGATCAAGGGAGGTGTGCAGGTTAATTCAAGAATTAATGGGGACGATTTAACTACTTCAGGCAAGTAAGCGGAGTTATAAAAACATTATTGCAGAAGAAAGCGGTGTAGTCTGAGAAAAAAAGGGTCCAACCCCTCGGAACTCTCATCCAAACAAAACCATCACATTTCTAAAAACATGAAAATTTGGATAATCTAACCATGATTAATTATGTGTGTGCGAGTCATTGAACCAAATATTGCTTATATTGGCTAATACATCGGTTGATATATCTTATCGGGACCATCACGATAGATGAAACCCAACATATTTTTGTCGATATATGGCAGATCTGACAATATTGGCTGATATATGGGTCATATATGATTTATCAAACACCTACATGGTACAATTCCAATATTCACCGTTATCTAATATTTGTATACTGTGTGGTTGATATGCGAGTGTACATGCATACATATGTATGTAATTAGACTAGGATCCCATTGCTAGGAGTTGAGGACAATCTTGTCTAGATTTTGTGCATTGAATGCTCATCGAGTACGGAAACAAGTATGTTACTTCTGGGATCAATGGGAACCCTTTTTCATGATTGTTTGTACACGTATCAAAATTGAACAATGGCTAATTTGTTTCTCAATCATAATAATAGGATCCTGTTTAAACTCATATAGAGTGTCCCAATGGCTATGTTGTCTGTTCCATTATCCTTCCTTTCTAACTATCGGGCCGTTCTTATCAAGGATTACTATCATAATCACCAACGTTTCCGATGTTTGTATGCTAGGCGAAGTAATCAAATAATTATAATCAGAATATTTACCAACATCCATTTTTGTGACCACCAACTTAGCCGACCTTTTTTTTCATGCTACCTGTCGTCCTATTAAAAGCAATTAAAAGCAATGTCGCTAATTGGGTATTCTGTTGACCTTTCTAACTATTGCAAAGATTTTACCAAAGGAAATTCTTGTAATAACCAGCTTATCCACTCTCTTTCTTTTTTCTTTTTTTACTTTTTGGCTTGTTCACAGCCTGAGGCGAGGCTATGGTATTTATTAAAGATCATTCTTGTAGCCACCGTTCACAACCCGAGGTGAGGCAGCGAGAAATATGAACAATTTGATAGACCTAGTGATCGATTTCATAGTCTAATATGAGGCAGTTTGAGTAATCAAAACAGGTACGTGTGCGCTGGAACACATGTTCAAGAAAGAGATTTGATATTTCATAAATTTAAGCTGTTCTGGCTCTTGACTAGGTTTCGCATTTTTTTTATGCATGTCGTTGTTACTTCTATCATGGTAGATTTGACTATGGGTTATCTTCTTTCAGGAATACCGCTTTCAACAGCAACTTTTAATATCTATGTCAAATCTGGCCTTGCAGCGTCGCAAATGTGTATATCTAATTTGAAACTCGGATGTTACCGGAAGATCCCTCCAAAGTCCATGTTTCTTGCTCAGGTGTTTATACCGAAAACCGACTCCTGATTTTCTTAATTAGCCGTCATATGTGAAGAGACTGATGAAGTCAGGATTCCCTATATATACAAGTACTTCATCTTTATATAATGGGTTTTTTTAATAAAAAAGGATTTTTTTTAAAGATTGCATTGAAGATATCATGGTATGCTTTAGTTTAAAGAATCACCCTCCTTTGTGAAAATTATTGCCTAAGCTTATCATTTTCGTTCTGTGGAAGTTTCTCAGGTCTTTTTCTTTTGGCTGGGCTTTTCCAGTTGACTTGTTAATACTGACACGAATCAATTATTTTTACTAATTAATACAAAAGAAAGGAGGTCTGGGTTCTCAAAATCAGTTGTCTATGAGGCGTTCTGTTCATTTTAGAAATCCGAAGAAAAGAAAATTCATCTCAAAATCAATTCATTTTGTACTCTGGACCTTTTGCCCAACTGCGAAGACGTTTTACGACTAGGTTATAAAAACACTTGCAGAACAATCCATAATTGAATTGTTGAATTGAGAGGTTTCCGATTGCTTACTCTTTCAATACTGTAAGGTATTACTTTAAATGGTCATTACGATTACATGGACATAACAATAATGCAATGAAATAATTACAGATGCCCATAGAAGTTCATCTTAATTATGCATTTGTTGAAAATTAGTTTTTGAGGGTCACGTACTTGGAACGCTTGTTAGATTCATTAATGGAAATAGTTTGACTTTTTTGTTTTGTGGTCAGAGCGCCACTTAATTTGCATCATAAATCATAAACCAATGCTAAGTTTGTTGTCCACATTTATATGTATATTTTTTTGGCCAATGAAGTTTGT
This sequence comes from Agapanthus africanus, assembly GCA_030015575.1. Classification (NCBI taxonomy): domain Eukaryota; kingdom Viridiplantae; phylum Streptophyta; class Magnoliopsida; order Asparagales; family Amaryllidaceae; genus Agapanthus; species Agapanthus africanus. Next base: position 351,821,613 of record JASDDO010000006.1, read on the forward strand.
TGTCCACATTGTCTAAAAGGAGCACAAGGTCTACTTGATCACACGTGTGCGCCAAACCAAACGCACATCCAAACTTGCTTAAAAATTTCACAACACCACTTTAGCTAAAGGTTAGTCATATATACTTTTCCTTCTTCTTTAATATCACACATTGTGTCCATATTCTGTTCATGGTACAAGCCAACAATTCACTGCACATAACTAGGTACAAGCATGTGTACGAGATGTCTTTTCTTTTGATGTTTTCCAAACATTTTGGGAGATGTTGAGGAATGATTTAGTTGCTATCTTTACTTCCATTTATGATGGTTACAGCTGTTTAACGAAAAATTTGTTCGTTTGCGGTAGAAGATCTAATATACCGTATTTTCAAACTCATCCTTTTAATTTTGCTTGTAGTGGGTGACAGTGAGTGGAAAACACGTATTACTGACTTTTGAATAAAAAATACGGATTTATATGTGTTAGCGTTAATCTCCATAATGGAGTAGAGCGACAATCTTTAAAGTTGTTACCCAATAAAGTAGGGTTATGATAGATAATTAGTCAATCTCTATAATAGAGTAGGGCCTTTATGAGATAATTAGTTAATCTCTATAATAGAGTTGGGCGTTTAGTAGAGTACATAAATCCGTATTCATTGATATTGAAAGAAATATGAAGGTTGGGTTGCGCACTTCCAAGACAATACGTAAATAGTATTTACGTGTTGTTTTGTTAATTACATCTGTAAAGATTACTCCCGATTAAGAGAAACATACAAAATATAAATAAATACATAATTGAAGAGCCTTTTATCATTAATAAAGAGACAAATTCATTATCAATCATGTTTCCTCATGACAAAAATTACAAAATTACAATAAGTGCGGGCATGGGATCGTCGGGAATAGCCCCGACGTCCTTACCTCTTTTAAGGAGTAGAAAGGAACAATACAATTGTATATGTATTGAGGGAGAAGTGTAGAGAAAATGAGTATTGAGAAGTGTCTCTAAAAAAGGTCTCTTTCCGTGTTTTTTCCAGTCCTGCTGGTGTATCCTTGAACAAGGAATCTATCTTCTTCTATAGACTAAAGGGATGTCATAATTGTAAATAAAAATATTAGAGAAATTTGAATTCAAACCACTCCCTCCAACAAAATAGGAGGGAATATTCAAATCCCCATAATTATCCAAACGACCCGTAACTACTCCCTCCAAAACAATGGGAAGGGTATATTTGCAAAATTTGTACAAAACAAGTCTAAAAACCCGCATTCTTGACCCAAACGTTGTATGTATGCCTCAAAATTTGCCTCTACTGTACATCTTGTTGTTGCTTGTTGTCTTTTGGTAGTGCTATGTTCCTTTGTCTTGTAGATCCACCGCTACAAGGAGGGACCTAAATAAGGCTTATTGGAAGCAGTCCCAGTCAAGCAAACACAACTTGGCCAAACAGAAAGGTTATCAGGTTTATACTTCATGTACGATTCCATGTTCCTTCTCTTTCTCTCTTAGGGCCTGTTTGGTTGCAGGATCACGGATTTGGATTTGGATTTGGATTTTGGATTGTGAAATCCTAGAATTCCATAATTTTGTGTTTGGTTGATAGATTTGGATTTCTAGGATTCCTTTGTTTTTTATGGGGGCACCACAAAACAAGGATTCTTGAATCCTAAAAAAATTTCAAGGATTTTCAAGGATTTGGCACTATTCATTGTACTTTTAGATGGGACCCGTGTACTTTATTTATTTAATCTATCTCTCTCCATCTATCTCTCTCTAAAATCCTCAAATCCAAATCCTATTTTTTTCACCAACCAAACAAAGATTACAAGGATCTACAAATCCAATACTAGGAATTCAAAACCAACCAAATAACAAATTACCAAATCCAGAAATTTCAACCGTACCATTTTGGAATCCAAATTCCATAATACTGCAACCAAACAGGCCTTTATTTTCTTTCTTTCTTTTCTTCTCCTTCTTTGCCGTATGATACTCTCTTGCCTGTGGTGGCCCAGTGTTTGGGTGGTGTTTTAGTTTGATTTTTAATGTTAATTTGGTTTTTCCATGTGATAGTGGGGTGGGTTGTGATTGTTTCTTGTTTTTTTAATAAAATTTATGGGACGGACAATATTGAAACCCAACTCTTCATTCAAAAAAAAGGTACAAGCTGATTGGTGCGACATCAATTTTCAATATTAATTCTAGGTCCATAAGCATGCCAACTCTTTGCAAAAAGAAACGTCAAATCAATGACCAAATTTATATGATTTATGTTTTAAAAAAACAAGGCATGATAGTATTATCTTTATCCATTATAGAATTTGGATTCCAAAATGGTACGATTGAAATTTCTGGATTTCATAATTTGTTGTTTTGGATTCATAATATTGGATTTGTAGATACTTGTAATTTTTGTTTGGTTGGTGAAAAGAAAATTAGATCCCACGCGGATGTATAAAAGAAACTCAAGGAGATTTCAAGATCAAGCTCGTTTAAATTGTAACCTCTGCAACTTATAGCACACTATTCTATTAATATGAAAAGCCTGATAGAAGAAATCTAATTTTGGTTAGGGTGGCTAGTTAAATAATATTTTTTTTATTAGTTGTTAATTGTTACATTGTTTGTGAAAATATGGATGGGTAGCATACAAAATCACACGGAGGAGGAGTTGCGTCTTCAGCTTCTCCTGTGACTATTATAAGAAGAAAAGTACTATAGACCAAGACATTCTAGATATATATATATCAAGACACACAAGATCAAACATTCTTCTTCTATATATGTATCGATAAAGAATGAGGCCCATGAGATTAATTAAAATTATCTTGGACTTCAGAAATTATCTGTCACACCCCACCTCCAATACAGAGAATATAGTCTGCTCTGGCCGAAACCGCAAAGGTTTTATCCTTCGGGGCGAACCGGACCCAACCAGGGGCCGAGGTCACCCATCCCAGAACTTCCCTGGCTCGAGCACGCTTAACTACGGAGTTCTCAAGCTAATGTAGTGCCGGTTCATTTCTGTATTGAAGAGTGGTATCATTTCATTTATAGATTATGATCTGCCATCTTTCAGAATGTATTCCGAAAATTCCCCACTGTTCTACAGTGGCCCCGATGAATTCAAGAGGTGGCCCCCGCCATCTTAGCATGACACTTGGCGTGGCACTTTTTTCCGTGAGTAGGAACCTAATTCCGGTTCTTGAGAAAGAAAAGACCGAAAGCCTTAGATTTAGATGAGATTCCAGACAGAAATTGCTTTTCAGGCTTCGTTTTCCCTATCGACGGAAAAAACGCGACACAGGTGAATTTCTATTTATGCAGTGCAGGAATTCAATGATTTTCTTCTTCAAGCAGGCTTGGTGGATTCTGGTTTTGAAGATACTAAGTTTACCCTCGTTGCCTTCTACTTTCTTCAAGATTCATATCGCTTGTGACAAGTGATGCATCGTCACAACTCTTTTTGGAAGACGAGATGAAGAAGGGGAATCTTTGACCGTTGGAAAACAAAAATGCTCTGGCTCGAGCTACGCTATGGCCCTTTGTGCAGCTACACCTCCACCTCCGAAAAAGCTTCTACCGTAGAATCACATCGATCGTAGGGAGAAAAGTGGCATACTCTTTTTTGGTGAATTGGAAATAGTTGGATGGTAAGGATTGTTTATGCCTATGATCTATGGTAAGACATTGATAAGCTTGTCAAAAGATATTCGGGAATGGCTCGCTTTTTCCTTCAACGGCAAGAGCAGTGTCTTCTGTAAACTCTTATTCAACCTCCTTTCGGGAACTAAGCAATTCTTGATGCGTCGGAAACCTAACAGATAGAACTAAATTTTATTTAACTGGGACAACACCTGAATCTGAACACAATCCCTAGAAAACCGCGCGCGAAGTTGGACTTCCAGTTCAAGAGGTGGCCCCCACGGATTCAAGAGGTGGCTCCCGCCCCCTTGGCATGACACTTGGCGTGGTACTTTGTTCCGTGTGACACTTTATTCCGTGAGCAAGAACCTAATTCCATGTGGCACTTTGTTCCGTAAGCAAGCACTTGAGCCTTCACCATAATACCACCTAACATACGAATATCCTGTTTCATATAATCCAACAATTCGGTTCTCTTACTCTGAAGATTCAACAAATGAACTTCATCATGGTTGATCTTGCCTTTAGAACCTAATTCCGGACATAAAGTCTGGCCTAATTTATCCAGAGAATGGGAGAAGATGTAATGAATCTCTTAGACGGAAGAGTGGTTTTCTTATCTTTTTCTTACGATAGACAAATAACTGGTAAAGCTTATTGTTAACCATCAAAGCACAAGTCTTAGCAGACTCCTTAGTGAAATGCACCACCACTAAAGAAAAGGAGGAAACATTGCCTCAGCCAGAAGAAGCGGCCGAACCAACCATCTTCCCACTCTATTTTGATGGTTCATATAAAAAAAGTAAAGGTGGTAAAAGAGCTATTTATAGTTCACCCGCTAGGGTAAGGTGTCAGGAAGGGGACATGCTCGCCCACGACGGGCGCCATCGTTTAGGCGTTCCATGTTGCTCTGATCTCCCCTACGTCTAGGACGTTGTCTGGGCCAAGAGCCATAGTTAGTTGTTGTTTCCATTTGGTTGTTTTTTCTCGTTGTTGATATCGGCAAGACCCAGTCAGATGATGATGTCTGCTGGTTGGTAGTGAGAGGACTCTTAGTACCCACAAAAAAGAGGTGCAGAGTCGACAAGAGCAAGAAAAGCTTTTTATACTTCCCCAAGAGAAGTCAGGTAGCAGAGCAGCAATAACCTTATTCAATTTAGCCTTGAGCTGAGCCCAGCTTATATAAAACATCTCCCCTCTCCGTTCGGTTTGAACGAGTGGAACGGAGACCAAGTCAAGTGAACGAAGTGAATGATTGAGTCAAGTGAGCAAAGCGAACGATTGAGTTGAAGGAGTGAAGTGAGTGAATGGTAAAACGAAAAGCTTTAACAAGTCAAAAAGAAATAGGGATTAAAAGGCAAGTAACCTCTTGGCCTGTAGAGAAAAAACATTTATCCAAAAGATTTATTCATTACTACTACATAAATCACTACATTACATAAACAACCACATATGCCTTTACTAGAGCTTTAAAAGCATTATGCTAACTACATTAATTATTTTCGAAACAGAAAAATGAGATCTTAGAATCAACTAAGGATGCAATAGGTATTTGTGATCGATCAGCTTCCAGTATGACCGAAGACTTTCTATCATCATCCAGAATAACTACACAATCAGGTTGTTGGTTCAACCCTAAATTGATCTTCTTCTTTCTCGAACAGATTTTTTTCGGACTTGAACAAGAATTGGTCAAAAAAGCCCCGATCCTCCATTGAGAATCATTGATATGGCTCGCCATCTCTTCCATTTTCTCATATATAAATTAATGATTTGTCTTTAACAAGAAGGAATGACCTTTTTGACGAATGGGAGATCCTATAAAATGAAAAGCGTTTCGTAAACAAATCAATGTCTTGTCTGAATCGAGAATAGAAATTCCACTTCTGGAACCACAGATATAGACCGGAAAAGACACACACCCCAAAAGCGAAAAAATGATAGAATCTGCTCATCTGAGGCAGAGGATTCATATTTATCTTTAGACTTGGGAAAAACTGGAGTTGTTGGTTCGAGAGAATGAAAAAAACGTTGCCCTGTTGGGTCTGGGATTGGTTACGTTTGTCTAAATCTACAGTACGCTGACCTGCGACCGACGTTGCCTCCATACTGTATCAAAAGGAAGGGCAGTCGAGAAGCGCCATGCATGGTTGCCCCCCGTCCTTTCTTTCTCTCGGTCCCACCCGGCCCCTCTAGGGTAATAAAGAAATGGATCAAAAAGGGGACTTCTGCTACGGGCTATGCCACCCATTAATGATGAGGAAAGTAGAATGTCATAGCCGCTAATGCCCCCGGCGCTTGAAGGGACGCCTCAGGGACTAAGAGTTCAGAGTTTGAGTTCAGAGTTCAGAGTTTGAGCGAGACTTATATAGAAATTTGCAAGGGCAACAAGGAACTCCGAGGTTCTGAGTTATCCGTTTACCCGAAGGCCGAGGTTAGCAGCAATGAACCGAGGTTGTTTCCATTTAGCAGAAGACCGAGCCCAAAGTGGCACTTTGTTCACGTGGCACTTTGTCACGCCCTCATTGTTCATGTGGTAATATCGGAACCCGGTTCTTGCTAACGGAACAAAGTACCACACGGAATAAAGTGTCACGCCAAGTGTCATGTTAAGGGAGCGGGGGCCACCTCTTGAATCCGTAGGGGCACCTCTTGAATCAGTGGGATCCACTGTAGAACAATGGGGAATTTTTAGAATACATTCCGAAAGAGAGCAGATCAGGAACTATAAATAAAATGATCCTTCAATACAAAGTTGCCTTTTAAGTGAACCGGCACTACAAGAACTTAAGAACTCCGTAGTTAAGCGTGCTCGAGCCAGGGAAGTTTTAGGATGGGTGACCTCCTGGGAAGTGGCCCCTGGTCGGGTCCGGTTCGTTCCGAAGGACAAAACCGTACGGTTTCGACCAGAGCAGACAATACTATCTGTAATGGGGGTAGGGTGTGACATTAACGAAAAAGGAGAGTGATGGATCTTGAGATCTCCCTTAGATGTTGTCCTCCGTCGATATGGTAGCAAGCGTCTTAGACTGTTGAGATTTGATGTGGTTGTTGTTGAGCGTGTGGATCTCAATGGGTTGATGTTGGAGTTGAAGCTAAGCTACCTGCAAGTGAAGTCCCGGGGTGGACGACCACCATAGGACCCTCCGATGATCAAGCTAGTGCCAAGAAATATGAGCAGAGTAGCGGCGTATTGGAATGAATTCGAGTTACCTAAGTCGTCTGACAGAGGAGTTTATATAGGGGTCGCGTGGAGCAAGCAGGTGCGAGATCATCGCCGTCCGTTATGCCCCAGCGTCATCCCCGCCTTGAATGGGGGGATGCGCCCCTTAATGGGGGGATGCGCTAGCGTGGGATGCGGATCGTGGGAGGCGGATATCTCTCCCTGGTGATATACGCGAAGCCGTTGCAGTGCGCATGGGATCCGCGCTCTTGATTGGTCGGGGGAAGACGAGGAAGCTCCGCATGTCAGGAGCTCAGAGACGAGCCGGGAGGCCGAGGAAGCTCGGCATGTCAGACGGCTCGGAGACGAGCAAGGAGACCAAGGAAGCTCGGAGACGAGCTGTTGGTATTTTCCTAAGTGAAGGTGGAATGTATTCAGGGAGGTCTCCTGAAAGGTCGAATACGTTCCTCGAGAAGAGAATTCCGAGGAATCCCCCCTAATGCAACTCATTTATTCCACCTCTATAGCCTTCAGGACGCATCATCCACCATGTGTCGTAATCTGAGGAGATACCACTTGTGAGCATTATCATTAGCCCCCCACTCTCGTTCCGATCTATTCATGGGTCGGGTCGAGAGTGGCCTGCTCGATTTTTCTTCTGCTCAATTTGGCGCTAAGAATCATAATTCGGATCATCCGGGAACGACATGGCATTTGGTGGTTGCGTCGTTTCGATCTTTGGGCCCACTTGTCGTCTCGTCGTGCGCCTGAATTTTCGTGCGTGTCCCCGATGGCGTCAGCGGATCAGTGAAATGATTGCGCTTTAAAGAGGGGGCGCTGTTTCAGTCGATTTGCCAGTTGAAGTATGGGCCACGTGTTCGCCGTTGGTTAGCGGAGGCGACGGGTTGTCTCTGACCCCTGCAGTCGAAGAGACGTCCCCAATGGCCGATCGCCACGTGGAGCCCCGCCGGCTGCTGGGCGCGATGTTTCGTTTTGGCGGAAATCAATCTGAACCGTAGGATGTTCTCTTTTGGGGTGTATAAATAGGAGGGGGCCATCCTAGTGCTGACACTTTACTCAAATTCTCTTTCATTGCTGAAGATTGCCCGGCGCTCCTTCCTTTAGATCGGATCCTCTGTTGATTTTCCCTCGGTGGGTTCCTTCCTTTGAATCAGGTTTGATGTCTTCATCCAAGGTGTCCGTAGAAATAGTAAGGGTAGAGTCGGACGATGAGGCTCCTGTTGTTGGGGCCGAGTCCAGTGGGTCTTCCACCTCTTCGGCTTCAGATAGCCAAGAGGGTTCTTCTTCTTCTTCATCCTCTGTGTCAGGTTCGGCCCCTAGAGTCAGGATTGCCCCTGTCGCTCACCGTCGGGCGGCGACAAGGGCCCCCAAGGTGCACATCGGGAACACCCACGATGCGCCCTCCGTTTTGAAGAGTCTGGACGAGCTTTTCGAAATTCAGGCTCGATTCCACAACCCCTCTAACTATTCATTTCTCTTAGCTAGAGAGGGTGAGCGGGCGGATCAGGTGCGGGGCAAGGAGATTGCCCTGTATCTGGAAGCGTTCTGGGAAGGAATGCCTCTGCCCTTCCTTACTGAGGTTTGTGGGGTGCTTCGTTGTTTCCATTTTACCCCGGGCCAACTAGCACCGAACTCGTGGAGAATTCTCCTCGTGTTTCTGGTCCGGTTAAAACTTGAAAATATCCCCTTCAGTTTGACTCTCCTTGTCTCTTTCTTTTGTTATAAGAATCACCCCGGGATCAGTAAGAATGAGCCGAGCTAGGTGTATTTTTCGTATAAGAAGCGTAAGGATGAGGCGGCCGGGTCAGGGGCAGTAGTCGTTCCTTCTTCTATCCACGAGTGGAAGGAGAAGTTTGTATTCGTCGGGCCGCCTGAGGGCGAGGATTGGCCTGTACCTACACAGTGGCACAGGGCCGGCTGCCCGAGGGCAAAGCAGTCGACTTCCTCCGAAGCAAGGGTGGTGTCCCAGTGGGAGCTGATCCAACGGGCGGATGTCCTGCTATCCGAGCAGGCACTGAGCTAGGCTGGGCTCATTCCTGCACATTTCTTGGGTAAGTTAGGGCTTTCGACGATCTGTTTAGACTTTACCAAATTTCCTTCGATGTTTTAGTGTCGCTAACCCCCCTTTGTTTGTGTGTCCCCTTTTTTTGCAGAGCCCATGAATCGAGAAAAAATACTAGCTGCCTTGGCCGCCAAGACTCAGGGAAAGAAGGCCGGGGGCGCAAGCTTGTCCCGACCCGGTCCAAACTCGGCCCCGAGGCTAACTCCACCGCCCAAACCTTCCGCCGCTCCCCGAGTTCCAGAAGAACACCACAGGGGGAGCCATAAGAACTTGCGAGACCCCGCGTCCAGGGTGCGAGAGGAGGAGGAAGAGGCTGGGCCCGTCGAAGTCCCCCTCAAAAGGCATTGTATCCCGGGGCAAGAAGACTCGTATATGTTGGACGGTGAGCCTGGCAGGGGAGTACTACCTACCGGTGATTGTATTTGAGCTCGGAGGATATCTGGGGGATACCGACCGGAGTTGAGAAATGATGTGGGCCGATCCGGACTGACGGAGCCCGATATATGAGGATTTACGTGTCGATTCTAGGCGCTAGGTCAACCTTAGTTCGAGTCTAAGTTTGACTATGCGGAGTCTAGAGCGTTTATATATATACGGAACCTAGGCTTGACCTTACGGAACTTAGACTTCATGATATAGTTGATGTTAATGACATTGATCACATAGTTGGATGATATCCACATACTTGCGCACTTACATATTGTACACTCATACTTGGGCACATACATATTGTACACCCATTTTTACATACATACATATTTGCACATACATAGATGATTCTGGCTAGATTTGGATTTGGGAACCGCAAGATATATTTTAAAACTGTATTCAAGTGCTGGTCACGAGCTAATATTTCGGGTCGTAACAAAGTTGCTTCACGACCCAAAATAGCACGTGACTGACCCTTGAATCATATGAAGTCTATAAGATCTCTTCTAATTCAAGTAAGCCAAAAGCCCATAAATCTAAAACTATTTTAAGGAGTAAATAAAGAAAAAAACTAGTTTTTAAAGAAGTGACGAAAACATGTTTTAAAAACAAGGTTTTTAAAATAAATAAACCGAATTTGCATTTTTAAAATCTCTAGTCTTTTCTGAAAATTTCGGCAGAGTTTTCTTTGTAAATACTGGCCCCGAACGGGGTACAACAAGAATAATATATGCACAATGATAAAAGGCATCCCCAAGCGGGAGCTAGCTCTTCGTCAATCGACGGTCACAACCACGCAAGCAATATAATATACAACGCCGAAGGGCGAGGATCAAACTCAAAAGGAAACTCAAAATCTGCATGAAAACCATAATACTACAACTCGCGACTCTAAGGTCGAAAATAATACACAACTGGTTTTCTAAGTTTGAAACAATATACAAGTTTGGTTGATAGAGTTACTAGATACAACTGATTAAAATAAATACAAGAGTGGTCACGATACGAGTGAACCCACCTACCAAAGTAATCACCCAGAAAGAAAACAGTGTGCCAGAAAGGCCGCAATGAAACCTGTACGGCAAAACCTGCAAGAACTGTGGCACAACAGGGGTGAGTTGCCAACTCGTGAATAGAAAATATCGCAGAGCAGAAATTGTATGTATGACTCAATCCTAGGTCAATACGATCAGTAATAATAATATCCTCAATATGATGAAGTCTGAAGCATGAAAAGGTGACAAGGGTAAACATCTATATATAAGTATAATACCAAGTGTTCGTATCAGTGCCTCAGGTAAAAACATATCATAAATATGAGGTATGATCAATGTAATCATCATGAAATCAGTGTCAACTATATCATGAAGTCTAAGTATGTGGATATCATCCAACTATGTAATCAATGTATGTATGCATGTGGATCCCGTCCACGTGTCAACCACTGACATAGCAACATCATGCATGTAAAAGTCATAAAAGCACACGCATGAAAATATGAGGATATAAATCAACGGGTGTCCCTCGCGACACATCAAAATCATGAAAACATAATGAAACCCGTGTCCATCATCGACACGTAAAACCCCATCTATCAGGTGTTGTCACCGCGACTGGCCCTGATAGGTACGTATCATACGCTATCTCAAAAACCCGAGTGCCCAGCTTCGACCCTCGAATTTTGACGTATCCATACGTACATAACTCCGGTCGGTATCCCCACGATAACCACCAAGTCCAAATACTATCACCGGTAGGTAGTGCTCCCCTGTCAGGCTCACCATCCAACATATACGAGTCTTCTTACCCCAGGGTACCTCACCGGGTCCACCATGTACCCGCAGACGGTGCCTACCGCTCCTCGAATCGGGTTTCACATGCCACTCTCAGAACCGAGAAAACACATGGTGGACGCACTGAAAAATCATATCAAGGAAAACTGAGTTTTTAAAACAATACATACTCTCTTTTAAAATAACCATGGTTCCCAAATCCAGAAATCTCATAAAAACATCATATCTCAATGCGTATAATTATAAAGCATGATGTATACGACATATAAAAGAATGTAAGCATATCAGCATATCAGTATATCATGCAACATAAAACAGTAATATGCACATATCGAGGGAAGACCGCTCCTTTAAAATGAATCAGTTTTAAAATATATCTTGCGGTTCCCAAATCTGTGAAATCAAGCCAGAATCATCTATGTATGTGCAAATATGTATGTATACAAGTAGGGGTGTACAATATGTGTGTACGCAAGTATGTCATGCACGGAGTCATATCCTGATGCAACAGTCCTACTATGTAGTGACATGGCAATTATCGATGATGAAGTGTGTGAGCCGGCAAGCAGGTGTACGTGGAACATACGCATCATCGATAATGGTGCTGGTGTCCTAACATCATGGTTTTAATATAACAATAAATATATTTAAACATGCAACGCGATGCGAATAGCAAGAATATGCGGCAAATGAATAATAACACAACGGTGAAGAATCTACATCAATGTATCTATGTCATACATTTTTGCCATTTGAAATAAGACGAATCGTGGTGTTTAGAAAAATAAGGGCTACGGTGTTTTTAAAAAAAGATGCGTCTTTTGAAAATATCCGTAGAATCTCTTTGCCTGTCTTTAAAATACTCACGATTCGTTAGTTTTGAAATAGGTATGACTCGGGTCTAATCTAACATCTACAAGGTAAACACAGATCTAACTAATAAGCTAATGGAAAGGGTATGGAAACCACCTAAATCTGAGTCGATATATATATACATACAATAGTCGGTGATTCTGCCTCAATGGTCCCTCGTACGATACAATATCATATGATATCCTCGAGTCATGAGTGCAGATCTTATCATCAAATAAAGTTCGTACGGTAAATCATCGTACGGCATCCCAAATCTGGGTATGGGTCAATATCACATTTATCTCATCAATTAACCGGTATCTTTATCATCATATCTCATGAACTGGGGTACTGATCTAAATCTAGTACAAACTGATACCATCTATGTAAATATAAATGCGTGTCTAGATCACACGTCCAAAGGCACGCTAAAATCTCATGTCGTATCCCAAATACGAACCACATCATATCACCGATCTCATGGCACTATGCCCAATCTCATCGACTCATCTCCTAAATATCATCCACTATCCTCATCATCCAGGTATAAGTATAAAAAGTAAGCATGTGCGTGCGTGTGGGTGCAAACCTATTCTAGGGTTCGCAACTAGGAAACTATACTAGTTTACTTCTAAACCCTAATCTAACCATAGTACACCTAATCACGTCTTGAATATCCATGTCACACCTAACGCTATCATATATATATATATATATATATATATATATATATAGTATACTAAATATCGAACTGCGGGTGTGCTATACGCCATCCACCCGACTTCCCCCGTAGATATAATCTACTCACCTTGCTTCTTGCATGTCGGTGCCGATGTCGCCATCGTCTTCTTCATCGTCTCGAATCATCGTGGGGGTACCTACACATATAACACATCGCAATGCGCATTAAAATCCAAGTCAAAACCGAAACGACACGCTAAAGGCCTATAAGTTAGAACCTATGGACTACGCTTTCAAAACCAACAAATAACACTCAATTGCGACGTACAAACGTCAAGTGATCGAACACGGCGCAAATCACAAAAATCCCGAATGCAAATACGCAAAACGTAACCCCGAATCAAAATGGCAACTCTTGAAAATGGTCCCAGATTTTACCCTAGGTCAATTCAGACAATTTTGCATATGCCAAGGGTCTATTTTACTGGAGATAAGGCCCTAGAACAAAAATGAACCATTTCTGACCTGCTCTGGCCGCAAATTGCGGCCAGAAGGAATTAATTTGCGGCCTAAAGGAGAGGGTAGGGGCTAGGGTTTTGGTTGTACACTCCAGGTTGCCTGCACATCACTCTGAGTTTGCAAAATAATTTTCAGAGGCTCCAGGTGTTAGCAGATTTCGTAATACACTCATAGAATCCACAATTCTTCCGATATCGGGTTTCTAAATCCATATTCCGGGGTTCTAGTCTCTGGTTTAGGTCTGAATTCTAGCACTAGGGGGTTTGTGTGGCCTCTACTGAGCTCAATTTCACATCACAACTCTTAATTTCCATTAACCCTAACTAGAATTTTCAAAGTTCACCCAAACCACACAATATCGGTTCTAATCTAACATGGGGGTAAACGCAATAGAAATTTTAAGCTAAATGTTCAGAAAATATCTCATTTGGCAACTCAAGAATTTTCTTGAGTTGCCCCAAGTGTCCAAAATGCAAACTTTCTTGGTCCAATGTGTTGCTAGTGAGCTCATGCACAATTTTTGTGAAATGGAGATACGGTTTTGGTGTGTTTTTCATCGAGTTTTGGGGGTTTGAAGATGGTGGAGGAGAGGGTGCTGCCTTAGGCTGAAGAAGGAAGGGAAAATGAAGGAGAATGATGGAGGAGAGAATGGCTAAGTCAAAATGAACCCTCATCTTTCTCTCTCTCACCCATACCCCATTCTTTATTCTTATTCCGTTTTCTTTTCTTTTCTTTTCTCTTCTCATTCTATTAAAATTTGAATAGGAAACCCAAATGAAACCATGGTAGAAAAATGCACAAGTGTGAAAAAGACTTTGTGCATGCTATGTGCACAAAACACACTTAATCCGCGATTAGCGATTTTTAATCGCGATTAGCACTAAAATAGTGCCAAATAAATCATAAAAACTTAAAATTTGCATAATTCACATGAAACACCCTCTTTTAGTAATTTCCATAATTTTCCAAATTTTCCCCCCATTTATCGGTATTTAATTATACTGCTTTATTAAAATATTCAATATTTTATTATTTAATTACAAAAATTCCCAAAAATAATATTTTATTTTTTTTGAAATGTTACAATCTTCCCCCCTTAAAGAAATTTGATCCCCGAATTTAAATTTAACCCCTCAAATACTAAAACATTTCAGTAAAAGTCCAAGTCGTCGGGGCTCCGAAATCATCAATACATAAGACGTATCATAACGCAATGCATGCGCATGAACAAATAACTCAAAAAAAAAACTTCGTCAAGCATCCCGCAATCATCGGAGTCATGATAAAGACACAATTGTCAAATTCAAAACAAAACCAATATGATATACATCAAAATTATACATGTAGACATCAAATCTATACATGTAAAAAGCTGAAGGAAATGCATGCCAAACCTTTTTAAGTCACTGTGCGATGCGCATAACACTGCACAGTGGCGGACGTCTATTTTAAGAAAATAACTATATATGTATATATCTTTTGTTTAATAAGTACGTTCCGCCGTTTTGAAAACAATTTAGTAGGGTTTTCTTGTTCTAAACATTTCGTGTCATATCAGACACGTAGGTATATACTGAGACTATACCTCCCTTTTTTGGAAATCTCTTCAATAACTATCAATGCATGCAAAATATATGCAGGTACTGTTCTCTGACTAGTCCTGCTCAGTACGAAAACAAATAGCAAATATCATAAAAACGTACTGCTTCATAAGAAATCAACCCCAAAATGTGCATATGACTGCTACGTGCGTCTGGTGCGCACGGAAATCAAAATCCATATATGTGCGATACATGTGCACAGAAACAACATTTAAGTGCAACGGGTGTGCACGAAACATCTGCCAAGGGCAACGAGTGTGCCTGACAGCAACATCAGGTGCATCTGACATGCACGAAGAATCTCGATTTAGTGCATCTGGTGTGCCCAAAATCGCATCTCATAACAGGCGCCCAACATGCGCGAAAGACCAAAATCAGGTGCATCCATCATGCACGAATAGAATCTAAATCAAATGTACAGAGTGCACGAAATCAATATCAATATCATAATCGAAATCGACGGTATACAATAAAGTTCTATCCAAATCAGGTATACCGTGATATATAATCTCACAACCATGTGCATCAGCGTGCACAAATCAAATCAAAACACTAAAAGTGCATGAAAACTAAGCTGGAAGCATAAATCAAATCACAGGCATAAAATAGGCATGAAATCACAATCAATACCTCAAGCGTAATAACTATGCACAAAATATGAAGACTCAGTAGGTGCAACCATGGTGCACGAAAATAAATATCATGAAACTCAGTCATCAAGACTAAATCATGCGAATAGGTCGCCCAAAATACCGAAATCCAAGCTGACGGATACGTGATAATCGAATCACCAAATCACAAATCATAAATACCGCCGTCGATATATCCTCCCTCAAGGTCGAGAAGGTGTCGGTGCATCCAATGCTAGCAGAGCACGATATCTACTTGCCTTCTGTTCATGGTCTGGCGCCTGGTGCTTTTAGGCTCTTGTCTTTCACTGTACATTGCTAGATATATAGTTCCTCGGCTCAACGGCCCAATATGGAATGACGACGGAAACATTCCCGCTCTGGTACATCCTCTACAAATCTCTGTCCAACTATCTTGTCGACGATGCCGAACTCTGGCCTGCTGGGTGTGCGCAATATGACCGCTCCTGGGTCCAAGTCTTCTCGTATAGTCTTGCAGAAAGGTCCTGTCGAAGTCTCTCTCAAATCTCGTTTCTGCCGAATTGCCCGGAAATTACCACCCTGTACTAAATCTATTTCTTGTTCCGGAATGGCTGCATTCTCTTCATGACTCCTTCTGGAGGATATATCCATAATCAACGCCTTTGCATGCGTATCGCATTCTGATGTCAGCGGAGTGGAACGTCATCTCGTCGAAATCTCATGTGAACTCTTTACTCCACCATGTTCCAATGTCGACTGATTCGGACTCGTCTTCTCGTGGCTGCATGGACTACGCTCCAACGGCTACACTCGTATCTGGAGTCTCCCAAGCAATGTATCCTATCATATGATATCCGAATGATGTCGAACCGTCCGATCGATTGTCAAAACCTCATAATCCCCCAAGAGATCAACATCTTGAGTACAGTTTAATAGTATTCCAGTACATGCCACAGCAATTGTGGACCAACCGTAGAAGGGCAAACCCAAGCCTCACAAATGACACCGCTAAACTGCCGCAAACCCTAAGGTTCGAAGGCGTTCCATGGTCATTACGTCGAGTTAGGGTTTCATTCTTCTAGAGGGTCCATAGCATTACTTGCATTGTCTTCCGAATAATTTAAACTTGGAAATGGGTTCCTGACATTCGATCGTCTCTATCGACTCTCAACGAATCTGCGTGAAGTCGTCTCTAGCTGGAAGCAATCTATCTGATGACCTCGCATCGGGGTAAGCGAACGAACCACATGTCTAGTATTTCCTCCATGGGTGACTAGCGACCTTCCATCATATCTCTAAGTATAAACTCATGCTGCAGTAGCTCCAACATCTGGGCAATATCTCGTCATTTGCAGCAACAACTGGCTCATTCGTCAGTACGCTGAACAGCGCCTCAATCATCATGAATAAGCGATATATCAATGGTCATCACATTCTGACTGGCCTCTAGCAGTAGCTCTCTCTTCCCGTGTAATCATGGCAGCAAAATCATAACCAATATCGATGAGGATAGATCATAAGAATGAATATAATATTGTGCAAGGAAATGTACATCCTAAGGTTTCTTAAGCGGAGTAGCGTATCGTAAGTATGCCGCGGAACATACGTACAGTACGTCACTCTACTCAAGCTACCTACTCCATCAACTAAGGGTCATCCTACGCGACGAAAGTTCGGGTATAATACCCCCTCGACTAAGTCTAAGTTCCGTAAGGTCAAGCCTAAGTTCCCTATATATATAAACGCTCTAGGCTATGCATAGTCAAATTTAGACTCGAACCAAGGTTAACCTAGCGCTCTGATACCAAATTTGTCACGACCCGAAATAGCACGTGACTGGCCCTTGAATCATATGAAGTCTATAGGATCTCATCTAATTCAAGTAAGCCAAAAGCCCAGAAATCTAAAACCATTTTAAGGAGTAAATAAAGGAAAAAACTGGTTTTTAAAGAAGTGACGAAAACATGTTTTAAAAAAAAGGTTTTTAAAATAAATAAGCCGAATTTACATTTTTAAAATCTCTAGTCTTTTCTGAAAATTTCGGCAGAGTTTTCTTTGTAAATACTGGCCCTGAACAGGGTACAACAAGAATAATATATGCACAATGATAAAAGGCATCCCCAAGCGGGAGCTAGCTCTTCGTCAATCAACGGTCACAACCACGCAAGCAATATAATATACAACGCCGAAGGGCGAGGATCAAACTCAAAAGGAAACTCAAAATCTGCATGAAAACCATAATATTACAACTCGCGACTCTAAGGTCGAAAATAATACATAACTGGTTTTCTAAGTCTGAAACAATATACAAGTTTGGTTGATGGAGTTACTAGATACAACTGATTAAAATAAATACAAGGGTGGTCACGATGCGAGTGAACCCACCTACCAAAACAATCACTCAGAAAGGAAGCAGTGTGCCAGAAAGGCCGCAATAAAACCTGTACGGCAAAACCTGCAAGAACTGTGGCACAACGGGGGTGAGTTGCCAACTCGTGAATAGAAAATATCGCAGAGCAGAAATCGTATGTATGACTCAATCCTAGGTCAATACGATCAGTAATAATAATATCCTCAATATGATAAAGTCTGAAGCATGAAAAGGTGGCAAGGGTAAACATCTATATATAAGTGTAATACCAAGTGCTCGTGTCAGTGCCTCAGGTAACAACATATCATAGATATGAGGTATGATCAATATAATCATCATGAAATCAGTGTCAACTATATCATGAAGTCTAAGTATGTGGATATCATCCAACTATGTAATCAATGTATATATGCATGTGGATCCCGTCCACGTGTTAACCACTGACATAGCAACATCATGCATGTAAAAGTCATAAAAGCACACGCATGAAAGTATGAGGATATAAATCAACGGGCGTCTCTCGCGACACATCAAAATCATGAAAACATCATGAAACCCGTGTCCATCATCGACACGTAAATCCTCATCTATCAGGTGCTGTCACCACGACTGGCCCTGATAGGTACGTATCATACGCTATCTCGAAAACCCGAGTGCCCAGCTTCGACCCTCGAATTTCGACGTATCCATACGTACATAACTCCGGTCAGTATCCCCACGATAACCGCCGAGTCCAAATACTATCACCGGTAGGTACTGCTCCCCTGTCAGGCTTACCGTCCAACATATACGAGTATTCTTGCCCCGGGGTACCTCACCAGGTCCACCATGTACCCGCAGACGGTGCCTACCGCTTCTCGAATCGGGTTTAACATGCCACTCTCAGAACCGAGAAAACACATGGTGGACGCACTTAAATATCATATCAAGGGAAACCGGGTTTTTAAAACAATACATACTCTCTTTTAAAATAACCACGGTTCCCAAATCCAGAAATCTCATGAAAACAACATATCTCAATGCGTATAATCATAAAGGATGATGTATGCGACATATAAAAGAATGTAAGTATATCAGTATATCATGCAACATAAAACAGTAATATACACATATCGAGGGAAGACCGTTCCTTTAAAATGAATCGGTTTTAAAATATATCTTGCGGTTCCCAAATCTGCGAAATCAAGCCAGAATCATCTATGTATGTGCAAATATGTATGTGTGCAAGTAGGGATGTACAATATGTGTGTACGCAAGTATGTCATGCACGGAGTCATATCCTGATGCAACAGTCCTACTGTGTAGTGACATGGCAATTATCGATGATGAAGTGTGTGAGCCGGCAAGCAGGTGTACGTGGAACATACGCATCATCGATAATGGTGCTGGTATCCTAACAGCATGGTTTTAATATAACAATAAATATATTTAAACATGCAACGCAATGCGAATAGCAAGAATATGCGGCAAATGAATAATAACACAACGGTGAAGAATCTGCATCAATGTATCTATGTCATACATTTTTGCCATTTGAAATAAGACGAATCGTGGTGTTTAGAAAAATAAGGGCTACGGTGTTTTTAAAAAAAGATGCGTCTTTTGAAAATATCCGTAGAATCTCTTTGCCTGTCTTTAAAATACTCACGATTCATTAGTTTTGAAATAGGTATGACTCGGATCTAGTCTAACATCTACAAGGTAACTACAGATCTATCTAATAAGCTAATGGAAAGGGTATGAAAACCACCTAAATCTGAGTCGATACATATATACATATAATAGTCGGTAATCCCGCCTCAATGGTCCCGCGTATGATACAATATCATATGATATCCTCGAGTCATGAATGCAGATCTTATCATCAAATAAAGCTCGTACGGTAAATCATCGTACGGCATCCCAAATCTGGGTACGGGTCAATATCACATTTATCTCATCAATTAACCGGTATCTTTATCATCATATCTCATGAACTGGGGTACTGATCTAAATCTAGTACAAACCGATAGCATCTATGTAAATATAAATGCGTGTCTAGAACACACGTCCAAAGGCCCGCTAAAATCTTATGCCATATCCCAAATACGAACCACATCATATCACCGATCTCATGGCACTATGCCCAATCTCATCGACTCATCTCCTAAATATCATCCACTATCCTCATCATCCAGGTATAAGTATAACAAGTAAGCATGTGCGTGCGTGTGGGTGTAAACCTATTCTAGGGTTCGCAACTAGGAAACTATACTAGTTTACTTCTAAACCCTAATCTAACCATAGTACACCTAATCACGTCTTGAATATCCATGTCACACCTAACGCTATCATATATATATATATATATATATATATATATATATAGTATACTAAATATCGAACTGCGGGGGTGCTATACGCCATCCACCCGACTTCCCCCCATAGATATAATCTGCTCACCTTGCTTCTTGCATGTCGGTACCGATGTCGCCATCGTCTTCTTCATCGTCTCGAATCATCGTGGGGGTACCTACACATATAACACATCGTAATGCGCTTTAAAATCGAAGTCAAAACCGAAACGACATGCTAAAGGCCTATAGGTTAGAACCTATGGACTACGCTTTCAAAACCAACAAATAACACTCGATTTCGACGTACAAACGTCAAGTGATCGAACACGGCGCAAATCACAAAAATCCCGAATGCAAAATACGCAAAACGAAACCCCGAATCAAAACAGCATCTCTTGAAAATGGTCCCAGATTTTACCCTAGGTCAATTCAGACAATTTTGCATATTCCAAGAGTCTATTTTACTGGAGATAAGGCCCTAGAACAAAAACGAACCATTTCTAACCTGCTCTGGCCACAAATTGCAGCCAGAAGGAATTAATTTGCGGCCTAAAGGAGAGGGTAGGGGCTAGGTGTGGTACACTCCAGGTTGCCTGCACATCACTCTGAGTTTGCAAAATAATTTTCAGAGGCTCCGGGTGTTAGCAGATTTCGTAATACACTCACAGAATCCACAATTTTTCTGATATCGGGTTTCTAAATCCGTATTCCGGGATTCTAATCTCTGGTTTAGGTCTGAATTCTAGCACTAGGGGGTTTGTGTGGCCTCTACTAAGCTCAATTTGACATCACAACTCTCAATTTCCATTAACCCTAACTAGAATTTTCAAAGTTCATCCAAACCACACAATATCGGTTCTAATCTAACATGGGGGTAAAAGCAATGGAAATACTAAACTAAATGTTCAGAAAATACCTCATTTGGCAACTCAAGAATTTTCTTGAGTTGCCCCAAGTGTCCAAAATGCAAGCTTTCTTGGTTCAATGTGTTGCTAGTGAGCTCATGCATAATTTTTATGAAATGGAGGTAGGGTTTTAGTGTGTTTTTCATGGAGTTTTGGGGGTTTGAAGATGGTGGAGGAGAGGGTGCTGCCTTGGGCTGAAGAAGGAAGGGAAAAATGAAGGAGAATGATGGAGGAGAGAATGGCTAAGTCAAAATGAACCCTCACCTTTCTCTCTCTCACCCATACCCCATTCTTTATTCTTATTCCTTTTTCTTTTCTTTTCTTTTCTTTTCTCTTCTCATTCTATTAAAATTTGAATAGGAAACCCAAATAAAACCATGGTAGAAAAATGCACAAGTGTGAAAAAGATTTTGTACATGCTATGTGCACAAAACACGCTTAATCCGCGATTAGCGATTTTTAATCGCGATTAGCACTAAAATAGTGCCAAATAAATCATAAAAACTTAAAATTTGCATAATTCACATGAAACACCCTCTTTTAGTAATTTCCATAATTTTCCAAATTTTCCCCACATTTATCGGTATTTAATTATATCGCTTTATTAAAATATTCAATATTTTATTATTTAATTACAAAAATTCCCAAAAATAATATTTTATTTTTTTTGAAATGTTACAGTGCGAGAGGAGGAGGAGGAGGCTGGGCCCGTCGAAGTCCCCCTCAAAAGGCAGAAGCGGCCGGTCTCCTGACCACCTTCTTCCGGGACCCCGGTGCAGGTGCGCGACTTCTGTATCGAGGTGCCCTCGTGGCTCTCCGTCGCCGACAGCCTGCTTTCCGACATAGAGCAGGCAACAGGGGTTAAAATACCCCGGGGGACCATGAAAGACCAGGTGGCCGCCATAACACAAGAGGCGGTTCAGGTCGGTTCCTGACTTTTCTCAAAAGATTTTTCAAGTCTTATTTCCTCAATTTGAGCTTTCTAACCCGTTTACTGTTTTCCACAGGTCCTCCACCACTGTTCACTCCTCGTCGCCATGGAGTCCAAAGAGGTAGCCCCAACCACGAAAAAGGCGAGTGAGTTCTCTAAGTTGGAGGAGGAGCTCCACCTCCAACTGCGTAAAGCGAAGGATAAGGCGGCTCTCCTTGACACTCGTCTGGTCGCTAAGGGGCTAACGAACCCCAAGTTGAAGGAGTCTCATCGGCTTCTGGACGAGTCCAACTGGGCTATTTAGGCCAAGTTGGAGGAGGTGAACGGCTTCTACCACGCGGTGAAGAAGTCGAGGGACGCTCTCAAGAGGGATGTCTAGGTGGCTTTAGACGCGGTGAAGCTTGCCAAGTGCCGGGTGGCGGAGGCCGTAGAGGCGTATATGGCGTCAGATCAATTTTACGCCGATCTCGCCGAATCCGCGACCGTCGTGCGGCACAGCGCCCTCGACGCCGTCAAGGAGTCTGCGCCGGGGTTCTATATTAGCGAGCTCCATGCTAAGTATCTCCTGGCCGAGGAGGTGCCTCAAGGGGAAGTTGCCGAGGCGGCCGTTGGGGGCGAGGCTTCTAGTGGAAGCGCCGACCCCGAGGTCGCCGTTTTGGTCCCCGAGGCTGGTATTGAGCAGGGTGATATCCTCCCCGAGTGGGCGGACTGAGCTTTCCATCCTTGGGGATTTCTTTTTCTTTTTCAAAATTTTTGTAAGCTTCCGGGCATTTTTCCTTTTCCACAGTTTTGTAAGCCTCCGGGCATTTTTGTAAGGCTGAGGTGCCCAGAATATCTTGTATTTATTTTTGATTATAAATAAAGTGCGCCTTTTTCCCTTGCCCGAATGTCTGTTCACTGCGTAAGTACTTTAAGCTCGTATACTTTTGTTCGAATTTTCATTCTCCAAGTATTTTTAGTTCGTAGGTCTTTTCACCTTACAAGTACTTTTAGCTCGTAGGTCTTTTCATCTTGCAAGTACTTTCATCCCGCAGGTCTTTTCATCTTGCAAGTGTTAGGCCGGTGTCCACTCCACCCGCACTTGCCGACCGTTTGTCGAGTAGCAACGGATGATAGCCAAGTGTAGAAAGGTCGGTGTCCTCTCCGGCCCCGAGGTCGAGGTGGTGATCGAGCGTCGAGCCGAACGGTAGCTAAGTGTAAGAAGATTGGTACTCTCCTTTTTCCCCGGAGTTGAAGTAGCGATCGCGCATCGAGTATGAGTCGATCGATGGTTAAGTGTAGGAAGGTCGGTACCTTCCTTTCTACTTAGCTGCCTCATGGTGAGGGCTTTGATCCACTGCATTGTTGGGCAGGAAACTACCCGCTACGGATGGATCGAGCAGGAAACTACTCGGTGGCCTCATGAGGAGGGCTTTGATTCACAGCGTTGATGGGCAGAAAGCTACCAGTTGCGGATGGACCGAGCAGGAAGCTACTCGGTGGCCTCATGAGGAGGGCTTTGATTCACAGCGTTGATGGGCAGAAAGCTACCCGCTGTGGATGGACCGAGCAGGAAGCTACTCGGTGGTCTCATGAGGAGGGCTTTAGATCCATAGCATTGATGGGCAGGAAAATACCCGCGACGAATGGACCGAGCAGGAAGCTACTCGGTGGCCTCACGAGGAGGGCTTTTGATCCAAAGCGTTGATAGGCAGGAAGCTCCCCGCGGCAGATGGACTGAGCAGGAAGCTACTCGGTGGTCTCGTGAGGAGGGCTTTGGATCCACAGCGTTAATGGGTAGGAAGGTACCTGCTGCGGATGGACCGAGTAGGAAGCTACTCGGTGGCCTCGTGAGGAGGGTTTTAGATCCACAACGTAGATGGGCAGGAAGCTACCCGCGGCGGATGGACCGAGCAAGAAGCTACTCGGTGGCCTCGCGAGGAGGGCTTTTGATCCACAGCGTTGATGGGAAGGAAGCTACCTGCGGCGGATGGACCGAGCAGGAAGCTACTCGATAGCCTCGTAAGGAGGGCTATAGATCCACAGTGATTTTTGGCAAGAAGATACCCGCGACGGATGGACCGAGCAGGAAGCTACTCGGTGGCCTTGTAAGAAGGGCTATAGATCCACAGCGTTTTTGGGCAGGAAGCTACCCATTGTGGATGGAC
Source organism: Agapanthus africanus (assembly GCA_030015575.1). NCBI lineage: Eukaryota > Viridiplantae > Streptophyta > Magnoliopsida > Asparagales > Amaryllidaceae > Agapanthus > Agapanthus africanus. Next base: position 351,845,668 of record JASDDO010000006.1, read on the forward strand.
CGAGAAGGAAGCTACTTAGTGGCCTCGTGAGGAGGGATTTAGATCTACAACGTTTGTTAGGCAGGAAGCTATCCGCTGAGGATGAGCTGAGCAGGAATCTGCCCGGCCGCCTCGTGGTGAGGGCTTTTGATCCACAGCATTTTTAGGCAAGAAGCTACCCACTGCAGATGGACCGAGCAGGAAGCTACTTGGTGGTCCTGCAATAAGTTATAGCATGGAAACAGAGAGAAACAGTTCAGATTGCAGGGAAGCAAGAATTTTTATGATTAAAGAAAATACCGATTCAATGATTTAATTTAAACTCTCCCGTATCAAATGAACGGATTCGGTGGGTGTCCTCGTTGCTCGGACTTAGGTCAGTTTGTGATGACCATGATCTGCCCTATTGTCAGCTCTTCGGCTGTAATTTGGTCGGCTTGCCCCCAATTTGCTTGACGTTTGTCTCGCAGATATTTCGCCAAGTGACCGGAGCGGATCATATCTTCGATGTAATCGCGCAGCTGTTTACAATCCTCAGTCGGATGTACTTGCGTCCGGTGATAGGCACAATACAGGCCTTGGAGCCGTTTGCCCGTGCTTCGGATTGCCGGTGGGAGCCTGAAGAAGCTCTCGCCCTTAGCTTCCTCCAACAGCTCGGCTTAGGAAATGTTCAGAGGGGTGTACTCTTGGAACCTCAGGGAATAAAGTTTTGGACGACCGTCTTTCCTTTTCTCTTCCCTGTCCCTCTTCTTCCGGTCTGCTTGGTCGGCTCAGGACAGGTTTGAGTTTACTTCTGACTCTAGCTGGAATTCTTGCTCGGTCCAGGATTTCACTTCGACCATGGTCTTAGGTTGCGCCAATGCAAAAGAGCAGAGCCACTCTTTATTCCTGAGACCCGACCTCAGCGCGGTGATGATTGTTTCGTCGCGGTGCTCGGGTACCTCCAGAAGGGCATTGTAGAAGCGGGTGACATACCCTCTGAAGGATTCCTTGTCCACGCTCTTGATAGTGAATAAGTAGTCGACTGTCTTCTTTTATCGTCGGTTACTGACGAAATGACTGAGGAATTCGGTAGCCAGCTCCTCAAAGGTAGAGATAGAGCACGGTGTAAGCCCTCGAAACCAGTCCCGGCCAGCCCGGATGAGAGTGGTGAGGAAAGCTCGGTATTGAGCCGCGTCCGAGTTATCTTGGAAGCTCATGCCCGCCGTAAATGCGTCTAGGTCGTCCTTCGGGCCGGATTTCTCGTCGAAGAGGGGCACTTTTGGCAGTTTGTTCCGGGACGAGACACGCTCGGCCAACAGCTCTTCTGTAAAGGGCTTCGTTAATAAGTCGGCAGAGTATTTGGCCCCTTCGCCGGATGCATGGACATCCCGTCGTATGCCTTCGATTTTCTTTTCGAGGGCTTCAAGTCGGTGGTGGTACCTCGAGGATTCCGCACAGTCGGAGTGGTGGCTAACCCCGCTTCGGGTCTGCGCGATGGTGCTGCTCCGATTCTGCTCTATTAAATTTCTCAAATCCTCGGGTGAGTGGTCCCGGCGTTCGCTGTTCGTGCGGCCCCGGCGAGCGTAGGAGCATCGGTCATGCCTGGAAGCAGGCGAGCTGACCGACACCTTCTCAGGGGGAGAGAATGCGGGGCGGGCATCGGAGCGACGGCCCAGTCTTCCCTGGGATTGGGGCGTGGAGCCATCCGGCACCCAAGGGGTCATGGAATCAATCGCCTCATGCGGGTCACGGTGGCCGGAGTCGGCACGCCGTCGCTCGGTGACGCAGGGATGAGCACGAGTGAAATCGAGGGCCTGAGCGTGCCCATCCGTCCTTCTGCAGACGTCGTTATCCCGGGGAAGGGGAACGGCGGTCTGGTGGGTAGGGCCAGCCGCTTGAACGCGGACGAGGACATTCACCAGCGATGTAAGCCTGTCTGTCCGAGTGGATAAGGCGTTGATCATGTTGGGAGGAGGAGTTGAGCCGCTCTCGCCTCCGTTATGGTGGCTCATATTTGGATCGTCGCGGTTGTCGCTCGCCATCTGGTCGATGGCGGAAGATCAAATTTAGGGGTGGAGAAGCTTCTGAAGCGTGTTCCAACAGACGGCGCCAACTGATGGAGCTTAAGATCTCCCTCAGATGTTGTCCTCTGTCGATCTGGTAGCATGCGTCTTAGACTGTTGAGATTTGATGTGGTTGTTGTTGAGCGTGTGGATCTCAATGGGTTGATGTTGGAGTTGAAGCCAAGCTACCTGCAAGTGAAGTCCCGGGGTGGGCGACCACCGTAGGACCCTCCGACGATCAACTTAGTGCCGAGGAATATGAGCAGAGTAGCGGCATATTGGAATGAATTCAAGTTACCTGAATCATCTGAGAAAGGGGTTTATATAGGGGTCGCGTGGAGCGGGCAGGCCCGAGATCATCGCCATCCGTTACGCCCCAACGTTATCCCCGTCTTGAATAGTGGGATGCGCCCCTTAATGGGGGGATGCGCTAGCATGGGACACGGATCGCGGGAGGCGGATATCTATCCCTGGCGATATACGCGGAGCCGTTGCGGGGCGCATGGAATCCGCGCTCTTGATTGATTGGGGGAAGCTGAGAAAGCTCGGCATGTCGGGAGCTCGGAGACGAGCCGGGAGGTCGAGGAAGCTCGGTATGTCGGGAGCTCGGAGACGAGCCGGGAGGCCGAGGAAGCTCGGCATGTCGGGAGCTCGGAGACGAGCCGGGTGGCCGAGGAAGCTCCGCATGTCGGTCGGCTCGGAGACGAGCAAGAAGACTGAGGAAGCTCGGAGACGAGCTGTTGGTATTTTCCTAGGTGAAGGTGAAATGTATTCAGGGAGGTCTCCTGAAAGGTCGGATACGTTTCTCTAGAAGAGGATACCGAGGAATCCTCCTAATGCAACTCGTTTATTCCACCTCCGTAGCTTTCGGGACGCGTCATCCGCCGCGTGTCGTAATCTGAGGAGATACCACTTGTGAGCATCATCAGAGAGGGTTCGCAAGCGTAGCTATATCAAGAGTGCTAGGGTTTCTACAAGTAGGTTGAGATGAGATAGGATTATAAATTTTAAGAATTATAAAATTTGTTCAATAAGACAATGCAATTTAACTTTTCAACTCTTACGAAATGAATGTAATAAAGATCTAAATGCGAACTTGAATATTGTTAAAAAATAATGTTGTGGGGGTTGAACCAAGATCATTAGAGTCAAAAGCCTATGTATTTACAATTAGGCCAACTTTATTCTAATGCTGTTAAATATTAATCTATTATGTGTATACATTAAGTATATTGCAAACCGATGAGTAGTATATGTTAGCATTTGCCAGGCTTGTCAAATGCCAGACGAGGCCGAGACCTCCATTGGAAGTAGGTATCTTTTTCTCCGCCATAGACACAAGCTTAATATGCTGTTTGCCATCTCTTAATTCTAGTCACGTATTTTTCATTATCTTCTAATTCGGTCATATTACCGGGCAAATTATAATTCTATCAAATTGTTGTGTTAGAGTTGACAAAATAGAAAAAAAAAAGTTTTTTTTAACACTTTAGACTCATCATGCAAAATATATACATCTTTGTTTCATTTATACTCATATCTCATGTGATGTATAATCCACTGCCAAATACTAGTTGTTTCAGTGTAAAAGAATAAGGGTCTGAAAGTAAATTTTCGGTCTCATATTCCCCGAAATCCCCCATCCCTCTCTTTTTCATTAATCTATGAATTCAATGACATTTTTTTCTCTCTGGTTAGGATAAGGATGTTTTTCTATTTGAACTGGCATGTAAGCCTCCACTCGCACAACACACAATACACAACAACCGCGGGACATCCATGAATTTACCCGGAATCGTTAATTTGTATCCATTTTTCTTTTAAAATTCGATCCCCACGCACTTACAAGAAATGGAAGTGCTCCCAGAAGTAGAAGTGCTCATTAAGTGTGATTATATTCTAGTCAGCTGTAAGCTCACACCTCCCAAGAAATCAAATATAAGGACAATGTGCCCCATCAAGAGCCCAAAAGAGAGCCTACATAAGGGCTGTTTGGTTGCAAGATTATGAAATTTGGATTTCAAAATGGTAGGGTTGAAAATTTCTGGATTTCGTAATTTGTTATTTGGTTGGTATTGGATTTCTGGTATTGGATTTGAAGATCCTTGTAATTTTTGCTTGGTTGGTGAAAAAAAAGTGGGATTTAGATTTGAGGATCTTAAAGAGAGATAGACAGAGAGAGAATTATTAAATAAATAAAATACCCAGGTCCTATCTAAAAGTACAATGAATAGTGTCATATCCTTGCAAATTCTCCAAATTTTTTAGGAGTCAAGAATCCTTGTTTTGTGGTGGCCCCTCATAAAAAACAAAGGAATCAACCAAATCCAAATTTCACAACCAAATACAAACTTATAAAATCCTCTCAGATTTTTGGATTTCACCATCCAATTCTTTCATAATCCCACAACCAAACAGACGCTAAGATATGGAGGAGAACAAATGTAGCATTAAAATCCTAAATCCATGGGCCTGTAAAAAGTATATATAAGCTTAATAAAAGGAATTAATCAATATTTCATTCTTGGGTAAATTGTTGAAAAGCTCCCGGCCCAAAAAAAATAGGTCAAAAAGTTCCCGGTATTTTCGAAACAAAGAGAAAGGGCCTACTGTTCGAAAACATTGTCTAAAAACCCATATCCTAAGGCTTGGGTATTTTATTTTGATGCAGAAACCAAAATACCTCTATTCATTCACAGCCGTCCAAAATTTCTCTCTCTCTTGCTTCCATCTACTCAAATCCCCAAGCCTTCTCTCTCCTCTCCGGCGAGCCACCATTTTCGATTGCCTCTCCGCCCTTCATATTGTCATTGCCTCCCTCGTTGAAATCTCGTCTCCCCAAGTCGACAATCCAATGTCTCTTTTAGAGCTCATGCGTTCTTCTTCTTCTCTTTTTAATTCCATTCATTTTCTCTGTATCATTTTCTCACACTGTCACGCCCCACTTCCCGGTGTACGGGAAGGGGACGCGACTGGGTCCGCTATGTATTTACTTCGAAGTAAACACGCTAAGTATATCCAAGCAATATAAAGTAAATGTACATAAGAAAAATGACAATAGATGTAATTGAACACCACCTTTTATTTATTAAAAATTCTTTACAAGTACAACTGGAAGTGTAAATACATGAATAGAAAGCAATACCTAAACAATGGTATAACTGAAATGAAAAGTATGTACAAGTATCTAAAGTTCTGGGTCAAATGCTAACTGCTCCAAGTCTTGGGTACTGGGCTCGATCTCCAGTGAGTCCGATCTACCTGACAACATTCCAAAGATAAAAGAAAATGAATGTCGTCAGCGAATAATCGCTCGGTAAGCCCTAAAGATAAGTGGAGATAGAATAGACAGAGAGAGTGTATAACTAGTATTATTTGATCAGAATGTTAACGCAGTTGTTTGTAACTTGGTACAGAATATGCCAGTGTATACGAGAGGAGTCCCACTATTTCGGAGACTAAGGTATACGGAGTAAAAGGAATCGTTCAGCCACGGTACAACGACAATGGATATTTAGGTTAGGTGTATTATGCTTACAGTCTCTGCCACTTCTAACACATTCTGTACCAATCTATCCCTTTAAAACCCCGTAATATATTTTGTATTGATTGTATTGTTTGTATAATAGATGGATGACTTATCGAAACCATGATATTAGTAAATGGAATGGATATAATGAATAGTCATGTAAACGAAATATATCCATGGTTCAGTTCAGTCAATATAGATTGATATAAATTGAATAGAAGGATTCATGTTTCATTGTAGTTTATACTTGAATCATATTCAAGTCAGATTGATTAGTTTGAGACTCGGTCTGAGTCAGACACTTTGAAAAGAAATTGAAGTCCTGAATTAGTTTTGATGTTATCGATAACTGCTGCATATGTACGGCAGGATTTGTGTCTTTTTCCAAGACAATTACCGTGTTGATAACACTGTTGTTAGATTGTCTAGCTTAGATAGGCAAGCTGTAACATTTCAAAAAAATAAAATATTATTTTTTGGGAATTTTTATAATTTAATATTAATTTTAATGAATATTTTAATATTTCGGTATAATTAAATACCGATAAATGGGGAAAAATTTGGAAAATTATAGAAATTTCTGAAAGAGGGTGTTTTATGTGAATTATGCAATTTTTAAGTTTTTATGATTAATTATATGCTAATTTAGTGCTAATCGCGATTAAAAATCGCTAATCGGACTTTAAGCGGGTTTTATGCAAAATATGCACCATTTCATTTTTACACTTGTTATTTTGATTCATGGCTTTTCTTGCATAGTTGTTAATTAGAGAAAAGGGGAAAATGAAAAAAAAAGATTAAAATATAAAGGTATGGATGAGAGAGAAAGGTGAGGGGGGTTACTTGACTTTGACCATTCTCTTTGCAATTCATCTCTCTTCACCATTATCCTCTCCCCTCTCTTTACTTGCTGCTGCTGCCGCCTCCCCCTCCACCCTCTTCAACCCTCTCAAAATCATCACAATAAACACCTCAAAACCCATTACCCTTTTCACAAAAAAGATGCACAAGCTCAAGAGAAACATATTGGACCAAGAAAGGAAAGGTTTTGACCACTTGGGGCAACTCAAGAATTTTCTTGAGTTGCCAAATAAGGTAATTTCTGGACCTTTAGTTTAGTGTTTTCATTACTTTTACCTTCATGTTAGATTTGAACCGATATCGAGTGGTTTTGTGGACTTAGGAAAAACCTAGTTAGGGTTAATGGGAATTGAGAGTGGTAATGTGTAATTTAGCTCAGTAGAGGCCACACAAGCCCTCTAGTGCTAGAATTCAGGCCTAAACCAGAGACTAGAAACCCGGAATACTGATTTAGAAAAGCCGATATCGGAAATTTGTGGATTATGTGAGGGTTATTTGAAATCTGCTATCACCCCGAGACTTTGAAATTTTTTTTGCAAGGATAGTGATACATGCAGGCAATTAGGAAGCTACCACCAAAACCCTAGCCCCTATCCCCCAACCCAGGCCGCCAATTAATTCATTCTGGCCGCAAATTACGGCCATAGTAGGGAGGATGTGACTCATTTTTGTTCCAGGGCTTTATCATCAGTAGACTAGACCCTTGGTATATGCAAAATTGTCTGATTTGACCTAGGGTGAAATCTGGGACCTTTTTCCTAAGTTTCTGTTTTGATTCGGAGTGTCGTTTTGCGTATTTTGAAGTCTGGATTTCTAGTATTGTGTTTTACCTCGATCTTTTGACGTTTGTACGACGATATCGAGAATTGTTTGATGGTTTTGAAAGCGTAGTCCATAGGTTCTAACCTATAGGCATTAGCGTGTCGTTTTGATTTTCCGATATGATTTTAATACGCATTTCCGATTGTGTTATCTATGTAGGTACCTTCACGTGGGTTTCATACGATGACGAAGATGAAGGCGATACCGACACCGACACACAAGATACAATGTGAGTAGATTATATCTACGGGGGAAGTCGGATGGATGGCGTATAGCACCCCCGCAGTTCGATATTTAGTATAGTATATATATACTATTTATGATAGCTTATAGTGTGTCGTGGATATTTGAGATGAGATTAGGTGTACTATGGTTAAATTAGGGTGTAGAAGTAAACTAGTATAGTTCTTAGTTGCGAACCCTAGAATAGATTTACACCCACACGCACATACATGCTTACTTGTTATAGTTATACCTAGATGATGAGAATAGTTGATGATATTGGGAGATGAGTCGATGAGATTGGGCATAGTGCCATGAGATCGGTGATATATTGTGATTCGTATTTGGGGTACGACATGTGATTTTAGCGGGCCTTTGGACGTGTGTTTCACACACGCATTCATATTTACCTATATGGTATCGATTTTGTACTAGACTTAGATCAGTACCCTACATCATGAGATATGATGATAAGGATACCCGATAATTGATGAGAGGAATGTGATATTGACCCGTACCCATCTTTTGGGATGTCGTACGATGATTTACCGTACGAGCTTCATATTGATGATAGATCCGCACTCATGACTTGAGAATGTCATATAATATATTGTATCATACAGGATACTATTGAGGCGGGATCACCGACTATTATATATATATATATATATATATATATATATATACACTCAGATTTAGATGGTTTCCATACCCCTTATAACATTTCAAAAAAATAAAATATTATTTTTGGGAATTTTATAATTTAATATTATTTTATTGAATATTTTAATATTTTGGTATAATTAAATACAGAAAAAATTGGAAAAAATTATGGAAAATTCTAAAATAGGGTATTTTATAGAATTATGTCATTTTAAAGTTTTTATGATCATTTATATGCCAATTTAGTGCTAATCGCGATTAAAAATCGCTAATCGGATTTTTAGCAATTTTGTGCAAAACATGCACGTATCATTTTTATCACACTTTTGCATTTTTCCACCATGTCTCACCCGAGTTTGAATCCTTTGAATTTCCGGATGAGTTAGCTGAACCATCCAACTCGGTCTCTTACACTCATTTTGAAGCTCTGTTGGAATCCTTTGAGTTCGAGACCTTTTCACCAATCTTGCCTTCAATCGTTCCACCTCCAGCACTCGAACTCAAGCCATTGCCATCTCACCTTAAGTATGCTTACTTGGGTGAGAGCGAGACCCTTCCTGTTATCATCCCGGCTTCTCTAGCTCCAGAGCAAGAGAAAGTCCTTCTTACTGTCTTGCACAGCAATAGGCAAGCTTTTGGCTGGTCAATGGCGGACATCAAGGGGATTAGTCCCCTAATCGTTGAACATCACATTCATCTGATGGATGATGTCAAACCAGCCAGGGATCCATAAAGGCGACTCAACCCAATCATGAAGAAAGCTGTAAAAAAGGAGATCGTAAAGTGTCTGGATAGTGGTATCATTTACCCTATCTCTGATAGCCAGTGGGTTAGCCCCATTCACGTTGTCCCTAAGAAGTCGGGCATAACGGTCATAACCAATGAGGTGAGAAGGGTTTTTGGAGAAAGAAAAGAAAAGAAAGGAAAAGAAAAGGAGAAGGGAACATGAGCATTTAATGAGGCATGGTGTTTTATTGACTTGGATTTTCTTTGTGTCTCTCCCTCTCATTTTCCTCATCTCTCTCCCTCTTCATCCTCCTTCAGCTGCTGCTCCCCCTTCCTCTCTCCCTCTTCACTTCCCCAAATCACCACAAAAACAATTCCAAAACCCCACTCTCATTTCACTAAAAAGATGCACAAGCTCAAGACCTACACATTGGACCAAGAAAGCAAGGAGTTTGGCCACTAGGGGCAACTCAAGAAAATTCTTGAGTTGCCAAATGAGGTATTTTCTGGACCTTAAGCTTAGTTTATGCATCACCTTTACCCCATGTTTAGATTGAACCGATATTGTTTGATTTTGTGGACTTAAGGAAAACCTAGTTAGGGTTTGAGGGAATTTTGTGTTATAATGTGAAATTGAGCTCAGTAAAGACTATACAAACACCCTAGTGCATGAATTGAGACCCAAACCTGAGAGTTGAAACCCGAAATACGGATTTAGAAACCGATATCGGAAAATTTATGAAATCTGTGAAGGTTATATTGAATCTGCTATTACCCCGAGACTCTGAAAATTATTTTGGATGGACAGTGACATGTGCAGGCACCCGGGAAGCTACCACCAAGACCCTAGCCCTTACCTCCTATTCCCGGCCGCAAATTTATCCATTCTGGCCGCAATTTGCGGCCAGACCATGGTGAATTTGGCTCGTTTTGGTTTTGGTGCCCCCTTATCAGTAGATTAGACCCCTGGCATGTGTAGATTTGTCTAATTTGACCTAGGGTGAAATCTGGAGCCTATTTCCTTAGTTGCTGCTTTGGATTCGTGTTTCTGTATTCCGTATTTTTAATTCTGAATTTACGTATTGTGTTTTACCTCGACTACTTGGCGTTTATACGACGATATCGAAGATGGTTTGACGGTTTTGAAGGCGTTGTCCATAGGTTCTAACCTATAGGCCTTAGCGTATCATTTTGGTTTTCATATGCCGTTTTAGTTTTGAATTGGTTTTAATACGCATATGCGATACGTTTATGTATAGGTACCCCATGAAGACTTCGGGAAGACAAGCAAGCGCGTGGCGACGTCGACAAAATGAAGACGCAATGTGAGTAGATTATATCTACGGGGGAAGTCGGGTGGATGGCGTATAGCACCCCCGCAGTCCGTAGTTGGTATACCTTATATGTATATATTATTTATGATAGTATAATGTCGTGGATTATTTGAGATGTGTTAGATGTGATAGGGTTAGAAGTAAACTAGAATAGTTCCTAGTTGCGAACCCTAGAATAGGTTTACACCCACACGCACACACATGTTGATTTGCTATACTTTTACTGTGATGATGATGGATAGTGGATGACTTTGGAGATGAGTCGATGATATTGGGCATTGTGCCGTGAGATCGGTGACATGATGCGATTCGTATTTAGGATACGACATGTGATCTCTAGCGGGCCTTTGGACGTGTGTTTACACACGCGGTATATTGATGGTATCAGTTGTACTAGACTTAGATCAGTACCCCAGATTATGTGATATGATGATGAGGATACCAGATAATTGATGAGATAAATGTGATATTGACCCGTACCCAGCTATTGGGATGCCGTACGATGATTTACCGTACGAGCTTTATATTGATGATTGATCCGCACTCATGACTTGAGGATTGTCAGATGATGTACTGTATCGTACGCGATACTATTGAGGCGGGATCACCGACTATATATATATATATATACATATATACATATATATATATATATATATATCGACTCAAATTTAGGTGGTTTCCATACCCCTCCCTATTGACTTGATACTTAGATTTGTAGCTTGCATAGTAGATTCTTCACTGTTGTGTTGATTATTCACTTTCCACATTTTCATGCTATTCGCATCGCTTTGCATATGTAAATGTGTTTATTGCTATATATTACCATCATGCTGTAGGACACCAGCACCATTATCGATGATGCATATGTTCCACGTACACCTGCTTGTCGGCTCACACACTTCATCATCGATAATTGCCATGTCACTACACTGTAGTACTGTTGCATTCAGGATGTGATCTCTTGCATGGCATACTTATGTACATACCCATTGTACACCCATATTTACATACATAAGTGTTTGCACATACATAGATGATTCTGGCTTGATTAGAGATTTGGGAACCGTAAGATACTCCTTAAAACTGATTCATTTTAAAAGAGCGGTTTCCCTCAATATGTGCATATTACTATTCCATATTGTATGATATACTGATATGCTTACATTTCTTTTACATGTAACATACATCATGCTTTTGATTATACGCATTGAGATATCTTGTTGCCATGATATTTCTGGATTTGGGAACCGTGGATATTTCAAAAGAGAGTATGTAATCGTTTTAAAAATCTGGTTACCCTTGATATGATATTTCAGTGCGTCCACCATGTGTTTTCTCGGTGCTAAGAGTGACATGTGAAACCCGATTCGAGGAGGCGGTGAGGCCGATTGCGGGTACATGGTGGGCCCGGTATGGTACCCCGGGGCAAGAAAGGGATGCTGTGTATACAGACGGTGAGCCTGGTAGAGGGACTACTACCTACCGGTGATTGGTTGGACCTGGCAGTTATCCGGAGGATACTGACCAGAGTCGATAGATGGATATGGGCGTACTGCTGGGGCCGAGGGCCGATTCCGCAGACGGAGCCCATGGGTTGATCCGGACTGACGGAACCCGATATATGAGGATTTACGTGAGCCCGTGGGCTGATCCGGACTGACGGAGCCCGATATATGAGGATTTACGTGCCGATGCTGGGCACAGCTTCATGATGTTTTTGAGTGTCGATGCTGGACACTCCGATTCCATGATTTTTACGTGTCGCGAGGGATACAGATGGTTTATATCCACATATTTCCATGCATATGCTTTATGATATTTACATTCATGATGGTTATTGTCATTGGGTGACGCGTGGACGGAATCCACATACATACAGAGTTGATTATATTGATCATACCTCGTATTTATGATATGCTATTACCTGAGACACTGGTACGGGCACTTGGCATTACACTTATGTAGCGAGGTTACATTGCCAGTTTAGCATGCTGCAGACTTATTCATATTGAGGTTATATATATCTGATCGTATTGACCTAGGATGGGTCATACATTCGATCTCTGTTTGTAGATATTTTCTACTCACGAGTTGGCAACTCACCCCTGTTGTGCCACAGTTCTTGCAGGTTTTTGCCGTACAGATTCCATAGCGGCATTTCTGGCACACTACTTCCATATGGGTGACTTGCTTTGGTAGGTGGGTTCTTTTGTATCAGGACCACCATTGTTGATGTATTATTCATTGTATCTAGAAATTCCATCGACCAAAACTTGTATATTGTTTCAGACTTAGAAAAACAGTGATGTATTATTTTGACCTTAGAGTCGCGCATGTAGTATTACGGTTTTCAGGCTGTTTTGAGTTTCTTTTATTAGTTTGATCCTCGCCCTTTGGCGTTGTATATTATATTGCTTGCGTGGTTGTGACCGTCGATTGACGAAGAGCTAGCTCCCGCTTGAGGATGCCTTTTATCACTGCATATATATATTATTCTTGTTGTATCCCGCTCGGGGCCAGTTTTTACAAAGGAAACTCTGCCGAAATTTTCAGAAAAGACTACACATTTTTAAAATGCATATTCGGCTTAGTTAATTAAAAACTTGATTTCAAACATGCTTTCTTTACTTATTAAAAACCAGTTTCTTTATTTACTCCTTAAATGGTTTTAGATTTCTGAGCTTTTGGCTTACTTGGATCAGATGGAGTCCTATAGACTTCATATGGTTCAAGGGCCAGTCACGTGCTCTTTCGGGTCGTGACAAAGTTGGTATCAGAGCGCTAGATTAACCTTGGTTCGAGTCTAAGTTTGACTATGTGGAGCCTAGGGCGTTTATCTATATACGGAACTTAGGCTTGACCTTACGGAACTTAGATCTAGTCGAGGGGGTATTATACCCGAACTTTCGTCGCATAGGATGACCCTTGGTTGATGGAGTAGGTAGCTTGAGTAGAGTGACGTACCGTACGTATGTTCCGCGGCATACTTACGACACGCCACTCCGCTTAAGAAACCTTAGGATGCACATTTCCTTGCACAGTATTATATTCCTTCCTATGATCTATCCTCATCGATACTAGTTACGTTTTGCTGCCACGATTGCACGGGTAGAGTGAGCTATGGCTCGAGTTGCGTCAGCATGAGCTCGTCGTGGACGAGGACTGACCAGGGCGTGATTTCAGAGACATACGATTGCATATAGAGGCGTCGTCTTATTGTGTTTTCGCGCCATGAGCGTTTGACGGATCGCTTCCACGAGATTTCTCGGACGTGCCGATCGATACCAGAGGATTGAGCCACTGATAAAGGCCATCCAGGATGTGATGACCATTGGTATATCGCTTATTCATGATGTTAGAGGCACTGTTTAGCGTACAGACGAATGAGCTAGTTGCTGCTGCAAATGACGAGATATCGCCCAGATGATTGGAGCTACTGCAGCATGAGCATATAGTTAGGGATGTGATGGTGAGTTGCTAGTCACCCGAGGATGAATGACTAGAACATGTGGTTCGTTCGTTTACCCCGATGCGAGGTCATCAGATAGATTGATTCCAGCTAGAGACGACTTCACGCAGGTTCGTTGAGAGTCGATAGAGACGATCGAATGTCAGGAGCCCATTTTCCAAGTTTAAAGTATTCGGAAAGACGTGCAAGCAATTCTATGGACCCTCTAGAAGAATGAAACCCTAACTCGACATAATGACCGTGTGAAAGCCTTTGAACCTTAGGGTTTGCGGCGGTTCCACGGCGCCATTAGTGAGGCTTGGGTTTTCCTTTCTACGGCAGGACTACCGATGCTGTGGTATGTACTCGATACTATTAAACTGTACTCAAGATGTTGATCTCTTGGGGGATTATAAGGTTCTGACGAGTCGATCGGATGGTTCGACATCTTTCGGATATTATGTGATGGGACACGTTGCTTGGGAGACTCCAGATACGAGTATAGCCGATGGAGCGTAGTCCATGCAGCCACGAGTGGACGAGTCCGAATCAGTCGACATTGGAGCAAGTGGAGTAAAAGAGTTCGCATGAGATTTCGACGAGATGACGTTCCACTCTGCTGACATCAGAGATGCGATACGCACGCTGAGGACGTGTTCGGCTAGATATCTTCTACTGAGTGATGAAGATACCGAGTTCATGATTTCGAGTCCGTGTGAGGGACTTCGGATGGACCGTAACCGAGAACATTGCAGTGCGCAGATAGAGACGCGACGTCGAAATGGACGATGATACAGACAAGCAGGACAAGAAGTTCGTGCGAGATGCAGACGAGCTGTTACTACTCCCCGTTAAGATTAAAGGTCGGATATGCACACAAAGGCACTGGGATGCGACCAGCTTCCGAGTAGATGTTGTACTGAGGACGCAGATGTACAGAGAGCGAGAAAAGATTTGCACCAGGAGCAGATGTGTGATGTGCATTCAGAGGACCAGAGGTCGGCGCCAGAGATGTACTGCCTTACGAGTAGTCGTGAGGTTTGACCGAGAGATGACCAGAGAAGTGCCAGAACGGAATCGTTTCCGTTAGCACACCTGACAGGGCCGATGAGCCGATGGATTGCGAGATTGGTAATCCACAGGGAAGATAAGAAACCAGAGACAGAGGACGCCAGACCGTGAGCAAGAGGCAAGTAGATATCTTGCGCCGCTAGCATTGGATGTACCGGCACCTTCTCGACTTTGAAGGAGGATATACCGACAACGGTATTTATGATTTGTGATTTTGTGATTTGACTATCACGTATCCGTCACTTTGGATTTCGGTATTTTGGGCGATCTATTCGCATGATTTAGTCTTGATGACTGAGTTTTATGGATTTCATACGGTTGATTGGATGTGGTGCATATGTTACGCATACGATTTGATTTTTGCACTCGGTATAGCTTATATGTGCTTGTAGTGCATTGATATGTGTTTTGTGCACACAGTTGCACACGTTTATGATTTTCTTTACACCTGGGTACGCTTGGTGTTGCTGCTTTCGCATTTGAGTTATTGCTGGGTATTGGTGCATGGGATGCACCAGTTCTATGTTTCTTGCGTTATCGCGCCAGATTTGTATTTTGTGCCTTTGTTGCACCGGATTTATATTTTGTGCACTACGGTTGCACCTAACTTTGATTTGAAGTCATCCGATATATCGATTTTGGATTCTGATATTGATGTCGATTTCTTGCACTCCATGCATTTGATTTGGACTTGCGTATGTTCGACGCTTGCTATTGGATTTCGTGATTTCATGCATGTTGAGCGCGCAGGATTTAGCTTTTATTCATGCATGATGGATGCACCGATTTGGACTTTTGCGCATGTTGGGCGCGTGTTTTGAGATACGATTTTGGTGCACACCAGATGCACTAAATCGGGATTCTTCGTGCATGTCAGATGCACCTGATTTGGCTGTCAGGCACACACGTTGCCTATGACAGATGCTTCGTGCACACCCGTTGCACCTAGATGTTGTTTCTGTGCACATGTATGGCACATATATGGATTTTGATTTCCGTGTGCACCAGACGCATAGGGTATTCTTATATACCTTTTGGGATTGATTCTTATGGAGCAGTACGTTTTTATGATATTTGCTATGTGTTTTCGTACTGAGCAGGACTAGTCAGAGGACAGTACCTGGATATATTTTGCATGCATTGATAACTATCGAAGGGATTTCCAAAAAGAGAGCTATAGTCTCAGTATATACCTACGTGTCCGATATGACACGAAACGTTTTAAATAAAAACAAGGAAACCCTTCTAAATTGTTTTTCAAAACGGCGGAACTTACACATTAAACAAAAGATATATACGTAAATAGCTATTTTCTTACAATAGACGTCCGCCGCTGTGCAGTGTTATGCGCATCGCACAGTGACTTTAAAAAGATTTGGCATGCATTTACTTCAGCTATTCACATGTATAGATTGGATGTCTACATGCATAGTTCTGATTTATATCATATTGGTTTTATTTTGGATTTGACATTTGTGTCTTTACCATGACTCCAATGATTGCGGGATGCTTGACGGAGTTTTTGATTTTGAGTTATCTTCTCATTACTCATGTGCATGCATTGCACTATGATGTGTTATGTATTGATGATTTCGGAGCCCGACGCCTTTGACTTTGTATCGAAATGTTTTAGTATTCGGGGGTTTAAATTTAAATTCGGGGACCGAATTTCTTTAAGGGGGGAAGATTGTAACATTTCAAAAAAATAAAATATTATTTTTGGGAATTTTATAATTTAATATTATTTTATTGAATATTTTAATATTTTGGTATAATTAAATACAGAAAAAATAGGAAAAAATTATGGAAAATTCTAAAATAGGGTATTTTATAGAATTATGTCATTTTTAAGTTTTTATGATCATTTATATGCTAATTTAGTGCTAATCGCGATTAAAAATCGTTAATCGGATTTTTAGCAATTTTATGCAAAACATGCACGTATCATTTTTATCACACTTTTGCATTTTTCCACCATGTTATTTTGGGGTTACTATTCTTGTGAGAAGGGTTTTTGGAGAGAAAAAAGAAAAGAAAGGAAAAGAAAAAGAGAAGGGAACATGAGCATTTAATGAGGCATGGTGCTTTATTGACTTGGATTTTCTTTGTGTCTCTCCCTCTCATTTTCCTCATCTCTCTCCCTCTTCATCCTCCTTCAGCTGCTGCTCCCCCTTCCTCTCTCCCTCTTCACTTCCCCAAATCACCACAAAATCAATTCCAAAACCCCACTCTCATTTCACTAAAAAGATGCACAAGCTCAAGACCTACACATTGGACCAAGAAAGCAAGGAGTTTGGCCACTAGGGGCAACTCAAGAAAATTCTTGAGTTGCCAAATGAGGTATTTTCTGGACCTTAAGCTTAGTTTATGCATCACCTTTACCCCATGTTTAGATTGAACCGATATTGTTTGATTTTGTGGACTTAAGGAAAACCTAGTTAGGGTTTGAGGGAATTTTGTGTTGTAATGTGAAATTGAGCTCAGTAAAGGCTATACAAACACCCTAGTGCATGAATTGAGACCCAAACCTAAGAGTTGAAACCCGAAATACGGATTTAGAAACCGATATCGGAAAATTTGTGAAATCTGTGAAGGTTATATTGAATCTGCTATTACCCCGAGACTCTGAAAATTATTTTGGATGGACAGTGACATGTGCAGGCACCCGGGAAGCTACCACCAAGACCCTAGCCCTTACCTCCTATTCCCGGCCGCAAATTTATCCATTCTGGCCGCAATTTGCGGCCAGACCATGGTGGATTTGGCTCGTTTTGGTTTTGGTGCCCCCTTATCAGTAGATTAGACCCCTGGCATGTGTAGATTTGTCTAATTTGACCTAGGGTGAAATATGGAGCCTATTTCCTTAGTTGCTGCTTTGGATTCGTGTTTCTGTATTCCGTATTTTTAATTCTGAATTTACGTATTGTGTTTTACCTCGACTACTTGGCGTTTAAACGACGATATCGAAGATGGTTTGACGGTTTTGAAGGCGTTGTCCATAGGTTCTAACCTATAGGCCTTAGCGTATCATTTTGGTTTTCATATGCCGTTTTAGTTTTGAATTGGTTTTAATACGCATATGCGATACGTTTATGTGTAGGTACCCCATGAAGACTTCGGGAAGACAAGCAAGCGCGTGGCGACGTCGACAAAATGAAGACGCAATGTGAGTAGATTATATCTACGGGGGAAGTCGGGTGGATGGCGTATAGCACCCCCGCAGTCCGTAGTTGGTATACCTTATATGTATATATTATTTATGATAGTATAGTGTCGTGGATTATTTGAAATGTGTTAGATGTGATAGGGTTAGAAGTAAACTAGAATAGTTCCTAGTTGCGAACCCTAGAATAGGTTTACACCCACACGCACACACATATTGATTTGCTATACTTTTACTGTGATGATGAAGGATAGTAGATGACTTTGGAGATAAGTCGATGATATTGGGCATTGTGCCGTGAGATCGGTGACATGATGTGATTCGTATTTGGGATACGACATGTGATCTCTAGCGGGCCTTTGGACGTGTGTTTACACATGCGGTATATTGATGGTATCAGTTGTACTAGACTTATATCAGTACCCCAGATTATGTGAAATGATGATGAGGATACCAGATAATTGATGAGATAAATGTGATATTGACCCGTACCCAGCTATTGGGATGCCGTACGATGATTTACCGTATGAGCTTTATATTGATGATTGATCCACACTCATGACTTGAGGATTGTCAGATGATGTACTGTATCGTACGCGATACTATTGAGGTGGGATCATCGACTATATATATATATATATCGACTCAGATTTAGGTGGTTTCCATACCCCTCCCGATTGACTTGATACTTAGATTTATAGCTTGCATAGTAGATTCTTCACTGTTGTGTTGATTATTCGCTTTCCGCATTTTCATTCTATTCGCATCGCTTTGCATATGTAAATGTGTTTATTGCTATATATTACCATCATGCTGTAGGACACCAGCACCATTATCAATGATGCATATGTTCCGCGTACACCTGCTTGCCGGCTCACACACTTCATTATCGATAATTGCCATGTCACTACACTGTAGTACTGTTGCATTCAGGATGTGATCTCTTGCATGGCATACTTATGTACATACCCATTGTACACCCATATTTACATACATAAGTGTTTGCAGATACATAGATGATTCTGGCTTGATTAGAGATTTGGGAACCGCAAGATACTCCTTAAAACTGATTCATTTTAAAAGAGCGGTTTCCCTCAATATGTGCATATTACTATTCCATATTGCATGATATACTGATATGCTTACATTTCTTTTACATGTCGCATACATCATGCTTTTGATTATACGTATTGAGATATGTTGTTGCCATGATATTTTTGGATTTGGGAACCGTGGATATTTCAAAAGAGAGTATGTAATCGTTTTAAAAATCTGGTTACCCTTGATATGATATTTCAGTGTGTCCACCATGTGTTTTCTCGGTGGTGAGAGTGGCATGTGAAACCCGATTCGAGGAGGCGGTGAGGCCGATTGCGGGTATATGGTAGGCCCGGTATGGTATCCCGGGGCAAGAAAGGGATGTTGTGTATACAGACGGTGAGCCTGGTAGAGAGACTACTACCTACCGGTAATTGGTTGGACCTAGCGGTTATCCGGAGGATACTGACCAGAGTTGATAGATGGATATGGGCGTACTGCTAGGGACGAGGGCCGATTCCGCAGACGGAGCCCGTGGGTTGATCCGGACTGACGGAGCCCGATATATGAGGATTTACGTGAGCCCGTGGGCTGATCCGGACTGACGGAGCCCGATATATGAGGATTTACGTGCCGATGCTAGGCACAGCTTCATGATGTTTTTGAGTGTCGATGCTGGACACTCTGATTCCATGATTTTTACGTGTCGCGAGGGATACAGATGGTTTATATCCTCATATTTCCATGCATATGCTTTATGATATTTACATGCATGTTGGTTATTGTCATTGGGTGACGCGTGGACGGGATCCACATACATACAGAGTTGATTACATTGATCATATCTCATATATGATATGCTATTACCTGAGACACTGGCACGTGCACTTGGCACTACACTTATGTAGAGAGGTTACATTGCCAGTTTAGCATGCTGCAGACTTATTCATATTGAGGTTTTATATATCTGATCGTATTGACCTAGGATGGGTCATACATTCGATCTATATTTGTAGATATTTTCTATTCACGAGTTGGCAACTCACCCCTGTTGTGCTACAGTTCTTGTAAGTTTTTGCCGTACAGATTCCATAGCGGCATTTCTGGCACACTACTTCCATATGGGTGACTTGCTTTGGTAGGTGGGTTCTTTTGTATCAGGACCACCATTGTTGATGTATATTCATTGTATCTAGAAATTCTATCGACCAAAACTTGTATATTGTTTCAGACTTAGAAAAACAGTGATGTATTATTTTGAACTTAGAGCCGCGCATGTAGTATTACGGTTTTCAGGCTGTTTTGAGTTTCTTTTATTAGTTTGATCCTCGCCCTTTGGCGTTGTATATTATATTGCTTGCGTGGTTGTGACCGTCGATTGACGAAGAGCTAGCTCCCTCTTGGGGATGCCTTTTATCACTGCATATATATATTATTCTTATTGTACCCCGCTCGGGGCCAGTTTTTACAAAAGAAACTCTGCCGAAATTTTCAGAAAAGACTACACATTTTTAAAATGCATATTCGGCTTAGTTAATTAAAAACTTGATTTCAAACATGCTTTCTTTACTTATTAAAAACCAGTTTCTTTATTTACTCCTTAAATGGTTTTAGATTTCTGGGCTTTTGGCTTACTTGGATCAGATGGAGTCCTATAGACTTCATATGGTTCAAGGACCAGTCACGTGCTCTTTCGGGTCATGACACCCCTCCTGATTGACTTGTTAGTTAGAGCTGTAGTTTTGCTAGTAGATGTTAGGCTAGGTTGATGTCATACCTATTTCAAAAACTAACGAATCGGGAGTGTTTCAAAGACAGGCAAAGGGATTCTACGGATATTTTCAAAAGACGCGTCTTTTCTTAAAAACACCGTAGCCCTTATTTTACTAAAAACCCCGATTCGTCTTATTTCAAATGGAAAACTGTATGACTTTTTATATTGATGCAGAAGCGTCGCTTTTGCGTAATGCATATTCTTGTTATTTGCATCGCATTGTATGTGCAAATGGTTATTGTTATATTAAACTCATGCTGTTAGGACACCAGCACCATTATCGATGATGCATATGTTCGACGTACACCTGCTTGCCGGCTCACACACTTCATCATCGATAATTTCCATGTCACTACACAGTAGGATTGTTGCATCAGGATATGACCCATACTTGCATACATACGTATTTGCACGTACATAGATGATTCTGGTTTGATTTGGAGGTTTGGGAACCGCAAGATATATTTTAAAACTGGATTCATTTTAAAAGAGCGGTTTCCCTCAATATGTGCATACTATTATTCCATGTTGCATGATATACTGATATGCTTACATTTCCTTTATATGTCGTATACATCATGCTTATGATTTTACGCATTGAGATATTTGTTTTCATGAGATTTCTGGATTTGGGAACCGTGGTTATTTCAAAAAAGAATATGTATTGTTTTAAAAATACCCGGTTTCTCTTGATATGATATTTCAGTGCGTCCACCATGCGTTTTCTCGGTTCTGAGACGTGTGCTTGAAACCCGATTTGAGGAGTTGGATGATCCGTTTGCGGGTTCATGGTGGACCCGGTATGGTTCCCCAGGGCAAGAAATGTTTTTCGTGGAGCAGACGATGAGCCTGGCAGGATGGCGAGTACCTACCGGTGATTGTATTTGAGCTCGGCGGATATCCGGAGGATACCGACCGGAGTTGAGAGATGATATGGGCCGATCCAGACTGACGAAGCCCGATATATGAGGATTTACGTGCCGATGCTAGGCACAGGTTTCATGATGTTTTCGAGTGTCGATGCTTGACACTCAGGTTCCATGATTTGATATGTCGCGAACGACACATGTTGATTTACATTCTCATACTTCCATGCATATGTTTATGATGTTTACATGCATGATGTTTATTGTCATTGGGTGACACGTGGACGATTTCCACATATATATATTGACATTGATGATATTGATCACACAGTTGGATGATATCCACATATTCATAGACTTCATGATATAGTCGACATTTATCATATCTCATATTTATGATATGTTATTACCTGAGGCACTGGCACGAGCACTTGACACTACACTCATGTATAGATGTTATATTGCCACCTTATCATGTTTCAGACTTGTTCATTGAGATTTATATATATCTGATCGTATTAACCTAGGATTATGTCATGCATACGATTTCTACTCTGCGAAATTTTCTATTCACGAGTTGGCAACTCACCCCCGTTGTGCCACAGTTCTTGCAGGTTTTGCCGTACAGGTTTCTTTGCAGCTTTTCTGGCACACTGCTTCCTTTCTGGGTGATTGCATTGATAGGTGGGTTCACTCGCATCGTGACCACCCTTGTATTATTTTATTCAGTTGTATCTAGTAATTCCATCAACCAAAACTTGTATATTGTTTCAGACTTAGAAAACCAGTTATGCATTATTTCGACTTTAGAGTCGCGCGTTGTAATATTATGGTTTTCATGTTGATTTTGAGTTTCTTTTTGAGTTTTGATCCTCGCCCTTCGGCGTAGTATATTATATTGCTTGCATGGTTGTGACCGTCGATTGACGAAGAGCTAGCTTCCACTTGGGGATGCCTTTTATCATTGTGCATATATTATTCTTGTTGTACCCCGTTTGGGGCCTGTTTTTACAAAGGAAACTCTGCCGAAATTTTCAGAAAAGACTAGAGATTCTTAAAATGCATATTCGGCTTACTTATTTAAAAACCTCACTTTTAAACATGTTTTCTTACTTCTTAAAAACTAGTTTCTTTATTTACTCCTTAAAATGGTTTTAGATTTCTGAGTTTTTGGTTTACTTGGATTAGATGAGGTCCTATAGACTTCATATGATTTAAGGGCCAGTCACGTGCTCTTTTGGGTCGTGACACAAGCACCCATTTTCTCCGGCTTCCCGAGGCTCAAAAGAACTGGTCCCGCTTAAACCTATATTTACTATGGTCCTTATTGTAATTTAGTATAACTTGAGGGGGTTTTATGTAAAAATAGTTTTGATACATTTTTAAAATACAGCTCAAGTATTTAATTATCGTCTTTAGGGTTTTCATAAATGTATATTTTATAAAAGTGAAATCTCCAAGTGAGTAGAACCTAGTTTTCATTGTATATGGTATTTTAATGAAATACTAGAATTGTATTGTATTGAAATGGTACTTTCATGTATTGTGATTCGTTTGATTTAGAAAACATGGAATATTTGTATAATATATTTAAAATAGATCTTTTGATAATATTCATATATATATATATATATATATATATATATATATATATAGTTAATAAAAATAAATTTTATTTATTTTGTAGAAATCTCATTTTCTTAAAAATAGAATTAAAAATTCCATCGAGATCGAATACTCCTTGCGGAGGTCTGCATCTCGCTCTACTAGGCCCGAGGATGTGCAATAACCCGCACCATCCCGATTGTGGTTCCCCAAAATGGGTTGTGGAGGCGTAATTGTAAGAAATTAAGTAATGTTCTTTTTTAAAGAAAACGGTTTTGTAATAGTTTAGGGTATTTTATTGTAACTTGTAATATTCCCACAAATATTGTCTAAAAGTAAATCGTGCTATGTCATTAATGTGTGTTGTGATGTGGTAGGTCATTATCTCGTGAGTTTTCTAAAGGTAATACAAGTAAATATATTGAATTATGTCGAAATGTAAAGTATATGTTTACCGTATAAATGCGATAAAATTTGCATAAAAAATTCTTTTGAGATGAAATTTGTTCTAATGTGTACATTTATGTTTGTTAAATCTCATGAGAGAATATGGTATTTTGTTATTTAAGAAAAATGAAATTTTTAAGGAAAAACGAACCGGAAGTCGGATTAACTCCGCTTCCGACGAGTTTTGAAAAATGAAAGTTTTAGAATAGTAGAAGAGGAGGGGAGAGAGAACTTACTAGCTATTAAGATAGAGGGGAGAAAGGGGAAGCTTAGGAAAGCGTCGGGGTGTCGTTTCGTCGCCGAAATCTCCTAGGAACGTCGCCGGAATTTCGTTTCTTCCTAACTCCATTTGCACAATTTGGGACTTGGAAATTTTTTTTGAGTGTTTTTGTAATGAAATTCTGAGTGAGGAGGGGTGAAATGGAGTGTGGTATTTATAGGGAAAATTAGGATTTTGAGGGTTAAAGAATACATTAGAAATATGCGTTAAAATTTGGATTAAAGGATGATTTAATATTCTCTAGATAAATTCAGAGAATTCAAACAGTATGAGAGAAGTGGGGTAAGCCAACAGGTGTAAGGGGCAAAAATTTGCATCATTCCCGACGGGGGGACCCGGCGCACCGGTCTAAAAGACATCTTGGCCGGTCGAGTTGGTGGGGTCGGGGCTGGGATTCTCACCACGTGTCTCTGTCGCCTCATATACCCCAGTGCACGTGTTTGTTTATTCTGTAACTCTTCATTTTACATGAAGTGCACGTGTAAACCATTGGGCTTCTAAAATATTAAAAGAAAAATTAATAAAAATATAATGTGGTTAAACATTCTGAGTGAGGAGGGGTGAAATGGAGTGTGGTATTTATAGGGAAAATTAGGATTTTGAGGGTTAAAGAATACATTAGAAATATGCGTTAAAATTTGGATTAAAGGATGATTTAATATTCTCTAGATAAATTCAGAGAATTCAAACAGTATGAGAGAAGTGGGGTAAGCCAACAGGTGTAAGGGGCAAAAATTTGCATCATTCCCGACGGGGGGACCCGGCGCACCGGTCTAAAAGACATCTTGGCCGGTCGAGTTGGTGGGGTCGGGGCTGGGATTCTCACCACGTGTCTCTGTCGCCTCATATACCCCAGTGCACGTGTTTGTTTATTCTGTAACTCTTCATTTTACATGAAGTGCACGTGTAAACCATTGGGCTTCTAAAATATTAAAAGAAAAATTAATAAAAATATAATGTGGTTAAGGAAATTCGATCACAAGAGCTACGTCACAACAGTGCAATGCTTTACCAATGAGCTACAAGTGCTTTTTTGCTATTCAAAAGCAAATCAAATATTTATAGTGTACACAGGATTGCAAATACTCCATTTATACATTAACTTTTAAATAATTTTCTGTATATTGAAATTGGAGTTGTTACACACACATTCATTCTCTCTCTCATACACACATATAGATATCTCCTAACACCAACTCAACAATTAAGAAGTTTAATAGGTTGTGTTGGAAAATATTTATGGGTTTTGTTGGAAAAGGATGATGATGAGGAGAGCAGAATATTGATGGGTTGTATTGAAATTGCAAAGAGAAGAATAAAGGAAAAATAAAAGAAAGTAATTAAGCTTTCTCCGTTTCTCTCTCTCACACACACACACATATCTCCTCAACACTAACGACTCAACAATTAAGAAGCTTAAGAGGGAAAAAATAGGAAGACACTCTTGTTGCTACAAACAGAAACACTTTCCTGTAACTTCTGATAAGTTGCCTGTAATTTTTAAACGCATGTAACTTATAAGAGTTGTCTGTAATTTCTAATTAGTTGACAAACGTCTGGAGGAGACATCTGCAGTTCAAAATTTTCTTAAGGTGATGTCTCCTCTAGACGTGTGGCAACTAATTAGAAGTTACAGACAACTGTTTATAAATTATAGACAAACTGTTTAGAAATTACTGGCAACTTATCAAAAGTTACAGGCAAGTGTTTCTGCTTGTAGCAATAAGAGTGTCTTCCCATTTTCCCCATTAAACTTCTTAATTGTTGAATTGTTGATGTTGAGGAGATATGTGTGCGTGTGTGTAAGAGAAAGAGAGAAAGAGAGAGAGAGAGAGAAAGAGAATGAATGTATGGGGGAAATGATACAGAAAAGAGAAATGGAATTGAGTTGCATGTAACTTCTTTTTTCTTTTCTTCTTTCAACCGTCACAACCCATCAATATTTTCCTCCCCTCATCATCATCTTTTTCCAACAAAACCCATCAATATTTTCCAATACAACCCATTAAGTTTCTTAATTGTTGAGTTGTTGGTGTTGAGAAAATTTGTGCGCGCGTGCGCATGTGTGAAAGAGAGATGGAATGAATGTGTGGGAAAAGGATGCAGAGAGGAGCAATGGAATTAAAAGGAGAAAAAAAATTGGCTCTAAAAAAGACATTGGGATGTCGACTTGGGGAGGCAAGATTGCAACGAGAGAGATGACGGCAATATAAAGGGTGGAGAGGCGATCGAAGACGGTGGCTCGACGGATAATTTGGGGCTCGCTGGAGAGGAGAGAGTAGACTTGGGGATTTGAGCATTTTTATAAAAAAAAAAAATGACAGTTGTCTTCTTGTACTTGCGCACATGGGTCATAAGAAGCAGTTTTGGGATATACCAAAATACACAAAGCTTACAGTATTTCAGGAAAAAATTGATCGGTCAAGGGGGTTTTCAACAAGTACCCCTTTTTTCTTGGGGCGGGGGTTTTCCGACAATTTACCGTTCTTTCTTTCTTTCTTTCTTTTTTTTTTTTTCCGCTTTTTGGAAAAACGAGATGGTCTGTATCAGATCATTGAATTAAGAATATAACCGTGCAATACATGGAAAATACCAAGATGAAAAGAAGAAGAAAAAGTTAAAAAGCCCCTGCAATAAGCACAAAAGCCCATAAATCGGGAGGGATAGAGTCCCTCCTAACCATTGTCATAGAGCTGTTGTTATTACTTCAGAGAACAGGGCCAGTGAAGCCTGCAACTCCTCGCAAGGCCATCGTTCAACCGGTGTTGCAAAACAACCAAAACATCATCAAACTAATCTACTTTGCCATTTTTTTCCTTCCCATGGATTACCGACTCTTTTCCCGCTCCCTATAAAAAAAAAATCCTATTTTAAGAATTCTTTGTCTTCGACGACAATATTTGTCTCCAGCAACCATCCCGCCGAATCCTCTATTTTGACATTTGAGATTAGTTTCTTAATTTACGAATATATTTAGTTATTATTTAAGAATAAGGTTCAAGACAGAGTATACTTCTAAACATGCATTGAATAAGTATCCTGAAATTGTTTTATAAAATTTCATGTTGTTTTTATATGGTTTATATGTTTATTTATATTTATATTATTATTAGAAAATTGCTGGGAAATTGTTGGGGAATTTCCTAATAATAATATAAATTTATTTGATATAAAATATGAGGGTTTTGGTTATTATGGTTTTACGTGTTTGACAAACTCAAATCCTTCTCTTATCATGAAGAGACATGATTTTTCAGTAATGGATTCTTAAGAAACAATCTTTATACCATAAGAAGGTGGAGGTGTAAAGCGAAAATTAAGAAAGTGGGGGTGAAAAGTGAAAAGTGAAAATTTCAAAATTCCACTTTTGCCCTCACCTCCTATTAGTTTGGCTTGATATGAAAATTTTGCAAGTTAATAGAAATTTTCATGGTGCTGTGGAGATAAAATTGGCTGGCAAAATTTCATAATAATCACCATCAACTTAAAAACCCATTATATTTACCTTCAACACTTTTCGAGTAAATACCATTGATTTTTTTGTTGCAAATACTATGCATATTCAACATTCTTCACATAAATACCATAGATTTTGTTACAAATAAATACTATGATTTCACAATTTCTTGGATAAATATCATGGACTTTGTTCTTTACAAAATAAATACCATGTATTTCCAACGGTTTTCATATAAATGCCATGGAATTTGTTGTTTACAAATAAACACAATGGACTTTCACCGTTTTTGAGATAAATACAACGGACTTTGTTATTAATCATTTTTCAGATAAATACCATGGACTTTTTCAAAAATAAATAGTAGACTTTCATCGTTTTTCATCTTTGGGATAACGAAACTTCACAATAATTACAGTTCTGCCATCAACTCAAAACCCCACTTGATTTTCACTAAAATACCACGAACTTTCAAAGATTTTTGGACAAATACCAAGGACTTTTTTACAAATAAACACCATGCATATTCAACATTCTTCATATAAATACCATGGTCTTTATTTGATACAAATATATACTGTACATATTCATCGTTTTTCAGAAAAATATCATGAACTTTATTTTATTTCTCATAAATAGACACCATACACTTCTCTCACTTTTCGTATAAATGTCAATTCACATATTATTTGAAAAACGATCCTACGCCAGTTCATAACATATAAATAAACCCATTTACTTTTGTTTTATATATAACAAATTTTGTATATTTCTCCTAATAAGATCAAACACGGGAGAGTTTTTGGTAAATGTCTCTATATTTTATTATGGTCCGGACATGACTTATAAATGAATACGAATATCTACCCTAATTCTTTTTTATCATTTTCTTTTGAAAACTTTATTTATGACTTTTGAAGCTCAACCGGTAGTGTTTGAAGCAGCGGACCACATCTTTATAGCTTAAAATCAGTTTTTTGGACAGGAAAAACAAAATATACGAGGGTCAGTTATCTGAAAAAATATATGAATAATAACATATGAGTCATTATCATACAAAAAAAGGCTCAAATGTTTCCATCAAATTTTGCTAGATATATGCGGAATGGTCGAAAGAAAGATGGTAGAAATGTTGTAGAAAGCACAGCTAAGCCGTATAGCAAAACAAAAAAGTTATTCCAAATATCATATACAAGAGTGCACATGTAAAAGAGAAGAAAACAATAAGCAACTTGCAGTACCACCGACCAAATTAATGAAATATTTTGTGTTTTCCAACATCAATTTTAAGAAATTTCTTTTTTAAAGAAATCTAAATCTAAAATTGTATATTAAAGGAAGAATATCACATGAATTTCTCAGCGGAAGCAGATACAAGTTACCGAGCCTTTGTTTTCATTTCCGTGTTTGTAGTTCTTGGTCTTTCCGTTGGTGGATGAATCGGAATGAGGAGATGACGACGAGGTTTGATTTGTAGTCATTGCAACTTCTTTTCCATCGCATATAATATTCACTTTACAATAATGAGGCGCACTTTTATATATTTGGTCGGCTTTGCTTGTTCCTTTTTTTAGCATCCTATAAAATCACGAAAAACTGCTAGTGGAATCTCATATATAACCAAAAAAATTTAAACATTTTTTTAGATTGGATAAAAGGTAAATTGGTGATCATGTATTTAAAAAAAATGATAATCATGTTTATATCAATGCCCTTTTTTTTCCAAAAAAGAAAAGATAATTTACCTTAAACTTGATTTTGTTGCTCCGACGACTAATTTTTTTATGTTGAGCACTGAAATAAGTTCAATAACGGCCTTTGCTATCGTATCACTCTCGATCAAGTGAACATCCACATGCACCTGTCATTATTTCATACAATTGATCGTATTAATAAATTTCTGCCGATGACAAAACCTGTTATAAAGTATTGTGGTTATATGAACAAGGATTCGAAAAATGTTAGGGCTATTTTATTAACAGAGAAATCATGAATTTTTTCTTTTATAAAATAATGTCAAGTTAATTAAAATAATGGATCCTTAATGAATTTAGGTCTTTTTTGTGTGCATGTCTTAAGAAAGTACTTACATTGGAAGAATGACATACGTTAAGAAACTTTTGAAGCAGCCCTATTCTTTTCGTTCTTTCTTGATTCATATAACTCTCCACTTGTTGTGCGCTCACCTGACTTTTCGAAATCATTCCTACTGTATCAATCATATTGTTAGACATATATATATATATATATATATATATATATATATATATATATATATATATATATAAAGAAATGTATATTTAATTTAAAAAATATTGCACATCACAACCATTTCTATTGTGTGTACTCAATGAAGGATCAAATCAGAAGATGACGGCTAAACTAGTCAATAAAATAAATCAAGGAGTCTCGACCATTGCATCCAAACTTAATTATATATGTCTCGTATGTGACTAACTCCCATCCTAAAGGCTTACGGACGAGTTCCAACAAAAAGAAAAAAAACCCATCCTAAATGTATTAACTGATCGCAAAGCTCGGTTTCTTTTGCTCATTTTATTAGATGCGAGACATGTTTGAACAAAAGATTTTGTCTCGGTTTTTGTTAAAATCACAACATTTCTTTAGCGGAGGCGCCTTTCGCCCTTTTCTCTTTCGGAATGGAGAAGAAAACGGCCTAGCTATCAATCTCGAAAATCCTTCGATTTTCTTGTTGGAAAAAGCAAGGCAGGATGGCCTAATCAATAAGATAAATTAAATTAAAATAAAATAAAATATTTATATGATTGTGTGTCTGAAGGTAAATAGTAAGCATTTGAACTAATTGTTAGATTTATCAAATTATGGACTATCATTAATTATGATTTATTAAAATGGGTTGTACCAATATTATGTAGTTTTGAGATATGCTGGTAGGCGCAATAAAGTAATGTAATCTTATTGGGTTAATGGATTTTAGCACATCTCTTATGGGATATGATGTGTTCGGACGGTCAGCATAGGGATTCATCTTATTGGACCTTTTATGGGAGAACCCAATAAGATTCATTATATATACATGCCAGATTCCCTCTTGCGCTCTTAACCCTAATAATTGGCTTTTACCATTGAGAGCCGTCTTAAGGAGAGAAAGGAGAAGATGATCTATCTCGGTAGTGACTTCCGCGTGCTCTTATAGCTATGGACAAAGATACATCTAAATCTTGCTATTATAATTATTGATATGTGTTTTAAATGAAACATATGGATTTATTTAATTATAGAATATTACAATCCGTATCAAAGCCAAACCTATGTTTGTTTTTTCTAAAAACATGATTTAGGATACAATGGACTATACATCAAAGCATGAGAATGATTAATTGCTGATGCAACAATACAATCCGGTACGGATGAAACAATTGGCAAAACGTGTATCATTACTTTAAAATAAAAAATTTGCCCATAGATTTCCAAATAATAATTTATTATTTTTTTAAATGCGTTTTTTTTTCTGAAATTGCATATTAAGAACTGCAGGGACTGTTTTGTAATAGTCTTTTATCATTTTATTTATGTTTCAATATCTTAGCAATTTATACACGCATCAGGGTTATATATATTCTTTTATTATTTTATTACAACTAGTTAACTATTATGCTATTAATTTGCCATAAAATGGCCATCAAGTCTCTGTTTGCATGTGACATATTCCTTATATGTTAAGATATTATAACACAATTTAAATCAAGAGATACATAAGGTTCTGTATCTCAAGAGTATGATTCAATTAACAAGTTAAAAAGACAAATATTTATACTCCCATTTGAAAATGACTCAAAATTGATATGTGTGTTTGCCTCCAAAGCAACTCACACATTGAGATTTAAAAGTTGTTTCTTATCCGGTTTTAGGGTAGTCTCATTCGGGTAATATATCGTAGCGTGCCCAAAGGGAACTATTATATGTTACATGAGATGGCATATACCATGTTGCAGTGACGATATACTAGCCTGAAACTTACCTGCCCAAAGGGGATATTTTTGAAGTTAATGTATTCTCATTGGTTGTGTCCATGTGTGGAGATCCTACTGCATGTTCCAATTCTCTACACAAAAGGGAGATTGTGATGATATATTGGAGTCCTTTAAATGAATAGGTTTATCAAGTTTTATTTTAAAGCTTATTCATATGATTTATGATCCATATTAACTTTAACTTTTGGTTATTTTGTTTTGATTCATGCAGATACATTTTCAGTTAATAATAATAACACCACTATATAAGTCATGACTGTAACTAATTACAAACGAGGAAAGCAAGACATTGATTTTGCTCTTGGTATTGTGGACATTGATTTGGTTTTAAGTGAGAATGAACCCGCAAAACTCACGGCTGAGAGTACTATGAATAGAAGGAATTTCATACTAAGTGGAAGAGATTTAACAGGCTCGGTCTCATTGCAATGCGAAAGTCAATTACTGAACATCTGATTAGTAGTCTGCCTGAGACAACAAAGGCAAAGGAGTTTCTCACTGCTGTGGTGGAGAGAGATAAACTTTCTGATAAGACAGAGTCTAATCGTCTTATAGATGACTTTGTTACTAATAAGTATGATAGTGCCAAAGGGGTTGGAGAATTTATCCTTAGGATGATCCATCTCAAAACTAAACTCAAATCCCTTAATATTTCCATACCCGATGATTTCATTGGTAGTCGTGCCTCGAAAGTTTTACCTTCTAAATTTGGTGTCATCAAAACTGCTTACACTACTCAAAATGAAACCTGGAAAATCCTTAATCGTATCACCAAATATGTTGCTAAAGAGAACAAAATTAAGAAGGAAAAGACTGAAACTGCATTGGTAGTGGCTCGGTCTAAAGCTAGCTATGGGAAGTATCATGGTTACGATAAGAAGGCTAAACTTGGTGGTCCCATGAACGTTCAGAATTTCAAAATGCATGGTAATGGTCAAACCTACAATTGAGAGAATTAAAAGGTTGGTATACCGAATGATTCTAAATGTTTCTTCTGTAAGAAGCCCGGTCATAAGAAGGTCAATTGTTTTGTGTACAAGTCTTGATTTGCTAAGAAGAACAAAGAAGAAGGTAATCATTTAACTCTTGCTTGCATTGAGTCTAATTTTGTTAATATTCCTTTAGATTCTTGGTGGATTGATAGTGGAGCTTCTGTTCATGTTACTATGACATTGCAGGGGTTCTAAGACAGATGGAGATCTAGTGAAAGGGAGTTCCAGCTTAAAGTAGGAAATGGGGTCGATATAGAGATCGAGTTTATAGGAACATTAGTCCTTATTTTAGAGTCCGGTTATCATATTGTATTAGAGAACGCCTTTTATGCACCGTCTTTTAGACGGAATTTGATTTCAGTTTCGTTATTGGACAAGTTTGGGATTTAGTTTTCTTTTTGGAAAAGGAAAAATGCATTTAATTCTAAATTCTATTGATATTGGTAATTGAACCTTATCTGATGGATTATATAGGCTTTGCTTAGCTCTTGAAAATGATAACCATATGACTTGTTTTGTTAGTAAAACTGTGTCGAAAAGATCTCTGATTAAAAAAAGATCTGTCAATCTATGGCATAAACGTTTAGGTCACATTTCCAAAGAGAGAATAAAAAATTGATAAGAGATGAAATTTTACTCTCTCTTGATTTTGATAATTTAGGTGTTTGTGTCAACTATATTAGAGGTAAATTAACTAAGATCAAGAAGAAAGGTGCCTCTAGTATTTCAATTTTTTTGGAAATTATTCATACTGATATTAGTGGATCTTATTTTGAGACCTTATATGGTAACAAGTATTTCATCTTTTTTATTGACGATTTTTTCCGTTATGATTTTGTTTATCTCATTAAGGAAAAATCTGATTCACTTGATAGATTTAAGTCTTTAAAAGTGAATCAGAGAAACAATTGGGAAAAGTTGTCAAAATTATTAGGCATGAAGTTATTAAGGATTTTTTGTTTGCCCAAAGGGATCGTGGTGGTGAATATTATGGTAAACATGGTGATGCTGGACAATATTTAGGGCATTTTGCTAATTATTTGAAAGATTATGGGATCATTGGCCAGCATACTATGCCTGATAGTCCTGAACAGAATAGGGTAGCTGAGAGGCGAAATCGTACTCTTAAGGATATGATACGTAGCATGATAAGTAGAAGTAACCTATCTCGGTATCTTTGGAAAGAAAATATGAAGGCAGCCTTGTACATTCTCAATAGGATTCCTAGCAAATATGTTCCCAAGACACATTTTGAGTTATGGACTGGTAGAAAGCCTAGTTTAAATCATTTGAGAGTTTAGGGTTGACCAGCGGAGGTGAGAGTTTATAACCCTTTTGAAAAGAAAATAGACCCCAAAACCACTCATTATTTTATTTGATATGCCGATTATTCTAAAGGATATAGATTCTATCGACCCTCTAATGGGCACTGGAATTGTTGAATCTCAAACTGTAAAATTTTTGGAGTTTGATGTTTTAGATCTTCAGGATCATCCGGCTGTCGATGAGCAGAGGCAAGGGGAATATGTTTCTATACCTTTGCCCACATTGCAAGATAGTGTTGTTCTACCTCCACCAGTTAATGTTAATATTGAGAAACAAGTTGTAGATGATTTTCCTATTTCTGATATCGTGCCTCCCAATATGGAGAATGCTCCAGAAGCATCAGTTAGAAGATCCAACAGACAATAAAGAAATGCAATTCCTGATGATTTTTATATGTATCTTGGCGAAGGAGATTATGATATTGGTGAAGTCAACGATCCTGTTACCTTTAGTGATGCAGTTTCTAGCATTCATTCTGGATTATGGCTTAATGGTATGGAAGATGAATTAAAATCTATGGGACTTAATAAAGTATGGGGGCTAGTTGAGTTACATGCTAGTTGTCGACCCATTGGCTGCAAGTGGATGTACAAAACTAAAAGAAACTCTAAAGATGAAATTGAGCGCCATAAGGCCAGATTGGTTGCTAAAGGGTTCACTCAGAAAGAAAGTGTTGATTATCATGAGACATTTTCCAGTTTCTACAAAAAACACATTTAGAATTATTATGGTTTTAGTGGCTCATTTTGATCTAGAACTTCATCACATGGATGTGAAAACCGCTTTTGTAAATGGCAATTTCGATGAAGAATTCCATATGGATCAACCTGAAGGTTTTCAAGAAGCTGGCAAAGAAAATTTAGTGTGCAAATTGAAAAGGTCGTTTTATAGTCTTAGGTAAGCTTCTCGACAATGGTACCAGAAATTTGATGAGGTGGTGACTTCTTTCAGTTTTATAGAAAATAAAATGGATGAGTGTTTATATTGCAATGTCAGTGGGAGCAAATATATTTATCGTGTTTTAATGTATATGGTATTTTGCTTGCAAATAGTGATGTAAAATTGCTACATGAGACCAACCATCTACTGTCAAAGAGTTTTGATATGAAATATATGGGAGACGCTTCATTTGTTTTAGGCATACAAATTCATTCAGATAGATCACATAGCTTGTTGAGCTTGTCTCAAAAGTCATATATTAGTCATGTGCTTGAAAGGTTTAATTTGCAAGATTGTAAGTCCGGAGATGTGCCCGTGGTGAAAGAAGATAATTTTAGCAAAAGTCAATGTCCTAAAAATGAGCTTGAAAGAAAGGCTGTGGAGAATTATCCTTATGCTAGAACAGTGGGTTGTCTAATGTATACACAGGTTTGCACAAGATCAGACATCGCCTTTGCTATTGGTGTACTTGGTAAGTACTATTCTAATCCAGGTATTGCACATTGGGTAGCTGTTAAGAAGGTTATGAGGTATTTAAAGCGAAAGAAAAATTTCATGCGTGTTTGAAGAAAAGTTGATAGATTGGAGGTGGTCGGTTATTCTGATTCAGATTATGCTGGTTGTCCAGATGATTTAAAGTCGACTTCAGGTTACATCTTCATGTTAGCTAGTAGTGGAATATCTTGGAAGAGTACTAAGCAAACTCTTGTGGCGTTTTCTACTATACATGCTGAGTTTGTTGCTTGTTTCCTTGCTGCTATACAAGCATCATGGTTGAAGGACATGATTATTGAATTGTTGTGGTTGATTCCATCTCTAGACCATTAAAAATTTATTGTGATAATAGCACAATAGTATTTTTCACAGAGAACAATTAAAGGAGCACATGATCTAAACACATTGGTATGAAGTATCTATCAGTCAGAGATCCGGTGAAAGAAAAAATAATAATTATTGAGCACATTGGGATGAGGACATGCTCAATGATTCTTTGACCAAAGGTCTAAGAACAATAATTTTCAAAAAACATGTTGATAACATGGGTATTATTGAGTCTTTTGATGTGCTTAGTTAGTGAGAGTTGATTCATATTTTTCATGAAAATATATTCATATTTTGGAGTGTATTTATAAACTCTTTAGTTTCTTTATTGACGATCATCATTTCTGTTATTTGTTTGACACTCTATTATTTATTCATTATGCGCATTATGCTTATGACATGCCATTTTATATGAAATCTTTAAAACCGTGGTACCTGTTGTTTTTTAGTATGACGGATTGTCGTAAAGAGTGTTCTCACGAAAGGGGAAAATCCCGAAATGGAGGCAAAAACAGGGCAAAAGTTTCTTTTATTAACTTGTCAAAGATATACCTGAAAGAGAATGGATATACAAGCCTATTTTAAGGCTGGTAAATTTCTTATAAGATTTTCGAGAAATTTGATTCCTCATATGGTTAAAGAGGGATTGTTTTCATATGAATTTCTCATAAGGATTTAGAGATATTTAGTTCCATATAAAGTTACAAAGGAATTGGTTTATATAATTTCTCATAAGAACATAGAGAAATTGGATTTCTCATAAGATTAAGGAGAAATCTGAGGATCGACAATAAAAATAGTACATATATAAAGATAATATGGAGAGTACTATTTTATCGCTACACTATCACATTTGATCCATGTTGATAGGATTTCTAGCATTTGTGGTCATGGATGGTTTTATATTATTGAGAATATAATTACTGTCATGATTCGGTGATAGGCATTCTATTGGACCGTATTGTTTATTTGGGTGTTGTCTCATAATTATATAAGTTTTAATTTTGTGGCCACATATAGTGTTTTATGTTGTTCAGCCTAAGAGTCATTTGCGAAATAAATTGTTTTCTAAAAGGTATTTTACAAAAAAATTTAAAGTAAATATTTTTTTAATTAATAATACCCAAGTGGAAGAATGTTAGATTTATCTAATTGTGTGCTATCACTAATTATGATTTATTAAAGTGGGTTGTGCCAATATTATGTAGTTTTGAGATATGCCGGTAGACCCAATAAAATTATGTGATCTTATTAGGTTAATGGGTTTTAGCGCACCTCTTATCGGATATAATATGATCAGACGGTCAGTGTAGACATTCATCTTATTAAATCTTTTATGGGAGGGCCTTCATCTTATTAAATCTTTTATGGGAGGACCCAATGAGATTCATTATATATACAGGCTAGATCCTTTCTCTTGCTCTTAACCCTAATAATTGGCTTTTTCCATTGAGTGCCGCCTTAAGAAGAGAAAGGAGAGGAAGATCTATCTCAGTCATGACTTCCTCGTACTCTTATGGCTATGGATAGAGATATGTTTAAATCTTGCTTTTAGAATTGTTGATATGTGTTATAGATGAAACATAGGGATGCATTTAATTATATAATATTACACCAATATCTTATTATTTTATTTGTGAAAGAGCAACGGATCATTACTGTTATCTTTACACAAATGCAATCACAAAATATAAGTTCTACATCACACAATAAAAATCCTCGATATATCATATAAAACTTACAGACGCAAAAGAAAGTTGCTATTACTTATTTCAAATATCGGCGGCTCCTAAATTGAATGCTTTACAAATTCGGGCTCAAGAACTTTCCTTATTTCTCTTCTTATTTAATAGACGAATACTATTGATAGTGTTCCATAACTAAAAATAATACCACAAGAAATAGCAACATTTATAATGGCATTATCATCATAATCATCGAGAGATTTAGTAGAAGAAGTAGAGCATTTCGTATCTGATTTCTCCTTAGCATTCTTGAACGAGGAAGCGAATTCCTACGATAGTGAACGATATTTACTAAAAACAGCAGAAGTAATCAATTTTCTCTTGCGGTCTTCTTCTCAGCGTGAGATGGTTTGAATACAGGAGGGATGATAAGGTTTCCATCTGAGTCCAACTCATTCGAATAAGAACTTTGCACGACTGAATTATCTGAGTTTACGGGTTCAGATACCATATCTTCTTGAGTAATTTGAGTTAGAGATTTGTGCAAGTCTTCTGGTTTGGACTTATCGAAGTCATTGACAGCATTCATTATGACTGGCTGAGTATCAACTACTTTTTGCACCATAGAAAGCTTTGAATCTTTGTGAGAAGTCTCATTATGTACTAGTATTTCAGCAGAGGCTAAAGCAGAGTCAGACAATGAGTCACTTAGAGCATTAAAATGTGTTGTGTTAAAGGTTTTTTTATAACCATTCTTTAGTAGATATGGGCATACTATCAAGCTTCTGAATCATGAGATCATCTTGCTTATTTAGACTTTCTGTCAAGACTGAAGGGCTTTGATTGCTTGTGAGAGTATGGGGTTGATAACATGTATAGAAATAGCATCTACAATCCCCATGGAATGTGCCGGAGTAATAATCTTGTTGGTAGGAAGTAAAACCTTTTTTCGAGTTTCCGCAATCGAAATAGACATCGGATTTAATTTTCCCGAATCGTCATCTTCATGAGTAGAGGATGGGAAATCGGTTGTGTTTCTGATTAGCATCTCATTTTCTTTTACTGATGACTTTTTGATATGCTTATTACAAGATTCTGATGCATGTCCATGTTTAAAACAATTGAGCAAAATTTGAAATCTTTTTCAAAGATCACAGCCTAATAAAATTTAGAAGATGTAACAATCCAAATTTTTGATAGTGGTTTTTTTTTTTGAAGATTCAATTCAACACAAACCCTGGTCTTGTCTATTCTCATGCAATGCAACGTGTTGACATCGACTAAGAAAATTAGCAATAGGTTTCACCATAGATCGAAGCATATCTATATGATAAAAATTTGGTGGCAAACCAGGGGGAGAGATTCATGCTGTAGCTAATGTCGATTCATATCGAGAGTAAAAAAAGGGTCCATTTGAAGAAACGGAATAAAAATCCTTTAAAATATAGAAATTCCTTAAGCCGTACCTTTATGAAATCTTTTGGAACATGAAAACATAGTAACAGGCGACGACGATCTAGATGATTGATGACGAAATCCTCTGAGATTGAAAAATGTTGCATCAAGATCTCCTTTATATCTTGGATATTCGGTCTGCCGTAGGAACATTTCATAATGGTTAAATGGCTTGGAAGATCTCAATATTTTGATATGGAATCTTTTACGAGAATGATAATGGGTGAAAATTAGGAATGAGGGCTTTGGATCTATGGTGATAATGGGGGTAAATGCCAGTTTGAGATGGCCAATCTCCTAAGCAGCCACGTTCGAGAGGGCTAGTCTCCAAAAAACACTAAATGTGTGAAAGAGTCAAAACTTGCCTTCTTATTATTCCCTGAAATGCTTATATGAATCTCTACATAACATATCACCACTTGAGAGATACTCTCCAACCTCTACTACAAAATAGGAACAGCCTAACAACCCACTAAATACAAAAAGCAAACCCACTAGCATATTAACTACTAGGAGAGAAAGCAGGAGCTTAGAATTCCCCTATTATTGACTTGGTCACTACATGATGCATACATTATATTTCTTCTTGAGAGAAAAGTATGACAGGATAGCCATCCACCGAGAAAGAGATCATCTTTTCTGGCACATGAATGAGCATCAAATATAGGTTTTTATACAGCGCTGATGCATAAGAGTGTAACACCTTAGAATGCGGTTAGTGTTAATTAAGCGATAATGCGGATTTTTAATGAAAACTTAACCAAAATAGTTTTCACATATTTTATAAAAATTAATTAATATTTTATTATTATTTGTTTTAAGCTTGCACACACTTGTGCATGTTAACCTAGGGTTAATATGTGTTAATCTTGTTTTGTAGCATGGCACACTTGACCATTTCATTAATATGTTATGTTACATTTTTGGCTATTTCATTATTCTTTTGACTAAGGGTTGATTAAGGGAGAGAAAGAGTTGACAAATGGAGAATGATGAGGTATGGAGCAAGCATGGGAGCATTTAATGAGGAGAGAGAAGGGGCATGGTTCATCTCCTAACCTCACACCTTCGTTTTTTCCTCATCACTCTCACACTTTCATTTTCCCTTATTATTCATACTCTCTCATTTGTTGTTCTCCTTCCCTTCCTCAAACTGAAACCTATCTTGTTTCATCACAAACCAAGCCTAATCTTCACTAAACCTCATTAAACCCCTCACAAAAATCAAGTTAAGCCTCTTAAGATGACTTGGAGCTTGGAAAGTTTGGGTTTTCAAGCAAGCTTGGTGAGGCAGTGATCTCTAACTGTTATCTAGACTTTATAGATGTAGTGTTGCTTATTAGTTGTTGTTTTAAACACTAGGTTACAGTATTTGTACAAATGTCGTATTTTGGTTGAGTTTTGTGTCTCGGATGAATCCGCCATCGAACCAGATTGTTGTTTGAGAAGTTGCCATCACAGAGACCTAGTTTAAAGACCTAGAAGCTACCCTAAAAACTTGAGCCCCCCCTTCATACTTGGCCGCAAATAAATAGGTTCTGGCCGCAAATTGCGGCAAGATTAGGGACCGGGGTCTCGTGTCTTGGTCGTGGGGTCTCTGGGGTTGTTTTTAGTCTCGTGAAACTTGCAGGTTTCACTAATTCTTTGTGTGGGAAAATCTGGGACCATTTAGCTAATTTTTAGTGTTTCGGCAATCTGCGATACGATTAATCCGACTTAGTTTAATTGTTACCGGTAGCTTGTAGTCGTGGATTTATTTGGAGATGCCGATGTACGCGTTTAGCCGCTAAGCGAACCCTTTGTAACTTGAAGGAACCGATTCGTTAATTGACATTGTGTTCGTATATTATTGGGTAGTTTGTTAAATCCACGTGTTATTGTGCTGTGTGATAATAGGATCGCAGGCGGGTACTTCGGACGCTGCAAGGAGGGGAAAACAGGTGGTTGGATTTACCTAGCTCGAGATCATCGGTGAGCAGATTTAATATCTACGGGGGAATCGCCCGTATGGCGTTAAGCGTCGCGGGATAGATTCGGTGTTATAGCCACATGTTTATATGCATATACGTTGATTGTGCATGAGTATCATTTGCATACTATTACTTGTTGTACATTGACTAAGTACCTATTGGACACTGCACCAATACTGACGGTTCATGTTGCACGAGCACTGAATTGTATGCCACACACACACCGTTGGTAATTACCTTGACACGCACAACATATGCATATATATTGTACTGCATTCGTTATTGACATTGAGGCAGTTGTTCTTGTACCACTTTACTAAGGGAATATGTATTGTACCGTTTTCATTATTATCAATAGTTAGACGTTGATTCTTGTTCTATTGCGCATATGAATTGCATCATGCATACGTATATACATGCATACACACATACCTTGCTATAGCTACATATACACTTTTATATGATGTTGCATTTGACTTCGGGGAATTTGGGAACCACATGATATCTTTAAAAACTTGATATATTTAAAAGAGCAGTTTTCCCTTGATATGCTCATATTACTGTTCAATATTGCATACATCGTATTTAATGGATTTACGCATTGA
The DNA here is from genome assembly GCA_030015575.1 of Agapanthus africanus. Classification (NCBI taxonomy): domain Eukaryota; kingdom Viridiplantae; phylum Streptophyta; class Magnoliopsida; order Asparagales; family Amaryllidaceae; genus Agapanthus; species Agapanthus africanus. Next base: position 351,886,811 of record JASDDO010000006.1, read on the forward strand.
GATACTGATTTCATGTGATTTATAGATTTAAGAACCGTGGTTATATATCAAGAAAGTATGCATTATTTGGAAAACCCGGTTTCTCTTGATATGATATTTCGATGCGTCCACCATGAGTTTTCTCGGTTTTGAGATTGGTTTTCGAAACCCGATTCGAGGAGATGGACGATTCGTTTGCGGGTTTATGGTGGACCCGGTATGGTACCCCGGGGTAAGAAAGGTATGTTATGCAGTAGACGATGAGCATGGAAGAGGGACTACTACCTACCGGTGATAGTTTGGACCCGGTGGTTCTCCGGAGGATACCAACTGGAGTCGTGAGATGGATATGGGCCGATCCGGACTGACGGAGCCCGAGTTATATGGATTTACGTGTCGATATTGGACACGGGTTTTCATGATGTTTCGAGTGTCGATGTTGGACACTCAGGTTCCATGAGATTTACGAATATGATGGCCGATCAGAGTGACGGCGCCTGAGATATTGTGATTTGCAGTGTCGTTGATGGACACCGGTTTTTCCACGATGATGATATTCCCACCAAAAATTTCTGCGCAGAAGAGTCCAAGGTATTAAATGGCAGCGATACGCTTAAGGAAATGCGAACCAGTATCTTCCGGCCTGTATTTTGATAAACTCTCAAAGCAGGAACAGCTAAATTCTGATGATATTGGAAGCATCTCGAAAAACCCTTCGATTTGATATATTATGGGCTTCATAATTCATCCGGGATCAAATGTTATGAACAAATATGCTATGCACTATTCCCTGATTAAAAATCAGGAATTACCTCAATGAGGTATCATGTGCTCACACGTGATCAATGGTCACGTGTAGACACGTGATGGTTAAAACTTCATCGAACGGAAGTGAAAACAAACTGCTGAAAAATAACTCAATTGAGGGTCACGTGCTCACACGTGACCAATGGTCACGTGCCAGGCTTTGAAAGCCTTACAGCTTAAAAGAATTTAATTCTAAAAGTCAGAAAAAATACCTCAACGAGGTATCACGTGCTCACACGTGACCAATGGTCACGTGTTGACACGTGATGGTTAAAACAACAACATAAACAAGCGGCCGTTAAAGAACTCAATTGGGGGTCGCGTGCTCACACGTGACCAAGGGTCACGTGTCAGCACGTGACTGGCTTCGAAATCCTTACAGTTAATAGAATTAAATTCTAAAAGCTTCCAAATCTTTCCAAATGGAAAAGGATTATGGGGACCGCTGGATTAAAAATCCAAGGGTGATTAAATATCACCAATTTATGGAAAAATCTTAGACAAGGAAAGATTTCCCCTAAAATCTCACCGGAAATAACAAACAGAATATCTTTGGATTTAAAATCCAACGGTGAATAAAATTCACTGAATGATCTAAAAGATCATATTAATCATGAAATCAATTAAAATCTTTCAATGAAAGATTCATTGAACAAATTGATTCTTTTCTTTCTCCTATAAATAGGAGCCAAGAAAAGAAGTGAGGGGGGACCTTTGGAGAGAAGAACAGAGAGAGGAGAATTTAATTCTCAAGAGAGAAGAAAAGAAACGAGAATTTAATTCTCAACAAAGAAAACCCTAGGTGAGAAAGGAAAAAAGGATCAAAACTTCAATAAAGAGAATTTAATTCTCAATCCAAGAGTTTAACTCTTATACAAAAAAGAACTTAGTTCTTCTGGTTGAAGATCTGCACAGAGCACATCTCCCCATAAGTTGAGAATTTAATTCTCATCGGGTCGAGATCCTGCCATGCAGATCCTAAACTTAGAAGGGGAATTGAGTTTTGAGAATTCAATTCTCCTAAAACAGAACTAGGGTTTAACCCTAATTGAGAATTTAATTCTCTCAGATCAGCAAGAATTTAATTCCTCCTAAAATGTAACTAGGGTTTAACCCTATATAAGAATTTAATTCTTTTATATATTTGGGAATTTAATTCCTTTAAAAAGAAATTATGGTTTTACCCTAAATAAGAATTTAATTCTTAATCTTACAGAGAATTAAATTCTCAAAATAAAATGAAAAGCCTTAAAAGATCTCCATGCATGCAAAAGACCAAGGTCACGTGTCCCCACGTGACCCCTGAAGAGATCCCCAGAAATGAGAAGGAGGAAAGCTTTGAGGCAATGCCTCACGTGCTCCCACGTGACCTACAAAACACAGAAAGAAAAAGCAAAGGAAATATGAGCTTTGGGCGCTCTCACGTGTCCCCACGTGACCCCTTAGCGAGTGCTTTAATGATCAGTGCATAAATCTCCATCACGTGTCAACACGTGATGCTCAAAAGATGAAGAAGTGTTAACACTTAATTGCAGAACGAAGAAAAGGGATCTGGTCCCACCTTTGGGCGCTCTCACGTGTCCACACGTGACCTCTCTTTCTTTAGTGTTTAACACTAATTTGGGGATTATATTTTCAGTGTTTAACACTGATTGTTTCTAGTGTTTAACACTAAATTAAAGATTATATTTTCAGTGTTTAACATTGATTGTCTTTTAGTGTTTAACACTAATTTGAGAGTTCTATCTCCAGTGTTTAACATTGTTGTTCTCTAAGTGTTTAACACTACTTTTAGCCAAATTGGCTAATTTTCCAGAAGCAAAAGTCCCCCCTCCAAATGAATCTCAAAACTGAGGAAATCAAAGACAAAATGTTGTCAGAGCACCCAAACCTCTGTTTAGCATTGCTGATGATGAGGGGCTGAACCCAGACAAATGTCTAATGGCCTAAAGGGCCAATATTTCAAACATAATTGGACTTAGCCCAAACTGGTCATAAGTCCTCAAATCATCTTGAACTGAGCACATCTGCTCTTTCAACCAACTCATTGGTTCAAGGGTACATCTCTGAACTCCTCTGATATTTGTCGTTGTAATCCTTCAACGTCTTCAGAGAGGTGATGGGTCCCGACAACCATACATTTAATAGACCACCATGTCCCTAAACTGGCAATGGACCACCACGTCCTTAAACTGGCAATGGACCACCATGTCCCTAAACTGGAACAATAGAGCCCCCAAATGCTCTTTTGTCGGATCTAAACGACCCCGTTAAGTCAATCTTAGTCCCAAACTGGACTAACGTATTCTTAACAACTGTTTAAGTTGATCTTAGCCTCAAATATGGCTAACGTATGCTTAAACCTTCAAACAGACTTTAGTCCCAAATTGGACTATAGATCTCCCAACTAACTTTGCTTCGAGGGTACATCTCTGAACTCCTCTGATATTTGTCGTTGTAATCCTTCAACGTCGTCAGAGAGGTGACGGGTCCCGACGGCCATACATGCAATGGACCACCATATCCCTAAACTGGAACAATAGAGCCCCCAAATGCTCTTTTGTCGGATCTAAATGATCCGGTTAAGTTGATCTTAGTCTCAAATTGGATTAACGTATCCTTAACAAACGTTTAAGTTGATCTTAGCCTCAAATATGGCTAACGTATCCTTAAACCAAAACCCCAAACCCAAATCTAAGAAAATACGGATTTGGACTAATCCACGTCCTACGGGCGACGACATAAATTAGTCTCCGTATACAATCTACGGGCAACCACAAATAAAACAAACACATACGACACGAAGTGAAATTCTGGAGAAGGAGAAAGTTGTTACTGTGATGCGGTAGCGTAATTAACTGCAGGGGCTTGCGCCTGTAGGGAAGAGCGTCCCCACAATCAAAAACCCCTCAAGCGAGGGGGAAACTGACGAAGTCTGCTACATCGGACGCATCCGTCTAAACCTCCGATACACGGTGCCATAAATCAACTTGGCATCTTCGGAGAGGTGGTCGGATAGCACCAATTAGCATCTGCCCCCAAATTGCGGCAAGACAGTCAGTCTTCCCGGTTTCCGGCGGTAAACAGATAATTCATTGATAATGATTATGTTTTATCCCCCACTCAGGATTATTTGATATGCATTGTTTCATGTAGTTGTAGTACCCTGATGGTGTATCTTAATCAAGATTGGTTGCATATCCATATTGCCATACTTAGGCTATCAGATTGCATTTGTCAGATTATCGCTGTTCGTGCATACTTACAATTATCTGTATGATATTATTTACTATTCACGAGTTGGCAATTCACCCCCGTTGTGCCACAGTGTTTTGTAGGCTTGACTTTCAGAGTAGTCGCGGCAGGGCTCTTTATTGTATCTATTTCTGCGGATACCGCTACGGTTGGCTGTGATGCCGTTTGGTGTAGGTAGGTTTGCGGTTATCCGAATACATTTATTTTATATCTCCTTGTATCTAGTACTCTCCATCTACCACTTTGGTGTATTGACTTAGAGACGAGTTGTGAGGATCGATATTGTATTATATATGACTCTGGGTGTCATGCTTGTGGGACCCGGCTTTTCTTATGTTGCTTTACCTCTTTTTATGTTGTTTTCATTCTTATTGCCTATTTCTTTGCTACGGCGTTGTATATATGCTTGTGGTGGTTGTGTTCCGCCTATTGGGCGTGATTTGCTCCCGTTTGGGAATACTTTATTTATATCCTATGTTTGTACAAAGGAGGTGCTGCCAAAATTTTTAAGAAAATAATTTAAGTCTGAGATTTTAACGTGGGATTTTCAAATATTTTTAGCAAATGTTTTATTACTTTACTCCTTCTCTTAGTTTAGATTTATAGGTTTTTCGGCTTACTTAAATTGTGTTACACCTGTTGACGTCACGCGATTTAAGTGCCGGTCACGTTCCTAAATTGGGTTGTGACAAAGAGACCTTAAGAAAGGGTGATTGAAAGAACCGGGATAGGGAAGGCCACTACTACAAATGTGCCTTACAGTATCGGGGCATTGGTAGCGGTTCCAACCGCTATCAATTACTCGTAACGGTTGCTATAGTATTGTTAGCGGTTGAAACCGCTACCAATGTCAATATATGGTGGACCCCACAACCTTGTGGAGACAAAACACCAATTTTCCCTCAAATTAACCCGAGCACTCTTCTTTTTCCATCTCAAAAACTTGGAATCAAAATCTCCCATGCGTCTAGCCCTAGCTTGAGCCTCCGCCGCTTCTCCTCACCTCCGTGGTCGTAGCTACGCCTCCGTGGCCACCGCCTCTCCTTGCCTCCGTGACCTAGCATGAGCCTTCGCATACGCCTCCGTGGCTACCTTTTCTCTATGCCTAGCTCAAGCCCCCGTCTTCGCCCAAGACTTAGTCTTTCCGCCGTTTGAGAGCTCACCAGCCAAAACAGTGTTCGATTTGGCCCAAAACAGTGAGTTCCCTTCCAATTTTATTTTTTTTATATGGATTATCTTGAAATTACTATGTGTCTTATTTCCCTCTTTTTGATAATGATGATTTTTCCTATTGAACCCTTGAAATTTGGATTTGATGAGATTAGGGTTAGGGTTAAAAATGATTAGGGTTAATAGTTAAGGTTAGGGTTAGGGTTAATGGTTAGGGTTAGTGTTAGGTTTAGGTTTAGAGTTAAACTAATGATTATGGTTAAGCGTTAGGATTAGGATTAAGGTAATTTAGTGAATTTTTGTATGTATTTTAGTGAAAATAACAATAGTTAAGGGCAATTTAGTGTAAAAGCTACAATAGTTAATGGTATTTTAGTATAAAAAAGTAAAATTAAGCAAATGCGATTTTTTAGTAAAATTTTTAATGACGGTTTAATGAAAAAAATAGTGAAGGCTATTTTAGTGAAATTTATATTAATTTAGTTAATTTAAGAAGATGAATTGTTTAGTTAAAAATTTTAAGATAGTTTAGTGAAAACCCAACAGCAGTTAAGGGTATTTCAGTGTAATTTAGTAAAATTGAAGAAATAAGTTGCTTAGGAAATTTTTTAAGGTAGTTTAGTGAAAAAATAGCAATAATTCAAGGTATTTTAGTATAATTAGTAAAATTGAGCAAATTTAAAGGGTTTAGAAAAATTTTTAAGGTATCGTATCCCGTATCCGAATACATGCTACTTAGTATACAAATACACCTAAATTAAATCGTCAATTGAAACTAAATTTAAGAAATTTGTCAATTGAACATTAACACTAAAACCATATATATACCTAAACTAAATCATCAATCGAAACTAAATTACGCGCCTTAGACCCCGTCTATCGGATAACATACGTTTGTTTACACCGTGATATAGAACTACACAAAGGTTGTGAACATCAAATGGTATCATTCAGTGCTAACAACCGTTGTGTAGTCTATATGACGAGAAAATTTATCGTATAATAAATGATAGATTTGTCCAGGATGGATAAATTAGGAATGCATAAAGCAAGCACGTTTATTCACTTGCATTTTCATTCATTTCGAGATATTTCATCGGTACCTTTTCGCCGGTTCTCTGTGTACAAAGAGAGATTAGATGTTCGTTTCAATATTTTTTGACGGTGTTGAAATGATCATCTTTTCTATTACAGTGTACTCAGAGAACGGTAGGGATGTGCTATCGAAATTTTCTCGAAATGGATGAAAGCACAAGTGAATGGGTGTAAGCTCTATACATTCTCAATAGGATAGAAGCCTTACCCCCGACAGCTATTGTGTCGTTGCATGCTACTTAGCCTATACCTACACCTAAACTAAATCGTCAATTGAAACTAAACTTAACTAATAAAGCGTCAAGCGAATGTGTGTCCCGTATCTGTATCCGAATCCATGCTACTTTAGCCTACACCAAAACTAAATCATCAATTGAAACTAAACTTAACCAAATCGTCAGTTAAACCTAACACTAACGCTTCTTAGTATCCGTCGAGCGTGTAATTGTCAAAAAAAATTAATTCCATGACTCTTTTCTATACGAACCTTACTTCGTCCGAACTGTTCCAATATAGCACTTCTGTACCTCCACAACAAGAGTTAGATGTACGTAGATACTCTCTCGAGAGTGCATGAGTTTTCTTTAACTGTGTTTACCTTTTCACCGATTTTTCCTACACACGTCTTAAATTATCGAAAGAGTATGAAATCTTATGGCCTTATTCTAAGTGTATGAACACGCGACTGCATAAGAAGAGGGAAGTTAAGTTACACATTGTGAAAGACGGTTTCGTTAGATATTACACTATGTGGGTATTACATGGAGAAGAAGAAGTCGTTGAAACGGAAGATGAGGCATGGGTGTGTTTCCGTCAAAATTTGGCGTTCAGGAGTGCAAGACTCACTGTGGCGCAAGCACACGTGCAAAGCACGTGGCGCAAACTCCAAACCCCTTGCGCTAAAGCCAAACGTGCAATGCACGGGCGCTAGCGCAATGCACAAGCAAGCCATTTACAACGCACGTAGCGCAAGCGTCAACCCTTTGCGCCAAGCGCCAAACGTGCAATGCACATGGCACAAACACATCCTTTTTATGAAGCGCGTGCTTTAGATTATAGCAAAAGCTCTATTTAGGGAAATATTTTTCTGTATCTTTCTAAAACAAAAGGATATTCTTTTAAAACAAGAAAATTCCCTAAATCAATGATCCAACAGTGTTCAAGCACCACTAGTTGATCAAAGGATCAATTAAGATCTCTCAATAAGAGATTCTCTGCAACTTTCCCAACTACTACTCCCATAAAAAGGAGTAGAGAGGGGGAAGATTAATCTCCCAGAGGCATAGACATCCATCAACATCGACATTCGGAGAGACATCCTGAAAACATTCAGAGATTAATCTCTAAACCAAGACCCAAGTCTCCATCTTCATGAAGAAATTCCTCTCCTTGAAAATCTAACCCTAGATAAAAGAGAAAAACCATCTCTTCCTCCTTTTCTCGAAGCCTACGCTTCATCAGAGCTTCAGCTCTTCACACGAGATCGTAAGATCTTGAGATTCATCCCTTCTATGTCGAGAGCTTAAGCTCTCATGAAGGAGTCGATCTCAAGATCCAAGATCTTGAAGGGAGAAAACCCTAATCACTATTACCATAAAGATAAGAAAAGCCCTATGGACATATAAAAATCGAAGGTTTGGCTTCATGGAACCAAAGTTCCCACCAAGAAAACATATCGTCATGAGAAGGCGGTCTTTATGAGCTTTATGATCAAAAGATCATTGTTACAGAAGCTTAAGCTTCATAAAAATCTGAACTTTGAAAGGTTAACTTTTCTGGAAGAAAAAGACAGAGCTTAACCTTTCAGGTCTAGGCGTTGCACCACATGCAATGCACGAGCGCCAACACCAATGGCTTTTCTCTTAAGAATGCGTTGCGCTACGTATAATGCATGTGTGCCAGCGCCAGGCACAAGCGCCAACTTCATGGACAATGCAGCATATGAGCACAACGTAAGATGCACGTGAACCAACGCCATGCGCAAATAAAAGAAGGCAACGCCAGCGCCACGTACAATGCTACGCACTAGAGCAGCGTCAAGCGCATATGAGCGCCAAGCAGAACCCAAGATTTTGTAAAATTAACTAACTGATTTTATGATCAATAGAGCTTAAGCTCTCAAACCATCTAGGTGGACCTAGTTCTACAAGAAGACTAAGTGTCCCTAGGTGAAGCTGTTGTTTCCCCTATGATCTAAGGATCAACCGAGAACAAAATTCTCAAACCATTTGCATTAAACTAGTTCTCCAAGGAGGCTATGTGTCCCTAGATGAGGCCTATACTCCCTAATGGGGAACCAAGTCAAAAGACTTGATTAGCTGGAACTTAATTAGGTTCCCAATCTCAGTATAACTTATGGACTTCACAATATGAGAATTGAACCATAAGTTCATTCCCGTTGGCAAACCAAGATACCAACATGAGCCTAGTCAAGCAATGCTTGGACAAAAAATATAAAATATATATGGATTTGGACTAATCCGCGTCCTACGGGCGATGACGAAATTAGTCTCCGTATACAATCCAAGGGCAAACCAAATAAAAAACCAAATGACACGACACACGAAGAAAACAACCTGGAGTGTAGAATGTTGTTGACGTTCGCAACATCGTAATTAACTATAGGGGCTTGCGTCTATAGGAAAAATGTGTCCCCACAATTAATAAATCTCTCACCCTGAGAAGAAACATGAAGTCAAATTACATCGGGCGCATCTATTCAAACTTCCTATATATGGCACTATAATCCCTTAGTGTTTTCGGAGAGGTGAATGGATCAACCTATGCATCTGCCCTCAAATTCAGGCAAGATGTTCTCCGATTTTCGGGGGTAAACATGATGCAAGAAACTGAAAACGAATTCATTGAAACGGAAACTGAAGAGTAGTAAAGGTAGTAAAATAAGTGGAGGAAGATGAATGGCAGTTTGAAGAAGATGAAGCCATCGAAAAAGATAATTCTGTATTCACGCCAATCGATGATATGGATGGGCATATAAATACCACTGGACTTCCTGATGATACGGAAAGCACTGAATTCTCATTATTGAAGAAGTACAAGGCTGACTCAAGAATCCCGCTATATCTAAATTGCAAAGGATTTTCAAAACTTTCCTTTTTTGTATGTCTCTCTTAGATCAAGTGCAAGAATAGATGGAGTAACCAGTTTTTCATTGATCTTCTAGCATTTCTAAAGGAAGGTTTTCCCGACAGAAAAGAAGTGCCACCGAATTGGTACGAGCCGTAAAAGATAATCATAAATATCGGCCTAAAGAATGGCAAGATCCATGCATGACTGTGTTTTGTTCCGCAATGAACATGCCACACTCAGAAACTGCCATGTGTGTGGGACCAATCGATTCAAGCCTAAGAAAGACTCTCATTCGAGTGATGTGCCCGTGAATATTCTTTGTCATTTTTCACTAATATCGAGGCTGCAGCGATTGTTTACGTGTGTGGAGACGGTGTCCGAAATGCAGCGACACCATAAAACGTCTTGTGAAGAAGAAAAAATGAGTCATCCTTGAGATTCATTATTATGGAAAGTTTTAGATGAAAAACATTCTACGTTCAGCGCATACCTTCATAACGCAAGGCTGGAAATTGCTAGCGACGATTTCAGTCCATTTGGGATGGTTCGTGGCGGGCGTACTCACGGTACTTGGCCCGTTATGGTGACTATATACAACATGCCGCCATGGAAGGTTATGACGCAATCTTATTTTACACTGGCGCTTTTAATCGACGGTCCTTTGTCGCCTGAGAAACACATCGACATGTAGCTTTAATCCTTGATCGATGAGTTAAAGTCGCTGTAAGAACCTGGCGTGAGAACCTATGATGTACATGATAAACAATTTTTTCAGAAGCGTGTTATTGTGGACAATTAATGATTTTCCTGCCTACGGCATGCTGTCGGGGTGGAAAACTTAAGGTAAGCTCGCGTGCACTTATTGTCATATTCATACGAGCCACATACGCTTGAAGTTTAGCGGAAAAGTGGCGTTTATGGGCCACCGACGTTCCTTGTCTATATCTCACAGATTCAGAATGAATAAAGAAATGTTCAATGGAAAGACGGAGACCGATAGGCCTCCTAAACTATTGTATAGTAACAACATACTGTAACAATGGAAAGATTATCATTATATCATGTTCGAAAAAACACAAAATAAAGAGACAATGCCATGCCCAACTGGTTGGAAGAAGCGAAGTGGCTATTTCAACTTCCGTACTAGTCCGATCTATCGCTGCGCCATATTTAGATGTCATGCATATTGAGAATGGTGTCTCTGAGCACGTTATCAATACTCTGCCGTGTAAGGATAAAAAAAGAAGGACAATCTTAATGTCCGTCATGATTTAATGGATTTGGATGGTTTTCCATTAGAGAAGAATTGCAATCTCAGCCTGTGGCCGGTAAACCGAGTTATTACGAGATTCCAGCGGCAATCTACAGCCTAAACAAAGAGGAGAAAAGGCAGTTCTTGCGGGTATTGAAAGAATTGAAAGTCCCGACGGTTTCTCATCAAACATTACCAAACATGTACAGGTAGAAAACGAAAAAATTGTAAGACTTAAGAGCCATGATTGCCACATACATACTGATGTAATAACTTCTTCTGTTATGCCTCAGAGTATCGGTAAAATCAGAAGTTGGTCTCGTGCTTAACGACTTTTGCACGTATTTTCTCCAATTGTGTTCCGAAAATGCAGATGCCAGTGAGATAGTGAAAATCAAAAAAGATATTTCTTTGATCCTCTGCAAGCTCGAAATTTTCTTTCCAACTTCTTTTTTCGACATTACTGTTCACATGTTCGTCCATCTGGCAACCGAGTTCAAGATTGGCGGTCCGGTGCTTTACCGTTGGATATATCCCATCGAGAGGTATGAAAATGTTTATTATTCATCATTTAAATTTCAAAATATCATCGTGGTAAATTAATATCTAAAATCTTTTAATATATACCTATTAATTTTAAAAAACTATATCCACAACAAGTAACGTCGTGAAGGTTCGATCGCGGAAGATTATCTTTTGGAAAAAGCAACGTTTTTCTATACTCGTTTTCTGAACGACGATGTTAGAACGAAACTGAACAAACCGCCGCATGTGCCTAATGGTTCAATTGGAGTAGGAAAACTAAAAAATGTCTTACGATCTCATTTGCAGTGTCCATGCATAAAGCTTGCTAACCAGCGGATATTTTACTACATATGCAGAATAAGTAATAATTTCATCCATTTAAACGTCCAAAATTAAATTTAATCTAATTGATCTAACTTATGTAAATTACGAACAGCTCGCACAAAACTGAATTTGTGCAATCAAATCTTAAGTTGTCGGACGATAGAATCAAAAAAGAACAGAACCGCACTTTTGTCGGTTGGTGTAGAAAAGAAATCGACAGACAATTGAATCGTGGATATTTACCGCCGAAAACCGGACCGAGACATTGAGATGTCTTGCCTAAATTTGAGGGCAGATGCTATTGGATATATCCATCCACCTCTCCGAAAATAACAAGCTGATTTATGACACTTTATATCAGAGATTTGGATAGATGCGACCGATGTAGCAGACTTTATCAGATTCTCCCTCATTTGTGAAGGGTTTTTGATTGTGGGGACACTCTTCCCTACAGGCACAAGTCCCTTCAGTTAATTACGTTATCGCATTGCGATAACAACTTTCTCCTTCTCCAGTAGTTAATTTCGTGTCGTGTTATATTTGGTTTATTTTGGTTGCCCGTGGATTGTATAGGAGACTACTTTATGTCGTCGCCCGTAGGGTGCAGATTAGTTCAAATACGTATATTTTAGATTTGGGTTTGGGTCAAGGATTTGCTTGACGAGATCCATGTTCGTAGCTTGGTTTGTTAACAAGAATGAACTTAGAACGCAGATCTCATAAAAATGAGGTCCATCAGTTCATGAGATATTTGGATTTGATCTAAGGATCGTTAGTCATATTTGAGACTAAGATCAACTTACAAACAAATGAGCATATGGTCCCAATTATATTGGTTTAAGTACATCACGGTTCATTATCGCCATATTTGGGGTGAATATTAGTTTAAGGACATTTCGGTTCAATATCACCGTGTTTGGGACGACGGTATAGTTTAGGGACATCTCCATGAATCATTCCTATTTTAGCGACAAATGTCAGTTTAAGGACATTTCGGTCCAATATTCCCATTTTGGGATGAATAGGTGTTGGTTGTTGGGACCCGCCACCTCTATGAAGATGTTAAGAAATTAAAACGACATATATCATAGGAGTGGAAAGATGTACTCTTGAACCAAATCCCGTATTTGAGAGAAGAGATCATGGTGGATCTAAGAACCGTTAGTCTTGTTTGAGACTGAGATTAACTTAAAAGGTATGGGATGAAAATCGTCAGTCATGTATGTGACTAAGATCAGTTTGGATATCACGAACATAAGCTTAGCTAATTTGGGCTAAGATTGGGTTTCTGTAACACCCAGCAGTTCTAAGCACTCAGTTGCATGTAACGCTCACGTGTATATCATGTGAGGCGCTATAACAGTGCTAAGCACTAATTTTTTCCAGCGCTCTCGTGTATTTCACGTGAGGCACTCAGGTTTGGCTTCTTTTGAGTGCTCACGTGTATTTCATATGAGGTATTGAGTTTTGGCACTCACGTGTGTTTCACGTGAGGCGCTGTACTAGTGCTAAGCACTAAACTTTTCTGTTTTCTAGCGCTCACGTGTGTTTCACGTGAGGCGCTCCAATAGTGCTAAGCACTAAATTTTCCGGCGCTCACGTGTGTTTCACGTGAGGCGCTCCAATAGTGCTAAGCACTAACTATGTAAGTTGGCCTTGAGTGCCTGCGTGCTTTTCACATGAGGCGCTGACTTCTTTTGGAGGTTTAATCTCCGTTGATATTTTTAGAGAACTTAAATCTCTGTTAATGGTATTTTGACCGTTAAAGATTACTAAGATCACTATTTTGAGGATCTGGGATCATATTCTTTAAGAACCAAGTTCTTGATTTATGATAGAACTAAGTTCTTGGAGTATTATGGACTCCTTCTTCATGTTCTTCTCTTATGTTCTTTTCAACCTTGTTCTTTCTTGAATCCTTGATTCTCAAGAACAAGATCTTCTCGATGAGAATTAAATTCTCGACTTGTGAAAGACTTGTCTTATGGATCTCAGATTCAGAGAAAGAACTAAATTCTTTTAAAAGGGTTAAACCCTTAGATATGATATGATAGGTAAAGGAGATATTTTGATCTCTGCTTTTTTCTGTACGTAGGGTTTTAAGAGGAAGATGACCTTTCTTCTTTACTGAGAATTAAATTCTCTGTTATTTGTGGAACCTATTAGAGAACCCTTTGTATATTTTTACAGAAACTTCTCGGGGGCTTCCTCTCCTTCTTTTTGCTCCTATTTATAGAAGAAGAAAAAAATCAATTTGTTGAGAAAACCTCTCATTGAGAGATCATAATTGATTTCATAATCAATCAAATTGATCTTTTAGATCAACCGGTGAATTTTATTCACCGTTGGATTTTTAATTCAATAGCTCTATATTTAACAGAGAAGATTTCTTATTTGTTTTAATAAGATTAGGAAGATATTTTCTTAATATAGAATTTAATTCTATCATATGGTTTAATTGGTGATATTTTATCACCATTGGATTTTAAATCCAAACATTCACTGTTAGAGAAAGATCTTTCCATATTAGAAAGATCAGGGAAAATATTTTCCAAATAGAATTTAATTCTATCACATAGAATTTAATTCTATTAGATGGTTTAATTGGTGATATTTTATCACCACTGGATTTTAAATCCAAGATTCTATGTTAGAGAAAAATCTTTCCATAATAGAAAGATCAGGTAAAATATTTCCCAAATAGAATTTAATTCTATCAGATGAGAGCATTTTAAATTGGGGCGCTTATATGTTTTGCATGTGAGCGCTGCCAAAAGAATGCGGTAAGAGAACTCACATGTTTAACACGTGGGGGCTATCATAAGATTTAATTCTATCTAAATTCGGTACTCGCATGCTTTGCATATGAGTGCTCACGTGTTTAATACGTAGACGCTGCTATAAGATTTAATCCTAATTGCAGCAGGTACTCACGTGCTTTGCACGTGGGAGCTATCCTCCATTTTTTAAAAAGGAACAAGCTTTGACAACAAATTTTGGCGCGAACAGTGGAGAGCATATTAATAAAGTGATTCACGACTTTTTAAGCGGTCTAATTACTGCAGCTACGTCTACAACTGGTACGGGGTTTCTAACTACAAATTTGAGATCGAAAGGACGGAACATATTAGAGCTACATAAAATAGTAGCGTCGCAACCGTCGACGAACACGGAAAACCCTACTTCGGTATTCTTGAGGAAGTTATAGTGGTCTCATACATGTATAAACCTGTCCCATTTAATATATTCCAATACAGATGGTACGATACCAAGTCTGAATGGGGGTATGAAGATCGATGAATAAGGTCTCACTTTGGTTAACACCCAGCGAACAGCCTACGAATACGATAACTTTATCTTTCCCTCAATGGCAACACAAATATATTATTCTCAGGAATTAAAGAAAGTTGGCTGAAGTGTTATTTGTCGTTAGAAACTGGGAGATTATTATAATGTGCCGATGTTGAATATCTCTGAAGATGAGAGTAACGAGAAAGAGGTGCTAACACAACTCAGTTCTTCTATTGAACGTACCAACGATCACACTTTTGCGCCGTTGAACAATACGTTAGTAAGACGTGATATCGGCCAATTGATTGTCATAGATAAAGATTTTGAGAATCCGTCTAAGAAATCTTCAGTTAATATATCGAAGTGACGTGTTAGGTAATAAAAATGAAATAAATGTTTTAAATTGTATAATGATTATAAGTAATGAAATAATATTTGGATATATATGTAGGGTTTGATGGCAGGCCCAGACAGATCTGGACGTCAGAAGAAAAGATGTCTAGTCGAGCTTGGCCAGAGCTCCAGGCCAGCCCCAGCAGATCCGGCCACCAATGAGATTGGTACACCTATAGAAGTAGACCCGCTTACCCTATTATTGCCTCAGCGAATCCGGGTACCCCAATCACTCCTATACCTAGTATATAGTTTACTCATTTAAAATTTAATATATCATTACAATGTAGTTATCTATTGAATTTTTAGTTATCTATTAAATTCTATTGACGTCTAGTTGAGTTTGGACAGAGCTCCAGGCCAGCCCCAGCAGATCCGACCACCGATGAGATTGGTGCATCTCTAGGCGTAGATCCGCCTACCCCTACTATCGCCCCAGCCGACCCGGTCATCCCAGTTACTCCTACACCCGGTATATAGTTTACTCATTTAAAATTTAATATATCATGACAATATAGTTATGTATTGAATTTTAAGTTTTCTATTAAATTTTATTGAATCATCTAATAATTTATTATTTGTAGATCCACGTTCTACCGATGGGATGGCGTCTAGCGTCAGTTCTAGCGGCACGTCAAGGACATCAGAGGCAGGTGTAATCGTTATTGCTTAAAAGATTTTAAATAATAATTGTAATTTAAATTTATCAAATTCTGTATATATACTCAGAATATTATAATATTTTGTCTGTATATCTTTTTGCAGGCTCCAGCAGTGTTAGGAGGAGGGGTTGTTCTCAGCCAGCCAGCTCCAGGATAGTCGAAAGAACCGGACCCTACACGCTGGTGTTCAATGAGCAGGATGTGCATGTTGGCGACAACACAGCCAAGTGGGGATTATATGGGCCACGAGGTCCGGACATACTATCGGTACCCGCTCTATATTAGGTGAGACTCGTGCCAGACCGACCATGCCCGGGCTTTTTTTTGAGTTGGACATGATATCACATATCCTTTTAAACATTTAAATTTCAATTGCCGTTATACATATAATTTTTTTAATTTTAGACCCAGTGAAATTACAGGTTCATCGGCATTCCCGGCGAGAATGGTATGAATGTGCCGTTCGATGCACATCGTGCCGTTGCCTGGGCCATAGACGAGATGCAGAATATCAAGAGGAGTAATGAAGCTTTACTATAGGGCCTGGGTCACGGCGACTGAGGAGCAGCAAGGGTAGATGCTGGATCAGATAGCGGCGGATGTCCAGAGAGATGATTGGCTGCGGCTGGTCGACTACTTTTCTCGCACCGATGTGCAAGTAAAAATTTAATTTTAAAGATTTTAACAATATAACATGAAATCATATTTTGAAATATAATATAATCTTTTTTTATTTGCAAGGCGGAGTCGGTTTGCAACACGTAGAACCGAAACAACGGTATAGGATCCCGCGCTATCCTGATCCAAGAAAAGCACACGCGAGCCAGCACACAACACCTCTTTATGAGTATCTCGATGCTTAAAAAAATATGTTTTCTTTGTCGCAAATTATTTATTAAAATAAATCTTAATTTAATCGTATAAAAATAAAGATCCTGCCAGATACAATCCTGCCGCGGGATGGGTCGCATTACACAGGGACCCAGCGAGTACATGGTAAGTTTCATATAATCAAGTCGATTGTGTATTTTAAATTAACACATATCTATATATCTATATAAAGTATTTGCATAGCCAGTTCTAAGAGAAGACGGCCCCTTTAGGACTTATCCCTAACGACTCGATTACCGCCATTACGCCTGTCCTCGACGAGCTGTCCGGTGGGTATCACGGTGGGTATGAGCGCGGGGTTAGTCCTGGGGCCCACCGACTCTTGACTGGGCGTGAGGCCATCCACGGGTATGCCATGACCCAGACGCAGGCAGATACAGCAGCAACGTCGGTTAAGAAGATTCGATCACTCCGCAAGGAAAATCAACAGACACGACAGCAGCTGCAGACGCTTACGGAGCGGGTCGAGCATATAACATGGCAGTAGGAGGAGGCCATGCGGCGGGTCCTACGAGACGTGTTAGGTACTATGTTCAGGTCACGGGACAACGATGGAGGTGCATCGTCCCAACGACCTTAGATCATGTACATTTGTTTTGTATTATATATTTTTCGTATATTTTTTCGAATGTATATTATAGAGATTTGTATATCATTATCTGTGATTTTCTGTGTTCTTTCATATTATTTCATATTATTTGTTGATTATTATAATTGTGTGCGATTTGGTGATGTTATTATTTTGTATTGCTTGTTGTAAATGAAAGCAACGCACGGGGTGTTTCCGGTTTAAAATATATATATATCTAAATATTGATAACGGTTCCAACTGCTACCAATAGGTAGTAGGTATCTGATATATTTAAGATATCATTACCATGTATATCTCTATGTTAATGGTTCCAACTGTTACCAATGGGTGGATGTAAGTGATATTTGCTATATAATGCAACTCATTTGTAACAGTTTTAACCGTTACTAAAAGGGGTAACGGTAACGGTTCACACCGTTACCATACTTCTGGTGACGGGGTTTTAGGTAACGGCTGTATAATGGTTCTAACCGTTATGAATCACCCCCTCTGTAGTAGTGGAACCCTCAATGAGCATATTATTCCACACCGTTATTAAAAGGTGAAGCACCAAAACAATTTTCAGGGATAGAAAATTTTGAGTAGATTTTATCGTGTCATTCCAGTAAGGTTCTAATCGTTTTAACTCAGATAGTTTTTTCAATAAACAAAAAAAAAACGGAAGCGATCCGAAAATAATGAATTGTTGAGTGTGTGGAAGAAAAAAGTATATTATGGAATCTTTCTTACCGGAAACATCTGTTGATTCGACACAATATTGATGTCATGCATATAGAGAAGAATGTGTTTGATAATATTGCTGGCACATTGTTATAAGACGATTCTAAGTCCAAGGATAACTTGAGTGCTCGCGAGTGCTTGGAGGAGTTTGGAATTCAACAAGAATTGCATCCGATACTTCGTGATGATGGTGTCTATGAATTACCAGGTTCGAGCCATACAATATCGAAATTGGCTATGAAAATATTTTATGAGGTGCTAAAGAGCATCAAAACCCTAGATGGGTACTCCTCTAACATAGCAAAAAATGTGCAGATCGAGCCACCAAAACTCTTGAATCTTAAAAATCACGATTGCCATGTCTTTCTGCATCAATTGCATCCAGTGGCTCTTCGACATAATTTGCCATCCAATGTCACCAAAGTTTTGATAGAGTATTGCGACTTTTTTAATTAACTTTATTCTAAATTGATAGATGCGTCTAAATTCAAGGAGTTGCAAAAGAGTATTGTTGAAACTCTCTGTAAGTTGGAGATGATATTTCCATCATTTTTTTCACCGTCATGGTTCATTTTTCTATGCATTTAGCTATAGAGGCAATAATTACTGGACCTGTTTCATATAGGTGGATGTATCCAGTAGAAAGGTAATATATTTTTTCAGTCAATTGTGTTAGTTAATTCTTATAATATTCACATTTGTCTAAATTATTCGTTAACATTTTAGATACTTGGGATTCTTGAAACGGTAAGTGCACAATCGAGCTCGACCGGAAGGGTCAAATAGCCGAGAGTTATTACGCCAACGAATACCTCAACTTCACTTCTCGTTACTTGTATGAAGTTGAAATAAGATTAAACCATCCTTCTCGAATTAACGATGACCAGCTATCTCATTCACAAGGGGAGGATCGATCTTACCGGTGGGAGTGGCTCGATCAAGCGCATTCGTATATCCTTAATAATCTTAAAATTACTGCCGATCACAAAAGGTATATAAATTAAAACTTTTAATCGCGTCAATATTTTGAGTGTCTATATCTATATATGCCTAAATAATTAATACTGTTATTCTTTTAGCCGACATATTGAAGAACTTACGAATGCGATTTCCGGAAAGAGTGCTAATTGGAAAATTAATCAAGAACATAAGAAACGCTTTCCACGGTGGTTCCGTAAACACGTATGCATGTCTTGTATATTTCATGTTTCACATGCATATATCATATATAGCTTATATATTTTACGTGTAAATGTATTGTAGATTGAAGATGACATAGTAAAAAGGATGCAATTCCCGGATATAATTGTGCGACTATCTAAAGGTCCTATTGCAAAAGTGAATTGATACGGTTCATATTGTATTAATAACCTAAAATTTCTTACAACCGAGAAATTTACTGCCTAAAACAATTGGATTTATTGTCCATTTGAATAAACGTGCTTCTCAAGTTCCAGTGATCAAAGACCGCAGGGAAAAAAAAAGAATAGTACGGTCAGCTGGAGGATATAATGGAGCTATTTTACGGAAGAAATGAGCAAGAAGGATTTATTATGTTCAAACTTTGTTGGTGCGCTTGCATCCAGATAGATGAGTACGGTTTTCAGTTTGTCAATCTCAATAAAGAAATTTATCGAGATGATAAGTTCATGTTAGCTTCACAAGCTGAGCAGTGTTTCTATGTCAAAAATCCTAATCGTGAAGAAGTTTGGATTGCATTACTGGCACGTCCTAAATCCCTGTTCGATATTTCTACCAACGAAATTGACCTTGATGAAGCAGATCCGGTTGACATATGAAAAAACTTTACAGTTGTAAACAATTGTAATCAATTGATATATGTTATAAACTTTGCAGTTGTAAAAACTTATAATCACTTGCATGTAAATGATATATGAAAAACTTTGCAGTTCTAATCACTTGTAATGTATTGATTTATTAGTTTAATGATTTATGTATATTATATATTTTATATCGTTATTACTCTTGCATAAAACAAATGGGACAAAAAGGCATATTTGGAAAATTTACCAAAATATTTTCTTCAAAGAAAAGAGATCGAGATACTTCCTCTTCGACACAGCCTGATCCTGAGAGTAGAGGTATATATTATGAGTTTTAAATAATCATCGATCGCATTATTTTATTCAAATAACTATTGCATTAATTCTAATAAATTAAAATGTGTAGGTACATCTGATCTGGAGGATGCAGGTCCATCAGTGCAGTATGATCCGTATACACATATAGACGAGCAGTGCACGAACATGAGTAGAGAACCTGGGACGTTCTCGGATCCCGTCACCGATGAGTGGAATACATTGCTTCTTCCTCGCGATTTACAAAATAAAAAGCCGTATAGAGATAGGGACAATACGAAGACAATGACGCGGTGGGCTGCTACTCGACCTCAAATCGATATGATGATAGAGACAGCAAACACGAGTATTGATGAGGCACGAGCTATTGGGGATAATCTGGCCCGGTTTGAACACTACGGAAGAGGTGTTGCAAACGAAATTACGAAATACGATATGCGTGGAAAAAGGACAATTCTGCAATGGATAAGTAGGAAGCCCGTAGGTCCTGATATGTGGGCTACACATTTCCACGGCTATATCGGTATTCTCGTCCGTAATACTGACTTCTGGAACGTGGGCTTCACATTTGTAGATAACCCTTGGGAAGCATACATATGGACTTGGCGCTCACTCTTGGTAATACATAACTCAACTATCTTTCAACATTACATGCATACATGTTATGTGTTATAAATTTATTAAATAATATATTTATTAATCTGTATTACAGAAACATTTCGTCTTAGAAGACGATATAGACGGGCATTGGATGCATGTCCGGTATGAAATATCACAAATATTCAAGAGATGGCATTAAAGATTGAAGAAAAAGTTTAAACAGACGGAGAAATTTACGGATGATTGGAAATGTTTTGCCGCTCTTCCCTACATCATATTTAGAGATCAGTTTGTGTTTCTTCTATTGCATTGGGATACACCCGAAGTAAAGGTAATTAAAATATACTTAAATAATTTGAATACCGAATTTAGATTAAATTAAACTTAGAGATATTATCTTCTGAATAAGCAGAAAGTATCAGAAAGGAATAAGCAGAACCGAGAGAAAGCCATAGATGACTATTATGTTAGATCGGTTCCTGCTGATCAGTATGGGGCTATTTTGGTTAGCTTATCTTTAATTACATAAATGTTCGATTTTTCAATTTCATCGTTACATATCTTCACGTATAAATAAATCAAATATCCGTTACATGAGAAGGCTGGGGAAAACCCGAGCCTCTATGAGACTTGAAAGGTATAGCACATAAGAGAGGGTATGTCAGAAGAAAGAATGGATATAGCCACTCAACATGTGGTAAGCTTGCATTTTTCAATTCTTTTAAGTAAATTAATTACACTTATTAATTTCGTAAAGAAAATTAATTATTGTTTTATTCATCGAAGGTGGATTTCGAGGAGGCGGAAAGGAGCTACCGGGAATCAAATCTCGAATATCCGGCCAACGATCCTCTTCTTACAGAGGCCAAGATATCTATTATAGAGCATCTTTTCCCTCAGTCGAGGGGACACGATCGTATTCCCCTATACGGTGGTCCCGTTAGTCTTTCACGATCCGGTTTCAGAAGAACTACTTCAAATTCGTTAACCGCTCTCTCCAACCAACAATCGGCTGAGACACAACGGATCAATGAGCTAAAGGAGCAGCTCAAGTGGAGGGATGAAGCAGATAAGAAGAGGGCAGAAGATGAAGCGGCTTGGAGAGCTCAAATGGAGGCGCGGTGGGAACAATTCTCGGAATAATATGTTCCTCCTTCGCAATCGTGGTCAACCCAGGATCGATTGCCACCGCAGCCAGCATATTACCCTTCTCCGACGCAGCGACCGTATTACCCTCCACCATCATAGGGAACATCATACCATCTTTATCCTCCGCCTCCGCAATCACAAGGAAGGTACTACCTTCGGCCTCCGCCATAAGATCCTTATACCCTAACCCTCCGCCACAGGAACCGTATAACCCTTATCAGCCGACCCCACAAGGAAGGTTATTAAGTAACTTTTTTTCGTAGGAGGACTTCAACAATATGAATCGATACTATTCAAGGCGAGCTTCTGATGGCGATGGTAGCGGTAGGAGTTAGTGAGGTACGTATAATTATTATTTACAGAAATTTGAGCCTACAATTAAACTATGTCGAGTTTTGATATTTAAAATTCATATAGTGTATTCGTAGGGTTCTTATACGTTAACGACGAAAAGATTATGTTTTGACGATGGAAGTGGCGGGAGTTAGTGAGGTACGCATATATATATATGTCAGTATAGTTAACATTGTTTCGAAGATTATGATTTGAGTTCATATGTTTATATATTTATTTGTTTCGATTCACAGGATTGAGTGAACTGCGATTGCGAGTGATTTGGAGATTTTTTTTTTGTATTATTTGACATATATATAGCGTATGTATTGTGTTGTTCGTATTTAAAACAATTTAATTTATGTATACTTGTTTATTAAGAATTTAGTTCATATGTGTTTGATTGAGTTGTTGATATTGGTGGATATATCGTAGATAATGTTTATATGTTGGTTTGTATGCGTATGTGTTCGCATTTGTTGTTGATCTTGTTGGATATGTTTTGGATTGTGCATATATATTGATTTGTATACGAAACGCTATTGTGGCGTAATATATTATGATTTTGTGTATTATTGTCTTGAATACAACATTTTTCTGTAGATTTTTTCAGGAAAAATAGGTATTAGCGATCGTATTAGTTATAGGAACGGTCGCTAATACATTATACCGTCCGCTGATATTAGAAAATAGTTAAATTTGTTGGGATGTCCATGTGTCTCCTTATTAGTGACAGGAGAAAACGGTCGCTGATACATATATTAGCGACCATTTGTATTAGCGACCGTTCATGAACGGTCGCTAATATACGTATCAGCGTTCACCCAATCAGTGACCGTGTTTTATCGACCGTTTAAAATATAAACGGTCGCTAATATATATTAGCGACCGTTTATTATTTTTTGGGGGCCGTTTCATACGGTTTCTAATAGTGATTGTATGTAGTAGTGTTTCTATATTATTCTCTCTATATAAAGTATTTGCATAGCCGGTTCCAAGAGAAGACGGTCCCTTTAGGACTTGGCCCAACGCCTGTCCTCGACGAGCTATCCGGCGGCTATCAGATGGGTATGAGCGCAGGGTTGGTCCTGGGGCCCACCGACTCTTTGCCGGGCATGAGGCTGTCCACGAGTGCGTCGTGACCCAGACGTGGACAGATGCGACAGCAGCGTCGGCAGAGGAGATTCGAGTACCCTGCGAGGAAAATCAGCAGACGCGACAACAGCTACAAGCGCTTATGGAGCGGGTCGTGCATATGACGCGGCAGCAGAAGGAGGCCATGTGGCGGGTCCTACAAGACATGTTAGGTACTATGTTTAGGTTACGGGACAACAATGGAGGTGCATCATCCTAACAACCTTAGATCATTTATATTTGTTTTGTATTATATATTTTCGTATATTTTTTCGGATGTATATTATGGAGATTTGTATATTATTATCTGTGTTTTTTTTTTGTTTTTCTGTGTTCTTTCATATTATTTGTTGATTATTATAATTGTGTGCGATTTGCTGATATTATTATTTTGTATTGGTTATTGAAAATAAAAGCAGCACGCACGGGGGTTGTTTTAAGCTTATATATATATATATATAACGGTTTCAACTATTACCAATAGGTAGTAGGTATCTGATATATTTCATCTATCATTACCCCGTATACCTCCTTGTTAAAGGTTCCAGCCGTTACCAATGGGTGGATATAAGTGATATTTGCCGTATAATGCAACTCATTGGTAACGGTTTTAACCGTTACTAAAAGGGGTAACGGTAACGGTTCTAACCGTTATGAATGACCCTCTCTGAAGCAGTAGACCCCTCAATGGCGGCCATTAGACCGTCAGAAGGATGGAGAAGATGACAAACCCTATGTTTTTCCCCCAATCCTTTCACTTTCAGACCAACAAGGCAAATTATTTCTTTTTCGTTGGTTACACAGAACACATCTCGCATATATAGCATAGCCCGTCCTTAACGGAGATAAATTAAATGTTTCTGTGCTCATCATATGAAAGAAACCTCATGGCTCACGCTCTAATACCACTTGTTTGGATTTTTAATTATACCAATATAATTTTATCAAAATCTAATTTGTTCCGAAGGGAAATCCATTATCGAGTCTTCTATTCCTCTATTCGATAATATTTATGCAATTATCTCACTCCTCCACATGAGAGTAATTAATCCCAAACTGTATTTACTTTTACTAAATTCATAATCCACCTTGGATGCAAACATATCGACATAAAATGTCGAGTATTAAGCTTTAATTTTGAATAACAAGTACAATTTTTTTCGTAATTTATCGTAGGAAAATGACAGTATATATGCATTGATTAAGGCTTAATTTCTAATTAATTTTCTTTATTTTGTGATACTTCTCTCAAAGACCAAGTCCATATAATTCATAAAGAAACTGAAATTTGAAACCTTTCTAAATTTAATCAAAGACTTGAATAACATTCCGCCTTCAAATTGAAAAGGTCAATATCAATTTTTTCTTTCTTTTTTAAAGTAAGTTGAAAATGACAATATCATTGAAATAAACTATGCATGTTGTTAGCAACTTGAAAGGTATATTCTCAGAACAATACCTTAACAAAACCATTGACCTTAGACTTTGAAATTTGAACATTTATATATAGTGTCAGCTTTCTCTCCTTCATCGTCATGCGTCATTGTCACCATCGATTATTCCATATTCACCCTAATTAATTAATAATGCAATTTCATTTTTCTTAACTTTCTCATATATATGCTTGCCAATTTAATTTCTACTAAACTTTCTAATGCTAAACTAAATCTTAAGAAAATTAATTATCATGAATATGGCTGATAAATTGTCCAGAACAAGCTTCCTTTCTGGGATAATCATAATTAAATATATGAGCGCATTCATATATGCCATTCTAATAAACATCGTTGCATCTTTAAATTGCATGTATAAGCTATACACGCATCTAATGAAATTAGTGTGCTATCACACATTTGATTCAAAAATAAGAAAAGATATGCATGGATAGCTAGGATTCACTATATATATATTGATGACATCTTCGTTAAATTTTGAAATTGAACAAGGACTTACATGGGGTAGGGATTTGATGAACCTCAGGAAAGACATGCACAAGATAAACAAAGGTTGAAGGAGTCACTTCATGCTTCAAAGCCCATAACAGAGCATCCATGCTAGAGTTCCTCTTTCCTACCGCCACGTACACATCGTCGGCGGCGGCGGCTGCCGTCGACGTTGTGGCCTGAGGGAAGTTTGGAACAGATGAGTAGCGATTCGATGGTTGGAGATTCTCCGCTTCTTCTTCTTCTTCCTCGATCTCCCAAGTTCCTCCATTGTTCATTTCCCTTTTTCGATTATATTTTGTTGTCTTCTTCTTTTTTATGTAGGTGATGCTTTTAGGGGGAGGAGAGTTTTGGGTGAAGGATGGGATGGATGAAGAAATATTTGTGTGTCATTTGTGTGACTAGTCTTTTATAAGGGAATAACATGGCTTGATTTCCTATCTTTCTTATTAAAGGCTAAAAGACTTTTGCATTCATT
Organism: Agapanthus africanus; assembly: GCA_030015575.1. NCBI lineage: Eukaryota > Viridiplantae > Streptophyta > Magnoliopsida > Asparagales > Amaryllidaceae > Agapanthus > Agapanthus africanus. The sequence continues at coordinate 351,912,593 of JASDDO010000006.1, forward strand.
GAGCATAGTTTAAATCATTTAAAGCGTTTATTAATTATAATTTATATAATTAGTTTGAAACGGTCTATGTTACCAATAATTTTTCAACAACCGTAAATAACCTGACTTTTGGGTTTTTTTTATATGCCGCACCTCAACACTTACATATTTTTAAATAGGACCCTAAGAAACATTACATATATCACCCCAAAACATATGGGTTCTCCAAAAATCATCCCAAAACATACCCGTTATCCCAAAACTTGTCTCAAAATATTGTCGTTATCCGTGTACAACTGCTGCAAGGATCGGAGAAAAAAGCAAACACTACTAAAATAGGAGGTTGCCCCTACGGATATTGAAATCCGTAGGGGCAGATTTATGTTGGCCCTACGGATTAATCCGTAGGGCTAAAAGGTTGCCCTTACGGGCCAAGACGTTCAAGAATAAAAATATTAATTCTTAATTTGGTGTTTGCCCCTACGGAGCCGCAAACCAAGGACCTACGGACAAATCCGTAGGGGCAACTAAATAGCGATTTAATAAAGGCACAGATCGATCGTCTACGCCCGTTATCTCTTTCTTCCTCTCTCGATCGCGCGCGAAACAAAATCCCCAAATCGCCACCGCCGTTCTCGTCATCGCCACCGCCGTTCTCCTCGTCGCCACCGCCATTCTCGTCGTCACTACCGTTCTCGTCGTCACCACCGCCGTTCAGGTTAGTAAATCTTCAACTAAATTAAAGAAATTTTTGATTATTTAGGGCTAGGGTTCATGGCTGGGTCTGGGGTTGCGGTTGGAGTTGGGGTTCGGCAGGGGTTGCGGTCGGGGTCGGGGTCGGGGTTGGGGTTAGGGTTGGGTTGCGGCTGCGGCTGGGGCTGGGGTTAGGGTTTGGCTTAGGGTTGGGGTTGGGGTTTGGCTTAGGGTTGGGGTTGGGGTTAGGTTGGGACGGGGCTGGAGCTGGGGCTAGGGTTAGGTTGGGGTTGGGGTTTAGCTGGGGCTGGGGTTAGGGTTAGGTTGGGGCGGGGCTGGGCTGGGGCTGGGCTGGGGTTAGGTTGGGGTTGGGGTTTAGCTGGGGCTGGGGTTAGGATTAGGTTAGGGTGGGGCTGGGCTGGGGCTGGGGCTGGGGTTAGGTTGGGGTTGGGTATCGATATATATACATGTATCATATCATGAATGATTCATTTTCATTAAATGTGGTAAAATTAAGTGTATAAAATCATGCCATATAAATAGATTTTGTTCGTGAATGGCGATCTAGTTAGACGAACCAAAGTGTTGCATTGATGAAAGTTTACCGTAGAGGAAATTACGGCTAGCTCTATGCATTTAACCTGAATGTATCCAGTAATTACTAGCATGTATAGAAAAGTTGGTTTAATTTATGAAAAAATGGGAAGACAACATGCATGTATGCATATAGGTAACATCTGCCAATATACCATATCCAGACCGCAATCTATTTTTGCCTAATGGCTAATATGAAAATATCGGCCCGCGTTTATGACATAATCAAAGTTGTTAAATTTTGATAGGTTTGTGTTTCGTTTTTTTATTTATCATATCGTGTATCGTATCTGTTTCATATCGAAAGAAACAAAATTTTCTGTTACAATAACGAAATAATTATGTGTAGAACCAATTACAATTTTAAAAATGATCAAATTAACAACATAAAGCAACGTACAAGTTAAAGCAAATTTCAGAATTGCAGCACTCAAATACATACATATAAATCATACAAACCCATGCATTTGATAATCAAATAGGGTTTTTTTCTGCTCCCCTACTTCAATATTTTGATGCATGTTTCAGTCATGTGAATTCATATGTTGCGTATAACGCTTTATGATATCAGTATCCTATATTTGTAGTTTTAATTGTTGATTGTTATAGATGAATGCCATTGCAATAATAGTTTTTGGTTGATGAATGCTATTGCAATGCAGGATGATCAGTTCTATCAATCTTGATCTCAATGGTTTAAAATCATGTTACACATACAACACGAATGCACAATAAACGCATAATTAGATAGCGATTCGAGATATTCAGGTTAAAACCAATATATGATACTCGATGATAATATGAAACCTTCATATTCCAATCGATACTCATATATGAAACTAAAAGCGCCACTTAGTCCCCATCTATCGGTTAACATACGTGCGATACTCGTCGTGACCTAGAACTATACGAAGGTTGTTAAATATCGGACAGTATAGATCGATACTAACAACCGTCGTATAGTCTACGCGACGAGAAAATTCAATCGTATGGTAACCCATAGATTTGTCCCGTGTGGACAAGTTAAGAATTATAAAGCAAATGCCTTCATTCACTTGTGTTTTCATCCGTTTCGAGATATTTCGTCCGTACCTTTCCACTGGTTCTCCGTGTACAAAGATAGATTATATGTTCATTTCAACGTTGTTTCACAGCTTTGAAATGATTATCTATTCTATTACAGTGTACTCGGAGAACAGCGGGAAGGTGCTGCCGAAATTTACTCGAAACGGTTGAAAGCACAAGTGATGGGCGTTCGCTCTATACATTCTTAATGGGATAGAAGCCTACCCCCGACAGCCGGAACACACACATACAACAAGAATACACAACAAACGCATAATTAGAGAGCGATTCGAGATGTTCGGGTTAAAACCAATATATGATAATATGAAACCTTCATATTCTCATCGATACTCATATATGAAACTAAAAGCGCCACTTAGTCCCCGTCTATCGGTTAACATACGTGCGATGCTCGTCGTGACCTAGAACTATACGAAGGTTGTTAAATATCGGACAGTATAGCTCGATACTAACAACCGTCGTATAGTCTACGCGACGAGAAAATTCAATCGTATGGTAACCCATAGATTTGTCCCGTGTGGACAAGTTAAGAATGTATAAAGCAAACGCCTTCATTCATTTGTATTTTCATCCGTTTCGAGATATTTCGTCCGTACCTTTCCGCTGGTTCTCCATGTACAAAGATAGATTAGATGTTCATTTCAACGTTGTTTCACAGCTTTGAAATGATTATCTATTCTATTACAGTGTACTCGGAGAACAGCGAGGAGGTGCTGCCGAAATTTACTCGAAACGGTTGAAAGCACAAGTGATGGGTGTTCGCTCTATACATTCTTAATGGGATAGAAGCCTACCCCCGACAGCCGGAACACACACATACAACAAGAATACACAACAAACACATAATTAGAGAGCGATTCGAGATGTTCGGGTTAAAACCAATATATGATAATATGAAACATTCATATTCTCATCGATACTCATATATGAAACTAAAAGCGCCACTTAGTCCCCGTCTATCGGTTAACATACGTGCGATGCTCGTCGTGACCTAGAACTATACGAAGGTTGTTAAATATCGGACAGTATAGCTCGATACTAACAACCGTCGTATAGTCTACGCGACGAGAAAATTCAATCGTATGGTAACCCATAGATTTGTCCCGTGTGGACAAGTTAAGAATGTATAAAGCAAACGCCTTCATTCACTTGTGTTTTCATCCGTTTCGAGATATTTCGTCCGTACCTTTCCGCTGGTTCTTCATGTACAAAGATAGATTAGATGTTCATTTCAACGTTGTTTCACAGCTTTGAAATGATTATCTATTCTATTACAGTGTACTCGGAGAACAGCGGGGAGGTGCTGCCGAAATTTACTCGAAACGGTTGAAAGCACAAGTGATGGGCGTTCGCTCTATACATTTTTAATGGGATAGAAGCCTACCCCCGACAGCCGGAACACACACATATAACAAGAATACACAACAAACGCATAATTAGAGAGCGATTCGAGATGTTCGGGTTAAAACCAATATATGATAATATGAAACCTTCATATTCTCATCGATACTCATATATGAAACTAAAAGCGCCACTTAGTCCCCGTCTATCGGTTAACATACGTGCGATAATTTATTCTTTTCAACGACAAACGCACACACAAAGCATATACATGGATTTTTTCCTTTGTCAGTAACTATCCCGTTCTTATATTTCTCAATATAGTTAGCATAACCTACAATTTATATGTTATACAGTCTAACATGGCCCATGAGTACGTCAGAGTTAAGGACTGGATGTATATGGATTGGAAACAACGTATGCAACCTAAGTTTGTCGCAGGAGTTGCTGCTTTCCTTGAATTTGCACGCGCACATAATAAGATCATAATAGAGAAGATTCTCTGTCCGTGCGATAGATGTGGCAATAAGTACTGGCAGAAGGTAGAATTGGCAGAGCTTCATATTGTAAAACATGGGTTTACTAGACTTTATACAACTTGGAAATATCACGGGGAAGGAGAAGAATGCAGTACTGCGGCAGAAGAAGAAGGAGAACACGATAATGCGGCAGGAGAAGAAGAAGAATTTGGTAATGCGGCAGGAGACGGAAATTTATTTCCATCAGAAGAAATGGAGGATATGGTAGAGGCTGCCCTAGGTGAATCTATTCGTACCGAAGATGACATTCCTTCCGGTCAAGGACCGCGTGCGGATAAATATGAAAATTTCATGAATGATGCTAGGAAACCAATTTATGAGAATGCGAAGTATTCCACCCTCTCATGGTTCGTCCAACTTTTCCAGATTAAGTGCCTAAATGGATGGAGCAACAAGTCATTCACAATGCTTCTTTCGTTCTTGAAAGATTCTATGCCTCCGGGAAACAATGTGCCCGACAGCTGGTACAAAGCCCAGAAGATAATGTCTGATTTGGGTCTAAAGTGCGAGAAGATTCAAGCATGTTCTAAAAATTGCGTGTTGTACCGGAAAGAGAATTCAGATTTGAAAGAGTGTCCAACATGCGGAGAGGCCAGGTATAAGCTGAAAGATTCTGATTATAAGCCGAAAGATTCTGATAAGAAGCCTGATATACCTGTGAAGATAGCACGATACTTTCCCATAACACAGAGGCTACAGAGGCTATTCAAGTGCAAGAAAACAGCCGAGGTAATGATTTGGCATCACCGTGCTCCTCCAAGCGAAAATGGAAAAATGAGCCATCCAAGAGATTCACCGGCATGGAAGGATTTCGATAGGAGGCACGCAATATTCAGTAGCGATCCTCGCAATGTCCGGCTCGGACTGGCTACTGATGGCTTCTGCCCATTCAACTATATGGCTGGAATGCACAGCACATGGCCCGTTGTAATGATAATTTATAATCTGTCGCCTTGGTTGGCTATGGACCAATCATACTTTATGATGCCTCTTCTTATCGACGGACTAAACTCACCGGGGAACAATATCGACGTCTATCTCCGACCTCTGATTGAGGAGTTGAAATCTTTGTTCATTGATGGTGTAGAGACATATGATTCAAACACAAATACAACCTTCAAACTGTGTGCGGCTTTAATATGGACAATTAATGACTTTCCTGCGTATGGAATGCTATCAGGTTGGTCCGTACATGGTTACAAAGCATTTCCTCATTGCTATGAACCAACAACATCAAAATTCTTGAATTTTAGTAGGAAGGTTTGTTATTGCGGCCATCGACGTTTCCTGCCTCCAGACCACCCCTATAGCTTAGACACGGTTCACTTTGATGGTCATCAGGAGCTTCTTGGACCTCCATCCCCATTGTCCGGAGAGGACGTGACTGCTAAATGGGATGGTTACAATAACGTGATCTTCGGGATGGATCCGACGAAACAGGTCAAACCACAATATTGGAACAAGTTAAGCATTTTCTTCGAGCTTCTGTACTGGTCTACAAATTCAGTGCGTCATTGTCTGGACGTCATGCATATAGAGAAGGGAGTATCAGAGCACATACTTAACTTGCTTCTTTGTAAAGACGGAAAATCGAAAGACAACATGAATGCTCGGATGGATCTACAAAAGTGGGGAATAAGAAGTGAATTGCACCCTAGACCGGTAGTGGGTAAACCAGGCAAGTTTGTACTTCCCAATGCCGCTTATCATATGTCACAACCGGAGAAGAAAAGATTCCTGCAGGTGTTGCATGATTTGAAAGTCCCCACAGGTTTCTCAGGATCATTCAGCAAGAAAATAAAAATTGTGAAGGGCAAGATCGATGGGCTGAAAAGTCATGATCACCATGTTATCGTGGAGCACCTTCTTCCATTAGCCCTCAGGACTTCTCTCCCCGACTCGATTGGTCTAGTAATCAACGACCTATGTTGTTTTTTCAGGAAGTTGTGTGCTAAAACACTGGAGGTTGCGACGCTGGATAAACTAGAAAATTCTATTGCGTTGATACTTTGCAAGATTGAGCGTATTTTCCCACCGTCATTCTTCGATATCATAATACACTTGACGGTTCATCTTGCAACTGAGGCGAAGTTAGCCGGACCGGTACAATATCGATGGATGTATCCCGTCGAGAGGTACGTGTAATTTTTCGTTTCGCGCAATTTATAAATTTATTGTTGTCTTGTATGCCCGTATTTATTTATTCAACATATTCTCATTAGGTACCTCTACACTCTTAAGAAGTATATACGCAATAAAAATCGACCAGAGGGTTCTATCATGCAAGATTATCTTCTTGATGAAGCAACCACATTTTGTTCCCGCTATCTGGACGAGAACATTGAGACAAGGCTTAACCGACCACGAAGAATTCAAGACGGGCCATATGGTAAAGCCGAGTATAAGAGGGTAAACACTATGTTTATCAACAAGATATACCGGTTTATCTTGCTTAATTGCGCATGTCTTGAACAAATTAGAGAGTAAGTTCTTTTGGATTAATTGTTATATCTGTGTTTGTGTGTGTATAAAATGATATAATATTAATGTCACAATTATTTGTCGAAAACAGAATTCATTTTAACGAGTTACGTGAGGGGCATCCTGATTGGAACGAAGAACGTTTGGAAAAATACCATCAGGATAATTTTTGTGATTGGGTCACAGATCATGTAAGTTATTCGAATAACATTTTATTGCTATCAGTTTTAATCTAAACTTGTATCGTTATGTATTTGTCGTAAAATTTGTTTTGTTAGATCCACGATCCGAACTTGTCTGCATCATTTGAGAGTGATTCAAGATGTTTAGCTCAATTTCCTAGTATGGAGGTTGCATATTACAAAGGATTTGGTGTCCTTGGATACAAATTCGAAGTTAAGGACATAGAAATATCTAGAACCACTCAGAATAGTGGGATTGCGACGATAGGATCGGACGGTGTGATTTACTATGGGTACTTAAATTGTATACTCGGCATCCACTATCCCGGACGATCAGAACCCTTTTATATATTCCAGTGTACTTGGTACGATCCGCGAACCGATACGGACTGGTGGAGAAGCAATCTTGGGACTTGGAAAGATGAATATGGATTGACCAGTATGAACACACTTCGATTTTACGGTCAGGACGATCCGTTTATCTTTCCGAACCAAGCGTTCCAAGTATACTACTCACAGTGTTTGAAGCATCCGGGATGGAGTGTTGTATGCCGATGGAAACCCAGAGATGTCTATGATGTCCCAGAATTCGAGGACAGCGATGAGGACGAAGAAGAAAGAAGGCTTAAAGTGCTCCGACCGTCTGTTTCGAAGGACGGGTTGTCTTCGACCGATCATGAAGTTACGTGGGTTAGAAATGACATCGACGATGAAATCCAAGTAGATATGTATAATGCGACCACGAAACGAAAAAGGTTATCAGTAATATTATATTATTACTTCACATTTTAAGCTCTATACATATATAGTCAATACTTTTAATGATTGTCTAATGCGTCCACGAACTTTTATCTAGATTTGATGACGATGTCGGGAGCAGCGAGGGGCAGCAGGAGCTCCAGCCGCGGCAGAGGCAGAGGCAGAGCGGTTCTGCCACCCGGAGAGCTCCGTAAGGAGCTTCAGAGGGCCGGTCTTGCACCCAGATCGGAGACCCCTTCGGATGCCTCCTTCCGTGTGGATTTTGCCACATCTCCAGGTATACTGCACGCATATCCATTTTGAATGTAATATTACAGATATTCATGCCTATTTATGTCAAAATTACTTATATTGTCAATGTTTGATTGTCTAGTTGTTGGTGATGCGTCCACATCTGGGACAGAGGCCACTCCCGCTCCTCCAGGTATGTTTATATATCATAGAGTGCATGTATATTGATTTAGAATGCTATATCATAAATACACACATTCATTTTGCTCTTACTTAGCAATTTTTATTATTGTCTAGATGTAGGTGGTGACACCACCGCACCTGCGGGTATGTTTATATATCCTATAGTGCATGCATATTGATTTAGAACGTTATATTATTGATCTACACATTCTTTTTGCAATTACTTATATAATCTATTTTTAATTGTCTAATTATAGGTGGTACGTCCACATCTTCCGCAGGGGCCACTCCTGCCGCTTCCATACCCTCCGCATCGTCTGCAGGTTAGTATGAATAAATTTAAAATATTTATTCATTTTACATATGCTCTATAGAATAAATATGAACTTCATGGAAATTTAGCATCGATGTTTATTTTCTAGTTGGAGGGGATGCGTCCACATCCGAGACCCCGGTTGTTCCTCACCGGAGGAACTATCGTCCCGCTCGTGCTGCTGCCCGGGCCCAGGCTCGTGCGATAGTCACCGGAGGTATATATCACACTTGAATTTTCGTTTAACCTTGATTTCTTAATACAACTTTGTCTTAATATTGATTGTCTTGATATTTCGTGCAGACACAGGGCCTCCCCATCCCCAGAGGGGGACTCGAGGCCCGAATCAGTCCCATAGGCTGAGGCCTGACAGAGTTAGGGGAGAGGCAGCATTCCCCATTTTTTTTACCCTTGACTATCGCTATACCGGTCCTCATGCCGAGAGATTCGGCCGGTATATGGGGGACGAGAGCCGGCTCGTGAAGAACTATCCACTTCACGTTGAGTGGGGCGAGCAGCACCGGCGCTCATTCACTCTCTTCTTTGATCAGGCTCGGGTACGTATTAACGGTCTATTTTCATTTGATTTATCCAATATATTTATTATTAACACTTGCAATCTAATAACAATGTTTTTTTGTATTTTCAGTTGGATTACGATTTTCAGCCTGTAGCCGACCCTGATCACCTTGGGAGGGTGCTCGACCTTCATGCTCTGTACAATGGCCTGATGAAGAACATGCAGACCAAAGTCCGATACAACAGGAATGAGCTGAAGGCCGACTGCTACTCCCTGTGGATGGCGACCGCCGAGGCAGAGAGAGCGGCCCTCCTATCTACTCCGGCGTTTGCGAGAGTCGACGTAGAGACATGGCCTCTATTGTGCGATTATTTCGACTCCCAACGCAAACAGGTATGTATTTTAAATGTAATTCATTATTTATGATATAATTTATTTCTTTGTGTTCCTTAATTAGAAAACTAAATGTTAATGCGTTGTGCAGAAACAGGCCGCTCAGAATACAGAGAACAGGAAGTCGGCGAAGAGGGGTCGCCCCACTTACACAGGTGGCTCGAGGAACATTACTCGAGCCATGGAGTTATCGGTAAATTACAATAGACCGACCTTTATGATATTCTGCAATATTAAGAGTTATTTTCTAATATTTCTAATATTAAGAGTTACTTTCTAATATTGCAGACATCTCGGACCGTGGCGTCAGGTGGTACACCGAGCGTGCCGTCCGCATATCTTGCCGTCCACGGCACCACGACAGATCCCGCCACGGGCGAGCTTCGATATTCCGACGTCGCTACCCAGGAGTATTGCGTAAGTGTTAATATTTTTTCTACCCAAATTTGAAATTTTAGTTTTGGAAGGTTCAAGTTTAAATTTTATACTTATACTTTGCTGCTTAATGTGGGTGTAGGAGCGGGTGGTTGAGCAGGCCCAGGCCTCGGAGATCGATTTTACCGGACAGAGCGATCCGAGGCTGCTGACCCCAGTTCTGGACGCCGCACACGGAGGGCACCACGGAGGTTGGGAGAGAGGCCGGGGACTAGGCCCTAGCAGGGCCCATATGAGGTTGGACTCCACCCCGGCGGTTACTTCCTCCGTCTCCAGTGACCGACGTGTCCATCAGGAACTGGATAGCTTGAGGGCCACCGTTCGGGAGTTGAAGGAGATGCTGGTATGTATACTACTTTATAGTAAAATATCATGTCATATTATATAGATATCAACATATCCATAATTAGTACGTAGCTTGAGCTTATTTGGTTTTAGACTTAAGTTTGATTAATCATACATACATATGTAATTAAAATAAACAACGGTTTTCCAAACTAGATATCCAAACGGGGTTTCGAAATAACTTAATAATGATACGAATTCGAATAATACACAGTTCTTACACGCTTCTTACACACGTTATGTCCAGACGCGACAGGGTACATCGACCGAGCCTCCGCATGCATCTCCTTCGGCTGCGGCTCCGCAAGCTACCACATCTGCTGCGGTTCCGCAGACGGCTCCTATAGCTCCACCGCCCGCTCAGACTCCCGCAGCCGCGGCTCCGCAAGCGACTACCTCGACGGCGGCTGCGCAGACCACATCGCCAGCTCCACAAGCCGCTCAGACTCCCGCTCGCGCCGAATTGCAGAGTTTATTGACCGAGGAGCAGGCGCGCGTTATTCTATCGTTATTCAGAGGTGGAGCTGGACCGAGCTAGGGTAGCTTTTTGGTTCTTATTTTTTGAAACATGTATTTATTTATATCATACACATTGTACTACATTTTGAAACGATATTGATATTGGTTTATATTTATATCATATTCAGTTTTTGGGTTTCTTTTATATATTATATGCGTGAGATGTGATTATGAATACTGCGATATATGTTGTGTGATGATTAATTTTATATTTGATTGATGTATATATTATTGTGCACAGGGCGGGGAAAAATCAGACAGCCCTTTTTTAAAAAAAAATACAGATAATGTGTATCTACAGATTAATCCGTAGGTACACATGTTATCCCTACGGCTATATCCGTAGGGGCAAAATATCAGCAGTAACTGATATTTCCCCCCTGATCTCAATACCAGGGGGTTGGGAGTGCCCCTACGGACATATCCGTAGGGGCCATTGCTTCGCCCCTACGGAGTTATCCGTAGGGGAAAAATATCAGGATTTCTGATATTTTGCCTCTACAGATAGGTACCTACGCAGATATCCGTAGGGGGTAGTACATGGCCCTACGGCTATGTCCGTAGGTACATTTAATATATTAAAAAAACCCGTAAATAATATAACTTTTTTTACCCTACGGCCTATTCCGTAGGTGCAACAGGACCTACACAGAAATCCGTAGGGGCAAGATTTTGCCCGTAGGGGCAAGTTCAGGGCTTCAACTTGCACCTGCGGCCTTTGCACCTACGGGGTCTTTTTTCGCCCCTACGCATATCTCCGTAGGGGTAGTGGGTTGCCCCTACGGATAAATCCGTAGGGGCAACCCTTATTTGTAGTAGTGAAAGGTTAATACAGAAGTGGAAGCAACTAATGTTGGAAAACCAGCATAGAGGTCATGTAGGGTTGCTAGGCACGCTCACAAGGGTCTACGAGGCATCAACCATGCCCGATTAAAATTTTAGCCGTGCCGAACAACCCGAAGCCGAATCTTTAAACTAGGGTTTAGGCGAAAACAAGCATGTTAAACTCTTTAACACTAAGTGAGAGGGATTACAACCTTTGTAGATCCGGTCCTTCACTTCTTAAGCTCCGTGTTGAGGTCCCTTCGCTGCGATCATCGTATTCCGGACTCTCGAGAGGCTCCACGAAAAGAAAGGCACAAGCTTGCTTCCGATCTTCGATAACAAAGATGATCTATCTTGAAGTTTCGTTAACACAAGCTATCACTAATGAAATGATGTGAACACCCTCATCTAAATGGCAAGGATAGATGAGGATGATGAAGTAGGATTTTTGCTCTCATTTGTTTTCTTATTCTCACTTATTTTTCATCACAAAATGAAATCAAGAAAAGCTTTTTCATGAAAAGAGGAAGGAAGAAGAAGAAGAAGAATCCATAATGCTTTTGTGATGAATAGAGCAGAGGAGATAATGATGAATAATGCAACCATGGTTGACTAAACCATTGTAGAGACTTAACTAGGGCTAGGGTTTGGGTTAGGTCAAGGAATGAGTCATAACAAAATATCTTTCACAAAACAAAACTAAACCTTCTAGAATCATCTAGAAAGTATTAACCCAAATCAAACCCTAATCTAGTTTAATCTCTACTAAACATGTTGCATTAGTTATCATATCATGTTACAATATTATATATCACATATATAATATTTATTGTAACCAAATAAAATAATACAATTAACATATATCGCATATATATCAATGTATTACCCGAGTGAGAAAAAGAATCTTTTAGTGAGCTAATATTAGTTAATGTAATTTAATATATCATATATATTATAATACATTAAATTATCGAATCAACACTCGATCCGACAATCCGGCTATATCGCATATAACCGACTAATATTTATCCGTACCGATTCATCAAATCAACACTTGATCCGATGACCCGGCTGATATCAAATATCGCGAGAATATAATACGGTACCTCATATTGCATTATCCTCGGTCCCGCACATATCACATATGTGCTCCTACTCCGTTTTGCCTGAGTCAAGAAACCTATGTATAGGACTCTGAAGAATCGTCAATACGCCGGCAGTAGGCGATGATCATATCAAACACCCACAAGCTGCAAGCGGTCAGCTAAACGTAACAGCTACCCAGCTATTGAGCGCTCAGAAGATCAACAAGCAAGCCTGTACATTCTCCTGTGAATCCAATCAGTAACACTCCCGTACAGTCCGGTCTCGTCGTCTGATATGTCGCATATCTCGCCTAGGGGTGGCAATCGTCAGACCCCAGTAGCTCGATAAGTCGTGTCGATATGAGGTCTATAACAGTTCGAGAAACTACTGATAACACTTACCAGTAAATCTCAGCAACCCTGACCAGGGATTTCCGATTATAGCCAATTGGACACAGCACAACATCAACTCCCTATACCGGGAGAGACGAATCCCCTCCTATCGCTCATTGCCTCCATGTGATTCGGGACTGTACCCAAAAGCCACCTTTTTGCACGCCCTCTTGGATGTGGTATGATGGAAATCAAAGCACAGTGGGAATCACACAAGACTCTATGACGATCTCGGGTCAACAGACTACTCTGTACCAGTGTCACCGGAGAACTGCCATCTGACGTTAGGTATAATACCATCTGGGAGTTCTCGGCGAGTCCGTCCAGTGTACCCAGTCTCCACTGAGCACCCATACACCATCCTTGATGTCAAACACCGATGGATATAGGATCATCCATCGCCCATCAAATGGGTCAAGATGCGTATACGCTAGTCTACTCTGGTGCATCGATGCCCTGTCTCGATACACCCTCGACTGGGAACAGTTATAGGATGTACTCGCTGATTACCGTAACCCCACTAGTATGATCTCATCATAGTCCCGGTAGTCGAGTACATATCCTAAGGGCTTTATCAACATGTAACATAGAGACAATCAGAATACATGTTAAGATAAAGTACAACCAGATAGCATACTATCATGTCGAGCAAGAAAGTCCTCCCTGTATATGTCCAAGCATCCATTACAATATACATCGTATGTACAGTAATGGCCTCTAGGGCATATATATAACTAACAATCTCCCACTTGCACTAGGGCCATCTGTTGTGGTATCACATACCCAACAATTAGCTGTGGTCGAAGTATCCCATACTCAACCATCCCATAAAAGTCTCTATTGGGAAAAAGGCCTTTGTGAGTGGATCTGCGCTGTTGTCCTCTGTGTCTACTCTCCTAACCTTGATCTCCCTGGAGATCAACCATCTCCATGATCAGGTGATACTGCCTAAGAATTATATTTGGATTTCTGATGGGACGGTAGTTCCTTGGCAAAAGCCACAACTCCATTGTCACACAATGGTAGGAACGAAGTTCATTTCATGAACTTATATATCCAGACTGCCTCTTTGGTAGCATCCTTGGTAACGATGTATCTTGACTTTATATCGTCTAATAACTCACGGTTTCTAGCTTGGAACTCTTCCAACATACCGTCCCTCCACTGAGGGTAAAGATAATGCCTGCGACTGACTTTCAGCCGTCCTTATCACCCTGGAAGCTTTCCAGTGATTCTCCCCAGGATCGATTGATACCATCTCACTACAACTAGTGAGTATCCTAACATCCAATTAGATCTATCTCATAGATCCAAAACCCAAAATTTAGGAGGTACCACTTTGATCCTATATGGAGAATCCTTGTGATAAGCGGAGATTGACCGAGCGTAGCATAGGAAACTCCTTCCCTATCAAGAGTATGTCATCCACGTACTCTACGAGGATCAACACCATACTCTCTACTACCTTTTTGTATATACAAGGTTCATCTACCATTTTGATGAAGTCAAACTCTTTGACTACCACATCAAAACGGACGTTCCAACTCCGCGATGCCTGTTTCATCACATAAATATCTTGCACACGTTTCCGCTGCTCCCACTGTCTACGAAGCTCTCTGGTTGTGTACTTATAGATGCTATCTTGTAAAACATCATTTAGAAAAGCAGTCATGACACTCAACCACCAGATATCGTAGTCATGGTATGTAGCCGTGGCAAGTAGGATCTGGATGGACTTAAGCATAGGTTTGAAAGTCTCAACCTTTCCATGTACACCTGATTTGATCTCAAAAACTATCTAGTAACCGCAATCAAGAACGGCGTTGCATGTAGCTAGCCGGTGAATACGGTTCGGTCCACAGGGATGTTGTGAATTTCCTAGTCGCTCTTACGAGTTAATTCCAAACGGTATGAATGGATTAATTAAATCTAAAAACTAAATTAATCTAGGGCAATTGAATTAAAGATCTAACTATCTAACTAGGGTAAGGAATTAAATTTAATCTAGGGCAGAGAATGAAAAATTACCTGGGGCAAGAATTGAAATTACCTACTTACTTTACAGATGGCTCTCTCCAAACATCAACACAAGACTTGTCAGATCTGAATTTCTGAAATGAAAAGAGATATCGATGCTCTCCAAAAGATTTCATAATTTTATTGATAAAAAGAGGCATAGGGAGGCATAGCCTTTACAATGATTTAGAGTTCCTATTTATAGAGGATAGGAAACCCTAGGTTACATTTGATTCGCACGTATGCTTTTTACAAAAATGCCCTTAGGTAGACTAGTCAACGCGCCGCAAAAGAATTATATAAAAATTTTGCAACTCTTGACTGCGCAGTACGGCCGCGGAACCTCGGCCGCACCAGGGTTTGGCCGCGGTTCCGCGGCCATATAGGTGGCTTGTCTGCTGAACTTTCTTCTGTTGGCTTCTGATGACTTTTTATTCCTGTTTCTTCAGGTCTTTTTGCAGATTGTTTTCTCGTTCTCTTCCAGATCTCCAGTGAACATTGTAGTGATCTTTAACCGTTCGCTTTGCGTCGACGTCTTGAACCTTGCTTTATGAACTGATCTTTTATGTAGGCTTGATCAAAAGTCTTCTCTTTATTGGTCAAAGTCTCACTTTTGTATCATCTTTTGTCTTTTTCACTGTTTTCGCTCCAAGAACCTGTAACCTGTAATATGTAGTAGACATGTGTCAAAAGCACCTGTTTATTTATAAAACGAATAAGAAAAGGAAATATAATAATGCAATATTATGGTATGAACAAATACCCCCAAACTTATCTTTTGCTCGTTCTCGAGCAAACTTATTTTTTTTATTATCTACAAAAACCTAACCGCACTTTCGTAGGGAAACGCGATTGCACTGAGCATGTGCAATAAGCCGTTAAACCTCTAGGTGTCCCTAGTAGGAGGAGTGTTGTCTCCTGAGGGTTTTCAGCGGATACTACCCACAAAATCCTATCAATTCGGCTTTTTCGACTTTAATTCTCCAATTAGGTTTTCTAACAACGAATTCTATTATCGTTGACTCGTAAATTATCCACCCATATTCTTCACACTTCCTCATCATTTAACTTAAGATTATATATGTTCTATAGACTTACCTAGCTTTCGGCATCTCTTAAGTTTTCCTTCTAGGGTTCCATCTCCACTTAGGAATTTTTATCAACTCTATTAAAGATACAAGTTCTATTCTTCACTCATTTTTTTCATTTAAACTCCAATCACATACCCCTACGTGTGTGTATAAATCACCCCTACACTTGGAAATTCAAATCAAGCAATCATACTCTTGTCCTTTTGTCCAAAGCACTTATTAATTGGTGAATTTTTAAATGAATTTTTGCTTACACATCCTTCATGCGACCGTTAATATTTCTTGAGGAACCAACGACTGATTACAAGATGTGTTTGCACATTAAAGCGTAATTCCTAGTCTTGCAACACCCAAGGTTTTAGCAGTGACTCCCAAACCAGTTGGTCTAAGGCACTAGGTGATGAAGCACCCTTACTAAATATTTTTCTATTTTTGCAGCCTTAAGTAATCACAAAAACCAGTGTTCATTTTTTTATTATCTCTTTATTCATACTTGTATTTTTTTTCGTACTAAGGACTTTAGACAAGAGCATTTCAAGGTCTCCTCTACTATTCCAAGTTTCATGGTGCGTGTTTGTGCAAGTTGTAGGGTATATATTTTCAGAATCTAGACTTAAGCTAGGAATTATTTTTCGAACTTATACTTTAATAAAAATATTAATACTCTTCCCTTGTTTTAACTTAGCCCAAGAAGTGAACTCAAAATTTGCCTATTTCTAAATAAACTGCAAAGACATATACTTTCTACCGTTAAACTATAAGGAAAGTTATTTTTAGGGTTTTTAATTTACTAAGTCTAAGATCTGGTTGTTCCTAACTAGTTAACATTTTTGTTAAACTCAAGTCAAAATAAGGCCAAAATTGAATACAATAAGTTTTTATGATTTTGAATTTTTTTTCAATTTTTTATGGGTTTTAAAATAAGTATGCAAATGCAAAAAATATGTACAAATGAATGCGAAGGAAGAAGACGTACCGAGCATACCCCCAAACTTAAACTTGACAATGTCCTCACTGTCATGCGACACCAAGAGGGTCAAAATGCCGGCACTCCCCTGTTTATTTATTTATTTATTTTTAATGTTTTGAATTTTTTTTATTTTTTATTTTTTAGAAAAAGAAAACAAAAATATATATACATATATACAATAAGGTTCCCCCCAAACTTAAGCTTGGCCTTACACAAGCCAAAGGTTAGCACCAACCATTCAAAAATCTTATCGTGGTAATGGCCGAGTTGGTGAAATAATGAGGTGTAGAGGAAAGAAATAAGAAACACACGAGACCGTGTGGGAAGAAGGGTAGAATATGGTCTCGGTGGAGGAGAAGAATGGCGGAAAGGAGAAAGAAGTGAAGTACGATCTTGAGGGTGTAAATTGAGTGAATAAATTAGCGCAATTTGTGATGACCGATGTGTTAAAAGCGATTGTGCTAACCCATCAACCCGTCGAGAAATGGGGTCAAATCGCTCAAGATTCGCAAGAAAGCATGGGTACGCCGAACTTGGTATAGGAGATGAAAGCGTAACGGTCTCTTATACGGTCGGAATGATAGGAAGGACGAAAGGGAGTGATTTAGGAATAGTCGTAATCTCACCTAAGTAATCTGTTTCGAACTTGAAGGATTCCATCAATGGTTCGAATTGACTGTAAGCAACCGAGTCTGATGGTTCAACTAACTCATCTGAAAATGTAAAGGACTCAAATTCGGGCGGTGAGTCATCAACATCGTCCGAAAAAGTGAAACACTCGTAGATGTTATCGGCTGTGGGAACTGTGTCAGATTCAAAGGAAAATTTTTCAAGCTCACAGTCTTCAAGCGTGATATTAGGCGTGGTCGGAACGATGGAAAGAAGGGAGGGTGATATAACAGTCAAAGGTTCGGGAGGATGAATTGGAAAATCCGACACATCAAACAGAAATGGTTCAACCTCAATATTATCCTCAATACTCTCCTCGATACTATCCTCATAATTCTCTACAATAATTAGCCTATCCATGCCATTATCATCAAAATCAAGACGCATATGAAGTTCGGGAGAAACAATTAATGACTCGGGATGATGAATTGGACATAAAATTTCACTCAAATCGACAGGTTCATCATCCAAAATTTTCCCGGCGTCTATATCCTCAATCAAGTGAAAATCAATATTTTCTGACACCTCATCAAAAGCATGTATATTTATCGATTTAGGTTCTAGAGTGGAGGTGTAAAGATCGAAAAGATTAAGTGTGGTTTCACTCGAAAGGTGTTCTTCACAATTTGGCAAATCAAACACTACAAAGTCGCATAACTCATCATTTTGGACACATGTTTGAAAATTGGAGTTGTTGGATTCAATTGGGTATGGGTAGGTTTGATTTGGAAATCCTCTTACATTCTCACTCTGTCCAACCGCCTCCTTATACATTGAAAAATTTGGAGCTAGCGGGAAACTAGCTACCGGTTCACTAGGTTGTATAAGGGCGGCCATGGACGCTTCCACATTCATAATCATTTTGTTTGTTGCTAAGATATAAGCCTTCAACGACTTTTCCAAACTAGACATGGGTTGTGAAGTGGTTTCGGTAAAAGATTCGAAATTGTTTGGATATGTGAAACTCCCAAATGGCTGTGTAGAAGCAATATCTAGTGACGGTGGGAAAGTCGGGTAGGATTGGTAGGACGTGGTTGGTTGGACAGGGGTAGGGTCAACATGTGGATAAAAAGGTGAATAGTCTTGTGGATCCCTAGAACTAGATGAGTGGAGAGGGATGAAAGATCAGCTACGAGATTGAGCAATATACTCAGCACTGGACATCGGTTTAGGAGTTACAGCAGGACTTGAAAAAGTGGTATCAACATTTGAAGGTGGTAAAGGTTGACTTGGTTGACACAAAGTGGGTTGTAAAGTCGAACTGTTTCTCCTAGACGCTTCTATTTGATCTTTCAAAGAAATTTTAGGCACGGAGGGATCTTCCTTAAATCGACCGAAACAATTGACGTACGACGCAAAGTTAGGTTCGGGATACCAAAGTTCGGCAAGAGATTTATGATGTGGGGTACCCATGATAGAAGAAAGAGAAGATGAAGAAGGTGTAGTTTTTTGAAGGTGTAGATTTATGATGTGGGGTACCCATGATACTGGTTTAAAGGAGCCAATGCCAGTGGAGCAGTGGCTAGTTGACACAGAGAACTTGCTTTTTGCGGCACAGATTCCAGATGACAAAAGGGTTGTTGTGTTATGCATTCAGCTAGTGGACTATGATTGAATTGATTTAGCGTGCTTGCGCTTTCTAAAAGATAGATCAAAAATATTTGTAACCGCAATCAAGAACGGCGTCGCTTTGCAGCTAGCCGGTGAGTACGGGTCGGTCCACAGGGATGTTGTGAATTTCCGATTCGCGCTAACGAATTAATTCCGAAGGGTGCTCGGATTAATTATTAAATCTAAAAATTGAAGTTGTATGATATTAGGATTAGAAACTTGCTAGGATTAGGTTTAGGGAAAATTTGGTAAACAAAGATCTACATCTCTTTCCATTGCCTTTAATTAAATATATCATATTAGTGTTATGGTAAATCTTAACAAAAGGGATTAGGATGATTGGGAAGATTGATTCTCCCTCTAGATCCTTGTCCTTCCTTTCTTAATCTTTACCCTAACCTCCATGGAAAACCTTAAAATCCGGGCCTTTAGACTACGGAATCACCGTTATCTCGAGGGTAGAGTGCCGTAGGGAGCGGAATAAGAAGGTATGCATGGAGTTCTAATTTTCATAAAAGATTGGCAAAGAAAAGAGATGAGAGATCTTCATCTCTCAAATCCTTCCCTATTCCTAACCCTAACAAGCGAGGAAACTACTCGCTCATTAAAGGGATGAAGAAAAACATGATTTTATTAAAGAGAAGAAACATCTATTGCAAGTTAATGAAATTCTTAAACTAAATTAAACTAAGGCAAGAAAATAATTTACCTACAAAAAATGATGCTCTCCAAAAGAATGCTGAAATTTATTAATGAAGGGAGGCATGAAAAGAATACAATGATTTGGGCTTCTATTTATAGGAGATAGAAACCCTAGGTTACAATTGATTTGCATGTCTACATTTACCAAAATATCCTTAGGAAGACCTAGTCAAAGTAGACTTCAAGCTTTGGTAAAATTTTATGTCTCTGTCTCTTTAAAAGAAAGTATTGGGCCTTGGATCTTTGGGCTTCCTTATTATTTGGTTCTTTATTAAAATAGCTTCTATGTTTCTTCCAGATCTCCAGTGAATAATTGCGGTGGACTTTTAACCGTTCGCTTTGTAATCTTGGACCTTGCATTGCCTTGTACTTTATAAATTTTATCTTTGATGTAGGCTTGAACAAGAGTCTTCTATTTGTTGGTCAAAGTCCACTTTTTCATCGTCTTTACATCGTTTTCACTGTTTTCTGTCTAAGAACCTGTAACCTGTAACATGTAGCAGACATGCGTCAAAAGCACCTGTTTATTTATAAAAAGAATAAGAATGGGGAATATAATAATGCAATATTATCGTATGAACAAATACCCCCAAACTTATCTTTTGCTCGTCCTCGAGCAAGCTTATTTTTATTCTCTAAAAAAACCTAACCGCACTTTCGCAGGGAAACGCGATTGCACTGAGCTCGTGCAACAAGCCGTTAAAGCTCTAGGTGTCCCTAGTAGGAGGAGTGTTGTCTCCTGAGGGTTTTCAGCGGATACTACCCACAAAATCCTATCAATTCAGCCCATTAACTTTTGTTCTCCAATTAGGTTTTCTAACAAGGAATTCTATTATCTTTTGACTCGCAAATTATCCACCCATATTCTTCACACTTCCTCATTATTTAACTTAAGATTATATATGTTATGTAGACCTACTTAGCTTTCGGCATCTCTTAAGTTTTCCTTCTAGGTTTTCATCTCCACTTAGGAATTTCTATCAACCCTATTAAAGATACAAGTTCTATTCTTCATTCCTTTCTCTTATCTAAACTCTAATCACATATCCCCACGTGTGTGTAAATATCACCCCTACACTTGGAAATTCAAATCAAGCAATCGTGCTCTCGTCCATTGTCCAAAGCACTTCTTAATTTGTGAATTTTTACTTGAATTTCGCTTACACATCCTTCATGCGACCGTTAATACTTCTTGAGGTACCAACGAACGATTACGAGTTGCGTTAGCACTTTAAAGCGTACTTCCTAGTCTTGCAACACCCAAGGCTTTAGCAGTGACTCCCAAACCAGTTGGTCTAAGGCACTAGGTGATGAAGCACCCTCGCTAAATATTTTTTCTATTTTTTTTAGCCTTAAGTAATCACAAAAACCAGTGTTCATTTTTTTTCTTTATTCACTTTTTTCTTTTATTAATTTCATTGTACTAAGGACTTTAGACAAGAGCATTTCAAGGTCTCTTCTACTATTCCAAGTTTTAAGATGCGTGATTGTGCAAATTGTAGGGTATATATTTTCAGAATCTAGACTTAAGATAGGAACTATTTTTCAAACTTATACTCTAGTAAGAACATCAATACTCTTCCCTCATTTTGACTTAGCCCAAGAAGTGAACCCAAAATTTGCTTATTTCTAAATAAACTACAAAGACATATATTTTCTACCGTTAGACTTTAAGAAAGGTTATTTTTAGGGTTTTTAATTTACTAAGTCTAAGATCTAGTTGTTCCTAGCCAGTTAACCTATTTGTCAAACTCAAGTCAATTAGCCAAAATTGAATACAATTATTTTTATAATTTTTTAAATTTTCAAATTTTTATGGGTTTTTAAATAAGTATGCAAATGCAAAAAAAAAAAACATGTACAAATGAATGCGAAGGAAGAAGACGTACCGAGCATACCCCCAAACTTGAACTTGACAGTGTCCTCACTGTCATGCTAAACCAAGAGGGTCAAAATACCGGTACTCCCCTGTTTATTTATTTATAATAAATTTTTTTTATTATATTTTTAATGTTTTGAATTTTTTTTTTATTTTTTTTATAGAAAAGAAAACAAAAAATATATACATATATACAAAGATTCCCCCCAAACTTAAGCTTGGCCTTGCACAAGCCAAAGGTTAGCACCAACCATTCAAAAATCTTATCGTGGTAATGGTCGAGTTGGTGAAATAATGGGGTGTAGAGGAAAGAAATGAGAAACACGCGAGACCGTGTGGAAAGAAGAATGGTAGAATATGGTCTCGGTGGGGGAGAAGAATGGCGAAAAGAAGAAGGAAGTGGAATACGATCTTGAGGGTGTAAATTGAGTGAATAAATTAGCGCAATATGTGATGACCGATATGTTATAAGCGATTGCGCTAACCTATCTACTCGTCAAGAAATGGGATCAAATCCCTCAAGATTCGCAAGAAAACATGGGCACGCCGAACTTGGTATCGGAGATGAAAGCGTAACGGTCATTTGTACGGTCGGGACAATAGGAAGGACGAAAGGAAGTGAATTAGGGATAGTATCATTCTCACCGTAGTAAACTGTGTCGAACTGGAAAGATTCCATCAATGGTTCGAAACGACTGTAAGCAACCGAGTCTGAAGGATTAACTAACTCATCTGAAAATGCAAAGGACTCAAACTCGGGCGGTGAGACTTCAACATCGTCCGAAAAAGTGAAACACTCGTAAGTGTCATCGGCTGTGGGAACTGTGTCAGATTCAAAGGAAAGGTTTTCAAGCTCACAGTCGTCAAGCGTGAAATGAAGTGTGGTCGGAACGATGGAAAAGAGGGAGGGTGATTTAGGTAAAGGTTCAAGAGGATGAATTGGAAAATCCGACACATCAAAGAAAAATGGTTCAACCTCAATATGATCCTTACCACTCTCCTCAATATTATCCTCATAATTCTCCTCAATATTCAACTCATCCATGTCATTATCATCAAAATCAAGACGCATATGAGATTCGGGAGAAACATTTAATAACTCGGGATGATAATTTGAACATAAAATTTCAATTAAATCGACAGGTTCATCATCCGAAATATTCCCGGCGTCTATACCCTCAATCAAGTGAAAGTCAATTTCTTTAGACACCTCCTCAAAAGCATGGATGTTTATCAATGTAGGTTCTAGAGTGGAAGTGTAAAGGTCAAACGGATTAGGTGCTGTTTCACTCGAAGGGGGTTCCTCACAATTTGGCAAATCAAGCACTACAAAATCACACAACTCATCATTTTGGACACATGTTTGAAAATTGGAGTTGTTGGATTCAATAGGGTATGGGTAGGTTTGATTTGGAAATCCTCTCACATTCTCTCTCTGTCCAACCGCCTCCTCATACATTGGAAAATTTGGAGCTAGTTGGAAACTAGCTACCGGTTCAGCAGGTTGCATAAGGGTGGCCACGGACGCTTCCACATTCCTAATCATTTTGTTTGTTGCTGCGATATACGCCTCCAACGCCTCTTCCAAACTAGACTTGGGTGGTAAGGGGGTTTCGGTAAAAGATTCGAAATTGTTTGGATATGTGAAACTCCCTAATGGCTGTGTAGAAATATTGTCTAGTGACGGTGGAAAAGTCGGGTAGGACTGGTAGGAAGTGGGTGATTGGACAGGGGTAGGGTCAACATATGGATAAAAAGGTGAATAGTCGTGCGGATCCCTATAACAAGATGTGTGGAAAGGGGTGAAAGATCGGCTGCGAGATTGAGTAATATGCTCAGCAATGGACATCGGCTTAGGAGTGACAGAAGGACTTGAAAAAGTGGTATCAACATATGGAGGTGGTAAAGATTGACTTGGTTGACACAAAGTGGGTTGAAAAGTCGAATTGTTTCTCCTAAACGCCTCTATTTGATCTTTCAAAGATATTTTAGGCATGGAAGGATCGTCTTTAAATTGATCGAACAAATTGCCGAACGACGCAAAATTAGGTTCGGGATACCAAAGTTCGGCAAGTGATTTGTTATGTGGGGTACCCATATTAGAAGAAAGGGAAGATGAAGAAGGTAGGTGGTGCAAGGATTTCTCAGCGACAAAAGTTGCAAGTCTTTTTTTTTTTTTTAAAAATTCCTCTTATTATTCTTTTTAATTTGTTTTGCAAAAATTTTCGATAAAGGGCTAAGACACAAATGCAAATAACCAGAAATGCACAATCAGTCCGAGATCTAGGGTCATCTAGGTCAGCTAGACAGCTCCTAACTGTTCCAAAGGACTAGAAATAAGACCTCAAACCGCCTCTTCACCGCCAATTGCGGCCAGGTAAGTGGGAAGGAACCACCACGACAGTGGGCCTAATTAAAAACCACTAGCCTAGACACCGCAAAATCAGTTAGGATAAACGGTCGATGCCTATACTAGTCCTTTTCCTATTGAGTTCGATTTTCTTAGGGCTGAGTCTAGTATTTTTTAATTAAAGATTGGTCAATGCAAATGCTTTATGTGATTTCTAGGGTCCTGAGAAGGGTGATGAAATACCCACCCAATCTGAATTGGTCAAAAGCCCCTTAAAATCCGAATAAAGATATGCAAAACAGTAAATCATTTGCAATCAAATCTTTTTTATGAATTTCAAGGTATGCAAGTTTTCTAATTAAAATTTTCCTTTTTCCGCTTGCTCTTTATTTGGAAAGATATATTTAGCAAAAATATTAAGAATATGCAAATCAGAAAAGACCACTTGCAATCAATTATTATTTTAAGAATAGCGCAACGAATCCTGCATAAGATTTGTTATTTGGAAAGGAAAAGATTTTTTTAAGCGCAAAGAATCCTGCAGGAGAATTTTCAGAAGATATATCGGAGATTTGCAGAGGAGGAACAGAGAAACTTACAGAGCTTTTTTTTTTTCCCCGCGATTCTGCCTCCTGTTTTTTTTTTTTTTTTTTTTGATGAACCGACCAGGCCGCGGCGGTTCCGCGGCCGGAAGTGGTCTCCGGCGGCGGTTCCGCGGCCGGAAGAGCCTCCGGTTTTTTTTTTTTTTTTTTTTTTGGTCTCCGGCGTTTTTTTTTTTTGGAACCAGATCGCGCGGTTGACTTGTTGACTCGGTCCTCTAAATTTTTTTCTGTTCCTCTCTTGTTGCAATCTTCTGTTGATAGGATCGTTTATTTGCTGTTTCGCTTTCTGTAGATTTCCAGATCCGAATTTGTGCGTAGATCCTGCAAAATTCACACAAAGATACCCTTTCCAAAAATAACAGATGATATATTTTTATATTTTTTTTTGGATTTTTAGATTTTTATGATTTTTTTTAAATTTTGATTAACCCGAAATTGCAAAAAGGAAATTACTACGCCGTCCCCGGCAACGGCGCCATTTGATTGAATTGATTTAGCGTGCTTGCGCTTTCTAAAAGATAGATCAAAAATATTTGTAACCGCAATCAAGAACGGCGTCGCTTTGCAGCTAGCCGGTGAGTACGGGTCGGTCCACAGGGATGTTGTGAATTTTCGATTCGCGCTAACGAATTAATTCCGAAGGGTGCTCGGATTAATTATTAAATCTAAAATTTGAAGTTGTATGATATTAGGATTAGAAACTTGCTGGGATTAGGTTTAGGGAAAATTTGGTAAACAAAGATCTACATCTCTTTCCATTGCCTTTAATTAAATATATCATATTAGTGTTATGGTAAATCTTAACAAAGGGGATTAGGATGATTGGGAAGATTGATTCTCCCTCTAGATCCTTATTCTTCCTTTCTTAATCTTTACCCTAACCTCCATGGAAAACCTTAAAATCCGGGCCTTTAGACTACGGAATCACCGTTACCTCGAAGGTAGAGTGCCGTAGGGAGCGGAATAAGAAAGTATGCATGGAGTTCTAATTTTCATAAAAGATTGGCAAAGAAAAGAGATGAGAGATCTTCATCTCTCAAATCCTTCCCTATTCCTAACCCTAACAAGCGAGAAAACTACTCGCTCATTAAAGGAATGAAGAAAGACATGATTTTATTAAAGAGAAGAAACATCTATTGCAAGTTAATGAAATTCTTAAACTAAATTAAACTAAGGCAAGAAAATAATTTACCTACAAAAAATGATGCTCTCCAAAAGAATGCTGAAATTTATTAATGAAGGGAGGCATGAAAAGAATACAATGATTTGGGCTTCTATTTATAGGAGATAGAAACCCTAGGTTACAATTGATTTGCATGTCTACATTTACCAAAATATCCTTAGGAAGACCTAGTCAAAGTAGACTTCAAGCTTTGGTAAAATTTTATGTCTCTGTCTCTTTAAAAGAAAGTATTGGGCCTTGGATCTTTGGGCTTCCTTATTATTTGGTTCTTTATTAAAATAGCTTCTATGTTTCTTTCAGATCTCCAGTGAATAATTGCGGTGGACTTTTAACCGTTCGCTTTGTAATCTTGGACCTTGCATTGCC
The DNA here is from genome assembly GCA_030015575.1 of Agapanthus africanus. Lineage (NCBI taxonomy): Eukaryota > Viridiplantae > Streptophyta > Magnoliopsida > Asparagales > Amaryllidaceae > Agapanthus > Agapanthus africanus. The sequence goes on from JASDDO010000006.1 coordinate 351,938,928, forward strand.
TTGTACTTTGTAAATTTTATCTTTGATGTAGGCTTGAACAAGAGTCTTCTATTTGTTGGTCAAAGTCCACTTTTTCATCGTCTTTACATCGTTTTCACTGTTTTCTGTCTAAGAACTTGTAACCTGTAACATGTAGCAGACATGCGTCAAAAGCACCTGTTTATTTATAAAAAGAATAAGAATGGGGAATATAATAATGCAATATTATCGTATGAACAAACACCCGAGAATGGTGGCTTGTTGAGGAGACCCGCTTGCCCAAGCCGATCAAGTGGGCAGATTTTTTCTAAGAGTTTCCTGGAGAAGTTATTCCCGCGGACTCCACGGGAGGAAATGGAAGAGAAGTTCATCGGACTAAAGCAGAAGGGAACACCCGTAGATGTGCATGTAGCAGAATGGACGAGACTCAGTAGTTTCGCTGGACCTTTAGTTGCCAACGATGCAGACAGGGCACGGAGGTTCATGCGCAAACTGGACGTGGACATCCAGAGACAGATTGTCTCCCTGGGTTTGACCACTTTCTCACAAATACTTGCAGCAGCCAAGAGCAGCAGAGTTTATCTGGGATGAAAGGGAGTTTGCAGCAGACAGCAGTTGCGTTAAGGAAGCAGTTCGGTCGGGCCGGTTGAGTTTAGGGCTAGGCCGACAAACAATATTCTTGCATCAATGAAAGTGATGAAAGTAAAGAGCCGGCTGTTGTTCGTGATTCTATGGACGCGTTTGAAGATACATCGAGTTTACCGCCGAGGAGGGACGTGGAGTTCGCAATTGATCTTATTCCTGGTGCAGCGCCAGTATCTAAAGCGTTTTATCCAATGGCGCCAGTAGAGTTGGAAGAAGTAAAGAAACTGGTTGCTGATTTGCTTGAAAATGGTTGGATTCGAAGCAGTAACTCGCCTTGGGGAGCTCCAGTTCTTCTAGTAAAGAAGAAGGATGGCACAAGAAGGATATGGATCGACTCTCGAGAATTAAACCGGATGGCTATCAAGAACAAGTACCCGATCCCTCGCATTGGAGAACTTTTTGAGCAGCTTAGTGGCGCAAGGGTATTCTCGAAGTTGGATTTACGATCCGGATATCATCAGGTCCGAGTGAAAACAGAAGATATTTACAAAATGGCATTCCGAACTCGGTATGGACATTACGAGTACTTAGTGATGCCCTTCGGAGTAACGAATGCGCCGGCAGTATTCATGGACTTGATGAACCGAATCTTTTCACCGTTCTTGGATCAGTTCATTGTGGTATTCATTGATGATATTCTGGTTTACTCGAAGAGTTTTGAAGTGCATGCTGAGCATTTGAAGATCGCACTGCAGACGTTGAAACAGGAGAAATTGTATGCGAAGATGAGTAAGTGCGAGTTTTGGCTGGAGGAAGTAAGGTTTTTAGGGCATGTTGTGTCTAGCGATGGCATTGCCGTCGATCCAGAAAAGATTGCAGCAGTTCGAGATTGGCCTATTCCAAAGAATGTTGCTGAGATAAGAAGTTTTCTTGGATTAGCCGGATACTACAGGAGATTTGTGGAGAACTTTGCTCGTCTGGCAGAGCCGTTGACCAAGCTTACGCGCAAGGAGGTACCTTTTGTATGGGCGGATAAGTGTGCGTTAGCTTTCGAGACGTTGAAGCAGAAGTTGATAACCGCCCCTATTCTGACCCTGCCAGACAATTCCGAAGGATTGGTGATTCACAGCGACGCATCTGGGAAAGGATTGGGATGTGTTTTGATGCAGCATGGGAAGGTTGTAGAATACGCATCGAGACGATTGAAGACCCATGAGAAGAATTATCCAACTCATGACTTGGAGCTTGCGGCTGTGATTTTCGCTTTGAATATTTGGAGACACTACCTTTTGGGCGAAAGAGTCAAAGTTTTTACAGATCATAAGAGCTTGAAGTATGTGTTCACACAGAAGGAGCTTAACATGAGGCAGCGTAGATGGTTGGAGCTGATGGCTGACTACGATCTTGATCTTAACTACCATCCGGGGAAGGTTAATGTTGTGCCGGATGCGCTTAGTCGGGTACCAGTAATTCAGGTGTTAACTACGCAGAAGGAGATCGTCGCAGATTTTCGAAGATTTGACTTGGAGGTTGTGCTACCGCGTTCTACGGGACAGTTGTTGCAGCTGCAAGTACATTCGTCTTTGATCGAGAATATTAAAGCAGCTCAATCGCAGGATCCTAGACTGCAAAAGTTTTGAGAGCAGGTTGAAGCCGGGCTACGAACAGATTTATTGATCGACGAAGATGGTTCGTTGAGGTATGGTAGCCGTTTGTGTGTGCCAAAGGGTGATGTTCGTGAAGAGCTTATGAAGGAGGCACATAGTTCAGCTTATTCTGTACATTCAGAAGGCACAAAGATGTACCGAGATATTCGACAGCATTTCTCGTGGGAGGGCATGAAGCGGGAGATTGCTCGCTTTGTGGCGAAGTGCTTGGTGTGTCAGCAAGTTAAGGCTGAACATCAAAGGGTTGCTGGTTTATTGCAACCACTTCCGATTCCTCAGTGGAAGTGGGAACATATAACCATGGATTTCGTGACGGCTTTACCGCGGAGTCCAAAAGGCAACAATACAGTATGGGTAATTGTTGACAGATTGATCAAGGCATCTCACTTTATTCCTTTTCGGGTTGGTCAATCAACAGAGACTTTGGCAGAGCGGTACATGCAGGAGATTGTAAGATTGCATGGAGTACCGGTGAGCATCGTGTCCGATCGGGACACTCGGTTCTTATCACATTTCTGGAGGAGTTTACAGGAAAGTTTGGGGACTCGATTGAAGTTTAGCACAGCTTATCATTCTCAAACTGATGGTCAGTCGGAGAGAACGATCCAAACTCTTGAGGATATATTGAGAGCATGCATGTTGGACTTCAAGGGGTCTTGGGAGGATCATCTACTTTTGGTGGAGTTGTCTTACAACAACAGTTTTCAGGCAACTTTTCAGATGGCTCCATTTGAAACTTAGTATGGTCGTAAATGCCGTTCACCTGTTTGTTGGGACGATGTCAGTGAACGAAGATTATTGAGACCAGATTTGGTTGTGCAGACAGTTGAGAAGGTTAACCCCATCAGAAATCATATGAAGGCAGCACAGGACCGACAGAAGAGTTAGGCAGATACGTCAAGAAGACCTCTAGAGTTCGCCGTGGGTGATTTGGTATTCTTGAAGATATCACCGACTAGAGGGGTGAGTCATTTTGGAAGTCGAGGAAAGCTTAGTCCTCGATTCTCTGGACCCTTTGAGATCTTGGAGCGTGTTGGTGAGGTAGCATATCGTTTGGCGTTACCGCAGTCCTTGGCGAATGTGCACGATGTGTTTCACGTATCTCAACTCCGTAGGTATGTTCGAGATGAAACACACGTATTGGATTATTCGGAGCTGACAGTACGAGCAGACTTGACTTTTGAGGAGCGACCGATTGGAATCGTGGATCGAAGGGAAAAGGTTCTTAAGAATAAGGTAATCCCCCTTATGCTTGTTTCTTGGGGTAATCGCTCGCATGGAGAGTCCACTTGGGAACGAGAAGATGAAATCCGGCAGAAGTTTCCTCACATTTTCTTGTAGTTATCTATCTTTGTATTCTTGGAATTTCGAGGACGAAATTCTTTTTGTAGTTGGGCATAATGTAACATCCGAGCCCAATGCTACTATTTTCAGTTACTGTTTGAGCATAATGTGGTACTCATTTCATTTAACTTGCTTGTTTGTTGCTTACTGTAAAAATTTACCCGGCAAAGTCATTTCTACATATAACAAATTTTTGGCATCTAAAATAAAATTGAAAATATTCATCTTGGCCTACCTGACACCCCTAGCCTCGTGGTAGCGTCTGTGCATTGTGTTCTCGTCCCGTTCAGTGAAACGGACGAGTTTGGACGGCTACGCGCGCGTACATGTGTCTGTTTTGGGGGTATGCTTTTTAATTATAAAACACTTAATTTTAAAATTTGGATCCCGCTTAAAATCCTATTATTTCAATTTCAAATTTTTGGACTCGACCCGGGCGCGATTTGGAAATGTTTTATTTGGCGCCAAAATCCCAAATTTTAATATTATTAAAACCATCGCATATATTTTTCTAATTAACCTGATATCTTACTGTTCATTACCTATCTTTTAAATCTTTAAATTAACCTATATATATATATATATATATATATATATATATATATATCCTACCGTTCCTTAAAATGTTTTGAATTTTTAATTAATATTTATCCCTAACTAACGATTCCCCTTTAGCCAATCGCATTCCTTTTAATTCCGTGGGCCCCCACCTGCAGTTCTCTCTCTCTCTCTCCACTTTTTCTCTCTCTCTCTCTCATATATTCTCTCGTACTTCTCTTTATCATTCTTTATCTTCTTGCTTCATGTCCCGTTTCTCATTTTTTTTTAACTGTTCTTTTGTTGCCGGAATTCCGTCGTGCCGGTGACACTTCTCGACGTTCCAGCAAGGTACCCCGACCCGTGTGGTTCCTTTGTTCGTCGTTTGGGTTCATTCCGTGAACCGTGCGCCGTCGCGAGTTTTCCCCGCCGACGGTTAACGTTCCGTTTTCCCGATTCGCGACCCATCGAGGCAAGTTAATCTTGCTACATGCTATATAATTTATTTTATACCTATTTAAATAAATACCATACCTATAGTTTAAATCTAGTACCTCATGTTTAATTTTATAACGTTTCGATGTTCCGTTTGTATCCGTCTATATCATATTAAATCCAGATCATGAAAACTTATCTTGTGACATACTAGATTACGTTATACTGCATCCATATCAATTAAAATATATATCGTCATAATATTTCTTATTATTATCTTTAATTAGTTTATAATCTGCATTTTATGATATTATATATTTAAAATATTATAGTTTACACATGAAACGTCGTTGAAAAATCGGATATGACAAATCTGAAATTTACTGTACACCTTACCTTATAAAATTCATTATAAATCATAGAAAAATCATTAGTATACGTTCTTTAGTTCGTTACGAAGCTAACTCCGAATACTATAACTCTATGAAATATTTACTTGCAAAATAAATTGTTTAAATAACGTAAAATACAAATGAAAATGTCTCCAAACTGCTGTCCAGGGAAATTCCAGCAGCAAACTTTCAATTTCGAATGTTCATAACTTTTTGTAGGGATAACCTGAGATGCTTATACTTATAAAACTGAAAACCTTATTGAATTATCTTTGTTTTGGTATAAGACACATACCTTTTGGAGAACGTTTGTTATTTTAAGCTATTTTACAAATCAGGGTGACGCTGAATTTCTGAACGGAACTTTCTTGTGCATGGTTAATCAATAACACTTTTATAGTTATTAATCGCTTTGAATATGCTATCCATACTAATATTATGATATCAATATTTATATCACATATTGCTTAGTTGTACATCCCACATTACCATTTTATAGTTTTATAACTTTTCGGATACCCGTTTGCATCCATCGCATTTAAGATACATATAATTGCATCCATAGATTACATTACTACATAATACTGTGATATTAACACTCCATGTTTAATAAATTGCATCCTAATTAATATTGGAACTATAAATGTAACCCTAATCGATAACTGTGCATCCATATCCTTGAAATTATATCTATTTGCATATCATATCACATTATTCCATTTTGTTGTTATATTAGTACCCCATACTTGTTTTGTGTACCCATACTGATTATAGTTTGATTATGAGCACCCACGTGATACTTGTGCACCCTGACATGACTTGCTACACATATTACCTGACCCGACATGGTACCGTACACTACTTGACTCGACCTGATGTACCACGGCTTGACCCGTTACTTGATTTCGTGTCTAATGCCAACAAACCTGACATGTAGTCCTCACGGACCGTTCCTGTTGTCTATCCAGACAAACCTGCTCTTACCTGATCCTGTGTTGGCATTAGTTCTTGATTACTGAATACCTGACTTGAACACATAACCTTGGGGGTATGGGGAAATCAAAAGTGTAAACTAAATTGTAACTTAAAAGGGTATTACTTGATCCGTGGTCCCGGGGGGTAACGGGACAGAGCCATTCGTGACTCTTACATCTTGATCCGTGGTCCCGGGGGGTAACGGGACAGAGCCACTCTTGGTTCATATATTCCTGATCCGTGGTCCCGGGGGGTAACGGGACATATCCTTTGAGTTACATGGAGGATTACATTAATTGATTTCAAACAAACTTTAGAGTAGACAACCCAGTAGCACAGTTTAGATTGATCACTGCACGTCACATACACTGATACACTTCACTGTTATGCATCCCTGTTGACTTGTTACTATTTATGATTCATGCCTGCATATGTCGTGTATCCTGTTCATTTATTATTGCTTGATGTTATGACGCGCTGACGTCTGGGTTTTGTATGGCCCAGATCCTCTACCTTTGTTGCAGACTGATCAGGAGTTTTGTCGTTGTTAGATCGAGCGGTAGGGATCATGTCAGTATCCAGTCTAACTTTCCAGGTGTTTATTTGATCTTTTGCTTCCGCATACTATAGCATTTCTTGACTCTTTTACTCTGGCTTATGGACATGTACTAGATAGTTAGTTTACTTTCCTGTTCTTGATATCTCTACAGCCGTAATGTGACTGAGGAAGGATTTTTTCTAACCACAGGTAGCATGGTTGGCTATATCACGTGCCTATTTTAGCGTACTCTGGGAAGCGGGGCGTGACAACGTGCCTGAACCGATCAACTCTTGATATAGGAAATGTTCAAAACATTATCCAATAATACAAAATTATATCACTTCTTTACTAATAAAGAGACTGATATGATGTTGTATATCAGGTTCGGTATCTAATAACATTTGTTCAGAATCAATGTATTCTGGTAATACAGGGTGATTGTGACCAACAGACTTGGCTGCAACACTTGCACCGTTTTCTATCTCATGAAACTTATCACCCGTTCTCAGTTCTCTACCTTTCTGTAGCCCATGTAACAGATTACATGTAATACCCAGCCCTTTTTATATACTATACCCGTATGTCTAAATCACTTATAAAATCTATTTAAATTTTACTGCTAATTATTTATTTATCTTTAAATTTCTTTTATATAGCCTCAAACACAAACCATATTTTATTCCTTAAGCCCACTCAATTATTTTTCCTTTAATTCCCCTAGCCCAAACTCGCCTAAGGCCGGTTGCTATTTTTCCAATTACTTTTCTTTTCTCCCAGCCTTCTCCATTTAGCCCAGCCTTTTCCCCTCCTTCTTATTTAATTTATCTGTGGCCCACTTCCTTATTTTTCCCACCAAATCAGCCCAGCCCAGCCCCTCATCTCAATTTATTTTGTTATTATCCTTTATATACCCCGGCCCGTTTCACTCGTTTTTCAATTTAGATTTAAATTCTCCTGAGCAGGCCCAGCCCTCACCAGCCCACACTTTTAAATAATTCTTCAAATTGTTTTTATATTCCCAGTCCACTCCCATTCGGCCCGTTCCCTTTTTCCTCTAATTCTTTTAATCTTATTTTCTTTGGCCCGGCCTACTTCCAACGGCCCACTCATCGCGCCCGTTTCTCCTTACCCGACCCGACCCCCACTCCTGTTCATCTTCCTTCAAATTCCTCCAACGGCTCTTTCCATTCACGCGCGTTTCCTCCACCGCCTCCTTCGCCCGCGCCCACGTCGACGCGCACGTTTCCCTACGACCCGCCCCCTCAACCGCACCTCGCGCCTCGTCTCCCTTTCTCTTTCCCCTACATCATTCCCTCTCCTTTCTCTCTCTCTCTGTTTTCTCCTCCACCCAACCCGCAGCACTCTCGAGCTCCCCACGGTCTTCATCACTCCGCCGTGAACGACGACGACTTCGACCACCATTCACCTCCTCTTCCTCCGCCTCTAACCATCACTACAACCCTCACCACTATCATCCACCGAGCTCGTCTCCACCGGCCACCTCCCTCCATCACCACCGCCACGACAGCCCTCCACCACCATCGTTCAACCACTCGCTCTCTCTTCACGCACCTCCTCGCCTCACCATCTCTTCCTCCTCACTTCCGGCACCCCCTCATTCCCGCTCCTCTCGCCCCCGCCACCGAGCCTCGCCTGCCTTCCTCACCTCCCTCCAATACCCGACGACCCAACTCCCGAGCTCCCCACACTCCCCCGACCTCCGATCACTTCCTCTCTCTCCCTGCAGTTTTCCCCTCTCTCTAAATCTCCCTCTCACGATCTCTCTCTCTCACCCTACATCTCTCTCTCTCTCCCCCATCACTAACCCCCCCTCTGTTTCTAATCTCTCACTCCCTCTCTCTATCTCTCTATTTCTTCTCTGTGTCTCTCTCCCTAAGTCTCTCCCTCTCTCTAAATATTCTCTCTCTTCCCTCTCTCGGTGTCCCACGAAATCTTTCAAGTATCGATTCTCTCCAATAGCGTCCAACATTTTTCTGAGTGGCCAAGCATCAAGTTGTCCAAGTTGAAGATGCTCGTGTACAAGAAAAAGAACTAGCAGCAGTGGAGTTTGATGGGTATTGTGAAGGTGAACTAATCAAGGCTACACTTTCTGGTAACCAGCCACCATCCAAGAACCCCATCGCCTGATCTCGCAACCGTCACTGCCATTGCACAGAGCCCAAGTCAAGCCTCCTAGCTCTCGAGCCCAAGCTCCGCTAAAGCTCTAACCCAACCGATTTACTGCCGTGACGGATACAAGTCGTCGTATTAGCCGCTGCCGTGTGCCCCAAAACGTGTCCAGGCAAGTTCTTACTTGCTTTCATGCTATTCTCTATATGTTACAAGTCAATATCATATATATATCTCATGTTTGCTTTATGTTAAATATTGCAACACAACCGTTCGATGCTTGTTCCCTTAGGAAAATAATATCAAATTTGACGGAACTGGAGGGCTCTCATTGGCCCTTGCTATGTTGAGTACTTTGTACAAGATTCGTTGAAAAATTTGATCGTTTATGTCCAAAACGACTAACCCCAAGTTTAACCGTAAAACTGAAATTTTAGTGTACCTGAAAACCGTTAAAATTCACCATAAATCCTATACACCCTAGAATGCTGCGTTCGAGGGCTCGAATCAAAGCCAACTCGACGAACTTTAACTCTGTACTAGTTTCCAGACATTCCTGTACTTAAACCATGATGAAAATTGGATCGGAGTGCGACTCTGGACTGCAGTCCAGAACGACTCCAGTTATTGGTTGCTGTTCCGTAATGGGTACCACAGGATTTACTTAACTCTTAGGTTGCGGAACTCCACTGTTTATTGTAGACAAACCTGTTATCTAGACAACACAACTGGTTTCATTCTGTTTCGTTACCGTTTGATATTTTATCGGTAATTTAATATATCGGGACACATAACAGTCCTAGCAGATTCAGAATTGACATGTTAATATTAAAAAGATTATAACTCCTAACTTACAGACGTGATTGAAGATCCGTTTGTTGCGTTGAAAACTTTACTGAAAACCCTAGAATTTATTCAACTGTAGCGTTGCTAAATTATGATCCCAACTGGGATCAAAATGCGTTGCGAAATGGACTTCTGATTCTGAAATTGGATTTCCAGCCGCGTGCGCTTAAAAGGAAATAATCATAACTAATGATCCTGGAACCCGATTGACTTGAAACAAAATTCTATGGATAGCTAACTGAACATATTAATTACTACCTGTTTATCATTTCGCTAAATTATGTACCTATGTTTCATGATAAATCATGCAAGTGATAGACTGTTGTTTTTATGATACCTGAGTTGCGTTTCTTATACTGTTCATGCATCATATCATACATATATCATTGTAGTGATAACCTAGTGACATCGTGCATTTACCCAGTGTTAGATCCTAGTGATGATTGTGGCAAGTACGTCAGTGTTCGTGCATTCGTGATTAAGTGAAAAGTGATACGTACTTGTGCACAATCAGCGACCCTATATTTCTATTGCATTGTCGACGTCTGTGGGATGCGTGTACGTGTGACTATAAGTGGTATGGGACACTTATGGAAGCGCTTGCACGGGTGTCACAGATAAGGCATCCGACACTGCCATTTATCTTAGGTATTAGTCGGGACGTGCTTGATGGAGGTCCTGCCTCCAGTTCTCGCGCAGACTTGTCACGGATCGATTAGTATTTAGGATGATGGTTAGCGTTTGATGTAGACCACGGGGTGTGGGGTAGTTCAAGTGTGAGCTCAACAGAATCTCGGGAGTCCCATGCCGGCTTATATATTTAGGGAGTTATATGGAGATTTACAGGGTACGTGATATATACACCGTGATACACTCGTTACATGTTGGGCCCGTGGTCCCTTGCCCTTGGGTTCTACCCTTGGGTGGAGGACACTCGCGAGTGGTTGACTCTCACACTTGGACTGACGATAGGCTTATTGACCTGTGCAGTGAGACTTAGAGACTGATAGGGTTACTGTCATTTTCATACGTTATATTCTGTGTTGCCTTACATGACATATCGTTATACTGTTCTACTGCTCCGCTGCATTGATTACTGCTCATTCATATTCATGCTGTTTTACTGTTATTCATATCTACTACACTGTTATAACTGCTGCTTGATTATATACATATTATATTGCTATTGTGTCGCTCTGACGACCTGAGTATGCATGCTCAGTGTGGGAAGACGATTTAGCCTGGACCAGTGCATCACAGACTTCCTGACTTGCCGTTCCTAGTTACATCCGTTCGTTCCACTTCAGGTCAGTTTATATTATTGTATCTTTCAGTTACTGCATTTCCCATTACCTGCGTATCGTTTACTGTTTACCATGATAAACTAGAAGCCGAAGTGTGACTACGGCAGGACTTTTCCTTAACCGTAGGAGCATGGCTGGCCTTGTCTACCTCTCGTATTCCGTATTTTGGGAAGCGGGGCGTGACATTACATATGCAGGATCCTGATCCGGTATCTCATACCCAGGACGTAAAGGATACTGAGAAACAGTTCTCTGTAATGAACACACCCGAAGATGATGCATCAGCATGCACTTTCTTCGTTTGGGCGGCACGGGAAATCTGGTATTCCCCAATTTCCTGCTCTGTCTTATAACAATTATAACTTGGAGCGGGACCAACGTTCCCTAGCTCAGTATAACAAGCGGGTTTGGTCAATACATCCGTATTATTATCTTGATTAAGGTGTGATATGGTCGCTACCTGGAGAGAGAGAGAAGAAAACACTCAGCATATACTCTTGCAAGATTAGATTAGTTATCTAATATATCTAATCAGGATGTCTCCCACTGTTTTAATCAAATCTTCCTTCAAACCCTAAAAGGAAAGACTAGCCGGGATTAATTACACGCTACAAGTTTGCCAATCTTTCAGCCAGGCCAGTGTCGGTACTTTGAGGGAGGTTCCCCGTGCTTTCGCACGGACCTAATTAAAGTAAACCTCGTTTTCCCAGAGGCGTAACCCCGTTAACACCTTTCTAGACACCTACTTGATCGGCTAATTGTAATTTGTAAAACTCTCCCAGGAGTAACTCTTACTCGCAGCGGGTATCGGGATCCAACTATCTCATAGAAGGTATGCAATCTCATTGCAAATTTCAACACTTGAAATTCCCAATAATATTTTGCCCCAAGCGATCTATGATCTTGACTGAGTCAACAAACCATAGACCGCAAGTAAATTTCAACCCGTCATTTCCCGATTGAATTAAACCCACCCACACGGCCCTTGACAAAGGCCAACAAGGTCGCACGACTACCCTAATCCAATCTGCATCATATGCATAAGCAGATAAGTACTATTCAGCTACCGCACACTACGCCTTGACAAAGGCCAACAAACGCAACACGAATACTAAACAGTCCTTATCTGAAATGACGGAGGGCTACGACAGGTTTTTAAGAAAACCCTTTGCGTAATGAACTTGATATCGTTGTAGAATCGAGTGATTTTTAAATGGAGTGTTTTTGAGGCTTTTCTAGTTTTGCTAAAGGGGTCACTCCCGGTGAAGGGATCGTCGGCCCTTTCCTCATCGAATAAGGTGCAGGATATTTCACAAATATCGCTGTGCAAAGCAAGAACTATAGAAGCGATCAAAAGACAAACCGAGTTTGTAGTATCTGCCAGTTATTGCTAAAGGGGTCACTCCCGGTGAAGGGATCTCGGCCCTTTCCTTATCGAATAAGGTGCAGGATGTTCTACAAGGAACACCGCGATGCAAAGCAAGAACTGTAGCTACCTATTTTTAAAAATTCGATTCCACAACATCTTTTAGGTTTCTTTTCTTTTATTAATCATATTAATGAAGTCCCATCTTTTAAGTCACCTAAACATCACAGATAAATACGACGTACACTTATACCATCCGCATTCGCCTCGATGTCCCCTCGTGCACCGTTAGGTTAGGTAACTAACGGCATAGCAGGGCAGGGCTAGCGCGGGTGTAAAACATAAGTAACGTCTATATAATATATCGTATATACTATATTCAGTATCTATCACAACATATCAAATGATCACATCACAGATATCGCAGCAGAAGAACATATATGAAATATTGGATTTACTAGGACGTCCGTGTTTTCAATACGAGCCTGTATAAAACACGGATTCCACGGTCGCGATGAATAGCCAAACCCACATCCCTAGACCCCTACGAGAGCGGCAAGCAACACTGCCAATTCTAGGGTTAGGAGACCCGGTCTCGACTCCTCGAGATGGTCTCCCACTGGACCCTAGAACCCGGTTACTTGTGCTCCCCGCCTTGGGTCTACCTAATACGGAAAAGTAAATAATATACAAGGGTGATATCATCCTCAGCCCGGAAGTGCCCCAATAAAAGAATATTACATACAAATGAATTTTACATGAATGAAAAAGAAAAAACTTTCATCTCACATAAAACCCCCGGCTATTCAAACGCGACGATCCAATATAACATATCACAGCAACACATAATATCTCATATCATCAACGTAAGCAAGTATGCGTATCCCGATTGTCGTTGATGTATAGCAACGAAACCGGCGATACACCACATACTACGCTTACGGTCACAGAAAAGAAAGTGTAAAACTACAACAGTTGGAATCCGTAACCTCTTTAGACATCGCATGCCTAACCAAATGAATTCCTTAGACATCGCATGCCTAACAATTATAAACCCCGCATTTTAGTCTCATTATCGAAAACACTTTTCAATATCAAGTCAGGCAATTCAACAAGATTCCCGACAACCTGATCGAATGCTCGTCGCAAACTTTAGTAGACGGCCGCACCCCCGATGCCGTCGACGAAGTGCACTAAGGCGGAACACCGCTGCCACGAGCACCCGAACGGATGCTTTTGGCGACGGGGTTCTCCTACAGTCACTTGGTCGGGGCTATGGGGCATGGCTGTCTATTAAGTTTACCCGGCGAGTATCCGCGTACGCTACGTGATTGCGACGGACTTTTGATCACATCAAAATTCCGTGACAACCGATCATCTGAGACTAAACTGCTAGATTTATAACATTCAAATCAGTTATCTCATAACTACATGTGGATTCCAAATATTGTATCACATTCCAGATAAATAGACAATTTTAAACTTTCCGATCGAATAATCAAACACCCAAGATTTCCCCAATATATCTCAACACTTAAAATCAAATTAAAAACATCCATCACATGCCACAGTACTAATGGTCCAGCCGTAGAAGGGTCAAGCCAACGCCTCACATGTGGCACGCCGTACTGCCCCAAACCCTAAGGTTTATAGGCAGTTCAAGACGGTCACATAATCGAGTTAAAGTTTGTTGTCTTCTAGAGGGTCCACCGCGTTACTTGCATGACTTTACGAAAGTTTCAAACACGAGAAAAAATCCAACTTTTGAAAATTTTCCGACAGGAGAAAAAATGAGTTATTGATATCCGTTCGAACTTTTTAACACGATCTAAAAAATTATCCGGACAAACTAAACAAAGTTAAATTATCTGATCGAATCAACGAGTCCCCAATACAACCCTAGAAAACTCAACACTTGAGTGGAATTAAAAAATTCCCAGAAAAAATTGCTAAGAAAAGGCCTAAGAATAAATATATGAAATATGAGGGACTAAGTCCAAATTTTGGCAGCGGTTCCGCGGTCATTTCAGGGACTTAGTGGACCGTACTTCACAGTAATTCTTAGTTTTTCCTGCTTATTTTTCTGAGCATTTTTAATTCATAAAAAATCACATTTTCAAAAAATATACAGAGAAGGGTTTACATCGGGGTTTTCGGGTTCGATCGAACATTAAACTTTGTCTAGACTTCGCCTAAAGCTCTAGCTTGGCTCTGATACCACTGTAGGATTGCTAAGCACGCGCACAAGGGTCTAAGAGGCATCAACCATGCCCGATTAAAATTTTAGCCGTGCCGAACAACCCGAAACCGGATATTTAAACTAGGGTTTAGGCGAAAACAAGCATGTTAAACTCTTTAACACTAAGTGAGAGGGATTACAACCTTTGTAGATCCGGCCCTTCACTTCTTAAGCTACGTGTTGAGGTCCCTTCGCTGCGATCATCGTGTTCCGGACTCTCGAGAGGCTTCACGAAGAGAAAGGCACAAGCTTGCTTCCGATCTTCGATAACAAAAATGATCTACCTTGAAGTTTCGTTAACACAAGCTATCACTCATGAAATGATGTGAACACCCTCATCTAAATGGTAAGGATAGATGAGGATGATGAAGTAGGATTTTTGCTCTCATTTGTTTTCTTATTCTCACTCATTTTTCATCACATAATGAAATCAAGAAAAGCTTTTTCATGAAAAGAAGAAGGAAGAAGAAGAAGAAGAATCCATAATGCTTTTATGATGAATAGTGCAGAGGAGATAATGATGAATAATGCAACCATGGTTGACTAAACCATTGTAGAGACTTAACTAGGGCTAGGGTTTGGGTTAGGTCAAGAAATGAGTCATAACAAAATATCTTTCACAAAACAAAACTAAACCTTCTAGAATCATCTAGAAAGTATTAACCCAAATCAAACCCTAATCTAGTTTAATCTCTACTAAACATGTTGCATTAGTTATCATATCATATTACAATATTATATATCACATATATAATATTTATTGTAACCAAATAAAATAATACAATTAACATATATCGCATATATATCAATGTATTACCTGAGTGAGAAAAAGAATCTTTTAGTGAGCTAATATTAGTTAATGTAATTTAATATATCATATATATTATAATATATTAAATTATCGAATCAACACTCGATCCGACAATCCGGCTATATCGCATATAACCGACTAATATTTATTCGTACCGATTCATCAAATCAACACTTGATCCGACGACCCGGCTGATATCAAATATCGCGAGAATATAATACGGTATCTCATATCGCATTATCCTCGGTCCCGCACATATCACATATGTGCTCCTACTCCGTTTTTCCTGAGTCAAGAAACCTCTGTGTAAGACTCTAAAGAATCGTGAATACGCCGGCAGTAGGCGATGATCATATCAAACACCCACAAGCTGCAAGCGGTCAGCTAAACGTAACAGCTATCCAGGTATTGAGCACTCAGAAGATCAACAAGCAAGCCTGTACATTCTCCTGTGAATCCAATCAGTAACACTCCCGTACAGTCCGGTCTCGTCGTCTGATATGTCGCATATCTCGTTTAGGGGTGGCAAATGTCAGACCCCAGTAGCTCGATAAGTCGTGTCGATATGAGGTCTATAACAGTTCGAGAAACTACTGATAACACTTACCAGTAAATCTCAGCAATCCTGGCCAGGGATTTCCGGTTATAGCCAATCGGACACAGCACAACATCAACTCCCTATACCGGGAGAAACGAATCCACTCCTATCGCTCATTGCCTCCATGTGATTCGGGACTGCACCCAAAAGCCACCTTTTTGCACGCCCTCTTGGACGTGGTACGATGGAAATCAAAGCAAAGTGGGAATCACACAGGACTCTATGACGATCTCGGGTCAACAGACTTCTCTGTACCAGTGTCACCGGAGAACTGCCATCTGACGTGAGGTATAATACCATCTGGGAGTTCTCGGAGAGTCCGTCCAGTGTACCCAGTCTCCACTGAGCACCCGTACACCATCCTTGATGTCAAACACCGATGGTTATGGGATTATTCATCGCCCATCAAATGGGTCAAGATGCGTATACGCTAGTCTATTCTGGTGTATCGATGCCCTGTCTCGATACACCCTCGACTGGGAATAGTTATAGGATGTACTCGCCGACTACCGTAGCCCCACTAGTATGATCTCATCATAGTCCCGGTAGTCGAGTACATATCCTAAGGGTTTTATCAACATGTAACATAGAGACAATCAGAGTACATGTTAAGATAAAGTACAACCAGATAACATACTATCATGTCGAGCAAGAAAGTCCTCCCTATATATGTCCAAGCATCCATTACAATATATATCGTATGTACAGTAATGGCCTCTAGGGCATACATATAACTAACAGGTCACCAGCTATAGTAGAAGAGAGGGATCATGAGACGAGGACAACTGATTAGGACGGTTGTTGAACTCCGAACGATGGAAGGGAATGTTTGTTTTAGCTTTTGCAAGAAGGGTGACTTGATGTTATTTTTAGCTTTATTGTCATCTTATTTGCTTTTAATTATGGTTTGCTTTTGTATTAGACTGGTTTTTATTATGCTTTGCTTTTGAATTAGATTGTTTTGATGTTTGGCTAAAATTTTCATTAAATGAAACGTGGAGTCAAATGCCTTCATTTTTATAAAATAAAAAATATTGCCATCATCCAAATATCATCCTTAGCTTCCAATGTCAAATTAACAAGAGTTGGATTAGCTTAAATAGGGACGATGTGTGATTATGAATAGAAAATCACAATCAGTTTGTTTTTCCCTTATTCTCCTCTCTTCTTTTCTTTTTTTCAAATTCATCATATCAAGAGAAAAAGGCGAAGTCTGTTTTTTTTCAAGTTTTGAGGCAGATATACAAAAAAAACCTACTACTTTTACTTGCGCATGTTAAAGCCGTATATACAAGTTTTTTTATTTAGCATGTGTGATGCACTTGGATGTCATATAAATATCTATGTTTTAGAATTAGGTTAAAACTCCATCTCATGTTTTTTCTCTCTCACATCATGATCGTTATCTCTCCCTTTCCAACAAGGAAAAAAGCATGCATGCAGCTTGAAATTTGAAATGGAAACTTGTGCATAACCTCCTCAATATTTATTATTTTATAAAAAGAAGGAAATTGATTATATTTCATGAGCCCAAATTTTTTAATCTATCGTGTCCATGCATGTGCTTAAAATCTAGTCATGTTAAATCTTGTCATTACTCACCTACCAATACAAAGCTTGATTATTCCATGAGCCCAAATTTTTTTACATGCATCTGTTTTATCCATCGTCCGCAGTGATTCGTCCGCGGGTTATCCGATCCATCCGGTCGAATCTTTAATTATAATAGTAGAAATGTAAACTCTTTAAAGTGTTCTAATTAATTTTGTATTTTTTTGTCTATATGGAGAGAGCCTCTGCTGTTATTTTAAAAAAAGTTACAAAAAAAGGGAAAGAAATTTTCTCCCCAAACGCTCCTCACCCTGGACTATTTATGTCATCAAAACCCATTTAATTTTTCAAATGGTAAAACAAACCTATTTTTCCCTCTAACTCATCCCAAATGAAATCTCTTTCTAAAAAAAATCTCCCAATTCTCTCTTAACCGAATGAAATTTCTCTTTCTAAATGAAATCTATTTCTACGGATTCAATTCCTCTTCTTTGTTGATGTGACAATGGGGAGTCCATTGGAAATTTATGGACTATCTGATTTCATCTAACGATTGAGTGTCATTTAATAAAAGAATTAAGAAAAGACCCTATTGATGACATAAAACGCCGTAACAGGATAATCTCTCTTTCTCCTTCTTCCATCACTGTCTTCTAACAAAAGGAAAAAGGAAACCATAAAAAAAATGGCCATTGCTAAATCTTTGGCTTTTCCATAAACCAAACTATTACAATCTGAATCTCAATATTAGTAGATGATGATACTCGATATCGGTGATCTCCCAGATCGTGACACGTAGCAGATGACGTGTCCCGAAGCTTGCAAGAAAGGACCTACAGTGGCCGACCAGACCACTCCTATGCCCGTCCTACAAACAACCGTTGGCTCGCCTTCGAGCCCCCTGCACAATCGGCCTCCTCGGCCCCCTCAGATCGTCTCCAGACTACCGCAGAACCAAGATACCTCGGCCTCCCGCTCGTCCTCGAGCCTCCCGCCGAGCTCGTGTTCCTCGATCTCATCGACCGACCAACGACACCTATCGCAGGCGCAAATGCCTCATCTCTGTGAATCTCGCCACACGCGAGATATCCACCGGTCACGTCCCGCGTTCCACGCCATCACGATCCCCCATTAACTAGCCTGTCTCGTCATTAATGGGAGATCTCGTCCATCACGCGGGCGTGACGCCGGGAGCGTAACGACCGGCGTGATTCTCGTGTCTGCCTGCCAGTTGCCACCACTATATAAACCCCTCCTTCAGACGGTTCAAGTAAGTGATTCTCTCCTCACTAGGCCGTTACTCTGCTCAAATATCCGGTCTAACTTGATCATCGGAGGGTCCTCGGTGGTACAACCACCCCGGGATTTCCTTGCAGGTAGCTCGGCCTCAACCACCCCAAACCCATTGAGATCCACACGCTTCAAGAGTCAACCTCCAACTTAATCTCAGCCGTCCATCGTCGCCGACAGCAGATATACGGAAGGTAACATCTTGACATGATTCGACATCCGTCAGCTGGCGTCGTCTGTGGGAAATTCTTGATTCCACGAAACAAAGTTCATCTTCCGATCTCCATTCAATGGCGAGCGATCACCGCGAAGATCTAAGCACTAGCCGCCGCCTCCCTCACAACGGAGGTGCGGACGAATCTCCTCCCCCGAACTCCATCAACGCCCTAACCGCCCGGATAAATCGACTTGCATCCGTCGTGGATGCGCTCGTCCGTGTCCAAACGGCACGGCAAGCTCCCCAGGTCGCTGCTCCCCCACCTCGGGACCGGGACCCCTACAGAGGGAGAGAAGACCCTGCTCGCGTCGGCACGGCCGACCACCGCCTCGTTACGGCCTCCCACGGCCTCGTTACCTCCCACGGCCGCAGATCTCCAGGGCCAACACATTCTATGACCCGTTGGATGCCCCACAGTTCAACACCGAGATCCGTCGCCAGAGTGCCTCGCCCCGAGCCCCTTCGCGCCCCCGTCCCTCCCGAGGAGATGTCGGTCAGCTCGCCTGCTCCCAGGCATGACCGACACCCCCTCCCTCGACGGGGTCGTGCGGACGGGACTCGTCACGGCAGCTCGAAGATTACATCACCATGGGACCTAAGGAACCTCATCGAGAGGAACCGCGGCCGCGACCAGACACAGGTCTCCAACAGCAGAGGCCAAAGATCAGAATGCGCCGAATCGTCGGGATACCACGGCCGACTCGATGCCCTCGAAAAGAAGATCGAGGGTATGCATCGGGAAGGTCATCACTCGAGCGACGGGGCTAAGTACGCCGCCGACTCGCTCACGAAACCCTTCACCGAGGTGCTGCTCACTGTCCATGTCTCCTCCCGGAACAAGCCCCCCAAAGGTCTCTCTCTTCGACGGTAAGTCCGACCCGAAGGACCATTTGGACGCATTCACCGCAGGAATGAGCTTCTAAGACAACTCCGACGCCGCCCAATGCCGAGTTTTCCCGGCCACTCTCATCCGCTCTGGACGAGACTGGTTCCAAGGACTCACGCCACGCTCGATCTCAACCTTCGCCGAGCTGGCCACCCAATTCCTCGGCCACTTCGTCGGGAACAGACGGCAGAAATGGACCGTCGACTATCTCTTCACAATCAAGAGCGGGGACAAAGAGACGTTCAAAGGGTACGTCACCCGCTTTTACAACACCCTTCTCGAGGTCCCAGAGCACCGGGACGAGACGGTCATTACAGCACTTAGGTCCGGTCGTTGGCACAAGGAGTGGTTACGCTCCTTTGCATTAGCGCAACCTAAGACCATGGCCGAGGTAAAGGCCTGGACCGAGCGTGAGATCCAGCTCGAGTCCGAGGTTAACGCAAATCTTCCCGGGGCAAAGCTAACCGACCAAAAGAAAAGGGCGAGGGAAGAGAGAAAAAGACTTGAGCGGCCAAAGCCCTACTCCCCGAAGTTTCAGGAGTACACCCCGCTCAACGTCTCCCAGATGGTACTGCTAGAAGAAGCTAAGAGCGAGGGATTTTTCAAGCTCCCCCCGGTCTCGCGCATGGCGGAGAAACGCACCAGGGGCCCATACTGCGGTTTCCACAGGTCGCAAGGCCATTCTACAGAGAGCTGTAAGCAACTCCGAGACTATATCGAGGAGCTCATCCGTTCGGGACACCTGGCAGCGTACTTGCGGGACAAGCGGCAAGCTGACCGCGGGCAGGAGCAGCGTACCCCTCCCGGCGAGTTGACTATCGGCCAAATCATGGTCATGTCGGCAGGGGGTAGGTCGGATACCTATGAGGCTCAGCACCCCACGACGGTCGTGGAGGCTAACAGACATCCGAGGAACTCCAACTGTACCAATAAGAAGAACATCTACAAGCGTGTACTTCATTTTACTAAGGCAATGTAAAGTTTTCTCAAAGATCTTTTTGTTTATATAATAAGAAGAGATCAATAAAACATTGCAAAAAGAAGAGTTTTGTTTTTTGAAAAGAGTACTATAGGCTCCTCAGCCGTACACCGAAAAAGAAAAAAAATTACAATAGCAGGGGAAGAGGGTGCAGAGAACATTACTCGTGGTACTCCGAGGATATTTCCGTCAGCCAAGCCCTCACGTCCTCATACCTCTGCCTCTAACGCCGCCCATGGATGTCGGCATCATGCCTCAATTGGTAGCACTCAAGGATGAGCGCCACCGAGCGATCCCGCCGACCCGCGGAGATCAGGCCAAAGCACCGCAAAGAATTTAGCCTACCAACTGCCTCGCCCTTCAGCTGTTCGGACATGGGGTTGTAGAGCCCCGGCGATGCCCTCCAGATGGAGTACATCAACAGCTGGAGTAGGGGGAGCGCCGGGGAAGCAGTCGGCCGAAATGATCCTCAATGCGTCCTATCACTAACTGCACCGTGTCCTCGGTGCAATGCTGATCGTAGAGGTACGCGTCTTCGAAGTTTACGATGTCGGGGATGGTAAAAGGGAAGTCCTCCATTCTTACGTTTTGGATGCGAAGAAAGGGGTAATCAATGCTACCTCCGTTTTATAGCCCACAACGTCCAGGAGTCCAACAGTCGCTCGTTTCACTCACAATTGTACCGCCACGCAGCAGAAACCGAGCCTTTCTCGGCGAAGTCGAAACGACGCGGCTTCGGTGCTTGGCCCCCCCCACGTGTTCATAGCACGTGTTGCCCGCGACTATCCCTCTTCCCGATACTCACGCCGGGAAGGCCGGATAGAACTCCAAGAGGCAACTAAGCAGCTTCACTGCTCGGTCCATCCTTAGCAGGCCTCTTACGGCTCCTCCCGCGCTAAGGATCTAAGCCCTTGCCAACAGGCAACAGAGCCCGCCCTTACTCGGTTATCCCTGGCTAGTAGCTCCCTACCCCACGACGCCAGGGATCAAAGCCCTTGCCAAGAGGCACCGGGCAGTAACCCTGCCCGGCCCGGCCTTAGCAGGCCCCTTACGGCCCCTCCCGCGCTAAAGATCGAAGCCCTCGCCACTCGCCCTTGCTCGGTTATCCCCGACTGGTAGTTCCTTACCCCACAACGCCAGGGATCAAAGCCCTCGCCAAGAGGCACCGGGCAGTAACCATGCTTGGCCCGTCCTTAAGGATCAAAACCCTCACCAAGAGGCACCGGGAAGTAACCCTGCTCGGCCCGTCCTTAGCAGGCCATTTATGGCCCCTCCCGCGCTAAGGATCAAAGCCCTCATCAAGAGGCAATCGGGCAGCAACCCTGTTCGGTTATCCCTGGCTGGTAGCTCCCTACCCCACGACGCCAAGGATCTAAGCCCTCGCTAAGAGGCACCGGGCAGTAACTCTGCTCGGCCCGTCCTTAAGGATCAAAGCCCCCGCCAAGAGGCACCGGGCAGTAACCCTGCTCGGCCCGTCCTTAGCAGGCCCCTTACGGCCCCTCCCGCACTAAGGATCGAAGCCCTCACCAAGAGGCAACCGGTCTCGCTCTTGCTCGATTATCCCAGGCTGGTAGCTCCCTACCCCACGACGCCAGGGATCGGAGCCCTCGCCAAGAAGCACCGGGCAGTAACCCTGCCCGGCCCGGCCTTAGCAGGCCCCTTACAGCCCCTCCCGCGCTAAGGATCGAAGCCCTCACAAAGAGGCAACCGGGCTCGCCCTTGCTTGGTTATCCCTGGCTAGTAGCTCCCTACCCCACGACGCCAGGGATCTAGGCCCTCGCCAGGAGGCACCGGGCAGTAACCCTGCCCGGTCCGTCCTTAGCAGGCCCCTTACGGCCCCTTCTGCGCTAAGGATCAAAGCCCTCGCCCAGAGGCGATCGAGCAGCTACTCTACTCGGTCATCCATGGCTGGTGTTACTACCCACCGAAGCCACGGTCTGATCCCTCTCCAAGAGGCCATCCACGTCTAAGCGATCCACACCTCGACTTCGGGACCATGGGGATACCGACCCTTCACCGGTTTTTGCACAATTGGCAAATGGTCAAATTCAACTCGACGTATGATCGCCGGACGAAGAACCGACCTGACATGAAAGCTGAACCGTATAAATAACGAATGTTCTCCACAAACAAAAGGAAAATGTGCGCGCAAAGAAACTGCAAAAAGATTTTTATTCACATAAATCAAAAGTCTCTACAAAGGTATTATGGGCTTCCCAGCCTAACAAAAGTGCCCGGGGGCTTACAAAATTTCAGAGCAAAGGATAGAAATAAGAAAACGTGGGGCTTCAAGCCTCAAGGGTGGGGACGACCTCGACGTGCGGCGCATCCCCTACGACCACCGGAGCGACATCTTCAGGGTCGGCACCAGCATCGAGGACTTCTGCACCGGCAGCCGGGGCGACCAACTCACCCCTTGGACTCCCGCCGGGGGCCACTTTCCCTGCATCGTCGTCAAGAGGGTGCAAGGCCCGGAGCTCGGAGTCGGGGAACTCCGGCATTTGAGCCTTGACAGAGTCGAGGGCGTCGTGCCAAATGACGCCCCCGGCACTGGCAAGGTCGGCGTAGAACTGATCCGACTTTTTGTAGCTTTCCACCGCCTTCCGCGCCCGGTCCTTTGCCGCCTCATTCTCCTTCCGGAGAGTTCTCACCGTCATCTTCATGGTAGCAACGAGCACCCGGGAGTCCTCCAACTGGGACTCGGCGGCTCGGGCGGCCTCTCGGTACCGAGCGACCTCCCTGTTCCCGGCCTCCACCCGGTCCTCAAGGGCAGCAGCCCTCTTCGTCGCTGCCCCCAGCTCCTGCCTTAAACTCTCCTCCCGCGAGGAGGACTCGCCTGCGTCCCGCATCGCCGGAACAATCTCCTCGTCCTCCATGTGGATGACGAGGGCGACGTGCTGGAGGACCTGAAGAAAGAAAGAAGGTCAAAAAGGGGAGGGAAGCACCCGACCACGCAGACAAAATGTTGGATGTGCAGGGTTCCTAGGCACACATGTGAGGTCTCCCAAGCCATCAACCATGGCAATTTCAAATTCCGTCTACAAACCCTAAAGTATGGATCGTTTGCTAGATGTCTAGGCGAACAAAACTAGTTAACAAAATAACTAATGAGAATACGGAAATACAACCTTTGTAGATCCGGTGCTCCACCTCCAAAGCTCCACAACGAAGTCGTCTCCGCTGTCCAAATCAAATCCGGGCTCTAGGATCGGCTTCGTCGGAGAATGGGCAAGCTAGGTCGTCGATGTCCATGCCGAAGATGATCTACGTCGAGGCATCGATGAATCAAGCTCCACCTTCACCAAGTCATGAAACTTGTGAAGGAAACACACTCTACTACTTGGCAAGAGGTAGAGGATGAAGAAATAGGAAGTGGGTAAACTTTAGAATTGGATTTCTCACTCATTTCCAACAATCACCATTGATGGACTTCAAGCTTCTTCACTTGAAGAATGAAGAAGAAGAAGGAAAAATGTTATGATAAGTTAAAAGAAAATGAAAAGAAAATGAATTCTTATCATAATTTTAACTAGAGTTAAGTGTAGAGAATGAATCATGGTTAGTGGGAATGGTTAGGGTTAAGGATGAGATAAGTATGGTTGACTTGAACAAAGCTTCATGAAGCTTCAAAGAATACAAACAAATAAAGCCACCATTTTCTCTTCATCATATTTCTTTTGCTAAAATAACAAAATGGATAAAAAAATGAATAAATAAATAAGTAAATGAAGCAAAAGAAAACCCTAACCATTGACCAACCATGGTTTAAACCATACACCAAACAATCATGTATCATCAAACATGATACAATCAAATGCACAAAAGTATATCACATATACAACTTGCACATCCGAGCGAGAAAATCCATCTTAAGTAAACCGATACTAGTTAATGCAAAGTAATATATCAAATATATAATTATACATTAAATCATTAAATCAACACTTGATTCAATGATCCGGTCATGCGCACATAACCGACTGGTATCCAATATATCGGCTTATCGAATCAACGCTTGAATCGATAACTAGGTTATATCGCATACAACCATTCGATATATTTATCGCGAGAATAGAATACGGTATCACATACTCGTATTATTCTCGGTCCCGCACATATCTCATATGCGCTCCTATTTCGTTTCGCTTGAGCCAGGAAACCTCTGTGTAGGACTCTAAAGACTCGTCAATACGCCGGCAGCGGATGATGATCATATCAAACATCCACAAGCCGCAAGCGGTCTGCTAAACGTAACGGCCACCCGGGTATTGAGCGATCTGAAGATCGACGAGCAAGCCCGCTCACACTCCAGTGAATCCGACCAGTAACACTACCGTACAGTCCGGTCTGATCGTCTGATATGTCGCATATCTCGTCTAGGGGTGGTAAACGTCAGACCCCAATAGCTCAATAAGTCGTGTCGATATGAGGCTCATAACGGGTCGAGAAACTACTGGTAACACTTACCAGCAATTCTCTGAGCAGCCCTGGCCAGGGACTTCCTGTTATAGCCGATCGAACACAGTGCAACATCAACCCCCATATACCGGGAGAGACGAATCCCCTCCTATCGCTCATTGCCTCCATGTGACTCGGGACTGTACCCAAAAACCACCGTTTTGCACGCCCTCTTGGACGTGGTAAGATGGAAATCAAAGCACAGTGGGAACCACACAAGACTCTATGACGATCTCGGGTCAACAGACTACTCTGTACCAGTGTCACCAGAGAACTGCCATCTGACGTGAGGTATAATACCATCTGGGAGTTCTCGGCGAGTCCGTCCAGTGTACCCAGTCTCTACTGAGCACCCGTATATCATCTCTGATGTCAAACACCGATGGATATGGGATCATCCATCGCCCATCTGTATGGGTCGAGAAGGTACACGCTAGTCTACTCTGGTATATCGATGCCCCGTCTCGATACACCCACGACTAGGGACTTTGAAGGATGTACTTATAGACTACCATGTCCCCACTAGTATGATCCGCATCATAGTCCAGGTAGTCAAGTACAGATCCTAAGGGCTTTACCAACATGTAACAGAGAGACAATCAGCATACACGTTAAGGTAAAGATCAACCAGATAGCATACTATCATGTCGAGCGAGAAAGTCCTCCCTATATATGTCCCAGCATCCACTACAATATACATCCTATGTATAGTAATGGCCTCTAGGGCATACATATAACTAACAATCTCCCACTTGCACTAGGGCCATCTGTAGCAGTGGTTGCAGTATCTCATACTCAACCATCCCATAAAAGTCTCTCTCTGGGAACAGGCCTTTGTGAGTGGATCCGCTGTGTTGTCCTCTGAGTCTACTCTCCTTGCCTCGATCTTCCTGGAGATCAACCATCTCCATGATCAAGTGATACTGCCTTAGAATATGTCTGGATCACTGATGGGACCGGCGTTCCTTGGCATAAGCCACAACTCCATTGTCACACAATGGGAGGAACATAGTTCATCTCATGAACCAATATACACCCAAACAGCCTCTTTGGTAGCATCTTAAGTAGCGATGTATCCTGCCTTTATCGTCTAGTATGTCACGGTATCCTGCTTGGAACTCTTTCAACATACCGTCCCTTTACTGAGGGTAAAGACAATGCCTGCGACTGACATTCAATCGTCTTTATCACCCTGGAACACTTCCAGTGATTCTCCTTAGGATCGATTGACACCATCTCACTACAACTAGTGAGAATCCAAACATCCAATTAAATCTATCTCATAGATCCAAAACTCAGGATTTAGGAGGTATCACTTTGATCCTAAGTGGAGAAACATTGTGATAATTGGAGATTGATCGAGCGTAGCATAAGAAACTCCTTTCTTATCAAGAGTATGTCATCCACGTACTTTACGAAGATCGTCACCATACTCCCTACTACCTTTTTGTTCATACAAGGTTCATCTACCATTTTGATGATGTCAAACTCTTTGACTAATTCATCAAAACAGATGTTCCAACTCCGCGATGCCTGCTTTATCCTATAAAGCATCTTGCACACGTTTCCGCTGCTCCCACTGTTTACGAGGCCCTCTGGCTGTGTACTTATAGACGCTCTCTTCTAAATCATCATTTAGAAAAGCAGTCAAGACACCCAACCACCAGATATCGTAGTCATGGTATATAGCCGTGGCAAGTAGGATCTGGATGGACTTAAGCATAGCTACTTGAAAAAGGTTTCATCATTATCCACGCCTGGTCGATGACGAAAAGCTTTAACAAGTCTAGCTTTGAAAGTCTCAACTTTTCCATCTACACCAAGTAATCTTCTCAAGATATACTTGCTCCTGATGGGGATTTAACCCTTCAGATATAGCAACCAAAGTCCATACTTTGTCGGTGTATAAGGATTCCATCTCAGATCACTAAACATCCAGCCATTCTTACGGAGTCTTACTCTCGATGGCCAGTTCGAAACTAGTTGGGTCATCATCTCATGATGTAATCCTCGCTCCCACTGTCATAGAGAAACCGAAGTATCTCTCAGGTGGGTGAGGAACCCTACTAGATCGGCGGAGAGGCTGAGGTTCATTGGAATCTACTGAATTCCTTGGTTCTATCAAATCATGTGCTGTAGTTTGTATAGCTGGAACATTTCCAGTTCTACATAACAGACCTTGCCTCGAGCTTGTCCGGATTTTGCTTTTAGACATAGGACGGACAATCCCCAAATCTTAACTAACTTAAGACATGGGTTCTTCCCATTCCATATCACATATGAAGCGGTAGGCAACTGATTTGATTGGAACCCTATTCAATAGGTGTGCAACTTCTCAAGTGCATAACACCCAAAAAGGAAATAGGAAACTCAGTAGTACTCATCATAGAGCACACCTTATCATATAGGGTGAGATTGCTCCGCCCCGATATACCATCGTGCTATGGTGTATACGGAGGAGTAATGCTGAGAGAGAATCTCATTCTCCTTTAGAAAAGTCCAGGAATTCCGTGCTCAAGTATTCTCCTCCTTGATCTCATCAAAGGACATAATACTTATACCCGTGTTTTGGTTCTCTACTTCTAACTTATATTCTGTGAATATCTCAAAAGGTTCGGACTCATGTTTCAACGGGAACATATGACTGAATCTTGAGAGATTATCAGAGAATATAAAGAAGTATAAAGAACCAGTCCTGGCATTTATAGACTGGGGACCTACATACATCAACATGTATCATCCCAAGAGTTTACTAACTCTTTCTCTGTTTCCATTAAACAGAGCTGTGGTCATCTTATCTTTGTGACATGACTGGCGAGTTTCACAAGATGTAAATTCAAACTAATTTAAATATGCATCTTTATGTAACTCTAGCTAGTCGGGTCATATTGATCTGACCTAGTCTACAATGCCTCAAGAAGAATTCGTTCATTTCTGAACTCTTCCTCTTGTGTGTGTTCCATATACTAAGAACTGTAGTTTGATTTAGAACATCAATGCTTTTAGATAACGTGCCTGAACCGATCAACTTTTGATATAGGAAATGTTCAAAACATTATCCAACAATACAAAATTTTATTATTTCTTTACTAATAAAGAGATAGATATGATTTTGTATATCAGGTTCGGTATCTAAAAACATTCGTTCAGAATCAATGTATCGGTAATACAGGGTGACAGTGACCAACAGACTTGGCTGCAACACTTGCCCCGTTTTCTGCCTCATGAAACTTATCACCCGTTCTCAGTTCTTCTACCTTTCTGTAGCCCTATGTAACATATTACATATCTGGGATCCTGATCTGGTATCACATACCCAGGACGTAGAGGATACTGAGAAACAGTTCTTTGTAACGAATACACCCGAAGATGATGCATTAGCATGCACTCTCTTCGTTTGGGCGGCACGGGAAATCTGGTATTCCCCAAATTCCTGCTCTGTCTTATAACAATTATAAGTTGGAGCGGGACCAACGTTCCCCAGCTCAGTATAACAAGCGGGTTCGGTCAATAATCCGTATTATTATCTTGATTAAGGCGTGATATGGTCGCTACCTGGAGAGAGAAAGAAGAAAACACTCAGCGTGCGCTCTGTCAAGAATAGATTGGTTATTATTTTATCTAATCAGGATGGCTCCCACTGCTTTTTATCAAATCTTCCTTCAAACCCTAAAAGGAAAGACTAGCCGGGATTAATTACACACTACAAGTTCGCCAATCTTTCAGCCAGGCCAGTGTCGGTACTTTGAGGGAGGTCCCACGTGCTTTCGCACGAACCTAATTAATGTAAACCTCGTTTTCCCAGAGGCGTAACCTCGTTAACACCTTTCTAGACACCTACTTGATCGGCTAATTGTAATGTATAAAACTCTCCCAGGAGTAACTCTTACTCGCAGCGGGTATCGGGATCCAACTATCTCATAGAAGGTATGCAATCTCATTGCAAATTTCAACACTTGAAATTCCCGATAATATTTTGCCCCTAGCACCCTATGACCTTGACGGAGGTCAACAAACCATAGGCTACTAGTCAAGTTCAACCCGTCATTTCTTGATCGAATTAAACCCACCCGCACGACCCTTGACGGAGGTCAACAAGGCCGCACGACTACCCTAACTCAATCTGCATCATATGCATAAGCAGATAAATACTGGTTAGCTACCGCACACT
This sequence comes from Agapanthus africanus, assembly GCA_030015575.1. Classification (NCBI taxonomy): domain Eukaryota; kingdom Viridiplantae; phylum Streptophyta; class Magnoliopsida; order Asparagales; family Amaryllidaceae; genus Agapanthus; species Agapanthus africanus. The sequence goes on from JASDDO010000006.1 coordinate 351,968,229, forward strand.
GCGCCTTGACGGAGGTCAACAAACGCAGCACGAATACTAAACAGCACTTATCTGAAATGACGGAGGGCTACGACAGGTTTTTCTGAAAACCTATTGCGTAATGAACTTGATATCGTTGTAGAATCAAATGATTTTAAAAATGGAGTGCTTTTGAGGCTTTTCTAGTTTTGCTAAAGGAGTCACTCCCGGTGAAGGGATCGTCGGTCCTTTCCTCGTCGAATGAGGTGCGGGATATATCATATATATCACTGTGCAAAGCAAAAACACTTAAAAGCAATCAAAAGACAAACCGAGTGTGTAGCATCTGCCAGTTATTGCTAAAGGAGTCACTCCCGGTGAAGGGATCTCGGTCCTTTCCTCATCGAATAAGGTGCAGGATATATCACATATACCGCTGTGCAAAGCAAGAACTGTAGCTACCTGTTTTATTTTGAAATTCGATTCTACAACATCTTAGGTTTCTTTTATTTCATTAATCACATTAATGAAGTCCCATCATTTATGTACCTAAACATCATAGATAGATATGACGTACACTTATGCCATCTGCATTCGCCTCGATGTCCCCTCGTGCACCGTTAGGTTAGGTAACTAACGGCAGAGCAGGGCAGGGCTAGCGCGGGTGTAAAACATAAGTAACGTCTATATAATATATCATATATACTATATACTATATCCATCACAGAAACATCACATGATCTCATCACAGATATCGCAGCAGAAGAATCATATGAAATATTGGATATACTAGGACGTCCGTGTTTTCAATACGAGCCAGTATAAAACACGGATTCCACGGTCGTGACGAATAGCCAAACCCACACCCCTAGACCCCTACGAGAGCGGCAAGCAACCCTACCAATTCTAGAGTTAGGAGACCCGGACTCGACTCCTCGAGTTGGTCTCCCACTGGACTCCAGAACCCGGTTACTTGTGCCCTCCTCCTTGGGTCTATCCTAGTGCGGAAAAGTAAATAATATACAACAGGTGACAACTCCCGCAACCTGGAAGCGCCCCAATAAAAGAATATTACATACAAGTTTTTACATGAATGAAAATGAAAAACACTCATCTCACATAAAAACCCCCGGCTATTCAAACACGACGATCCAATATAACATATCCAGCAACACATAACATCACATGTCATCAACGTAAGTAAATATGTCCATCCCAATTGTCGTTGACATATAGCAACGAAACCGGCGATATCACATATTACACTTACGGTCACAGAAAAGAAAGTGTAAAACTACAACAGTTGGAATCCGCAACCTCCTCAGACATCGCATGCCTGACCAAATGAATTTCTTAGACATCGCATGCCTAACAATTATAAACCCCGCATTTTAGTCTCAAAATCGAAAACACTTTTCAATATCTAGTCGGGGAATTCAACAGGATTCCCGACAGTCTGATCGAATACTCGTCGCAAACTTCAGTAGACGGCTGCACCCCCGATACCGTCGACGAAGTGCACCAAGGCGGAACACCGCTACCGCGAGCACCCGGAGGGATGCTTTCGGCGACGGGGTTCTCCTACAGTCACTTGGTCGGGGCTATGGAGTGAAGCTGTTTATTAAGTTTATCCGGCGAGTATCCGCGTACGCTACGTGATTGCGACGGACTTTTGATCACATCAAAATTCCGTGGCAACCGATCAAGTGAGACTAAACTGCTACGTTTATAACATTCATTCAGTTATCTCATAACTTTTTGTGAATTCCAATTATTGTATCCCATTCCAGATAAACAGAAAATGTTAAACTTTTCGATCGAACAATCGAACACCCAAGTTTTCCCGAAACAGATCAACACATGAAACAAGTCTAACAACATTCCGTTCGTGCCTCAGTACCAACGATCCAGCCGTAGAAGGGTCAAGCCAACGCCTCACATGTGGCACGCCGTACTGCCCCAAACCCGAAGGTTCAAAGGGCAGTTCAAGACGGTCACATAATCGAGTTAAGGTTTGTGTCTTCTAGAGGGACCATCGCATTACTTGCACTACTTAGAACGTCGTTAAACTACGGAAAAATCCAACACTTGGAAATTTCCCGACAGGGGAAAAATTGGGTATTTATATCCGGTCGAACTTTTTAACATATTCTAAAATTTATCCGGAAAGCCACACAGACAAAATTTGATACCCCGATCGAAACACCGAATCCCCAAAACAACTGCAGAAAATTCAACTCTTGAAAAAATATCAAAAATACCCAGGAAAACCAGAACAGCATACTATGAATTACTGTAGAAATTTGGATGCCAGAAACGACAAAATGGCCGCGCTTGCGCCGCACGAGCCAAGCTCGTGCCGCGGAAGCGCGGCGCACTGTTGGAATTAGGCAGCCGAATTTTACAGTCTTTCTTAGAATTGCCTGTTGATTTTTATGAATATTTTTAATGTTGAAAAATCCCAGATTTTAAAAAATGTACAGAGAGCATGTTTTGGGTTTCGGTTTTGTGTCGTTCGGACTTCAAATTCCGTCTACGCTTCGCCTAAGGCTCTAGCTAGGCTCTGATACCACTGCAGGGTTCCTAGGCACACATGTGAGGTCTCCCAAGCCATCAACCATGGCAATTTCAAATTCCGTCTACATACCTTAAAGTATGGATCGTTTGCTAGATGTCTAGGCGAACAAAACTAGTTAACAAAATAACTAATGAGAATACGGAAATACAACCTTTGTAGATCCGGTGCTCCACCTCCAAAGCTCCGCAACGAAGTCGTCTCCGCTGTCCAAATCAAATCCGGGCTCTAGGATCGGCTTCGTCGGAGAATGGGCAAGCTAGGTCGTCGATGTCCATGCCGAAGATGATCTACATCGAGGCATCGATGAATCAAGCTCCACCTTCACCAAGTCATGAAACTTGTGAAGGAAACACACTCTACTACTTGGCAAGAGGTAGAGGATGAAGAAATAGGAAGTGGGTAAACTTTAGAATTGGATTTCTCACTCATTTCCAACAATCACCATTGATGGACTTCAAGCTTCTTCACTTGAAGAATGAAGAAGAAGAAGGAAAAAGGTTATGATAAGTTAAAAGAAAATGAAAAGAAAATGAATTCTTATCATAATTTTAACTAGAGTTAAGTGTAGAGAATGAATCATGGTTAGTGGGAATGGTTAGGGTTAAGGATGAGATAAGTATGGTTGACTTGAACAAAGCTTCATGAAGCTTCAAAGAATACAAACAAATAAAGCCACCATTTTCTCTTCATCATATTTCTTTTGCTAAAATAACAAAATGGATAAAAAAATGAATAAATAAATAAGTAAATGAAGCAAAAGAAAACCCTAACCATTGACCAACCATGGTTTAAACCATACACCAAACAATCATGTATCATCAAACATGATACAATCAAATGCACAAAAGTATATCACATATACAACTTGCACATCCGAGCGAGAAAATCCATCTTAAGTAAACCGATACTAGTTAATGCAAAGTAATATATCAAATATATAATTATACATTAAATCATTAAATCAACACTTGATTCAATGATCCGGTCATGCGCACATAACCGACTGGTATCCAATATATCGGCTTATCGAATCAACGCTTGAATCGATAACTAGGTTATATCGCATACAACCATTCGATATATTTATCGTGAGAATAGAATACGGTATCACATACTCGTATTATTCTCGGTCCCGCACATATCTCATATGCGCTCCTATTTCGTTTCGCTTGAGCCAGGAAACCTCTGTGTAGGACTCTAAAGACTCGTCAATACGCCGGCAGCGGATGATGATCATATCAAACATCCACAAGCCGCAAGCGGTCTGCTAAACGTAACGGCCACCCGGGTATTGAGCGATCTGAAGATCGACGAGCAAGCCCGCTCACACTCCAGTGAATCCGACCAGTAACACTACCGTACAGTCCGGTCTGATCGTCTGATATGTCGCATATCTCGCCTAGGGGTGGTAAACGTCAGACCCCAATAGCTCAATAAGTCGTGTCGATATGAGGCTCATAACGGGTCGAGAAACTACTGGTAACACTTACCAGCAATTCTCTGAGCAGCCCTGGCCAGGGACTTCCTGTTATAGCCGATCGAACACAGTGCAACATCAACCCCCATATACCGGGAGAGACGAATCCCCTCCTATCGCTCATTGCCTCCATGTGACTCGGGACTGTACCCAAAAACCACCGTTTTGCACGCCCTCTTGGACGTGGTAAGATGGAAATCAAAGCACAGTGGGAACCACACAAGACTCTATGACGATCTCGGGTCAACAGACTACTCTGTACCAGTGTCACCAGAGAACTGCCATCTGACGTGAGGTATAATACCATCTGGGAGTTCTCGGCGAGTCCGTCCAGTGTACCCAGTCTCTACTGAGCACCCGTATATCATCTCTGATGTCAAACACCGATGGATATGGGATCATCCATCGCCCATCTGTATGGGTCGAGAAGGTACACGCTAGTCTACTCTGGTATATCGATGCCCCGTCTCGATACACCCACGACTAGGGACTTTGAAGGATGTACTTATAGACTACCATGTCCCCACTAGTATGATCCGCATCATAGTCCAGGTAGTCAAGTACAGATCCTAAGGGCTTTACCAACATGTAACAGAGAGACAATCAGCATACACGTTAAGGTAAAGATCAACCAGATAGCATACTATCATGTCGAGCGAGAAAGTCCTCCCTATATATGTCCCAGCATCCACTACAATATACATCCTATGTATAGTAATGGCCTCTAGGGCATACATATAACTAACAGGATGAAGAACCAGGTGAAGTGTGAACACTAACCTGCACGGCCTCTTGAGCTATCGCCGCCATTTGGGCCCGGAGAGTTCCTCGAGGGACCCTACCTCCGGCCGACCTCTCCATATCTGAGAGCAGGCTATCGGCGACGGAAAGCCCCGAGGGCACCTCGAAGCGAAGCTCCCCATCGTCCACTAGGATCGGGGAAGCCGGGGAGCGGGACGCCCTCCTGTGAGACCTCTTGAGGGACGGCGCGGGAGAACCCTCCTCGTCTCCTAACTCAGGGTCCCGAGGCTCTTGCGCCCGAGCACGCTTTCGAACTGGCGCATGACTAGACTCGGGGGCTCGGGGCTCACTTAGGCACCTGGGTGAAAGGACCACCGGTAGGGCCGGAACGGACGGCGGGAGGGAAGGGCCAACGCCTTTAGACTTCTTCCCCCTCTTCACGTTGGTCACTGCCGCGCGAAACTTGCTCATATCCATTGGTCCTGCATAAGACAAAAATACGGGGAGTCAGCGATGCCCGGAAAAATAGAAAAAATGCACAAGTCTAAACAGGTCGCCTCAGATCTCCCAACTTACTCGTATACTCGGCGGGGCTGAGCCCGGCCCAACTGAAGGCCCGCTCAGACAGTAGCACGTCAACCGAAGGGAGGGGCTCCCACTTTGATACCGCCATCGCGTCGGGATCATTTGACCGCCCTACCCGCGGATAGCTGGCCCTTTGCCATAGGGTGGACCCGGGCCAATCCTCACCCTCAGGCGGCGCGATAAGGAAAAACTTCTTCTTCCAATCGTGGATGGAAGAAGGTACTACGACAATCCCTGACCCGGCAGCATTCCCCCGTTGTTTTCTAAAGGAAATATATACCCAGCTCGGCTCGCCCTTGCGAGCGCCGGGGTAGTTTTTGTAGCAAAGGGAGGAAACAAGAAGGCTCAGGCCGAAAGAGATCTGACTCAATCTCAACCGGACCAGAAACCCGAGGAGGATCCTCCAGGAGTTCGGTACCAGCTGGCCCGGGGCTAACCCAAAATAGTTCAACGCCGCAACCACATCGGGGGCGAAAGGCAGACGCAACCCGACCCTGTTGAAGTCAAAAATTGCACCCCGATTGACCAAGTCAAAGTCATGATCAACCCCAAGCCAAGTGGGCCCAAGCCCAGATCAAGTGGGCTCATACCCGGGTCGAACCCTAACATGAAGCGGCCGGCCTCCCCCATGCTGAAATAAAAATCATGTAACAAATAATTTTGATGTAATTTTTTGTGTGCATGAATGTATGCAAAATGGGCATAAAGCCAAATTTTTATAAAGCACATGGCTTATGTGCAAAAAGAAATGACACATGAGCCATGGGATGGGCAAAATGTCATTTTGTAAAGCCCAAGAGGCTATATGCAAATATGTAAGCCTATATAAGGCAACATGATGATGAATAAAATAGATACTTTTCATTCCCCAAAAATTAGGGCATGTGCCTCTTTCTCCTTCCTCAAGGTTCTAAAACCTTCTTCTTTCTTTTGAATTAAATCAAGAGTTTTACTCTTCCTTTTCCAAAAC